>CAMTDV010000009.1:76741942-78157017 GCA_947069175.1 Scalesia atractyloides | reverse complement strand
GGGGGTGACAAGGGCTTGACTGTAGACGAGCAACTATGCATGTTAACGCGTATTGTTGTGCAAAATCTGGGTCAGAATCCTACCACACTCGATTCATCCGCTTTGAATCAGCAGGGAAATGAAACGCCACTTGAGGCCGGAAGATAGTATTAGCAATTAGATAGTTTAAGGAGTTTATATTACCTGTCCCTATTTGGTCCGTTGGTGAGTTGTCAATTCCCTAAGGTAGTTACTTTATATAAAACTAGGTCCTTTACATTTTGGTGTATCTCCATGCAAAGGAAAGAGCTTACCCAATCCAAAGTCCTATCCAAAACTTTTAACCTCCGCTAAGAGCATCAACATGCTTTGAATCAACATAGACATAGAAAACATGAATGACCCAAGTTAATGGCGTCGCAAAGTTGTTGGTAGATTCTAAGAATTAGACGAAAACTATAATGACCCAAGTTAATGGCAAACTATTATTTCACTCACTTTCAATAACTATGTTAATTAGTTAAAGTCATTAACACACACACCATATTCACCCGTGATCTTCCTTAGTTACCTCGACATCAAGGGGGTAAGTTCCCTTAAACACCCTCAAGTATCTAGCCATGAATGGCCATGGAAAAAAGATATTGTAACATCCATTAAAACGAGTCATAGAACCCGAATTGTTTGTAAACCGGATTCAAGTTTCGTAACTAATTGAAATGGGACTTTAATTGTTCATTTATTTTATATATTAGTACAAAATAAATTAACAATGTCATATACTAAATTGATATTATAACTTGCAAACGACGTTATCATCGTAATAATTCAAACACCAAGTTTCCAAACGATAGAACCCCCTAGCTAAAAGGATACCAACTCAACCTACATCCTTTATTTTCCAAACGACAAACCCAACTCCACTTAACCTTACCCCAAATGATATACCCCCTCCGCCCTAAATCCCCAAAATGATTTTGTAGCATGTCAAACGACATCCAAACTAGCTCAAAACCACATCTCTGATGTCCACTAGAAACCATTCCAAACAACTTTAGCCATAATCCCAAGTGACATCTACCATTTAAATGATATCATGTTATACCCCACCAAACGATAACACCTTAGTTCAAACGACATGCAATGGATCTTAATAACAAAGTCCAAACGACATCATTCCTCCTCCAAACGACCTTTGATGTCGTTCGGCAACCCACTTCCAAGCGACTTGTCACCGACACTTTCTTTCCTTCTGCAAATCGCGATGCCCATTCTCAAAGCGATCAATCTCGCTGTTTTTAGCAATGATTTATATTCTAAATCACCCTAAAATAAGTCTAACACTAATACCTATCAATAAAACATCCAAATCCATTGTTTACTTACTTAATTTTCAACCTAATCATATCTCCAAAGATACGAAATACCTAGAATTTTTATAACCAAAAATCATCAATTATAACAACCCTAGCCTCATTCAAACGACATCTCCACCTTTTTCATACGAATCCCACCTTTAAATCACTCAAACATCCTCTGCAAATCTCGAATTCAAGCAAGAACACATTCAAGGGCTTGGAACTTGCACTCGCGATATCTCCTTCAATTCTTTATCAAATAAGGCAGTTCTTGTGTCCATTATTTTTAGTTTTTCGAGATCTACAAAACCTCTTATCAATTTTCCGCAATATAGAGATCCGAATTTAATTCTTGTTAATTTTAGGGTTCTTGGATGATAAAAGTTGGGCCTTTGATATTAGAATATTAAATTTAAAGTCTTTTACTGTTCATAATCATGTTAGATTAGATCTTGTAACTTTTGAGAACTTTTAGTCATCATTTAAATTTATACATATTTTAATCAAGTTGTATAATATAAAAATAGTACAAAAATACGAAAATCATTAAAATAAAAACTTCATACATATTATTCTGATTTTCGATAAAATATATTGAATGTGGAGATTTTGTAATGAATTTCACGGTTAAATCATAATTTGTTTTGAAATTTAAAGGTTAATTATGTTATGGAATAATTAAGTCTTTTCTAAACAAATGGATTTTTATATAATATTTGCAAAGCTATCTTGTCGGGAAAGCTCCAAACCTTCCAAGAGGTGATGATCTATGATCTCATCCGGATCTTTCGGGATCTAGGAAACCATGGTGAAACAAGACGTACTTTAAGAGTATAATATTAAATAATTAATAAATAATTTTTCGTAACAAAAGACCCAAACCATAGGGTTTAAATTGTATAGTATTTTACATGTTGGGCTAACTAGTATCTCGTGAAGTTCTCATTCTGGTGCGATTTTCTCGGATCAAAGCTAACGTAAATAGTGAGTAAATCTATTTTTCCTCTTTACAATTAACTTTTGGGGCTTATCATGTGTCACTACAATTTCCCGCGTTTCATTTATTTACATTCTCAACATGAAAATTAAATGTGTGGTTTATGTGGTAGATATTATGGTTTCAAATTTGTTACAAGTTACTTGTTACTTTCTTTGTGTGCGCAGTTTCACATCGTGTATCCACTGGCTGACGGGTTCCCCAAGGCCATATGTTGAACTTGGTATCGCCACCATTGTTTCGCATTGTATCACATTGTGTCGTATGTTTCACTATTGGTTTCATTTTAGTTATTGTTGTTGATGATATTATCGATGAATTGTCTGATTTACATTTAAGTTGCATGTTAACAAGTTTTAACTAATAAATCATTTTATTTAAAGTTAGATTACTTACTAACGTATGTTAACCCAAAACCGTTTTACACATGATACAGGTGAACAGGTTTGATGTGATGAGGACATATAGGTGGTGCTTTAGTTGATTAAACGGGATTTATATATATATTTTTGTCTTGGATTTTGTTTGGATTATTTGAATATTTCGTTGATTATGTAATATTATTTCATTTTAACATTAATCATAGTTAAACTTTTAATAGTTGTCATGAGCTATGAATAATCATCATGTCCCAGATGATAATCCATCACTGGTCAGGGTGTGACAGATGTGATTAAACTCGAAAAGGTTATATAAATCATAAAAAGCTTGATTACACTTAATGATTCTTAAGTTTTTCCTAATGATTACAATAATTAGAGAATGGAGTAGAAAATATGTGTGTAGTGGAAAAGAGGGGAGAGAATGAGCAAAGAAGAATGGTGGAGAAGGCCTCTATTTATAGGATGGCTAGGGCCGAGGCACGCGCTGTCACACCCAACCGATGGCGGAAACATCGGGATGAGACGAACAAATTGCTCAAAACTTCATAACGCTATGTGACAATGTAAATTAGATTCAAATTTCATTTCAATACTAAAATGTCATACAAAAATTCCAAATAAAAGCAACATTGTTCATAACATAACAGTAATATAACAAAATTTATCTAGGTGTGTATCTAAGTCCACCTAAATTGCATTTCTTCTCAACATCGTCTCATCAATCAACCTGCAACATATATTAAAACATATCAACAAAAGTTGGCGAGCATATAAGTTTTGTTACATAGCATAATATAGAATAAAATTGTTTAAAGTCTCATATCCAACATGAATCATATTATGCAAGTTTACTAGCATGCTGAAACGGTGTACTATATGTTCGAACCCAAGAATCCAACGCATTAAAATAGCCTATCCCAATAGAGTAGCGGGAGGTTAACATGTTTAACTTAACAATACCCCAAGTTTCGTGGGCGGTGCGTTAATCCTATGTCGCTATAATTGTTAAGGTAGGCTAGCAAAGTTAATGAAGCATATATCGACACAAATAGTTTACATATCTTACAAGTCTAACAAGTATCAAGTAGTTTCATGTTAAGCATGGATAGAGATTAAAATAGTTTATATGTCGTGTGATTTTGTATAATATATATGTTGCACCCAAAGTGTAAAAAGGAAAAAGGGATTGAGTATGCTCACAGTTTTGCAAGCTTTCCCTCTTGAAATCCAACGAACGTTGTTGGTTGATGGATTAGTTTCGAGCACCTTGTCCTTCTACATGAAGAAACATAGGCGTGTGAGTATTGGGAATTAACGGAAGATTATAGATTCGGAATTAAAATAACGTGAAAATAGTATTATGAAAGTAATCACCTTGTACTCATAACACTTGTTCTTGACACTATAGAACCTCAAGGGTTTGGTATGTTTTCATGGATTCAAAGATCCATTAGAATCGTAACAAGTGTATGGTCTTTAGATGATGTAACAAGTTTCTTAATAAGTAACTATTAAGTTAATATTAAGTCTTTGTTACATAGCTAATATATATATATATATATATATACACACTTAGTTAGAATATAAATCAAGCATGAGGTGGAGATCTAAGTCTCCATTTAGACACCTCTTTGTATCATAGATTTCATGCATGAGGTAGGAAGAACAAGCTTCCATTTAGGTACCTCGAATGTTCACCACTACACTTGTGTTTAAGAACACAAGAAGGGTCATGAACTTACAAGAATAATATAACTAAACTAAGGAAATCATCAAGTTGTAACATTCTCCGTAAAACGGGTTTCAAAACCCGCTTCGTTTAATAATCAAATATTCGGTTAAAAAATTCGTTGCGTATTTATTGTGCCGGTTATTTTAAATATCTCCTAATTAATAAATATTTTAGAATTTAAAAACCATAATTAATAAAGAAAACAATAGGTAAGTTAAATTAATCTTTAATAATAAATCAAAAAGTAAAATAAAAATAAAAAGGGGTAGCCAGGTCTCGAACCCGGGTCTCCCGCTTGTACACACAGTCTTCACCGCTGCACTACACACACATTTATGTTATGAAAGGAAACATTTAAGCATTATATTGAAGATCGCTTAAAACCTGCAAATTCAAACGCCTGGTCCGTAACCGCCAACGGTTTCTTTGGGCAATCTTCTTCATCCGTTTTTGAATTATCTGTCATAACCGAAAGCAGCATCAACGTAATTGAAACGGATTTCAATCATTGAGATTAAAATCACTGTTGAAACCGAAAATTCTTAACTTACTGAATACTCTATAAATACCGATCCTACATTTCGACTAAACTCGCTCATACAATCTCCTAAACTTGCAAACACACCACATCCTCTCTGTTCTCCATATATCGCTTCGCCGGAGTCGGTTCGCCGTCGGAATTCCATCGGAGAAGTCAAGGTCACGCGTGTCTGGTATAACCCTTTTGAATCTATTACTTAGTATGTTTCAACTTTAAACTGATTAAACATACCGCAATCGGAATTATGTTCTGAGTTCTAAGTTTTAATGAAGAAGACGACCTTATTAAAATGGATAAGTGAAATAAAATTCAGGTTTTTAATCAGGTTAGACACACAGTCCAGTGGTGGACTGTGTGCAATTACATAGCGCAGGTCACAGGTTCGACTCGTGCATACAACCGGTTTCCAGTAATAAAACTCAATTTTTTAGCCAACCAGAACACCTTCCAGTTAGTATTTAAGTTTAATAAAAATCATAATATAAATGGGTTAGACACCCAGCCCAGTTGGTTGGGCTGGGTGCAAGGCATCGCATGGGCGCCGGTTCGAAACCCATCCCTACCACCGGTTTGACCATTATAAAAAAAACCTTTTTGAATAAAAACAAAATATAATTAAAGCTAGTTAGTATATATATATATATATATATATATATATATATATATATATATATATATAATTAAAATAGAGTTTATTTCGGGTTAGACACGTAGCTCAGTTGGTAGAGCTGCGTGCACGCATACGAGAGGTCACGAGTTCGAACCTCACACGCTGCCTACAATTAAACCGGTTGAACCGGCCGTTGACCAGTTAACCCTAGGAAAAAGGGTAATTTTTTTATTAAAAATCCTTTTTATTTCTTTGAAAATTAGTTAAAAATACCTCAAAATAAGGTTTTAAAGCCTAAAAATTTGCATTAAATTCGCAAAAAATAAATCTAAAAATCTCATTAAGAGCACTAATTAAAAATATTAATCTCAAATAAAATTTATTTATTTATCGAATTATTACGTTATTATTTAGGTTAGTTTTCCCTCGTCGGTTGAATCATAAATTCGTGCGCATTCATCATTATCAAGGAACGCACCCACTGTGAGTGAAACCTTACAAATTCCCCTTTTTATTCATGTTTAGGGGTGTATCATGTGTCGCTTTAATTATTTCGTTTATTCAAACTTGTGCTATTACCATTATATGATCTAAACTTGTGATGTAAATATTGTTTGTTGTGATGTGTGTTTACATTTTTGTCAAATTGCGTGCAAATCATTCATTGGGCCCATCAGTTCCTCGTTGGAGACGAGTTGAACATCGCTTGCCTCATTAGATCGGCTCCGTTTGATTGAGCCTTGATCTCATTGTTCATCATTTGGTGTGTGCGTGTGCATTTATTTATATTATGAGTATTATGATTAAATTTACATTTACGTTTACTCATATGTGGTTATTGTAACATCCGTCGAAAAACGGGTTTTCAAAACCCGCTTCGTTTATTAATCGAACAATCAGTTTTAAATTTTTGTTGTTTATTTATGATTAATTTTAATTTTAAACAATACATAATTAATAAACAAATTAGGATTTAAAAGCAAAAATTGTTAAAAAGTGAAAATAAGAGAATTAAAAATAAAACGTGCCGGGATTCGAACCCGGGTCAGCCGGGTCAGCCAATGACTTAACTCCCACTCATCCAAACCACTCCGCCACTTGTGTTCTTTAGTGATATATCGAAACAATTAATTCAAATAACAAAACTCGAATTCAAAACAGTCAACGGCGCGCCCAATTCGCAGTCGCCGGAAATCCCGACGACTTCGCTAATTATTGTCGGTTTCTTTTGACTGAGGGTGTGTATTAACTCTTACATCGGTTATAACCGATGCCCAGTTCCGCGACATCAGTCATAACCGCCGGAGAATAATTGACCAGCGAATCAAGACAGAAATCGAACCAAATTCATCGGTATTCTTTCCTATAAATACACACCCTAGCCTCTGGTAATCTTTTCGCTCAAAATCACACCAATTCTCGACGCAATTTCACTCGCCGGAACTTTTCTGCCATTACCGGACTTTCGCCGGAAAACCGAGACTCACATCAAAACGGTAAATACCTCGACTCTTTCTGTTTCATTCCATTGTTAAACCATTACTAACATCAATCCATCACCCAAAATCAATCCCAGACGACGTTGTCGGAAATTCTGCTTTCGCCGGAAAACTTCTGAAATTTCCAGAATCACGCCGTGAGCCGGTATGATCATTTAAACCTACTGATAATCGTTGCTCAGTAGTTCAATTTCATATCTAATCAATCAAAACTGTTATTGATCCGAACAGACAAAGTTCACAAACAGAGCCGACGAATCCTTGCCGGAGTTCTGAGAAAGGCATCTGATTCGGTACATTTTTCCCCAAACCTCTCTGTCCATTGCATTTCAAGCGCTGATATTTTCTTGTTAATCGAATTAACATGAAACAGTTAATTAATCATTGTCTGTGTTCTTGAGCGAAGAAGACGAAGTCGTTTTGTTATAAGATTAATTAAAATCATATTATGAACGGGTTTGACACACAGTCCAGCGGTGGACTGTGTGCAAACAATACACATACGACTCGAGTTCGATTCCTATCACGACCTATCCTCAAAATAAAAAAGTTTTTTTTTTTAAACTGAACCGGGTTAACTCACAGTAAGATGTTAAGTATAATAAAAACCGGAATATTTAAACCAGGTTAGACACACAGTCCAGCGGTGGACTGTGTGCCAAACTAAACCACAGGTCCCGGGTTCGAGCCCTGTGGAGATCACCGGTTTGAGACATTAAATCCTTTTTAAATAAATGATTTTCGGATTAAGTTAAATAGTATATAAATATAATTAAAAACATAAATATTTCGGGTTAGACACGTAGCTCAGTTGGTAGAGCTGCGTGCACGCGTACGGGAGGTCACGGGTTCGAGTCTCACTCAGTGCAATAATATTCACAACTGAACCGTCAACCGGTCAACGGTCAACAGTCTGGTCAACGGTCAAAAGTCAACATTTTTTTATTATTTTTATTTATTTATTTAAATTAAAAATCAATTAAAAATACTTAAAAATAACGTTTTTAAAGTTAGAAAATAGCCTTAAATTCACAAAAATAATCCAAAAATCCTATTTAAATTATTAATAAAAATCCACTTATTTACCATACGTTTTTGTTATTAATTAGGTTAGTTATTCCTCGTCGATCAATCCTCTAAACTCGTGCGCATTCAACATCCTCAAACCGAAACGCACCCAATGTGAGTGAATCTCTACCAATTCCCCGTTTTAATCACATTTTGGGGTGTATCATGTGTCGCTATTATTTATTTAAATAAAACACTTGTGCATCCATCATATTCATGATCAAATGTGTTGCCAATATATATCTATTGTTTGTGTGGTTAATGTTTAGATTAAAGTTATCATTTTTAGTACATACATTATCATAGGCCCGCCGCTCCCCATTACCTATGAGCGTGAGCTGTTCCCCATTACCTATGAGCGTGAACGAGGTGTTGCCAACATACGATCGGCTCCGTTTGATTGAGACTTGATCGCACATACATTTCATCATAGGCCGTCTGCTCCCCATTACCTATGAGCGTGAGCCGTTTCCCATTACCTATGAGCGGGAACGAGACGTTGCCAACATATACATGTCATTCATATCATATACTCATGCAAGGTGTTTGTGTTTGTTTGTTTACATACGTTTGTTCATATATGATTATTGCACAATTTTCCCTATTAATTACAACAAGGAATGAATAACAAATGTTTTTAACAAGGTTCACTCGCCAACTTTTGTTGACCCAAAATTTCCCATTTTTACACATGATACAGGTGATCAAGTTGAAGCAAGAAACATATAGGGCGGCCTAGAAGAATAAACCAGTTTAGATTTTGGTTTGTTTTAGTTAATTTTTCCTTTCCTTGTATTGTATGAATTTGACTTGAAACTTTGAGATGTAATTTGAATTTAATAAATATGAAACATATTAGTAAACATCATGAGCTTTGGTGATAACCCAATTATGCCCCGACTCTTATTCCGTTGCGGGTCGGGGTGTGACAGATTGGTATCAGAGCCATGACTATAGGGATATAGGATAGATTATTAGACCCTTAGAGCCTATACTATAGTTGATTAGAATTTTTAAATTGTTTGTGTGTTACATGCAAAATTCATGATGTTTATATGCTTTATGTTTATTGTTACATTCAATGTTTTGCAAGCATGTTCATAAGTACATATTATTATACAATGCCTATCATGAATCATATTCTCATAACATATCATATTCATGGGAGCACACACCTCACAATTCATATGATTTTTACAACGATTTTCGTAGTTTCAAATCACATCAAAGTGAGTTCTCATGACGGGCATGTAGTAACTGGAAGGGTACAAGTACCGGTAGTCGGAACGTCCTGTCTAGGCTTGGCATTCGTATAAATCCAAAATAAAGGACCAGTTTGCCTACCTGGGGACTAACGATGAGAGTACGAAGGACCTATTAGGCCAAAGCATGATATACCAAACGTCGTGTGAGCTAACACCACTTTGAGTTGTCATTGTGTCTACACCTGGACACCCTCAGACCATACATCTCGCAAACATATTTTATGGTTTTCATTCGGGTGATGCGAGTGTTAAACCGCCAATACAATGTGAATCCTACTAAGCCAATAGTCATGGGGGCCCACATGACTATACAGGCGATGGTATGGGGGCATTGGAGGCCCAAACATGAGCAAACCCAAGACATCCTATGGATGTAGTGCATTATTGATGGTTATGTTATTTTATTATTTTAAACGACACATGACACCTAAACACTCCTTAAACTCACCATCTTCCTATGTATATTCCTGTAGATGTCGGCTAGACAGCTACGTGGAGGACGAAAGTCAGGAAGGTCAAACGAACGCTTGGCCACTCAAATTGCAAAACAAATGGCCGTGGTGCTTCCTGATATTGTAATACAAGTCCAACAAGCTCTCACCGTAAATCCTATCAACACACCCAATCAAGAGGATCAAAACATCGACAACCCTTCCTCCAAGAAGTGCTCCTAAAACACTTCAAGTCTTGCGATCCCCCAAAGTATGAAGGGACTGAAGGTGTCACCGCTCTCCTTCACTGGTTTGAGGAAATGGAAAACACCTTCCTCAATTGCGATTGTCCCGAGGATCGCAAGGTACGTTACGCAACTGGGAGACTATTTGGGGTAGCTCTGACCTGGTGGAACACCGAGAAGGGTAAAAGAGGAGTTGAAGACGCTATGGCCTTAACGTGGGAAGAGTTAAGGGAAATAATGACAATACGCTTCTGCCCAAGAAGCGAACTCAAGAAGTTGGAAGACGAATTCCACTCGCTGAAGCAAAAGGAAGGAGACCATACTTCCTACAACAAAAGATTTCTTGAGCTGAACCAGATGGTTCCTAACTTGTTCACCCCAGTGTACCGCTTGGTTGAACACTACATTTGAGGCCTCCCCTTGAAGATTCAAGACTCAGTCCTCAGCACTTCGCCTGCAACTCTCGAAGCTGCTATGGAATTAGCCACCGAACTTACCGAGAACCGCATCAGAAATGGTAAATTCAGGGAGGAGAAAAAGAAAGCCCCCGTTGAGGGCCAAACTTCAAACCATTCCACCTCCTCCTCAAAGTTTTCAGACAAGAGGAAACGAAGTACTAGAAATTTTGCTGTTACCCAAACCAATTTCCCTATCCCTGCTGCACCCATCACTCAAGTTGCCCCTTCACCCGCACCATACAAAAGGCCATACTCCGGCCCCTACCCAAAATGCACCCGTTGCCAATACCATCACTCCCCCGAACACCCCTGTCAATATTGCACCAGCTGCGGCCGTGCAGGTCACACCATCCAAACCTGCCGCTCGCTGCAGCGAATGAACCGTAACCAACCCACAACCCAAACCCACCATCAAATAATGGGTCAAGCCCAACAACCCCTACTACTACCACCTACACAACATACGGCCCAAACCTACTACCAACCCAACTACCCCATGATGCAACCCATGCGGGCTTGCTACAATTGTGGAGACCCAAACCACTTTAGAAACACTTGCCCACGTTTGGTGAACATTATATATGCTCAAGCTCAAGCAAATCCGGTGAACCAAGCTAACCAAGCTCCTCCACCTGCTAGAGGAAGAGCATTTAACATCAACGCCAACCAAGCTAGGGCCGACAACAACGTGGTTAACGGTACGTTTCTCATCAATGGTAGTTATGCATCCATGTTATTTGATACTGGCGCGGATAAGAGTTTTGTGTCCTTAGAATTTGAACCCATCCTCAACCAAACTCGTGATAAACTTATGGAATCCATAACGGTGGAAGTTGCTGACGGAAAACCGGTCTCATTAAACTCCATTATCCGAAACTGTACTCTTACTCTAAACGATCACGATTTTCCTGTTGACCTCATTCCTATGAAGTTGGGAAGTTTTGACATTATAATCGGCATGGACTGGCTCAGCCAACATCATGCTGAAGTGGTATGCCGCGAAAAGTTCATTCGCATTCCTCTTGCAGCCGGTCAAACCCTACGAATCTTTGGAGAAACCCCTTCGAAAGGACTCAAACTGATGTCCTGTCTTCAAGCCAGAAAATATCTCCGCAAGAATTATGTAGCATTTCTAGCTCACGTTGTCAAGAAGGGAAGCAGAGAGAAGAAACTCGAAGATATACCCGTAGTGAAAGAATTCCCGCAAGTCTTTCCCGACGACATCTCAGGACTTCCTCCCAAGAGAGAAGTCGAATTCCGCATTGATCTTATACCTGGCGCTACACCCGTCGCGAAATCTCCTTATAGGTTAGCCCCATCCGAGATGCAAGAGCTGGCCAGTCAATTACAAGAACTGACCGACAAAGGATTCATACGTCCTAGCTCATCGCCTTGGGGTGCACATGTTCTGTTTGTAAAGAAGAAGGATGGAACGTTTCGCATGTGTATCGATTACAGAGAACTCAACAAATTAACGCTCAAGAACCGCTATCCTTTACCTCGCATCGATGATCTTCTAGACCAACTCCAGGGTGCCACTTGTTTTTCAAAGATCGACCTTCGTTCCGGCTATCATCAACTCAGAGTACATGAAGAAGACATCCCAAAGACCGCCTTCCGAACTCGTTATGGTCACTATGAATTCATGGTCATGCCATTTGGTCTAACCAACGCTCCAGCCGTCTTCATGGACCTAATGAACAGAGTTTGCAAACCCTATCTCGATCGCTTTGTTATAGTCTTCATCGACGATATTCTCATTTACTCAAAGTCTAAGACTGATCATGAACGACACCTTCGACTCATCCTCACGCTCTTAAGAACCGAAAAGCTCTACGCTAAGTTCTCCAAATGCGAATTCTGGTTAAAAGAAGTGCAATTCCTTGGACATGTCGTCAATGACAAGGGAATACATGTCGACCCCTTAAAGATCAAAGCAGTGCAAGAATGGCAAGCGCCACGTACACCAACCGAAGTAAGATCTTTCCTTGGTTTGGCTGGTTACTATCACCGTTTCATATCAAATTTCTCTCGTATCGCTGTACCACTCACGGCTTTGACACATAAAGGAAAACCCTTCATATGGGGACCTAAACAAGAAGAAGCCTTCCAAACCCTTAAGCAAAAGCTTTGTGACGCACCTATCCTCACATTCCCCGAAGGTTGCGATGACTTTGTAGTATATTGCGACGCATCAGGGCAAGGACTAGGCTGTGTTTTAATGCAAAGGGGAAAAGTGATAGCCTATGCTTCTAGGCAACTCAAAACTCATGAGAAGAACTACACTACCCACGACCTAGAACTTGGAGCCGTTGTGTTCGCTCTTAAGATATGGAGACATTACCTCTATGGTACCAAGTGTGAAATTTACACTGACCACAAGAGCCTCCAACATATCTTTAACCAAAAGGAGTTGAATACGAGGCAACGAAGATGGGTCGAACTTCTTAATGACTACGACTGTGAAATTCGGTATCATCCTGGCAAAGCAAATGTGGTGGCCGATGCACTCATTCGAAAGGGTTATGTGAACTCCATTCGTCTTCTATGTTCGCAAATCATAACCAACATTAAAGATCAAATCCGAGAAGCTCAACATGTTTCCATAACAGAATACGACATACGAAATGAGTTATCTTGTGGAGCAGAACTTAAACTCGAAACAAAATCTGACGGCATTCTGTATTATCTAGATCGCATATGGATTCCTGATCACAATAACCTTCGCGATACCCTTATGAAAGAGGCGCACAAAACACGATACTCTGTACACCCAGGAGCCGACAAGATGTATCAAGACCTTCGATACACCTACTGGTGGCCTGGCATGAAAAAGGATATTGCTGTTTTTGTTTCCAAGTGCCTTACCTGTTCCAAAGTAAAAGCTGAACATCAAAGACCCTCAGGACTTCTAGTCCAACCTGAAATACCTGTATAAAGTGGGAAAACATAACCATGGACTTCATTACCGGGTTACCTCGCACTTCTGGGGGGTATGACACTATATGGGTAATCATTAATCGTCTTACAAAATCACCCACTTCATTCGATTCGCGAGGACTTCAAGAATGAGAAGTTAGCTCGTATCTACATCAGCGAAATCGTAAGCCGGCATGGTGTACCGTTTAGCATTATTTCAGATCGTGATGGTAGTTTCACTTCACGAACATGGCAAGCCGTACAAGCTGCTTTGGGTACACGATTAGACCTCAGTACCGCTTATCATCCTCAAACTGATGGACAATCTGAACGCACCATCCAAACTCTTGAAGACATGCTTCGAGCATGTGTCATAGACTTCAAAGGGAATTGGGACGCTCATCTACCATTAGTTGAATTTTCGTACAACAACAACTATCATTCAAGTATCGGCATGGCACCTTTCGAAGCGTTATATGGTCGTAAGTGCCGATCACCTATATGTTGGCATGAAATTGGAGAAGCTCAAATCACCGGTCCAGAATTAATACAAGAAACAACAGACAAGATCCATCAAATTCGAAACAATCTTCTAGCGGCACAAAGTCATCAAAAGAGTTATGCAGACAAACGACGAAAACCCTTGGAATTTAACATTGGTGATCAAGTACTTTTAAAAGTATCGCCGTGGAAGGGAGTAGTTCGTTTTGGCCAAAAAGGCAAGCTAGCACCACGATACGTAGGTCCTTTCAAGATACTCGAAAGAGTAGGACCTGTAGCATACAAGCTTGACCTACCAGAGGAACTCAACAGAATTCATCCCACATTCCACGTATCGAACTTGAATAAGTGCCTCGCCGATGAAAATCTCCATATTCCTCTAGAAGACATTCAAGTCGATGAATCTATGCATTTCATTGAAAGACCAGTAGAAATTATGGACTTTGGAGAAAAACGTTTAAGACGAAGCCGCATCCCAATTGTCAGGGTACGCTGGGAGTCGAAACGAGGCCCTGAGTTTACTTGGGAACGTGAAGACTCAATGCGCGAGAAATACCCACATCTATTTCCTGTAACTACTACTACTTCGGGACGAAATTTCTAAAAGTAGGGGATACTGTAACATCCGTCGAAAAGCTGGTTTTCAAAACCCGCTTCGTTTATTAATCGAACAATCAGTTTTAAATTTTTGTTGTTTATTTATGATTCATTTTAATTGTAAACAATACATAATTAATAAACAAATTAGGATTTAAAAACAAAAATTGTTAAATAGTGAAAATAAGAAAATTAAAAATAAAACAAGGCTGCCGAGATTCGAACCCGGGTCAGCCGGGTCAGCCAAAGTCTTAACTCTCATTCACCAAACCACTCCGCCGCTTGTGCTCTTTAGTAATATATCAAAACAATTAATTCAAATATCAAATCTCGATATCAAATCAGTCAACCGACGCGCCCAACTCGCAGTCGTCGGAAATCCCGACGATTACGCCTTTTACTGTCGGTTTCTTGTGACTTAACGTATATAATAACTCTTACATTGGTTATAACCGATGTCCAGTCCGCGACATCAGTCATAACCGCCGGAGAATTTTTGACCAACGAATCAAGACGGTAATCAGACTCAATTCATCGATGTTCTTCCCTATAAATACCCACTCTATCCTCTGATAATCTTTTCGCTCACAATCACACCAATTCTCGACGAAATTTCACTCGCCGGAATTTTTCTGTCATCACCGGATTTTCGCCGGAAAACCGAGACTCACATCAACACGGTAAATACCTCGACTCTCTCTGTTTCATTCCATTGTTAGACCATTACTAACACAAATCCACCATCCAGAATCAATCCCAGACGACGTTGTCGGAATTTCTGCATTCGCCGGAAAACTTCTGAAATTTCCAGAATCACGCTGAGAGCCGGTATGATCATTTAAACCTACTGATAATCGTTGCTCAGTAGTTCAATTTCACATCTAATCCATCCAAACTGTTAATTGATCCTAACAGCCGGAGTTCACAAAACAGAGCCGACGAATCCTTGCCGGAGTTCTGTGAAAGACACTGATCGGTACATCCTTTCCCCAAACTCTCTCCGTTCATTACCTTTCAATTGCTTATAATACTTGTTAATCAAATTAGACATGAAACAGTTGAATTATCATTGTCTGTGTTCTTGAGCGAAGAAGACGAAGTCCGGTTATGTTATAAGATTAATTAAAATCAGTTTTATGAACGGGTTAGACACACAGTCCAGCGCTGGACTGTGTGCAAACAAATACATACACGTCGCGAGTTCGATTCCTGCCCCAACCTCACTCTCTTAAATAAAAATGCTCTTTTTAACCGAACCGGGATAACTCACAGAATCATGATAAGTATAATAAAAACCGGATTATTAACCAGGTTAGACACACAGTCCAGCGGTGGACTGTGTGCAACACTAACTCATACGTCCCGGGTTCGAGACTGGTTGACGGCACCGGTTCATTAGGCCAGTGCCCACCCTAATGAAAGGGTGTATCCGCCTCTGATTGTTTCTTAATGAACAAATGACATGGAAGCAAAGATGACGTAGTGAATTCGTTACATGGTAATGGACCATGGAAAATGGCTAACGACACCTATGAACCATTATGGATCAAAGGAGGTGGCCACTGCAACCTAGAACTCTACCCTGAGTAAATTAGCCATCTTTGTTGGTTCATCCATGAAATGGAAATCATCACCACCAAGACTCCACTCTCAAAGATCAAGGCCACTCTAGGCTTACCAAAAAAGTCAAAGTCAAACCGCGATACTCCATCTTATGTACTAATCCATGTGGTTGTTGTTGTTTAAAAACTAGGCAGGCCGAGTGTTTAAAATGTCCAAGACCTCCTTGCCTGAAATGCTCAGATTGTTTCAAAGAAAAATGTTGTATACTGAACTGGAAATGTGGATGTTGCTTGTGGCGGAAACCTACAAGCTCAAAAGTGAAGTTACCAAAATACCCTGCTTGTTTGCGATGTGGATGCTTTGCGTGTTCATAGTTTTCTTTTCATGATGCTGGTGGCGGGGGTATACGGGTGGAGCAGGAAACTGGATAAATGTAACTTAACTGTTTGTATAGATTTGCTGTCTCTTTAAAAACTTGGGTTATAATGATTATTTAGGAAGAATGTTGTAAGCGCTTGTGATTATTATTTGTTCGGTTTTGTTGGTCAATGTTGTTTAAGTTTGGTTAATCGGTTTTTGGCACGCCCCTAGTTGATGATCACAACGTTCAATGAAATAGAAGGGTGGGGGTTGAGGATTTTGAATATTTTGATCTTTTAAAAAAGTTAATTGTTTTTTTAAATGATTTAGTGTCAAGGACTAAAGGCTAAGTGTTATTTCCGAAAACATGAAATTAAAATCATAATATGATCTTACCCCAAGTAATATCCATATAATTAATTATTTATTTATTTTAGTTACTTTATTTTTCTAACATAATTCTAAAACATATTGTGTTAGTCATTTCAAGTGTTCTAACTTATAACGTAAACTTCAGATTATTAATTGTCTTTGTCTATACAAAAGTAAAATATTTTAAATTACACACAACATGGCTTTAACTTTAAACCGGCCTCGAGTTTAGGCCCATTTGTGTATTGTGCGCATGGACGGGTCACGGGCTTGTTCTGATAGAAAAAAAAGAACAGTTTGTGGTTCACATGGATCAATTTTTAAATTCCTTTGGCAGGAAGCAACTAATTTGTGGAGTTTGTTTCAACTTTCATATCGAAGAAACGTGTACATGGATTATGGATCTTCCTGGCTTGGCTTATTTGGGTTATCTTTCACAATGGTACCCAGAGCTAAGGTCAGCAAAACAGAACATCGTTACGACTCATCACAGGAATGGGTTATCACAATACTTGGTTATGTTACGCGTGAGTGAATCTTTAAGGGCCACGGAGTATTTAGCTTGCGGTTCTCTGTATCTAAAATCTTGGCGGGTTATTTAGTGAGAGCAGGATAATCTGGTCTTCCTTTGGGTGGTTGTTGATCACTCTTGGCGTATGTGCCTTTAGATTTGACAAAACGACCGCTAGGCCTCTGGCGATCGTTTTTATGGAATCTACCACTCTTGCTTCTTCCTCTCGAGCTTCTTTGATCATGTTTTTCAACGTTCTTGGTCAATTCCTTCTTTCGGTTTGCAGCGTGACTTGCTGCAACTGACTTTTCATGGTGCTCATAGACTTTGGCAATGGCCATGATCTCTTCTATAGTGTTGAGCACTACGTTTTTATCATGCAATTTCCCTGATCATCATTAACAGTGGCGTAACGTGTGTTTTATAAATAAGCGGTAACGAAATCGAAAAAACATCATTTTTTTTTCCAAAATTTACACTAATTTTACACTACCGTCGGAGCGCCAAGCGGTAGCGGAGGCTACCCCTTCGTATATGGTAGATCTGCCCCTTATCATTAACCTCTTGTAGGAATGCGCCACACGCAAGCTCCTGGGTTAGGCCTGGGATCATTATGCTTTCTTTGTTGAATCTGAGATGAAACTTTCAACTTTTTCATTATCACACCTTCTAATGTGATGCACTTCATTTCGATCCTTTGTGTAGCGTCTTTGCTGGCTGAGCTACTATGTAAACTTTGCAACCAAGTCCTCAAAGGTGTTAATTTCTCCTGTTGGCAAACTATCCCACCAAACTTGGGCCGCGCCTATCATAGTTTGTACTAACATTTTGCACCAAACCGGGAGTGGCCAACCTTTACATATCATCTGGGTCACACATATCATCATATCTACCAATGGTGGGAGGCATCTTAATTTTGTCCGGCAGAGGAGCCACAGTGATCCGCTTGCTAAGTTTTGACTTTATAATCAGCTCGGCCGGTTGGTAAGGTTTTGTTGGGTCATCCTCTTCCGGTATGTGTTGCTGGTTGTATTGGTAGGTTGATTCAAGTTACCGCCTCCGCTAGAGGATCGCGAATTTACTTGATTATTGGGTCTCCGAGTCGTATTCTCATTTGCGAGGCGCAGCCCCACCGCTTCCTGCCTAGTGGCTGGTTGGTTATACGCCTGTTGGACCTGTTGTCGTTTAGGATATCCTACGCAACCATGAGGTGGCGGGTAAGGTTGGTAATACTGGTACGAGTAAGTATGCTTTGGCCCTCTAGTAGGAGGTGGACCATACCCTTAGGGATGGACAGGCGGAGGCATATACCCATAAGGTGGTGCGTAGTAATACTAGGGTATATCAGGTTGATTACCGGGTGAGTTCGATGCGTACTACCCAATGGTTGGCATAACAATTTTCTGATATGACAGAGTGGATAACGCCATTTTAATTGCAGCCGAGCATAACAACGACAACGTGAAAGTTTCCGGGACATGATAATACTGCGACGCCATAACGAACGACATTGTTACTGCGGTAACTGTTGATGTAATAAGTAGTAAGGCAGTATTGTATGTGAAACGTTGGTTCAAGGGAGTGTGAGGTGTCGCGCTAACAGAAGGCAATGTGGTGGCCCATGTTAAGCGGTCACGCCATGATGAGTAAGATAATGGGTCTACATTGGTAGTGAGGTCATGGTGCTACATCGTCTTCTTCATCAAACTCAGTGCCCAGAGCCCTGGTTACAATGGGCTGTGTGGGTGCAACTGTGTAAGTTGCACTGGCCGGCCTCCCCGGTGGTGCGACAACATCTCCGGTTGTTGGTGTAGTGGTCTGATTGCTTGTCATGGTCGGTAACTATAGTTACTAGACTTAATACCGTCCCACGGATTGCGCTAATGAAGAAACGTGTACCTTGACTATGGATATTCCTGGCTTATCTAGGTTATCTTCCACAATGGTAACCGTAGCTAAGGTTTGCAAAACAGATGACCATCAGGACTCATCACAAGAATGGGGTTATCACTATGACCACCCTCTGGCGTTAGAAAAAGTATTTGTTTCTTCGTGCTACATGATATCAATTCAGTCGATATTGGTTCGGTTTTTTTATGATATCAACACTAGTTATAGCAACTTAAATAGAAAAAAAAATAAAGTCGTGCTATGCTCAAAAGGATACCGATACGTGTTTAAGATCTATAGAAAACAATAAGAACGAATATCGGTACTGATGTTGTTGGTAGATCACATTAATCGTAGCCCTTTGTGCCCACCCTTTATTTGCCGACATCCGCCGCCAGTCCACCACCATTTACATATCCCCCACCCCACCCCAAAAAAATCAATCATGAGGGACCCTACTTAAAAAACGAAGAAGGCAAACTATAATTTACGGACAGGTGGGGGTTGTCGAATCTAGGAACGATTTGTAGATAACTAAGGACTGGCATCTGAAGATTTGCAGTTGCCGACAAAAAAAAAGATCATAACAGGGGTGGAACATCCATCCATGTGAGGAGCCGGTGGTGTTACGTAGGTGCAAAAATGAACTAAACTTGTAATTTCTCAAAGTTAATGGATTAAACTGGCAATTTTAACATACATTTAGGGATGGGTCGGGTTCGTCCTTGGTATTGGTAATCCCATAACTATATCCGGTTGTAATATCGTGTCTCATACCCGTCGAATATTTGGTATACCCAATAATTTGTTAAAAGATTTCTGAATACATTTCTTCTTTACTATTATTGTTAAAAGATACGAACCGATACCGACCAAATTCACCCTCTGCATCGCGTAGGATAATCCAAATAGTTATAAATTAAAATATACATTACCTACATATAATTTTTATCATAAGTAAATAATAACATTATAACTTTTACATAGTTTTATTTATATACTTCACAACACACAAAACATAAATAATATTATTAGATACATATTCTAAAAGCTTTTTTTTCACATAATAAACCTACTAAAATGTATCACTAATTGATAACAGTTAAGGAAAAATAATATATATATATATATATATATATATATATTATATATATATATATATAATATATATAAATTTCGGGTAATTGGGCCGGGTATTACCTCCCGTACCATAACATATATGCGGATATTTTTAAAACTAATCTCATACCCGGCCAACCGACCCATACTTACTGGGTTTCGAATATATGATTTGGGTTTTGGTATAACCGTCGAACTCGGGTTTTTGCATCCCTACGTGCATTGATACTACTTAAAGGCCATATAAATTTATTTAGGAAAAAAAATTATAGTCCTATTTATTTTGTGACGTCACAATCATTAAACAAATGGCAAAATTGGTATTTGTTGGATAACTTATAACCGTAGGAAATAGAATGGCTACGATCGATCGGTTGTGGGTGAGAGCAATAGATGGGCACTCAGTACCCAGTTTAATATTTTTTATATTACAATAAAACCGACATAATATTTTTAACTAATATTGCAATAAAAGGGATGTAAACACATTACACGTTGTTCAAGAAAAATAAAATAAACACATTAAACGAATAACATAGAAAAAACGTGCTTCACTTATTTACTGCTTTGTTCATCTTCATATCTTACATGATGAACAACCATCATCCGGATAATTTATTTAAAATTTAAAGTTAAAATATATGGAGGGAGGGTTAAATTTGTTTCATTCAGTGATTTAATTGATGAGGGAGGATTCTAGAGGATAGCGATGGCGACTTGCTATCTAGTAATAAAGGTTTATATTTGCTAATTTTCAAACGAAAATATCCATGGATCCTCTATGTTTTACGACCACAATTATTGTAAAACATATATGAAAAAACAATGTAAAAGGTACCGTTCATATTTTTTTTTATACAAATATAGTTGATATAACACGAATGTAACTTAAAGCGATCGAAATAGAGAAAATGCGAACAACAGGTAAAGCATTGTTCCTTTAAAACATATTTCATGTCTTTCTAAAACGTAAAAACAATATCTTTCTTACAGGAGCTTGAACGAAAAACTGTGAACTCGGACCATTAAAAATCCAATATTTTATGGTACAAAAAAAATCTGTAAAACTAACACCACTAGTGAAAAATCAGTGGTGGGTGGGCACTCCGGGTCACGAATAACCTCCGCCACTGGAGGGGTCGACATCTGATTCGTCTTTCCCTTATCAAAGGGATTTAAAATCAAGAGTTCAGATATTGTACAAACAATGTTAAGTGCTGTAAGAACCGTAAGAACGGATCTAAGTCATTGATAGTTTAAATCAAGGGTTGATATTGATTACAAATAAAACCCTTATATTAATAATTAATACTATCAAGTTAGGGGTATCTTAGTCATTTAGCATTTCCCATTAAATACTAATTCCACCAAGTTTTTTTAAACTAAAATAACTTTTATATACTTCATTATTTTTGAAAAAAGATTAAACCATAAAATCAAGTATTTTTTTATCTTTAATATGAGTACCATATTGCTGTTTTTTATTATAAAAGTGACTTTTAAAAAAAGTTATAAAAAAGGTGATTTTTAATTGTGCTAGTTATGTAGTTGGAATGTGCTAGTATGAAAAATGTATTGCGTTGATTTTAAATCTATACGTAAGTTCTTATTTTGTTATGTAATTCTTATGTGTTGCTATTTTTTCCTTTTATGTTGTTATTAGGAGACTATTTGGAAATAAACTTGTTTTCCACTAGTTATGTGATAGTACGTGCTATTTACAAAATTAAAACAAAAATATGAAACTGTGCTAGTATGTAATAGTATATGTTGTTTATAAAATAAAAAAAGGAAATTGTGCTAGTTATGTAATAGTACCTGTTGTTTACAAAATAAAAAAAAACATGAAATTGTGCTGATTACGGCGCTGATTGATGTGCTGATTACAGTGTTATGCTGATTACGGGATGTGCTGACGGTGGTGGTGTGGGATGTTACTGCCGGATGTGCTGACGGTGGTGTTAAGGTACTTATGTTGACGATGTGCTGATTACGGTGTTGACGATGATGCTGATTACGATGCTGATTACGGTGCTGTTCGATGATGAAGAATAAATTAGGAGATTAGGATTTGAATTAATCTTGCATTAATTTAGGGATAATTTAATTATTGATTTGATTGTGCTAATGTTGTTTATGATGGTGTTACCGTCAGATGCCATGTCGGTAGTGTTACGAGAGTGCTAATGTCACTATTTGATTGTGCTAATGTCGCTTATGTTGTTGAAACGAGAGTTCTGATAATGGAAGTTCTTTTTTTGATTGTGCTAATGGCGTTTATGTGGTGTACTACAGGTTGGTTAGATCTGGATATGTTAAAAAAATTTCAAATTTTGGTTTGAAATTAACCTCCATGAATTTAGGGATATTTTAATAATTAATTTTAATTAGTTATAAATAAATAGGGTCAAAAGGTCTAAATTACCCCTAAACTAATTTTTAATTGAAGGACACTTATCAATTATGTATTGGTTCTTATGGTTTTTACAATATAAGAGTTTGTATTTGATCCTATACCTTAAAATCAAAGGCATTTTTCGTTATACCATAAACCAACACTTTATTTAAACCGCATGAAACGTATGAAAAACTTGCTGACAAATACACATATTCGGATCCCCACATGCGAGTTACGGATGACCTACAATTGTGGAAGCAGAATGCCGGAGGCTGCAAGAAGGGGGGCAATTAGGTCGTCGGTGATATTCGTGTAGTTTAGTGATAATATATTTGTACCTAATACGAACGAGAAAATGAATTTTATGTATATATAAACTTTAATATATTTAGAGGATATTTTTATTCTTATATGTTCATATAATGTACAATGTGTGGGCCCTTAGGGGGCAAAAGTGAAATTGCACAAATTTTAACGTTATTTTACTAATTTTGTGAAAATAACGTTAAAAGCGGCAGACGGTTAATCATGCATCATGTGGCGGCGTTGATAGCCGAAAGACAAGGGATACATGCACTAATCGGCCTTTGTCCCGATTGTTGCTGAGTGTTATGTGCCTTATGTCCAAGGCTTGATGCAAAACTACTATCGAGCCGAGGGTCTCACTGGAAGCAGTCTCTTTGTTTCTACGGGGTAGGGTTAAGGTTGTCTACATCTTACCCTCCTCAGACCCAACCTTAGCTTTGCTATTGGTGGGATTTACTGAGTATGATGATGATGATATGTTCATAGAGAAACTTTGATAACCGGAGTAAGGCAGCGGACCAGGTCAGGGATAAGATTGTGGTAGATCTTTTCAGCTGGATCATAAACAGATTCAATCAATTCAGCAGCATGGGAAAACTGGATTACTGTTCTGTTTTAATTCCACTTGATGGCTTGTGTTTTTGTTTTGTTTGTAACTGATGTTTTTTTTGTGCCTGCTGTTCCCAGTGCCTTTCAAAAAAAAAGCTAGTAAACAAACACATATTTTTGTAAAGAACAAACACAAACGATCGAGAAGACTTGTTCGTTTAAGTGTTCATGTAGATTCCACTTAAATGAACGAATCCAAAGCGTCAAAGTCGATTCATGTTCGTTTACAACCTTATGACAATTTCAGAGTGTTGGTGCTTTTATGAAATAATGGTCACATGTACTCCTAAATACAAAGGCCATATATACATTCAGTTGCATTGTCCAAAAGTCTAAGAAATGAAACCAATACTAGCAATGAATTCATAAAGATTTGCGAAAATTTACGACATAGTTTATATAAATTCATTTCAGACAGATGTAAATTATGCAATTACATATAAATTTATGGCACCTTGCTGTATATTTTTATAGCTGACTATGCACATACGAATGAATAAAAAAAACATTTTATTAATCACATGTACAAATGCAAGATTTTGACATCTTGGCATCTACTAACATTATTATAGCGTCAAAAAATGTGAGGCCTACAATCTATGATTTATCCACCATAAAAACAGATAGTATAAATGAAACAAGTGTTTTGTTGTGTGTATTAACTTGCACAAAGATGTGGAGATTGAAGATAGCAGAAGGGGACAATAACCCATACCTGTATAGCACAAACAACTTTGTCGGGAGACAAATATGGGAGTTTGATCCGAATTATGGAAGTCCAGAAGAACGTGCTGAGGTGGAACAAGCTCGTGATCATTTCTGGAAACATAGACATGAAGTTAAGCCTAACAGTGATCTTCTTTGGCGGTTTCAGGTGATCCTGGTCCCTGCTTCATACAAGTTATTATTTCTTGGTTATGAATGTATTAGTAATATGTTGTATATTGGTATTATGCAGTTTTTAAGGGAGAAGCAATTTGAACAAACGATACCCCAAGTGAAAATAGAGGACGGTGAAGAAATATCGTATGAAAAAGCTACAACCACACTGAAGAGAGCGGTTACTTTATTTGCGGCCTTGCAGGCCGATGATGGTCATTGGCCAGCTGAAATTGCTGGCCCCCAGTATTTTATGCAACCCTTGGTAAGATTTAGTGGTTCGTTAGAGGTGCCAAAATGGGTTACGCGTCAAAACATAATTTATTGACAAATCAATAAATTGCAGGTAATGTGTGTGTATATCACTGGGCACCTTAACAGTGTTTTCCCACCAGAATATCAAAAAGAAATTCTACGGTCTTTATACACTCATCAGGTACGTACTATCATAATTAACATTATGCATTAATAACTGACATTTGTGAAGGCATTAACAAACGTTAATGTGGAATGATCAGAACGAAGACGGTGGGTGGGGATTTCACATAGAGGGTCACAGCACAATGTTCTGCACCGCCCTTAGTTACATTTGTATGCGTCTTTTAGGAGAAGGGCCTGATGGTGGTCTGAATGGCGCATGCACCAGAGCCCGCAAATGGATTCTTGATCATGGCAGTGTTACATACATTCCATCATGGGGCAAAACATGGCTTTCTGTAAGACATTTTCATAATCTTATTTATTACCTTGACTATTTACAAGATAAAAAATAAGCACAAAAGTATCCATGGGTTTTTAGGGGTGTAAAGTTGATCTATTCGTGATGTACTCGAAATTGGCTTGCCAAAAGCTCGAATTGAGCCGAGTATAAACAAGCCCGAGCTTCAAACATCGAGCTTAGCTAGGCACCCGAGCCTAAACAAGACTATTAATTATGTAATTTTTGTTTAATATAATATATATGAACATGGTGTGGTGTCTCCCCTCTGTTGAAAAAAAGTTAATAACAAATAATCAAGTCAAGGTTGAACCCAGCTTGAGTTTGAATAATTGCTCACAAGCCAAGCTCAAGCTTTAGATATAGAGCTTGAACCGAGCCTGGCTTGGGTAAGTTCGGGATTGGCTTGGCTTTACTACTTTGTTACTTCTATATACCAAATTTAGCTATACATGGTTTGGTTTTTAGATACTTGGTTTATGTGAGTGGGCTGGAAGCAACCCAATGCCCCCTGAGTTCTGGATCCTTCCTTCTTTCCTACCTATGCATCCGGGTTAGTTCTCTAGTACCAAATGTATTGAAACAATATCGATAACAATGATTATAAAGTTATCATTTTCTATTAATATATTTTTCTTAAATGCAGCAAAAATGTGGTGCTACTGTCGGATGGTATACATGCCAATGTCGTACCTATACGGTAAAAGATTTGTGGGTCCTATTACTCCATTGATTCTGGAACTTAGAGAAGAACTTTATGCACAACCCTATGAAGAAATCAAATGGAGAAGCATACGACATTTGTGCGCAAAGGTGAACTTTTTTGTATTTAATGCATTTTTAACGTCCGTTAACTCCAAGGACTTAAGTATAATTCCTAATAACTTGGGACCAAAACTGTATGTAATATGACCTTGCCACAAGACCATCCGCATAGATATTATTCGAGTAATAATTTGCCTACCCAACTTATAATTTCAGGAAGATCTATATTATCCTCATCCTTTACTTCAAGATTTAATGTGGGACAGTCTCTATATTTTGACTGAGCCTTTGTTGAATCGCTGGCCATTTAACAAATTGCGCGAGAAAGCACTCCAAACAACAATGAGGAATATCCATTATGAAGATGAAAACAGCAGATATATCACAATTGGTTGTGTAGAAAAGGTACATGATTTAATTAAAATATAAATAAATTATGTTCACAACTTATTCATGGTTTGGCATTTGATATTCAGTCACTGTGCATGCTTGCATGCTGGGTCGAGGATCCGGATGGTGTTTGTTACAAAAAGCACCTTGCTCGAGTCCCGGATTATCTTTGGGTTGCCGAAGATGGGATGAAAATGCAGGTCACTTGTCCTACAAAAACACTCTCAAAAGATTATTTTTATATTAATCCAAACGTATTTCAATATATGTTTTGATTTTTAAAATCATTCTACAGAGTTTTGGCAGTCAAGAGTGGGATGCTGGCTTTGGAGTTCAAGCTCTGTTGGCTAGTGGTTTTACCGATGAACTTGGCCCTACTTTGAAGAAAGGACATGAATTCATTAAAGCTTCACAGGTCTCTTACATTCTGATGTATTATTTGTAACACTAAAGACATTTTTAATGGATTAATCCTGAACTAGTCTTAAGCGCCCTGCGTTGCGGTGCAGGGGGGGCGTAAAAGCGTGCTACCAGCGTTGCGGGTTGGGGGGCGTAAAACCATGTTAAATAGCAACCAAACGACGGGCAAAACAAAAAAAAAGCGTAAGATAAAAACATGAATTTCTAACACCAAGTGATGTAAAACATAGACGGAGTCGAATTTATACCGACACATATTAGAAAGTCGAGAGGGTAAATAAATCCTAAGGGATCAAATGTGACCACCAAACTCCATGCTAATTAAATAGCAACCAAATGACGACCAAATCTGGGAAAAAAACGTAAAATAAAAGTAATAGGTTCTGGGTTCGATTCCCACAAAGGGGGGTTTTCCCATATTTATTGGGTTTCCTCCTGAATTGGTGTATAGGCATTATGCCTAGTGGAGATGGATATGATCGGGTGGTTCCGCTGGTGGCACGATGATACTCTAGTGGTCCGTCAGTGATCCAAATTTGCCGTTCAAAAAAAAAATAATAATAATAAAAAAAAAAAAAAATTAAAGTCATATAACTTTTGTGGCAAATTATAAAAAAACCAAGGTTTTGTTACGAAAATGGAAAACCCTAAAGTTCACTATGCGAAAAAAAAGGACAAAAGAGTTACTATTCCTCTCCATGTTATGAATAAATATATAGAGAGAATATTTATTAAATACTCCTGTGCAGGTTAAAGACAATCCTTCAGGTGACTTTAAAAGCATGTACCGACATATTTCTAAAGGATCATGGACCTTTTCAGATCAAGATCATGGATGGCAAGTTTCAGACTGTACTGCTGAAGGATTAAAGGTATATTTATACGATTTCTATGAAAAATTAGTCATCACAAAATTCAAAAAGACCAGTGTTTATGATCTATTACTGTCTTTCTATACTCTATCCCCAGTGTTGCCTCCTATTATCAACTATGCCACCAGAAATCGTCGGTGATAAAATGAACCCCAAACAACTGTATGATGCCGTCAACGTAATACTTTCGTTACAGGTCAGTCAATGCACAATGAAATTTAAACTGTATCAAGTTCAACAAAAAAACATATAAAAATTCTTAACAACACATTCTAAATCATCAAATATGGCCTTAACAAGTTTTGTTCGACTGCAATGATAACGTAGAGCAAAAATGGTGGATTAGCCGCATGGGAACCCGCAGGAGCATCCGACTGGCTGGAGGTATATATTGTTAATTAAGATGCGTTTAAGATTCACAAATTTGATATGATTCCAACATTTCTTTTTCATTATAGATTCTCAATCCTACAGAATTCTTTGCTGACATCGTCATTGAGCACGAGTAAGACTTCAATATATATATAACTAGTAATATATAGAACATATAATATATGCATCAAACTTCTCACAAAAAATGTTGATTAGGTATGTTGAGTGCACAGCATCAGCAATGCAGGCCCTGGTTTTGTTTAAGAAGTTATACCCCATGCATAGGAGAAAAGAGATTGAAAATTTTCTTATTGGTGCAAGTGGTTACCTAGAGAAAATACAGATTCCAGATGGCTCATGGTTTATTCCAGCCTTTTACATAGAAATACAACTGTAACCAGAGGCGGCATAAATGGGTGGTTCGGCCAACGGGTTAAAAAGGGGACTGGGTGGGCTGGGTTGGCCTCCAAACACTTTGTCCACAGATTAGTACATTTTGTTCACTAAAAGTCAAATGTCAAATATGCTTATAAAAGTTATATCATTTCAGGAACAATCTAATTTTTTAAAGAGTAAAATACCATTTTCGTCCCTGAGGTTTGGCCAGATTTGCGTCTTTCGTCCAAAAGTTTGTTTTTCCACATCTGAATACAAAAGATTTGAAATCTTGCCATTTTCATCTGGTTTGTTAACTCCATCCATTTTTCTCCGTTAAGTCAGGGGTATTTCCGTCTTTCTTGCTAACTTAAAGGACAATTCGGTCTTTTCAGGGGTATTCGCTCTTTTTACATAAAGTGAAAAAGACCGAATCACCCTTTAAGTTAACAAAAAAGACAGAAATACCCCTGACTTAACGGAGAAAAATAGATGGAGTTAACGAGCAGGATGAAAATGACAAGATTTCAAACCTTTTGGATCTAGATGCGTAAAAACAAATCTTTGGACGAAAGTCGCAAAACTGACCAAACCTCAGAGACAAAAATGGAATTTTACTCTTTTTTAAATGTTTTGAGGTTGTATGCATTAAACAATTTCTGACCCACTTCCTTCAAAACTAATTTTAATTACTTGTTTGACCCGTTAGAGATCAGACGTACTCCAAATCGACCCATTCATGAGTAAATGAGTCAAAACTGCCACCTCTAGTTGGAAGCAGTTTTTCTTGTTTTGTTAACATGAGAAACTGTGGTAATTAGGTATGGAAACTGGGGTATTTGTTTTACATACGGCACGTGGTTTGCCCTTGGAGGACTAGCAGCAGCTGGAAAGACGTATGATAACTGTCTTGCAGTTCAAAAAGGTGTCAAATTCCTGTTGGAATCACAGATGGAGGATGGTGGGTGGGGAGAAAGCTACAAATCCTGCCCAGAAAAGGTAACACCGCAACATAAATATTTTTTAACGAAACAAATAATAAATAAATCACAAAATGTTTAACCAAATTTCTCTGTGGTTACTCAATAAACAGAAATATATGCCCTTGGAACGTGGGTCGAATCTGGTTCACACTGCATGGGCAATGATGGGACTTATTCATGCTCGACAGATGGAGAGAGACGCAACACCCCTACACAAAGCAGCCAAGTTGTTGATTAACTCTCAGTTGGAAAATGGTGATTTCCCGCAACAGGTAATTATAGAATAAAAGAAGTTCAATTAATCAAATTTAAATAAGAATTTTTATAACTTTTATGATAACAAAATAATTAATGCAGGAAATAACTGGAGTATTCATGAAGAACTGCATGCTACACTATCCACTCTACAAGAATATATATCCAATGTGGGCTCTAGCCGAATATCGCAAGCATGTGCTGACGCAACTCTAAGGGATCTAGAACCATCAAGCCAGTGATGAAATTTAAATGTTGATTAGGTGATGGTCAACATACATGACCCAAAATGAATAAATGAGTTGTTCTGGATAATTTGATGTTGTTGTGTACTATGTGGCCTTGTGCTTTGTGAATTGATAGTTGCGATGATCATAGTGACAAAATAAAACTATATAATAACAGGTTCAAAAGAACAAAACAAGCTTCCAAATAAGTAATGATCATAGTTGAATATGACACAAAATCATCTTCCAGATAAGTAATGAACATACATACCGCATGGCGTGCATGCAATGGAAGCTTAATTTTAAGTTCCTAGATGTTCTTGTTTCCAGACAATGATTTAGGGCTCAAATCCACGTGAACCTCAACAACAGATCGATTCGCACACACAGTAGGCAGCTCTAGATATGTGTCCCCAAACACAGAAGCACCACTAAACACTGCAAGAGTCAATGAAATCAAAATAACAGGTAAATATTTATCTTATAATATGTGGGTTTTTATAAGATGAATAAAATTTAGAGATAAGTGTGAGTTTTAGCTAAATTATAAAGATAGAGATTGGAGGGATTAGGATCAAATACAAAGGGTAAAATAAGTAATAAGGGTAAGAATGATTTTAGTCCATTGATCTTATATTTGGAGGGTTGAGATTAGTTTTAGGGAAAATAATATAAGACCATGTGTGGGGATGGTTTTGGGCGTTTTGGCCCTCAAAACGCCCGTCAACGCCCGGACGACCTCCCCCAGGGCGTTTTCGTTGGATTTTTCCTCCGCAACGTTCTTTTCTCCACGCCTAAGATGATTTGAGATGACCAATGACATGCATTCTTGCTTTGCTTGCCCAATACCATTTCTTGGATTTTTTTATTTAATTGTTTAACACCACTTTTTAATATAATTCCCCATAATGCGCACATCCCCACTACACCTATTTTAGAAAAACGCCCCATAATGCCCCATTGCTGACTGGGGTGCCACATGACGCAAAACGCCCAAGGGTGGGGTCCTTACCACTACGCATGGTCTAATGGAAGGGCATAAAAGGATCCTACATTTATGAACTTTCCCTCTCCACATGCAAGACACATGCCAATTCCCCCTATCAATTTAAAATGTCTGTAACTTTTTCATAAGACATTCTTTTTAAAAGAAAATTTCACCATAATAACGACCGTTTTTTATATTTAATATGAGTATGATATTGTCATATAAAAATAAAATAAAAAAATTCATTTAAATTGTTTTTTTTTGTATTGTGTTAAATGTTCTGCTCATTGTGTCTTTCAGCTGGGTTTTGGTCATTACGTTTTTACCGCCGTTTCTATACATTGTGTTATTATCAAAACTTATAACACAATGTTAATTTGGATTCTAGCAATTGCGTTTTTATCAGAACCTATAACACAATGTATAACATAATGAAGATGGTATTATATCTAGGTTTTCTATACATTGTGTTATTTACATTGTCTTATAGGTTCAGGTCATTGTGTTTAATATGTTATCCATTGTGTTTTAATCTGTTGTTTATTGTGTTTTAGTTTTTTGTTCATTGTGTTTTTAGTATGTTGTCCATGTATATTTTATATGTGGTCATCAATTATGTCTTTTATCTGCTTTCATCAATTGTGTCTTTAGTTTTCTTTCCATTGCAATTTTTAGTTTGATATTTATCGTATTGTATGTTATGTCAGTTATGTTATAAGTTATGTCCATTGTGTTTTAGACTGTTGTCTAATGTGTCTTTTACCTGTTGTCATCGACTGTGTTTTTTGTCTATTTTCCATTGTGTTTTACATCGTTCCATTGTGTAATACGCAACTGGGTTTTTTAAATTTTTTTTAAAGTATAACAATACGGTACTCGTATTAAAGATAAAAAACACTCGATATATTAAAAAAAAACAAACGACGTATAAAACAGTTACGGATGTTTAAAAAAATGGGAAGGGGGGGAATAGTATGTGCTTGCATGTGCTTCTCTTATGGACAAAATTACCCTTCTTACACTTCTTACTTTTAAAACCCTTTGTATTATAACTCAACACGAGATTGGAGAATTAAATGTGAATACTCTTATAACTCTACATTTGTAAGGTCTGATAAACAAAGGGGTGGCGTTAATGAAGAACGTAGTTGGCATGATGACAAAGTTAGAGGTGTTGTTTTATTTGCAGAGTCCATCTTTATTGAAGGTCATAATACATGGGGCCATCTTTATTCTCTAAATCCAGATATTCTATATTAATCCCCTTCTAAGAAACGCCTAATTTGGTCATAAACTTAAGTACTTAACTGTATCTATAACTTATTGCTTCACATATTTCATGAAAATGCCCTTAATTTGTCAAGCTCAAGTACACAAACAATAACCAAAAGCGAGTAGTGAACAGACATTTTGTTGAACACCTTGAATGCACCCCAAGTCACACACGAAAGTTATTCAGAAACCCAACAAACGATCTGTTCGGCGTAAAGAAAAAAACAAAGAGTGATCTATTGCGGATGAATATGCAGATAGAAAGCCTGTGTTTGAGTTCTTAACTTAGGTTATATAACAAAAACAGTCCAAAAGGTATTATCTATGAATATTTGTAAAGAGACAGAAAGTTTCTTTAAAAAAAGGACTAGAGTAAACTGCAATATTACACCCTGGTGATTGGTGACGCTGACAACTTTACACCTTATTTTGAATTTTTTGGTGCCTTATACCCAGGGTATGTTTAATTGGATCAATGTTACACCTTTCCCCTTAACATCGTTTAAGTTGACCGGTTGTGGCTAACGGTTAATGGGTATATAGGTAATTTCACTTGGTTTACTTAGTCCCCTCAATAACAAACCCTCCCTTATTATCGGTGATTCCTTATTACACCCTTGTCTTCACACATACAGTTCATGTTTCTCTCTCTGACCTCTGATACACTGCCGCCAATAATTCCGTCCACCGTCACGAGAATCTTCTTTCTCTGGGGAAACATGCCTTTCAGAACCATGTGAACAACCTTCTCCGAGCTGTACATGGTATTTCAAAACCTTTTAAGTCGTTTATGTTAACATTCGGTCATTGTGGGGTCTTTGATTTAATTAATTTCTTTGTGTCTGATCTTAGTATTATCGATCTATTATACTTTCGAGTCGTGGACTATAAGAATGTCCCTTTATTGTTCATCTAAACAAGGGTTTACTATTTACCTTGGATCGATGGTTTTGGTACTGAAATCGAAGATATAAGGAACCAGATCACCGAATTGTTCGTATAATCTGTTCATTTTGATCATATTCTGATGTTTTCGAATACTTGGTACTTAGTTGGATTGATTTTGTTGATGTTGGGCAGTAGGATTGAAGGAGATGTTGTTCAGTTGTTGTTGTTGGAACGATGGTTCCACAGTTGACTTGTTAGTAAACTTTGAAGTTTATCTATGAAATTATGTTATAACCAACAATGTCCAACCTAATAGATCATTGAAAATTAAACTAGTGTAGTTAACTATATCTTTGTTATTGTAGAGTACAATGTGCTTATAATCGTTCATATTTTGTAGTTGAATTGAGGGACAACTGGACATACACATCCTGGACTTTCGATGCGGTGTTCATGGTTTATGTCCATCCAATCGTGAACATGCATTATCCGCGGGATGGACAGAGGATCGTCTAAGCCGTGAATAAACAGAGGATCATCTAAGCCGCTATAGTATATTAACTATAATCATCGACTAGGGCATTATTATTTTAACTATTTGGTGTCATTTGGAATGTTTCATATTGGCCAATGTATGTACATTCGAATTTGTACCTAACTTAATTGGTGTCATTTGGAATGTTCATTGGCCAATATATGTACATTCGAATTAGTATCTAACTTATTTGGTGTGATTTGGAATGTTTCATTGGCCAACGTATATACATTCGAATTGGTAATTAGGCATGAATTACACATTTGACTTTGCGTGGTCAATGTTGAAGGGTTATTTGACTTTCCAGGGTCAAACGTTTAAGGCGGGAATTTATAATAGGTTCGCAGGGAGTAAAATGTATAGGTTGTACAAAAAAACAGGGTGTACTAAGAAAGGATATAACTGTCTTTTAACATCACAACTAAAGATATGTAATGTCATTTAACAATAGGGTGTAACATTAATCCAATTAAACATACCGTGGGTGTAAGGCTGGCAAAAAAATCAAAATAGGGTGTAAAGTTGTCAGCGTCACCAATCGCCAGGGTGTAATATTGCAGTTTACTCAAAAGACTATGATGATAGTTAATCTATTTCGATTTTACAACCTTAGTGCTTTTGTGTGAGTGATTGTTCATAAATGATTGATTTGATCAGTTTTTCTTAAAACTACAACTCACGCACTCTTGAATTTTACTACTAAATTACACTTAGTTGATTAGTAAATAAGTAAAAGTTATGTGGTGAGAAGTTACATAAGAAAAACATAGTATCGTTTTAAGTTACATGAAAAAAAAATAGTATTGTTTTCTTTAGTTCATACCGGTATCAGTTTATCTAATGTGAGAGCATCACTGGTCTCGTATACATAAGACAGACAACTATAGGGTTGGTTCTTGGTTGGATAAATTTACCCATGTAATGCATATGACAACTTCACGGAGATAGCAAGGGATGGTAGGAGAGGTGGCAACAATGTTATATGACCCATAATGAACTGAGTTTCTGATGTTTACAAACCAACCTTCAAAAATACGAAAATGACACTCAAACGACTCTCGGAGCTGGCTCGAGCTCAATCAAAACATCACATTACGCCAATCATCGATGGTCAAGGTGCGGGTGCATGCACAAGGGTGCTTTGCAGAATCGCCACCTCTTCCATATTGCTAAGTTTCAATTCTCACTTGTATCCCTTATGATATTTCAACTTTCTCTTATGTGAGATGAATCCACTTAACTTTGAGCATCTATGTCTCATTGATCTTCATTTCGGACATTCTATTTAAGGAGACCAAAAACCATTTATTTAATATCTAATTACATATAATTATTTGTGTTAAGTGAAGATCACTAATTCACTAACTCTCACAAATTTAGATGTCAACTTACAAACGTAAGTTAATAATATATTTATTGCGGATCCTTCACTGCAGCGCAGTGGTTGTTCCCATCTCGGTGAAGTCTTGGCCCGGGGTTTTACCCGGGTTCGAGTCCAAGGGAGGCGCAGTTTTACCTATTCTACGGGGTTTCTGCGCATCAGGGTGTGCTACGCTTTCTAGCGGTGGTCAAGTAGTCGGCCTTTGGACATAGCTCCGAAAGGGTGGGTTTACACGTGGAAAGCAGTTAGGCGTTAAAAAAAATAATATATTTATTGCGGGTAGTTGCTCTATGTTACATGGTTCCACGTACATGATGCTTTTGGTTTTATTTTAAAGTGAAATTATTTGTTTTCAAAGTTTTACGTTGCTTATTTCAAACCAATTAAATTACCATTAATGTAATTAAAATTATGTTGTTTTCTGTAAGTTTTATTCCACCAAACTTCTAAACATGTCTTTGTTTGGCAAAATGCGAATTTACAAATTATGGTGGTTCTAAAAGTATCTCCATTTATTTTATTTATACCGAATGTACACCTTCCCTTTAGTTGCACACTTGCACTTTGACACGATTCAAACCTTTTGTTTTTTGTTATCTTTTATTATAATTATTTTTATATGTTTCTTTTAATATTTTAAAAACAACGTTTTCTGATGTTTATAAATAACAATTTTTCTTAAAAAATATTTTTTTCCCTCAAAATGGCTTTAATTTTGTTCTAGAATGTGTTTTCTTTTTTAATTTTTCAAGAGTTTCTAACATCTTCTTGATAAAATGGTTAATTAACATTCGGTTTGATAAATACGTTTTTATTGTTTTTACCTTTTTTAAAAATAATGATTTTAAGAGGAAAAATGACAAGTTTTGATTTAATTTTTCTAAGAAGATATAACAAGTAGGGTTGTAAACGAACTGAACGTTCAGCGAACAGTTCGTAAACCGTTCAGCGGGAAGTTCGTTTATGTTCGTTCGTTAAATAAACGAACGAACATGAACAAGAAATTCCGTTCGATAAGTTAATGAACAAACATGAACAGAGGTCTCGTTCGTTCAATTGTGTTCGTGAACGTTCGGTAAGGTGTTCGTGAACATTCGTTCATCTGCGTTCGTTTATGTCCGTATGTTTGTGTTTTAATTAAAGCTATTTGTACTTTCATATATTTTATCTATACTTTTTATATTATTAAACTTTTATTTTTTTTATTACCTTAACAATTAAATTAGAAAACCATATTTCACCTTGTTTATGCACAATTTGCCTTTCCTTTCTCATTATTTACATCGACAAATACGATCGACCTTTGTTCCACAATAAGGGATCCATCCACCTTTATCTTTCGTCACGTTCGCCAAATTTATTTGTGTTCAGGAACACACTCATTTCCTTAATAAATGAACACGAACATAAAATCTCGTTCGGTGAGTGTTCATGAACCGTTCGTGAACACATTTATTTCCTTAACGAACGAACACAAACATTCGTTCGGTTCGTTTACAACCCTAATAACAAGTAAGAAAAGAGATACATTTAACCTAACACTTTAAATTAATACATTTAATGCGGCTGGTTGCTTTATATTATATGATTCTACGTAGTTGATTAATGCTGTTGGTTGCTTTGTATTATATGGCTCGACATAGTTGATTTCTATCACTTTAGATCAAAGTGAAGTGATTTGTTTTCAACGTATGGTAACTACGTAGTTGATGCCTATCACTTTATTTGAAAGTGAAATGATTTGACATTGCTTATTTCAAACAAATTAGATGATTATTAATGTAATAAAATGTATGTTATTTTTGAGAGTGCTATGGTTGATCTTACACTTACAGCATAGGGTATGGTGGCGTGGAGGCCTCAATCACGCCACTACACCACCCTTAGACGGCGTGAAGCATGGCGTAGGGAAGGGGCGGCATCTTCTTTACCGGCGTGGAGGTTTTGGTGATGATGAGGTGGCGTTGTTTATTGGATGGAGTTTGAAGATCGAATGAAGTTTGAAGATAATTACTTGAACCATTCATTTAACAATGGTTAATTTGGTTTTATTTAGATTTTGTTTTATGGTTTGAAACCTTTCGTTGTTGCTACTTTTACTTTGGATAGTTTAAACATTGAATGTGGCAAATGTTATATGTTTTGGATGATCTGATTGTTTTTTTTATTTAATTGTTAATTTTAGGCTTTAATTGACAACTAGTTTCAGCCCAGAACCGTTTACATGAAAACCGTTTCAACTGGTTCCAAACCGGTAAGTTATTATAGGGTCCGGTTTCGGTCATAATATTTAGCTTGTTAACAGTTCCGTTTCTTAGCGAATTGGTCTAGTTTTGAATCGATGTACAAAAATTATGTGGGCTCAAATCCTCATAAGAGTGTTGTGTGCCACACCATGTGCATGTACAAGAACAAGAACATACACGTTAAGAATAATGTGGGTCATATATAGTTCATTTCTTGTTAGTTACTTAATTGTTTGAGTATGTGAATCTTTGTTGAGTCATAGTAGTAGTGGGATAAGTGGTTGTAGTTAGTAGTTAGTGTTTACCTTATGTGTACAAGTATAAAATAGTATGATGAATTGAGTTTAAATTCTCTTTAGATGTTCTTCTAGCTTCTTTCTTTCTTCTTTGGACCTTTTGATTAAAGATTCGATTCGTATCAACCGGTATCACAGCGGTCGTGATCCACATCTATGGATGCTCAAAACCAACCCGAAGTTGTATTCCGCCAAGACTTAACGAGTTGTTCAATCAAATCGATTCAAGTGTTGCTGACGTGATGCGATGTGTTTATAAAATGATGTTTATTTTTAGGTTGTTTTATACAGTTTTTTAAGTTTTAGTATCTATAAAAACACGATATAATACGATCACACTACAACTCACGTTGGACAAGTGCACCAATCGTTGGCGTAATATAGTAATCATAAGATACTGATATCGTCCAAGGATATAGAACTTTTAGTATCGAGTTGTTAACATCTAGTCGATATCAGTATCTTATGATTACTAGTATCGAGTTGTTAACATCTAGTCGAGTCCAAAAGTTGGGTTTTACAAAGAATAAATAAAAAGAAAAGAAATGACTCAAGGAAAAATAAAAGATAGTTATCAATGATATGCAAAGGGGTGTTTAGGATCAACGTACCTCTTGATGCTTTGTTAACTACATCTTACCATGGGGGTGACAAGGGCTTGACTGTCAGACGAGCAACTATGCATGTTAACGCGTATTGTTGTGCAAAATCTGGGTCAGAATCCTACCACACTCGATTCATCCGCTTTGAATCAGCAGGGAAATGAAACGCCACTTGAGGCCGGAAGATAGTATTAAGCAATTAGATAGTTTAAGGAGTTTATATTACCTGTCCCTATTTGGTCCGTTGGTGAGTTGTCAATTCCCCTAAGGTAGTTACTTTTATATAAACTAGGTCCTTTACATTTTGGTGTATCTCCATGCAAAGGAAAGAGCTTACCCAATCCAAAGTCCTATCCAAAACTTTTAACCTCCGCTAAGAGCATCAACATGCTTTGAATCAACATAGACATAGAAAACATGAATGACCCAAGTTAATGGCGTCGCAAAGTTGTTGGTAGATTCTAAGAATTAGACGAAAACTATAATGACCCAAGTTAATGGCAACACTATTATTTCACTCACTTTCAATAACTATGTTAATTAGTTAAAGTCATTAACACACACACCATATTCACCCGTGATCTTCCTTAGTTACCTCGACATCAAGGGGGTAAGTTCCCTTAAACACCCTCAAGTATCTAGCCATGAATGGCCATGGAAAAAGATATTGTAACATCCATTAAAACGAGTCATAGAACCCGAATTGTTTGTAAACCGGATTCAAGTTTCGTAACTAATTGAAATGGGACTTTAATTGTTCATTTATTTTATATATTTAGTACAAAATAAATTAACAATGTCATATACTAAATGATATTATAACTTGCAAACGACGTTATCATCGTAATAATTCAAACACCATGTTTCCAAACGATAGAACCCCCTAGCTAAAAGGATACCAACTCAACCTACATCCTTTATTTTCCAAACGACAAACCCAACTCCACTTAACCTTACCCCAAATGATATACCCCCTCCGCCCTAAATCTCCAAATGATTTTGTAGCATGTCAAACGACATCCAAACTAGCTCAAAACCACATCTCTGATGTCCACTAGAAACCATTCCAAACAACTTTAGCCATAATCCCAAGTGACATCTACCATTTAAATGATATCATGTTATACCCCACCAAACGATAACACCTTAGTTCAAACGACATGCAATGGATCTTAATAACAAAGTCCAAACGACATCATTCCTCCTCCAAACGACCTTTGATGTCGTTCGGCAACCCACTTCCAAGCGACTTGTCACCGACACTTTCTTTCCTTCTGCAAATCGCGATGCCCATTCTCAAAGCGATCAATCTCGCTGTTTTTAGCAATGATTTATATTCTAAATCACCCTAAAATAAGTCTAACACTAATACCTATCAATAAAACATCCAAATCCATTGTTTACTTACTTAATTTTCAACCTAATCATATCTCCAAAGATACGAAATACCTAGAATTTTTATAACAAAAATCATCAATTATAACAACCCTAGCCTCATTCAAACGACATCTCCACCTTTTTCATACGAATCCCACCTTTAAATCACTCAAACATCCTCTGCAAATCTCGAATTCAAGCGAGAACACATTCAAGGGCTTGGAACTTGCACTCGCGATATCTCCTTCAATTCTTTATCAAATAAGGCAGTTCTTGTGTCCATTATTTTTAGTTTTTCGAGATCTACAAAACCTCTTATCAATTTCCGCAATATAGAGATCCGAATTTAATTCTTGTTAATTTTAGGGTTCTTGGATGATAAAAGTTGGGCCTTTGATATTAGAATATTAAATTTAAAGTCTTTTACTGTTCATAATCATGTTAGATTAGATCTTGTAACTTTTGAGAACTTTTAGTCATCATTTAAATTTATACATATTTTAATCAAGTTGTATAATATAAAAAATAGTACAAAAATACGAAAATCATTAAAATAAAACTTCATACATATTATTCTGATTTTCGATAAAATATATTGAATGTGGAGATTTTGTAATGAATTTCACGGTTAAATCATAATTTGTTTTGAAATTTAAAGGTTAATTATGTTATGGAATAATTAAGTCTTTTCTAAACAAATGGATTTTTATATAATATTTGCAAAGCTATCTTGTCGGGAAAGCTCCAAACCTTCCAAGAGGTGATGATCTATGATCTCATCCGGATCTTTCGGGATCTAGGAAACCATGGTGAAACAAGACGTACTTTAAGAGTATAATATTAAATAATTAATAAATAATTTTTCGTAACAAAAGACCCAAACCATAGGGTTTAAATTGTATAGTATATTTACATGTTGGGCTAACTAGTATCTCGTGAAGTTCTCATTCTGTGCGATTTTCTCGGATCAAAGCTAACGTAAATAGTGAGTAAATCTATTTTTCCTCTTTACAATTAACTTTTGGGGCTTATCATGTGTCACTACAATTTCCCGCGTTTCATTTATTTACATTCTCAACATGAAAATTAAATGTGTGGTTTATGTGGTAGATATTATGGTTTCAAATTTGTTACAAGTTACTTGTTACTTTCTTTGTGTCGCAGTTTCACATCGTGTATCCACTGGCTGACGGGTTCCCCAAGGCCATATGTTGAACTTGGTATCGCCACCATTGTTTCGCATTGTATCACATTGTGTCGTATGTTTCACTATTGGTTTCATTTAGTTATTGTTGTTGATGATATTATCGATGAATTGTCTGATTTACATTTAAGTTGCATGTTAACAAGTTTTAACTAATAAATCATTTTATTTAAAGTTAGATTACTTACTAACGTATGTTAACCCAAAACCGTTTTACACATGATACAGGTGAACAGGTTTGATGTGATGAGGACATATAGGTGTGCTTTAGTTGATTAAACGGGATTTATATATATATTTTTGTCTTGGATTTTGTTTGGATTATTTGAATATTTCGTTGATTATGTAATATTATTTCATTTTAACATTAATCATAGTTAAACTTTTAATAGTTGTCATGAGCTATGAATAATCATCATGTCCCAGATGATAATCCATCACTGGTCAGGGTGTGACAGATGTGATTAAACTCGAAAAGGTTATATAAATCATAAAAAGCTTGATTACACTTAATGATTCTTAAGTTTTTCCTAATGATTACAATAATTAGAGAATGGAGTAGAAAAGATGTGTGTAGTGGAAAAGAGGGGAGAGAATGAGCAAAGAAGAATGGTGGAGAAGGCCTCTATTTATAGGATGGCTAGGGCCGAGGCACGCGCTGTCACACCCCAACCGATGGCGGAAACATCGGGATGAGACGAACAAATTGCTCAAAACTTCATAACGCTATGTGACAATGTAAATTAGATTCAAATTTCATTTCAATACTAAAATGTCATACAAAAATTCCAAATAAAAGCAACATTGTTCATAACATAACATAATATAACAAAATTTATCTAGGTGTGTATCTAAGTCCACCTAAATTGCATTTCTTCTCAACATCGTCTCATCAATCAACCTGCAACATATATTAAAACATATCAACAAAAGTTGGCGAGCATATAAGTTTTGTTACATAGCATAATATAGAATAAAATTGTTTAAAGTCTCATATCCAACATGAATCATATTATGCAAGTTTACTAGCATGCTGAAACGGTGTACTATATGTTCGAACCCAAGAATCCAACGCATTAAAATAGCCTATCCCAATAGAGTAGCGGGAGGTTAACATGTTTAACTTAACAATACCCCAAGTTTCGTGGGCGGTGCGTTAATCCTATGTCGCTATAATTGTTAAGGTAGGCTAGCAAAGTTAATGAAGCATATATCGACACAAATAGTTTACATATCTTACAAGTCTAACAAGTATCAAGTAGTTTCATGTTAAGCATGGATAGAGATTAAAATAGTTTATATGTCGTGTGATTTTGTATAATATATATGTTGCACCCAAAGTGTAAAAAGGAAAAAGGGATTGAGTATGCTCACAGTTTTGCAAGCTTTCCCTCTTGAAATCCAACGAACGTTGTTGGTTGATGGATTAGTTTCGAGCACCTTGTCCTTCTACAGAAGAAACATAGGCGTGTGAGTATTGGGAATTAACGGAAGATTATAGATTCGGAATTAAAATAACGTGAAAATAGTATTATGAAAGTAATCACCTTGTACTCATAACACTTGTTCTTGACACTATAGAACCTCAAGGGTTTGGTATGTTTTCATGGATTCAAAGATCCATTAGAATCGTAACAAGTGTATGGTCTTTAGATGATGTAACAAGTTTCTTAATAAGTAACTATTAAGTTAATATTAAGTCTTTGTTACATAGCTATATATATATATATATATATATACACTTAGTTAGAATATAAATCAAGCATGAGGTGGAGATCTAAGTCTCCATTTAGACACCTCTTTGTATCATAGATTTCATGCATGAGGTAGGAAGAACAAGCTTCCATTTAGGTACCTCGAATGTTCACCACTACACTTGTGTTTAAGAACACAAGAAGGGTCATGAACTTACAAGAATAATATAACTAAACTAAGGAAATCATCAAGTTGTAACATTCGCCGTAAAACGGGTTTCAAAACCCGCTTCGTTTAATAATCAAATATTCGGTTAAAAAATTCGTTGCGTATTTATTGTGCCGTTATTTTAAATATCTCCTAATTAATAAATATTTTAGAATTTAAAAACCATAATTAATAAAGAAAACAATAGGTAAGTTAAATTAATCTTTAATAATAAATCAAAAAGTAAAATAAAAATAAAAAGGGGTAGCCAGGTCTCGAACCCGGGTCTCCCGCTTGTACACACAGTCTTCACCGCTGCACTACACACACATTTATGTTATGAAAGGAAACATTTAAGCATTATATTGAAGATCGCTTAAAACCTGCAAATTCAAACGCCTGGTCCGTAACCGCCAACGGTTTCTTTGGGCAATCTTCTTCATCCGTTTTTGAATTATCGTCATAACCGAAAGCAGCATCAACGTAATTGAAACGGATTTCCAATCATTGAGATTAAAATCACTGTTGAAACCGAAAATTCTTAACTTACTGAATACTCTATAAATACCGATCCTACATTTCGACTAAACTCGCTCATACAATCTCCTAAACTTGCAAACACACCACATCCTCTCTGTTCTCCATATATCGCTTCGCCGGAGTCGGTTCGCCGTCGGAATTCCATCGGAGAAGTCAAGGTCACGCGTGTCTGGTATAACCCTTTTGAATCTATTACTTAGTATGTTTCAACTTTAAACTGATTAAACATACCGCAGTCGGAATTATGTTCTGAGTTCTAAGTTTTAATGAAGAAGACGACCTTATTAAAATGGATAAGTGAAATAAAATTCAGGTTTTTAATCAGGTTAGACACACAGTCCAGTGGTGGACTGTGTGCAATTACATAGCGCAGGTCACAGGTTCGACTCGTGCATACAACCGGTTTCCAGTAATAAAACTCAATTTTTTAGCCAACCAGAACACCTTCCAGTTAGTATTTAAGTTTAATAAAAATCATAATATAAATGGGTTAGACACCCAGCCCAGTTGGTTGGGCTGGGTGCAAGGCATCGCATGGGCGCCGGTTCGAAACCCATCCCTACCACCGGTTTGACCATTATAAAAAAAACCTTTTTGAATAAAAACAAAATATAATTAAAGCTAGTTAGTATATATATATATATATATATATATATATATATATAATAATTAAAATAGAGTTTATTTCGGGTTAGACACGTAGCTCAGTTGGTAGAGCTGCGTGCACGCATACGAGAGGTCACGAGTTCGAACCTCACACGCTGCCTACAATTAAACCGGTTGAACCGGCCGTTGACCAGTTCAACCCTAGGAAAATTTTATATTTCTTTGAAAATTAGTTAAAAATACTCAAAATAAGGTTTTAAAGCCTAAAAATTTGCATTAAATTCGCAAAAAATAAATCTAAAAATCTCATTAAGAGCACTAATTAAAAATATTAATCTCAAATAAAATTTATTTATTTATCGAATTATTACGTTATTATTTAGGTTAGTTTTCCCTCGTCGGTTGAATCATAAATTCGTGCGCATTCATCATTATCAAGGAACGCACCCACTGTGAGTGAAACCTTACAAATTCCCCTTTTTATTCATGTTTAGGGGTGTATCATGTGTCGCTTTAATTATTTCGTTTATTCAAACTTGTGCTATTACCATTATATGATCTAAACTTGTGATGTAAATATTGTTTGTTGTGATGTGTGTTTACATTTTTGTCAAGTTGCGTGCAAATCATTCATTGGGCCCATCAGTTCCTCGTTGGAGACGAGTTGAACATCGCTTGCCTCATTAGATCGGCTCCGTTTGATTGAGCCTTGATCTCATTGTTCATCATTTGGTGTGTGCGTGTGCATTTATTTATATTATGAGTATTATGATTAAATTTACATTTACGTTTACTCATATGTGGTTATTGTAACATCCGTCGAAAAACGGGTTTTCAAAACCCGCTTCGTTTATTAATCGAACAATCAGTTTTAAATTTTTGTTGTTTATTTATGATTAATTTTAATTTTAAACAATACATAATTAATAAACAAATTAGGATTTAAAAGCAAAAATTGTTAAAAAGTGAAAATAAGAGAATTAAAAATAAAAACGGCCGGGATTCGAACCCGGGTCAGCCGGGTCAGCCAATGACTTAACTCCCACTCATCCAAACCACTCCGCCTCTTGTGTTCTTTAGTGATATATCGAAACAATTAATTCAAATAACAAAACTCGAATTCAAAACAGTCAACGGCGCGCCCAATTCGCAGTCGCCGGAAATCCCGACGACTTCGCTAATTATTGTCAGTTTCTTTTGACTGAGGGTGTGTATTAACTCTTACATCGGTTATAACCGATGCCCAGTTCCGCGACATCAGTCATAACCGCCGGAGAATAATTGACCAGCGAATCAAGACAGAAATCGAACCAAATTCATCGGTATTCTTTCCTATAAATACACACCCTAGCCTCTGGTAATCTTTTCGCTCAAAATCACACCAATTCTCGACGCAATTTCACTCGCCGGAACTTTTCTGCCATTACCGGACTTTCGCCGGAAAACCGAGACTCACATCAAAACGGTAAATACCTCGACTCTTTCTGTTTCATTCCATTGTTAAACCATTACTAACATCAATCCATCACCCAAAATCAATCCCAGACGACGTTGTCGGAAATTCTGCTTTCGCCGGAAAACTTCTGAAATTTCCAGAATCACGCCGTGAGCCGGTATGATCATTTAAACCTACTGATAATCGTTGCTCAGTAGTTCAATTTCATATCTAATCAATCAAAACTGTTATTTGATCCGAACAGACAAAGTTCACAAACAGAGCCGACGAATCCTTGCCGGAGTTCTGAGAAAGGCATCTGATTCGGTACATTTTTCCCCAAACCCTCTCTGTCCATTGCATTTCAAGCGCTGATATTTTCTGTTAATCGAATTTAACATGAAACAGTTAATTAATCATTGTCTGTGTTCTTGAGCGAAGAAGACGAAGTCGTTTGTGTTATAAGATTAATTAAAATCAATATTATGAACGGGTTTGACACACAGTCCAGCGGTGGACTGTGTGCAAACAATACACATACGACTCGAGTTCGATTCCTATCACGACCCTATCCTCAGAAATAAAAAAGTTTTTTTTTTAAAACTGAACCGGGTTAACTCACAGTAAGATGTTAAGTATAATAAAAACCGGAATATTTACCAGGTTAGACACACAGTCCAGCGGTGGACTGTGTGCCAAACTAAACCACAGGTCCCGGGTTCGAGACCTGTGGAGATCACCGGTTTGAGACGATTAAATCCTTTTTAAATAAATGATTTCCGGATTAAGTTAAATAGTATATAAATATAATTAAAAACATAAATATTTCGGGTTAGACACGTAGCTCAGTTGGTAGAGCTGCGTGCACGCGTACGGGAGGTCACGGGTTCGAGTCTCACTCAGTGCAATAATATTCACAACTGAACCGGTCAACGGTCAACGGTCAACAGTCCTGGTCAACGGTCAAAAGTCAACATTTTTTTATTATTTTTATTTATTTATTTAAATTAAAAATCAATTAAAAATACTTAAAAATAACGTTTTTAAAGTTAGAAAATAGCCTTAAATTCACAAAAATACATCCAAAAAAATCCTATTTAAATTATTAATAAAAATCCACTTATTTAACCATACGTTTTTGTTATTAATTAGGTTAGTTATTCCTCGTCGATCAATCCTCTAAACTCGTGCGCATTCAACATCCTCAACCGAACGCACCCAATGTGAGTGAATCTCTACCAATTCCCCGTTTTAATCACATTTTGGGATGTATCATGTGTCGCTATTATTTATTTAAATAAAACACTTGTGCATCCATCATATTCATGATCAAATGTGTTGCCAATATATATCTATTGTTTGTGTGGTTAATGTTTAGATTAAAGTTATCATTTTTAGTACATACATTATCATAGGCCGCCGCTCCCCATTACCTATGAGCGTGAGCTGTTCCCCATTACCTATGAGCGTGAACGAGGTGTTGCCAACATACGATCGGCTCCGTTTGATTGAGACTTGATCGCACATACATTTCATCATAGGCCGTCTGCTCCCCATTACCTATGAGCGTGAGCCGTTCCCCATTACCTATGAGCGGGAACGAGACGTTGCCAACATATACATTGTCATTCATATCATATACTCATGCAAGGTGTTTGTGTTTGTTTGTTTACATACGTTTGTTCATATATGATTATTGCACAATTTTCCCTATTAATTACAACAAGGAATGAATAACAAATGTTTTTAACAAGGTTCACTCGCCAACTTTTGTTGACCCAAAATTTCCCATTTTTACACATGATACAGGTGATCAAGTTGAAGCAAGAAACATATAGGGCGGCCTAGAAGAATAAACCAGTTTAGATTTTGGTTTGTTTTAGTTAATTTTTCCTTTCCTTGTATTGTATGAATTTGACTTGAAACTTTGAGATGTAATTTGAATTTAATAAATATGAAACATATTAGTAAACATCATGAGCTTTGGTGATAACCCAATTATGCCCCGACTCTTATTCCGTTGCGGGTCGGGGTGTGACAGATTGGTATCAGAGCCATGACTATAGGGATATAGGATAGGTTATTAGACCCTTAGAGCCTATACTATAGTTGATTAGAATTTTTAAATTGTTTGTGTGTTACATGCAAAATTCATGATGTTTATATGCTTTATGTTTATTGTTACATTCAAAGTTATGCAAGCATGTTCATAAATACATACTATTATACAATGCTTATCATGAATCATATTCTCATAACATATCATATCTATGGGAGCACACACCTCACAATTCATATGATTTTTACAACGATTTTTGTATTTTCAAATCACATCAAAGTGAGTTCTAATGATGGGCATGTAGTAACTGGAAGGGTACGAGTACCGGTAGTCGGAACGTCCTGTCTAGGCTTGGCATTCGTATAAATCCAAAATAAAGGACCAGTTTGCCTACCTGGGGACTAACGATGAGAGTACGAAGGACCTATTAGGCCAAAGCATGCTATACCAAACGTCGTGTGAACTAACACCACTTTGAGTTGTCATTGTGTCTACACCTGGACACCCTCAGACCATACATCTCGCAAACATATTTTATGGTTTTCATTCGGGTTATGCGAGTGTTAAACCGCCAATACCAATGTGAATCCTACTAAACCAATAGTCATGGGGGCCCACATGACTATACAGGCGATGGTATGGGGGACATTGGAGGCCCAAACATGAGCAAACCCAAGACATCCTATGGATGTAGTGCATTATTGATGATTATGTTATTTTATTATTTTAAACGACACATGACACCTAAACACTCCTTAAACTCACCATCTTCCTATGTATATTCCTGTAGATGTCGGCTAGGCAGCTACGTGGAGGACGAAAGTCAGGAAGGTCAAACGAACGCTTGGCCACTCAAATTGCAAAACAAATGGCCGCGGTGCTTCCTGATATTGTAATACAAGTCCAACAAGCTCTCACCGCAAATCCTATCAACCCACCCAATCAAGAGGATCAAAACATCGACAACCCTTCCTCCAAGAAGTGCTCCTACAAACACTTCAAATCTTGCGATCCCCCAAAGTATGAAGGGACTGAAGGTGTCACCGCTCTCCTCCACTGTTTGAGGAAATGGAAAACACTTTCCTCAATTGCGATTGTCCCGAGGATCGCAAGGTACGTTACGCAACCGGGAGACTATTTGGGGTAGCCCTGCCTGGTGGAACACTGAGAAGGGTAAAAGAGGAGTTGAAGACGCTATGGCCTTAACGTGGGAAGAGTTAAGGGAAATAATGACAAAACGCTTCTGCCCAAGAAGCGAACTCAAGAAGTTGGAAGATGAATTCCACTCGCTGAAGCAAAAGGAAGGAGACCATACTTCCTACAACAAAAGATTTCTTGAGCTGAACCAAATGGTTCCTAACTTGTTCACCCCAGTATACCGCTTGGTTGAACACTATATTCGAGGCCTCCCCTCGAAAATTCAAGACTCAGTTCTCAGCACTTCGCCTGCAACTCTCGAAGCTGCTATGGAATTAGCTACCGAACTTACCGAGAATCGCATCAGAAACGGTAAATTCAAGGAGGAAAAAAAGAAAGCCCCCGTTGAGGGCCAAACTCCAAACCATTCCACCTCCTCCTCAAAGTTTTCTAACAAGAGAAAACGAAATACCAGAAACTTCGCTGTCACCCAAACAAATTACCCTATCCCTGCTGCACCCATCACTCAAATTGCCCCTTCACCCGCACCATACAAAAGTCCATACTCCGGCCCCTACCCAAATGCACCTGTTGCCAATACTATCACTCTCCCGAACACCCCTGTCAATATTGCACCAGCTGTGGCCGTGCAGGTCACACCATCCAAACCTGCCACTCGCTGCAGCGAATTAACCGCAACCAACCCACAACCCAAACCCACCATCAAATAATGGGTTAAGCCCAACAACCCCTACTACTACCACCTACACAACATACGGCCCAAACCTACTACCAACCCAACTACCCCATGATGCAACCCATGTGGGCTTGCTACAATTGTGGAGACCCAAACCACTTTAGAAACACTTGTCCACGTTTGGTGAACCTCATACATGCTCAAGCTCAAGCAAACCCGGTGAACCAAGCTAACCAAGCTCCTCCACCTGCTAGAGGAAGAGCTTTTAACATCAACGCCAACCAAGCTAGGGCCGACAACAACGTGGTTAACGGTACGTTTCTCATAAATGGTAGTTATTCATCCATGTTATTTGATACTGGCACGGATAAGAGTTTTGTGTCCTTAGAATTTGAACCCATCCTCAACCAAACCCGCGATAAACTCATGGAATCCATAACGGTAGAAGTTGCTGACGGAAAACCGTTCTCATTAAACTCCATTATCCGAAACTGTACTCTTACTCTAAACGATCACGACTTTCCTGTTGACCTCATTCCTATGAAGTTGGGAAGTTTTGACATTATAATCGGCATGGACTGGCTCAGCCAACATCATGCTGAAGTGGTATGCTGCGAAAAGTTCATTCGCATTCCCCTTGCAGACGGTCAAACCCTTCGAATCTTTGGAGAAACCCCTTCGAAAGGACTCAAACTGATGTCCTGTCTTCAAGCCCGAAAATATCTCCGCAAGAATTATGTCGCATTTCTAACTCACGTTGTCAAGAAGGGAAACAAAGAGAAGAAACTCGAAGATATACCTGTAGTGAAAGAATTCCCGCAAGTCTTTCCCGACGACATCTCAAGACTTCCTCCCAAGAGAGAAGTCGAATTCCGCATTGATCTTATACCTGGCGCTACACCCGTCGCGAAATCTCCTTATAGGTTAGCTCCATCCGAAATGCAAGAGCTGACCAGTCAATTACAAGAACTGACCGACAAAGGATTCATACGTCCTAGCTCATCGCCTTGGGGTGCACCTGTTCTGTTTGTAAAGAAGAAAGATGGAACGTTTCGCATGTGTATCGATTACAGAGAACTCAACAAATTAACGGTCAAGAACCGCTATCCATTACCTCGCATCGATGATCTTCTAGACCAACTCCAGGGTGCCACCTGTTTTTCAAAGATCGACCTTCGTTCTGGCTATCATCAACTCAGAGTACATGAAGAAGACGTCCCAAAGACCGCCTTCCGAACTCGTTATGGTCACTATGAATTCATGGTCATGCCATTTGGTCTAACTAACGCTCCAGCTGTCTTCATGGATCTAATGAACAGAGTTTGCAAACCCTATCTCGATTGTTTTGTTATAGTCTTCATTGACGACATTCTCATTTACTCAAAGTCCAAAACTGATCATGAACGGCACCTTCGACTCATCCTCACGCTATTAAGAACCGAAAAGCTCTATGCTAAATTCTCCAAATGCGAATTCTGGTTAAAAGAGGTACAATTCCTTGGACATGTCGTCAATGACAAGGGAATACATGTCGACCCCTCAAAGATCAAAGCAGTACAAGAATGGCAAGCGCCAAGTACCCCAACCGAAGTAAGATCATTCCTTGGTTTGGCTGGTTACTATCGCCGTTTCATTTCAAATTTCTCTCGTATCGATGTACCACTCACGACTTTGACAAATAAAGGGAAACCCTTCATATGGGGACCTAAACAAGAAGAAGCCTTCCAAACCCTTAAGCAAAAGCTTTGTGACGCACCTATCCTCACACTCCCCGAAGGTTGCGATGACTTTGTAGTTTATTGCGACGCATCAGGGCAGGGACTAGGCTGTGTATTAATGCAAAGGGGAAAAGTGATAGCCTATGCTTCTAGGCAGCTCAAAACTCATGAGAAGAGCTACACTACGCACGACCTAGAACTTGGAGCCGTTGTGTTCGCTCTTAAGATATGGAGACATTACCTCTATGGTACCAAGTGTGAAATTTACACTGACCACAAGAGCCTCCAACATATCTTTAACCAAAAGGAGTTGAATATGAGGCAACGAAGATGGGTCGAACTTCTTAATGACTACGACTGCGAAATTCGGTATCATCCTGGCAAGGCAAATGTGGTGGCCAATGCACTCAGTCGAAAGGGTTATGCGAACTCCATTCGTCTTCTATGTTCGCAAATCATAACCGATATCAAAGATCAAATCCGAGAAGCTCAACATGTTTCCATAACAGAATACGACATACGCAATGAGTTATCTTGTGGAGCAGAACTTAAACTCGAAACAAAATCCGACGGTATCCTGTATTATCTAGATCGCATATGGATTCCCGATCACAATAACCTTCGTGATACCCTTATGAAAGAGGCGCACAAAACACGATACTCTGTATACCCAGGAGCCGACAAGATGTATCAAGACCTTCGATACACCTACTGGTGGCCTGGCATGAAAAAGGATATTGCTGTTTTTGTTTCCAAGTGCCTTACCTGTTCTAAAGTGAAAGCTGAACATCAAAGACCCTCAGGACTTCTAGTCCAACCTGAAATACCTGTATGGAATTGGGAAAACATAACCATGGACTTCATTACCGGGTTACCTCGCACTCCTGGTGGGTATGACACTATATGGGTAATCATTTATCGTCTTACGAAATCAGCTCACTTCATTCCATTTCGCGAGGACTTCAAGAATGAGAAGTTAGCTCGTATCTACATCAGCGAAATCGTAAGCCGGCATGGTGTACCGTTAAGCATTATTTCAGATCGTGATGGTCGTTTCACTTCACGAACATGGCAAGCCGTACAAGCCACGTTGGGTACACGATTAGACCTCAGTACCGCTTATCATCCTCAAACTGATGGACAATCTGAGCGCACCATCCAAACTCTTGAAGACATGCTTCGAGCATGTGTCATAGACTTCAAAGGGAATTGGGACGCTCATCTACCATTAGTCGAATTTTCGTACAACAACAGCTATCATTCAAGTATCGGCATGGCACCTTTCGAAGCGTTATATGGTCGTAAGTGCCGATCACCTATATGTTGGCACGAAATTGGAGAAGCTCAAATCACCGGTCCAGAATTAATACAAGAAACAACAGATAAAATTCATCAAATTCGAAACAATCTTGTAGCGGCACAAAGTCGTCAAAAGAGTTATGCAGACAAACGACGAAAGCCCTTGGAATTTAACATTGGTGACCAAGTACTTTTAAAAGTATCGCCGTGGAAGGGAGTAGTTCGTTTTGGCCAAAAAGGCAAGCTAGCACCACGCTACGTAGGACCTTTCAAGATACTCGAAAGAGTAGGACCTGTAGCATACAAACTTGACCTACCAGAGGAATTCAACAGAATTCATCCCACATTCCACATATCGAACTTGAAGAAGTGCCTCGCCGATGAAAATCTCCATATTCCTCTAGAAGACATTCAAGTCGATGAATCTATGCATTTCATTGAAAGACCAGTAGAAATTATGGACTTCGGAGAGAAACGTTTAAGACGAAGCCGCATACCAATTGTCAGGGTACGCTGGGAGTCGAAACGAGGACCTGAGTTTACTTGGGAACGTGAAGACTCAATGCGCGAGAAATACCCACATCTATTTCCTGTAACTACTACTACTTAAATTTCGGGACGAAATTTCTAAAAGTAGGGGATACTGTAACATCCGTCGAAAAACGGGTTTTCAAAACCTGCTTCGTTTATTAATCGAACAATCAGTTTTAAATTTTTGTTGTTTATTTATGATTAATTTTAATTTTAAACAATACATAATTAATAAACAAATTAGGATTTAAAAGCAAAAATTGTTAAAAAGTGAAAGTAAGAGAATTAAAAATAAAACAAGGCTGCCGGGATTCGAACCCGGGTCAGCCGGGTCAGCCAATGACTTAACTCCCACTCATCCAAACCACTCTGCCACTTGTGTTCTTTAGTGATATATCGAAACAATTAATTCAAATAACAAAACTCGAATTCAAAACAGTCAACGGCGCGCCCAATTCGCAGTCGCCGGAAATCCCGATGACTTCGCCAATTATTGTCGGTTTCTTTTGACTGAGGGTGTGTATTAACTCTTACATCATAACCGATGCCCAGTTCCACGACATCAGTCATAACCGCCGGAGAATAATTGACCAGCGAATCAAGACAGAAATCGAACCAAATTCATCGGTATTCTTTCCTATAAATACACACCCTAGCCTCTGGTAATCTTTTCGCTCAAAATCACACCAATTCTCGACGCAATTTCACTCGCCGGAACTTTTCTGCCATTACCGGACTTTCGCCGGAAAACCGAGACTCACATCAAAACGGTAAATACCTCGACTCTTTCTGTTTCATTCCATTGTTAAACCATTACTAACATCAATCCATCACCCAGAATCAATCCCAGACGACGTTGTTGGAAATTCTGCTTTCGTCGGAAAACTTCTGAAATTTCCAGAATCACGCCGGGAGCCGGTATGATCATTTAAACCTACTGATAATCGTTGCTCAGTAGTTCAATTTCATATCTAATCAATCAAAACTGTTATTTGATCCGAACAGACAAAGTTCACAAACAAAGCCGACGAATCCTTGCCGGAGTTCTGAGAAAGGCATCTGATTCGGTACATTTTTCCCCAAACCTTCTCTGTCCATTGCATTTCAATCGCTGATATTTTCCGTTAATCGAATTTAACATGAAACAGTTGATTAATCATTGTCTGTGTTCTTGAGCGAAGAAGACGAAGTCGTTTGTGTTATAAGATTAATTAAAATTAATATTATGAACGGGTTAGACACACAGTCCAGCGGTGGACTGTGTGCAAACAATACACATACGACTCGAGTTCGATTCCTATCACGACCCTATCCTCAGAAATAAAAATGTTGTTTTTTAAACTGAACAGGGTTAACTCACAGTAAGATGTTAAGTATAATAAAAACCGGAATATTTACCAGGTTAGACACACAGTTCAGCGGTGGACTGTGTGTCAAACTAAACCACAGGTCCCGGGTTCGAGACCTGTGGGGATCACCAGTTTGAGACGATTAAATCCTTTTTAAATAAATGATTTCCGGATTAAGTTAAATAGTATATAAATATAATTAAAAACAGAAATATTTCGGGTTAAACACGTAGCTCAGTTGGTAGAGCTGCGTGCACGCGTACGGGAGGTCACGGGTTCGAGTCTCACTCAGTGCAATAATATTCACAACTGAACCGGTCAACGGTCAACGGTCAACAGTCCTGGTCAACGGTCAAAAGTAAACATTTTTTTTATTATTTTTATTTATTTATTTAAATTAAAAATCAATTAAAAATACTTAAAAATAACATTTTTAAAGTTAGAAAATAGCCTTAAACTCACAAAAATACATCCAAAAAAATCCTATTAAAATTATTAATAAAAATCCACTTATTTAACCGTACCTTTTCGTTATTAATTAGGTTAGTTATTCCTCGTCGATCAATCCTCTAAACTCGTGCGCATTCAACATCCTCAACCGAACGCACCCAATGTGAGTGAGTCTCTACCAATTCCCCGTTTTAATAACATTTTGGGGTGTATCATGTGTCGCTATTATTTATTTAAATTAAACACTTGTGCATCCATCATATTCATGATCAAATGTGTTGCCAATATATATCTATTGTTTGTGTGGTTAATGTTTAGATTAAAGTTATCATTTTTAGTACATACATTATCATAGGCCGCCGCTCCCCATTACCTATGAGCGTGAGCTGTTCCCCATTACCTATGAGCGTGAACGAGGTGTTGCCAACATACGATCGGCTCCGTTTGATTGAGCCTTGATCGCACATACATTTCGTCATAGGCCGTCTGCTCCCCATTACCTATGAGCGTGAGCCGTTCCCCATTACCTATGAGCGTGAACGAGACGTTGCCAACATATACATTGTCATTCATATCATATACTTATGCAAGATGTTTGTGTTTGTTTGTTTACATACGTTTGTTCATATATGATTATTGCACAATTTTTCCCTATTAATTACAACAAGGAATCAATAACAAATGTTTTTAACAAGGTTCACTCGCCAACTTTTGTTGACCCAAAATTTCCCATTTTTACACATGATACAGGTGATCAAGTTGAAGCAAGAAACATATAGGGCGGCCTAGAAGAATAAACCAGTTTAGATTTTGGATTGTTTTAGTTAATTTTTCCTTTCCTTGTATTGTATGAATTTGACTTGAAACTTTGAGATGTAATTTGAATTTAATAAATATGAAACATATTAGTAAACATCATGAGCTTTGGTGATAACCCAATTATGCCCCGACTCTTATTCCGCTGCGGGTCGGGGTGTGACAGTTATGCACCTTTTTATAACCAATATAATAAATTCGTTCAAATGTTTTCATAAGATTCACTCGCCAACTTTTGTTGACCCAAAACCCTATTTTTACACATGATACAGGTGGACAGGTTGAAGCAAGGAACACATAGCAAATTGCCTTAGAAGAAAAATAAAGAAGTCATGAAAAAAAATGTATTTGAACATGTTGTGCTTGTATGTTTATTGTAACTACTTCTTTAAAAAGAAATAATAAACATGAAATTTTATAGTAAATGTCATGAGCTTTGATGAAAACCGAATCATGCCCCGACTACCATTTCCGCTGCGGATCAGGGTGTGACATATTGGTATCAGAGCTTTTGACTATAGGGATATAGGATAGGTTATTAGACCCTTAGAGCCTATACTATAGTTGATTAGATTTTAATTGTTTACGTGGTTACATGCAAACTCATGATGTTTATTTGTTTCGTATTTATTACACACACAAATGCATGCAAACACTTCCACCATCCTTTTGTGTGATACTTAATGAGTTATACTTGTTGTCAAACATAACATGCTTACATATACATTCATCACGCATATTTCAATGTTCACATATTCAAATCATCCTCATATTTCCTTTATTCAAGATTTTGTGGCATTTTTCCTTTTTTCAATCTCATCAAAGTGAGTTCTACGACGGGCATGTAGTAACTGGAAGGGTACAAGTACCGGTAGTCAAAACGTCCTGTCTAGGTTGGCATTCGTATAAATCCAATATAACGGACTAGTTTGCCTACCTGGGGACTAACGATGAGAGTACAAAGGACCTATTAGGCCAAAGCATGCCACACCAAACGTCGTTCGAACTAACCCTACTTTGAGTTGTCATTGTGTCCATACCAGGACATCCTCCGACCTTATACTTTGCTATCATGTTTTACAATTTTCATTCGGGTGGCGCAACTGTTAACAGGCCAACACCAATATGAACCCTACCAGAGCCTAGTAGTCATGGGGGCCCACATGACTACCAAGGCCAAGTAAAGGGACATATGGGAGCCCAAACATGAGCAAAGCCCAAGACATCCTATGGATGTAGCAAATTTATTTTCTTCATTTGTTTTGTGAATGTTCATTTCTAAATACGACACATGACACCTAAAACGTCAAACTCATACTCTCGATACGTATTCCTTGTAGATGTCTTCTAGTCACTCTCGTAGAGGTAGGAGATCAGGAATCCCGCGAGCGCATGGCTGCCTAAATCGCTCAACAAATGGCCACCGTAATCCCCAACATCGTAGTTCAAGTTCAACAAGCCCTTACCGCAAATCCCGTCAACCCAATCAACCAAGAAGATCAAAACGTTGTCAACCCTCCCCCAAATACCACTAAATGCCCTTCAAGCATTTCAAATCCTGCGATCCTCCAAAATGCGAAGGGACTGAAGGTGTCACCGCTCTCCTCCATTGGTTTGAGGAGATGGAAAACACTTTTCTTAATTGCGACTGCCCCGATGATCGCAAGGTGCGATATGCTACCGGTCGTTTGTTCGGAGTAGCACTTACATGGTGGAATACTGAGAAGGGCAAGCGAGGTGCTGAGGATGCTATGACCTTGACTTGGGAAGAGTTAAGGGAGATCATGACAAGACGTTTCTGTCCAAGAAGCGAAATAAGAAATTAGAAGATGAGTTCTACTCTTTGATACAAAAGGAGGGCGACCACACCACATACAACAAAAGGTTCCTTGAGTTGAATCAGATGGTCCCCAACTTGTTCACTCCCCTCTACCGTTTGATCGAGCACTACATTCGAGGTCTTCCTTCAAAAATTCAAGACCCTGTCATAAGTACCACACCTGCAACTTTGGAGGCAGCAATGGAGTTAGCTACAGAGCTCACCGAAAATCACATACGGAATAAAGACTTCAAGGAGGAAAAGAAGCAGGATAAAGCATCAACCGAAACCTCAAACTCAACCCAGACCGAATCCTCTTCTCAACCCACTTCTAAGAGAAAACGAGATGGGCAAAATTTCGCTGTCACCCAACGCAATCAACCAGCTCCACAAGCCGTACCCCTCCAAGCCATCCCAATCACTCAAGTACACCCAACTCTACTTATCCAAATAAGAAACCTTACATTGGACCTCACCCTCAATGCAACACCTGTTTTTATCACCATCCATCTACGTACCTTGTCGACTCTGTGCAAATTGTGGGCGTTATGGTCATTTGAGCAAAACTTGTCGCACCCCTCAAAACCAAGCTTCACCCCTACCCAAAACATGATCCAATCATATCAACAACCCCAATACCCCATGTTTCCACATGTTCGAGCTTGCTTTAATTGTGGGGACCCTACCCATTTTAGAAACACGTGCACTCGATTGGTTAACATCATAAACGCCCAAGCTCAAGCAAACCCAGTTAACCAAGCAAATCAAGCAAACCCAGCACTACCACCAGCAAGAGGAAGAGCTTACAACATCAACGCCAATCATGTTGAAGATAATAACGGCCCAAACGAACCACCCAACTAGCCTTCCCTCACCAAGAATCAAGACTCAACTCCAACCGTCTAGTTTTTATGATTTCTTTATGTTTTCTCAATCTTTACGCATCCCTGTTATAAATTGGGAATCTATGTATCCAAGAATTCTAATGCAAATTGATATTACATTTTGTTTTATATCTTTACTCATTGATATCATCATACATCACGACGTATCTCGATTTTTCATAGACTGATCCCTTCATCATAACAAACGAGAGAGGTACTGTCGTCATTCAGTCATGTATTCTTTCAGATTTGAGACTCAAGTTTTGGTTATTGTGTTTGTTTTAGAGTCACATATAACTAATCATAACTTACTAATAAAGCCAATGAAAATTTGACTAGAATATGGTGGATACGTCGCTAGTACTTCCTATGTATAAGTATTCTTGGCAAAGGATCAAAAGCATTATCAGGAGGTTATGAGAAGTTCCGTGTAGGTTTTAATATCGTCATGGTTGAAGTCTTGTTTTATGATATAACCTTATCTTTTCAAACGTATCAATTCTCTCAAAACTCTTATGCATGAGATCATACCTAGTCAATCAACTCTGTTTATCCATGTTCCGCATTTTTATACTTTAGGCATCAAAAAACGATTTCTGTAGCAGGGTATTCAACCCTTACGAGGAACGTTACCGCCTCAACTAAAAATTTAAACTCTCACCCTCTTCTAATTATGTAATTGCCAAATTAAAACACCCTCCCTTCGAATCAAACATACCACTACTACTTAAATTTCGGGACGAAATTTCTAAAAGTAGGGGATACTGTAACATTCTTCGTAAAACGGGTTTCAAAACCCGCTTCGTTTGATAATCAAATATTCGGTTAAAAAATTCGTTGCGTATTTATTGTGCCGTTTATTTTAAATATCTCATAATTAATAAATATTTTAGAATTTAAAAACCATAATTAATAAATAAAACAATAGGTAAGTTAAATTAATCTTTAATAATAAATCAAAAAGTAAAATAAAATAAAAAGGGGTAGCGGGTCTCGAACCCGGGTCTCCCGCTTGTACACACACATTCTTCACCGTTGCACTACACACACATTTGTGTTATGAAAGGAAACATTTAAGCATTATATTGAAGATCGCTTAAAACCTGCAAATTCAAACGCCTGGTCCGTAACCGCCAACGGTTTCTTTGGGCAATCTTCTTCATCCTTTTTCGAATAATCAGTCATAACCGAAAGCAGCATCAACGTAATTGAAACGGATTCCAATCATTGAGATTAAAATAATTGTTGAAACCGAAAATTCTTAACTTACTGAATACTCTATAAATACCGATCCTACATTTCGACTAAACTCGCTCATACAATCTCCTAAACTTGCAAACACACCACATCCTCTCTGTTCTCCATATCTCGCTTCGCCGGAGTCGGTTCGCCGTCGGAATTCCTTCGGAGAAGTTAAGGTCACGCGTATCTGGTATAATCCTTTTGAATCTATTACTTAGTATGTTTCAACTTTAAACTGATTAAACATACCGCAGTCGGAATTATGTTCTGAGTTCTAAGTTTTAATGAAGAAGACGACCTTACTAAAATGGATAAGTGAAATAAAATTCAGGTTTTTAATCAGGTTAGACACACAGTCCAGTGGTGGACTGTGTGCAATTAGATAGCGCAGGTCACAGGATCGACTCGTGCATACAACCGGTTTCCAGTAATAAAACTCAATTTTTTAGCCAACCAGAACACCTTCCAGTTAGTATTTAAGTTTAATAAAAATCATAATATAAATGGGTTAGACACCCAGCCCAGTTGGTTGGGCTGGGTGCAAGGCATCGCATGGGCGCCGGTTCGAAACCCATCCCTACCACCGGTTTGACCATTATAAAAAAAAACCTTTTTGAATAAAAACAAAATATAACTAAAGCTAGTTAGTATATATATATATAATTAAAATAGAGTTTATTTCGGGTTAGACACGTAGCTCAGTTGGTAGAGCTGCGTGCACGCATACGAGAGGTCACGAGTTCGAACCTCACACGCTGCCTACAATTAAACCGGTTGAACCGGCCGTTGACCAGTCAACCCAAGGAAAAAGGGTAATTTTTTATTAAAAATCCTTTTTATTTTCTTTGAAAATTAGTTAAAAATACCTCAAAATAAGGTTTTAAAGCCTAAAAATTTGCATTAAATTCGCAAAAAATAAATCTAAAAATCTCATTAAGAGCACTAATTAAAAATATTAATCTCAAATAAAATTTATTTATTTATCGAATTATTACGTTATTATTTAGGTTAGTTTTCCCTCGTCGGTTGAATCATAAATTCGTGCGCATTCATCATTATCAAGGAACGCACCCACTGTGAGTGAATCCTTACAAATTCCCCTTTTTATTCATGTTTTGGGGTGTATCATGTGTCGCTTTAATTATTTCGTTTATTCAAACTTGTGCTATTACCATTATATGATCTAAACTTGTGATGTAAATATTGTTTGTTGTGATGTGTGTTTACATTTTTGTCAAGTTGCGTGCAAATCATTCATTGGGCCCATCAGTTCCTCGTTGGAGACGAGTTGAACATCGCGTGCCTCATTAGATCGGCTCCGTTTGATTGAGCCTTGATCTCATTGTTCATCATTTGGTGTGTGCGTGTGCATTTATTTATATTATGAGTATTGTGATTAAATTTACATTTACGTTTACTCATATGTGGTTATGCACCTTTTTATAACCAATATAATAAATTCGTTCAAATGTTTTCATAAGATTCACTCGCCAACTTTTGTTGACCCAAAACCCTATTTTTACACATGATACAAGTGGACAGGTTGAAGCAAGGAACACATAGGAAATTGCCTTAGAAGAAAAATAAAGAAGTCATGAAAAAAATGTATTTGAACATGTTGTGCTTGTATGTTTATTGTAACTATTTCTTAAAAAAAATAATAAACATGAAACTTTATAGTAAATGTCTTGAGCTTTAATGAAAACCCAATCATGCCCCGACTACCAGTTCCGCTGCGGGTCAGGGTGTGACACAAGTAGTGGTGGACTTCAAGATAGGATAGCCCAAGCTAACCTTAGTCACATAAACACCAAGCTTCAAGCTTGTTCACTACTTGCGGGTAATAACTTAAACAAAACAGAATGTTTGAGAGGATTAAACCTCTAATTTTGAATGTCCTTTTTTTAAGCCTAACCAACCACAAATAGTGTTGTAAGCATTCGGACATAGGTTTGAGATGAGTTAGACTCAAGTTTAACAAAGTTTAACAAGTTTAAATGAAGATAGCAATAAAACAGTCCACTTTGGAGCCTTTTTGGTGACATTCTAGAGCTTGGTTTTCCATGGAAAACCTCTGGAAATGTTTCTAAGGTCGTTCCAACCAAGTGGGAAAAAGAATGGATGAAAACGGTTAAGAATTGAGTGAGATATGCCCACTTTTGTAAAAGGTGGTAAATCTGCTCGAATTCTTGATTCTCAGCTGAATGGAAGGAGATATGAGAGTGTTTTGATGATTAGAAAAGTGTAAAAATGCTTGGATTAGGCTTGGTACTTATAGGGAATGATTAGGTTAGGTTTTAGTTGAGTTAGGTGGGTAATTAAGGTCATAAAGGTGTGTTTAAAAATAAAAAAGATGCCCAAAACCCGCCCAAACCCGTGCCTTCCTCATGTCTGCACGCTGTTACTGAGTCCGGGAACGAAAGCTTAAAGGCTTTTTGTTCCGAGTTCTTTCAGATGTGAATACTTGGGTGGAGTGGTTGATTGTGTGTTTGATGAACCGGGTGACCAGGGTTCGAGTCCCGCGGTCACCGGTTTTGAGTTAAAAACCCTCCCCACTTATAAGTATATCCACAAATGGCCCTTGAAGGTTCTAAAATCCGCAAAATACCAATTAAACCCTTAACCTTATTACACCCATTAAATTAACTAGGTTAATTTAAAATCTAAAGGAACCACTTAAAGTATTATATATATAAAAGAAATAACTTTTAAAATATATATATAAATAATTTAATCCATTAATTTAATTAATTATTTAAATAATGAACAAGTTATTATATTCGTAACGAGTCGAATTAACTTAGTTTAACGAGTATCGAGTTTCATTGAGTAACAAATCAAGAATCTTGGATAGTATAATGCTCAAACATGATTAAAATAGTTTCGATCTCATTATGATCAATAGTCTCAAATTACAAAGAGATTACAAGGCTTCTAAAAATAGAAAAACAAAGGGATGCTTTCCAAGCATGGAAAGTACGAAAAAATGTAACGCCTCGCTTTTTCGCATCCTTTATTTTAGAAAATAAATATTTGTATCATAATTCGGGGCGTTAAAACATAATAAAAATATATGTGTGTGTGTATATATTATTAATTGTTATTCGTTATTCGTGTAACGCCTCGTATCTTCGTATTTCTATTTTAAAAATGTCCGTATCCGTATTCTAATTTTAGAAACCTTACATTCGTATTTTAATTTCAATCTCACAACTCGAGGCATTAATAATAATAAAATTAATATTTTATACATATTTTTTTTATTCACACAACCGATCATTTAAATACGTATTTATACACAAACCGACACAATTATACGTATAAATACTTATACACACATCCTCAATACTTGAATTATACTTTTTATATACTCAATTACATAATATATACTCAAGAAATACCAAGAAATATACCAATAATCTTTTCCACCTCATCAATCCACTTCCACATTTTTTAACCAATCATATTTCACCCTTTTCCACCTCCTTTCTCCACCAATCATCTTTTCAATCCTCTTCCATCTTTTTTAACCAATCATATTTCACCATTTCCACCTCCTTTCTCCACCAATCATCTTTTCAATCCTCTTCCACCTTTTTTAACCAATCATATTTCACTCTTTTCCACCTTCTCTACCTATAAATATCAATCTCCTTCTACCATTTTATTCATACCATTCTTCTCTCCATCTCTCTAATTCTCTCAATATCTCTAAATCAAGAATTCTAAGAATTCTAAAATGATACTAAGTGTTCCAACCATTCTTCTCTCAACCTCTCTACTTCTCTCAAATCTTCCAAGCAAGGAAGAGAACTATAAGAATTCTAAAATAAAACACTAAGTGTTTTAAAGGAAGCTTTGAAGCTCCAACCTCCAACTCTTCACGGAATCACCAAAGGAAACTTTGTGAAACTGTGAGCATACTCGACCCCCTTTTTACACTTTAATGCATTTTGGGGTGGAACATGTATAAATTACAAAATTTATTTTAAACAAAATTAAATGTGTTCACAATACCAAATGTGCCATCAGTTACGCTTATGAGAGTTATATGTGTTAGTTTAAACTCGTCTATACATGCTACTTGTTATGCTTGAGTTTGTTTATGCTTATTAGTTTTGACTTATATTCTCATGATATCGTTATGCTTAGAATACTATGCATGCTAGTTAAGGAATTCGATTATATGCTATTGTTATGCGAAAGTGGTCTACATATTCGTGCGATTCGACTTGAATATATACTTGTCACAATCAAAACCAACTTTTATACTTATAGTTAATTTCAAACTTGTATGCTCGCCAATACTTTTGTATTGATCTATGCTTTTAATACATGTTGCAGGAATTTTAATGACACAAGGAATCTAGTAGGATTACCTAGAAACGCATTTAAACTTTAAATACTTATTGTATTGTATTTGTTTCAAACATGTATTTCGTTTCAGTATCTTGTATTAAATAGTTATCAATGAAATGAAATTATATTTGTTACGTGACGGGATCTAATTTTTGTATTATTTGATTTAAACTATGAAAAAAGGTAATTATTAAACACTTGACACAATTAGCGTTATGAAGCCTCTTGCAATCTAGTTTTCGTCTCATCCCGATGTTTCCGCCATCAGTTGGGGTGTGACAGATTGGTATCAGAGCCATAACTATAGGGAATTAGGTAGAATTGCCATGTTCGACCTAGTCTATAGTTTATGTACCATACTCTTGACCATTTGTGATACTTGTCTAAAATGTTATTCTTTCTATCATGCTTCTCCCCCTTTTGATCCTAAAACTTACAGTATGTCTTTCCTAAGACATGAAACACAACACACGCTTTCGAGTATATTCTTGTTCCACAATCAAAATAACTCATCAATGCAGGGGTGATTCCCGCCATTGGTGACGAGTTTCAATCCGCTCTACATGTTATTTTGTGCGAAATTCACCATCAAGTCAGGAGTGATATCCATATCTTGATGGAGTTTCATTTCATAATCTTGTGGATCCTTATTGACGATTCGAGATTATATCTTGATACGTTCAATAAACCACAATTTGGGGACGAAATTCTCAAGCCAGGATTGACATCCACACCTTGATGACTGGTTCCGCTTCTCAATTTTCAATCTCGCCAAAGTTTTGTATTTTTCGATCAAATTAGGGACACGTACTAACTGGAAGGGTAAAGTACCGTTAATCGCTTGGCGACGAGAGTATTATACCTATTAGGCCAAATCATGTCTCCCTAATTCGAAAGGACTTACGGGTCACTTTGGAATAGTCGAAGTTTCTAAAACTGAAATACTCCAACATTTTAACAAGCCTCTCTTTTATGCTATCTTACATTTTATGCTATATAATTCTTATTCCTTCATTTTTTTAATGTCACACTATACTAAAATCAAATTTATGCACGACAAACTTCACATTTATACTAAATCTATTACGCAACGATTCTATAGGTGCATACTAAACATCATACTTGATTTGGGATTACTGGAACATTATATGTGATGAACTCGTTATAACACCACACCTTAACATGTATAGCACTATGCGTAGTGCTATAGGAGTAGCGCACCGCCCTTGAGACTTGGGGTCATGTTAAGTAAACTATTTCATACTAAGTAAACTATTTAACACTATATTTCGACAATATTGACTAGTCAACATTGCGTACACGATGGTTTGACTTGTTTATTCACATGTTTATGTGGTAAACTCGTCATTAACTTTGATCAAGCCTCACCTTAACATGTATAGCGCTTGTGTAGCGCTATAGGAGTGACGCCCACCCGTATTCTTGAGGTCATGTTAAGTAAACTATTTTACACCCTCTTCGTTTTAACGATGATGGGTAGTCTACATTGCGGTACACGATGGTTGGACCTGTTTATTCACATGCCAGTAACCCGTTAATCTTGGTTAAACTAAAATATGCCATCTGTATTGTACACGAATGTGCGAATACGCACACTTACACTTATACTATACTTATACAGTATACTCTCTCATACTTAAATGCAATTATACTTATATACTTGAGACTCTATATATGCTATCATTCTCACTTGTAATACGTTAATAAACCCTAATCGTGACACGGAACGTAACATTACACCGATTAGCGAAACAGAAGTAATATAGTATAAACATGGTGGATACGCCGCAGGTACTTCCTATATGTAAGTGTTACTATCATATTACCAAACTTTCGTAAAACGTGCCATGAGAAATTCGGTGTTTCACTACTATGTTTAATACAAACTTTAATCACTCACAACCTATTTCGCGATTATACCCATACATGCTTCAAAATGCCCTATTATTCTAAAGTCTCCCTCTTAAATAAATTTCGGGACGAAATTTCCTAAAGTAGGGGAGACTGTAACGCCTCGCTTTTTCGCACCCTTATTTTAGAAAATAAATATTTGTATCATAATTCGGGGCGTTAAAACATAATAAAAATACATGTGTGTGTATATATATATTATTAATTGTTATTCGTTATTTGTGTAATGCCTCGTATCTTCGTATTTCTATTTTAAAAATGTCCGTATCCGTATTCTAATTTTAGAAACTTTACATTCGTATTTTAATTTCAAACTCACAACTCGAGGCATTAATCATAATAAAATTCATATTTTATACATATTTTTTTATTCACACAACCGATCATTTAAATACGTATTTATACGCAAACCGACACAATTATACGTATAAATACTTATACGCACATTCTCAATACTTGAATATACTTTTATATTTTTTATATACTCAATTACATAATATATACTCAAGAAATACCAAGAAATATACCAATCATCTTTTCCACCTCATCAATCCACTCCACCATTTTTAACCAATCATATTTCACCATTTTCCACCTCTTTTCTCCACCAATCATCTTTTCAATCTCTTCCACCTTTTTTAACCAATCATATTTCACACTTTTCCACCTTTTTTCTCCACCAATCATCTTTTCAATCCTCTTCCACCTTTTTAACCAATCATATTTCACATTTTTCACATTCTCTACCATTTTATTCACACCATTCTTCCCTCCATCTCTCTAATTCTCTCAATATCTCTAAATCAAGAATTCTAAGAATTCTAAAAAGATACTAACTGTTCCAACCATTCTTCTCTCAACCTCTCTACTTCTCTCAAATCTTCCAAGCAAGGAAGAGAACTCTAAGAGTTCTAAAATAAAACACTAAGTGTTTTAAAGGAAGCTTTGAAGCTCCAACCTCCAACTCTTCACGGAATCACCAAAGGAAACTTCACGAAACTGTGAGCATACTCGACCCCCTTTTTACACTTTAATGCATTTTGGGTGCAACATGTATAAATTACAAAATTTATTTTAAACAAAATTAAATGTGTTCACAATACCAAATGTGCCATCAGTTACGCTTATGTGAGTTATATGTGTTAGTTTAAACTCGTCTATACATGCTACTTGTTATGCTTGAGTTTGTTTATGCTTATTAGTTTTGACTTGTATTCTCATGATATCGTTATGCTTAGAATACTATGCATGCTAGCTAAGGAATTCGATTATATGCTATTGTTATGCGAAAGTGGTCTACATATTCGTGCGATTCGACTTGAATATATACTTGTCACAATCAAAACCAACTTTTATACTTATAATTAATTTCAAACTTGTATGCTCGCCAATACTTTTGTATTGATCTATGCTTTTAATACATGTTGCAGGAATTTTGATGACACATGGAATCTAGTAGGATTGCCTATAAACGCATTTAAACTTTAAATACTTATTGTATTGTATTTGTTTCAAACATGTATTTCGTTTCAGTATCTTGTATTAAATCGTTATCAATGAAATGAAATTATATTTGTTACGTGTCGGGATCTAATTTTTTATTATTTGATTTAAACTATGAAAAAAGGTAATTATTAAACACTTGACACAATTAGCGTTATGAAGCCTCTTGCAATCTAGTTTTCGTCTCATCCCGATGTTTCCGCCATCAGTTGGGGTGTGACAGATTGGTATCAGAGCCATAACTATAGGCAATTAGGTAGAATTGCCATGTTCGACCTAGTCTATAGTTTAAGTACCATACTCTTGACCATTTGTGATACTTGTCTACAATGTTATTCTTTCTATCATGCTTCTCCCCCTTTTGATCCTAAAACTTACAGTATGTCTTTCCTAAGACATGAAACACAACACACGCTTTCGAGTATATTCTTGTTCCACAATCAAAATAACTCATCAATGCAGGGGTGATTCCCGCCATTGGTGACGAGTTTCAATCGCTCTACATGTTATTTTGTGTGAAATTCACCATCAAGTCAGGAGTGATATCCATATCTTGATGGAGTTTCATTTCATAATCTTGTGGATCCTTATTGACGATTCGAGATTATATCTTGATACGTTCAATAAACCACAATTTGGGACGAAATTGTCAAGCCAGGATTGACCTCCACACCTTGATGACTGGTTCCGCTCCTCAATTTTCAATCTCGCCAAAGTTTTGTATTTTTCGATCAAATTAGGGACACGTACTAACTGGAAGGGTAAAGTACCGTTAATCGCTTGGCGACGAGAGTATTATACCTATTAGGCCAAATCATGTCTCCCTAATTTGAAAGGACTTACGAGTCACTTGGAATAGTCGAAGTTTCTAAAACTGAAACACTCCAACATTTTAACAAGCCTCTCTTTATTCTATCTTACATTTTATGCTATATAATTCTTATTCCTTCATTTTTTTAATGTCACACTATACTAAAATCAAATTTATGCACGACAAACTTCACATTTATACTAAATCTATTACGCAACGATTCTATAGGTGCATACTAAACATCATACTTGATTTGGGATTACTGGAACATTATATGTGATGAACTCGTTATAACACCACACCTTAACATGTATAGCACTATGCGTAGTGCTATAGGAGTAGCGCACCGCCCTTGAGATTTGGGGTCATGTTAAGTAAACTATTTCATACTAAGTAAACTATTTAACACTATATTTCGACAATATTGACTAGTCAACATTGCGTACACGATGGTTTGACTTGTTTATTCATATGTTTATGTGGTAGACTCGTCGATTAACTTTGATCAAGCCACACCTTAACATGTATAGCGCTTGTGTAGCGCTATAGGAGTGACGCCCGCCCGTATTCTTGAGGTCATGTTAAGTAAACTATTTTATACCCTCTTCGTTTTAACGATGATGGGTAGTCTACATTGCGGTACACGATGGTTGGACCTGTTTATTCACATGCCAGTAATCCGTTAATCTTGTTAAACTAAAATATGCCATCTGTATTGTACACGAATGTGCGAATACGCACACTTACACTTTTACTCCTACTTATACTAGTATACTCTCTCATACTTAAATGCAATTATACTTATATACTTGAGACTCTATATATGCTATCATTCTCACTTGTAATACGTTAATAAACCCTAATCGTGACACGGAACGTAACATGACACCGGTTAGCGAAACAGAAGTAATATAGTATAAACATGGTGGATACGCTGGGGTACTTCCTATATGTAAGTGTTACTACCATATTACCAAACTTTCGTAAAACATGGCATGAGAAATTCGGTGTTTCACAACTATGTTTAATACAAACTTTAATCACTCACAACCTATTTCGCGATTATACCCATACATGCTTCAAAATGCCCTATTATTCTAAAGTCTCCCTCTTAAATAAATTTCGGGACGAAATTTCCTAAAGTAGGGGAGACTGTAACGCCTCCTTTTTCGCATCCTTATTTTAGAAAATAAATATTTGTATCATAATTTGGGGCGTTAAAACATAATAAAAATACATGTGTGTGTATATATATATTATTAATTGTTATTCGTTATTCGTGTAACGTCTCGTATCTTCGTATTTCTATTTTAAAAATGTCCGTATCCGTATTCTAATTTTAGAAACCTTACATTCGTATTTTAATTTCAATCTCACAACTCGAGACTATTAATCATAATAAAATTCATATTTTATACATATTTTTTTTATTCACACAACCGATCATTTAAATACGTATTTATACGCAAACCGACACAATTATACGTATAAATACTTATACGCACATCCTCAATACTTGAATTATACTTTTATACTTTTTATATACTCAATTACATAATATATACTCAAGAAATTATACCAATCATCTTTTCCACCTCATCAATCCACTCCACCTTTTTTAACCAATCATTTTTCACCATTTTCCACCTCTTTTCTCCACCAATCATCTTTTCAATCCTCTTCCCCTTTTTTGCCCAATCATATTTCACCCTTTTCCACCTTCTTTCTCCACCAATCATCTTTTCAATCCTCTTCCACCTTTTTAACCAATCATATTTCACCTTTTTCACATTCTCTACCATTTTATTCACACCATTCTTCTCTCCATCTCTCTAATTCTCTCAATATCTCTAAATCAAGAATTTAAGAATTCTAAAAGGATACTAAGTGTTCCAACCATTCTTCTCTCAACCTCTCTACTTCTCTCAAATCTTCCAAGCAAGGAAGAGAACTCTAAGAGTTCTAAAATAAAACACTAAGTGTTTTAAAGGAAAGCTTTGAAGCTCCAACCTCCAACTCTTCACGGAATCACCAAATGAAACTTTGCGAAATGTGAGCATACTCGACCCCCTTTTTACACTTTAATGCATTTTGGGTGCAACATGTATAAATTACAAAATTTATTTTAAACAAAATTAAATGTGTTCACAATACCAAATGTGCCATCAGTTACGCTTATGTGAGTTATATGTGTTAGTTTAAACTCGTCTATACATGCTACTTGTTATGCTTGAGTTTGTTTATGCTTATTAGTTTTGACTTGTATTCTCATGATATCGTTATGCTTAGAATACTATGCATGCTAGTTAAGGAATTGATTATGTGCTATTGTTATGCGAAAGTGGTCTACATATTCGTGCGATTCGACTTGAATATATACTTTGTCACAATCAAAACCAACTTTTATACTTATAATTAATTTCAAACTTGTATGCTCGCCAATACTTTTGTATTGATCTATGCTTTTAATACATGTTGCAGGAATTTTGATGACAAATGGAATCTAGTAGGATTGCCTAGAAACGCATTTAAACTTTAAATACTTATTGTATTGTATTTGTTTCAAACATGTATTTCGTTTCAGTATCTTGTATTAAATCGTTATCAATGAAATGAAATTATATTTGTTACGTGTCGGGATCTAAATTTTGTATTATTTGATTTAAACTATGAAAAAGGTAATTATTAAACACTTGACACAATCAGCGTTATGAAGCCTTTTGCAATCTAGTTTTCGTTCATCCCGATGTTTTCGCCATCGGTTGGGGTGTGACAAAAAAGCCGGGCGTTACACGCGCCGTGCCTGGCCAAAGGACCGGTTACTCCCGGTTCCCGAGGCATGGGAAGTGTCTAGTCAGCACGGGTGTGGTCAACTTGTGGGCCCTAGGGGATCTTTCAGAAGTTTTCCTTTGTCTTGTACTGCCGAGGACGGGGCGTGCCTGGCTTTCTTCGCTTGATCTCCGCTTGATGGGCTTCTGGAGGTGTCTAGTGGCTTCCGGATCTAAGGCATGGGGCGTGTCTGGACATTTTTTTCCATTTCTCGCCAGGTTTGCTTCCTTTGTTATTCTTGGGTTATTTTTGTCATGAAAATTAAGTATAAAACAATTTAAGCTTATTTGAACATTTGTTAACAAAATATATTAGAAATGAGCTATAATTTGATATAAAAACATGTGCATTTTAGCTCCTATTAAATATCCACACACTTGAATCTTTGCTTGTCCTTAAGCAAAACTCTATAACTTTTTGCTTTATTGCACACCCAAGTTTCTCGTTTGATCCGTGCGCCAAGAAAAGAACTAAGCATCTCCACTCATTTCTCTTGCTTCAACCTTTTTATTTTCATTTTTAATTAACCTATTTAAAAAGAAACGTAAAAATGTAACAAACATACTCAAAATATTCTTTTACTATAATATTGGACTCGAATCTTTGCTTGTCCTCAAGCAAACTCTATAACTTTTTGCTTTATTACACACCCAAGTTTCTCGTTTGATCCGTGCGCCAAGAAAAGAACTAAGCATCTCCACTCATTTCTCTTGCTTCAACCTTTTTATTTTCATTTTTAATTAACCTATTTAAAAAGAAACGTAAAAATATAACAAACATACTCAAAATATTCTTTTAAACTAAATCACACACACACAATGTTCTCTCAACACTCGGCCAATAAATATATGTTGGGGGTGAACACTTGAGTCTAAACGAACCAAGAAAATATCATATGCTTGACGAGTGATCGAGTGCTCAACCGCTTAGGTATTTTATTGGGTTGTTGTGTTGGCTTGGGGTAAAGTATGGATAGCTTTTTGGAAGAATGGCTAAAAATGTAGCAAAATAAGTTTCAAAAATATTTTTATAGATTTTTCATGACCTTTCAAAGTGACTGTACAAACTTAAATCAAGCTATAACTATTTTGACGTTTGGTTTATAGACTTGATTTCTATTTCTTGTGATCGAGGGCATCAAACTGTATAAGATGCCATTGAGATAAAAAAAAATCATCCCCGCCTTGAGGGGCAGGTCTTCTAAAGGTAGAAAGTCACGAAAATCGTTATATTTTTTAGAACTATATTTTGTTACAAAAATTAGGTTAAAAAGGGGAAATATTTTTGAGCTTCTGTGTGGGTTAAGAAATGAAAAGGTACATTAAAGAGGTTAACTAGGGGATAGTGTTTTAAAAGGATAGGTCTAGAAATGATGGGGCTTAAAGCAAGGGTTTAAAATAAATAAAAAAATCATAATGCTTATCATTTATTTACTCGTATCTAACTTTGGTTTTCTAGACCGTATGCACTTGTCAAGTTCTAAATCTTTAAGGGACGTTCGATTAAAAAAACATATATCAAATGGAGCATATAAATTTATATTTGGGTTATGCTCATAAGGCTCAAACCTTCACATGTAAATGGGTGGGAAAGTTTAGTTTAATTTTGGCATAAAAGAAGATTTTATTGATTATACTTAGTTATACTTAAAAGTTTCTTTTTATATCTAAAAAAAAAACATTTTTATAGGTATTTTAGCTTTTGAAACTTGTTTATGATGCGAGTTACTTTTAAACAGATTTTAAATTTTTGCAAAAATATAGTTTATTTTAGTATACTTTTGGAAAAAATTCGGGGCGACAAAGCGATTTTACGAGAGTTTTATGTAAGGCTTAATTTTTATGATTCGCAAAAAGATTGAAGTTTTTATTAACCGTATTTCACTCCCTACACTTAAAAGGCACATTATCCCTAATGTGATTAACCTTAGTTATTTATTTTGGAAAATATAAATAAAAAATATAAAGAGGAAAAAGAAACAAGACTTCCTTTTGGTGAAGTCAAAGCAAATCCGAGCGATCTATGTTTGTACATCTGCCGCCTCATTTATTAGACCCCAATTTCTTTGGCTCATTTTTCCAACAACATTTTATTTTCTCCGAAACCCATATTATTTTAAAAAGCATAAATATTGAAAGCAATCATATTAAAAATGTCATACATGATCATATATAAAATCATCCAAAAGATATAATCCATACCTTAATCACTTTTATTACTAAGGGACATCCTATGTGTCTTCTTTTCGAATCCTCAAATTTGTGTACCTGTATCATGCATAAAAGACTTTTGAGTCAACAATAAATTCGTAAATATATCCTAGTTTTTTAAGAAAAGTAAAATAGTTTAGTTTACTAATTTTTATAAAATGTAACATGCAATTCTAAATGTAGATATGTCATGAACATTAATTCAACAATTCCAAAGTCCACAAATTACCACAACTTCTAACAATTTATCACATCCAACAATTCACCATAATCACATCTAATAACAAACAAACTATATGAGATTCAAGCCCCGAAGAGTGAATCTATGAAACAATGTGGCGATCCCAAGTTCAAACCATGGTCATGGGCATAGCCGTCCCCGAGAATGATAAAAATAATTTGGGCCTCGTGCGAGACAAAAAATTTAGGGCCCCTCCCTATAACTGGTATTGATCGAATTTTGGTTTCGTTCGATGTGATACGATACCTGCACTCGATATAAATAATAATTTTTATTTTCCCAAGAGGTTTTTATAAGTACAGGTAAAATGTAATATACTAAAGTCGTAATATTACATTATCTCATATAAATTCTTATATTTTACTTCTACATTTTATTTTATAATAAAAGTCACTATATTTTACTCCTACGTTTTATAATAAAAGTCACTTTAGATGAAAAGCATACCTATAGCAAAGTTATAACAATAGACAACTAAGATGAGTTTTTTTCTCAAATAGGTGTTGGTGGAAAACTTATTTATCAAAATGAGTGTTTTGAAAAATATTTACTAAAATATGTGTTTCTTGAAAACTTACATTTTCTCACTCCTAATTTTATTAAATAAAAAGAATTGTTACTTATAAATAGATTCTTTAACAAGAGTTTAATAAAAAAAATCTAATGAAACTAAAAATGCATTTGCGTTTAATAAAAAATATGATTAAATCAAAAACACATTTTTTTATATCCTGAAGTTATGTAAAAAGGGTATTAGTGTTTTTTTAATTCTTTTATACTTGTTTTCTTAACGTTTTTATAAGAGAAACATTTTTTCATAAATTTTTTTTAAAATTTCCTTAAAATGGTTTTTCTTTTTTAAAAAGTTTTGTCCATCAAATTTTTAATATGTTTTTATATATACATTTTCAAAAACGTTTTTTAGATTATATACATACATAAAGCCATGTAGGTAAGGTATTGGTTTATATATACATCGTCAAAAACATTTTTTTAGATCATATACATATACGAAGCCAGGTAGATAAGGTATTAAGTAAATACTTATCACTGTAAGTGATAAAGGAGTATTAAGAAATGAAAAGCTATAAAGTCTTTTTAGTTGTTTATGCATATATTTCATACTTCATACTTCACATTTCACAATTGTTTATTACTTATTTGAAAAAAAAATAGTATGAATATAAATATGTTCATAAAAAAATTCATCCTATGATGTTTCTATTAAACACGCTCTAAAAAGTTAAAGAAAATGTTAATGAAACAATTAAAAAAATAAATAAATAAATATTTATTTTTAAATCTCACGATCCTTTTTTTTATTTTACTAAAAAAAATTTACTTAACTATTATCAGATAGCATGTTTTTAAACATCGGTCTTTTTTATCCAATAAAATTAGAAGGGAGATAGAGTAAGATTTCAAAAAGCACCTATTTTGGTAAGATGATAGATATAAAGACATAGTGAAGAGTTCAAATGAAAGAAATCATCAATTAAGAATAAAAAGAACAAATGGTAGATATGTAATTTAAACCAAGCATTTAATTAGTCTATCATTTATTTTTGCTATACAATTTAATGAACCCTAATTATTTAATGAATATATCCTATAAAATAGTTGTGCACAACACAATAAAAACATTCATGCACATGATCCTACATATTCAAAGTTTCATACACCATAGAAACAACGTTACCTACACCATAAAAACAATGTTTTAGTGTAGGTACATAATGTGTAGGATCCCAACACTTTTGAATAACTTTGCGAATCTTAATAAAATATGTGTAGGACACAACATTTTTAAATAATTTCTCACTCCTAATAAAATTGGTATATGACACAACACATTAATGTGGTAAAGAAAAAAATTATAATGACATTGATGAGACTTGAGTAACCCTTTATAATATTTAATAGTATTATACATCAATTGTCCATCATACCCTTATTAATTAAATCATTAATTAAAATTAACAAAATGATATTTTGATTCACAACCATTGATTAAAAAAATATAGGGCTTAGATTAATTTAGTTTTCTTCTGACAAGAAAATTCTTCTCAATGAACCTTCCCCTAAAGAATATGAGAAATTTGCATTACATTTGCTTGTATATAATTTATTTATTGTCAGGTGTGCTTTTAAATGTTGATATTGCTTTTGCAAAATTTGACCGTATACACCGTATTAATGTGGAATTAATAAAAAAGGGACAAAAAAAAGTTTGTTAAAAAAGGGAGGGATCGAACTTGAAGCAATACCTTCATTGTTTCAATAATGAACCAATGCACCAAAGGCCCATCTTTTGATTGTTTCATAAATAAATTCATTTGGGATTTAAAACTACAGAAAGCTAAAAAAGGAAGATAACAGAATCGAACCAGAGACTTCGCAGTTAAAGTAGAATGCGCTTACCAACTGAGCTATAGCAATTTACAATAAAAAATACTATGTTATTTATAATATATAAAACGTTTTACAAACCTTTTAGGCCCTTTAGCAGTTTGGGCCTCGTGCCGTCACCCGGTTTGGCCGGCCCTGGCCATGGGGAACTGGTCAGTAACGTGGATCCACACGAAACCATAAGACACAAAGCGACACATAGATGCATGTATAAGAAACAATTTATGAAACATAAGATACATGTAACGAAACACATAACATTTTGATTTGCATGTTGATATTAAGAAACAGGGAAACCTTAGGATACAAAGACACATGATACACCCCAAAAAGTGTAAGTGACAAAAAGGAGAAAAGTAAGATCTACTCTCAGTTTGTGTTCTGTTAATCCTTAAGCAAAAACCGCATGAATGGTCGAGAAAGAATTCCAAAAGACAAAAGTCACCCTAAAGAAATGTAACACTAAAAATACTAAACAACCAAATATCAAGACTATATAAAATGACACATCCTATACTTAGGGCTTTTTTCTAATAAAAAATTACCAATCTTTACTAACATCAATTATAAAATAAATAAATGTGACTAATTAATTTATGTGCCATAAATCCTATTAACCATATATATATATATATATATATATATATATATATATATATATATATATATATATATATATATATATATATATATATATCAAAAATATATGTTAATCCCACTAGTCACAAAAGTATATACTAAAGTCCAAACATTTATATGTAACCAAATCCAAAAGTCAAAACACACACACACACACAACATATATATATATATATATATAATTTATACTAATACGAACTTAAAAATATCATAACAAAAAATACACATTTTATATTCATTCATAGCATTATCTAATCCATTAGTTTAGAAAAAAAATCCATCTCCTATTTTTATGTTGAATAAAAACCATCTTTTACATATGTTAGTTTTAATCATAAATTCTATATAATTTTTCCATATATATGAAATCTAGCAAAATTCCATATCTATTTATTTATCAAAAATATTGAAATTAAATATAGGAGTTTTATATTTTTAAGAACCCAATTTTTATATGGTTTCTAATAAGATACAATATAATCTAAAATTTCAAGAAATTCATATATGATGTCTAAGGGACTTATGATGTTGGCACAATAATATTAATATGATAAGCAATAATTTCTTAACCAAAATTTTAAATCAAAACATAACCTATCTTAAAAGCCTTAAGAAATATAACTTCTAGAAAATTTAAAGAAACATAATTCATATCTTAGAACTAGAAGAAAAATAGATTTTTAAAGCTAACTCCTATGAAAAAGTTATCAAGATGAAGAAGATTCCAAGAATTCGAAATTGTTGATGATCCTTGCTTTCACTTGTGGATTGGAGAGAAAACTTTTGGTAGTAATTTAGTGAAGAACAAAAGAATTTGCTTAGAGAATTTGAATGTTTGAGTTTTTGGAAAGGAGGAGTACTAATGTTTTAGGGGTTATTCTAATTACATCCTACTTTATTTTCTATTTACACTCTACCCTATAAAATTAATTATATCTTAATTACTTTTGACTAACAAGGTCCAATAAGAATCACTCTTTTTTCTTTTCATCCCAATATTAGGTGAATGACATTTAGTTATGCCTTCGTTACTTCATTAATTTAGACTATAAAGCCTACCATAAAGTTGAGGAATAAAGGTATTTAATTATTATTTTAATGTATTAAGACAATAAATATCAAGGAAATTAAAAAACTAAAAATCACAAATAACAATAAAGAATTTCATACTTTCACTTATTTTGGTTTGAATTCGGGTTACAACAGGTTAGGTTCTAGGATCCGGTTACGGCGGATGTTACATAGCCTATGCCTAGAATAAAAAGTTAAAACACTTAATATTGACAAAACTCTAGATGAAATCTTATAGTATGGCCTAAAAATCTAGGACTCATTCATATGTCTGGAAAGAACCAAGTGGCGCCCATTGTGGTGTCTCATAAGTCTCATTCAGATTCTTTACCTTGAGAACAAGGTTCTTGAGGATGGGGGAATGTTGTGCGTCAAACCATCACTACTAGAAAAATTGAAATTTTTAACGCCATTTTCACGTATTGTAACCAAAACTTAATTTTTGTAAACAAACACAAAAGAATTCTGATATCGTTACAGATGGGTTGCAAGTTTAAACATTCCGTTACAAATGTGTTGCAATTTTAAACATTCCCTTACAAATGTGTTGCAATTTTTCAAACATTCCATTACAAATGTGTTGCATTTTTTCCAAATATTTTGTTGCAAATGTGTCACAAATTTACTAATAAAATAAGGAAATAGTGTAGTAAATGCGTTGTAAATGGTTTTCAACGGGGCTTTTTCCAACATCAAGTTTTGTTGCAAATCCGTAACAAATCGGAATTTGTAACGCATTTGTAACGGAAAGGGGCGTTGAAAATTGCCATTTTTCTAGTAGCGCATTCACATGAACAACAATGTACACATCAAAAGCAACGTGGGTAATAGTTCATTTACTTGTTAGCTACTTAGTTGTTTGAATATGTGAGTTTTTGTTTTGAGTCATAGTAGTAATGGGGTAAGTGGCTATAGTTGGTAGTTAGTGTTTGCTTTTTGTGTACCAGTATAAAATAGTTTATCCATCTTTTAACATGAAGTATGAATGAAAAATTATTAAATGGGTCTAAATTCTCCGTAAGTGTTTTTCTAGCTTCTCTCTATTTTCTTTGGACCGTTTGATTAACCAGTTCGTATCAAAGGGTGGAAGGGCACCTTTCTAGCAACCCATTTGAACTCCTAAACCCAACCAACAGGAAGATGCCACCTCATTTGAACCCTTTTCAACCTTAAGCGAGCATACGAGCTTATGCGAGTTTGAGTGGGTCTTGCGGGTTGGTTTTCTGAGCTTGTTTCGTGGGTTGGGAAACTCGCAAGATTGGGAGAAGAGGATGGTTGTTCAAAGTGTGTGGTCCCAAGGGGTTAACTAATCATATTTCAACATTTTTTGTGTGGGTTCAAGGGGTTTCTTGGGTTCATTTGAGTTGGTATATTTCTATTGGTTATGGATGTGGGTTAACCACCCCTTCCACCCTAAAGGGATGGAACACCTTTCTAGTTGAATCCACTACCCATTTTAGTCCACCATCCAATAATGTTGTGTCACATCTTCATCCACATTAAATAAAACAACATTAAAACTTGGATCCCATACATCCATCTAGCAGGGGTTCACAAAGGTGGAATCCATACCGTAAGCCGAACCAATGGTTGTTGTGGCAACGTTCCCATGGTACCCGCTTCATCCCATGGCTTCATACCGTGAATGCCCCGCCCCGTCCATCTTAAGCGTAAGGTTTTATGGTATTTAAGTGCTAAAAAATACTGTCAAAAATAAATGTACTCCTAAACACAAATGGCCATATACATTCAATTGCATTGTCCATCCACCTTGCTTAGGGGAGTTGGTTAAAAATCATTTTCTAAACCTATAGGTCCTACGTTCTAAACCAGGACTTGACATTTATTTTGCCGGTAAACAATAAAATAAAATAAAAATTGTATTGCCCAAAATTCTTGGGAAATGAAGCCAAGATTAGCAATAAAATCATAAATATTTGCATATAAATCCAAAACGATTTGCAGAAACTTACGACTTAATTTATATAAACCCATTTCAAACAGATATAAATTATGAGATTACATATAATGATATTTATCTATGGCACCTTGCAGAAAAAAAAACAATTTTGTACCACATGTAATAAATATGCAAGATTTTGACATCTATTAGACATTATTGAAAAGGATTTTCACGTCTATTATAATATATATTAAAAATCATTATGTTAGCTACAAGATCTTTTTTTAGTTTTATCTTTTTAGTCACAAACTTTTTTACTAGCTACGAAGAGCTTTTATATTTTATTTTATTTTACTCAAAACTATTTTACTTTTATTTGTTTTACCACTAATATTATACCAACATGTTTGGTATGTGTACTGTATTAATAACGTCACCGTTGTACCAACATGTTTGCTATATGTATTTTATTAATAAACGACATATACTTACATTCGTAGATTGATATAGTATGAAATCTTTTCAGCTTTAGATTTTTATGATCTATATATTAATTTACACCATTAGCTACAGTAAACAAGAAGTCCTTACTTTTATGTTTAATTACCAAAATGTCATTATAATAGAATTTTCATTTACACACTCTAATTTTTAATAAGTTTATCATACAACCTCTCTACTTTAGTAATAACATGTTTAGGCTCTTAATCTTAATAATTGTTTTTCATTTTAACCTTTACATTTTATTACAATCATATTTAATCCTCAATTTTAGTTTTTCCCTTTACATTCTATGTAATTACTATTTAGACCCTAAACTTTTAGTTGTTTTCCCTTTTACTTATTTATTGTGGTTTCTTTTTAGTTTTTTTTTTCAAGGTAAAGTATTTCTAATTTTCGTATGTACCGTCGTAAGTAGGTTATTTTATTCATAGTTTCGAATCTGTCAAGTATTCTTTTTATGGTTATAACTAATGTCGATACCATCATGGACTAACCCATAACTTTTTGTAACATTCGAATTACCGCCGTGATGTGGTTTTTTACCTTTACATAAAATGCCTATTCATGACAGCTTTTTTTTTATCTATGGTTTGAACTGCCGTGAAGCACGGGGTTTAACCCTCTAGTTATACATTATTGAAAAGGTTTATACAGTAGACATGTACGAATTGTATGTAATGAATTTTTTGAATAATTAATACCGATGAGAATAAGGTGTGTATACGTAATCACTCAACGAATATATAACTATCACCTTAAAAACAATATACTCCAGCAAACTTCACTTGAAGCAAGTGTTTTGTTGAGTGCATCCTACAGAAAGATGTGGAGATTGAAGATAGCAGAAGGGGCAATAACCCATACCTGTATAGCACAAACAACTTTGTCGGGAGAAAATATGGGAGTTTGATCCGAATTATGGAAGTCCAGAAGAACGTGCTGAGGTGGAACAAGCTCATGATCATTTCTGGAAACATAGACATGAAGTTAGGCCTAACAGTGATCTTCTTTGGCGGATGCAGGTCTTGGTCTACGTTTTTTAATTCAGTTTCATACAGTTATGATTTGTTTGGTTTTGAATGTACTTATACGTCGTATGAATGTTGATGTGCAGTTTTTAAGAGAGAAGCAATTTGAACAACGATAGCTCAAGTGAAAGTAGAGGATGGTGAAGAAATATCGTATGAAAAAGCTACAATGACGTTGAGGAGATCCGTTAATTTCTTTGCAGCATTGCAGCCCATTGGTGAAGCTTTCCATTATGGTTATGTTTGTTATGCTGGTTGAGAGTTGAGACCATTCTAAATTAATGGTTAAGGTATAACATAAAACAATCACTACTAAACAACTGATTTGTCGATAATATGGACGTGAATAATTTGGTTTCCAACAGACTACCGAGTGAAGTCACCAAGGATTACCAACGGATTCTTTAGCGAGGGATTACTGATAGATCTTCTCCGAGGAAAGTCTTCTTAGGTGGAGCATACACTATCCACCGGCTGTTTAATGAGTGAAATTTTAAGATATTACCAACGGACTTACTCTCATTAATCCGTCAGTAAAATATTTACAATAAAAAAATAATTAAACTTATTTATACTTTCTGGAAAATTAAAAACAGAATGTAACAAATCAGAAAGGAAACTAAAATTAAAACCTAACATAATACATGTACGGATACGAAATACAAAAATGCGTGCGCCGAAATCCAAAGATGCATGTTACATAGCTATTCAAACGTTATTGCCGTTTAATGAAGCAAAATAAAAGTGTAAGTCCAAAAAACCTTGGGACTTATAGGGTAAATCACCAGCCCATCATCACGTTATTTTTGTGACATCGATATCGACCCCACGGTGTGCCGTGTTGGTCAGAACCCTTGATGAACAATGATAAACACAATGATAGAACAATAGAATTCTTAAAGAACAATTGATATTGAATGTGAATGTGATTGTGATAATACATGTGATTATGATGATTACAATTGAAACATACAAACCCTATATATACTAAACGAATAGGTGTGATTGTAGAGACGTGCCTCTTCACGAACGGTTGTGTCTTTTGATCTTGTGGCCCTTAATCGATTTGAAGAGGTGCATCTCTTCCTTTTGTGCTTGTTGTCGTCGATTAGGAGATGTGTCTCCTGGAGACATCGTATCCTTTAGTTTGTAGGTTACAAACTTCTGTTTTGTCGCATCTAGTCCCCGTACTTGCATAACTTATCTAATTACATAACTAAACTATCTATAAACTATTAACTAAACAACCTCCGTACTTTAAGATGTGAGGGATTAGAACTTCATTCACCCCCCTAATCACGAACATCCTTGAGTTTGTTGTAGGTTTTCAACTTGCTTGACTTGCAATAGCCTTGATTATTCTTCCAACGCAAGATGAGCCAGTTCGTCCTTCTCTTATTCCTTGTCTTTTCGCTTGCTACACTTGTATGCAAAGTGACCGAATTCACCACATTCGTACACTTGAACTCGCTCTTGTCTCTATTTCCTCGATCCATATTTCGTCCAAGTCCTCTTCCTCATCTAAACGAACTTCCTCCACGTCCTTTACCATGATTTTGATCACCACGTCCTTTTCCATGATGCCAATTTCCGGAATGATTGTCAGAACTTTCCATTAAGAGATTATTATTCTCCGATTCGTTTTGGCTCTTGAGGCGTTCTTCAAATGCTGTAATCCTACCCACTGCTTCCTCAAACATCATTTTATCTATTTCTGAATACTGCTTGATGGATGCCACAATCATAGAAACTTCTTTGGAAAAGAGATAAGTAATTTCCTTACAATCTTCTTATCTTTAATGGTGGTACCGAGGCTTTTAAACTTGGATTTTATACCACCCAACTTGCTTGCGAAACTACTTATTGTTTCGTTCTCACCCATCTTTAAGGCTTCTAATTCATTTCTCAATGTTTGCAGACGCGCTTTCTGAACCATATCAGCTCCAAGATATCGAACTTTGATTGCATCCCAAACTTCCTTTGCACTTTCATATTGCGATTTGCGCAACTTGCATTAGAATATCCCCGGCAACGTTTGGAAGATCATTGCTTTCGTTGTATTCGCCTTTTCTCATCTACCCCATCTTTTGAAACAACTGTATCCCAAAGACTATATGCCTTCAAGATCGTTTCCATCAGGATGCCTACTGAGTATAATTCGATTCAGTCAACTTTGGGCATTGAAGGGATATATTTCTTTGCTCGGTGATTGACGTTGACGCGCTTTCTTTGTAATCTCTTCCGGACATACTTCCTTTCTGATTTGCTTTCTTTGACTTTTTCTTTCCTATCTTCCTTACTTTACTTCAATCTTTCTTCTTGCTTGCACCACACAGGTTTTTCAACTTGCTCGTACCACACATGTTTCTTTTTTTTATTGCCACATAGGTCTTTCTTTCTTGCTTTTCCACACAGGTCTTGTCACCACAAAGGTTCTTGCACCACGAAGGTTGTACCACGAAGGTTTTGTACCACACATGATTTTCGTACCACACAGGATTTTCTCGAATTTCTAACTTGCTATTCGTTTTGAATTACATTCTTTTCTAAAACATACTTTATGTTTCTTTTGAAAAAACAAATTTGATTCTATACTAAACGAATAGGTGCGATTGTAGAGACGTGTCTCTTCACGAATGGTTGTGTCTTTTGATCTTGTGGCCCTTAATCGATTTGAAGAGGTGCGTCTCTTCCTTATGTGCTTGTTGTCGTCGATCAGGAGATGCGTCTCCTGGAGACATCGTATCCTTTAGTTTGTAGGTTACAAACTTCTGTTTTGTCGCATCTAGTCCCCGTACTTGCATAACTTATCTAATTACATAACTATCTATCTATAAACTATTTACTAAACAACCCTCGTACTTTAGGATGTGAGGGATTAGAACTTCATGCCGGGATGAATACCTAATACTCTTTAGTATGGAGGGTACGACATGAATTATGTTAAAGTCAAGGTTCGGGTGCCTAAAAACTAGTCCATCTTTTTCAAGCACGTGTATTGCTGCATATTGGCACACATCCCTCATAACACCAAGGACCACCAAAGCAACTCTTTAGTATGGTTGTTGTCATCTGAGTAGCACAACAGTCATTAATCTGCATAAGTAAGACAAATAGAGAGAGTAATACATTAATAATCAATAATGTACGTGTCATCTTCGCCGTCTACAATCCGAAAATGCCAACTTCGACACTATGCACATGACCAGCGTCGACTTCCAAGTACCCTAAACGAATACTAGCCAAGATTCACATCTGACACGGTGCTATAATCACCTAGATTCACCCACTGTTCACCCTACCCATAGTCGCTCATATTTCCACCTCAAGGTGCATCAGCCATCTAGTCACATGCATAAGGATTAAGGGAGGGCCCTCTGGCTGGTGTTGCCTTCCTGGCGTGAATCGGAAAGGTTTGCAGATCCCCCTAGTGCCGTCATCTGGGCAAATGACCCAATTAGCATCTGAAAAGGTTTGCAAGGAATAAACGAGTCATCCGTATAGGCATGTAAAAGTGACCCGTATCACCGTATGGTAGTGGGTTTGACAACCGGGCTAAACGCGTCATGATAATCAACACCAAATTGTTGAGGAAATCCCTTTGCTACAAGACGTGGGTTGTAACTCGTAATGGATCCCTTCTAATTTTTCTTTATTTTGTACACCCATTAACAATCGACATCATTGGTGTTGGGAACACGTGGAACCATGTACCATTTCTCATGGGTGCAGAGTGTTCCTCAGCCACGGCATTCCGCCAATGAGGATCTTTGTTCGGTAACAAAGGAAGGAGCTTCAGTGTGGAAAGAAGCAGGGTTATAACACTCAGGCTGTTTGGGTTGGTCCGAACAATTCGAGGGCGGGTTTGAGAGGGAAGTGGTGGTGGAGTAGATGTAGTAGATGAAGATGATTGGGTCATAGGCGATTGGGTCAAAGGTATAGTTTTTTTGGATAAAAGGGGACGGTTGGGCCGATGGCGAAGGTTGGGTTGGAGGTACGAGATCCGTGGGGTTGTGATGAAAATAAGGAGAGGATGATGGTATAGTGGTAGGTGTTTTCTCGGGTTTAAATCGGAAAACTTTTGAAAGAAAATTCTTTTTTATTTGTGGTACGTGAAGTATGTTAGAAAGAGAAAAGGTTTTGAATGGTGAGAAAAAACGAGTTCAACCAATGTGAAGAATGGGTAAACTCTTACCATTACCAACGTAAAGTGCATCTGCACCATGTACGGCTCGACAGTGCCAAGGCTTGAAAGATCCAGTGCTACATGGTTAATGGAATTGGTGTCGAGAAGCCATGAAGTAGATGCGGAGCGATAATCTGCATAGTTGGCCGAAAGTTGTTGTCTTGGTCGAATGGTGGGAGGATCACGGTTAGGGCATTGTGATGGAAGTTGCCACTCCTATTACATGTCCCATAAACCGTATTCTGATTGGATGCCCACTTGAATTGACTCCTGTTACCCCATGAGTACCGATTGTTTGAGCCACGGCCACGAAAATCGTTTGAGCCACGCCCACGCCCACAGGAGTTCTGAGAATAAGAGGTGAAAGAGGAAAAAGCCTCGCCGGAACTCCCGTCGAACATTATCATTGCTTGTTGTTTGCTCTAAATTGGCCACCAACCGGTAATGTGCTAATGTGATTGGTTTTGTTATACAAAGATACATTCAGCCATAACATGTCATTTTCTTTTTAAAACATGTTGATATAGTCTTAGTGAGTGCTGACGGATTGTTGTGATCTCAACAGAATTCTTATATTTGACAAATTAAATACTGGCAGGTGATGTGCTTGTATATTACAGGGCACCTTAATAGTATTTTCCCAGCAGAATACCAAAAAGAAATTCTACGGTATTTATACTGTCATCAGGTATGTACATACGTACTATTATATATAATTAAAATATATGTAGTTTTTAACTGACATTTGACAAACGAAGACGGTGGAATGAACAGAACGAAGACGGTGGGTGGGGATTTACATAGAAGGTCATAGGACAATGTTCGGCACCACCCTTAGTTACATTTGTATGCGGCTTTTAGGAGAAGGGCCTGATGGTGGTCTAAATGGTGCATGGACCAAAGCCGCAAATGGATTCTTGATCATGGCACTGCTACATCCATTCCATCATGGGGCAAAACATGGCTTTCTGTAAGACATTTTTTCAATCTTGTTTAGGACATTACATGGTTTGATAATAAGGAGGGTCATACCTAATCATGGTTCTTTTACAGATACTTGGTGTATGTGAATGGGCTGGAAGCAACCCAATGCCCCCTGAGTTCTGGATCCTTCCTTCTTTCCTACCTATGCATCCAGGTTAGTTCACTAGTACCAAACGCAATAAAATAGCATGTTTACATATAAATCTATATCTAAATGCAGCAAAAATGTGGTGCTACTGCCGGTTGGTATACATGCCAATGTCATACCTATATGGTAAAAGATTTGTGGGTCCTATCACTCCATTGATTCTGCAACTTAGAGATGAACTTTATGTACAACCCTACGATGAAATCAACTGGAGAAGCATACGACATTTGTGTGCAAAGGTAACTATTTAGTATTTGTAACCTTTTTAACGCCCGTCCACTAGTCCAAGGACTGTAAGTGTAATTCCTAAAAACTTGGGACCAAAACCGTAATACAGGACCATCCGTGTAATTAACTCTACATTTGTTTTTCATAACAACTATCTTCGGCCTTCGGGAGATAATTTACCTACCCAACTTACGATTTCAGGAAGATTTACATTATCCACATCCTTTACTACAAGATTTAATGTGGGACAGTCTCTATTTATTAACTGAGCCTTTGTTGAATCGCTGGCCATTTAACAAATTGCGCGAGAAAGCACTCCAAACAACGATGAAGCATATCCATTATGAAGATGAAAACAGCAGATATATCACAATTGGTTGCGTACCAAAGGTACATGATATGATTTATATATACTTCAATCATCTTGAACTTACTCATGGTTTAACATTTGATGTTCAGGCACTGTGTATGCTTGCATGCTGGGTCGAGGATCCGAATGGTGTTGTTTCAAAAAGCATCTGGCTCGAGTCCCGGACTATCTCTGGGTTGCTGAAGATGGAATGAAAATGCAGGTCCCTAATCATACAAAAAAATACTATAAAAACATGATTTTTCATATAAACTCAAAAACATATTTTAATAAGTATTTTGATTGTTAACCGTTCTACAGAGCTTTGGCAGTCAATCGTGGGATGCTGCTTTTGGAATTCAAGCTCTATTGACTGCTGGTCTTACCGATGAAATCGGCTCTACTTGAAGAAAGGACATGAATTCATTAAAGCTTCACAGGTCTTATTTGTAACACTAAGACATTTTTACTGGATTAATCCTGATTATTTAATAAATACTTTTGTGTAGGTTAAAGACAATCCCTCTGGTGACTTTAAAAGCATGCACAGACATATTTCTAAAGGATCATGGACCTTTTCAGATCAAGATCAAGGATGGCAACTTTCAGAGGGTGCTGCTGAAGGGTTAAAGGTATATGATATGATATTCATACAATTTTTTTAAAATTCAACATCTCAAAATCCAAAAGGGCATCTGCTTGTGATCTACATACTGTCTATCTGTATTCTATATTTATATCCCCAGTGTTGCCTCCTATTTTCAACTATGCCACCAGAAATCGTCGGTGAGAAAATGCAACCTGAGCAACTGTATGATGCTGTCAACATAATACTTTCCTTGCAGGTCAGTGTACAAATTTAAAATAAAGATAATTTATATTAAAAAGATATCCTTCTGCTTAACAAGTTTTGTTCAACTGCGATGATAATATAGAGCAAAAATGGTGGAATAGCGCGTGGGAACCAGCAGGATCATCAGACTGGCTGGAGGTATATATATATCTAAGTCATAAAAATATATCTTATTATGATGCACAAATTTGATATATATTCTAATTTTTTCTCAATATAGATTCTCAATCCTACAGAATTTTTTGTTGACATTGTCATTGAACATGAGTAAGACTTTAATATAATTTACCATTTCCATATTGGATATATATAATATCGTTTACACTTCTCACAAAAAATTGCTGTCTAGGTATGTTGAGTGCACATCATCGCAATGCAGGCCCTAGTTTTGTTTAAGAAGTTATACCCCATGCATAGGAGAAAGGAAATAGAAAACTGTCTTATAGGTGCAAGTGCATACCTACAGAAAATACAGATGCAAGATGGTTCATGGTTTGTTTCTGTTTTTTTTTACCTAAATAGAGCTCTGAAACAGCTGGAACCAGTTTTTCTTGTTATTCTGTTAAAATGAGAAGCTGTGGTAATTAGGTATGGAAACTGGGGCGTGTGTTTTATATACGGTACCTGGTTTGCCCTTGGAGGACTAGCAGCAGCGGGAAAGACATACGAAAATTGTTCCAGCAGTTCGTAAAGGCGTCAAATTTCTGTTGGAATCACAGCTGGAGGATGGTGGTGGGGAGAAAGCTACAAATCCTGCACAGAAAAGACATATATACCTTTGGAAGGTGGGTCGAATCTGGTGCAACTGCATGGGCAATGATGGGACTCATTCATGCTCGACAGATGGAGAGAGATGCAACACCCCTACACAAAGCAGCCAAGATCTTGATCAAGTCTCAGTTGGAAAACGGTGATTTCCCGCAACAGGTAATTAGATAATAAAAGAAGTTCACTTAATCAAACTATTAAAAATGTAGTAGTAAACTATATGATGATGAAATACCTAATGCAGGAACAAGCTGGAGTGTTCAAGGAGAACTGCTTGCTACACTATGCACTCTACAGGAATATATTTCCAATGTGGGCCCTAGCTGATTATCGCAATCATCTGCTGCCACAACTCAAAGGAATCTAGAACACTTAAGCCAGTGATCAAATTTTATTTAAATTATGTAATGGTCCATAACTCAACAAATAGTGGCAAAAGATATCTGTAGATAAAAGGTTGAAAAAACAATATAATCTTCCAGTACTAACAAACATAAACCTTAAACATACTAAGATTGTTTTGAACCATTGTAGACTGAATTTTCTGAATAAAAGATACATGCCATGAAAATTGATAATGCACCTACAACTGCTGCAACAAAAGTAACCACCGAAACAATTTTTGTGTGTTTCACAATTCCAGAAGGTAGTCCCAAACAATAGCGAGTGAACGCGTTCTAACACCCTCATCGGTTGATGAAAATATACAGCTTTGGTTAGGTGGGTCCCCTTCAGCAATGCAACGTACAAACAAGTCGGGAGACTCAAATTCAACTCTTGTGTAACCGTGTTTTCGTAATGGCTGCAGAAATAAAAAAAATTTATTGAATCAAACAAACGGTATAATTAAGAACAACTGATGCTCATCATTCACAATATCGCATACCGCATAACGTGCATGCAACGGAATCTCAACGTTAAGTTCCCAGCTGTTCTTGTTTCCAGACAACGAATAGGGCTCAGATCCACGTGAACCTCAACGACGGATCGATTGCCCGCACGGTAGGCAACTCTAAATCTGTGTCCCCAAACGCAGACGCACCACTAAACACTGCAAGAATCAATGAAAACAGACTAACTCAAAATTCATGAAGTAACCATACTGCCAAAATTGCTTTCAGGATATGAATGTTTACCACCACGTTCTGTAAGATGTTCTAGCTCAAACGGGTCAGCAAATACTCCATACGGCAGTCTCTCAATAACTATGGCCTCACATGAGAGCGAGTGGAGCTTGGATGTATCTTCTGACTGAGTTTCGATTTTAATGGATGAACTTAAACGCCGGTGAGAACCTTCACCAATTAACTGTCGTTGCAAAACCGACAGTTTTTGAATGAGATTCTGTTTGCCACAGAAGACATGAGAAAGCTCACTGGATATGAAATCTTGGAAAGCCCGGTCAATTAAGGTATCGTGTTTCTGAAAGTATGATTCTGTGATATATTTATGGCTCTTAAACTGCAGAGGTAAAGATAAATATTATAATAACTAAATATGAGCATGGAACAATGAAGATAACACTTGGAGCAATTATTGTAGAAGAATGTAAATGAAAGAACACAGACTTTATACCAGCTCAGAGAACGATGCAGGGGCGTGTTTGCAATAGGTGATTCCAGCAAGCAATGACAATATGATACCCAATCTCAGGTGAAGCAGAACTCGGAAACCTTGATATCCCATGATAAAACTAGAAAAAAGAAAAAAAAATGAAGGCTGCTGAGTTGGCATGATGACAAAGTTGATGGTGTGGTTATAACAGCAGACTTAACGGTTCACTTTCTTATTGGAGGTCATCTTTACATAACGGAACCATCTTTATTTTCTTATTCTAATAAATCTATATAATTCCGTACCCGGAAAGCCTCATTTGGTCATAAACTTTAACTTGTATCTATAGTTTTTTGCTTCATACTCTTTCAAGAAAATGTCCTAATTTTGCCAACCTCACTTTCCAATCACAAACATTCCGATCGGTAGCACCTAATGAGTGTAAGGTACACAAAAAGTAACTAATGATAGATTCTTTTCTTAAAATAAACGATCTATATAATGTTACACTGCAACTTCAATAGCGAGTAGTGAACAGGCATTTTATCGAACACCTTGTATGCACCCCCAACAAACTAACAAGTGTAAATAAAAAAAGGGAAAATTGCTCATCCTTACCCGCGAATTGGATACGTTGATTTCTGCTACAGAGAAGAATGTTGTTTAAACCTGAAACAAGAAACATCTTTCATTGATATCTTGATAAATAGAAGCAAAAAATAAACGGTCCGAAACAGAATTAACCAACCATCTGACTCTATGTAGGAGTGTGATGGAGATGAAGATGTAGAAAGAAGACTGGATCCTCGTTTGGTTTGCAAGTGTTTGAATTCTTAACTAGGTTAATTAACAAACTTGGAGTGGGGGAGATGGGTGTCTTTTTATTTTAACCCCAAATCTGCCTTTCAAAAAAAATCCATAAACATTAAAAAACCGTGTCGCGAGTTGGCGGGTTCAACTCGACCCGGATCTGAAAATTTTACACAAACCCAACCGAAAATCATGTCATACATATAAACCTGAACCCGACCCGTTCAACCCGATTTTTTCCATCAAATTAATAAATTAAAATTAACATCTACTACATAAAAAGCTCAAATTTATATAACAAAATTACATTAAATCATAAAATTTTATTCAATTTCCCTTTTTAAGTTATAATTATGACATAAAATACACACACAATTTAATTTACAACGTAAACATATTGTAAAAAAAAATAGAATAGAATAGAAATGAGTTAAACGGGTCAACCTGCCAACCTGATCATGTTGACCCGAACTTGACTTGTTTAGCTAAACGGGTTAGCGAGTTCAATCTAAAACTGACCCCGGCCCTTTTAGACTAATCCCAAACCCGCGAATTCGTGTTAGGTTCATGTCGTGTTTTCGGGTCGTGTCAGAAATTCACACTCCTACATTTAACATGATAAAAAAATATAAAGATAAATAAAAAAGCAAAATAGATTTTAATAACCCAAACTATGCAGATTGGTAGATTTTGATAATTCAAACTATGTCAATAGGTAGATAACAGTGAATACTGTAGAAATTTGTATACCCCTAATGAACCTGAACGAAGTTTATTCTAATTATAATTGGGTTTTAAAGGACCAAAACTTTTGTGTTATTACTTTATTAGCATATGAAGTTACTACATTAGAGTGGTTTGGCAACGAAGGTGAAAGTTAAAAATGTCATTTGTTACATTTAAACAAAACCAAAGAATGGCATAACAATTCATATTTGTAATTCAATATATAAAAAGTCTACATTTTTAAACACCTGAAACCTTCAGTGGAACAAGACTCACATTTCATAAAATAGACTACAATAAGAATCAATCTTTTTCATATATTTCTTTACACTGATATATTTATTTTTCAACTAAACTGCATTTAACAATTTTACTGTAATGCAGGTCCTTTTTTCCCTCTCCAACATCTGCAGCACGAACCACCGACTCCCAAATGGAAACCCGAGGTTGTTATTGAGGGTAGACTTGTATTGTAAAGATTTAAAATCTCAAGAGGGGTTGGTTGATCGAATCATGATAAATTACACTATGATGGCATCTTCTTGCTTATAAGTGTAGGCGTAACAGATGCAAGCCCAATGAGAAACAAGGTTCCTAGTGAGGTGATGTCGTATAGATCTCCAATTGACTTAGTTCTCCAAGAGTTATTCCAGCCTGTCGAATTATCAATATATAAGCACGAAACCACAAAAAAAATGAAAATTAAAAATTAAAAAGTTATTGTTTAGATAATCAGTTTCTAAAAGCACATCCAAACACCTTAGGGCATCGATAGATAAATAAAATGAAATTTAAGAATAATACCTTGACGGTTACATAAGCAGCTGGAATGAGGCCGATGCAAGTGGCCAGCAAGAATGTATGATATGGCACATTTACTATCGGCGAAGCAACGTTAATGAACATATTAGGTAGGGTCGGGGTCAACCTTAAAAAAAGCATGTAATTCAACAAACCTTCTCGCCTTTTAGCCACCTAAATAAGCAAAACAAAATTCATCAATTCATCAAATAAACCTAAAAGCTTTTGACTTTCCAGAGATCGATACAGATAAGGTAGCAAAATAGTCGGGATCGAACAGACTGGCTAATTAGTCAAAATGATGTTTTTCTTACGGGTCAGACCAACCCAGGAACATTTTTTATCTATGTTTTCCTTAAAGTTTGTAAATAATTAATACTTTAACGATAAATAACGAGTTGGGAGATTTTCTAATGTGAATACACTTTGGATGACTTTTGACCCATTTAGCCTGTTTTCATTTTATTTACTTCTTGTACCATTACCCATTTTAGCTCAGTTCACCCGTTTGCTCATATACCGGTCAGATTTGCCACCTTTACATAATAGGGCATTTGAGCATTACCTGGTCTTGGAAGAAAACCAATTTATCGGGCCACAAAGACGAGATAAGGGGGCGCCCAATCAACTTAGATAAAAAGTAGCAGGAAGATGCACCAGCAGTAGCAGCAAAGACAACAAGAGTTACACCTCTTAAGACCCCAAAAAGGGACCCGCAAGAAGTGACATGAAAACAGTTCCCGGGATCATAAAAGTTTGCATAAATATGTAAACCGTGCAATATCCCACTAAGACTTGGATAGTGTAGTCACTTGTATATCTCTCGAGATTATCTCTACAGAAAATCAAGGAAAAAAGGATTAGTGTTCTCCGATTCACGTGTGTACAAATATGAAAAAGAAACACATAGACGCACACATTGACACAAAGATTAAACACAGACGTAACTTGACTCGTTCCTTTCTGATATGTACACTAAAAAAACTAAAATTCTTGAATTCCGACCAAATATGTGATCTAAATGAACCACAATCAGATAACAAGATAAGCGGTCCTAACACTTATGGCTAGTCAGGTACTTTTACATTAAAAAAAAAACAGAATCATAACTGATCTCTGTATACCCGTCAATCTGACTAAAGTAATTAAACAAGTTAACTTCTGCTGCAAACGACTATTCCAGTTCATGCAAATACCAAAAAAAAATGCAAGATTAAAGATTTCTTAGATGACAAAAAAACATATTTTCAGTAGTTGTAACAAAAATGCAAGATTAAAGATTTATAGATGACAAAAAAAGACATATTTTCAGTAGTTGTTCCAATATCAAAAACTAACACTAACAATCAACAAAAAAAGGCCTTTTTAAGCTATCGGGTATGTTTGGCAAGGAGCTTTTAGGAGCTTCTAGCTTTAAGCTTTCAAGAAAAAGCTCCTAATCAATAAAAGTCTTGTTTGGTTGAAGGAGTTTGAAGCTTTTAGGTTAGAAGCTTGAAGCTTTTGGTTAAACGCTCCTAAAGATAATAAACTTGTCCATTTTGGTCATTTTATACATTTTATTAAAAGTTCCAGCTACTCTGCCAAACACCTAAATATTCTAAAAAGCTACAGCTACCAACTATCAGCCTCCAGCCACCCAGCCACCAGCAAGCCACCAGCCACCTAGCCACAGCTATTTTTGCCAAACATACCCATCATATATAGAAACATTGCCATACAAACCTATAATAATCCAAATGCAAGACTCTTTAAAGGAAAGCAATCTAAGGGGATACTGTTCCATACATTAATTACAAAACCTTTTGCCCATCATTGAAGGCTAATTTTGTTCTTGCTTGTGTGTTTTTCACTTATTCTCATAAGAAATTCTCCCATTATTATACAGATTTAAATTTCAACCACCCATACAGATCAAATAAACAATTTAAAATTTAAAATCCCATCTAAAAAAATCAAAACTTTGTAACACATAACAGATCCACTCTCTTAAACTGAAACATACACAAATAATAAAACTTAAAAAAATGAAATCAAAATCAATTACCTAAGAATATGAAGATCTTCAAGTGTTGTGGGAAGCTTAAGAAAACTGTAATCAGAATCCGGCAACGTGAGATAAACTCCGAGGAGACCGATGGCGAAACTCAACACAACCCCAGATGCACCTGCAATCTCCCAACATGTTAACGGAAACTTTGATGAAAGTGACGATGAATTCACCTGTTTTTTTCCATTATAGTCGTGGGTTCTCATTGAAGAAGATGAAGATGATACTGTTTCAAATGGGTCTTGTTCCATTTTTTAATTGAAATGTTGTTTGAATGAATACGTTTCTGTTTGGATCAGCTTGTTTCTGTTGATGATGATGAGTTGGGTGTCAGGTGAGATTGTTATTGAGTTTGGGAATAATGGGTGCAAATTATTAGGGTTTGGAATTATTATTTTTTGTGTTGACTGTATGTGTTTTATGATTATTTTTTAAGAATCAAATAAATGTTGTTATGAGTTATTGAGTTGTGACAATAATGTGTAAATGTTTTAATAATGTATGTGATGATTGTATTATTGATCTAATTAAATCAACTTTTGAATTAGTAAGTGTTGAATAATAAAAGATCTGAACTATTAAGTGCTGATCAGTAAGAGATCTGAATTATTTAGAGTCATATAATGTTTAACCATTTGAGGCACATGTCTGACTAATTCAGATAAGAGGTTTAACCATTCAGAGGAAAATTTCTAAATCATTTAGACATATGCTTACGAAACAAATAGTCTGAACAATTAAATGTTGAATCAGTAAGAGCTCTAAACCATTAAGAGTCTCATTAAGAACTAAACAAACAACACCTGTTTGGCAACTTCGGGATGATTAAGTGTTGAACCAGTAAAAGGTCTGAACCATTAAGTGCTAACCAGTAAGATGTTTGAATCATTAAGAGCTAGTGTAATGCTTAAGTGTTCAGAGGCAAATGTCCTGACCAATTCAGATAGGAGGTTTTAACCATTCAGAATAAGTATAATGCTTAACCATTCAGAGACAAAAGTCTGAACCATTCTGATATTTGCTCGCGAAACAAACAGTCTAAAGCACTAAATGCTAAATCAGTAAAAGTTTAAACCATTAAAAGCCCCATTAAAACTTAAACAAACCTTTAAGAGATGTAAAATAAAATAACATCACCTCACACACGGATAAAATGGTATCATCTCACTTGATTTCAGTATGGTAAATAGCATTTAAAATAGATTTCACCAAATATTATTGTTCAAAAACTATTTATATAAAAGAAAATATTTACTTTTACTCAATTTCATGAAAATAGATTCACTCAATTTTCATGCACCACCTACCAATTTTCATGCATCACCTCTTAACACTAACAAAGTAACACTTATGTGTTTTTGAATATTTTTTTAAATCATAATTAACCTAATCTATTGGTGTTAAAGCTTTATCACACCCTTAAAATACCACTATGCTATAAAGCCATAAACTAACCTTCAAAACGAAGTGAGATGATATTATTTAACCCGGTTTCCATTCAAAATGATTTCATTGATGATAACCACTTTGATTGAATATTATTTTTCAAAATATTATTTACATAATATAAATTAGCAATCTTTCTTTGCATTATGATGTTATACTTTATATTTTGTGGTTTTTTCAAAAAAGTTTTGATTTTTTTACTTTTTAACCCAAAGTTTTTTCATCCTTTATAGTTTTAACCTCATAAAATTTGTTTTTTATTTTTAACTCAAAACTTTTCATTATTTGCAATTTTAGCTCACAATTATTTCACTTTCAACTTGAATTGGCCCATATTTCGTTATAAATTTTGAGTTACGCGACGCAATGTGCGTTTGTAGTTCAACGTGTTTACATTTCACTTTACGTTTTCGTTCAAATTTTTGCGAGTTAACACAACGCAACGCGCATGTGTGGTTCAATGTTTTTATGTCGATTTTTTCCCGTTTGACAGGTTCGTCACAACACACGACTCTTACATCAACTTAGTTATTATTTTCTATATTTTACATTTCGGTGTAATTTTTTCGCATTAACACGCCACAACTTCAGTTTTGGTGGCCGCTAGCGGGGTGTGACATGGTGCTATTTGGCATGGTTCTACGCTCCCACCGCAGCAACACGGGAAGCTTAATTCTAGTTTATATAAAAATCCACTTTTGCTCAATTTTATGAAATTTGATTCACTCAATTTACAATATTTCATACATCGTTGATCAACAGTTGTAACTATGTGTTTTTTTTATCCACTTCTTCAAAACTCACAATCAACCATTTCCTATCGTCCAAAACAATTTCATTCGTGATTATGATTCGCACTGATCATATATTTTTTATAAAATCTACTTTTACTTAATTTCATGAAATTAGTTTCACTCAGTTTTCATATATCACCTACCAAATGTGTGTTTTTAACCATTTCAAATGCGATTCAAACCAAACCGTTAGTTATCGTTTGGATTTTAGAATTGGGTCAAAAGCCGTTCAAATGAACACTTCTTCAATTTTTGTCTAGGCGTTTAGCACTTTAATCGTTTGCTAATGTATGGTTAACCCACTTAGTAGAAACATTTGCCTTTTAGATGAAGTTTTCAGGTTCAAACCTAGGTAAAGGGAGTGTTTTAGGATTATTAATGTAAAAAAGTAGGATTAACATTTACGGTTAAAAAAAAAACTTTAATCCTAAGGTTTAAACTTAAACTTGATTTAACAATATGCAGAGTAACGATGGCGTCTATTGGACTCCATAACAATATGGGAGACAAGGCCGCATGAGTTAATGCTCAAATCTTGACTCATTATGGATCTGATAAATGTTCATTAAGCCCAGTATAAATAATTTAACAAATTATATATATAACATATAAAAAGTTTAAACTATTTATGGCCCGTTAAACATGAATCAAATTGGTCGTTACGGCTTGAAAGTTTTGAAACTGAACCATCAAAGGTAACAAAAAAAACAAATCGAGGATTGGTATGGACAGTTTTTAACCAAACCATGGACACCTTTAATTTTGTACACGGCCTGATTTAGAACCGAACTCATTGCATTTATGGGTGTAACCAAGTGACCGAGTCGAACCCAAGGTTGAATACTTGAGCTCGACTCAATATTTTTTTAAAGATCAAGCTCAATTCGCTTCAAGCCTACTTTCAAAACCAAGATAAGATTGTTACACAACCCTTTAGATCTAGATCGGCTCGACTCGAACTCGTTTATTGAAAAGCTTACATGAGCTCAAGCTCGACTTAAGGTCCTCGTTATTTTGGTACATCTCAACCAAAGACTGAGCATTTAAGCTCAATAGGTAACGACATTAAAAGACCGAAATAACTCATATAAGATTATCACACACATTATATAGTTACCAGACATGTAGACCTGCAATGCCGGCAACAAATACTCATAATAAAGAGCATTAAATGCACCCCAAGCTCAACTCTCCTTGAGGTATATGAGTTTGTATTTTTAAGCCTTCAATTCTTCTCAACAACCCACTCATTTTAAGCACTTATTGCATTTACCTCTTTCTTTCTCGACTGACACATATTCTCACGTCGACGACTGGTTACAACAAAAACCCTAGGGTGCTAACTGTGACAAAACTAACTGAGATTTTTGTTGCAAGATAAGCTCAGTCCAAGAAGATGAACGATCTTTGGTCTACCCATATGGATTTTGGTAGCAAAACTCCTAAACCCTACCCAAATTCCGTTAAGACAAACACGAACCCAAATCGTAAATAGTCTTGGTGTAAATGCTCTAGCATGTTAACCATATAAGTTAAGTAAATGGCTAGAGCTCATTTAACTAATTTCGTTTAAGTTTATATTGATCCGATCCCAAATAGCTCACTAAAAACTTGTTTACGCCATTACACCCACGTCATATAATATTATTCACAACTTTTTAAAACCATGTGATATATTGTCTTGATGCGTGACGAAACTCCCCACGTAAGAATGGAGAAAGGAGTTGAGAAAACTGCACCATGAGTTGTTTTTAAGTCTACGGTATTTCGAGAACCGAAGATGCCAAAGGGGCATACATATAATAAAAGAAACCTATATGTGCCACATGTCATTCATCGGAGCATTTCCTACTTGATTTTCCCGCCTCTCTCTTAATTAGCTTATTAGATAAGTATTAAATTAATTATTAAATCTTATCCCAACAAAAATCCAACAAACTATCAGTTCATTTACAATAACCATACATTTAAGATTATTTATTAGACAAAAATCCAACAAACTTATCAGTTCATTTAAAAATTAACCTACATTAAGAATTATATGAGTTCGATTTATCGTAGCTATCACTTTACTTTTAATATTCACTGAATAAAAAAAAATATGAAATATTGATCTGGTTAAGAATTTAGTCCAATAAACTTATCAATTCATTTAAAAATCAACCATGCATTAAGAATTATTATATGAGTTTGATTTATAGTGGTTATCACTTTACTTTTTAATATTCCGTGAATTAATATTGAGTAAATGTTCCTTTTAATTTAAAAAAAACATACATGAAATATTGATCTGGTAAAGAATTTGATAGTATAATGAATTCTAATTGAAACCTTAGGAACGCAACGATTTGGTAAAAATCGGTGTAGAAAAATAATATATAGATTAGAAGTTCAGTTGGTGCAGAATTTGGTGATTAATAAAACTAAAAAAGAGAACTAGATATTGGTATAGAATTTGATGATTAATAAAACTAAAAAAGAGAATCAGATGCTAATCGTAATTGTAGATAAATGCATGAATAATAATTATACAAGTTTCATCCGTACAATCAATACTTACTATATAATAAAAGAAATTATTATTATTATTTACAATATAAAATTATATTTACTCAACCTTGTAATACAAGGGGTTTTAAAATATACATTTTTTTATTATTTCGTATACAAAATTACTTTATTCAAGCCGTGTAATACACGCGTTATTTTAAAGAATATTTTTTATTATTATTTAGTATACAAATCTCCTATTTCTTTTTACATGTTATACATACTAACCCTTTCAATTTTTAATCAATTTTACCCTTATACCATATATAATATTCGTTTTTAACCTATTATGTTTTTACTAATTTACATTTCCTTTAATAACTTTCGTTTGCTAACTTTAAACTCAAATAAAGATAAATGTCTTATATATTAGCTATGTTTAGTTAAAAAGATAATGTTCGTAATTAATTAAGCATAAAGAAAGGCAGAAAAACCAAAAAGTTAATGCCATTTCAATGTATATATAAATAAAATATTAATACATTCGACTTTTCATTATTTTCCATTGGCCTTTTTTTAATTCCTTTCTTTCTTACTTATTTACATGACATATATTATTTCTATGTATTTTTGTGTGTTCCTTTTAGCTAAGAAATTCTTTATTTATCCGATTCCTGCAATGCACGGGTCTTTAAAGATATAATTTTTTTATTACTTAGTATCTTAAATTGTATTTATTCAGCCCGTGTAATACACGAGATTCTAACCTAGTAACCTAATATTTTCAAACCATTTGGTGATCGTATCCAATTCAGTCTATGATGGGGTCCCATTCTTAAACGATAATTTTGTGACGACTAATAGTGACCACAACCTTCAATGACTAATGCTACGTGGCACAATCTCATCCCTAAATCCACCAAGTATAACCATCCAACGGCAACCACACTCCATTCCTTCTTTTGGCAAATTATTATTTTTTGGTACATTCTGACACTTGCTAGTGCGGCGGAATCCGTATATTTTTTGAGAGAATATGCCACGTGGACTGCCCATCCTCTTAACCATAGTTAATCACCACCCGAGTTAACACACCTTACTTACTTAAACCCTATATATACTCCCCTACACCCAACCACAGTCTCGTTAACTCCGAGAATCTCACCGGCGTTTCTATTTCGCTTCTATATCATTTCATATGTTTTTTCATTAATCAAATCTTGTAACCTAACCCTTATTTTGTTCTTCTAAACCCCTCTGTTGTTGTTATCAGTGTTTCCATTGCGTTCATGTAACCAAATAACAAATTTGAACACCTGTGACAGAAACTATTCAGATGACGACGAAGCGATTCAGTATCGGATACGCTTTGCTACTGAAGAAACAGAAGAGTTTTATCCAAGATTCTCTGGTGAATTTAGCGAAATCACGTGATATCGATCTCGTTAAAATCGATACCGAGAAGCCGTTAGTGGATCAAGGCCCATTCGATTGCGTGCTCCACAAGTTATACGGTGAAGAATGGAGAAAACAGCTACAAGATTACTTAATTCTCAACCCTAACGCGATTGTAATCGACTTTCCGGAAGCAATCGAGCGGTTACACAATCGGATTTCGATGCTGGATGTAGTGTCAGAAATCGAGGATTTGAAAGAAATGAAAGACAGTGAAACGGTGTCGTTTGGGATACCGAAGCAGGTTGTGGTATACGAGCCGGAGAAGTTGAGTATTAATGAAACGGCGTCGCTTGGTGAGGGTTTGAAGTTAAAGTTTCCGGTGATTGCGAAACCGCTGGTGGCTGACGGTAGTGCGAAATCGCATAAGATGTTGTTGATATTTAGTAATGAGGGTTTTGAGAAGCTGAAAAGCCCTACTGTTGTGCAGGAGTTTGTGAATCATGGTGGGGTGATTTTTAAGGTGTATGTGGTTGGGAAGTATGTGAAATGTGTGAAGCGGAAGTCGTTGCCGGATATCGATGAGGAGAAGTTAGATTGTTTGGGTGGTTCGTTGTCGTTTTCGCAGGTGTCGAATTTGACTTCAGATGAGAGGAATGATGATAGGTATTATAAGATGTTGGATTTGGAAGATGCTGCAATGCCGCCGATGAGTTTGATTGTTAATATTGCGCATGGGTTGCGAAAGGCGATGAAGTTGCATTTGTTTAACTTTGATGTTATTCGGGACACGAAGGTTGGGAATCGGTACCTTGTTATTGATATTAATTACTTTCCAGGGTATGCTAAGATGCCGGGGTATGAGTCTGTGATGACGGATTTCTTTTGGGATGTTTTGAACAAGAAAGAAGCGAGATTGTTTAACTGCTAGAAAGAGGTAATGAAGTTGGTGGATAGCAATGGTGAATGTGGTGAGGATACAGAGTCTCGTAATGTTTCTTCTGTTTAGAGGAAAGGAGACCCTGAAGGGGTACCCGAAGGGGTGTGATAATGCGTGTGGAGGTCAAAGACGGAGGTCGGTTTTGATAAACTGAAAGCAGGTTCTTGATAGTTGGTCAAAGGGAGCTGTTGCTGTGGGCATTTGGTTTTAGATAGTTGGTAGTACAGGGGTCATTAATAGGACTCTTTACTTTCACTTTCGACACCCTGTGATGGCAATTTACTTGGTGTTGGCCGTTTGCATTGGAGACAGGTAATTTTAAATTTCTCCTAAAGTTTGTAGGAAGGTTAAGTTTATATTGTTCACTACTTTGCGTCGACCGCTTAGCAGCTTTGATCAATGAATTTTTGCCTTTTGATGATGATAATTTGGTGTTTTCATTAGACTGTAGAGTGTTTGTTCAATTCATTTATATTTATATCATTATTATTTATAAACAATAAGCATATGAGTAAGTTAATATGCATGAACAATTGATTTGTAGTGATTGGATGCAGTAAAATACATGATCCCAAGCCTCTGTTTGATGATTTTGAGTAATGTTTGCTGTCATGTGATATCTCAGACACAAATGACCTTTAAGAATGGATTGTTCTTAAATTTTTTGTTTACATGTTTGTGGTATGCTTTGTTATGCGATGAGTATGTGCATAAATACGGGTCAAATGCTAGTCATTGTTTTCGTGTTAGTTCTGCACCGCAGTGCAGAGGATAGGTGGTTTTAGGCTTTTTGCCAGCCTCATTGCTGTAAACAACAAATCGAAAATTGAAGCCAAATAAGCTTAGAACACATTTGACCATTTAGTCCTTGTTGTGTTTGAGAACATGGATAACCAGCATACTTCATTATCTAAGTTATAACTGCTGGTCACACGATTATATTACTTAAGTGAACATTTTACACTTTGATTAAAAATAAAAAAAATCTTTAATTTAATTCAATAGAGCATGATTTTGTAAATAACCTTAGATAACTGTGTACTACTGTACTTCAACTTGTTCAAACACTCAACTAAATTCTCATTCAAAGATTATATCTTTTCATATTTTAAACCCTTGAACAACCATATGTCTTGAGACTAGTGAATTATTTCCAAGCCATGTTAGACATCATCATGTATTCATCATAAAGGTAAAAGTTTGACCAAATAGGCAAAGCCGGCCCGTTAGGTTTATCAACCTAGGCTAAGGCCTAGGGCCACCCAAAAACAAGGGCCTCTATTTTTTGTTCTTTTCATGTATTAGACTTATTTTTGGCCTATTTAAACAATGTTTATGGGTCCAAGATTTAGGATTTTACTCAAGGAGTCCACACTGTCTGCACACGCTTCATTCCAGAATCCAAAAGCAGTGCTGCAACGCACCAAGCCTCGTTACTTGCGGCTTCTTTTGAGTAACCAATGTAAAATTGATTACAAATTGGGAGAAATTAGGGCCGACATTAGGAAAAGTCATCGCTATGGTTATTCAAGGTCTCAAATCCCGATCTCAATTGTTGATTATCTTTATACCACTTCAATAGGGGGTCCTGACTTGGTAGTTCGCTTAGGGTCTCCAAAAACGTTGGACCGGCCCTGCAAATAGGTCGGTCACATGGATCAAAATATGGTATTTACGCTCATTCCATGCATCGAGTGTATGACTTCTGTTCTTATGTCCATTACTTTTCGACGATCCACTTTTCTTGATATTCTTCAAGAATTAATCTTTTGGGCCCTATTGGTTATGATGATGATTGGGGAATCTACTGATTCTTCTTCAGCTCAGAAGTTGTGAATGTTGTCTTATGATGTTGGCTGGATACTTTTAGAATTTTAAAGAAGCGTTTCCACAAGCATGCCCACAACCAATCCAAGGATGCCTCCAGCAGCCTGGTGAAAATCAATCAAGGTGAAACATTTTTATGTATTATAATGGTATCATGTATTGGTGTGTAACGGTGCCTAAATTGACAAGAAGGATATGATGGTCGAATAAGTAGTACCATTACTGGATTATGTCAAAACAATGTTGTGAATGTAAGATGCACATAATGTGTAAATAGCTAGACATCCGTCCCTAACAAGCTTTAAAATAAACGAACTCATCAAGTCGCTATGTGCATCGACCAAAAAGTAAGATTCACTGGAAAAAGCGTGCCCAGAGATACAGTGGTCAAATAGCAATTTCCATGGTTTGTTCTCAAGAATTTTAGCACAAAGGTCAAATATATATGATTTTTCTCACAGTGTCTCCCCTCTCAACATGCATAAACATATTCTAATGCCATTTAAGTTGTCGTCTGTTCCATTATTGCCAGAGGTGACGAAATGGACAAAACGGATCAATTTAAAACACGTATGTCAAAACAGGGTGGGTGGATCCACAAACACTTTTTCACCTTTTTTTCGAATCTAATGAACAATTACCTTGTTGGCTTTCGTTAAAGAGTATATTACAAAAACTATCATCTTTTTGAAAAACGGGTTTAGGAGATTTATGTTACTAAATACGCTTTGGGAGCCTGACCCGTTTTCATCTTAGCTAAAAAACTAATTTAGTCCAGTTGAATCAAAATTACATCCCAAATCAACGCATTTACCGATATATGAGTTAAAACTGCCACCTCTAATTAGCATGAACTATGAAATTAACACCCAAAGTTTAAACTTCTCACAAGATGGAAATCTTTGGCATTATAAACCAGAACACTGAAAATGATATCCTCCAACTATGAACTACCAAAGATCAAAGCACAAATTCACTACTTTTGACAAATGCAAATAAATCAAAGGGTGCCCTCTTTAAAAAAAATGAAAAGAAACAATGAAAAACCCGAAAAAACTCACTGAATCCTGTTTGGCTATTTGATCCTTGTACAAAGAAAATGGATCACTTTCATCTCTTCTTGGTGTAACATCCTTCACCAGCTCCTTATACGCCTTCCCTCTGCCACTTGCTCGAATTCCCCAAGCATCGCTTTCATTCAGGGGCGGACCTATGTAGAGCCCTGGGTGGGCGGGCGCACCCCTTGAAAAAAGAAATTAATGTATTTTTTTAGGCAAAAAAACCCGACCACACCCCCCTTGAAAATAGGGTTGAACCATTTATCCGCACGCTCATCAAATAATTCTTGGGTTCGCCACTGCTTTCAGTTCATCATACATGTACGTACCAGTGAGGTTGTAAATCACTAAAACTATAGTTTAGAGGTGTTTGGATGTGCATTTTCAAAGCTATTATTGTAATCAAGAATCAAGATACTAGTGAATTGACATTTATCTCAATAAATATTTTTCTCACAGTTTACAACTGCTCCACCAAATAAGACCTATATACTAAATTATTGGAATATCAATACATGCAAACTTGTTACTAGTAGATATTTCACAAAAATATGCACACTTGTTATATAGTAGATACTATGAGTGATTCGCTAAAGCTTGAAGAACGTTTTTCCCAGCGCGAAACACTGTCGGGTAGTCGGCTCTTAGGTAGTACACGCCACTTATCAATGCATACTATCGATTCTAGATCTATGTTTGGAAGTTGACGTGCTTTAAGGATTTTAAGGATCTTTTTGGATTTACCAAGAAGTTGAGCTGCATTCCGGATGTTGTCTCCCCTTTTCTCAATTGCATGGTGATGACAATTCAGTTTTATAACACGTGGTAAGTTGGTAAAACAAGCGGCTAATACATCTGCAATTATAGTTGATATCCATTCGAGAAGTTCTTCATTATTTGGCCAATTGTCTTTCCCATGACAGTACAACAATATTGTCTGACTGATTTTGTACATGGCACCTGCAAGTATAAGTTTATTAGGTGATTGATCTATACTTGTTTTTTTGCTACTCTTAAATTGGATCACAATTTTTGCTGCTTCGTCACCCAACCATTTAAGAATTTCCTTTGATGTATTTCTTTTACAAGCCTTCTTTTGAAGATGGATTTTTAGCCACGTGCGGTATATTTCAACTTCTGTCCACATACGTATGGCTGCTTTTCTTGCCTTTATTGAGTCAACATCTACATACAAGCATTCTTCAATATGACTTACAATTTGGAGTCCTTCCTTCAAGCCAGAAAGCAATCGCTTGAAATAATCATTTCCAATGTTAGGAAGCGCAATGGCAATTGTTGTCAGTGTTACTAGTACAAGGCTCCAACAAATGCGAATTTCTTCGTGATATAAAGGTGGGACTTCGTTATTGTCAAACTCCACCACTCCATTGAATCCTATGGATTTCTCGAGAAGCATTATAAGATTGTGTGGTTCTTTCTCTTCGGATGCATTAATGAGTTTAGTTATCGAGTGGAGTGTATTTGTTAATAATCTATTTGAAAGTCTCTCATCTGCATCAATCTGTATAGCATAGCTAGTATATTCTTCTATTTCTGAGCTCTCATTGATATTAGACGTGTTTACGTTCTTCTTGAACCTTTTCAAAAAGGACTTGAGAAAATACCAACAACAAGAGAGTAAGATCACAAAAGTTCTCGGAACAAGGCATATTGTTTTGCATACAACCAATACCACAATATGACATATTATACAAAAGTTTAGAAAGGTGTTTTTTATGCTTTGGAAAATTATTGTGCAACGTCGTCCTGGAATATGTGAATGAATATGGCTATGCTTCCACTGCTGAAGACTTTGCAACCAGTGTTTTTCGACTCGAAACACATTTAAATTGTTCTTGCTCCATATCATGGAGAGATTGTAATGAACAACGTATGTGAAACATCTAAAGATTGGTGCAATACTACCTACCACAATCCCAAAAGTTTGCACGAGAAAAACTATCTTGAGTGACCACTTGTAATCTGAAGTACCAAACCAATTATAGTGCATACCTTTTATCGATTTTACAAATGCTAGGCTTGAAATCAAAACAAGGAATATGCATATAACCCCATAAGAAGAAGAAACAGGTGAGCATGCAACTACAAATTGGGGGTTATGAGTTTCCGCAATTATCCAATGCCTTTTAACATAATGTTTGAGTTCTTTGGAAGAAAAGTATTTTTCTTCGTTACTTGAAATCAATGCTTGTGACTCATTGTACCGGTGTTCTAACTGTTTTCTAGTTTGTGAAATTGTCAAAGCTACTGAAAATGGCCATAGAAGAGGAAATATTACTAAAGGAATATTTGCGAAGGAAAATAAACGCACCTCAGTAAAAGTTTGGATACATATATTTACAATAATGGTGATTACGAGAATACCCAAGGCCGCAATGTTCATTAGAAGCTCCTTGTCATCCATAAGCCCTAATGAAGGGAGAAAATTGGCTAACATGGTTATCAAGAAACCAATACCGCTGAACTTTGCACCATAAACATGAATGTCGCCAGTGTCTGTAGTAAGATCCATTGGTAGCTTCATCGCTATTGCAATAAGCGTGATGGTAGATGCATTGAGAGTGAAATATACGTTTGGAAACCAGAGCTTCCATTTCCAAAAGGCTTGGACGACATCAACGGTCATTGCAAGAGTGCATATTAAAGATGCTATCGCGGTATACAAGCCCACCCACGGCATGGCATCTTTAGGAGATTCCCAGACCATCAAGCTAGAGAAGGGATTGACAAAGCTTATCTTTCGTTTAGGAATGAGTGATCAATATATGCAACGTTTACAAAGATATTTATTTACAGATTTGTAGGAAGGAGTGATCATGGTTTATTTTTTAATTGCATAGCGTTTGTGCAACTTTTCTTCCCTCTTCTTTTTTGAAAGGGCCACCTAATAGCATTCATCAAACCTCTTATTCTATCTCTATAATTACACTAAAAAACATTACAATTTCTCTCTCCTTTTCAATTAAATAATATTTCTTTTTTACTTTTATCATTATATTTTCTCTCTACTCCACTCACAACCACTTTCAAAAAATATTAAAAAACTATAGAGGTGAACAATACCAGTAAACTTTTTCTCATTTTTCTCTCTCCTCCACTCACAACAATTTACAACCACTTTCAAAAATATAGATCCTACATCACTCGAAAATAGAGGATCCATTGTGAATGCTCTAACTAATTTGTGCTATGTTTCTTCCCCTTGGGCCACCTAATCAATACATGCAATTATTATATATTTTTTTCAACAACTATCACATCTAACATTAACAAAATATCTCCGTTGATTTTTAGTATGCTAGAAAGCCTAGAAATTAGTCATCGCGTACCTACAAAAAGATAAAAGTTCTGATATGTTTAGAACATCTTAACTCAATTGCTAAAAAAAACATTCTTAAACGCTCTCAGTCAACTCATACATCCAATTTCCATCCATCATTTGAAAATGCAAATTTTTCTTTCAAACTCTATAAACATATTTATATATCTTTACATTTTCACAGAATCCCTACTTTTTACATGTATTTTTTGATTGGAGTGTCATGGTCCAACCAAAGAAAAATTTATCGAGTCCTTATTACCTCAAACTAATAGCAAGTGGCAATAAGGGTATCGAAATCCACAAAGAATCTGTGGTTCGTGCAAAAACTTGGTTGATTATGCATTGTAACTTATGAAGCTTGCTATGTATTCTCTTTGTTTGTTGACTGTAAAAGGTGTTGGATTTATCCAACGGCTTGTCACAAGTTACGAAAACAATTTTAACTAAGATTGCAAAATTAAGAATTTTGGTTTAAAAAAATGCTTTGCAACAAGGTTCACACCCGGTTACGAAATCATAAGACCTAGGGTTCCTACACGATTTAATTGTAATCAAAATCACAATTTGCTATTAACGGGTTTAGTGTTTCCAGGCGCGGCGAGACAAGATCCTTAAGGATTGTCGCGTGGCGCAACGAAGCCTGATTCCATGGATCACACATGTTGCCATGTGTCACCACGTGGCAGGTCTAGATGGATGACAATGTTGACCTAGCCCTAGACCCTTCCCGTTGTGTGTCGCGATGGGGATTGTTATGTTGGTCGAATGGCGTGACGGACGCGTTTTTCAGCTATAAATAGGAGAGGTCATGAGTAGTTTCAATTGCTTAATCGATTTTGAAAAATCGAATTGTATAAAACTTCGTTCTCTGTTTCATGAATTCTCGTGAACGAAACCCTAATTGCTGAAATGATACCCTGTCCAATTGATCCGAAACCCTAGCAACGAAAAGCTGAAGTTTTGCCTGGATAAGGTGAAACTTTATACGTTGTGGTTTTGATCTCTTGATTATAGTTGAAGTTTGATTTGGTTACTGACACTAATACGTGTTACATTATGTGCTTATCTAGGAAATAGGACTTAAACTTAGGAGTCTTAAACCCTAAATTCTGGAATGTGAGCCATTCTCTTTTTCTCACAACATTGTGAGTCACTCTTTTTATCAAATGATTTCAAAACCCTACATGTTTTCAATTATTACTTATATTACAGTGATTAAGTCTTTGTATTCTGTCAGGATCTAAGTTTGAATTGATTGTTGTTTTTGTTTCAAATAATGGAAAATGATTGAAAAACAGAGATTAAGTGCAGCGGATTAATGGAAAACTTTTACAACAATCAATTGGTCGTTTGTTTTCATCACCATCTTGCTTTCAAGTATTTAAACTATTGCAAGTGATTCACAAACCCCCCCCCCCTTAGCCTAATAACGATCGTTTGATAGTAAGAAATGAAGAAGATATGCGAAATTGATCTTTTTAAGAAGACAAGTAAAACTGTTACAATGAGCGCCTATCTATACTAACCATCTAACCACTGACCGTCTTACAATGACGTCATGGTTGATAGTGACAGCTAACAAACATAACTAACTATAAGCATTGCTAGACTAAAGCTATGAGTGCATAGCACTGTTACATTGATTTTAACTAAGACTAAACTAAACACTGCTGGCCAACCTCTGATCTTGTATTCTTCTATCAGGGTTGGGAGCTTTTCTGTCAGAGGATTGGTAGCAATGTTCTTTATTGAAAGCAGCAGAAACCTATCAGTGGGCAGCAACCTCTGATAGCTGGACCAAAGCTCGGATGGTGTTGTTTGACTTTGTATCATCTGTTCCTTTCCAAAGGTTCAATCTCAACAATCTCCCCCTGGAACAGATGAGCCAAAAACACCTTATTCTTGATCTTTATTCCTTAGAAAGAACTCTCTTATTTGACCTTTGAATTGTAGCTCAAAGTTAAGAGATTCTAAGTCATCAGCATCCTTCTCAAGTTCTAAACTTAGTAGTTCGTGGAAGTCTTCTACTGTAAGCCATAAGCAGCTTCCATTGGATAGTTTAGTGACCTTACCATCAGACTTGATCAGAGTCAATTCGTGGGTGTCTTTGTTGACCTTCCACTTTAGAATTTTTGGGTCTGAAGGCTTTCTTGAAGGAGCTTTTATTGCTGAGGATAGAAAGGGAGCTACTGTTGTCAAATCTTCGCCAACTTGGAACTTCTATCATCTGTTGGATAGTCCATCATATTCTTATTCCTTCTTTGATAACACTTCCTCAAACTCTTTGTCAACCTTCTCAGACAACTCCTCTTGCTTTTTTCATTTTACCAAAGCAAGTGTGGATTGGACAATTGTTGAGTGGGCTTTTTAGAGAGCCGGGCTTTGAGAGCAGCGTCTTCTTTGGAATAATCAGGTTTAGGAGGCATTGATGGATCTTTTTTCCTTCTAGCTTCAAGCATTTTTATGTATCAACACTCTTATCTTCCCCCATCTCATCACCTTATTATTTGACCCATAGTGATTCTGAATTAGCTCTTCCTTCATTCTTCTGAGCTTTAGGGTCTTTTCAGGTACATTCTTCTTGTATTTGTTCCAGTCTGGACATGTGGGTTTTTGTGAGGATCTTTTTATTGTACTTCTATTCTTGCATTTTCTTCTTGAAGTTCACTCACAGACCAATCCTTGAACTGTGCTCTTGTAGCAGCATATTTCTTTGTTTCCATGATGTGTGAGATGTAATTTTCTTTCAAGAGTTTATCTTTTGCTTCAGAAATTTTATTTGATAAATTCTTTGAGAATCTTTCAAGGGATTGACTTTGCTCAATTGAAACCGGAGTTGATTCTGCACTTCTCTATCACTTTGCCTTTAGACAACTTCTTAGCAATATCTTCTGCCTGTTTTTCTTTGAGTACCAGATATGATCAATATTTGCAGTTTTGGATAACCATGAAGTGAAGGGAAGTGTCTTTTGTCTGGATCTTCTTCTTCATAGAAGGATATGATTTCTTTCTTGACTGCAGGCAAATCAAGAGTAAATTTTATAGTGCAGGAATCACTTCTTTTGATGGAGCAGATGTTTTGGTTGAAGGAGCAGAGGTTAGATTTAGCATTGGTGCAGATGCAGGAGGCAAAGGAGCAGGGATCATTTCTTCATTTATGACCTTTGTAACTTTTCTCCTCTTAAAACTGATCGAAGGTGATGATGGATGACTTGGAATTCTTGGTGGTGTTGGTAGTTGTTGTGTGGAAGTAGGAAAAGTGATAATGGCAGTGGTTGTGGTAACATCTGCTAAACCTCTGCTGTGTCAACAGATGTTGGCACAACAGTTGTTGTAACATCTGTTGAGGTGGATATGGGTTTTGTGTGAGAAGATCTGGTTGATTTTGTATTGGCAGAGGTTTTTGTGGTTGGATTGGTAGCATCTTTAGTTTTGAGAGGTGTGGATTCTGTTGTCTTGCTTTTGAAGAAGATCTCCTCTTTGTTGAGGTACCAGTCTCTCCCTTTTCTAACTGCTGTCAATCTTTTTCTCAACCAGCACCTTGCCTTCATCAAGCACAGTACTTCTTATGGGACTTCTTTGCCCTTGCCAAGATATCTTCAGTTAAGTCTGGTTTCTTTGAACCATCTGGCTTAGGGATATTCACTGTAGGCCTTGCCTTTGAATCATCCATCTTCAACTTTTTGTTACCCTAAAGGTTTCTCCCCTTTTTGGCTTCATCTGGAGTTACAAAAATGACAGTAGGAGGAGATGTACTAGTGGTGGTGAGCAAGTGGGCTTTGATTGCCTTGATATCTGCAACAGTGTCATTATATCTTGCATCAACCATATTTCTGAGTTCCATCATCTGATGCTTATGTTTTTGTTTAGGAAGTGTTTCTCTTGTTGAAAGATTGGAGATATTACATATTTTAGCTCAACAGTGGTTGGAACAGGGGTTTGGCTCTATATAGTAATCAGTTGTTTCAAAAGATCTTTTATTTCATCAACAATGCTTTCAACCTTGGTAACCCTTTCCGTCAATTCCTGATATTTTAGCTCATCACCTAACTTAATAGGATCATCTAAACTCCTACCAGATGTGGTAGTTGTATCTAAGATATCATGAACAAGTGGTTCACCACTTGTTTCAATCTTAGATGCCCCTTTGTTTGGTTCTGGGGACTTCCCACTAAGCAAGGTTACCTTAGTAGCCTCAGCAGTGGTTGCCTTCAACAAGGTCTTAGCTATGTAACCATTGTCCAATTGAGAACTTGGGAGTTCAGCAATTGTAGTTGCTGCCATTGTTGAACTATCACCAAGGTTTACATGTAACCCAAGGGATGGAGCCTCTTCATTTGCTGATGGGCTAGCATGTAGAAATAAGTCAGACCCAGCCGCTGGTTGAAGTATATTCTCATTAATGGGTCGGTGAGAAGTGCTGGATAATATCTGCTCAATATCTATTGCATTCAGCAAGGGTAACATGGTGGGTGGTAAAGATGGAATTGGTGAGAGTGGCTGTGTAGAAAGCGACATTGCGCCGGGAGAGGGGCTGTGGAAGTTAGAACCAAGTGATCCTAGAGCTTCATAATTAGGTGTCCCTGTGCCTACAACCTGATCTTTTTGTGAGGATGCATGAGGAGTTTCAAAGCTGGTTTGAGATCTTTCTACCATCTACTGTGAAGAAGTAGCAGCAGTGGTTGGTGACTTTGGTGGTGTCACTAGGTTTGCCTCTGGGATCTCATCTTCCAGAGGACCCTTTTTGGGTTTGGTGGGTTTTCGGGATGCTCTGGATGGTTTCTTTTTGGAGATTTTAGGTGTGGGTTTAAGAGCAGCGGTTGTGTTGCCCTGATCACCAACTAGTGGGCTCAGCAGCCGGAGGTTGAGCTTGAACATTTTGTTCTTGTAAAATAGGCTCACCTCCTCTGCTTCTGTTTTGGAAACTTTATCTTGATTTGTAATTCGTGTGAACGTTTCATGGTTTAGGCTGCCAGCATTTGTAACTGCGCCTTGTTTACTTGCGTTTGATTTGATCTGGTCTTGCAAGTAAACACTCATGAAACGTGGATGTATCAAGAAAGCTTTTTGTTTTGAAATATTTTTAAAATTTGTTACAAGATCATTGAACAGCACCTGGGAGAAGTTAAAATCAGAACCAGTTAAAATTGCAAATCCCAGATATGCATGTTCAATGGAATCTCGTTGAAAGCAGTTGTTTTTGCAGAGACACAAGTAAGTAAAGTGTGGAAAAAGAATTTCATCTCTGCAGGAAAATTAGGTTTAAAGATGGTCATACATTTCAACTCTCCTGTGTATCCTCTTTCAACGAACTCATGTTGCATCTCCCTCAAAGGAAATGATACCGGATGTTGCATATCTTTTAACATGAAGACCTGGGAGATAGATTGTGGGCTTATCTGTAATTGTGTGCCCCCTACTTTGGAAGTAATGGAATAGGGCACATCATCAGCGAATGAGTGAAGTTTAGCATTTGCCCAAAATTCTTTTAAAGAATCGATATAAACAGGGGCTTTGACTTCCAACATGTATTTGAATTTTGATTCTTTGAGAATCCGGATCATTGGATGATAACGAATGTCTGTGTCGGTTTATTCAAGAATAGCAGTGTAATTGTGTGGTGTTTTGATGATGAGGATAAATGGGGGTTTTTCTTGTGTCGATTTCTTCTTCGATTTGGTTTTTGGAGCCATGATTGTTGAATGTTTTGTGAAAGATGGGCTTTGAAAGATTTGAATCGCACAAGAAAGATGAAACCTCTGTTTGGGGATAAAACATGGTTTTATAGGGTTTTCTCAACAAGTGCACTTGACGTGGCGTCTGATGCAACATCTGTCGAGTAACATCTGTCCATGTTTAGCCTCTGTTTGACAATGGAAAACAGTTGTTTTGGCTAACCACTGTCAGAGTAAAAACTATCAGTGGTTGTGACCAATTTTAAATACTATCAGAGGTTTGCATCAGTGGATAGATTTTAACCAAACAGTGTTTTTGTGATATTAGAGCTTTGAACAGACTTTAAAGATTTTATTGAAAAATTCATTTTAAACTATTTTTAAGGATGAATTTCTGATTTTCTAAAAACATTTTATTGCTATTTACACATAGATCACAAGAAAAGTTGTTTTTAATCTATGTTTAGCATTCCAAGCCTAGATATCAAGCTGTCAAATGTGGAAGCATCAAGTGCTTTTATCAACACATCTGCTAGTTGATCCTTGGTATGGACATGTTGTAAAGAAATCAGACATTTTTCATAGCAATCCCTCACAAAATGATGTCTGATGTCAATGTGCTTGGTGCTGGAATGTGAGACTGGATTTTTGGTGATGTTTTCTGCTGATTGACTATCAATTTTGAGAGGAGTCCTCAAGGTAATCATACCAAAATCCAAAAGTTGGTTTTGAACCACAAAATTTGAGCAATGCAACTTGCAGCAACTATATACTTGCTTCAGCAGTGGATGTGGATACTGCAACTTGCTTTTTACTTTGCCAAGACGCTAAGCAATCCCCTAGGAATTGGGCTCCTCCAGGTGTGGACTTCCTTGTTGTTTTACATCCAACAAAATCACTATCAGAATATCCTACAAGCTCAATGTTACCATTAGCTGGATACCAGATACCAAGTATGGGAGCACCTTTTATGTATCTGAATATCCTTTTTACAGCAATAAGATATGATTTTCTTGGCATTGACTGTGATCTGGCACAGACACATGTGGCAAACATAATATCTGGCCGTGATGCAGTTACGTACAATAAAGACATAATCATGCTTCTATACAAAGTTTGATCAACAAGGTCATCTTTGCCATCTATAGTGACTAGCTTGGATGTTGCCATGGGTGTGCTGCAAGGTTTACAGTCATTCATACCAAATTTCTTAAGTAGTTCTTTCACATACTTATTTTGATGAATGAAAGTGCCTTTTTGCATTTGTTTGACTTGTAAACCAAGAAAGCATTGAACTCACCCATTGCACTCATCTCAAACTCTGCTACAATAATTTTTCTGAACTCTTCACACATGGCAGTGCATGTGGATCCAAAACTGATGTCATCCACATAAATCTGGACAAGCATCAAATCTTTTCCTTTCCATTTTAAAAATAGGGTTTTGTCAATCCTACCTCTGGTAAAACCAATGGATAAGAGAAAAGTGGATAGAGTTTCATACCAGGCTCTTGGTGCTTGTTTTAGACCATACAGTGCTTTGTTTAACCTGTACACATGATCAGGATGGAAGTGATCCTCAAAGCCAGGAGGTTGACAAACATATACTTCTTCCTTGATCTTTCCATACAGGAATGCACTTTTGATGTCCATTTGATACACCTTGATGTTGTGGTTAGCAGCAAAAGCTAAGAACAGGCGAATGGCTTCCAGCCTTGCGACTGGAGCAAAAGTTTCATCATAGTCAATCCCTTCTTCCTGTCTGTAGCCTTGAACCACGAGCCTTGCTTTGTTTTTGACAACAATACCCCTTTCATCAGTTTTGTTCTTAAAGACCCACTTTGTGCCGATGGGACTCACATCTTTGGCAGTGGTACAAGTTCCCAAACTTTTTGTCTCCTTAATTGTAGGAGCTCTTCTTGCATGGCTTCTACCCAGCTATTGTCTTTCAGTGCCTCTTGATACTTGACAGACTGTGTGAGTGATAGAAATCCAGCAAAAAGACAAATGTTTTGGGCTTGGCTTCTTGTGAGCACACCCTCATTGATGTTGCCAATAAGTTGATCCAATGGATGGCTTTTGAGGAATATCAAATCACCTTGATATGGGACAATGGCATTTTGAGGTGAAGCTTGCAAATGTGTATCATCTGAGCTATCCTCTGTCGGTGAATTTGATGGTCCAGCCTCCGATTAGAATGGTGGTGGAGGGATTGGTGGTATGGGAGTTAGAGTGTTTAATTTTCGCCCATTGTAGTGGACTTTCATCAACAGATGTTTGAATTTGAGAGCTGGCAGAGGTTTGAGTATTAACCACTGTTGACCTAGCAGAGTTTTCACCATTGTTACTAACATCTGCTCCTCTGCCTGTAGGATTGATTTTGAAACTTGGAAGAATACAATCATATCCTTGCTCTTCAACAGATGATTTGGAGTACCTGCAGGGTTAGTCTTGACAGACGCATCTTCAAATGTAAATTTAGATAAATCAAACAATTCAGCAGGTCCATTTGCTGGGATTTTCAAAGATGAGAGTTCATTGAACTTCACATTTGAGTTTCCTCAACACACTTGGTCCTAGAGTTAAAAACTCTGTAGGCTTTGGCAGTGGTTGAGTATCCCATAAAATAGCTGTCACACCCCGACCCGCAGCGGAATAAAAATCGGGGCATAATTGGGTTATCACCAAAGATCATGATATTTACTAAAAGTTTCATATTTATTAAATTCAAATTACAAACTTAAATATCCAAAAACAAAATTCATACAATTACAAAGGAAAACGAAACTATATATTTATTCCAAAGCATTAACTTGTTTATTCTTCTAGGCCATCCTAAGTGTTTCCTGTCTCGACTGAATCACCTGTATCATGTGTAAAACAGGGGAGATTTTGGGTCAACAAAAGTTGGCGAGTGAACCTTGATAAAACATTTTAACTAATTTCTTGTTTTATTTATTAAAGAAAATTCGTGCATTAATCACATGTGAGCAAACATATATATGTAAACAATCACAAACCACTTTGGATGAATATATGAATGAATGATGATGTATTTGAGATCAAGGCTCAATCAAACGGAGCCGATCTAATGAGGCTCCTGATGCTCAACCCGTATCCCACGGGGAACTGATGGCCTAATGAAATGCGTGACTGAAATGAAAAATTTAATCTACATATAATTCACACAACAATCAATACACATTTGATCACGGAAATGATATATGCACAAGTGTTCAAATAAAATAAAAGAATAGTACGACACATGATACACCCCAAAACGTGATTAAAAAGGGGAATTTGTAAGAATTCACTCACAGTGGGTGCGTTCCTTGATAATGATGAATGCGCACGAATTTATGATTCAACCGACGAGGGAGAAACTAACCTAAATAATAACGAAATAATTCGATAAATAAATAAATTTTATTTGAGATTAATATTTTTAATTAGTGCTCTTAATGAGATTTTTAGATTTATTTAATGCAATTTTTAACTTAGAATCTTTATTTTTAAGTATTTTTAAATAACTTTTCAATTTAATAAATAAAAAAATAAGAAAACAAAATTTTAAAAAAATATGTTGACTTGTCAGGTCTGACCGGGTCTGACCGGTCGGATAGCATGTAATTCAGGCACGCGTGCGGTTCGAACCCGTGACCTCGTATACGTGCACGCAGCTCTACCAACTGAGCTACGTGTCTAACCGAAATATTCTCTGTTTTAATTATATATATATACTAACTAGCTTTAACCTTATTTAGTTTTTATTAAAAAGGATTTAATATGGCCGAAACTGGTTACAGAACCTGGAATCGAACTCGGGACCTATGGTTCGAGTGCACACAGCCCAACCAGTTGGGCTGTGTGTCTAATCTGCATAAACACTGGATTATATTAATTTTATATATATGCTATGAGTTGATCTGAATAAGTTTTAAAAGTGTTGGTTTTATTTCAGAAAATCGGAAACATGTGCGACTCGAACTCGGGACGTGTGCTTTGTAATTGCACACAATCCACCGCTGGACTGTGTGTCTAACCCGGTTAAATACCCGATTTTAATTATATTAGTATACATCTTAAACTTCATCTTCTTCACTCTAAAAAACACAGAACAGTAATCCCGACTGATTTGTTTAAATTAACAACTATATCTTAACAAACTCATATTAGATTGAATGGAGAGATTAAGGAACATGATATACCAAAACAGAGAGTTTCTTCAGACTTCCGGCGAAGTCTTCGACAACCTTGGATTGCAATTCCGGCGAGAGTTTCCGGCTAGTGCAGTCGTCTTCCGGCGGTCAAGACTTCGATCAGAGAGAATTATAGTGAGTTTTCGAAAGGATTGAGCGAGGTTTTTGTGGTGTGTGCATCGGTATTTATAGTGAATCCTAATCATAAGATTTCAGTTTCGGAGCTTGAATTACAGGTTGATGATTTCAACTTTAAACGGTTTGGAGTTTTAATTCGATTTTGATTTCGAAATCGTAACTGTTTTCCGTTCTCTAAAACAGACATTGCTTGATTGAAGTTGGCGGTTACAGTCGTGATTCAAACAGGTGATATGTGAGTCTTAATATAAAACTTAATTGATTTCAGTTTTAATCACAAATGTGTGTGTAGTGTAGTGGTGAAGGCTGTGTGTGTACAAGCGGGAGACCCGGGTTCGAGACCCGGCTACCCTTTTTATTTTTATTTTATTTTTTTGATTTATTATTAGAGATTAATTTAACTTACTTTTTGTTTTATTTATTAATTATGGTTTTTAAATTCTAAAATATTTATTAACTAAAGATATTTAAAATAACCGGAAAAATAAATACGCAACGAACTTTTAACCGAATATTTGATTATTAAACAAAGCGGGTTTTGAAACCCGTTTTACGACGAATGTTACAATAGCCACAATCAACTTTGGCTGCAAACTTGGATATTGAATCCTTGATGTTTAATATAAAGCATGGGCAGCCAAAGACTTTGAAATAGGAGATCAGAGGTTTGATTTTGTAGAGCAGTTCATAGGCAGTCTTATGATGCCTAGGGTTTATCAAAACTCTGTTCTGGACATAACAGGCAGTGTTTACAGCCCCCGCCCAAAAGGACAAGGGTAAACCTAAGTCTGCAAGCATAGTCCTTGCTGATTCAATTAAAGTTCTGTTTTTCCTTTCAACAACCCCATTTTGTTCTAGAGTTCTAGGGATGCTATATTGCCTAACAATCCCTTTTGACTCACAGAAGGCATCCAACTCCTTGTTCCTAAACTCTGTTCCATTATCACTCTAAAGATTTTTACAGGAAGGTCAAATTGCTTTTCAACTTGTTTAACAAAGTTTTGCAAAATGTTTGTTGTTTCATCCTTAGAGTGTAAAAAGAAAGTCCATGTGAACCTTGAAAAATCATCAACTACCACCAGACAATATCTTTTGTGTTTTAAGCTCATGATTTTTACAGGTCCAAACAAGTCCATACGAAGCAATTGTAAGCACTGACTTGTTTTGGATTCTTCAATTGACTTGTAAGAGCTTTTATGTTGTTTACCTTTTAAGCAGGGAACACAATGCTCTTCACAAGTGAATTGTTTGTGGGTAACCTCTAACCAGATTTTTTTTGAGAGAGTGGAGATAGTTTTTAGATTTGTGTGTCCTAGTCTTTTATGCCATAGCTCTGTCTCTTTGCTGGAGGCAACTGAGAACAGGCATGCATTTGACATAGGATTATATTTTATTTATCTAACCCAACTTTTAACCCCCCATGCAATCCTGGAAACCTCCTACCAGTTCTTCTGTAAAACTTACTAGCCCTGACACTTAAGAGTGCCAACTGGTGTCGGATGTCCATTTCTTCTAAATCTGTGGGTTCAAAGTGTTGTAAGTCATTCATCTCAAAACTCAGATTGTCAGAGGTTTGGCTTTCACAATTTGCATCAAAAGCAAAATTGGGTGTACTAGGATCAGAGTTGAAATTATTTCCAGAAGTTATGTCAATGTAATGATCAAAACTCTGATCCTTTCCACTAGCAGACCCCTCTTCATGACTATAGAGAGCAGTGTTTCCCAGTGTATAGTCATCAGTCACTTTCCCAGACTCTTGAAGCTTCTTTTTCTGGTTCAACTCTCTCATAAGTGAGAAGTCGACCATGAACTGTGTGAGGTCATTTCTTTATAACCAACAGATGCTCGAGTGACATAAGCTATTGTCTCCCATTGTTCCGGTAGTGATCTTAAGAAACACTATTGATAGTTGAATTAGGAAAGCTCACATCTACCAGTTTTAATTCTCTTATGAGACAGCTGAATCTCTCGAACTATTAGGTTAGTGACTCACCTTTTACATGGCAAAATGTTTCATACTGCTGATTCAAGACTTCTCTATTATTCTCGATCACCTCTTTAGTACCACCGAATTGCTCTTTAAGAGCATCCCATAACTCTTTAGCACTATTACAATGAAGTAATCCCGCATAAATCTCATTGGGCAAAGCTGAAGCAACTATGCTGAAAGCCTTAACATCCAATTCGATTTTGAGGAAATCCTGTTCAGAGTAATTTTCGAGTTTTTTAGGGACTTGAGTTGGGGATCCTCTGTGCTTGGAACCATGGGAACATGAGGTCCAAACACAACGGATCTCCAACATCTGGTGTTCTGTTGAGCGAGAATATGACCCATTCTACGTTGCCAGATAAAATACTCCTTTCGTTTCAACATAGGTGGTTTAAACATGGATCCAATATTTGAATCTTGTGTGTTTTGTGCCATTTCTCTTGTTTACAACAATTTGTGTTTTAAAAACTTTTGTAGTAATAAAGCTCTGTATTCAAGCAAAACTTATCAAACGAAATAGCAACAAAGAGCTGATCTGTTCAAATCAATTTGACGTTTAAATCAAAATCGATTGACCAAGCTCTAATACCAATTGTCAGGATCTAAGTTTGAATTGATTGCTGTTTTTGTTTCAAATAATGGAAAATGATTGAAAACAAGACTAAGTGCAGCGGAATTAATGGAAACTTTTACAATAATCAATTGGTCATTTGTTTTCATCATCATCTTGCTTTCAAGTATTTAAACTATTGCAAGTGATTCACAAACTCCCCCTTAGCCCAATAACGATCGTTTGATAGTAAGAAATGAAGAAGATATGCGAAATTGATCTTTTTAAGAAGACAAGTAAACCTGTTACAATGAGCGCCTATTTATACTAACCATCTAACCACTAATCGTCTTACAATGACGTCATGGTTGATAGTGATAGCTAACAAACGTAACTAACTATAAGCACTGCTGGACTAAAGCTATCAGTGCATAGCACTGTTACATTGATTTTAACTAAGACTAAACTAAACACTGCTGGCCATCTTGTATTCTTCTATCAGTGGTTGGGAGTTTCTTTGTCAGAGGATTGGTAGCAATGTTCTTTATTGAAAGCAGTAGAAACCTATCAGTGGGTAGCAACCTCTGATAGCTGGACCAAAGCTCGGATGGTGTTGTTTGACTTTGTATCATCTGTTCCTTTCCAAAGGTTCAATCCCAACATATTCTTACTGGAAAACTACTATTAGTATGTGAGATTTTGTATACATTACTTGCTATACTTTGCTATTTGGACAATGGGATAGCCAAATAGTGATATGACCAAGTCACAGGAACTATCGAGTGACAATTACTTTGGGTAGTTTTAAAATATAAACAAATGTAAAAACCATTAATGTTGTAATTATAAGAAGGTGTCTTTTATACAAACGAATGAACTCATCAGTATTTTCGTTAATTAAATGTTTTTAAACGCGTTTCATGTAATTTGCTGCGAAGAAAAGGAAAAAGTGCTACAAGGCACTCAAGCTTAAAGAAGTGGTTATCTCACCTGAATAAAACGTATTTTGTAATTTAGGGTTTATCCATATGAAAACCTTTTATATAAATGTGGGTTTTATCCCACAGTTTATGAAATGAAAACTATGGAGTTCGAAAACTCTGATATTTTTCCTGACACCCGGTCTAGATGAAATTTCCGATGCGATAATTCTAATTAACACCAGTACCACTTATGTTGTTCACGGCTCCCGTCCAGGGGTAAGGTCGGGGGTTGTGACAGTTGTGGTAGCTGGTTATGTTGTTTTTGGGTGCTCAACTCTTTAACATATTCAATGTGAGCAGGGATTTTTTTTCTATAGCATCTGGTAAATTAATTTTGTTTAAAGTTTTCCCATCTCTCGTCCTTTGGTAGGTCACATTTTTTTCTAAAACTGATACTTTGTTCAATTCTTCACAAGTTAAAGGAGATGAGGTGGTATTATTCTCCACACCTATATCCTTATCATTACAGTATATTTTCTTGAACAATTTTCACAAAAGGTTTTATTTAAAGTTTCTCTTTCATGATCATTTTGTGAAATTGTTTCCTCCTCACACTCACTCTCGAATTCATCAACATCCTCCACTACACCATCATGTGGTGGTGGAGTGCTTTCAAGGCTACAAACTTTATCATTTGAAATAAGATTTACTGCACTGACATGTATGTTTCTCATATTCCTTTAGCCCGATCCTTGGTGTTGCGGGTTCACGGTAGTATCACTTGGAAGCTTTCCATCGTTTCCTTTAAGTTGGCACATCTTCTGCTAACAGGTCCACTTGTCTCGCGAGAGATTCATGAGACTTGTCTCTCAATTCAAAATCCTTCTTCATTTCGAGCTTCGAATCCTTGATGGTATTCATGATTTCATCGAACTTAGAAATAACCGAGTTATCACCACCCGATCGAACATTTGAGCTTTCACCGCCATTACCACTTTGGTTGTAACCACATTGGTAGTTTTGTCACGATTATTGTACCCTTGGTTACGACCTTGATTGTAGGTTGTTGCGATTGAGTACCACTTTGGCGATTTTGATATGATTGCCTACCTTGGTTACTCGGTTGGAAATTCGGGTTCATTTTGTTCGAGGCGTTACCGTACCTAAAATTAGGATGGTTCCTCAAACCAGGGTGGAGTTCATATTATATTGCTTGCGATCTCCATACACCTAGTTCACCTCTTCGGTGGCTTGGGCCATGTTTACTTGACAATTTTCGGCCTGATGCCTGTATCACTACAATCTTCACATACCGCCAATTAAACTGCGCCTACATCTTTTTTTCTTCATGCGGGGGAATTCCATCTCCAAAGTAGCAATTCGATCCTTAGCACTAGAATTGATGTCGGGAAGATATTTTGAGTTTTTGCTCATCCGTTCTAAGAAATCCCAATCTTCCTCTTAAGGATTATTCAACAAAGCCTCATTGCTTGTGGACTTGAGATACTATTGCTCTTCTCTAGCCAACCTGTTGACAAAACTTTCTATCAACTTCCAAAGCTCAATTTGGTGATGCGAACACTTCCTAGTCAACACTTTGAACCGGGTAAAAGCCTCATGCAAACGCTCTACTGATTGTTGCCTATATGTTCGAATTTCGTTTTTCCCCTCATCGGGTTTGGCCATTGAATAATATTCGTCGAGGAAGACTTGTTGCATCTTTCCCCCCACGTATGAACACTATTACCGACAAGGTTAGGAACCATTGCTTAGCTTTTTCTTTCAACGAAAACTGGAACAACCGTAGAAAAATTGTGGTCCCCAATTGTGACACACAAAGCAGAAAACTTGGCCAAATGAGTGTATGGCTCGTCGGTATCCATACCATGAAAATTGGTAAGACATTGATGTAAGGAGGCTTATAATCAAACGAACTTCTAGTCGCGACCGATGGGACGATAGGTGAGGCATTGTCGGAGATAGCCGATCTAAACTAACCATTCACACCTTGAGCTCTATGGTGTTGATGTTGATGTTGTGGAGGACCGTTGACTTCTTGGTGAACCGGTTGTCTTCTTTGTGGCCTTTGATTAACCCTCCCATGAATAAAGGACCCCAATTTTGATTGCCCTTTTTATTCTGGTTACCTCTTTGGTTTTTGTCTCGGTTGACAGCTATTGTTGTAACCCTCATCATTGTCGTACCCATAACTCTAGTTGTCGTTACCCAAGCCATAGTTCTCACTTTGGTGACCATCTTCATCATCTTAGCCTCTTCCCACATTGTAGAAATCTGCATCATATTGGTTATCATCATACCTGTTGTCAGAATATTCATCCTCACCCGTGTGATAAATAGCCGGAATGCTAAACGGTGACCATCTCATCACTGATCCAGTGATCGATAGCCCGAAATGCTAAACGGGTTGTCACCATTGCTGTTATTCCTCAACTCATCGAGGTTGGAAATTTGTTGCTTAATTGACCCGCTTGGTTTCGGTTGACATGTTCAAACGTGAGATTGCTACGGTTTAGAACGGGTCCACGGATTGGGATAGGGATGCGATTATTAGGAGGTGGTGGAGGTTGGTTGTGAAATTGGTTACGTTGTGGGTAAGCATCTTAGTGTTGTGGTGGATTTTGTTGGTTTTGTGGATGATTTGGATGTGGTGGAGTGGGTGGTCTTCGGTTCTTGCTACCACCCGATCTATTTTGACGGTTCTAATGGATGGGTTAATGTTCAGGTTTGGTAAGTTAGAAGCAATATGTGCCTCTAAGGGGTTGGTTCAGTTTCTTCTCACAAGACACTCGATTTTCGGCTTGAACACCAATGGGTGGTAACTTCCGGACGCCCTAGTACGGATGCACTACCTGCGACCCGCAAAAACAACAGAACTTGCGTAACAAACAAACGAGAATAATGTAAAAAACAAAGCAAACACTTAAACTGATTTATCACAAAATAATCAACAAAATCTAAACAAGAAGCTCCCGGACTCCACGACAATGATGCTAAAATTTGATCAAGGTGTCGCGGTCCGGTCAAAGATATATTTATAGTCCTAATTACCTCAAACTAATAGCAAGTGGCAATAAAGGTGTCGAATCCACGAAGAGTCCGTGCAAAAACTTGGCTGATTATGAATTATAACTAATGAAGCTTGCAATGTATTCTCTTTGTTTGTTAATCGAAAAAGGTGTTGGGATTATCCAATGGCTTGTCACAAGTTACGAAAACAATCTTAAATACGATTGCAAAACTTAGAATTTTGGTGTTAAAACAATGATTTGCAACAAGGTTCACACCCGGTTCGAAATCGTAAGACCTAGGGTTCCTACACGATTTAGTTGTAATTAAGATCACAATTTGGTGTTAACGGGTGTAGTGTTTCAAGGCTTAGGCGCCAATAACTATCAACGCCACAAGACGAACAAGGATGCACTTTGTTACTCAAGAACATGTAAACCCTAATCTCATGTCAAAGCAGAATTGACCGAATTCATTCCACAAAGTCAAAGGTGTGAGTGTATTTCGACAATTCGCGAATCTAATACAATATCAATACAATTAACATGAGTATTCAAACATTCAAATGCGATAAACAAATATTAACAACTAAACAAAATGTTACGAACCCTAAAAATCTTACAAAATCTACACTAGGGTGAAACCCTAAGGTATTAGCCTCTCACGGTGGTTGAAACGTGGAAGTCAGATAGGTTGTGAAGAAAACACTATTGGAATCTTGATTATTCGGGTGTTTCTTGATGATTGATGATGATTGGAGATTGTTTCTTGTGATGAATATTGATTATGGAATGAAGGAATGATGGAGGTCTTGGTCATCCAATTTCAAAATGGGGATGCCCCCCCCCCCCCCCCCAATTAAATGAAATTATCCTTAAAATCCTGTTTTTACAATTTACCCGATGTGCAGCAATGGATGCGTTAGTTTTTAGATTTAGAAAACCTTATATCTGGATTCGTCTCGTTGAGCTACCTCAAATGAATATATTATAATCCCCAAAACTCATATCTAACTCAAGATATACAAAAAAATTCGAAATAGAAAGTTGTTTGCGTGTGCTGACCAGGGGAGGGCGTCGACGACACACCAAAGTAGCGTCGTCGACGCGATATTGCTGATCTACGCCTGAATGGGCTGTAGACGCTGACCCGACGCTAAAATGGCGTCGTCGACGCCCTAAGATGGTGTCGGAGACTCGGTTTTGCACCAAATTCACCATTTTCTTCATTTCTTCCACCTGGTTCCTCCTTGCTTCGATGCGAAGCCCCGTTTGGCCCCCGAAATAAACCTTAAACTTATCTAGATCTGCAAAACATAAACCTATCAAAGTAGAGCATTTGAAACTTAAATTCGCATAAAACACAAATTTACACACGGGAAAAGAAGGATTTTAGACCAAGTGTCATTTTCATGATTAAATTATATTTTATAGTAAACTATTTTTTTCATTATGTATTATCAAAAATAACATAATTAAATAATAATTATATTATGACTGGTGTTAAGCCCCCGATGTTGTAGTAGGGTTAAAACCGTGTCAAGTAGCACAATGTGACACCACCTCCTCTGACCACCAACCAGGGGCGGACCTATCCACTGGCGTGGGTGGGTGGCCGCACCTCTTGAAAAAATAAATTTAAGGTTAAATTTCGCGTAAAATATACTGGATTTCCGCATCCATTGGAAATTTTCAACCGCCCCCTTAGAAAAAAAATCTTATGAATTTATAAAAAAAATTGTAAACACTAATTTTTATCTAAATACAACCTAGTTTATATAATTATTCTTTAACCATCTTATTTAACAATTTAATCCAATAACTTTACCTTGACAATTTAGCCATTAGCCCAATAAACATTTCATTGTAACCCAACCCAATTAAATTTAAAGTTAAATAAAATAACCCAACATAACCGCCCTTCCAATTCTCTTCCGCTCTCCCTCTTCTGATCGCACAACGATCGACGCACGAAAGCAATCAACAAACACAATGAGAGTGGCTGCATTCTCACTGGAAAAGCTTGATTCCGGCCACCCCTCCACTTGGAATCCAAAATTTAACTAGGAGCCTTCAGTTTTTATGTTTATTTGTTGTCTTATATGGTTTGAGTTAATTACTGTTTTCGTCCCTTGGTTTGTCAAAAATCACTATTTCAGTCATTAGTTTAAAAATTGCTATTTCAGTCCCTGTGGTTTCACTTTCGTAACCATTTCAGTCCACTTCGTACCATTTTAGTCCCTGTACTTACAGAATAAATGGATTGAAGTGGTACGAAAGTGAAACCACAAGGACTGAAATGGTTACGAAAGTGAAACCACAGGGACTGAAATCGCAAATTTTTAAACTAATGGATTGAAATAGTGATTTTTTACAAACCACAGGGACGAAAACAGTAATTAACTCATATGTTTTTAGGAGAAATAGAGTTAGTTTGTTAAAAGGGTTTGGAATTTTATGTGTTTGATGTATTTTTTTTGTTGTTCTAGACTTTAATAGCATGATTTTGTTGTTTGATGTTTTTTTTTGTTGTTTTAGACTTTACTAGGGCTTGAAAATTAAAATTAAAATTAAAAATCATGGACTATGGTTGAACATGAGTGTTTTTGTTTAAGTGTTTGGTTTTTTTATGAACTTATGGATCGATTTATATGTGATAGAAACCATGAGTAGGGAAGTTTTGCAAAATTTCTTAAAAATATTCTGCACCCCCAATGAAAAATTCCCTGTGTCGCCACCGACCAACAACTTAAAAGCTAGTAAAACAAAACATATAAAAACGAAAAAAATAAAACCAAACAAAACATAGACATAAAGCGTTGAACCACGTGTCCCGTTACGACGTGTTATTGCGAAATTTAAGTTGATGCAGCCCAACTCACAAGCAGCAAGCTTACTCATCCCCACCCAGTTTCTGTTTCTGTTTTGTGTATTCTCGGGTCGGTTCTGCTTAAAGTTGGGTCGGACCGGTTTCTGTTGTTTGCCCAGCCCTTCATATTCATTTAACCTTTTAATTTTTACCAACAGAGGAAACCGCCGACGGCGAAGATGACGGAAACAGTCGGCGCTTCACCGGCGACGGCAAAGATGTTCCGGTGGTATTTCGTGATTTCTTCTTGTAATCTCTACCTCCTCTTCATGGTTTATTACTACTTATTGCCTCTTACATATCTGAAAACTTCATATAAACCGATTCTAAGCTTAATTATTTCTAAGGGTTGGGTTCAAATACATAAAATTAGTAAGCAACCCGAATCCGATTGACCCGCGTTCTAGCGACATTGGAACCGTCTTGTCAACACATCATAGATGTTAAGTTTTTGCTTTCAGATTTTTAGCTCGTATTTTAGAATTATTTTTCAGATCATTGTGTCGTTTTACTTGGCATTGTGTGTTTTTTTTTGTCGTTGTGGCTTTTGTTGCGATTTACCATGTCATTATCTCTCTGCATTGTGTTATATTTTGCGGTCCATTGTGTACTTTCTAGATTTAAGAGAACGTGTAGGATATAACCCTTATTTCTAGTTTTAGGGGACAGCTCCCGCTACTGTACATACGTTATTGGTTGATATGTAGAAAATTGATTCATGAACTATTTTGTAAACTATAGTTATGAACTTATGATTTGGTTGGTTCACACTTGCCTAGGCTCAAATTGGCCTTTTTCCCGATTGCTAAGTGTTTGGTGCCTCATGTCCAAGGCTTGATACAAAACTACCATTGAGCCAGCGGTCTCACTGGAGGCAACCTCTCTATTCCTACGGGGTAGAGGTAAGACTGTCTATATCTTGCCCGTCCTCAGTCTCTACCTTAGCTTTGCTATTGGTGGGAGTTACCGGGGGTATGATGATGACACTTGCCTAGGCTGAGGATCGGGGTTTTAGCCATGGATCAATGTGTGAGCTATAATGCCATGATAAAGTTGTAAGAAGAGAATATTGAGAGAATTGTGTTTGTATTCACTTTATTACAAATGTAAGCCCATTAGAGATTGTTTATAGTCAGCAGAATAACCACATCAGTTATTGACTTATTGGTAACAGCTTGTATATTACAAACAAGCCTCTTGGTCAGTGTCATAACTACTCTTAGCTCTTTAATCCAAGTTGCAGTTTTACCAGATTCATTAGATAATAACCGTTTTCCTGGGATAACCTACCTTTTCCAGTGCAGTATTATAATAAATGCCTATAGCTCTTTGAATTACAGTAATGTTACATCCTCATCATCAGACTCAGTAAATCCCACCAATAGCAAAGCTAAGGTAGGGTCTGAGGAGGGTAGGATGTAGACAGCCTTAGCCTCTACCCCATAGGAATAGAGAGGCTGCTTCCAGTGAGACCCCCGGCTCGACAGTAATGTTACATGCACCTGCTATTTTTATCAGATGATCTTTTCCAGTGACAGATTGTGTTGTTCTCAAGATTTCCATCCTTGGGCTGCATCTACTCTGGATTTTGTAAGCGGTTATATTGTTATTTTGTTGCAGTACCTTTTATGTGTAGAATTTAAATGTTGCAGTTAATGATATTACAGGTTCACCATCTATTTGCATTTTTCTAAATCCACTGTCCAATGTCAGTAATACTTTAATTTTCAGTTTTTCAATTTGCATCACTGATTCTCCATTTACTTGTTCTCCCAAAAAAATATGCAGTCATGGGTAGTGTCTGTTTGGAAATGTATTCTATCCATGCGCTCGCTTGTTGTTCATTTCCTAGGCAAAATGCGCACATTAGGAGCGCATAATGCGTGATGCGCTGCGATTACATGATGCGAGGATGATGCGCTTTAAATCACATAATGCGCTCCTTATGCGCACTTTTTTTTTCTGAAAATGGACCACTTTAGAGTAAAATTGTACAATGAGTTCCTACATAGATTACTTTGACCTTTTGCATAGACTACTTGTAGACATAAGAGTTCAAGGCTTATTTTGGTTATATTGAACTCCTTTGATGGTACTAAAGCTATTTTTTGTATTTCTTTATTTTAATCTCTAAATTTTTAGTGTTTAAAGTTAAAATTTAATCTGTAATCCTTTGGTTCTTCATTACAACACTTGCCCTTTCTCGCCTTTTTCATGTTAACCAGCAACATGTTGACAGACCCCCTTGATTCAGGTGATATATGCTCCAAAATTTTACTTTTTGGCTTTAATCTGAGTCCTTGCCTAGTTGCCTTAGTCTTACCACATACATTCTATATTAGTTGTTTTGTTTGTTAAATTCCCTTTTTCTCAATCTCATAACTACTCTTATCTCTTTAATCCCAGTTGCAATACTTAGTTTGATTATACTCATTAGATAATAACTGTTTCCATGGGTAATAAATGGTCTTAGTTCTTTGAATTACAATGTTAGTTACACACATCTGCTACCTAGATCTTTTCCAGTGACAGATTGTATTTATTCATTTATTCTTAAGATTTCCATTTTGCACTTTTCTAAATCCACAATCATAATCTACATAAAAAATGCAAGTAATACTTGGATGTTCCGGTTATCTAAATGATTAGTCAAATATCTAAGACAAGTAGACAATCCTTTTTGTTTACTCGGATCTTAGCCTATTTCATTTTGGATAAGTAACAATAAATTAGTTCTGCGACGTCGTTTTTGGAGCTGTACTGCCTATATATAGCCGTTTCTTCTAGGGTTTCCCTTGCTTCTTTTAGTGTTAAAGATATCCTGAGGGTTTCCGCCGCCACCAAAATGAGTAATCATCGAGATGGTGGAAATGTCATTCACATCGTCGGTGGAAATGAAGCTGATAATCAAGACGGGGAGCGATCTGGTGCGGCTACTTCTAAGTTGACTTATGGTGGGGATGTGGCTGTGGTACGTGAACCATCTCAAATTTCAACATTTGAGCCTTCTAGCTTTGTGAACGACGGGTCTTACAAATTCCGACACTGCAAGCAATTCTACACCGAAGCAGGCTGTCCGTTTGGGGATAACTGCATTCATATTCACGATAAGAATGCGAAATCCCAAGAAAGTTTGGCAGTAGTATTGGCTCCCGGATCTGGTGGTGTGTATCGGAATGTGGTAGCAACTGGGAATGTAAGAGGATCGGCTGCACCACTGCCGCTAGCAACGCCACCACTAGCACCACTGCCAACACGACCACCAGCAACGCTACCATTAGCACGACGACCACTGGTAGCAAAAACAATATCTAGTGGAACTGTGAGGCCGTTGTATTGGAGAACAAGGCTTTGTAACAGGTGGGAGCAAACTGGTTATTGCCAATTTGGAAGCAATTGCATTTTTGCTCATGGGGAAGCAGGTATACTTCATTTTAATCTTAATTCCATAGAGTAACTATAAACTAATAACTTAAATTGCCTTGATGCCTTTTCAGTTTATGCTAGATATCACAATTAATTTCTTGGCTTGTTAGCTTGAATAAGACTTGTCAACCGTTAGGGCTGTAAGCAAACCGAACGTTTAGCGAACAGTCGTAAACCGTTCAACGGGAAGTTCGTTTATGTTCGTTCGTTTAATAAATGAACAAACACGAACAAGAAATTTCGGTCGATGAGTTAAACAAACGAACATGAACAAAGGCTGCATTCGTTCGTTTATGTTCGTGAATGTTCGGTAATTTATTCATTTATGTTTGCCCATTTATGTTATTTGTGTTCGTTTATTTAAATATTTTATAAAATGAACATATAATGTTAGTTTGTGTTCATCTATGTTCATGAACATTTGTTTGTGTCCATTTCATCGCTTGCGTTCGGTAAGTGTTCATATACATGTTCATTTCCTTAATGAATGAACACGAACAAGAAATCTCGTTCGGTAAGCGTTCGTGCCGTTCATGGGCATGTTCATTCCTTTATGAACGAACACGAACAACGCCTTGTTCGTGTTCGTTCGGTTCGTTTACAGCCCATACATGGATGGTTTGAAATTCTATCTTGAGTTCTTGACTAAGATTTAGATACAAGATTGTTAATTTCTTTGCAACTTGCAATTATTCTTCTAATGCTTTAGTAGCAAAGACTTTAGCTAATCAATTTAGATATTCCCTTGCTTATAGTCGATAGATAGCAGTGATAAAAGCGAATATAGAAAATTTGTAATGGATGTGTTTTATTGACAAATTGATTTGTGGATCTTTTGAAATAATTTAGTGGATGTATTTCATTAGGAAAGTCTGAGGTCATCACACCTTGAGAATCATTCTCTTGTTTGTTGTACAACGTTGAATGATCAAATCTAACATTTAGACATGCCAAACCTGTTAAGAACCTATGTTTATGCCCAAATCTAGCTTTATGGGTGAGGTTGCAAAATGTGTATGTCAGGTTGATAACAAAATGGGTTCTGGTTGAAAGGTCATATTAGTACATGTCTCAACGGGTGGGTCATGATGGGTTGACCCCTATGTTGTCAAGCGCCTAGGCCATAGGCTGAGCCCGGAGCCTAGGCGCTAAGCGCCTAAAACCAGGGCTTTTTTAAATAAGGCGCATAGTATTAAATATCTTTTTAGGGGTTTGAGAGATGTTTAGGTTACTTTAGGATGGTTTAGGGTTGTTTAGGACTTGTTTATGGCTCATTTAGGATGTTATAGGGGTTTCAGGTGACTTTTAGCCTGAAATTGGCCTAAAATTGCGCCTCACCAGTCTCAACGCATTTAGGGTGCCTCGCGCGCTTTTGACAACATAGGTTGACACCAAAACACTTTTGTGTTCACTAATAACTACAATTTGAAAGTGTTGAGTTTGATTATGAAAGCGATATTATAAAATTAATAATTTATATCTTCGAATGAATTATGTCACAACCTGTGGGCCACAACCCCCCCCCCCCCCACCACACACACACACACAAAAAAAAAAAAAACAAGTTCTTCCTTTATCTATATTTTTATTTTAATTCGACTCGTTTGAGGTAAAAACACAACCCACATTGACCCATTTATAAGTTATTAGTAAATAGGCCACAATATCCACCTATGTATATGAAGAAGCTTGACGATGAGTCCCTATTTATGGGTGAGGGTGGTTGTGATACCTTAAGCAAATCCGCCATCATCCAAGAGAGATACCAACATATACGGAATGCCCCTCCACGTGGCACATTGGTTATGGATGAGAGGAGTACTCCTTGTTTAAGTGTGTTTGGGTGGGTGCTACTAGGATGGGTGACCTCATGAGAAGTCTCCACCAGGTAACCAAAAACAATGTTGTGAGCTTCTAATGAGCAAAATAGACAATATTGGTTGGTATCTGCGTCCGAAGGTTGCAAATAGAAAAGGCAACGTAACAAGTCTAAACACAGTTTACACCAATTGTGAGCTTTGCCCATACAATTGTGACATTTGAAGTCAAATAAATTCATACAGATAGCGACATAATTAAATCCAAATACCTTAAAAACAATTCTCTCTTATCATATGATAGTTGCTTCCACAGTTGTCATACATTTGGCCCTGAAATGACAAACTTCTACAATTACCTTAACTAGTACAAGAAAATATAAACAATGTAATAAGATTCGGCGGCAAATTATCATTTTGCTCATGCAAGTTTGAAAACTAATACATTGAAATCAATGCTTCTTTTGACAGAACTGCAACGATACGGTGGTGGAGAGGCTAACCAACGGGCCGTTGTTCAAAACCTTCCCGCACGGCCCACACCATCTGGGCTGTCGGCTGGTCATGCTGTAACAGCACCTGCTGCTGACGCAGGTGGTTCTAGGCAGATGTCAGGTGCAACGCAGGGACCCATTCCGAGCAGGAACGCGTGGAAGGTTCCTAAAAAGATCAATGGGATTTATGGTGACTGGATTGATGATGACTCCATGCCTTAGTTTATGTGAGCTTATGAGTTCTATGTCTTTGCCTTTGTTGACTTAATATGGTTAAAGCTTTGACTTGATGCAGATTGGATGGTTTTATTTTGTTTCCTGAATTTAAATTTTCGGATTTGGAGGTTTTATTTTGTTTCCTGAATTTAAATTTTCGGATTTGGAGGTTTTATTTGGTATGATGCATCTTCTTGAAATCGTGCTGTTTAGAGCACATGTTAATGGGGGGAGAAATCACTTTCGGTAGCGTAAGTTTGGGTGAAGTGGCCGAGTGGTACCGGATGGAACACCATTCGTGAGTTTTTGGGAAGGGAGGTGTTGATTTCACCGATCATCTTTGTTAACAACCATTTCTTCACATACAATCATCCCATGCCACCTGATTTTTTTCTAGTTTTAATTCAATTGGTTTTGGAATGAGTGGGAAGGAAAAGACCCATACGGCCGTACCCTATTTTTGAGTTTCTTAACTTGAATCCCCTTGCAGCGTTTCAGTAGTTTGTGTTGGGTGCTTATCTTATCTCGGTCGTTTGCCTTTGTTGACTTGGTATAGTTAGCTTTGACTCGATACAAATTGGATGGTTGTAAATAGTGTCCTGGATTTGAATTTGGGTTTTAGAGGTTATATCTGAGATTTAGAGAAAGACCCAAATTGACTTTGACGATCGGGTTAAGCAGGATTTGATAGAGTTTCACCACATGATCCAGGATAGGTGTTCGTGGAGATATAGGATTAAGGTTAAGGCCGTTTAAGGGAAGGGTATGTTTTTAGCTTTTTTTATGGGATTAGATTTCAAATACTTTAGGTATTTGTGCATGTTAGTGCCTCCCTGTGTTTATGTACATATTTTGTAATTTGTATATATGTTTCTACTTTGCTTTTTCACTCTTTTTTCGGTTATTTTTAGTATTGTTTGTTTGTCTTAGAGCGGGGTTTCTTTTGGAAGCAACATCTCTATCTCTGGGTATAGAGGTAACGCTTGCCTACATCCTACTCTCCACAGATCCTACCAATAGCATTTCACTATGGCTGAGATTTGTTGGGTACGGTTGTTGCTGGTGTAGTATTTGGTATGACATTTGTTTTCTTTATTAAATTTATTTTACTTGTACCAATTGAATAAAAGTAAATCTCTCAAAGCACCTTTGTTTTTTGGCTGAATTTCAAGAGCAATTAGCTAAAAAGAGTAGCCATTATTGAGAGGAAAGACTGGTCATATGGATATATGGCAGGGTGTCAGTCTGTCAGACAAGTTGACCCTGGACCCTGGTCCAAAGGAGGCCGCACCACCACCATCACACCATTGTTCCTCAGCCTTTTGTTGGGGATTCTCAATCAAACATGAAACATTACTTTCATAAATAAGTCAAACATGACCATCTCTCGAGATCGTCCCAGCCATTGATTTGTACATGTAGGGCCGTTGTCGTTGAGGCGAGCTCGACGAATTTTCTTACTCGTATTTAGTACAAGTTATAGGGAGTGTACAAATGTACAAGTTGAAGCTCTTGCAAAGTTACAAGTGCTACAAGTATTTGTCGGCCTATAGTTTATAAATGGCAATCCTTAATGCTCTTCTCCTTCCATTTTTCTAATTCATAGAGCTTTTCAAGATTTTAGGACACTAAACAAAGGTTACATTAGGACACTAAAGAAAGGTTACATGAATGGTTTTGTGATTTGTTGAGATTTTGATACGGTCCTTTTAAGGCCATCTGTCATATCATAAAGTTGTTAGTGTCATCTCATTAACACATCATCACCCAACTTTCCTTCACTTTCTTTCAATAATACTTACTATAGTTTCACCTCACTTTCACTCCACATCACCTCACCCAATTATTTTTTAATCATTACCTATTTATTTAAAGGTGTACGGGGCACATGCGGTGAAAGGGGAAGAGGGGACAACTGCCCTCGCGAGAACACCACCGTCAACCCATTTCACCCACCCAAAAACCTAAACAACCGGGGTTTGTTTACCAGTAAGGGAAGATGAGAGAGGGTTAATGGTGGTCCCCTACTCTCTTTCACCTAATCATACTTTTATCTTTATTTATTTTTGTATTTTTTTAAAGAAAAAATTGTTTGGGTGGAGACTGTCAATGTTTGAGTACAAAATGGGGAGTGGAGAGGAGCGTTGACATGATAGAGTATGATTGATTGGGGTGGAGAAAGAAATACTCTAACGTGTTAGAGTTCAGTTATTTGGGAAGTGCCAAATGAAAATTAGTTTAAAGTTGGGAGTAATCAAAGGCAATTCATTAGTTGAAAGTGTTGTCAGCCAACAAATGAAAATTGAGGTTATTTAAATTCATTGAACCTATTGATACTGGTTGTTATAAATGCACACACAAACAAAAGACATATCAAGCACATCTATACATACAAAAACCAAAATAATAAACACAAAATCTTATTCCAAAGCATAATTTATGTTTATTTTATGTGTACTTAAAATATCAAGTTTAAAATCATCTATCATCGTACCACATGAATACTTAAGCGTATTTGTAGGGACCAACTTCAAATACCATGAAATCCAAGTTAGCAAAACGTATAACACAACCAACTTTTTTTTGAACGGCCAACAAATTAATCCTGAGTATTCTCGGGACACCCACTGGACAAACGGAGTACTTCGAGAGTAACCCGAGTCGTCCACCACTACTTCCGAGGAAAACCCGGTAACTCACCCGCCCGTAGGCATGATGGTGAAATTACCAGTAAAACCTGTTTGACTCAAGGATCGAAACCTGGGTCTCATATCATTGCTCACCAGTACCTCACTATTTTTTTCACTTTTTTTAACATAAAAATGGGTTATAAGATTGATTTCACATCATAAAAACACTTGACAAGTTACATCAAAACAGAAGATAGACGGACAACAAGCTACGCCGCCACTCGCTTCTGAATTGCAAACCCTAATCTTCCAAATAGAAATATATAGATTTACTTCCCAAAAGTTATTTGACTTTCTTGGGATTCATGTTTGACCATATAAACCGTCCAACTCTAGTCTGCTTTCACTTTAACCATCATTGATTGACGATCTTTCATAAAGTAAAAATGAAAGGTTCGAAAATGTTAAAACAATTATAGACCTTTCCAACCTGTAAGAGTACTCTCACTCAAAACTTGCATGGCCCTTTCATCGTAAAAATTAAAATACATCAACGTTAAAGTTATTATATATAAGTCGGTAACTTTTGGTAAAATGTAATTTTTGTCGAGACAAGTGTAGAAGGATTCGTATTAAAGGAATGTATTTACCATGTAAGTTGAATTGCCGTTAAATATTGTAAGTTGAATTCAGTCTGTTAAAAAAGCCCGCGGCTCGTAACTCGCTCGACAACTTGAAATTGGTTTGGACTCGGTTTATAAACGAGCCGAGCCCGAGCCGAGGTAGGTTTGGTTCATGGCTTACTCGTTGACTAGTGCGTTTAAACTGAAGCTCAAATTATGCATACATATATACGTATATATAAAGCCTAAAATTCTGATATGTTTTTAAGCAATCATTTTTAATTAGTAAATATTGTTCTAGTAGCCTAAATATTATTTTACTTATTGTTCGTTGGTTATCTATATTGTTAAGTGTAACAAAAATATAAAAACTAAACAAATATATATTTTCTAAAATAAACAAGTTGGCTCAACGAGCCATGAGCTGGCTCGAGCTTTTGAAAAGCAGAGCTCAAGCCCAACATATTAGCTCACTAAAATGATCGAGCCAGCTTGCCACTACTAGGTTTTTAACCGAGCCGAGCCCACCATGGTTCGGCTCTTCGCGACTTTTTTAGAGACCTAAATTGAACACATGATTCATGTTATTTTTTATTCATTTTTATGTATGACGTCTATGATAACATGTGAACAATATCAAATAATATTTAAGTTTTACAACACTCTATATATCAAGTATTATCATGTTATTAAAATAATTGAATTGAAATATCATCAAATAATATTTGAGTTTTTACCAAATTTTTAGTGACTTTCAATAAAAAGTCATGAGTTTATTTAGGCGGCTGGGTGGGGGATCGGGAACGACGCCGGGGAGGTGACATGGAGGGAGACCTTGATGAAGAAACCCCTCCCCTCACCCCGCGCCTTGTCTTTGGTGTCATCGGGGTATTCTTCCCGTTCATCCTGAACTGCTTCTCTCTCTCTTGATTCTTTATCTCTTAATATTATTGGAAGAGATAGATGGAGAGACCATTTTTTCTTAATAAGGGAAGAGGAAGGAAAAGAAAAGGTGATGAGGTAGATATGATTTGAAATTGGGAAAAAGTGACCATATCTGATAGTCTTATAAGCTAATAAAGATTTGTAAAATATACAATAGTTTATAATAATGCAGCAACTCAAGTAAATGAAATATCATAACAAATTTAATAATTTAAATATAACAGCTATAAAAAAATCGTACAGTATTTGTTGATATTTACCCATCGAAGTATAAAAAAAATGTTGAATATGGAACTAAGAACAAAGTTAGAACTACCGGAATCGAATAAACACCTGCATATTTTGTTTTAACTTCGATAAACAAGTCAATTATATAATCACCTTTCTTAACAACAATTTAACATACTTTTAGTTCTACATCATTATTCACCAACGGATTCGAACCCTCTACTTTTAGTTCTACATCATTATTCACCAACGGATTCGAACCCTCAACTTCATAGGAGTCCCACGGCCAAAGGCCTTTTGGTGATTATATAATAGTCTACCTCAATCTATCTACCTTTCTCATTTTATTGACAAAGTATTTCGTACAAATATAAAACATGGTTCTGGTACTTCTCTATTTAACCTTGGCCGTGTATTAAACATTTAAAACGCTCCATTTGCGGTGTGCGCATATAATTTATATATGTGTGGATCCTTTTAGGGGGGGGGGGGGGGGGCGGGGCAAAAGGGAAATTGTACTAATTTGAACGTTATTTTACTAATTTTGTGAAAATAATGTTAAAAGTGGTGGACGATTTATCATGCATCATGTGGTGGCGTTAATAGCCGAAAGAGAAGGAGATACATACACTAATCGACCTTATCCCGATTGCTAAGTGTTATGTGCCTTATGTCCAAGCTTGATGCAAAACTACATCGAGTCGGTAGTCTCACTCGAAGTAGTCTTTCTATTCCTACAGGGTAGAGATAAGACTGTCTATATTTATCCTCTTCTGATTCTGTCTTAGCTTTGTTATTGATAAAATTTACTGAGTTGGAAGATGATGTGAAATTATATATTTTATGCACCGGGTTTTATTTTCCCTAGTTTGGCTTAGAGATGGGCATAAAAACCGGTTCCGAACCCGAACTGGTAGAACCGAACTGGAACCGGTTCCAGTTCCTACCCGACATTAAGTAGAACCGGTTCCGGGTTCAAAATACCCGTTGGTTCCAACCCGGTTCCACAATTTTACCATTTGAATCGGGTAGTAACCGGTTCCTACCCGTACCCGGTTCCTACCCGTACCCGGTTTCACTAGTACCCGGTTCCATCAGTACCCGGAAATGCAGTTCTAGAAGGAACCGGTTATACCGTTAAAATGTTACCTTTGGAACCGGTTATAGCCGAAAAAGTGGAGACTAACGATAGAAAGAAACACAAAAATAACAAACACAATAGAAAGAAACATTACACAAACTTTATTAAAACACCAAACCAAACAGGTTACATCAAACATTTGAAGAACCGGTGCCGGAATCTCCTCCCGTCTCATTTTTCTTTGCCTTCGTCACTGGGCAATGCCGCTCAGTGTGTTTCTTAAGGGTTGAGTTGGCTGCGGCCTTCATAAATTTTCCGCAAGCTTTGCATCTAGCCATCTCGTGGCTGTCGGACATTAAACAAAGATCAAAATTCTTCCATATAGCTGGGTTTCTTTTCGTCTCTAAGACAGTAACAACTTGTTCGTTGCATGCCATAGGTATTTTGCAAGATTTTTGAGAAGATGATTGAGTTTGTAAGTTGATGATGGTGAGTTTGTAAGTTGATGATGGTGAGTGTTAAGTTTTGAAATGGTAAGTAGGGAGGGGTTTATATAAAAAAAACCGATTTCAACTACCAGGAACCGGTTCCCAACGGTAACATTTTTTATCAGGAACCGGTTCTAACGGTAACATTTTTTTATCAGGAACCGGTTCTGAAAAGTAAAAGTCAGATTTTTCGACTGTCAGGAACCGGTTCTGAACAGTAAAAGTGAGGGGTTACTGTCAGGAACCGGTTCTAAACAGTAAAAGTCAGATTTTCGATTATCAGGAACCGGTTCTGAACAGTAAAAGTCAGATTTTTCGACTGTCAGGAACCGGTTCTGAACAGTAAAAGTCAGGGGTTACTGTCAGGAACCGGTTCTAAACAGTAAAAGTCAGATTTTCGACTGTCAGGAACCGGTTCTGAACAGTAAAAGTCAGATTTTTCGACTGTCAGGAAACGGTTCTGAACAGTAAAAGTCAGGGGTTACTGTCAGGAACCGGTTCTAAACAGTAAAAGTCAGATTTTCGACTGTCAGGAACCGGTTCTAAACAGTAAAAGTCAGATTTTTCGACTGTCAGGAAACGGTTCTGAACAGTAAAAGTCAGGGGTTACTGTCAGGAACCGGTTCTAAACAGTAAAAGTCAGATTTTCGACTGTCACGAACCGGTTCTGAACAGTAAAAAAGTCGGATTTACTGTCACGAACCGGTTCCACACAGGAACCGGTTCCATACCATACCCGGTTCCATAATACCCGTACCTGGTTCTACACGGTTCCATATTCTTGGGTGTGAACCCGGATAGGAACTGGACCCGGTTCCACACCATACCCGGTTCCAATGACATCCAAGCAGAACGGTTTCGGGTTGGAACCGGTTCCGGGTAATAATAAAACCCGATTATGCCATCTCTAGTTTGGCTTGAGTTATAAATGCCATATTGGGTAGCATAATTGAACCCGACATGGGCCCTTTTTGCTTCTTTTTTTTTTTCATGCCAGAAGACCTATGTCTATCTGTCTAATATTTCATCATTGATCTTTTTGGGACGATGCACCAACAAGGGGTTTGATTGGTAAATTATAAATATTTATTTATTATATGTATATTATTGATTTCAATCATATTTTTGCAATCATTTTGTGATATACGTTTTATTTTGGGTGTTTTGGTGTAGTATAAGTCATCTCCTAACGAGGAAAATTAATACATCATGTGTTATAACACAAGTACACAACCTTTTTATTTAAATGTTTAGTTTCAAATTTAGTAATCGAGATTTTATTTAATAACTTTTTATCACTAAACTTGACACTGTATATTTTAGAGAGAGGAAATTAATTTTGTATCTTTTATACAACACATTAATTATTTTTGTTTTTCTTATAGTTGTAAACATGTTATTAGACTTGTACATTATCGTTTACGCCTAAGTTGCTATTTTTTTAACGAACGAGACTTTAATGTTAGGTTGGTGTCTTCGACACCTTCTACTTGGGTTTGTCAATTACAACATGTTATCTTGGTAACCCAACATGATCGACATTTAACACATCTCATTACATTAACATATACAAAATGAATTCCGAAAGAGTAAGCTATAATTTGAGTCCCTGTGGTTGACACCAGATTGCATATTGAGCCTCTTCTTTTCCAATTTCATCAATCAAGTACCTGTGATTGCTTAATTTCATCAATTGAGTCCCTGCTAACAGATTTAGTTAGTCAATCGTTAGTTGACCAGTCAAATATAAAAAATACTCTCATATATTGTATGTAAATTTTAAAAAATATTAAAAAATCTTTATTTACTTCATCTTCTTTTATGAAGAATGGTGATCTGATCCTCAAATTCATTAAATAAAAAATCTTACATATAAGATCCCCAAATTCAACAAACCCAAAGACGACACCACAACACCATTTCTGCTTTGTCTCACATGATATAGCCTGCTTTGTCTGTCGGTGTATGTAGTCGGAGAGGTCACAAGAAGTGTAGAGGGAGAGGCATAGAGGAGATAACGAGAGAACGAATAGTGATGGGAGTTCCCCAGAAACTAGAACAAAACCATCGTATCGTTCCAACCTCACTAAATATTGTTTTGATAAGTCGTTGAATGGAATTTTGTTTATTATTATTTTTAATAATAATAATAAATAGATAATGCAAAAGACAATAATACCCCTAACATTCAACATAAAAAGACAATTTTGCTATGGTCAACTAACGATTGACTAACTAAATCTGTTAGCAGGAATTCAATTAATGAAATTGAGCAACTACGATGAAATTAGAAAAGAATGGATTCAATGTGTAATCCAGTGTCAATTACAAAGACTAAATTGTAGTTTACTCATTCAGGAATTTTGTCACCAGTTTGTTTAATTGTTAAGAAATAATTGTTATTGTTATTATTTACATTTTTCATCTTTATTATATTTTTAGCCCACCTTAACCTCTTTTTATTGATGTCAATTTTGCTGTTCAAGGAATTTCATGTCCACGTCACTTTACAAACAAGCAGTACCAGAACGACATTTGTCAATGTTGCATCGCGATATTAAACTTGAACATTCTCTACATAATTTATCATGCGTCAAGGACATGGTTGTTTTTTTTAATCCAGAAAAAAAAACATGGTTGCTAAGTTTTTATTTTATTTTTACCTTTTTAGTAAACTTCATACGAAACACTACGGCATTAGAAAAGGGGGCAGCCAAACAAACAACAAGGAAAAACAATTACATCAATACAAATTTACACCAATTAGCTCAACTAATAGACTTAAACTTTGATCTATGTTTGAACCACAAAAACCCGTAAGAGTTAGTTAACCTCTTGATATCCTCAATCTTGACCAATTAATAAACGAAGTGCTTCTCGTTCCTAGCTTTCCATAAACACCAACAAGATTGACATCTCTCTTCTTTTTTCTATCATTTAACTAATGTTGGTAAAAATGGTTTCCGAGTCTAGTAACAGATCCAAACAAATACGTATAAAAGAGTATCAATTTGGTCTGGACCAAAACGTGTATGACATGCTAGTGGTGGAGGTGGCGCCACAGGTAGCAAGGGTGGTGGCAGACTTAAAGAAGGGGGTTGGTTAGAATTTACTTTTTTTTAACAAGAGTATTTTAATAATTTCATAAAAAGTTAACACAAGCTAGCGTAAATAATCAAACTTGCTACGTCCGAGTGAACACTAAGTACTTAACATTTAATTTATAAAAAGGTGAGCCAAAATCATAGTCTAAATAAGATCATCTATGTAACTAATTCGACATTATATCTTGCTATATAAACAATAAATCACAAGAGTAAGACTTGACTCTTGAGAGTGAGGAAAATGAACGTTTGTAACCAACTCCTTAACACTATACTCCATGAAACCACCTCCTTCCATCGCAACCCCCTCCCCATTATTTCTACCACCTCTAACTCTTCACCAGCAATGACCGCTGTGCAACCGAACAGCAGCCCAGAAAACGATCAAAACCTCACAGTCGAAGGCGGAGGAGGGAGGAAGAAGAAGAGGAGGAACAAGCCCAGGGCTTGTAAAACCAAAGAAGATGCAGAGGCTCAAAGAGTGACCCACATTGCGGTCGAGAGGAACCGCAGAAAACAGATGAACTATCATCTAGCCATCTTGAGGTCTCTCTTGCCGAAATCTTATATTCAAAGGGTTCGTTTCTTTATTCATTATTTTGAGTTAAAGCTTTTAATTGTTTTTCAGAACCAGTACTTTTTACATTATATTTTCATGATGCAAACATATATGTGGATGAAGGTTATGTAATGTTTACAAAATTGTATAATGATCCGGACTTGGAATTATATAAAAATAAATTGATGAAATATGAACCAAGTTTCACATATTGTTAGAATAAAAGTATAAAACCGTTCATTTTTTAACTATTGTTTATGTGGGTAGGGTTATATAGAAAACCCTAAAAATTTAAGAAAACCCTAGAAAAACCCAACCTCCGACATTTTTTTTGAAAAAAAATAACACATGTAATATACATGTTTTAAGAGTTTTGGGCCAAAAAAAAAAACAAAAAAGCGCCAAGGAATATTTAAAAAAAATAAACAAGTTTCAGCATTTTTTGTCTAACACGTGTTAGTCACAAAAGTTGCTGAAATTTGCTTATTTTTTTAAAAAACAATCCTTCGGCGTTTTTTTGTTTTTTTTACCCAAAACTCTTTAAAACATGTATATTACATGTGTTATTTTTTAAAAAAAAAAATGTTGGGAGGTTAGGTTTTCTAGGGTTTTCTATCTAAACTTATCCTTCCTACTCAATGAAATGATCTAAATAGAATAATTATGAAATCATCTTATTATTTAGTGTTTTTTTGTATAATTATGTCATACTTCAAGTAAACTTAAAAAGTATAATCACTAAATAGTAATTAAGTTTCATACGTTTTATTTAGTTTACTTAATTTTAATATTTATTAAAACGTTTATAAAAATGAAATAATATAGGAATGTTAGTGGTTTTTTTTTTAAATTTAAATGTCTAAAGAAAATAATTCAAAAGTCACACTAATAATTGGTAATTTATATGAATTATAATTCAGAAAAATGAAAGTTGAGGACACTTTTGTATTTTACTTATGTTTTTTTAAGCAAGTTCGCCCATGTGGGGTAGTGATGGAGATTTTGAAGTTCTGCCAAGGAGGCTAAAATGAAGTAAAATGACAAAGTAGGTTTTTTATATGTTGAATTGTTGCTTATTGAAATTTGGTATTCTTGTCATTTATACAATTTAAAGGTAGTTCCTTGACTAGATGACGTCTGGTATATTTTATATAATAAAATAAAATAAATTCGCCTAAAAATATACATTTGTAACCTTAAAGAAATTTATTTTTGATATAGAAATTTGTAATCTTAATGAAATATATTATCTTAAGAAAAACACAATGAAATTGCAATCAATACCATGGCACTTTCATGTTGCCTATTTAGGCTTCTAACTTTTGTGAATATTGTAACAATATTGACACATTTTAATGTTTCTTGACATTCATAATTACAAACATTTTTACAACTTCATTTTAAGATGTGATAAAAGCAAAAAATGGATATAATTCCACTCTTTGTTATATCAACTAAAATGATTAATGGACACCTATTTAAATTTTGCAGGGTGATCAAGCTACACTAGTGGGTGGCGCAATAGAATTTGTAAAGGAGCTTGAACACCACTTGCAATCACTTGAAGCTCAAAAGTTCCTCTTGACTCAACAACAAGATCAAAGTGCAGCCATTCTTAACCAAAATAGTAATTTTCCTACCAAGGAGTGTGAAATACCAAAAGTGCCACTCTATTTTCACAAACTTTTCTCTAACCCACAATACACATGGTCTCAAGTTCCTAACAAGAACACTTCAAATAGTAAGCAAACAATGGCTGATATTGAGGTCAATTTGGTCCAAACACATGCTAGTCTTCGGATCCTATCGCGAAAGCGGCTAACTCACCCCTCGAAATTCATTATTTTCTTGCAATCGTGTAACCTATCGATACTCCACCTCAATGTCACCACTTTGGGCCCATTGGTGCTCTACTCCATCAGTCTTAAGGTATGTACAAGTACTTGATGCAAAGATGGATTTAAATGGTACGAACACTTTGTTGCATTGCATCCGAGTATTGCATAGTTATTTTAGCATTTTGCTTTTACCTGTTTTAGCCTTTACTAAAAGCTTAGTGTTTTGACCATAACTCGTTATCCAACTCGCCCATTTTGTCACCTGCAATAAGCTTATTCTAATGTGGACTTCCTAATAGTGTACAATTCTTGATGCATGATGTATAAGTGTTTACAACAACGTTCATAATGCAGGTAGAAGAAGAATGTTGGCTAAATTCAGCAGATGAGATAGCAGGTGCAGTCCACCATATCCTTGGACTTATTGAAGAGGAAGCTACCCTATGTATTGATTCCAAATGTTAATAAGAATCAGGGGTAAATTCGTAATTTATCAAAAGCTACAATGATGGTAGGAGTGTAATTTTGAACCAGAGGCAAAATTGTAAGTTTAACTGAGGTAAAATTGTAATTTTTCAAAAGCTACAGCAATGCAGGACTGTAAATTTGAATCGGGGCAAAATTGTTATTTTGAGCTGATGGCAAAATCATAATTTTGAACTAAGGGTAAAATTGTAAGTTGTTCGGACTAATGAGAAGTGTCAGACAACTGCTTGACACTATTCTCCGGTATACATATACAATGGCCGCATGTTATTAACAAATTAGCACTAAGAGATGGGGCAAAATACTATAATGCCCCGTCCACTCTCTTATATTTATTTATTTTAATTCACTCTTTAAAATTATCCTAATACACTTCTAGCATGTCGTACATTGAAATTTAGCACGTCTAGAATGAATGCTATATTTCTACCTAAATATACAAACATATAAAATCAACATAAAACTACTACATTTATTGCATGAAGTATTTGAAGTAATGGGATTCAATCAAAACAATAACTCTACTTCATCCACCATTTGTAGTACTAAACGAATACCTATGTCACACCTCAACCGATGGCGGAAACATCGGGATGGGACGAACAAATTACTCAAAACTTCATAACGCTATGTGACAATATAATTTGAATTCAAATTTCATTTCAAGACTAAAATGTCATACAAAGATTCCAAATAAAAGCAACATTGTTCATAACATAATAACAAAATTTATCTAGGTGTGTATCTAAGTCCACCTAAATTGCATTTCTTCTCAACATCGTCTCATCAATCAACTTGCAACATGTATTAAAATATATCAACAAAGGTTGGCGAGCATACAAGTTTTGTTACATAGCATAATATAGAATAAAATTGTTTAAAGTCTCATATCCAACATGAATCATGATATGCAAGTTTACTAGCATGTTGAAACGGTGTTCTATATGTTCAAACCCAAGAATCCAACGCATTAAAATAGCTATCCCAATAGAGTAGCGGGGGGTTAACATGTTTAACTTAACAATACCCCAAGTTTCGTGGGTGGTGCGTTAATCCTATAGCGCTTTAATTGTTAAGGTAGGTGATGTTTATGCATTTGGTATGCTTAAATGGTTCAAATCTATATGTTTTTGCATCGAATTTTTATCGGGACATGTTACTTTGATGCGTTTTTACATGTAGGGTAGCGGTGGAAGATTGCCTGATGATTCCGGATCATAAACATATCACATGGAGCTTTACACACATCAAAGTAACTCAAGGGAAGTGATCTAGGCTTGTTTGAAACACCCAGGCGTTCACTTTAACATGAACCGGCGTTTGACAATGAAGCATGGGCGTTTGGTTTTTCTGCCCGGCGTTCCATACTCCCAAACCAGGCGTTCCATACTTCGGGTGCAGATACAAAACGGTTTTGGTCAGTTTTGGACAAAAATAAAGTGGTTTTTTCGGGATTTTTCTTCCATTCTTCACCATTGGAGGCTAGGAGACATCAAGGAAAAAGGAATACTCATTAACAAAGTGTTCTAACATCAAGATTACTCCAATTGCTACCGAAATCGCAACATTTCATCATCAAGAATGATCATGTGTGGCTAAAACCCTTGTGATCACAACCAAGGGCTTGGGTTTGTATGCCATTTAGTTCAATTTGAGTTGTTTATCTATGTTGGACATGAACTCATGGTGTTTGTTAGATATCTATGACATTTGCTAAGTTTTTATGTGTTGATTGTTCTTAAACAAGGTTATGTCTATATAATCTTCCAAACCGGATCTACACGCTCAAATTACTAATTGTGCTATCAAACTCGATGCTTGGTTGTGCTCATTGTTCACTTTATTGAATTTATAACTTTAGTTTAATCTAAATTTCTCAAATCAAAACACAAATCCAATTTCAAGTTTTTATTATGTCTTGCAATCGATTGAGGTCTTACACCAACCACTAGCTCTTCGCGGTTCGACACCCTATTTGCCACTACTAATCTAGGGTATTTAGGAACATTTAATCTTTTATCTTTGATTGGTACTTCGACGTCGATCAAATTTTGGCGCCGTTGCCGGGGAGCACGTGCGCTTGGTGTTTGTTTTTAGTTGATTGCTTTTATGTTTTTGTTAAATATTGTTAAAAATCCAAAAATATCATAAGTTTTGTATCTTTTTTACTCTTTGTTACGTTTGGTGTGTTGATTGCGCATGTTATAGTTTCATTGCATGCACACTAGACATTCTGGAAGATCATCACCATTAACATTCGTTCCGGAGATAGAAAGATTAGCAAGACAAAACCGAGTTGTTCATCGCACTAATTTGACTCCAATCTCAATTTCACAATACGTTTCTGATTCGGAAGAAAGTGATACCGAAAGCATAAATATGGCAGGTGGCGAAGGTGATCCACCACTACCTGGAGTACTCATTTCAGGCCGACTATCTTTAGAAACCCATCTCCAATTGTTACACCGGTTTTAAATGGGAGAGTCTTTGAAATCCGGCCCCAATACTTGGCGATTTTACCAACCTTTAGAGGAGTTGCTTCAGACGAGCCTTACTCACATTTGATTGACTATGCATCAATATGTAGCACCATTGGGAAACAAGGCTTTACACCGGAAGAGGTAAAATTACGTCTTTTTCAATTTTCACTTAAAGATAGAGCTAAACAATGGTTTCCAACTTTACCATCCGATAGTATTCGAACATGGGATGAAATGCAAAGAAACTTTCTTGAGGAATACTATCCGATGAGTAAAACTAGTGAAGCTCAAAATGCTATCAAATCTTTTAGTCAACATGTTGGGGAAACATTTCATGAAGCCTTTAAACGTTTTAATGAAATGCTTAGAATGTGTCCTCATCATGACATCGCTAAATGGGATTTGGTCAAAATTTTCTATGATGTTTAGTCACCGAGGATCAAAAAGTTGTCTTTGCATGTAGCGGTGGAACCTTTTTGACTTATGATGAGAATTATGAATGGAACTTTTTAGAAACTTTAAATAAAGATTTAAAAACTCAAGCTTCGGCTGATCGGAGTGTTAAACCACATCAAATTAAAGTTGTAAATGACCAACCTAGTAATGGAAGGTTTGATGCATTAGAAAAGAAAATTGATATGATTTGCCAAAAGTTGGGAATGCTGGTGTACAAATCAAAAGTTGGGGGTGTTCTCGGCCAATAGGTGAAAGTTGAGGTTATTTAAATCAAATATCCCTTTATTTTAAACAAACTTTAAAAACCTAGTACAATATCAAAGTTTATATACTTGATTGTTTTTATTTTACCTCACTTGCATACTTGTTCATAACCTACTATTTAAAATACGACAAGCTTTTCTAAGAGGAGCATACATATGATTTTACTATGCGGCTCCGACTGTCTTGAGCGTCAGAGAGCCCAAGGGGCTTCAAGCGGTGCCCCCTCGCTCTCAACTCTCTCTACCACTTTAGGTATATTATTTTATACACATGTAGTTTAGTATATGCCCTTGATTGACTTGAATGTCTTAGTGTCCAAAGGATTTCAAGTCGACGTTACATCAGCATCAAGATCGATCTGAACTGGATCCGCCTCCTCTTAGCATTGTTATCACACCCCGCACCTAACCATCGGCTTTTGGTAGCAACACTTTTATTAAATTTTTATCCATTAAATTCTCATAATTCCACCCACGGTTGTTTGACCAAAAGGGCTTTATTTAATCCCAGAATGGTTAAAAGCCTCTCTTTAAAAATGGGCTTAAATCCAAACCCAATTACCACCCATCCCAGAATGGTTCCTCTATTATTTGTTTGACAGCAAATTTGATTGATACTCAAATTTTATTCTTATTCTACTTTACACTAATAATCCTTAAATACATGAACCGTTCGATAGGAAGTTCGTTTTTGTTCGTTCATTCATTAAACAAACGAACAAGAACAAAAAAAAATCAGTAGTTCAGTTAAATGGACGAACATGAACAAAGGTTGCGTTCGTTCACGTATGTTTGTCAACGTTCGGTAACGTGTTCTTTGTGTTCGATAGTTCATTAGTATTTTTAGTTTTTATATTTTATTTAAATACTTAAAAATTCCAACAAATAGAATAATTAATAATTATTAGTGTATTACATATTATGTTCATAACGCTTGTTTGTGTTCGTTTGTTTTCATTTGTGTTCATGGACATTAGTCTGGGCTGATTTGTGTTCATCAATGTTCGTTTTTATTAGTTGCCTAAAATTAACAAACAAATGAACATCAAAAAGTTCATTTCCTTAACATACGAACACGAACATAAAATCTCGTTCGGTAAGTGTTCATGAACAGTTCGTGAACACGTGTATTTGTTAACAAACGAACACGAACAATGTCTTGTTTTGTTCGTGTCCGGATCTTCTGCAACCCTAATGGTTAGGGTATCAACTTCTCATATGTTTAGTCTTACTGATACCACTCCAACTTTCATTTGTACTACAATATTCCCAACTTCCAATTTATTTTCTTCTGGCACTCTCAACGACAGATGCCACATCACTAAACAAGTGTTACGTCGGCCAAAAAACCACCTCCGCAAAAAAGTGCCACTTCAAACGACACATCAGCAAAATAATGTCATGCCAGCAAAAAATGTCACGTCATATGGCACACCAGCAAAAAAATTATCTAGGTAGGGTTTAGCTAGTTTGGAGTGCAAAAGAAATACAAGCTGAAAGTTGTGAGTGACGTGGTATAATTCGTAAATTATGAATGTTATTGGTCAAATAGTGAAAGTTTAGCTTTTTTAAATACAATATTTTTTTTAAATGTATGATACATCAAAATTCACTTGCACCCAATAATTATTTTATTTCATTTTTTTATTTTTTCATTTTTTATTTTATTTTTTTGTAATCTTCAATGAGTGACTTTTTTGTGAAGTATAAAAATTATGAAAGAAATAATAAATTTCATGGATATCTTTAGCAGCTGTGTTATCGTCAGTAACCACAATATGAATATATTTTTTTTAATATTTAAAGTGATTAATATTAATCAAAAGTGACCTAAATAATTATTTAATGCAAAGGAATAGATTCAAACATCGTTTCAATCGTTTTCTTTTATCATAAGGGCTTGGTACGCCGTTTCTTTCAATGACTGTTTATGACAGGGATTACTATCAATTTGATTCTAAAAAATCTTCTACCTTCAAACATTTTTTATATATTTTATCAGTATTTTCTAATACAATTTCACATCCACCCCAAATCTACACATTTAATTACGACCTAAGTGTGTAAACGGACCAAGTTACTTGTGAGCTTCTCGAGACCTACTCGCTAAAAGCGTAAACCATATTTAGTTTAAATGAGTTAAAACCTATATTAGAGCTCATACTAACAAGCTCAAACCCTAGCTTCACATATCGAACTTGATCAGACTCACAAACATACACAAGTCTATTATTTTTATTTAATATCCTTAATATAGAGTTACATACTAATTATTATATATATAAATATGATAAAAGTACTGACTTATAATATATATATATATATATATATATATATATATATATATATATATATATATATATATATATATATATATATATAATGAGAGAGAGAGAAAATATATCGTACAATATGCCTTAACGTACGCGAGGCAAGTTCGCATGTTATAAAAATCTAATGCTATAAATTCCGCATGTTATATTACATTTCTGAATCGCATGTAGATACATTTCTTGAAAGTCGCATGTTATATTTAGAAATGAAAGTCGCACGTTATAAACCAATTTCGCATTTCATAATGCCTCGCGTACGCATCGTACATTAAGACATTTTGTACGTTAACCGACCTCTATATATGTGTGTGTCTGTGTCTATAAAAGTATGATGTTATAAGACTTTGAATTGTGGGGTGGCGTCACATGTCAACTCACGCAAACTTGGTGTTAAACACCAAAAGATGCAGCAGTGAAAGGTGCCAAAGACAGGAGTGCTAGCTCCATAAGTCTGAGATGGTAAGGATCGAGATGAGGCCCATAATCTTTTCAACCGATCACCAATTTTTTTTTAATTTTAGTTAAACCATAACACTGTGAAGGATGATTTGTTAAAATCTACGTCACTTTTTAGTTAACCAATTACCAATTACCAACGTATAGCCTAAATGAAAACTATAATTACCAATATATGGATTCTTTATTGGTAAACGGCATGCTTTCCAATAAATCCAAAACTAGTTAGTGTATTTAAAATAGGTTCTATTTCAAATCAAGGAATTGGAAGAAAAATACTTTTTATGATAGGAATCGGGTGCTTTCACTTAATTGGGGTGTTTGTCCTCCATACGTCTCATTAACCATGTTTGGGAACAACTTTTGTGATATCAATCATCTATTATTCCACAACTCTATTCTTGATATGACAATTAGTTTTAGATAAAGGTAGTTGGGATAAAGGGTTTTAGCATCATACCTAAGTCTATTGGTGATTTATGTATTGGTGGGAGTGCGTTTATAAATAGTTTTCATATTCCTAGACTAGGTTTGAGTTGGCTACATGTCGTCACATTGCGATATAAGATGTCCATACGACAAGATTGTTGTAATCAACATGAGATCATATGGTTTATATTAATAAAAAGGTCTCAATCTTGTGTGTATATATGTATGTGTATAATTAAAGAACTTGGTAATATAAGTATAACATGAATGCGTTGGACTGTTCATGTGCTACTTTATCAATTGATTGCAGTCAGTGATGATGGTGTTTTTCATGTGTTTTCGATAAAATGTAAATAGGTAAACAAACTTTGTAATAACCAAAAGGCTTGTAGATTAGTGTATTAGGGTGTTTAAAGGTGTCATTCCTCGTTAAGTTGAGAGTTTTAGTCATATACATTGAAAAAAAAAAACTGAACACTTGGCAATATAAGTAATACATGGAATATCTTATTATTGTGAGGTCATAAGAGTATAATCTTGATAAGATATTGGTACATGTTACTTGAAGTTGGTTACTCATTTAACATGTCTATATAATCTTGATAAGATATTGGTACATGTTACTTGGTTACTCATTTAAGATGTCTATACATAAAAGAGGTTTTTTTAGTTCTTTAGTTTTCATTAAATTTAGAGTAAACTGTCATTTTGGTCCCCGAGGTTTAGGCAGTTTTGACACTTTAGTCCAAATCTTAAACCTTTTGCATCTGGGTCCCTGTGGTTTCAGTTTTATTTCAATTTTGGTCCAAAAGTGATTTTTTTCTTCTAAAATCCTGCTATTTTGTCCTTTTCCTCAGAGGTAAAATGATCATTTTAAGCAGAGTTTAAGGTTTATTTATATATATAATATATATTAATGCTTAAAATGACCATTTTGCCCCTGAGTAAAAGGACAAAATAGCAGGATTTTAGAAGACAAAAATCACTTTTAGATCAAAATGGCAATAAAACTGAAACCACAGGGACCCAAATGCAAAAATTTTGAGCTTTGGACTAAAGTGTCAAAATTACCCAAACTTTAGGGACTATATAGACATGTTAAATGAGTTGCTCACGTGACTTTGTACACATAACACTTGTTTTCTTATTTGACCCGTGCATAAGGGGATACCAAGTAACAATTATTTAACTCATACATAAAAAAATTACTTGTTTTTTCTATAAGATTTAAATATCGTAAATATCGCACATGAGCACGGGTGAATTTAGAAACATTCATATGTAAAACTAATTTAGTACATGGGATGGATCATGAGAAAACTAGTTTAAATGAGAAAACCAAAAAACTAACTAAAAAAGCCAAAAAACATATCAATTTTTTTTATTTTTTTATAAAAAATCGCTATATATATTATATAAAAAAATTTAAAAGAAAATAAAAAAAAACATATAATGCACATGTGCAACATATACATATAATGCACATGTGTAGTACACATATAGTGCACATGTGCAGTACAAGTTTTTTTTATACATAGAAAGCAGCGATTTTTATAAAAAAAAATTGTATGTTTTAATGTTTTTTTTTGCTTTTTTAGTTAGTTTTTCTAGTTTTCTCATTTATATTTAGTATTCTCATGATCCTCTTGTAACAACTTGAAAATTCGATTGTTATCTTTCATTTTGTTTTCCCGTTTATCTACCTTTGTACTCCCGAGATTCGGTAGATAATAAAGTTTATGTTAATTAATTATGGTGTTGTACGTTATTATTGCATCTAAATCGCTTATTAAATCGCATCGGAAAATCGCAATTATTTATGTGGTTTTATATTATTTATGTGATATGTGTGCTTGTGGTTACTATTACGCTCGCTAACGCATCGCTCTAGCATTCTCGAATCACTAAATCGCACTATTATATCAATTATAACGCTTAACACTTTAATTTAATGCTTAATATACCTAACTAATATGAACAGAATCACCAAATGAACATTTAACGCGAAAAACAAAGAAAATTCAGCAACTTTAGTCAAGTTCGCTCGAACTTGGTGTTAACAAGTTCGGCCGGACTTGACTGATGAAAGCAGAATCCCTCTTTTATCTACAAGTTCGCTCGAACTTGTACATACCAGTACAAGTTCGGCCGAACTTAGCTATTCATCCCCAAAATCCCTACAAGTTCGCACGAACTTGTACAAATTTGTACAAGTTCGGCCGAACTTGCTCTCACCAGCTCACCGTTTTGCCTTCTCCTATAAATACTCAGCTCATTCCTCTCATTTGAACTTGCTGTAAGTTCGCCCAGAGCTCCCAAAACCCGAAACCTTCGTGTTCTAAGTAAGAATCAACCCGATTTCACTGCAACAACGTTTATCAACGTGTTTTAAACGTTTACAACGATTTTGGCACAAGGCGTAGCCTTCATTTTCATCAAAACTCATTCTTTTACGAAAATCTTCATCTTTTTCTTTCAAAACTTTTGTTTTAAGCTTAGATCTACACAATTAGGCAAACTCAATTTTGTATTGATAAAACGGATATAGATGACTGGGATTTCCGAAAGGGAAGGTCTGTAACACCCCGACCCGCAGCGGAAATATGAGTCGGGGCATAATTGGGTTATCACCAAAGCACATGACATTTACTATTATGTTTCATAATTAAATGAAGTCAAAGTTACATTTCTCAAACATCCAAACATGTTCATTCATTACAAAGGAAAATAACCAAACATGATAATCCAAATACTAAATCGTTTTATTTCTTCTAATCCAGGTCCTATGGGTTCCTAGCTGCTGCTGGTTCACATTGGGTGCGTTGGATTTGAGTTGGTGAGATGCGCACGATTTAGACGAAGCGAGTCAACGAGGAATCACTAACTGGAATAAAAATGGGAAAAATATATTAAATGGATGGATTTTATTAAAGATTTTTATGGGATTTTTAGATATATTTTTGTGAGTTTATGGCTATTTTCTATCCTTAAAAATGTTATTTTTAAGTATTTTTAATTGATTTTTAATTTAAATTAAACAAATAAATATTTAAAAAAAATAATATTTTTTTACTGTTTGACCGTTGACCGTTGACCGGTTCGGTCAGCGGTAATACTTGCGCCAAGCGGGATTCGAACCGGTGACCTTCCGTTCACGCGCACGTAGCTCTACCAACTGAGCTACGTGACTAACCCGTTAGAAATCCAGTTTTAATTATATTTATACACTTATTCGAATTTACCGAAAATTCCTTTATTTTGCAAAACGTTTTAATCTCATTGAACCGGTGCTTGTGACGGGACTCGATCGCGCGACGTGTAGTTTATTTTGCACACAGTCACCGCTGGACTGTGTGTCTAACCCGGTTATATTCTTGATTTATATTATACTTAACAACTACCCACTCTAACCCGGTTAGTTCATAAATAAAAGGAATGTTATTACGCAGAGTGTGTGTGTAGTAAGGATCGAACTCGGGACGTGTATGTTAACTTTGCACACAGTCCACCGCTGGACTGTGTGTCTAACCCGTTAATTATCCGAATTTTATTTACTCTTATCTCGTTTTTAGATTCGTCTTCTTCACTACGATTTCCGGTTTTTACTCAGACAACTGGTTCATGGTCTAACTACTTAAATAACATGACTACTAGTTTGAATGTACAAACCGAACAGTTTGGGGAAAGGAAATACCGGACAGGTCGTCTTCTTCAGGAAGTCCGGCGAGAACAGGTAACTCTGCTTTTGAACCTTCGGCTGAGAGGGTCTAACAACAGAATTAAAGAATTAGATTTGAAATTGAACCAGAGTACATGGATTATTAGCACGGTTGAATGTGTTTACCGTTAACTAGCGTGTTTCCGGCAAGTTCCAGATTTTCTCCGGCGAACCCAGAAAATCCAACAAAGTCTTCTGTGACTGATTTTGAGTGACGGTTTAATGTTAGTAGAGTCCTAACAATAGATTGAAACAGCAAGAGAGGAAATTCTTACTGGTTTGTGTTGAACCCGGTTTTCCGGCGAGATTTGCAGAGAATTCCGGCGACAGATTTTTTTGTGTTCAAAAGACTTGAAAACGCGACGAAAAGGAATTGGAATGTATTTGAGACGGTTCTGGATCGTAATAATGATTGGAACCTGAATTATTTGAAGTTTGAATGCCTTTCGGTTTCAAAACCCGAAACTTGAAGTTCATTCAATTTGAACTTAATTAGAAACCGATATTCATCGGTTATAAGACAGCTAAACGAACCAAAACTGATTTGGCGATTCGGTTTACCGATTTCCGTTATTCAGATATCATTAACCGTTAATTTGTGTTTGCGCATAAAACTCAATTGTTTTCATAATGTTAACAGAAAACAATTGGTGGCGGAGTGGTTAAAGGATTGGTTGATAGATTGTTGGAGGCAGTTGACCCGGGTTCGAGTCCGGTCAGCTACAAATATTTTTTATTTATTTTATTTTAACTTTTTATCAAATATAATTTTTATAGTTTAATTTATATATTAATTATGTAACGTTTAAACTCAAAATACTCATAAATACTTAATGAAATTTCATAACTTGGTATTTGATTACAAAACGGAGCGGGTTTTGGAGACCCGATTTATACAAATGTTACAGTATCCCCTACTTTTAGGAATTTCGTCCCGAAATTTAAACAGTTGAAGTAGTAGGGAAAAGATGAGGGTATTTTTCACGCATTGAGTCTTCACGTTCCCAAGTAAACTCAGGTCCCCGTTTCGACTCCCAGCGTACTCTAACAATAGGAATGCGACTTCGACGTAGACGCTTTTCTCCATAGTCCATAATCTCCACTGGTCTTTCAATAAAATGCATGGATTCATCGATCTGAATATCTTCTAGTGGAATATGAAGATTCTCATCAGCGAGGCACTTCTTCAAGTTCGACACGTGGAAGGTGGGATGAATCCTATCGAGTTCTTCCGGTAGGTCAAGCTTGTATGCTACAGGACCTACTCTTTCGAGTATTTTGAAAGGTCCTACGTAACGTGGTGCTAGCTTTCCCTTTTGACCAAAACGAACTACTCCCTTCCACGGTGAAACTTTTAAAAGCACATGATCACCAACGCTAAACTCCAAGGGCTTCCGTCGTTTATCTGCGTAACTCTTTTGAGGACTTTGAGCCGCTAGTAGATTGTTTCGGATTTGATGAATCTTATCTGTGGTTTCTTGGATCAATTCTGGACCAGTAATTTGTGCTTCCCCAATTTCGTGCCAACAAACAGGAGATCGACACTTTCGACCATATAAAGCTTCAAAAGGTGCCATGCCGATGCTAGAATGATAGCTGTTGTTGTACGAAAATTCGACTAACGGTAGGTGGGCGTCCCAATTTCCCTTGAAGTCTATGACACATGCTCTAAGCATGTCCTCAAGGGTTTGAATAGTGCGCTCAGACTATCCATCAGTTTGAGGATGATAGGCGGTACTGAGATCTAGTCGAGTGCCCATAGCGGATTGTACTGCTTGCCATGTTCGTGAGGTGAAACGGCCATCACGATCAGAAATAATACTTAATGGAACTCCATGTCGGCTGACGATTTCATTGATATAAATACGAGCAAGCTTTTCGTTCTTGAAATCTTCTCGAATAGGAATAAAGTGAGCTGATTTTGTAAGTCGGTCTATAATCACCCATATAGTGTCATACCCACTAGAAGTGCGAGGTAACCCGGTAATGAAATCCATGGTTATATTTTCCCACTTCCAAACAGGTATTTCGGGTTGGACTAGAAGTCCTGAGGGTCTTTGGTGTTCAGCCTTTACTTTAGAACAAGTGAGACACTTGGAAACAAAAACGGCAATATCTTTCTTCATTCCAGGCCACCAATAGGTGTACCTTAGGTCTTGATACATCTTATCGGCTCCTGGGTGTATAGAATATCGCGACTTATGGGCTTCATGCATGAGTGTTTCACGAAGATTGATGTGGTTAGAAATCCATATACGATCTAGGTAATACAAAATACCATCAGATTTAGTTTCAAGCTTTAGCTCGGCTCCACAGGACATCTCTTTTTGCACATCTTCCTCTGTTATGGAAACATGTTGAGCTTCTCGAATTTGATCCTTAATATTGGTTACAATTTGCGAACATTGAAGATGAATGGAGTTCACATAACCCTTTCGACTAAGTGCATCAGCCACCACATTTGCTTTACCAGGGTGATATCTGATTTCACAGTCGTAATCATTTAGAAGTTCGACCCATCTTCGTTGCCTCATATTTAACTCTTTCTGATTGAAGATATGTTGAAGACTCTTGTGGTCAGTGTATATTTCACACTTCGTACCATAAAGATAATGTCTCCATATCTTAAGAGCAAATACAACGGCTCCAAGTTCAAGGTCATGAGTGGTGTAATTCTTTTCGTGCGTCTTGAGTTGCCTTGAGGCATAAGCTATGACTTTTCCTCTTTGCATGAGAACGCAACCTAATCCTTGCCCTGACGCGTCGCAATAGACTACAAAATCATCACAACCTTCAGGAAGAGTGAGGATTGGTGCATCACAAAGTTTTTGCTTGAGAATTTGAAAAGCTTCTTCTTGCTTGGGCCCCCATACAAATGGTTTCCCTTTATGGGTTAAAGCCGTGAGTGGCACCGCAATGCGAGAGAAGTTTGAAATGAACCGACGATAATAGCCAGCAAGTCCAAGGAAAGACCTTACTTCAGTTGGCGTACGTGGAGCTTGCCATTCTTGAACTGCTTTGATCTTTGATGGGTCCACATGTATTCCTTTGTCATTGACTACATGCCCGAGAAATTGCACCTCTTTTAACCAGAATTCACATTTAGAGAACTTGGCATAAAGTTTTTCCTTTTCTAGAAGTGCAAGAACAAGTCGCAGATGACGCTCATGATCAGCTTTAGATTTTGAATAGATAAGAATATCGTCGATGAAAACAATAACAAATCGATCAAGGTAAGGTTTGCAGACTCTATTCATTAGGTCCATGAAAACAGCTGGTGCGTTGGTTAATCCAAATGGCATAACCATGAATTCATAGTGACCATATCGAGTTCGAAAAGCAGTTTTAGGGACGTCTTCCTCATGCACTCTAAGCTGATGATAGCCGGATCGAAGGTCGATTTTTGAAAAACAACTGGCACCTTGTAGTTGGTCAAGAAGATCATCTATGCGAGGTAAAGGATAACAATTTTTGATAGTTAACTTGTTGAGCTCTCTGTAGTCGATGCACATGCGAAAAGATCCATCCTTCTTCTTTACAAAGAGTACAGGTGCACCCCAAGGCGATGAACTGGGGCGTATAAATCCCTTGTCAGTCAACTCTTGCAATTGACTGGCTAGCTCTTGCATTTCAGAGGGGGCTAACCTATATGGAGATTTTGCCACTGGTGTAGCACCAGGTATAAGATCGATACGAAATTCGACATCTCTGATTGGAGGAAGTCCTGAAATATCGTCAGGAAAAACTTGTGGAAAATCTTTTACGACAGGGATATCTTCAAGTTTCTTTTCTGAGGTCCCCTTCTTGATGATATGGGCTAAAAACGCGACATAATTCTTGCGAAGGTATTTTTGAGCTTGAAGACAAGACATTAAGTTGAGCCCTTTCGCCGAGGTTTCTCCAATAATTCGAAGAGTCTGACCGTTTGAAAGAGGAATACGAATAAATTTCTCACGACATACAACTTCCGCATTATGCTGACTGAGCCAATCCATTCCGATTATGATGTCAAAACTTCCCAGCTTCATAGGAATAAGATCGACTGAGAAATCGTGGTCGTTTAGGGTGAGCGTACAGTTGCGTAAAATAGAGTCTAACGAAACTGGTTTTCCATCTGCAACTTCCACTGTTATGAATTCCGCGAGCTTATCTCGATTTTTACTTAAGATAGGTTCAAACTCTAATGACACGAAACTTCTATCCGCACCAGTATCAAATAACATAGAGGCATATCTACCATTTATAAGAAACGTACCGTTGACCACATTGCCGTCAGCTCTGGCCTGGTTTGCGTTAATATTGAAAGCTCTTCCTCTAGCAGGTGGAGGAGCCTGGTTTGCTTGATTCACAGGGTTGGCTTGGGCCTGAGCATGAATAATATTGACCAGCCTTGGACATGTGTTCCTGAAATGACTTGGATCACCGCAATTGAAACAAGCCCGCATAGGTTGGCCCACAGGGTAGTTGGGTTGATAGTATGTTTGGGCTAAATGTTGAGTGGGTGGAAATGGTTGTTGTTGTTGGGCCTGACCCATTAATTGTTGGTGGGTTTGTGTTATAGGTTGGTGGTGGTTTGTTCGTTGAAGCGTGCGGCAGTTTTGAACAGTGTGTCCAGCGCGACCGCAGCCGGTACAGTATTGGCAAGGATAGGCAGGGGAGTGGTGATACTGACAACGGTTACATTTTGGTAGTGGCCCTATGTATGGTCTTTTGTATGGCGCGGGTGAAGGGGTGGCTTGAGTGATGGGTGCAGCAGGAACAGGGGTGTTGGTTTGGGAGACTGCAAAGTTCCTGGTGTTACGCTTCCTCTTGTTAGCAAATTTAGAGGAAGGAGTGTGGTGGTTTGAGGTTTGTCCCTCAGCAGGGGTTTTCTTCTTTTCCTCCTTGAACTTCCCATTGCGAATTCGGTTTTCGGTCAGTTCTGTCGCCAACTCCATGGCAGCTTCTAGTGTTACTGGTGAAACGCTGAGGACCGAATCTTGGATTTTCGAGGGAAGTCCTCGAATGTAATGTTCTATCAGACGGTAGATTGGAGTGAATAAGTTTGGAACCATTTGGTTCAACTCCAAAAACCTTTTGTTGTAAGTAGAGTGATCACCATCTTTTTGCTTCAAGGCATGAAATTCATCTTCCAATTTCTTAATTTCACTCCTAGGACAGAATCGCCTAGTCATGATTTCCCTTAACTCCTCCCAAGTTAAGGCCATCGCATCTTCCGTTCCCCTCTTTCCTTTCTCGGTATTCCACCAAGTGAGAGCTACACCAAGTAGTCTCCCGGTGGCATAACGAACTTTGCGATCCTCAGGACAATCGCAGTTTAAGAAAACGTTTTCCATCTCCTCGAACCAATGTAGGAGAGCAGTGACTCCCTCAGTCCCTTCGAATTTTGGGGGATCGCAGGACTTAAAATGTTTGAAGGAGCATTTGATGGTAGGAGGGTTGTTGATGATCTGGTCCTGTTGTTGAGGAGGGTTAGTAGGATTTGCAGCAAGTGCTTGTTGTACTTGTACTACGATGTCAGGTAATATCGTGGCCATTTGATTGGCGATATGAGTGGCCAAACGTTCCTGAGACTTTTCCGATTTCCTACTCCTTCGATGCGGTCTAGACGACATCTACAGGATCATAAAAAGAGAAGATTGTGAGTTTATGGTATCTTTTAAGGTGTCACGTGTCTTTAAGAAAATGAAAATAACATAAATATCAATAATGCAACTACATCCGAAGGATGTCTTGGGTTCGCTCATGTTGGGCCTCAAATGTCCCCCATACCTTCACCTATATAGTCATGTGGGCCCCCATGGCTATTGGCTTGGTAGGATTCACATTAGTATTGGCAATTTAACACTCGCATCCCCCGAATGCTAACCACAAAATATGTTCATGAGATGTTTTGGTCGGAACGTGTCCAGGTGTAGACACAATGACAACTCAAAGTGGGATTAGCTCTCACAACGTTTGGTATAGCATGCTTTGGCCTAATAAGTATTTCGTACTCTCATCGTTAGTCCCCAGGTAGGCAAACTGGTCCTTTATTTTGGATTTATACGAATGCCAGCCTAGACAGGACGTTCCAACTACCGGTACTAGTACCCTTCCAGTTACTACATGCCCGTCATGAGAACTCACTTTGATGAGATTTGAAAACACGAAAATCATTGTAAAATCAATCATGATGTGGTGTGTGCTTGCATGGATGTGATATGTTATGATCATACGATTTCATGATAGGCATTATTTGATAATACATACTTATGAACATGCTGGAACAATATCAAATGTAACATTTAACATAAACATATAAACATCATGAAATTTGGCATATAACACAAAAAAAATCTTATAAGTTTCTAATCGACTATAGTATAGGCTCTAAGGGTCTAATAACCTATCCTATATCCCTATAGTCATGGCTCTGATACCAATCTGTAACACCCCGACCCACAGCGGAAATATGAGTCGGGGCATAATTGGGTTATCACCAAAGCACATGACATTTACTATTATGTTTCATAATTAAATGAAGTCAAAGTTACATTTCTCAAACATCCAAACATGTTCATTCATTACAAAGGAAAATAACCAAACATGATAATCCAAATACTAAATCGTTTTATTTCTTCTAATCCAGGTCCTATGGGTTCCTAGCTGCTGCTGGTTCACATTGGGTGCGTTGGATTTGAGTTGGTGAGATGCGCACGATTTAGACGAAGCGAGTCAACGAGGAATCACTAACCGGAATAAAAATGGGAAAAATATATTAAATGGATGGATTTTATTAAAGATTTTTATGGGATTTTTAGATATATTTTTGTGAGTTTATGGCTATTTTCTATCCTTAAAAATGTTATTTTTAAGTATTTTTAATTGATTTTTAATTTAAATTAAACAAATAAATATTTAAAAAAAATAATATTTTTTTACTGTTTGACCGTTGACCGTTGACCGGTTCGGTCAGCGGTAATACTTGCGCCAAGCGGGATTCGAACCGGTGACCTTCCGTTCACGCGCACGTAGCTCTACCAACTGAGCTACGTGACTAACCCGTTAGAAATCCAGTTTTAATTATATTTATACACTTATTCGAATTTACCGAAAATTCCTTTATTTTGCAAAACGTTTTAATCTCATTGAACCGGTGCTTGTGACGGGACTCGATCGCGCGACGTGTAGTTTATTTTGCACACAGTCCACCGCCGGACTGTGTGTCTAACCCGGTTATATTCTTGATTTATATTATACTTAACAACTACCCACTCTAACCCGGTTAGTTCATAAATAAAAGGAATGTTATTACGCAGAGTGTGTGTGTAGTAAGGATCGAACTCGGGACGTGTATGTTAACTTTGCACACAGTCCACCGCTGGACTGTGTGTCTAACCCGTTAATTATCCGAATTTTATTTACTCTTATCTCGTTTTTAGATTCGTCTTCTTCACTACGATTTCCGGTTTTTACTCAGACAACTGGTTCATGGTCTAACTACTTAAATAACATGACTACTAGTTTGAATGTACAAACCGAACAGTTTGGGGAAAGGAAATACCGGACAGGTCGTCTTCTTCAGGAAGTCCGGCGAGAACAGGTAACTCTGCTTTTGAACCTTCGGCTGAGAGGGTCTAACAACATAATTAAAGAATTAGATTTGAAATTGAACCAGAGTACATGGATTATTAGCACGGTTGAATGTGTTTACCGTTAACTAGCGTGTTTCCGGCAAGTTCCAGATTTTCTCCGGCGAACCCAGAAAATCCAACAAAGTCTTCTGTGACTGATTTTGAGTGACGGTTTAATGTTAGTAGAGTCCTAACAATAGATTGAAACAGCAAGAGAGGAAATTCTTACTGGTTTGTGTTGAACCCGGTTTTCCGGCGAGATTTGCAGAGAATTCCGGCGACAGATTTTTTTGTGTTCAAAAGACTTGAAAACGCGACGAAAAGGAATTGGAATGTATTTGAGACGGTTCTGGATCGTAATAATGATTGGAACCTGAATTATTTGAAGTTTGAATGCCTTTCGGTTTCAAAACCCGAAACTTGAAGTTCATTCAATTTGAACTTAATTAGAAACCGATATTCATCGGTTATAAGACAGCTAAACGAACCAAAACTGATTTGGCGATTCGGTTTACCGATTTCCGTTATTCAGATATCATTAACCGTTAATTTGTGTTTGCGCATAAAACTCAATTGTTTTCATAATGTTAACAGAAAACAATTGGTGGCGGAGTGGTTAAAGGATTGGTTGATAGATTGTTGGAGGCAGTTGACCCGGGTTCGAGTCCGGTCAGCTACAAATATTTTTTATTTATTTTATTTTAACTTTTTATCAAATATAATTTTTATAGTTTAATTTATATATTAATTATGTAACGTTTAAATTCAAAATACTCATAAATACTTAATGAAATTTCATAACTTGGTATTTGATTACAAAACGGAGCGGGTTTTGGAGACCCGATTTATACAAATGTTACAAGGTCAAGATGTGTCCTCATTGACATGAAGAGTGGGCGTCGGGAGATTTTTGAAAGAGATGACGCATCTGAAGGATCTGATGAGGATGATAACAAAGACGAGGAACAACAAGAACAAGGGGAGAATGCTATCGTGGAAAGACCACTCCAAAGGCAACGTGTTTTGCCAGTGGGCGATCCTAACCCTATTGGTTATGGAAGGGGGTCAGCAGGTGAAAAGGCTTTGTGGAACAGAATCGAGAAAGAGTGCAAGACAAATGATCTATGGAGAGAAGAACAAGAAAGACTTGCAACTGAAGAAAGGAGATTGACATCCGAAGAAAGAAAATTGCAAGCTGAGGAAAGAGAAAAGCAGGCTAAAGAAAGAGAGGAGCAATCTCGGTGGAGGATTGAATAGGCGAGACTTGCTGCTGAAAGAAGTTCTATCCAGACCCAACACCACTTGCCCACATTAGATGCGGAGGCTATCTTGGAACCGCCTCCGGGCTCACATTGATTAGGTGCATGTCTTCTTTCCTTACCTTTTTATTTTTGTTTTGCATGAAGTGAAGTGTGTGATGTCGTGCTTTCTTTTGTTTTAGGTGTTGCATGTAAGGAAGTAGTAACTTGGTTCTCTAGTTTGCATTTCCATGTAGTTGCATATGTTTTAAGTTTTTAATAAAGATATTGACTCTAATTGGCTGAGAATCACATGTGTTGTGTTTGTTTGGTGAGATGATGTTGCAATATTAAGTCTATAAAAAAGAAAAGAAAAAAAGGAGATTGCATGCAAAATAGGAAGTGATGAAATTATGGTGTGTGGTACTTAGGCATGAAATTGATTCGAAATGGAGGGAAGATAGGATTTGTGATGATTGTACAAAAAAAGAGAGAATAATAAACCTCAAGTAACTGAATTTGTGCATATAAGTATGATTAGATAACACAATTCATTGCATGTCATAACTAGTGATTAAGCATAGGTCCTTTGGCATGGTTAGCCCTTCAAGTGCTTGATAGAATATGCTTAGTAAGTTATATAGATAGAAATGCCTATTTGAGGGCAATATGCCATATGCTTGTCAAAACATGTTTCACACTTTCACCAATATCCTTTCATTTCCGTGAGAATATGAGCCTATTCGAGCACTTTCATATATACATATATGTATCATGCTCATTTCTTTGTAGAGGGTTGCCCAAAATTGTGCATTATATTAGAACTAGTGCAATTATACATTCCAAGATCTTGAACTAAGATTTGTGCAAAAGTGATAGAGGCGTTAGGATACCCCTTTTTGTTTAACACCATTTCATTTGATTAACCTACCTTAAATCATCCATTAGATCACCAATTTGAGCCTATTCATTTCATTTGTTAAAACCCACAAACATTCACCCAATTTACCATTAAGCCATTTCTACCTTTTCTTTTAACCTTTTTTATGAAATCCGGGTCATCGTTGATAGTAGTTTATTGTTTTCTAAAAAAACAGAGAAAAAAAGGCAAAGTACTGTTTATGTAAGTGGAGGAGGAAATCAACAAATCGAGGTGGGGGAGGACCATGTAAATCTTCAGGAAAGACGTCAGGGAAGTCGCGCACCACTGGAACATCACTTACGCTTTTTCCCTTGCCTTTTTCTTCCACAACGTGGGCTAAAAAGGCAAAGTACTGTTTACGTAAGTACCTATTCGCTTGTGTGCAGGACATTAATTTCAGTCCTTTTGAAGGTCGGTCTCCATAGATGTGTAATGTGTCACCAGATGGGAGAGGCAAATGAACGTTTTTCTCGTGGCAAGCAATTTCAGCATGGTTCTTACGAAGCCAATCCATGCCTACTATGATGTCGAAACTACCTAGTTGCATGGGTATAAGGTCGATAGGGAAAGTGTGCTCGTTAAGAGTGAGAAGACAGTCACGAAGAACAGAATCGACTAAGATGGACTTGCCATTGGCAACTTCAACGGAAAACAACTTAGGCAGTTTAGAGCGTGTACAATTCAACAAAGATTCAAATTCAATGGACACAAAGCTTTTGTCCACACCAGTATCAAATAGCATTGAAGCGTAAAGGTTATTAACAAGAAACGTACCATTAACGACTTAATTGTCATTGCGCGCTTGGTTTGCATTGAGGTTGAAAGCTCGTCCCCTAGCAGCTTGTTGCTCTTGATTCAGTTGGGGACATTGAGGACGAAGATGCGAAGCGTCGCCACACTTGTAGCAGGCTCTAGCTGGTCTAGCATTTTGAGCTTGTTGGGCTTGTGGTACAGGATTGTTCTTACAATAGGCGGTGTTATGCCCAAAACGGTTGCAAATTGTACAATGGCGACAATTTACGTTGGCAGGGTGATGATAGTTGCAGGTAGTACACTTGGGATGAATCCCAGTGTATGGCTTTCGATCGCTTGCAGGTGTAGCAGGGTTTGGGTTAACAGCTGGTACAATCGCGTTACAACCAGGGTTCGATTGCTTTCGCTTCTTGCCCTTGTTACCACTTGATTGTTGGGTAAGTTGATGGGTTTGTTTGGAAGAAATGGGGGTTGCAGTTTGCTTATTGCGAATGCGATTGTTGTTTAGGGAAGCGGCGAGGCAATAAACGGCTTCAATATTATCGAGTTTGGCTGCCTCGATGGTATCTCGCATAGCAGGAGGTAACCCATGGAGGTACTTGCGGATTTTGCGATCTAGGGTCGAAACAAGGGGAGGAACAATGAAACTGAGTTGTTTGAAACGGGTAGTGTAGGCTTGGTTATAGTCGCAAATTTGTTTTAGAGTCCAAAATTCATCTTCCAGCTTTTGTTGCTCATGCGGGGGACAAAATTATTCCATCATGAGTGTCTTAACTTCCTCCCAAGGTAAAGCATAAGCCTCTTCGTTAGAACGAAGATTCCTTTCATTTGTCCACCATTTAGAGCTCGGGCTTGGAATACCCCAGTCGTACTACGCGTTTTGAGCTCTTCGGGACATTCACTATTGATGAACGTGACCTCTATGCTGTCGAACCACTCGAGCATAGCAGTCACCCCATCGTTTCCATTGAATGGCTTAGGGTTGCAAAACGAAAAGTGCTTGTAATTAAAGTTCACAGTTTTGGGTTGAGCCGCTTTCGATTCCACGGAACCGTTGGGGGTGTTCGAAGCTTGAATTTTGGTAACAATCTTTGGGACGATACGAGCGATTTGATTGGCCATGAAAGCCATCATCTTCTTTTTGGAGTTGGTCTTCGACTTCTTAATCGAGTTGGAGAGATGAGAAGACATCTAAGATTCAAAAGAACGAATAGGTGGGACTTGATCATAATGATTGTTTAAGAAAAATTGCTTTCATGAATGCATCACATAGCATATCGTTTCACATAGTGTATAAAATGTTCAATTTTCCCCACATAGCATAATCGTGAATTTCACATAACATAACATGTATAATGAAAGCATCGTAAATTTAGTTTGTTCACGAGAGATTATTATTGTTTTTGATTGCTATAGACGTGCGAATCGTGTAAAAGTTTGAAATGAACGAAGTATTAAGTTTAAAATCAGATATAAATTGAGATAACATAAAAGAGAGGCTCATAAAACATTGGGTAGTTTCGGGTAGAGAAACGTCGACTATTCCAAAGTGGTTCGAAAGTCCTTTCAAATTAGAGAAACGTGCTTTGGCCTACAGGTAAGATACTCTCGTCGAGAAGCGATTAACGGTATCTTACCCTTTCAGTTGCTACACGTCTATAATCGATTGAAACAATCGAGACTTTGGCGAGATTGAAAATCGAGGAATGGGACTTAATAAACAAGGTGCGGGTTTCACCCTAACTTGACGATTTCGTACCCTAATGTGGTTGTTTCTTACTAAACGAGGAGCGAATTCCAACTCATTAGTAAGGTCCACTAGAGTATGAAATGGAAGTTTTCCATCAAGATGTGGATATCACTCCTATCTTGATGCCGTAACTTCGTGCAAAATTGAATGCGCAGAATGAGGGACTTCACCAAAAATTATGGGGCATTGGGCCTATCTTGGTGCAAATCGCCTCGTTGGTAAAACATGAGTGTTTTAAAAGCTTCAAGTGTATTTATGTTGGCCTTAGGAAAGGCATGTGAGTTTAATAGACCAAGAAGGAGAAATAGATGCAAATAAGGTAGAATGAATGAAGTTTTAAACAACAAATAAGAATCAAGTTCCTAAAACTATAGACTAGGGCAAAGCATTCCTACTTTTCCTAATTCCCTATAGTTATGTCTTTGATACCAATCTGTCACACCCCAACCGATGGCGGAAACATTGGGATGAGACGAACAAATTGCTCAAAACTTCATAACGCTATGTTACAATATAATTTGAATTCAAATTTCATTTCAAGACTAAAATGTCATACAAAGATTCCAAATAAAAGAAACATTGTTCATAACATAATAACAAAATTTATCTAGGTGTGTATCTAAGTCCACCTAAATTGCATTTCTTCTCAACATCATCTCATCAATCAACCTGCAACATGTATTAAAATATATCAACAAAGGTTGGCGAGCATACAAGTTTTGTTACATAGCATAATATAGAATAAAATTATTTAAAGTCTCATATCCAACATGAATCATGATATGCAAGTTTACTAGCATGTTGAAACGGTGTTCTATATGTTCAAACCCAAGAATCCAACGCATTAAAATAGCCTATCCCAATAGAGTAGCGGGAGGTTAACATATTTAACTTAACAATACCCCAAGTTTCGTGGGCGGTGCGTTAATCCTATAGCGCTATAATTGTTAAAGTAGGCTAGTAAAGTTAATGAGCATATATCGACACACAAGTTTACATAACATACAAGTCTAACAAGCATCAAGTAGTTTCATCTTAAGCATGGATAGAGATTAAAATAGTTTAAGTGTCGTGTGATTTTGTATAATGTACATGTTGCACCCAAAGTGTAAAAAAAAAAGAGAAAGGGATCGAGTATGCTCACGGTTTTGCAAAGCTTTTCTTTGTTATTCCGTGAAAATTGGAGAGTTGAGGATGGAACACCGAGACTACCCTACATGGGGTAAATGAAGGTGTGTGAGTAATGGAATGATAATGGGGAATCATAGATTTTGGAATTTATATATAATGAAAAATAGTCATATGAAAATAATCATCTTGTACACATGACACTTGTTTCTTGACACTATTGAAACTCAAGAGGGTTTATGTGTTTTCGTGGGGCAACCCACTAGAATCGTGACAAGCATTATGGTCCTTAGATGATATAACCTACTATTTTGACAAATGACCACTTGTTCATCATCAAGAGTTTGATTACTTCGATAATATATAAGTATTATATAGTGTACATTATGTCATATAGGTCAAGCATGAGGTAGGAGGTTGAACCATCCATTTAGGAACCTCTTTGTAGTTTACATAAGTCAAGTAGGAGGTGGGAGGATTTACCATCCACTTAAGACCTCTTTGGATTCACCACTACACATGTGTCTTAGACACAAGGAGGGTCATGAACTTACAAGTAAAGAATGAAATGAGACAACTAAGCTATGAAAATCATCAAGTAGTGTGTGGATTCCATGATGGATAGCCCAAGCTAGTCCAAATATCACACATTCATCAAGCTTAACTTGAACACTACTTGTGGGTGTAAACCCTAGTCGAAAACAGAAAGTTTGTGAGGTTTTAACCTCTAATTTGACATGTATCAACCTTGTTTTTAAGCCTAACCAACCATAAGTGAGGTTTTAAGCATTCGGACATAGGTTTGAGATGAGTTAGACTTAAGTTTGAACAAGTTTAACAAAGTTTTGATGAAAATAAAGTAAAACAGTCCACTTTGGAGCCTTTTTCGGGACCTTCCAGAGCTTGGTTTTCCATGGAAAACTAATGGAAACGTAGTTAAGGTTAATCCAAAGAAGTAGGAAAAAGAATCGAGTGAATCGGATAAGAATGGAGTGAGTTATGCTCACTTTTGTAAGAGATGGTAATTCTGCTCGAACTTGTAATTAGCAGCTGATTAGAGCCTGATTTGGGAGAGTTTAGTGTGATTTGGAAAGTGTAAATGGCTTGGTATTTATAGGGAATGATTAGGTTAGGTTTTAGTTGTGTATTTAATGTTAAAAGTTGTTTTAAAACTCAAAAAACATCAGATTCGCGCTTAAAATCGAGCTGAATGGGGGTCTGATCGCGGCTGTTTGGGCCATCGCAGCGAGTCCTTAAATGTTTTTTGGTCAGGTTTAGTTCAATAAGGAAGCTGCAGCGCAGCGGTTGGTGTGCGCGCTTGCGAAGCTGGTGACCCGGGTTTGATCCCTGGGGTCATTAGTCTTTTTTTATAATATTTTCCTTTATTTTCAAGGTTTTAAACTTTCAGCAAATGACACAATTTACCCCTAGACTTTATTTAACTAAGTCATATTATTTAAAAGAAAACTAATTTTATAGTTTAAACTAAGTAAGTTAGTTTACTAACTTTAATATCTTTTTTTTTTTGACAAAACTAACTTTAATATCTAACGAGACTAAATAGATATTTAAAAAAAATCAATTAATTTAATTAACTAAATAAAATAGAATAGGTAAATAACCATATTTATAAACGAATAAAAGTCTTTTAAACGATTATTCATTTCACGAAGCTTTCGAGTCTCATTTTTTAAGAGTTTTAACCAGTTTAACGAGTAACAAGCGTCGATAATTAAGGAATCAAGAATCCTTGACTGATATTTCGTTCAAACGAGAAATTGGTTAACAGTTGCACATAAGTCTAATACGAATACACAAAATAGCTTTGTTTTCATTATGATCAATAGTTTCGGATTACAAATAGAAACAAAGAGAGTACAACGTGATTTGCTAAAATAAGAAGGTACAAAAAAACAGGGTGTTACAACCCACCACTTGAATATGATCTTTTCACACCAAAATGGCTCACATGAACAAACTTTAAATCCTTGTTGTTTCCTTGGAAAACATTCTCGGACGATCCCACATCACCTCGAGTTCCCACTTCTTGTCGAGTCATTTCATGTGTTCGATCCAAGAACATAACTTGGGCTAACGAAACTCGAGTTTGGCACAAGTAGTCCATAGATTTCGATCTTTTCAACTTTATTTGACCCTCTTCTCTAATCTCAACCTCCACATCTCTTTCTCCTAATTCATTTGTCAGTAGTGGTGGCGTTGGTGGTGGCGGCAATGGTGAGATGGGCCGGGAAGATTTAACATCACAACATACATCCGCTCGACACAACGGGCAATTCAAGTGAGTTTTAAGCCAAGTATCAATACAATAAACATGAAAAGCATGACTACATTTTGGTAACACCTTAATACTCTCATCTTCTTGAAACTCCCTAAACAAACCGAACATTCCGTACATGTAAACAAACCATCTGCTTTCTTGTACTTAAACACCGAAATCGACTTAATAAAACCTTCATCCAAACCTTTACCTATAACAACCCACGGTACATAATTCGCATGATCTTCAACTTCATCTCGACCGTCAACTCCCAATTCTGGATCACGGGTTTGATCTAGATTATAATTAACCACCTCTCTAGTTTCCAACATAGATGACTGACCACTTCTTGTACAATATCTAGAGATCATAAAGTAGTAACCCATCAAGAGAAAAAAGGTTCCAATAAGCGTAATGATCACGATCGCCACCGGGGAGAGGGTGGCGCCGCCTGAACCATGACTAGATAGTGGTGGTGGAGGTGATGGTGGAGAAGGGAGGATGATGTACTTACACCACTTTGTGCAAGATATTGAACAAATCTTCTTGGAACAATCATTAGGGATAATATGTGGAATCCATGTTTTTGAATCCTTAAAAGATCCCATAACAACATAAGTTGTACACAAAAAATCCTATTCAACTAAAAGTACATGCACATACCTTCTCCAACAAAATTTATTATTTTGTTGTTCTCGTCGGAAAATGGAATTTCTGACTAACTTTTTTACGTCAGAAATTCTCGTAGGAAAATAGACAGTTTTCTAGTAGTGAAATACCGACATATGGCGATTGGTAGGTTGTGTAACATATGGGTTTTAAGTTAAAGATGGAGATAACTTAAAGGAGTTAGCAAGATATTGGTAGCAAAGAAAATCAAAGTAAAGAACGAAGGAGGGAGCTTTCTTTCGCTTTTTCTTGTTCATTCTCGATCTTTTATATTTTTAATAATATATGTTAATTCTTCACCTTTCGAAATTATGTTTTTCTTGTTTGGTAGGAAGATATGCAAGTAATAAATGTTCTTTATTAGCTATAGAAGACTAGTGGTAGTTGGAGGGTCGCAATTTTTTTTAATAATTGAGCTAATATATAGTTACAGAAATAAACATTTTATTAAATAAAAATTTTAATATTGAAAATATAAAACCTTAAATAATTATTTTGTAATTTGTATTTGATTTAAGTGTATTTAGAAGATTTAAAGTTTTAATTAGACTCTAAATTTAAAACGTGACATATATAATAAATATATCATTTTCGTTAAAATATTTTTTTTTTCTAAATGAAATATATAGTCTATACGTTTGCATCGACTATTCTTGTAATAATTGGTCTCGAAGAAAAAAAAACTCCAAATAAATATGGATAATGATGGCTAAAATCATGATAAATACTAAATTCGTTCAAAAAGAAATAAAAAAGCAAGTTTGTTTTCTCTTGTAAAAAAGTTGTACCACAAAACACACTTAGTTAAAATGACATGACGTTTTGTGAAAAAGTATGTCAGTTATCGGTTAAAATGGTTAACGGTTAATTTAGTTATAATACTGGTTCAATCCCTTAATTGTTGTTGATCATAATTGATGTTGATCATAGGTGTTGATGCTCATAGTTGTTGATGATAATCAATCACTAGGAAGTGACATGTTATCATGCAACTTTTTAGCCACTGTACGACTTCTAGAGGCTTTCAACTATGAGAATCAAATTCTCGCTCCCTGTGGGCGCAAACCATCGTCTAGGGATTGTGCCTCTTGGACCTCGCCAAGGGGGCGTGCCTCCCTGAATGAGCATACACTCAACACCCCGTAACGTATATCAATGTTTATCCAGATTTCTCTTTAGTTTTAAATGATTCCAATAAACTAAAATGGAATGATAGACATTAAAATAAGCTAACATAATAGTGAGCCACATGATTGAAGAATAGTTTAGATACACCTTTTTTCTAGCCTTTATGTATATCGTTAGAAAAAAGATGGATCTACACCCTCAACATATTGGTTTCTTGCAAACATAACTAGTTAAATTGTTTTTTATAAATTTTAATAATTTGGGACCGAAGTTGACCCGAGGACTCAATGAAGTAGCTTTCATGGGCCCAATGTGGAATTGCAAGTTTGAACAATTCAAACTTGTAGAATTAAACAAACTTATTAGAAAACAAAAAAATTAATCAATCGCTTAAGTTTGTCCAAGTTATTTGTTTTACTTAAACCTATTAAAAAAGAATCATTTTATTTATAAAAGAACATGTATTATATAAACACAACTACACAAGCACAACGTATATATTAAGGTTATTTGGACCAACCGACCAATGTTGTTCCAGAAGAACACAACCAAATGTCCAGACCAACTAAGGTCCAAACAGTTTTAGCCCACGAGCGAATGACGCCACAACTTCGCGTCCAGACCAACTATAGTCGAAAGTGCACGCATCCAATTGTCTTTCGTTCGACCACGACCTCTTTGTTGAACCTAATTAAGTTAATCACAAAAAATATTGAGAAACAGAAACAAGGAATGTGCACCTTCCTAGCAAAAATTATTATAAAGGGTGTTATATATTAGTATGGAATATTAGAATTTAATAATCACAATTATTCGCAGTTGGCCGTCAACAGTCCCAACTTCAAAAATAACCACGGGCAGTCCCAACTATTAACATATTGGCCTCCATGGACCCTCACTAACAGAACCCTAACGTCGTTAGTCTCCAGTCATCAGAAAAAAGTTTTTGGCCGGAAAACTCAATTTTTTCGTCCCAAACCTCTTTGTAACCTTATTACGGACCTTTAGGAACATTTTCCTAGTAAAAACCCCAATTATTAAAGTCGCTGGAAAACTCTTTTTTACGCCGGAAAACTTAACTTTTTGGCCGGAAAACTTAACATCATCGTCACAAACCTCTTTGTAACCTTAGATCGGACATTTAGAAACCTTTTTCTGGTAAAAAACGGTTTTCTGGCGACCTGAGACTAACGGCGTTAGGGTTCTATTAGTCAGGGTCCATTGGTAGCCAATATGTCAATAGATGGGACTGCCAGTGGTTATTTTTTAAGTTGGGACTGTTGGCAGCCAATGACGAATAGTTGGGATTATTAAAATCAATATTCCTATTAGTAATACAATAATAGTATTTAACATGATAGTTTTACCTAAAACCACTTAACCTTGCACTTGCAAGGATTTGAACCACACCACTTTTGTAGGGGACAACTACTAAACCACTAGACCACTAGTTCATGAGTATTTAACCTAATGGTTGTTGTCAACTCTTTGCCAAGTGTGTTATTCTAAACTGGTACTGAAGTAGCTCGATAAATAAGCTTAGGATAACTAACTCAAGGTATTGGTGACACATTGGTTGTTAATATCTCGATTTTGATTTAATTATCCTACAATTTACGATTCTATTAAATAACAAACATATTGATAGCATATGATTTTGCAAAGGACTCGTCTTGAAGATAAAATAAAAACTCAATACGATTTTTTGTTGGTTAATTTGAATTAACGTAAATGTGTTGATCTTTTGTAGGATCGCTGCAAACATAGGCTCAAGTCCCACAGACAACAAGAATAAGAGAAATTTGTCATTAAAAAAAACTATACGATCGTAAGATATTAAGTGGATCCAATTTTGCTTGATAAATTAGTGAATTAAAAACTCATTTTGGGCTAACTTGTTAAGATAAGAAAACATGTAGATTAACCGGCTAATAAGGCCCATAACAGTGTAATAGTTTAACTACTAAAAATTGATTATCTTATTGCCAAATTTTATAATTTAATTTACTATAAGTCATATTACGTTATTGCTATCGTGTTATAACTTAAAATTTTTATTTTAGGAATATTGGATTTAAATAATCCCAACTTTCATCCATTGGCCGATAACACTCCCAACTTTCAACTTATTGGCCGATAACACTCCCTAACTGACTGAACCCTAACCCAGTTAGCTGATGTCAGCTGCCACATCATCAAAATTGCCATGTCAGCCGCCACATCAGCTGCCACGTCATGGAAAAATGCCATGTCACTTGCCACATCATATGCCACGTCATCAAAAATGCCACATCAGATGCCACATCAGCAAAAACTAACTGGGTTAGGGTTCAGTTAGTTAGGGAGTCTTATCGGCCAATAAGTTGAAAGTTGGGAATGATGGTGTACAAATCAAAAGTTGGGAGTGTTATCGGCTAATAGGTGAAAGTTGGGGTTATTTAAATCCATTATCCCTTTATTTTAAACAAACTTTAAAAACCAATATCAAAGTTTATATACTTGATTGTTTTTATTTTACCTCACTTGCATACTTGTTCATAACCTACTATTTAAAATACCACAAGCTTTTCTAAGAGGAGCATACATATGATTTTACTATGCGGCTCCGACTGTCTTGAGTGTCGGAGAGCCCAAGGGGCTTCAAGCGGTGCCCCCTTGCTCTCAACTCTCTCTACCACTTTAGGTATATCATTCTATACACATGTAGTTTAGTATATGCCCTTGATTGACTTGAATGTCTTAGTGTCCAAAAGGATTTCAAGTCGCCGTTACATCAGCATCAAGATCGATCTGAACTGGATCCGCCTCTTAGCATTGTTATCACACCCCGCACCTAACCATCGGCTTTTGGTAGCAACACTTCTATTAAATTTTTATCCATTAAATTCTCATCATTCCACCCACGGTTGTTTGACCAAAAGGGCTTTATTTAATCCCAGAATGGTTAAAATGCCTCTCTTTAAAAATGGGCTTAAATCCAAACCCAATTACCATCCATCCCAGAATGGTTCCTCTATTATTTGTTTGACAGCAAATTTGATTGATACTCAAATTTTATTCTTATTCTACTTTACACTGATAATCCTTAAATACATGAACCGTTCGATAGGAAGTTCGTTTTTGTTCGTTCATTTATTAAACAAACGAACAAGAACAAAAAAAATTCAGTAGTTCAGTTAAATGGACGAACATGAACAGAGGTTGCGTTCGTTCACGTATGTTTGTCAACGTTCGGTAACGTGTTCTTTGTGTTCGATAGTTCATTAGTATTTTTAGTTTTTATATTTTATTTAAATACTTAAAATTCCAACAAATAGAATAATTAATAATTATTAGTGTATTACATATTATGTTCATAACGCTAGTTTGTGTTCGTTTGTTTCCATATGTGTTCATGGACATTAGTCTTCTGATTTGTGTTCATCAACGTTCGTTTTTATTAGTTGCCTAAAATTAACAAACAAATGAACATCAAAAAGTTCATTTCCTTAACATACGAACACGAACATAAAATCTCGTTCGGTAAGAGTTCATGAACAGTTCGTGAACACGTGTATTTGTTAACAAACGAACACGAACAAGGTCTTGTTTTGTTCGTGTTCGGATCTTCTGCAGCCCTAATGGTTAGGGTATCAACTTCTCATATGTTTAGTCTTACTGATAGCAATCCAACTTTCGATTTGTACTACAACATTCCCAACTTCCAATTTATTTTCTTCTGGCACTCTCAACGACAGATGCCACATCACTAAACAAGCGTTACGTCGGCCAAAAAACCACCTCCGCAAAAAAGTGCCACTTCAAACGACACATCAGCAAAATAATGTCATGCCAGCAAAAAATGTCACGTCATATGGCACACCAGCAAAAAAACTATCTAGGTTAGGGTTTAGCTAGTTTGGAGTGCAAAAGAAATACAAGCTGAAAGTTGTGAGTGACGTGGTATAATTCGTAAATTATGAATGTTATTGGTCAAATAGTGAAAGTTTAGCTTTTTTAAATACAATATTTTTTTTAAATGTATGATACATCAAAATTCACTTGCACCCAATAATTATTTTATTTTTTCCTTACAAGTTCGACCGAACTTGGCACCAAACTCAGCAAAACAATACAAGTTCGCCCGAACTTGGCTACTGCCCAACCAAGACTTAACCGTTTCAGCTTTTCGGAGACTGATGCACTTCTGTTCGTGTATGCAGGCTGATCCGGCGCTCTTCTCGACTCTCCTCAGATCCCGAACTCTTACCAAAACACACCCACAGTGAGGATAGTTGACCCATTTTCGCTTTAACGCACTTTTGGGTGTTACATACGTTCCTATATTAAAATCACATCACAAACCAAATTGTTTATCACACACGAATAATCTGATCGTGTATGCTCAATACGTGATACTAGAAACATGTGACTAGGACTTATTTTCGTTACCTTGCTTTGTTAGCTAGTATGGTACTATAGTGTGGCTTACACCCGACAGGGTCTAGTTAGGATGGACGTGCAAGCCTTCTCACGGTAGTTAGCATGAGAAATAAGCCTATGTTAATCTGTGTGAAAATGTTTCGGTGTATCATGCTATGTAGTTAGATTATTTCACGAACGCTTTCTCGATTATGCTAGTAGTACTTAAACTCGTATGTTCACCTTTACTTAATTGTATTGACTTGTATTTTAACGTATGTAACAGGTTGACGATTTATAGCTTGGATGCCTTGGATGTTGCATGTGTAGTTTAGTTAGTTTTATTTAGTTTGTTTTAGAATGGTTTGTAATAAAATCTAGGGGAGATCGAATTGGATTGTGTTTAAGAGATTTTTTTGGTATGTAACGGTTATTTTGAAGGTTTATGAGTTTGATAGTATGGGATATTAAATGTTGATGTTTATCTTTGAAATGGCTGTTATGGAAATTCTCTTGATCAATCTGATTCACCAAGTGCCACTACCCCGATGATTCTGCCATCGGTTGGGGTGTGACAGATTGGTATTAGAGCGCCATAACTTTAGGATAATAGGTAGAATTGCCATGATTCGACCTAGTAGCATGTTTAAGTACCCGATTGACCTATCTTTGACTTAAATGTTAAACTACTTGCCATAAATGCTTAAATGTGCCTTTCCTAAGGCTAATACAATATACACGATTATGAAACGCTCGTATCTCACCAACGAGTGATCAAGTCGAGAATAGGTGTGAAAATCGAGAACTCTCGATGAGATCATTCACTCCGCGCATTCTCTCGCACGAGGTATCTTCGTTGAGTTAGGAGTGACATCCAAATCCTGATGAAAATCTCCATTTCTATCTAGGAATAAAGTTGTTAAGTTAGGGGCAAAACCAGCATCTTAGAAACTAATTCCGTGCTTCGATTTTCAATCTCACCAAAGTCTCGGTTATACCGATGATTTGGAACACGTATTAACTGGAAGGGTAAACGTCGTTAGCCGCTTGCGGTGAGAACGTTTATCTATTAGGCCAAAGCGTGGGTCCGAATGCAAAGGGTAGTCGAACCACTTTGGGTAGGCAAAAGTCTCAAAACCTCGGACACTCCCAATTGATTTAAGCCTATATCGTCGATTTACGCATCATCGAGTTTATTATTATTTACGTGTTTAAAATTTTGAGAATTTTCTTTTTATTCGATTTCTCGCTTTGATGATTTATCATATCATCGATTTATCGCATTTACGCTCCATCGAATGTGTGCACAACTCGCACAGCTCTCGAAATCTAAAACGCTAAATTAATACACCAACCAAACTGATCACTTAACTCGCTTACGCCTATGAGGACATGTGTACTCATGCGCGGTATTATCTCACTTATATATATCGCTTATATCCCGCTATTATATCGCATCTCGAACGCGCTACTTATAAGAAGGTGATTATGTGCAAAGTGTATGCTTATGTGCTTACGTGCTTATGTGCCTATGTGGATACGTGCTTATGTGTTTTTGTGCCTTGTAATAAATAATAATAATATAATAAATATTTAAACATAACTCTATTATAATCGAATCTCATCTAATCTAAATCCTTCGTGTAGATGTCTTCAATGGGATCGCACACCCAAAGGAATCTCCAGCGCAGCAACGCCGACAAGCGTATTGCCACCATGGTAGCCAAGGAAATGGCTAAGGTCATCCCGCAAATCGTCTCAGTAATCCATGTTGTGAGCAGTAACTCGTCAGTTGACTCGAAAGCTGAGAACCCCAAGTCACGGTTCAGCTTCAAAAATTTCAAGGCTTGTGCACCTCTCGCCTTCACGGGCAACGATGGACCGACAGCTATGTTCCATTGGTTTGACGCCATCGAGGTCACCTTTAGGCAAAGTGGATGCCCCGATGACCTCCCACAGTGAACGCTACCGGAGTCTTCCAGTCCCGTGCTCTTGACTGGTGGACCGCCGAAAGGAATAGGCGCGGTAATTATGAAGCCTACAGTCTATCTTGGGAGGAACTCTAGGAAGTGATATGAAAGAGTTTTGTCCTCCGCACGAAATGCAAAAGCTCGAGAATGAGTTTTGGGAATCAAACAGGATGGTCACGACAATGCTGGATTCACTGCTCGGTTTAAGATTTTGAGCATCATCTGTCCCAGCCAGGTTGATACGACTGAGAAAGCTATCAACAAGTACATCCGTGGTTTACCCGAGTGTGTCGCAAATTTTGTGAAAGTTGCTCGTACTACAACAATCGAGGAAACCTTCATGCTCGCTGCTGAGATCAATGATAGCGAGTCCAAGATGGGTATTTCAAGAATCATGCGATAGTTGCCAATCAAGCTATCGTCTAACCAACTGCTGCTACCGAACCACCAAGTGACCCGAAGGGAAAGCGTCAGGGAAGCAAGAGAGGAAACCCGAGTAAGAACTATGCTCTCGCCGCTCCAGCAAACTCGCAGCCGCTCCAGTCAGCCGCTCCGAACGCACCACCAGCTAAGCGTGCGTATACCGGACCTTACCCACTGTGCCCTAAGTGCACTTATCATTATGTGGTGGGTGGAAACTGCCGTTTTTGCACAAACTGCAATATCTACGGCCATTTTACTGTGAGTAGCCGATCAGGTCCTCGTCAGCCAGCCCTCAGGCTCCAGCAGTTCCAGCTTTACCCGCTCCTCCTCAAGCCAATCAGCAATAAGCTCCAAAAGCACGAGTGTGCTATGTGTGTGGTGATCCGAATCATTTCGCCAATGTCTGCCCGAATCGTCCTGTCAAGCAAGAGCAGCCAGCACCGCAGCCTCAGCCACAGTAGCAGCAACAGCAACCACAAGCTGCGCGTGTCAGAGCCTTTAACCTCAATCACCGCCAGGCCCAGAATGACAACAATGTTGTCAATGGTACGTTTCTCGTTAATGGTATTTATGCTTCATGTTTATTTGATATTGGTGCCGATAATTGTTTGTATCGTTAGAATTCGAAAAGGTTTTAAAATGTAAGCGCGCTAAACTCCCAAACACTTTCGATGTAGAAGTTGCCACCGGAAGAACCAGTTACCGTAAATTCCGTTTTGCGTGGTTGTAATCTCGATCTCAACAACCATGTCTTCTCGATCAATCTCATACCTATGTAGTTAGGTAGCTTCGATATCATAGTAGGTCTGGATTTTCTTCGTGAAAACCATGCTGAAGTTGTATGCTTCGATAAAATGATTCGTTTCCCTCTCCCAAACGGTGATCAACTTCATGTATACGGTGAACCTCCCTCAAAGAAGTTGATGCTTTTGTCATGTACTCGAGCACACAAATGCTTGCAAAAGCGATGTGTTGCTTTCCTCGCCCACATTGTGAACCGGAGAAAGAAAAGAAGACTTATAAAGATGTTCCCGTTGTTTGTGAATTTCCTAAAGTCTTTCCCGACGAATTACCCGGTTTACCCCCTACTCGAGATGTTGAATTCCGGATCGACTTAGTACCCGGAGCTACTCCCGTTGCTAAAGCTCCTTGTCGCCTCGCACCATCCGAAATGCGCGAGCTATCAACCAACTTCAAGAGTTTCTTGATAAAGGTTTCATACGCCCGAGCACTTTGCCATGGGGCGCTCCCGTCCTTTTCGTGAAAAAGAAGGATGGGTCGTTCCGAATGTGCATCGATTATCGTGAACTTAACAAACTCACGATAAAGAACCGCTATCCTCTTCCTCGTATCAACGAATTATTTGATCAGCTTCAAGGTGCTACTTATTTTTCCAAGATCGATCTTCGTTCCGGCTATCATCAGTTACGCGTGTTGGATGAAGATGTTCCGAAAACCGCCTTTCGTACTCGTTATGGCCATTTCGAATTCGTGGTCATGCCTTTTGGTCTTACTAATGCACCCTGGTTTTCATAGATTTGATTGAACCGTGTGTGTAAAGGCTTCTTAGATCGTTTCGTCATTGTGTTTATCGTAACATTTTATCTATTCGAAGTTGAGAGACGAACACGCGCGTCATCTCCGTTTAGTCCTCGAACTTCTTCAAGGAAATCGCCTTTATGCTAAGTTCTCAAAATGTGAATTCTGGCTCGAAGAAGTCCAATTTCTCGGCCACATCGTTAATAGTCAAGGAATTCATGTCGACCCTGCAAAGTCGAAGCCGTTAAGAGTTGGATTACACCGAAGAATGCATCCGAAATCCGTTCATTTCTTGGATTGGTGGGTTATTACCGTCGATTCATCGCCGACTTCTCGAAAATCTCTGTTCCGCTTACCGCTTTATCTCATAAAGATAAACCTTTTGTTTGGGATTCTAAACAAGAGGAAGCTTTTCAAACTCTCAAGCGTATGCTATGAAACGCTCCTATCCTCACTTTACCCGACAGAAAGGACGATTTTGTTGTTTATTGTGATGCCTCTAATCTTGGTCTTGGTTGTGTTCTCATGCGACGAAGACAAGGTTATCGTGTATGCATCTCTACAACTCAAGATCCACGAGAAGAACTACACAACCCACGATCTCGAACTCGGTGCAGTTGTTTTTCCATTGAAGATATGGCGACACTACCTTTACGGTACTAAGTGTACGGTCTTCACCGACCATAAGAGCTTACAACATATCTTTAATCAAAAAGAACTAAACATGCGACAACGTCGATGGGTTGAACTTCTCAACGATTACGATTGCGAGATACGCTACCATCTCGGCAAAGCAAATGTCGTCGCCGATGTTCTAAGTCGACGAAGCTATGTGTATAGTGTTCGTGACTCTCAAGCTGTGAATGATCTCGAAATCAAAAAAAAAACTGCTCCGCTCAATTCGCTTGTTTTAACGAGAATACTTTGGAGGAAGAAATGAAATGTGGTGCCGAAACTCAGCTAGTATCTAAGCCTAATGGTATTTATTACTATCTCGATCGTATTTGGATTCCTACTCGTGATAATCTCCGTGAATTACTATGACCGAAGCTCATAAATCTCGATATTCCATTCACCCCGGTGCCGATAAGATGTACCAGGACCTTCGTCCTAAGTACTGGTGGCCGGGCATGAAAAAGGATATCGCCTTGTACGTCTCAAAGTGCTTAACTTGTTCGAAAGTTAAAGCCGAACATCAAAGGCCCTCTGGTTTACTCGAACAACCCGAAATCCCGATGTGGAAGTGGGAGAGTATAGCTATGGACTTTATTACCAAACTTCCCTGCGCTTCATCCGGTCACGATAGCATTTGGGTTATCGTTGATCGTCTTACTAAATATGCGCACTTTATTGCTATACGAGAAGACTTTAAGGTCGAACGGTTAGCCCGGATCTATACCAGACGAAGTTATATGTCGACACGGGACGCCTCGTGACATCATCTCCGACCGAGACGGTCGCTTTACTCCGCGTCTCTGGGAGACTTTTCAGTCCGCACTCGGTACTACGCTTAGTCTAAGTACCGCTTTTCACCCTCAAACCGACGGTCAGACTGAGCGAACAATCCGAACCCTCGAAGACATGCTTCGTGCGTACATCATCGATTTTGGTGGTAACTGGGATACACATTTACCTTTAATCGAATTCTCGTACAATAATAGTTATCATACCAGCATTCAAATGGCTCCTTTTGAGGCACTGTATGGAAGAAAATGTCGATCGCCTATTGCATGGCACGAGATCGGAGAAGCACAAATCACCGTCCCGAGCTAATTCAAGAAACAACCGACAAGATTATCTAAATCAGAGACAATCTCTTGAAAGCTCGGAGTCGCCAAAAGAGTTACGCCGACAAACGACACAAGCCCCTGCAATTCGAAGTGGGAGATCACATACTCCTAAAGGTTGCACCTTGTAAGGGAGTGGTCCGCTTCGGCAAGAAAGGAAAGCTAGGCCTCGATACGTTGTCCCTTTAAGATTCAGGAAAGGATCGGCAAGGTAGCCTATCGTCTCGAACTACTGGCGGAACTTAATAATGTACATCCGACTTTCCATGTGTCTAATCTCAAAAAATGCTTAGCCGAAGAAAATCTGCATGTTCCTCTCGAAGATCTGCAAGTTAATGAAACGCTCCATTTCGTGGAGAAACCCGTTGAAATCATGGATCGAGAGACCAAGAAACTCCAACGCTCTCGCATACCTATCGTGAAAGTCCAATTGGAAAGCAAACGCGGCACCGAGTTCACTTGGGAACTCGAAAGTGATATAAAAATGAAATATCCGCAACTCTTTGTTACGGCCACTGCCTAATTTCGGAACGAAATTCCCTAAAGTAAGGGAGATTCTAACAACTCGAAAATTCGATTGTTATCTTTCATTTTTGTTTTTCCGTTTATCTACCTTTGTACTCCCGAGATTCGGTTGATAATAAAGTTTATGTTAATTAATTATGGTGTTGTACGTTATTGTCGCATCTAAATCGCTTATTAAATCGTATCGCTAATCTCATCGCATCACAAATCGCAATTATTTTTGTGGTTTTATATTATTTATGTGATATGTGTGCTTGTGGTTACTATTACGCTCGCTAACGCATCGCTCTGGCATTCTCGAATCGCTAAATCGCACTATTATATCAATTATAACGCTTAGCACTTTAATTTAATGCTTAATATACCTAACTAATACGAACCGAATCACCAAACGAACATTTAACGCGAAAAACAAAGAAAATTCAGCAACTTAAGTCAAGTTCGCTCGAACTTGGTGTTACCAAGTTCGGCCGAACTTGACTGATGAAAGCAGAATCCCTCTTTTATCTACAAGTTCGCTCGAACTTGTACATACCTGTACAAGTTCGGCCGAACTTAGCTATTCATCCCCAAAATCCCTACAAGTTCGCGCGAACTTGCTCTCACCAGCTCACCTTTTTGCCTTCTCCTATAAATACTCAGCTCATTCCTCTCATTTGAACTTGCTGTAAGTTCGCCCAAAGCTCTCAAAACCCAAAACCTTCGTGTTCTAAGTAAGAATCAACCCGATTTCACTGCAACAACGTTTATCAACGTTTTACAAACGTTTAAAACGATTTTGGCACAAGGCGTAGCCTTCGTTTTCATCAAAACTCATTCTTTTACGAAAATCTTCATATTTTTCTTCCAAAACTTCTAGTTTTAAGCTTAGATCTACACAATACCATACACAATACGAGTTCGTTTGGTGTTAGCAGAGTCTTCCCAAACACGAGATCTGCAAGATCTCGTCTTGTAAGTTATAGATCTGAGAAAAACCTTTGATAAACATTGATTTCTACACAAGATAGGGACTTTTGATGATGTTTTGTTCATCTTCTGATATGAAACGAAGCATCTATCATTCAAGATCCCTATCTGGAAGCACAAGGACGTTTATGTCGGTTTACACAAGCCGGACTAACCCGAACGCACCCCGAGTTCGCCCGGATTAGCCCACGCTTTTGTAAAATGGCTAAAACTACTCTAAAAGACCTCTCTGACCCAAGTTTTCTCAGTAGCACAGGGTTGGAGGGATGAACACTCGATTTTCCTCAGCAAACAACGCGAAAACGCAAGATTTTGGACCCGAAAACATCAAGTTCGCTCGAGAATCCCCAGCACAACAGGTCAAGTTCGACCGAACTTGTACCCAAATTGGGTCAAGTTTGACCGAACTTGAGCCAATTTCATCAATCTTCTCACAAGTTCGCTCGAACTTGCCTCATTTCCCAATAAATCAAGCAAGTTCGCCCGAACTTGCCTTTCCAGTAAGAGTTTCCTTACAAGTTCGCCCGAACTTGACAAGATTCCTAAGAATCTTACCAAGTTCGACCGAACTTGGCACCAAACTCAGCAAAACCATACAAGTTCGCCCGAACTTGGCTACTGCCCAACCAAGACTTAACCGTTTCAGCTTTTCGGAGACTGATGCACTTCCGTTCGCGTATGCAGGCTGATCCGGCGCTCTTCTCGACTCTCCTCAGATCCCGAACTCTTACCAAAACGCACCCACAGTGAGTATAATTGACTCATTTTCGCTTTAACGCACTTTTGGGTGTTACATACATTCCTATATTAAAATCACATCACAAACCAAATTGTTTATCACACCTGAATAATCTGATTGTGTATGCTCAATACGTGATACTAGAAACATGTGACTAGGACTTATTTTCGTTAACTTGCTTCGTTAGCTAGTATGGTACTATAGTGTGGCTTACACCCGACGGGGTCTAGTTAGGATGGACGCGCAAGCCTTCTCACAATAGTTAGCATGAGAAATAAGCCTATGTTAATCTGTGTGAAAATGTTTCGGTGTATCATGCTATGTAGTTAGATTATTTCACGAACGCTTTCTCGATTATGCTAGTAGTACTTCAACTCATATGCTCACCTTTACTTAATTGTATTGACTTGTATTTTAACGTATGTAACGGGTGAGGATTTATAGCTTGGATGCCTTGGATGTTGCATGCGTAGTTTAGTTAGTTTTATTTAGTTTGTTTTAGAACGGTTTGTAATAAAATCTACGGGAGATCGAATTGGATTGTGTTTAAGAGATTGTGTTGGTATGTAATGGTTATTTTGAAGGTTTATGAGTTTGATAGTATAGGATATTAAATGTTGATGTTTATCTTTGAAATGGCTGTTATGGAAATTCTCTTGATCAATCTGATTCGCCTAGTGCCCCTACCCTGTTGATTCCGCCATCGGTTGGGGTGTGACGCCTCTCCCTTACCAATCATGAGCTTTTTTTTAACAGCCAACAGAATCAATCCGAAGCATTTTCGGGCATTCACTGGACCAAACGGAGTACTCCACGAGTAACCCGAGTCCACCACCAATTACGGGAAAAACTCAGTAACTCATTGGCCCGTAGACACGACGGTAATTACAAGTAAAACACATTTGGCTCAAGGATCGAACCTAGGTTTCACTGAGTCTAGTATCTCACTCTGCACCAAATAGGAGTTAAACTTGTATTTTTCAAAAAAATACAAGTGTTTCACCACTTAATCAAAAAATCATTGGCGTTCTTTAGCAAATTTTATTAAGAATAATCCGGAAAGATCTTGTCATTGTGTTATTACATGGTTTATTAATATTAATATTAATAGGAAATTTGCAAGAAACCCATGTGTCGGGTTAGAACCGGTAAGCAGACAAAAGAAGCTATGTGTCGAGTTGGTATTGGTTGTATCTCCTTGATGTTGGTGAGCTAAACCGTATTCACCCGCCCACGTTGCATGACTTTGACTACTTCCATTGTCTATATTCGCCCACCTTAAAATTTTATTTTTCGCTTTTTTTCTTTTGAACGGCAAGAAGCGTTGTTAGCCCAAGCCCGAAAGGCCATCAACACGAGTTCCTATAAAAAATCCACCGCCCGAAGGTACTACGATAAAACTTGATTGGGTTCGAATTTGAACTTGAGACCTTTGGCCTTAAACCTAAGTCTTAAACTAAATTAGGTTCATCTCCACAATTACTTTATTATACCATTTACATGTACAAGATACGTGTCAACAGTGGCTAAGCTTGTCACGGGGAACGTATATACCCAAAAATTTCTATTCGAAAACTACATATACAACACTACTGCGCGAAAAATTCGGGGGGCGGCCGGCCCCTCCCGCCCCACTTATCCTGCGCCCCTGCGTGTCAAACTATAATTATATGATTATACCCTTTTACATTGTACGGTTATATCATTTTCATAATACAGCTATGAGTCAAATGATTATATCGTACATCAGGGGCGGACCTAGGTAGAAGTCTGGGTGGGTGAGTGCATCGCCTAAAAAAATAGTGTATTTTATAGGGTAAAATTCCGATCACGTCCCTTAAAATTTTGGTTAAACCCCTCGTTCGCACCCCTTAAAATTATTTCATGGGTCTGCCATTGTGGCGATCACATGTCTGCCCACTACCCAGGTCAGGAGCGTTTCTTTATTACGCATTAACAAGTTGCGGTTATGCCATTATTACAATGTTGTCATGTGTACCATAACCCTATGTACATAAATATGTTCAATAACCGTCATTTCGTGACAGACTTGCTTACGCTTCTTAGATGAAATTCACTTTTAGCTATAAATAGATGTATACCCACGCCACCACGCATACATGAGTATAAATAAGTATGTAAATTAATAGTGTATTTCTTAATTTAATTATTTAATTTTACCGTAAAAAGATAAAAATCAAAGTCTAGTGTGTAAACTAATTATGCAATTTGCATTATACAAAGTGAAAGTAAACAAAAAGGGAATTAAAAGATGGCCTTGGTTTATATATCCTAGGAAAAGGAACACACGTTTCGATAATTACTAGGGCCAATTCACACGATTGCCAAAAATTAAAAAACGTGTTCCTTTAAAAAAGTTTTCGACCAAAACTTGCCAAAAGGATTAAACATTTTTTCTTCTTTATCGTCTTTTACTTTAACTTTTATGGGCCGCTGACTCAAAAATAAGTATGACTTTAATTTTGGCACAAGGATCATGTTTCTAATACTTAATTAATTTTAAATTTTGTTTTGCCACATTAAACAAATTGTGTTTAATATAATAATATTTATATATTACTAATTTAATAGGCCTCATTTTTTAAAATATATGATGAAAATAGGAATGTAAACTTGGGCAATTAACAATCAAATACATTTTATTTGATGGGGCAGCCCCATTTACTAGGCGTTGTATCCCATCTCCCACCAATATTATACTTACGCTAGAGGCTGGACATATAGAAAAAACCTCATGTGTATAACATGGAGGGACTAACAGTGTTATTTGTGTTTAACTTCATTCCAAAAGTTTTAATAATCTTCTTGGTGCTAGTTCAATCTTCAACCGATCGGTACTAAAGCATCACTATCATTACAAATGAATCTAGTTTGATAGTTTTGTAACGGTGTTGAATAAGCAAAATGTCATTCACGGATCTTCAACTTGTATTTTTGCACCAGGAAACAACAGTTAGCCTCGTCACAATAGGATGGAATTTATTTCCATGACACAACTCCGGGGTGAAAACGAACACTAATTTCATAGCAATTAAAGTGAGAGTAAGGAATTAATACCATTTTTTCATAGATTAGGCTATGTATTACCATTTCACAAGTTTTCATTGTCACATCAAAAAAGTGACTACAAAATCACTGCCATGTAAACATAGGCTTTAACTCACTTTTTTTCACTTTTGGTGTGTAATAGTTTCAAAAGTTTTTGATATGCACCACCCATAAAATAGTATTAAATAAAATAAGTAAAAAAGAAATAAAAGCTTAACATGATTAGTAGATAGCCTTTGAGGCCCACCTCCTTCATCGGGGCATGAAAGAGACTACGCCTCCTTTAACCCTCCATTCACAACCCCCTAACTTCTACATCACCAGAGTATTATCCCGTAACAAATGGCCTTATAAGCAAGTACTTTTATTAGAATGTTCTTGGACTCTTTTACTAACATCGCATGCGGTCATAAAGCTGTTAATTGTTTTCGAAGTAGCGTACGTGTGGATGTAAACCTCAATCCAAATAATCCTTCTGATAATTTAAATTAATCGAAACCTCATGGAGAATTAAAGACAAACAAAGGGTTGGTTATTCACAAGAGTAGCCCACAAAGGATAAGAAGGGACATATCGTTAGATATTTTAAACATCCGGTCAATTCCATTGTACTTGTCGCCAATCTTGAAGAGAACCTGAAAACCAGTTTTTAATTACAGTGGTCCCAGTTGGCCCTCACATTTGATATCAAACAGAATATTTAAAATATCATTTAATAATACACAATAACATCACAAGACTTATTTCATATTTTGCAAACCACATTTTCCAAACTTTAGACCACGACAACCATAGTTACATTCCTTTTCCTAAAAAAAAAAAACGAAACCTGTATATCCACTCCAACTACTCATTATGACACTTTTACCCCTCTTTTCCTACTTCTAACTTATACTATATACTATAGGAGACAATATTGTTTTAAAATCCGGTTTTTATATCGTACTGGATTGGACCCAGAAACGATTTAACTGGGTTTATCAGTCAGTTTAACCGGCTCTACCGGACGGTTCTACTGTTACTCCCGACCGATTTGAACTGGTTTTTAAAACATTGGCAGACGGTAGACTGTTATTTTGTACAAAGGGTAACAAGGGCATTTCACAATTCCCACCGAGAAAGGGGAAAAGGGATGCTTTTCACAAAAGTATAAAACTAAAAGGACTTGATAGTAATTAAACAAAAGTCTAGGGGGGCTGTTTAGACTTCTATGATTATTCCTCCCATCGGTGCTCTATGAGGAATCCCCTTTCTCCTCTTCACCGCCCTGAAACCGCCGGCCATCGGCGGCGGCGTCGACGGCGTAAAGCTGTGAACTCTTCCGTTACAGTTACTCATCCTCCGTCTACGCCTGTTACTACTATACGAATCCTCCGAATCCGATACCGGCACCATCAATTGATTACTCTTCCGTTCGTAATTCTTTGATGTTCCGACGATCTGCATCGATCGGAATATTAATACTAGTTACGGATTTCCGGTAATATAGTAACGGAAATAGAATGTATATATAGATTATTGTAATACTGACCTTGCATCCGAGGGAGCAGAAGCGGAACGAGTCTAGAAGACTCCGTTCGCATACTTCGCAGGTGTTCGTTACACCTTTTCCAGGCCTCGGTTGTGGCCGTTCGTTAAGAAAAACGACTTTCGCACTGTTGATGACGTACGTCTGTACTGAAGTGATGTCTAGGTGTTTCTGAATCTCAGAAACCCTAATTACATCGTGATATGATGATCTACGAATCTGTAAATCAATCAATTAGAAATTGATCATGTGAAAAGAGAAATTGACAAAACGAATAAGAAGAATCAATGGTGGTGAAAAGATGAATATGAACCTGAATGTTGCGGTGGTCCTTGTGGTGATTGAGACAGAGAGAGCATAGAGGGCCGTTCGTACAATCCAAACAGTACATGTTACATTCTGACTTGTGTGAATCCGCGTGTAGTTTGCATTGAACGAAAAAACTTTCACGAAGCATCGGTTTCAACCACGGCGGCCATTTCTTATCGTCTTCGTTAGGTCCTCCGGCTCCCTGCATTACATCATACAACGAATTAGTCAAGTTTCTTGGCGCCAGAGGATGTGGACCTACTTAGCCGAGTTCAAAGGGTCATGCACACTAATATTATGATCCCGAGATCTATGAATGTAGTTTTTAAAAGAGTTAGTTTTACTATTCAGAAAGTGGTATCGCCGCAGCTTGTTGCCCGTTTACCTTCTATCTCGAGATAATTATTATCTTTTTATGTAATATTACACGAATTAAACATGGATACATAAATAAGATGATGAAATCAATAAATGAATGTAAACAGTTTTAACAAAATTGTTGTTAAAAGGAAAACGTTATAGCATAAATAAGGTAGATACGAACCATGACACGACGGTTTTTAGGCTTGAATTCACGGACGGCGATGGTTTTTTGGTTGTCGATTGGCAGTTTCACAGCGGGAGAGTGGTGGTGACTGGTGGTCGGAGCAAATGAGTTGAAATGAGGGAATGGAGTGAGTGGGTTGTTCTTATCCGCACACACAAAGTGAGTTTGAAATGTATAATGAAGTGGACAAATCCCGAGCCTAGTTACGAAGCTAAAGGTGAACGGAGCCTAAGAGACCGTCCGGCGCAAGGAACCGACCTCCTTTCCTTTTTCATATTCCTTTTTCATGCCACTTTTTATATTTCCTTTTTAAAATACTTTTACGGTTTAAATAAAGATATGTAGGTAGGGGTAAATTCAGCTGATTGGATGAATGGTTATATCGGTATTTTTTAATGGTAAAAATGAATGTTATTGGTTGGTTTCATAATAAGTAGTTTAAAAATCCATATATAGTTAATAAAATAATTGCTTTTAAAAGGGTGTTGTAGTGGTAATAAAGTAGTATGAGCATTAACAACAATGGATTAAATCTATCGTCTAATCACTATGTCATATCATTTCAATCGTCATCACTCAAAACATCATTTTCTTCTCTAACGATAAACTATTTCAAACCTTCACATCACGTACCACTTTTACTAACTTTTTACACTAAAAAAAATACTATTGTGAGTGGTGTCCCCACTCCTTCCAAGCCACAACCGTTTGCCCCACCAACCGTGTCCCGCTGCACCACCTCCTCCAACAGACTAGCCGTTGAAATGCTCTAAAGATAACCCGTCTCCAAAAGGTGAGGATCAAAATTTGAGTGTCATTAAAAAATGTTAGTAAAATAATTTTTCTCGATAATCATAACAGTTAAAATTGTAATTAGAAGCGTAACTTTCAGTCATTATATGTATATGTATGTGTATATTTTTGGAGACATCGTTTTTTTTATAAAAAAATCATGTCTTTAGCTACAAAGAAGTTTACTGAGCAAGGAACGCTAGAGTTGGTTGAGGCCTCGTGTATGACATGTTTTCTTAATACAACTTTCGTTGCTGATGTGTTGAATTTTGGATACATCATAGCTTGTTGGGAAGTTGTAAAATGGAGAACTCAAAACACATAAATTACTAATTAAATAATTATACAGAAAAATAATTATATGTATAAAATTTATATATGTGTATAGAAATATATATGTCGTGTATTTTTTGTAACGTTTACTTGGATAATATTTTGTAGTTTGAACATGTGTTGAATTTTGACACTTTATTTTACAGAACTATCTTTGTGACTTGTGAGCAGTTAAAAATAATTATAGTTTACTATTTCGAGGAAAATGGTTAAATAGCATTTCTTCGAGAACTATTTCCTACATTAGATCATCATTCAATAACTGATTTGTCAGTGCCACAAGATGAGTTGGCAGCCTTTTCCTTTCGATTTTCTTAAGATATTTTTTTAAACTTGTATTTCCTTTAATAGCATTAAAGCTTGTAAGGGGTAGGGGTGGTCATCACAGATCACTCATCACTCACTTACAACTTCTATTAAGTTCCACCATGTCATTAACCATTATTCCATCACTCACAACCTTTTTTAGTGGAAATGCTCATCACTCACAACACCAAACAATAAACCCTCACACCCCCTCACATGCTTCCCTTTATCACGCGTGATATATATCACGTGTTATGAAACCTCACGCGTGAAACTACTGAGTGGCGGTGGCAATTGAGATGTTCCACGCGTTATAAAATGCCAATCACGTGTTTATAACCTCCCACCCCAGGTCCCCTAAAGCCATCCTTTTGACATGCTATGCATTATTCTACAAATTAATTTTAAAAATGTAAGAACACATGAATAGAGGATAGAAGTACTGATGAGCATGTCGTACTAGCTACTGGTTTGAAATTGATATTGGTATCGGATTCTTCAAAAAGAAGCATTTTCGGTACTGACATTTAACGTTTTTTATACCAGTTTTTATCTTCAAATACTAGTCAGTAACGGTACCGGTACCTTTTTTTTGGGATTTTCAGTACGGTTTCGTACCAGTTTTTGGAAATTTAGAGATGAGTGGTATTTGTGTTAACACATTTTCGGGTGTTAATTGAAAATAGTTGGTGACAGAAAATGGGAGACCAAGGGTCTGGAGGCGGTTGGCCCGCCGGATCTAAGGAAGTCACCGGTGTGGCAAAGTTCTTCGTGAGCAATCTTCTGGATAGATGTAGTTCTAAAGAGGTAGAAGAATGTTTCATTGTTTTCGGGGATGTAACAGGGGTTTACATAGCCGGGAAGAGAGACAAGATGGGGAGAAGATTTGGGTTTGTTAGCTTCAAAGGGGTAAAGGATTTGGTTGACCTAGAACACAGTATGGGTAAAGTCAAGATAGGGAGTCACTCTCTCAACATCAACCTTGCTAGGTTTGCCGCCGAGAACAAAGGCTTTTTCAAACATCAAGGGAACCAGGAAGGACACATGCATGGCAAATCTGCACAAGGTAACGCTCAGAATCCAACGAGTTTTGGATCCATACCGAGGGGTGGAGCGACGTACAGGGATATAGTTGCCGGTTATAGTCCTGGTAAAGAAGGAATAAACCTAGAAGTCTCAGCTTTTGTCAAAGGGTACCACCATGTTCTGAATAGAGCTCTGGTTGGGACCGTGAAAGACCTGACCGCCTAAAGGGAGATCAATAGTAAGACCAGGAACGATGGTGGAGGTGTTTCTGAGATCAAATATTCGGGTGGGGTTAACATCTTGATTATTTTTTACGCCGTGGATGATGCTAAGCTTTACAAAGACCTGATGGAAAAGAAGAAGGATTTTTATACTAGGTTGGATATCTGGGAAGGTCAAGCCTTGCCTTTCGATAGAATTGCCTGGTTAAAAATTATTGGAGTTCCTCTACACTTACTAGATAACGAGGTCTTTGATTCCATCGGCAGAATTTTCGGTAAGGTGGTCCATGCATCACAAATCAATGAAGAAACTGGAGATCTCACGTTCGACTTGTTGGGGGTTCTGGTTGGAGATGGGGTGGAGATTAATCAAGAGGTAACTTTGGTCCGGGAGAACAAAGAAGTTCAAAGTGTGGGTTAGAGAAGAAGCGAGAGACTGGATTCCAGACTTACTAGAAGTTGAGGAAGAAAGTTCTGAGGAGGATGACGATGATAACCAATCTCTCAGTTATGGCAATGATGATGGCTACCCAGCCGGGAAGCCCTCTGGTGAAGTCAAAAAGTCAGTACCGGGAGCTGTTACGTTGCAAAACCCCTTCAATACTAGCATGCAAGAACATTTGTTACGGGAGGAGACGGTGGTGTTTCCCAAATGGGAAGATGCTTGGGAAGAGGGGGAAATTAGGGAAACACACTTTCCAAGTAATGGGTCTCTGACTTTCGGATTTAAAGCTAAGCGGGCCAATAAGAAAAGTAAGATCTATAGGGCCCAAAATAGCTTCTTAAGTGAAACTGGATTGGGCCGGTCCAGAAAGAGGCCAAGAGTGGACGATTCAGTTAGCGATGCTAATCTTCCGGGCCTGTGCCAGGAAAAAGGGGGAGAAATATTGCACTGTCAAAGAAACCTAGGGGGCTCCAATTATTTTTCAAAAAACCTGGAGGGCTATATTGATCTAAATGTGAACTTGGCTCAGTCACCTTCTGGTTCTATTGATGAGGGCTCAGGGAAAGGGGATGACGAAGCTATGATGAGTTCTCTGGTGAATATGGGAGGGCAGTTGGGGCAAAGTTCAAACAATAGAGAAAACATAGTCGAATCAGTGGTCGACGCCACTATCGAGATAGGGTATAGATTTGGAGCTGAGCTGCAAAATCAGGGAGAAGTTGTTAAAAAAGCCATTGCAGAAGAATGAATCCAATTTGGTAAGTCATGAATTTCCTCTCGGTTAATATTAGAGGTCTGGGGGTGGACGCTAAAGCGGGGTGGGTGAAAGGTATTAGACGAGAGTTCGGTGTCTCGTTTATTGCTCTTCAAGAAACGCAATTTAATGATTTAAAGGATTTTGATGTGGCAAAATATTGGGGGTATGATTCTTTCGAGATGGATTGAGTGGCGGCGAGTGGTCGCTCGGGAGGTTGTCTTAGTTTATGGGATCCAAAAGTTTTGAGGCTGGTTGAAACTGTGAAACACCAGCATTTCCTTTTAACCAAGGGTAGATTCACGGGCTCGCATAAAGAAGTTAACATTTTGAACATCTATGCCCCTCAAAAAGTCCCAGCAAAAAGGACTTTATTGAATGAAATTTTGGGATTATTGAACAGTTTTTCGGGTCAGTGGATCCTCCTTGGGGATTTCAATGCGGTTAGAAGTCCGGAGGAAAGAAAGAACACCAAGTTTAATGCGATCAGCGCCAGGGATTTTAATTCGTTTATTGCCAGTGCGGGTTTGTTGGAATATAATATGATTGGGAGAAACTTTACTTTTCTTGCGGACAACGGAAACAAATTAAGCAAGATCGATCGCTTTCTCGTTTGTTTTAGCTTCTTTAGTGATTGGCCTGGAGCGTGTCTTCGTGTGTTAAATAGAGGTTTCTCGGATCACTGCCCTCTTCTTTTATGTACTGTAAGCAAGAACTTCGGAGCTCGGCCCTTTAGAGTTTTCAATTCCTGGCTAGAAAAGGAGGGTTATGTTGAGCTGGTTGAGAAATCGGCTGAGCTTTTCACAAGTACAAAGTTTTTTCCGGATCTTAATCCTTCTCATAAATTCAAGTTTATCAGAGAAGCTATTAAGAAATGGAGGGACGATATGGTGTTAAATGAAGGTAAGGAAGAGGCTTTGCTCAGGCAAGAGCTGGACAAGCTAGATCTTATTCTAGAATCTAGGAATTTAGAGGAAGAAGAGGACTGGATAAAGACCGAATGCAAAAAAAACCTTGGGGAGATTGAGCGGAACAAAGCGAAAGACCTTAAAAAACGATTTAGGGTCTGATGGGCTATCGATGGTGACGATAACACGTCTTTTTTTCACGGGGTAGTCAATTCTAGAAAAGCGTCTAACTCCATCCACGGGCTTATGATTAACGGGGAGTGGGTCCAAAACATGGGCTTATCAAAAGAGAGGTTTTCACGTTCTTCAGAAACCAATTCTCAGAGGCTCATGTGGACAGGCCTAAACTTGTGTGTCAAGGCTTGCGTAGGCTTTCGGCCGAGGAGGGCTCTGGGATCGTTTCTCCTTTCACAGCGAAGGAGATCAAGGAGGCTGTCTTCGAGTGTGGGTCGGATCGGGCCCCGGGGCCTGACAGTCTTAATTTTAAGTTCATCAAACGGTTTTGGCACCATTTCGAGCAAGATTTTTCTGAGGTTATGGGTTATTTTTTCTCTTCTGGAATTATTAATAGAGGGTGTGGATCATCCTTTATTACGTTGATCCCTAAGACTAAAGATCCGAATAGCCTTAAAAATTATCGACCGATTAACCTCATAGGGGTTATCAGTAAGGTGATTTCAAAGATTATGGCCAACCGATTGAAGAAAGTTATTGGGTCAGTAGTCTCGGATTATCAGTCGGCGTTCGGTAAGGATAGATTTATCCTTGACGGTCCTTTGATGCTCAATGAAGTTTTGTCCTGGTTAAAAGTTAGAAAAAAGAAAGCTTTTTTATCAAGATCGACTTCGAGAAAGCTTACGACAATGTAAATTGGAATTTTCTCATCTCAACGTTATCTCAAATGGGGTTTCCAGAAAGATGGTGCAGTTGGGTCAAAGGTATTCTCGTATCTGCGAGGTCTTCTGTTCTCGTCAACGGAGCTCCTACGTTTGAATTCCAGTGCCAAAGGGGTTACGCCAATGAGACCCTCTACCCCCTTTCGTGTTCCTTATTGTTATTAAGGTTCTTTCGGGTCTTATTTCAAAGGCGTGTGATCTGGGTTTGTTTAAAGGTATCAAGCTGCCAAACAACAGTCCTATCCTTTCTCCTTTTATTTATGCATATGATGCTCTTTTAATGGGGGAATGGAGTGATGAAAACATAAAGAATGTCGCGAGAATTCTCAGAATTTTCAATGTTTGCTCGGGTTTAAAAATCAATATAAGGAAATCCAACCTATTTGGGGTCGGTGTTGAAGACGTGGATCTGGATTTTATGGCGGACCTGCTGGGGTGTAACAAAGGATCCTTCCCCTTCACTTACCTCGGTATTACTGTCGGTGCGAACATGAACCGGGTCAATATATGGCAACCGGTTGTGGAGACTTTCCAGAGACGGTTAAGCTCGTGGAAGGCTAAATCTCTATCTATCGGTGGTAGGGTTACTCTCATTAAAACCGTCCTTGAGAGCCTTCCCTTTTACTATTTCTCGCTCTTTAAGGCTCCAGTCAAGGTTTTGGATACTCTAGAATCTTTGATGAGGAGATTGTAACATCCGTCAAAAACGGATTTACCAAACCCGCTCCGTTTAGCAACCGAACAGTCAGTCAAAATTTTCGTTTCGAATTAAATGTCCAAAACATTTTTAAACGATCCGTAATCAATTATTATACGCGAATATATATTTAGTTTTTGAAAAACTGTCAAAAATCGCAAAATAAAAATGAAATACATCTGCCGGGTTTCGAACCCGGGTCTGTACCGAGTCAGGCAACGATTTAACAACTCACACACAAACCACTGCGCCAACTGCTTTGTTTGTTATATATTTCAAACATTTAATTGATATAATAACGTTACGAATTCAAAATCGGCGCCCAAACGGTTCAGTCGTCGGAATCCCGGAATTTCCGCGAATCTTAACTACAATTTACGTTATAACGTAAACCTTTAATCAGACATCGGTTATAACCGATGTTTGAAGTCCGCGACACTTTTCAAAACCGCCGGAAAACTTGAATTGATGAACCCAGTCGTAAATCAGATCAAATACATTTCGATTTTTCCCTATAAATTCACCCTCAAACCACGACAAACACTTTCGCTCAAAAATCACACCTTTTCTCGGCATAATTCCACTCGCCGGAACTTTCCTGTTTTTCGCCGGAAAACCGAATTTTAATCCCTGAGCTTTATTGAATCCCCTAAACCTTTACCGAAGTTACCCTTACTCTTTCCAAGCTTTCCGGAGACTTGCTGCTGCGAGACACCAGACGCCGGAGTTGTTTTCTGTCGCCGGAGTTCTGCCGGAAAACAGAGGAAAGCGAGTCGGTATACCTCACGCTTATTTTCCTTTCTTTTTACTTCTATCTTACCAGTAATTAACCTAAAACACTAATGAAACTTGAATAAAAACTCGAACCAGTCAGACCCGATTTCTGGTTCAACATTGACGAAGAAGACGATGCACTTTTGTATCTTATAAGTGTAATTAAAATCATGATATTAATCGGGTTAGACACACAGTCCAGCGGTGGACTGTGTGCACATAAGACGTTAATTATGCAAAGGTCTCGAGTTCGAATCCCGTCTCACACACGCTGCCTTAATAAAATCCATTTTTTTTGTTTACTGAACCGGATCGCCACAGATATATGTTAAATATATTGTTAACCGGTAAAATAACCAAGTTAGACACACAGTCCAGCGGTGGACTGTGTGTTTGTTTATATCACAGGTCACGAGTTCGAGTCCGGTCTTCAACACCGACTCGGACAATTATCTTTTCTTTTTAAATAAGGCAGGAAAGGAAATATCTATTTTGTATTTAAGTATAAAAAAAACCGAATGATATAACATGTTGAACACACAGACCAGCGGTGGACTGTGTGTTGGATTAAACCACAGGTCCCGGGTTCGAGACCTGTGGTGTGCATGACCGTTTCGTTTAAACTGTTTTTAAAATAAAAAGGATTTCTGTTTAAACTAATTAGTGTATATATATAATTAAAATCGGATATATAACGGGTTAGACACGTAGCTCAGTTGGTAGAGCTGCGTGCACGCGTACGAGAGGTCTCGGGTTCGAGCCTCACTCAGCGCACAACAATATTCCATCGAACCGGTCAACGGTCAGGTCAACGGTCAACGGGCCGGTCAACGGTCAGAAAAAAATAAATTTTTTTATTATTTTTATTTAATTATTTTAATTAAAAATCAATTATAAATACTTAAAAATAACATTTTTAAGGTTAGAAAATAGCCTCAAACTCACAAAAATACACCCAACAATCCTACTAAAATAGTTTAATAAAATCCGTTTACTTACCAACCCATAATGCGATTTATCTAGGTTAAATCTCACTCGTGGTTAAAACCACTTCGCGTGCATTCAACGTCATCAACCGAACGCACCCACTGTGAGTGAATCTTACAATTCCCCCTTTTAAATTACACGTTTTGGGGTGTGTCATGTGTTATGAATTAATTAATTTATTTATTTAAACTTGTGCCATACCACATCATGACTTAAACTTAGATTGATTTATTGTTGTGATTTATTTATATTCCGTTTGTCAAATTACATGAAACTCATACATTAAGCCCATCAGTTCCTCGTGGGAAACGAGTAGAACATCGCGTGCTTCAATTCAAATTCATTATTGTTCATGTGTGTTTTCATTGAGTTTATATTGTTTGTAGTTGTGTTATTCATATTATCATGTTTATGCAATTCATTCATCAGGCCCCTCAGTTCCTCGTGAGAGACGAGTTGAGCATCGCGTGCCTTTAATTGTTCCATTATTATTCATGAGTGCTTCATTTAACATATTATGATTGTTGATCAAGTTACATCTAATTTTATTCATGTTTGGTTGTGCACATATTTCATAATCAATTTAAATAAATTGTTCAAATGTTTTCCATAGGATTCACTCGCCAACATTATGTTGATCCAAAAACCTTTTTACACATGATACAGGTGAACAGGTTGAAGCAAGGAAAACATAGGATATGCCTTAGAAGAGAACAAAGAAGTTAGATTGTTAGTTAGATCATGTTGTAGCAATCATTGTAAATTTTCATTTAATTTGTATTAATGAATATGAAACGTTTAATAAATGTCATGAGCTTTGATGATAACCCAATCATGCCCCGATCACCTTATCCGCTGCGGGTCGGGGTGTGACAGATTGGTATCAGAGTCATGACTATAGGGATATAGGATAGGTTATTAGACCCTTAGAGCCTATACTATAGTCTGCCTAAAATTTTAAATTGATTAAGTGGTTACATACAAACTTGTGATATTTATTTGTTTCATATTTGTTTACATTTCAGTCAAACATACATGCTCATATACATATTCATTATACATATATACATATTCATTATACATATATCGATGTTCATGTGTTCAATTTATTTTCATACTCTCGTTATCCAAAGATTTTATGCAATTTTCAAATCTCATCAAAGTAAGTTCTGCGACGGGCATGTAGTAACTGGAAGGGTACGAGTACCGGTAGTCGGAACGTCCTGTCTAGGCTGGCATTCGTATAAATCCAATATAACGGACCAGTTTGCCTACCTGGGGACCAACGATGAGAGTACGAAGGACCTATTAGGCCAAAGCATGCCACACCAAACGTCGTTCGAACTAACCCTACTTTGAGGTGTCACCGTGTCTACACCTGGACACATTCCGAACATCACACGTTGTATACATATTTCTCGATTTTCCCGGGTTTTTGTGTACGCAACCAGGCAGAAACCGTGCGAACCATATGAAAAACCGGTAATTCATGGGGGCCCACATGATTACACAAGGTAAAGTATGGCGGCATGACGGGCCTAACAGCGAGCAATGCCCAAGACATCCTATGGATGTAGTATTTTTGTATAATTATTTTATGAATGTTCATTCTTGAATGCGACCCACGATCTCAAAAGCATCCAACTCATACTCTTGCCATGTATTCATTGTAGATGTCTTCTAACCTCGCCCGTAGGAAGACGAGAGCAAGAAAAGCCCGCGATCGCATGGCTACCTTAATCGCTCAACAAATGGCTGCCGTAATACCCAACATTGTAATCCAAGTTCAACAAGCACTTACCGATAATCCTGTCAATCAAGCAAACCAAAACATTTCCAACTCTTCCCCAAACACCACTAAATGCACCTACAAGCATTTCAAATCATGCGACCCTCCGAAATATAAAGGGACTGAAGGTGTCACCGCACTCCTCCATTGGTTTGAAGAAATGGAGAATACTTTTCTAAATTGCGATTGCCCTGATATCGCAAAGTGCGTTATGCTACTGGTCGACTATATGGGATAGCACTTACTTGGTGGAACACAGAGAAGGCCAAGCGAGGTGTTGAAGATGCTATGTCCTTAACTTGGAACGAATTGAAGGAAATCATGACCAGACGATTTTGCCCAAGGAGCGAAATCAAGAAGCTAGAAGATGAATTTTACTCATTGAAGCAAGTGGAAGGAGACCACACCACCTACAACAAAAGGTTCCTCGAATTACATCAAATGGTTCCCAACATGTTTACTCCCCTCTACCGTTTGATCGAGCACTACATTCGTGGTCTTCCGTCAAAGATTCAAGACCCTGTGATAAGTATCAAGCCTGCAACTTTGGAAGCAGCAATGGAGCTAGCAATAGAGCTCACCGAGAACCGAATCCGAAACAAAGACTTCGAGGAGGAGAAGAAGAAGGATAAAGAATCATCTGAAACCTCCGACTCCACTCAACCCGAATCCCCTTCTCAACCCAAACCTAAGAGAAGAAGAGTCGGGCGACTTTTCGCTGCTACCCAACGTAATCAACCAGTTTTTCACGCCATACCCATCCGAGCTGTCCCAATCACCCAAGTGGCACCCAACTCAGCTTATCCAAATAAGAAACCATATCTTGGACCTCACCCTCGATGCAACAACTGTTTTTATCACCATCCTCTTACTCTACTTTGTCGTCTATGTGCAACTTGTGGACGCTATGGTCATTTGAGCAATGTTTGTCGCACCTTTCAAGACCAAACCTCTTCCCCTACACAAAACATGGCCCAAACTTATCATCAACCCCAATACCCCATGTTCCCATATGCTCGAGCTTGCTTCAATTGTGGCGACCCTACCCACCTTAGAAACACATGCCCTCAATTGGTTAACGTTATCAACACTCAAGCCCAATCAAACCCAGTTAACCAAGTAAACCAAGAAAACCCAACCGCTATGTCACCAGCAAGAGAAAGAGTCTTCAATATCAACGCCAATCCTGTCGAAGATAATGACGGCCCAAACGAAGATACTCAGCTAGTCCTTTTCGCCGAAGATCCAGATTCAACTCCTGTTGTTTAGTCTTATGTTTTTCTTTATCACATGTGTAGACTGTTAGAGAAATTATGATATATTATATATTATATATTGTTTTTCAGTATATACTTTTGCTGAGGCCGCAGCTCCCCATCCATCGAGGTTGAGTTTGATCCCCATTTTATTATGGGTTGATCAGGGTGTGCCCGCACGATCGGCTCCGTTTGTTTGAGCCTTGATCGGTTACGTAATTTTACATTTCAAATACATGCAATACGCTCGGCTCCGTTTGATTGAGCCTTGAGTGCACAGTTCAATTTACATTTCAAGTTCATGCAATACGCTCGGCTCCGTTTGATTGAGCCTTGAGCGCACATTTCAATTTACATTTCAAGTTCATGCAATACGTTCGGCTCCGTTTGATTGAGCCTTGAGCGCACATACAATTTCATTATCAGTATCTTGTGGTTGTGGTGTTTGTAGTAGAGTCGCATCGAACTAACCATAACTTTCGGATAAAGTCAACGAAATTTTGACAAGGATATGGTGGATACGCCGATGGTACTTCCTATATATAAGTATTCTTGTCAAATGATCGGAGGCATTATCAGGCGGTTATGAGAGGTTCCATGCATAGGCTGTTTGTGTGGTTAAGTTATTCATATTCAGTACATGCAATATGTTCGGCTCCGTTTGATTGAGCCTTGAGCACACAATTTCAATTTCAGTACATTCAATATGTTCGGCTCCGTTTGATTGAGCCTTGAGCACACAATTTCAATTTCAGTACATTCAATACGTTCGGCTCCGTTTGATTGAGCCTTGAGCGCACATCCATTTTATTTTCAGTACATGCAATACGATCGGCTCCGTTCGATTGAGCCTTGATCGCACAGATATATTTCATTTCAGTATTTTATGTTTGTTGTATTGATTGTAGAGTTATAGGACTAATCATAATTCACTGATAAAACCAATGAAAATTTGACAAGAATATGGTGGATACGCCGCTGGTACTTCCTATATATAAGTATTCTTGTCAAAGGATCAGAGGCATTATCGGACGGTTATGAGAAGTTCTATGTAGGATTTATTAGTTTCTTGGTAACCAATCATAACTTGTGGATAAAACTAATGAAAATTTGGCAAGAATATGGTGGATACGCCGCTGGTACTTCCTATATATAAGTATTCTTGCCAAAGGATCAGAGGCATTATCAGGCGGTTATGAGAAGTTCCATGTAGGATTGGTTGGAATTTGTGATACATTTATATCATCATGTTATTTAAAGAGATTGGATTGTGTTCCATTTCTACATAAATTAACCTCTCCATCATAACAAACGAGAGAGGAACTTCCATCATTCAAACATATATGTTATCAGAATGTGGATTCAAATATTTGCTGATGTGTTTATTCATGTTCAAATATTCGCTGATGTGTCTATTCATGTTCGAATATTTGCTGTTGTGTTTATTCATGTCCAAATATTCGCTGATGTGTCTATTCATGTTCGAATATTTGCTGTTGTGTTTATTCATGTTCAAATATTTGCTGATGTGTTCATTCATGTTCGAATATTTGCTGTTATGTTTATTCATGTTCAAATATTTGCTGATGTGTTCATACATGTTTGGATATCAGCTGTTGTGTTTTTATTTATGTTCCATGTAGATTGTAGTGTTAGAAGTTTTGCCTTAGGATATAACCATATTTTTCCCAAACGTATCTAAACTCTTATGCATGATATCATTTTTAGCGAATCATTCCTGTTTATCAATATTCATACAGTAGGCAACAAAAAGCGATTCCTGAATAGGGTACTTAACCTTTACAAGGAACGTTACCGCCTCGAACAAAAAACTAAAACCCTCATTTTTGCTAAGCATACAACTGTCAAACAAAACATCATCATTCTTATAGTCAAAATATATCATTATTTAAATTTCGGGACGAAATTTCTAAAAAGCAGGGGATACTGTAACATCCGTCAAAAACGGATTTACCAAACCCGCTCCGTTTAGCAACCGAACAGTCAGTCAAAATTTTCGTTTCGAATTAAATGTCCAAAACATTTTTAAACGATCCGTAATCAATTATTATACGCGAATATATATTTAGTTTTTGAAAAACTGTCAAAAATCGCAAAATAAAAATGAAATACATCTGCCGGGTTTCGAACCCGGGTCTGTACCGAGTCAGGCAACGATTTAACAACTCACACACAAACCACTGCGCCAACTGCTTTGTTTGTTATATATTTCAAACATTTAATTGATATAATAACGTTACGAATTCAAAATCGGCGCCCAAACGGTTCAGTCGTCGGAATCCCGGAATTTCCGCGAATCTTAACTACAATTTACGTTATAACGTAAACCTTTAATCAGACATCGGTTATAACCGATGTTTGAAGTCCGCGACACTTTTCAAAACCGCCGGAAAACTTGAATTGATGAACCCAGTCGTAAATCAGATCAAATACATTTCGATTATTCCCTATAAATTCACCCTCAAACCACGACAAACACTTTCGCTCAAAAATCACACCTTTTCTCGGCATAATTCCACTCGCCGGAACTTTCCTGTTTTTCGCCGGAAAACCGAATTTTAATCCCTGAGCTTTATTGAATCCCCTAAACCTTTACCGAAGTTACCCTTACTCTTTCCAAGCTTTCCGGAGACTTGCTGCTGCGAGACACCAGACGCCGGAGTTGTTTTCTGTCGCCGGAGTTCTGCCGGAAAACAGAGGAAAGCGAGTCGGTATACCTCACGCTTATTTTCCTTTCTTTTTACTTCTATCTTACCAGTAATTAACCTAAAACACTAATGAAACTTGAATAAAAACTCGAACCAGTCAGACCCGATTTCTGGTTCAACATTGACGAAGAAGACGATGCACTTTTGTATCTTATAAGTGTAATTAAAATCATGATATTAATCGGGTTAGACACACAGTCCAGCGGTGGACTGTGTGCACATAAGACGTTAATTATGCAAAGGTCTCGAGTTCGAATCCCGTCTCACACACGCTGCCTTAATAAAATCCATTTTTTTTGTTTACTGAACCGGATCGCCACAGATATATGTTAAATATATTGTTAACCGGTAAAATAACCAAGTTAGACACACAGTCCAGCGGTGGACTGTGTGTTTGTTTATATCACAGGTCACGAGTTCGAGTCCGGTCTTCAACACCGACTCGGACAATTATCTTTTCTTTTTAAATAAGGCAGGAAAGGAAATATCTATTTTGTATTTAAGTATAAAAAAAACCGAATGATATAACATGTTGAACACACAGACCAGCGGTGGACTGTGTGTTGGATTAAACCACAGGTCCCGGGTTCGAGACCTGTGGTGTGCATGACCGTTTCGTTTAAACTGTTTTTAAAATAAAAAGGATTTCTGTTTAAACTAATTAGTGTATATATATAATTAAAATCGGATATATAACGGGTTAGACACGTAGCTCAGTTGGTAGAGCTGCGTGCACGCGTACGAGAGGTCTCGGGTTCGAGCCTCACTCAGCGCACAACAATATTCCATCGAACCGGTCAACGGTCAGGTCAACGGTCAACGGGCCGGTCAACGGTCAGAAAAAAATAAATTTTTTTATTATTTTTATTTAATTATTTTAATTAAAAATCAATTATAAATACTTAAAAATAACATTTTTAAGGTTAGAAAATAGCCTCAAACTCACAAAAATACACCCAACAATCCTACTAAAATAGTTTAATAAAATCCGTTTACTTACCAACCCATAATGCGATTTATCTAGGTTAAATCTCACTCGTGGTTAAAACCACTTCGCGTGCATTCAACGTCATCAACCGAACGCACCCACTGTGAGTGAATCTTACAATTCCCCCTTTTAAATTACACGTTTTGGGGTGTGTCATGTGTTATGAATTAATTAATTTATTTATTTAAACTTGTGCCATACCACATCATGACTTAAACTTAGATTGATTTATTGTTGTGATTTATTTATATTCCGTTTGTCAAATTACATGAAACTCATACATTAAGCCCATCAGTTCCTCGTGGGAAACGAGTAGAACATCGCGTGCTTCAATTCAAATTCATTATTGTTCATGTGTGTTTTCATTGAGTTTATATTGTTTGTAGTTGTGTTATTCATATTATCATGTTTATGCAATTCATTCATCAGGCCCCTCAGTTCCTCGTGAGAGACGAGTTGAGCATCGCGTGCCTTTAATTGTTCCATTATTATTCATGAGTGTTTCATTTAACATATTATGATTGTTGATCAAGTTACATCTAATTTTATTCATGTTTGGTTGTGCACATATTTCATAATCAATTTAAATAAATTGTTCAAATGTTTTCCATAGGATTCACTCGCCAACATTATGTTGATCCAAAAACCTTTTTACACATGATACAGGTGAACAGGTTGAAGCAAGGAAAACATAGGATATGCCTTAGAAGAGAACAAAGAAGTTAGATTGTTAGTTAGATCATGTTGTAGCAATCATTGTAAATTTTCATTTAATTTGTATTAATGAATATGAAACGTTTAATAAATGTCATGAGCTTTGATGATAACCCAATCATGCCCCGATCACCTTATCCGCTGCGGGTCGGGGTGTGACAGAGATTTCTGTGGGGAGGTAACGACGAAGTTAAAAAGACCCACTGGGTGGCCTGGGGGAGAGTGGCCCTTCTGAAGAAGATAGGAGGTTTGGGGATTTGTAAACTTAAACTTAAAAACGAATCTCTCCTCTCTAAATGGGTGTGGAGGTATAAAGTGGATACTAAAGGTTTGTGGAGACTGGTTGTTGATGCATGTCACGGATTAAATAGGAGGTGGACTGATTTACCGGTGAACCAAGGAAGCCCGAGGGTGTTGAAAAACGTCGTTATGATGGAGAAGAAGCTTGTTATTAAAGGCAAAAAAGTTGGTAATTTTATGAAAGGAGAGGTGGGTAACGGGGAGAAAATCGGGTTTTGGGTGGAATATTGGACTAGTGATGGGCCTCTTTTGCTCAAATGGCCGCGTCTTTTCGCACGAGAATCGAATAAAGGGTGTATGGTGGCAGATGGGGTTGCGATGCAAGAGGGATCGATAGCCTGGAACTGGCAATGGGCCCAACATCCATCGTCGCCTAGTGAGATCGCGGATCTCCAGGAATGCCAAAGGATTTTGGTGTCGATCAACGGGAACTCTAGAGACGACAGATGGTTGTGGTTGGGAGACGAGAAGGGAGTTTTTTCCATGGCTTCGGTTTGAAAACTCCTGGTGGAGGAAAGTTCCGCTTCTTACGATCAGGTCTTTAGATGGAGCAAGTGGATTCCGGCGAAAGTTAATATTTTTGTATGGGAGCTGCTCTTGATAGAATTTCGACGAGGATGGCGCTCGCAAAACGTAATGTTCAGATTGACGTCCTCAGCTGTGTTTTCCGTGGAGTCTACAACGAATGTACTGATCACCTATTTACGGCCTGCAACATGGTTCTGATCCTATGGCAGTCATTTTGCACCTAGGTTAGGATTCCAGTGATGTTCGCTTTTGGTTTTAAAGATATTCTTGAGCATGCCAAATTCTGCAACCTGAGGAAGGAGGAAAGTTCGATTGTGAAAGGCCTTATGATGTTGTGTTGCTGGTGCATTTGGAAGGCCCGTAATGAGGTCGTTTTCGCTAGCGGGAGAGGTAGAAGTGAAGACATTCTGGGAGACATCAAGTCGCTTGGTTTTTTGGTTAAATAGTAGATCGAAACATAAGAATTTCGATTGGATAGAATGGTGTAAATATCATATGTACATTGTGTAATCTTGTGTTCGCTTTTGGGCCTTCCCGTTTTTTGGTTGGTGCCGTGTTTTTTAATGAAGTTTTCATTTAAAAAAAAAAGATATGCGATTATAATGGCGGAAAGGTCCTTGCATAATTTAAGTCATTACAACATTGAAAACTTGGAATTGGGTGCACAACAGTAATGATTTAACACATCATTGTAGTTGGCAGGTGTATCACAATCTCATTATTTCAAAATAATTAAAACTTGAAAAATAGATACATTATTGTAACAGCCGTACAAACTGTTGTAATAAGTTAAGACATACTTTCGTAACTGGTATAGACACCCAATTGTATTCAAAATGCGTCTGACATTTAAAAAACAATGTTTGTTAGTTTTAAAAAAAGTAAAATTGTAAATTGTAAATTGTAATTAAATAAACTATGGGTTCTAGAGTATAATTTTTCGAAGTAATAGAGTACATAAAAGTAAATAATAAATTATATAAAAGTCATTTGATATTTAAGTGATTGACAAATTAACTTACATCCTTACTTTCTAAATAATCTATCCGAAGAAACACTGACCTGATGGTAAGGCTCCAACTAGACCTTGGACCCTCCGATGACTCGAACAGATGGCTGCAAAACAGTAACACCGTTAGGACTCGTTACAGGAATGGGGTTATTCCTGTAACCACCCTCTGGCGTGAGAATAAGTCTCGGTATTAGGAGTAATAATGTATATTAAGAGAGAGAGTATTCGATGATCATACCTTTGACGTTTACCTCTATTTATAGTTTACTATTAGTCTATTAGGGTTTCCTTTAACTTAGGATGGGCTCCTATAAGTTAGGGATTTACATGATGTTCTCAAAATATTGGAGATTTAGTTATATCGTTATCCATATAGAATAGAAGATTCTAGAATAAATGTGTGTCACTAAATATTTATAATCAAATAATAGATAATGACCAGGTCGGATTAGCCATTCCGGGTCATACCTCGTCATGTTCCCCCAGTCCGAAGTTATGAAATGAAATTTATAACATCGGACTAAAGAAAGAGTTAATTAAAAATTTTCAATGAGTGCGTATGTCTCAAACGAGAGTATCGTCGCAAATTTGAATTGTGGCGGTGATGTGAAAGGAAATGACTGTGGGGTCATCATTAGGGTGACAGTTGTACTTACCCTGTCCTGACACGTGTTCCTCCCTTGTGAGCCTTTTCAAATTCAAAAAATTCATTTCACTTGTTATCTATAAATGGATCGCCCCCCTTAGAGCTTTTTTCCATTTCCATTTGTTGCCTCGTCTTCTCCATTATTCAAATACACTCAATGGCTTCTAAAATTGGCGAATCTTCATCGGCCCTTGCGATTCCTGACGCCCTGTATTGCAAATGGGGGACAACGTCGTTCAATAATCTTTTGCAAGATTACGATATTAGACCGGAGTGGAATCCAGTGTTACCGTCAAAAACAGACATGGCGCTCCCGCTGAAGCCAGGTAAAATCACCCTGTTTAGTGATTTCTTCAAGTTTTGCAACTTTCGGTTGCCTACCACCAAATTTTGTAAGTCCATTTTGGATGAGTACCAAATCCATATCTCGCAGATGCATCCTCCGGGTTTGACGAAACGCCGTCACTTCGAGTTCGCCTGCATGGCCTTAGGTTATGAACCTGAGATTCCGGTGTTTAGGGCTTTCTTCGTGCTCGTTTGGAAGTCCCCATTCTTTACATTTGATCGAAGGGACACCGAAAAATATTGCTTGAGAAATGTTCCCACCAGCTCACGGGATAAGGATTGGAGGAAGAAATTCTTCTATATAGATGTCAACGTTATCCCGGCGAAATGCACTGGAGAGATATGGGTTCCAAAGAAAAATACCCGGATGAATGTCCCGCCGTTGAGGCGTATGCTGAGAATGCCCTTTTACAAAAATTTATGCCTGCATCCCTCTGAATGCCAAGTTATACCCGAGGGGGCGCTCGTACTTGTGTGGATGAGTTTGTTATGGCGTGACAATCGATTCTTCCCAGCGTTTCAGAGATTTGACAATGGTGAGTGATATTTCCTTCCTTATCGTATTCATGTTGTATTTTGCAATTATATAAACTGAATCAAATAAATTGGCCTAGGTGAATGGCCGCTATTTGACTTTGTGAATCCTCCCCGAAATGCCGCTTTACGGGCCACTGATAACGTGAGAGGAGAGTAAGAGCCTAATGTGCTCTCCATGCACATTGAACGGTTTCTTATTCCACCCGCTGTAATGACGTCGTCTGGCGAGGTAGCCGTTCTCCCCCCAGTGGCGGACATGCAGCACCTCCAGAAGGGAAGAAGAAAACGCCTAGTCTAAAGGTGGTTGTGAGAAAACCTGCTCCCAGTGTGGGTGTTATTCCAACGGAAACCAATGTGTCTGGGCCGCCCGGAAACGTAGGTGTGACCTTCACACCTATTGGGGGTAATCCCGGTACTTCCTCAAAGAAGCGAAAGAGAATACCTCCATTGACGACCTTTCAAGCAACTAAAGCGGCCCAACAACTACGCGCGAGTATTTTACTTCTTATTAACATGTGTGTTATTTGGCGTATCCTTGTTTAATAATCAGCAATCATTTACAGGCGCTGCACCCGGGGTTTCTTTGGAGGATGTAATCCCGCTGTCGCGGCCTATTGCAGATACACATGCCTTGGCGACCAGCATGCGGAGACCTTCGCTTGCCGATCTCATTGTTCAGGCCAGCTCTATCCAATCTGCCCCTTGTTTACTTCCTCTATTGTCCCATCGCCGTCTCTGTCTCGACTCACCCCGTTGCTAGCGCGACATTGCCCCTGACGTTTGATTCCCCCGGGACGAGTGGCCCAGGGATAAGCGGTTCAAGTGCGGCTGGTGATATGCCCACCTCATCCAATAAGGCGGAATCCAGCAGTGAGAAGACAAATATTCCTCATGAGAGCGGGAGGTCAAGCGATAACCTTCCTGAGGACGAGGCATCCTTATTCGATGATCTCTACCTTCCTACCATGTGTTGGGATTCAAATGCCCAAGACAAACGTTACCAACCTAGGTGGAAGGTTGCTGAATCGACCAGGCTTGTGTTTCCGCCTATCGTGCACCATTGGGTGGAGCGATCCTACCCCCTGGCTGAGTCTTCATATGTTGAGGGGTTAGACAATGAGTATCTGATGAATTCAACCATGGTGGAGACTGTTAGTGTGCCAAGGAAACTTGCAGAGATCAGGAGCCGTTGGATGCACGATAATCATGAGCTGCGCCAAGCGCGTATGTCCATTCAAGAACTTGTTGATGAAAAGAACCGACTAGAGAGTCAACTTCAAGCGGCTCGTGTAAGAGAAGACCGCTTCTTACTTGAGAAAAACAAGGCGGAGGATGATCTTAAACGGGTGACTGCTAGCTTGGTTGAAGAAAGACTGGTCTGGACCCGTGACCTGGCAGAAAAAGATCGCGTGATTACCCGCACCATAAGCGTTCAACAAGAGTTGGAGGGGAAAGCCGTTGTGGAGGCCCAAAAGGTTATGTCACACCCCACCCGATGGCGGAAACATCGGGATGAGACGAAAACGAGATTGCTCATTGCTCACAACGCTCATAAATGACAATATTTAATTAAATCCAAATTTCATTTCACAACATTGTCAAATACAACATGAAGCAATACAATAAGTTCATAAAACATAACAAAATTTGGTACAAAATTTATAAATCTAACGTCTAAAATGTGTGTATCTAAGTCCTTGCTACTTTGATTTCATAGCATCATCTCCTTCAACTTGTAACATGTTTTAAAATAAAGTCAATGCAAAGCAAAGGCGAGTAAACAAGTTTAAGCATAGCATACGTATACGAATAAAGTTATAACAATCCTCATGGCAACTAAATCTATACAAGAGCAATATCAAGGCATGCAATACTAATAATCAAACCCTTAAGGCAATCACGATGTTTTAACATGACCTCACGAATAACACGATGGAGGTGGATGCGTGAATTCCTATAGCGCTAAGCATGTCAAACAAAGGCTAAAAATAGTTAATGACTAAAGCATAGCATAACGAATATCCAAGACAAGCATCAAGTATAAGATTCAAGTTTTCATGTATATGGGATCGTTCGTGTGTTTCATAAAGTTTAAGTGTTCGTGATTTTGTATATGGAAACATGTTACACCCGAAAAGTGTTATAAACAAAAGTGGGTCGAGTGTACTCACAATATTGCATATGCCTTCCGATTGGTGATTCCGTGAAGAGTTGGAGGTTGGAGCTTCAAAGCTTCTTTTAAAACACTCGATGTTTTCTTTTAGAACTCTTAGAGCTCTCTTCCTTGCTTGGAAGATTTGAGAGAAGTATAGAAGTTGAGAGAAGAATGGGTGGAACACTTAGTGTCCTTTTAGAATTCTTGATTTAGAGAGATTGAGAGAATTAGAGAGATGGAGAGAAGAATGATGTGAAGAAAATGGTAGAAGGGGGTTGATATTTATAGGTTGAGAATGTGGAAATGGTGAAATATGATTGGTTAAAGAAGGTGGAAGAGGATTGAGAAGGTGATTGGTGGAGAAAGGAGGTGGAAAAAGGTGAAATATGATTGGTTAAAGAAGGTGGAAGAGGATTGAGAAGGTGATTGGTGGAGAAAGGAGGTGGAAAAGGGTGAAATATGATTGGTTAAAGAAGGTGAAAGAGGATTGATAAGGTGATTGGTGGAGAAAGGAGGTGGAAAATGGTGAAATATGATTGGTTAAAGAAGGTGAAAGAGGATTGATGAGGTGGAAATATGATTGGTATATTTCTTGGTATTTCTTGAGTATATATTATGTAATTGAGTATATAAAAAGTTTAAAAGTATAATTCAAGTATTGAGGATGTGCGTATAAGTATTTATACGTATAAAAGTGTCGGTTTGCGTATAAATACGTATTTTAAATGATCGGTTGTGTGAATAAAATAAAAAAAAATATAAAATATGAATTTTATCATGATTAACGCCTCGAATTGTGAGATTGAAATTAAAATACGAATGTAAGGTTTCTAAAATTAGAATACGAATACGAACATTTTTTTTAAATAGAAATACGAAGATACGAGACGTTACAGTCTCCCCTACTTTAGAAAATTTCGTCCCGAAATTTATTCAAGAGGAAGACCTTGGAGAAAAAGCATTTTGGCTAGAAGAATGATTGTTTAAAATCGAGATTTGGATGTTTGAAATGTGTTGAAAAGTATGAAGTTTTGAGGAACGAAAAGATAGGTTTGTAAAAAGGGTTCGTTTGTCTAAAATGATTCGAGGCATTGAGCATAAGTAAAACGTGCATGTGTGTGTATAGACAAGCGAGTTTAAACAAGTTTGAATAACTCAATGACAAGGTATTTTAAAATGTTATACCTAAGAAGGAAGCTTTCGTATAAAACGATATGTATTTTGATGAAAAGTATGACCGCACTATTGGTTGTAACAAAAATTTTCGTTGGATTTAAAGAGCATTGGCAATCTCAGTTTTGTAGAGAATTCTTTATGGTGAAAAAGACGAGGAAGTTAGGTATTTGAAATAAAAAAAATGGTTTTGGTGGTAACTGCCAACTAAGTATGTTTGCGCATAAATAAAGAATGGAAAATAGTTTTTAAGTGTAAGAAAGTATTTTAGGGTCAAAATGTTTAAACTGATTGATTGCAAATGGGGTTTGTATAAAAGACAATGATGTCGGGGAATAATGGAGGCATAAGTGTGAACGATTGATTTGATAAACGGATATGAGTATAAGAATGGCATGCGTATTGAAAGCGATGAGTTAAGAATGGGGTCTCTCGTGGATAATCGGATATCGCGCGCTTAGCAATGCGTTTGTGAGTTGTTAAAGTTTGTATCGGGTCTAAATAGGTCTGCAAGACACCGAATTTCTAATGGCACGTTTTACGAAAATTTGAAACATGGTGAAAACACTTATATATAGGAAGTACCAGTGGCGTATCCACCATGGTTTGACCATGGTACGTTCGTTTCGTTATTCGGTGTCATGTTACGTTCCGTGTCCTACCATACACAGTAGTACACCCTATGATTCCCATGCGCCTATCACTATAATCCCGTGTGCACCCGTGATTATATTGATTGTCGCATGATCCGCATAGTTTGTACTAGTTGTGTATGAATCAGGGTATACATAAATTTGAAAATAAGAGTGTGCGTGCGTATAAGAATGTAGTATATAAGCATGTTTACGTTTAAATACGTATGAGACCAACGTGAGCGAATCCCCTCGGGTAGCTCACGTATAGGTACAAATGTATCAATTTGAATATGAGCATGAACATGAATGTGAGCATGATTATAAGTATGCATATGAGTATAAGTATAAGTATGAATGATGACACGTATGAGCATAAATATGAATATGTGTATAAGTATGAATATCAATAGGTATAAATGACGACGATTGCGTGCATGACATGAATTGAATACAACGAATTTAATCATGTAAAATGATCGAGAAATTTGAGTGTGTAAAAATGAATGATATAAATGATATTGTCGTGCGAAATTTTGACTAAATCATGTGCGAGGATATGCATGTAAAGTGGTTTGAGCAAAACTTTGAGGTTATCACTTCTAAAATAGATTCAGTTTGACTTAGAATGTAGGATCTAGTTTGTGAATATAAAAGAATATAAGGTACTTATTGATTATGCGTTACGTATTTTGTAATGGACGGGAGTGCTACCACTGTTTTAGAGGAATTTAAGTAAGTCGAAAGTGGTTAGTCCTTGTAATGTTTTCTTGCCCACGTGTTTTGAAATTGAGGTGACATTTTGGGTGGTGTATGACAAGGTATTAAATTAGTAGGTTCGCATCGTTTTCAAAGGATGTTACATCAAGATAAGAAATTTGAAATTCAGTGGTTCTTGTGATACGATGACCCTTGAGAGGAAATATGGGATAATGGATTTAATTATCATTGAAAAGTGTTTAGCAAAATGTTCTCTTAATCGCGATAAGAGGTTTAGAGGGTGTTTGGGGTTGAGTTTTGAAAATAGTTTATGTGTTTTGAATAATCAGAATCAGATGATTAGCTGTAACAAAACGTGTTGTAGAAAGATAGTGTTTGAATTTGATTATGTTGTTTGATATCCCAATAACCAGATAATCAACTATTTGAGTGTTTGACAAATATATATATGTGAAAAAAGAATAAATAAATAAATAAGCTTTGATCTCTACAAAACGAAAGAAATCAGTTTTTTTTATTATATACTTACCAAACACAAAAAACATAGTTTTTTTTTGCTTTAAAAACACAATAATCAAAGGAATCAGGAAAAAAAAATAATAACAATCCCAACATACCCTTAGTAAAGCGATCCCATCATGTCTATAAGATATTGGTTTGGCTTTTGTTAACAAATGAAAGCTCTTAATGTAAAGTTATCGCGTGATCGTGTTTTAGTGATTATGTTAAACATAAGATACGTTTGCAAGGCATTCCTTGGACTGATTAAGTTGGTAGGTAGCATTCTGTCGAGCTTTGAAAATCGTGAAACAAAACGTTCATGTGGTGACCAAGTATATGCGTATGTGATTTATATGAAATAGATTACAGGATGGGAAATACATTTGATAAAATGGTACGTTTTGAAATTCGTCTAAGTAAGAATTTTGACAATATGATAAAAGATTTAGGTATACAATTTAAACATGTTGTTTGTGTAATAAAGTCTCCAAGAAGGAGGGTTGGTAACGATCACCGAGGTATGGGAATCACCCCTAATCCGTTGGTGAGGTCGTTTTAAGGAAGGAAGGAAACGGAGTTTGATCGTCTAGGTAAGGAATTCACTTCTATCTCGACGACGGTCTCCATTTCGGACTTTTCGAGAAATATAAGTCTAGTTGATGACGTTTTGAAATCATGTATGCAAATAATGTATAAGTGGATGAAAAGATTTAATATGAATTGCGTAAAAACCTTATAATAAATTAGAAATTTGAAAGGAATGGTAACAAGTATATAAAAAGTCATGTATAAATTGAAATGGTATAAAAGAGAGTCTTATAAAACATTAGACTGTTTCGGGTAGAGAAACGTCGACTATTCCAAAGTGAATCGAAGATCCTTTCGAATTAGAGAAACGTGCTTTGGCCTATAGGTAAAACGCTCTCGTCGAGAAGCGATTAACGACATTTTAACCTTCCAGTTATTACACGTCTCTAAGCGATTGGAAAATCGAAACTTTGGCGAGATTGAAAATCGATGAATGGGACTTAATCGACAAGGTGCGGGTTTCACTCATAACTTGACGATTTCGTACCCTAAGTGTGGTTGGTACTCGTCGGGTCAAACTTAATTTCAACACTTGACGAGAGTCCACTAGAGTTTGAATAGGAGTTTCCCATCAAGGTGTGGATGTCACCCCTAACTTGATGGTGTAACTTCGTAAAAAAATAAATAAATAAAGAATTGGCGGAATGAGAGTCATTCACCAAATTGGGGATATCACGCTTATTTTGGAGAAGTCGTCTCACTTGTGTAATACGAGTGTTTTCGAGTTTAGTATAATCGAGTAAAATGCATTAGGAAAGGCGTATGATTGAAATAATGTAACGAGTATGAACACGTAAAGCATTTCATGAATTTAACACATAAGAGACGTTTCAAGAAATTAGCATGCGAATCACGTATGGTCGAATGTGGTGCTAAACTATAGACTAGGTCAAAAGCATGACAATTCTACCTAATTCCCTATAGTTATGGCTCTGATACCAATCTGTAATACCCCTGCCCCTCGTTATCACCAATATTGTCCGCTTTGTTCTGATGGGTGGCCCATCCAGGAAGTCACGGCTTTGTTTTTGGTTGCCATGGTGGAGACTTCCCAGGAGGTCACCCATCCTAGTACTACTCCCACTTGAGCACGCTTAACTGTGGAGTTCTCCTCTCATCCACTAGCATTAAGCCCAAAACGCGATGGTGATTTTAGAGGTAGTGCATTACTTATGAACCAGGAATCTCTCCTGTCCACGGACGATGTTGGAAGGTATGCCATTAGGTGTTATAATCACCCCTAAGGGACTCATCGTTCTCGATGAGGTTTTGCCCCAACATGTAGGAGGTTGCCATTATCCTCGATGAGGTTTTTTACCCCACATTTGGGAGGTTGCCATTAGGTGTTACAATCACCCCCCTTAAGGGACTCATCGTCCTCGATGAGGTTTTTCCCCAACATCCGAACGGCACAGGAGTGGCTCTGATACCAATCGTTCACAACCCAACCGATGGCGGAAACATCGGGATGAGACGAAAATGAGATTGCTCATTGCTCACAACGCTAATAAATGACAATATTTAATTAAATCCAAATTTCATTTCACAACATTGTCAAATACAACATGAAGCAATACAATAAGTTCATAAAACATAACAAAATTTGGTACAACATTTATAGATCTAACGTCTAAAATATGTGTATCTAAGTCCTTGCTATTTTGATTTCCTAACATCATCTCCTTCAACCTGTAACATGTTTTAAAATAAAGTCAATGCAAAGCAAAGGCGAGTAAACAAGTTTAAGCATAGCATACGTATACGAATAAAGTTATAACAATCCTCATGGCAACTAAATCTATACAAGAGCAATATCAAGGCATGCAATACTAATAATCAAACCCTTAACGCAATCACGATGTTTTAACATGACCTCACGAATAACACGATGGAGGTGGATGCGTGAATTCCTATAGCGCTAAGCATGTCAAACAAAGGCTAAAAATAGTTAATGACTAAAGCATAGCATAACGAATATCCAAGACAAGCATCAAGTATAAGATTCAAGTTTTCATGTATATGAGATCGTTTGTGTGTTTCATAAAGTTTAAGTGTTCGTGATTTTGTATATGGAAACATGTTACACCAGAAAAGTGTTATAAACAAAAGTGGGTCGAGTGTACTCACAATATTGCATATGCCTTCCGATTGGTGATTCCGTGAAGAGTTGGAGGTTGGAGCTTCAAAGCTTCTTTTAAAACACTCGATGTTTTCTTTTAGAACTCTTAGAGCTCTCTTCCTTGCTTGGAAGATTTGAGAGAAGTATAGAAGTTGAGAGAAGAATGGGCGGAACACTTAGTGTCCTTTTAGAATTCTTGATTTAGAGAGATTGAGAGAATTAGAGAGATGGAGAGAAGAATGATGTGAAGAAAATGGTAGAAGGGGGTTGGTATTTATAGGTAGAGAATGTGGAAAAGCATGAAATATGATTGGTTAAAGAAGATGGAAGAGGATTGAGAAGGTGATTGGTGGAGAAAGGAGGTGGAAAAAGGTGAAATATGATTGGTTAAAGAAGGTAGAAGAGGATTGAGAAGGTGATTGGTGGAGAAAGGAGGCGGAAAAGGGTGAAATATGATTGGTTAAAGAAGGTGAAAGAGGATTGATAAGGTGATTGGTGGAGAAAGGAGGTGGAAAATGGTGAAATATAATTGGTTAAAGAAGGTGAAAGAGGATTGATGAGGTGGAAATATGATTGGTATATTTCTTGGTATTTCTTGAGTATATAGTATGTAATTGAGTATATAAAAAGTATAAAAGTATAATTCAAGTATTGAGGATGTGCGTATAAGTATTTATACGTATAAAAGTGTCGGTTTGCGTATAAATACGTATTTTAAATGATCGGTTGTGTGAATAAAATAAAAAAAATACAAAATATGAATTTTATTATGATTAACGCCTCGAATTGTGAGATTGAAATTAAAATACGAATGTAAGGTTTCAAAAATTAGAATACGAATACGAACATTTTTTTTAAATAGAAATACGAAGATACGAGGCGTTACAGGTTAGGTCCGAGTTATCCGCCGAGATAAGAAAATATCATATTGACGCTGATTTTGTTTATCAGGTGCAGGAAAGATACCAGAACTTGACCCTCGAGCTACGAGCGTCTGAAGCCAAATCCCAGGCAAGGCAAGCTGAACTCGAAGAGTGCGAAGAGAAGCTTAGAGATCTGCAACAAACTTGCGATGCTCTTCTCGCCGAAAAGAACCAACTTACACAAACCGATGACTTTCAACTATCTCGTCTCAATGAGGCAGAAAGTGCCTTGAGACAATCTCGTGCTGGAGTGAATAATCTGACAGATCAGCTGACGAGCGTTTGTGATGCTAGGGATTGGCTAATATCCCAGGGTTTGGTCGGCGCGTTCGAGTATCTGCGTCAGTCAGAGCCATACGTTGCACTACTAGATCGTCTGTCTACCGCTGCCTATAAGTCAGGGCAACACAATGGCGTGCACGAGGGCTATGTCAGCTGTCAGCGAATGGATAAGGTTACCCAACAATTCCAGGAGGAAGGAGGCCAGCTGACGTCTCAAATGTCCGACGCCCTGGAAGCCGTATGTAATGATCCTTTGCCCGCGTATGTTGATCTGTCCGGCAAGGTGGCCGAAGAAGGCGTAGAGTCATTACGCCAGATGCTGGAGGTAGCGGAGGAGTCGAAGTAATCCTCTAATTTTTTTGATTTTGTTTTTATTTTCAAATGTTTTGTAAGACGATGCCTTAATGGGACATGTATTGGTACTTGGTGCATTTAATGTAATGTATGATTAGGGCGGCGCTGTAATAAATCGAAAATTCGATTGTTATCTTTTCTTTTGTTCTCTGTTTATCTATCCTTTGTAAGTCCGAGATTCGGTTAATAATAAAGTTTATGTTAATTAATTATAGTGTTGTACGTCATTATCGCATCAAATCGTTTATTAAATCTCATCGCTAATCTCATCGCATCGCAAATCGCAGTTATTTATGTGGTTTTATGTTATTATGTGTTATGTGTGTTTGTGGTTATGTTTACAATCGCGTCGCTCTCGCACTCTCGAATCGCTAAATCGCACTATTATACCAACTATAACGCTTACGCGTAATTTAACGCTTAATATAACTATCTAATGTAAACCGAATAACCAAACGAACTCTAAACACAAAATCGGCAAATGAAACTTGGTCACCAGGCCAAGTTCGGCCGAACTTGCCTACCACAAGTTCGCCCGAACTTGCCTGATAACCAGAAATTCTTTGCTTCCCTCAAATTCGCTCGAACTTGTACATACATGTACAAGTTCGGCCGAACTTAACCATCCATCCTTGAAAATCAAACAAGTTCGCCCGAACTTGCATGAACTTCATGCAAGTTCGACCGAACTTGGTCTCATCAGCTCTCATTTTTGCCTTCTCCTATAAATACCAAGCTCTGTTCACTCATTTAAACTTGCTGCAAGTCGCCCAGAGTTCTCCCAACCCGAAACCTTCGTGTTCAAAGTAAGAATCGACCCGATTTCACTAAAACAACGTTTATCAGCAACCAACAAAGGTTTACGACGATTTTGGCACAAGGCATAGCCTTCGTTTTCATCAAAACTCATTCTTTTACGAAAACCTTCATCTTTTTCTTCAAAAAAACTTCTGTTTTAAGCTTAGATCTACACAATACGAGTTCATTTGGCGATAGTAGAGACTTTCCAAACACGAGATCTGTAAGATCTCGGCTTGTAAGTGATAGATCTGAGAAAACCTTTGATAAATATCGATTTTGACACAAAATACGGACTTTTGAGGATGTTTTGTTCATTTTCTGATATGAAACGAAGCATCTATCATTCAAGATCCCTGATCTGGAAGCACAAGGACGTTTATGTTGATTTACACAAGCCAGACTAATCCGAACGAACCCCGAGTTCACCCGGATTAGCCCACGCTTTTGTAAAACGGCTAAAACAGCTCTAAAAGACCTCTCCGACCTAAGTTTGCTCAATAGCACAGGGTTGGAGGGATGAACACTCGATTTTCCTCAGCAAACGACGCGAAAATGCAAGATTTTGGACCCGAAAACATCAAGTTCGCTCGAGAATCACCAGCTTATCAGGTCAAGTTCGACCGAACTTGTACCCATTTGGGTCAAGTTTGACCGAACTTGAGTGTTTCTTCACCAAGTTTCTTGCAAGTTCGCCCGAACTTGCCTGGTTTCTTAGGAAACCAAACAAGTTCGACCGAACTTGCCAAATCAGTAAGGTTTTCATACAAGTTCGCCCGAACTTGACAAGTTTCTTAGGAAACTCATCAAGTTCGACCGAACTTGACTCTAAACCCACCAAAACCCAGCAAGTTTGTCGAACTTGGCTACTGCCCAACCAAAACTTAACCGTTTCAGCTTACGGAGACTAATACACTTCCGTTCGCGTATGCAGGCTGATCCAGCGCTCTTCTCGACTCTCCTCAGATCCCGAACTCTTACCTAAACGCACCCACAGTGAGTATACTTGACCCATTTTCGCTTTAACGCACATTTTGGGTGTTACATACGTTCCTATATTAAAATCACATCACAAATCAAAACTGTTTATCACACGCGAATGATCTGATTGTATATGCTCTATACGTGATACTAGAAACATGTGACTAGGACTTATTTTCGTTAACTTGCCCCCTTAGCTAGTATGGTACTATAGTGTGGCTTACACCCGACGGGGTCTAGTTAGGATGGACGCGTTAGCCTTCTCACGGTGGTTAGCATGAGAAACGAGCCTTTGTTATGTTAAGTGTTTTGGTGTATCATAATATGTAATTAGATTGTTTCGCAAACGCTTTATCGACTATGCTAGTGTTATTCAAACTCGTATGCTCACCTTTACTTAATTGTATTGACTTGTATTTTAACGTATGTAACAGGTTGAGGATTTATAGCTTGGATGCCTTGGATGTTGCATGCGTGGTTTAGTTTGTTTGATTTAGTTTGTTTTAGAACGGTTGTAATAAAATCTATGGGAGATCGAATTGGATTGTGTTTAAGAGATTTTGTTGGTATGTAATGGTTATTTTGAAGGTTTATAAGTTTGATAGTATGGGATATTAAATGTTGATGTTTATCTTTGAAATGGCTGTTATGGAAATTCTCTTGAACAATCTGATTCGCCTAGTGCCACTACCCCGATGATTCATCCATCGGTTGGGGTGTGACAGATTGGTATCAGAGCGCCATCACTTTAGGATAATAGGTAGAATTGCCATGATTCGACCTAGTAGCATGTTTAAGTACCCGATTGACCTATCTTTGACTTAAATGTTAAACTACTTGCCATAAATGCTTAAATGTGCCTTTCCTAAGGCAAATACAATAATACACGCTTGGAAACGCTCGCATCTCACCAAATGAGTGATCAAGTCGAGAATAGGTGTGAAAACCGAGAACTCTCGACGAGATCATTCACTCCACGCATTCTCTCGCACGAGATACTTTCGTTGAGTTAGGAGTGACATCCAAACCTCGACGAAAATCTCCATTTCTATCTAGGAATGAAGTTGCTAAGTTAGGTGAAACCCGCATCTTAGTAACTAATTCCACAATTCGATTTTCAATCTCACCAAAGTCTCGGTTATGCTGATGGTTTGGAACACGTCTTAACTGGAAGGGTGAACGTCGTTAGCCGCTTGCTGTGAGAACGTTTATCTATTAGGCCAAAGCGTGGGTCCAAATGCAAAGGGTAGTCGAATCACTTTGGCATGTCAAATATCTCAAAACCCCGGACACTCCCAATTCATTTAAGCCTATATCGTCGATTTACGCATCATCGGGTTTATTATTACTTATGTGTTTAAAATTTTGAGAATTTTCGCTTATTCGATTTCTCGATTTGATGATTTATCATATCATCGTTTTCTCGATTTATCGCATTTACGCTCCATCGAATGTATGCACAACTCTCACAGCTCCCGTAATCTAAAACGCTAATTAATACACCAACCAAACTAATCGCTTAACTCTCTTACGCCTATGAGAACGTGTGCCTCATACGTGATATTATCTCGCTTATCTTGCTAATATATATCGCTTATATATCTCGCTTATATCTCGTATCTTGTAGCGCGCTACGCATTGTTATTATTAGAAGGTGAATACGTGCAAATATGTGATTATGTTCTTACGTGCTTGTGTGCTTACGTGCTTATGTGTCTATGTGGATACGTGCTTATGTGTTTTTGTGCATTGTATGAATAATTATAATAAATATTTAAACATAACTCTATTATAATCGAATCTCATCTAATCTAAATCCCTCGTGTAGATGTCTTCAATGGGATCGCACACCCGAAGGAACCTCCAGCGCAGCAACGCCGACAAGCGCATCGCCTCTATGGTAGCCTAGGAAATGGCTAAGGTGATCCCGCAGATTGTTAGCGAAATTCAAGCGGTTAGCAGCAACTCATCCGTGGATTCCAAAGGAGATGCCCCGAAACCGCACTTCAGCTTTTTTTAGTTCAAAGCATGTGGACCGCTTACCATCTCAGGCACCTAAGGGTCGAGTGCCATGTTCCACTGGTTTGACTCTATCAAGGTCACATTCCACCAGAGTGGCTGTCCCGAGGCTCTGCGCACTGTAAACGCTACCGGCGTGTTTCAATCAAGGGCTCTCGACTGGTGGACAGCCGAGCGCAACAGACGTGGGAACGACGAAGCCTACGGACTCACTTGGGAGGAATTAAGGAAATTATGATCAAGGAATTCTGTCCTCCCTACGAAATACAGAAGTTGGAGAACGAATTCTGGAATATCAAGCAAGATGGTCCCGATAACGCTGGTCTCACTGCTCGCTTCAAACAGTTGAGCATCATCTGTCCCGGTCAAGTGGATACTACCGAAAAGGCAATCAAGATTTACCTCAATGCTCTCTCCGATTGTGTCGCTGACTTTGTTCAAGCAGCACGCCCTGCTACTATTGAGGAGACCTACCAGCTAGCAACCGAGATTAATGACAAACGAGTTCAGTCTGGTTACTTTAAAAGCAGCAAGGTCGCAAATCACGCAGTCACCAAATCAGCAGCTCCTACTACTAAACAGCCCCGAGAGCCAAAGAACAATCGCCGTGGTCGCAAAAGGGAAAACCCGAACAAGAACTTTGCTCTTACTGCTCCAGCGAACCCTCAGCCACTCCAGTCAGCAGCACCAAACGCACCGCCAGGAAAGCGTGCGTACACTGGTCCTCACCCTATGTGCCCTAAGTGCACATATCATCATGCCGTTGGAGGCAATTGCCGTTTTTGCACAAACTGCAACATCTACGGCCACTTCACAGTCAGCTGCCGTAATGGTCCGCGTCAGCCAGCTCCTCAGGCTCTAACAGCTCCAGCTTTACCTGCTCCTCCTCAACCCAACCAGCAGCAAGCTCCAAAGGCACGGGTGTGCTTCGTGTGTGGTGATCCAAACCACTTTGCTAATGTTTGACCAAATCGCACTGTGAAACAAGAGCCGTAGCAGCAACCTCAGCAGCAGCCACCACTACAGCCTCATCAACAACAACAAGCTGCGCGTGGAAGAGCCTTCAATCTCAATCACCGCCAGGCCCAGAGTGACAACAATGTTGTCAACGGTACGTTTCTCGTTAATGGTATTTATGCTTCATGTTTATTTGATATTGGTGCCGATAATTGTTTTGTATCGTTAGAATTCGAAAAGGTTTTAAAATGTAAGCCCACTAAACTCCCAAAGACTTTCAATATGGAACTCGCCACCGGAAGAGCCGTTACCGTAACCTCCGTTTTACGTGGTTGTTCTCTCGATCTCAACAACCATGTCTTCTCGATCAATCTCATACCTATGCAGTTAGGTAGTTTCGATATCATAGTAGGCATGGATTTTCTTCGTGAAAATCACGCTGAAGTTGTATGCTTCGGTAAGATGATTCGTTTCCCTCTCCCTAACGGTGATCAACTCCATGTTTATTGTGAAACTCCCTCAAAGAAGTTGATGATTGTAACATCCGTCAAAAACGGATTTACCAAACCCGCTCCGTTTATTAACCGAACAATCAGTTAAAAATTTCGTTGCGAATTTAATGCCTAAAATAATTTTAAACGATACATAATTAATTATTATATTGGAATATATAATTTGTTTTTGAAAAACTGTTAAAATAAGAAAATAAAAATAATTTGGCACTGCCGGGTTTCGAACCCGGGTCAGTCAGCCGGTCAACACAACTTAACACTCAACTCTCCAACCACTGCGCCACTAGTGTTTCTTGGTAATTGTTAGACTCAATTAATTCATAACATGTTTTCCGAATTCAAAAACAGGCGCCCAAATTTCAGTCGTCGGAAATCCCGACTAACTCGCCGAGAATTTACGATTTCTTCAGTTATAACGTAAACTTTAAACACACATCAGTTATAACCGACGCCTGAACCCGCGACACAAGTTATAACCGCCGGAGATTTTCTAACCGACGAATCAAGTCGGAAATTGGACCAAATTCATCGATAACCTGCCTTATAAATACCTCCTCGAACCTCTGCAAGCTTTTTCGCTCAAAACCCCACCTTAACCCGACGTAAATCCATTCGCCGGAAAACTTCTGTATCTCGCCGGAAAACCGAGTCCTTCACTTCTGAGCCTTACTGAACCCCCTGAGCTTATACCGAAGTCACCCACATCCTTTTCAAGCTTTCTGAAGACTCGCTGCTGCAAGACACACGACGCCGGAACCTGTTGCTGTCGCCGGAGTGCTGCCGGAAAAACAGAGGAGTCCAGTCGGTATACCTTACGCCTAATTTCTCTTTCTTTTTATTCATATCTCATCTGTAATTAACCTCAAAACACTAAAGAACACGATTAAAACATCGAACCAGTCGGACTTCCGATTCTGGTTAAAATCAACGAAGAAGACGAAGTTTTCTGTAATGTTTAAGTATAATTAAAATCAAGTTATAACTCGGGTTAGACACACAGTCCAGCGGTGGACTGTGTGCACAATAAACACGTAAACGTCTCGAGTTCGAATCTTGTCCCACGCATGCTGCCTTAATAAAAATGTCTTTTTTTTTGTTAACCGAACCGGAGTCACGCTGTATATGTTAAGTATAATAATAACTGGAATAATAACCAAGATAGACACACAGTCCAGCGGTGGACTGTGTGTATGTTTAAATCACAGGACACGAGTTCGAGTCCGGGCTACCGCACCGGCCCGGATAATTATTAAACTTTTTATTTAAGACAGAAATGGGAATGTTCAGTTTGTATATAAGTATAATAAAAATCAGTTGAGTTAACAAGTTGGACACACAGTCCAGCGGTGGACTGTGTGTTCGCATAAACCACAGGTCCCGGGTTCGAGACCTGTGGAGCGCACCGAGTCTTTGGATTAAAATCGTTTTTAAAAATAAAGGATTTTCTGTTTAATCTAATTAATATATAAATATAATTAAAAACAGAAATATTTCGGGTTAGACACGTAGCTCAGTTGGTAGAGCTGCGTGCACGCGTACGGGAGGTCTCGGGTTCGAGCCTCACTCAGCGCACACTTACACGCATACGAACCGGTCAAACAGTCACGGTCAACGGTCAACGGTAAAAAAAGTCAACTTTTTTTATTATTTTTTATTTATTTATTTTAATTAAAAATCAATTAAAATACTTAAAAATAACATTTTTAAGGTTAGAAAATAGCCTTAAACTCACAAAAATACACCCAACAATCCTACTAAAATGGATTAATAAAATCCGTTTACTTACCGAACCATAATGCTATTTATCTAGGTTAATTTCACTCGTGGTTAAAACCACTTCGCGTGCATTCAACATCATCAACCGAACGCACCCACTGTGAGTGAATCTTACAACTCCCCTTTTTAATTACACGTTTTGGGGTGTGTCATGTGTCACAAAATAATTAACTCGTTTATTTAAACTTGTGCCATACCATATCGTGATCTAAACTTAGATTGTTTATATTGTTGTGATTATGTATTTCATTTTGTCAACTTGTATGAAATTCATTCATTAAGCCCATCAGTTCCTTGTGGGAGACGAGTGAGCAACGCGCGCCTCAAAACCAATCCATTATTGTTCATGTGTGTATTGTTGAGTTTATATTGTTGGTAGTTATGTCTTTCATATTATCATGGTTATGCAATTCATTCATTAGGCCCATCAGTTCCTCGTGAGAGACGAGTTGAGCAACGCGTGCCTCTAAACGATCCTTCATTGTTCATGTGTGTATTGTTTAATATTAAATTGATGTATGAATAAGTTTACATCTGTTTTTACTCATATGTGGTTGTGACTTTATTTCATAATCAATTAAATAAACTTGTTCAAATGTTTTCCATAGGATTCACTCGCCAACTTTTTGTTGATCCAAAAACCCTTTTACACATGATACAGGTGAACAGGATGAAGCAAGGAAAACATAGGAAATGCCTTAGAAGAAAACAAAGAAGCTTAGATTGATGTTTAGGTCATTGATGTAATTATGATTGTAAATTTCCATTAAATTGTATTAATGAATATGAAACGATAAAATAAATGTCATGAGCTTTGATGATAACCCAATCATGCCCCGATCACCTTTTCCGCTGCGGGTCGGGGTGTGACAATGAGGTATCAGAGCCATGACTATAGGGATATAGGATAGGTTATTAGACCCTTAGAGCCTATACTATAGTCTGCCTAAATTTTAGTTGATTAGGTGGTTACATACAAACTTGTGATATTTATTTGTTTCATATTTGTTTATATCTACAGTCAAACATACATACTTATATACATATTCATTATACATATATCAATGTTCATATATTCATTTCATTTTCATACTCTCATTATTCAAAGATTTTGTTGCAATTTTCAAATCTCATCAAAGTAAGTTCTGCGACGGGCATGTAGTAACTGGAAGGGTACAAGTACCGGTAGTCGGAACGTCCTGTCTAGGTTGGCATTCGTATAAATCCAATATAACGGACCAGTTTGCCTACCTGGGGACTAACGATGAGAGTACGAAGGACCTATTAGGCCAAAGCATGCCACACCAAACGTCGTTCGAACTAACCCCACTTTGAGGCGTCACCGTGTCTACACCTGGACACATTCCGAATATCACACGTTGTATACATATTTCTCGATTTTCTCCGGGTTTTAGTGTACGCAACCAGGCAAACCCATGCGAACCATATGAAAAACCCGGTATTCATGGGGGCCCACATGATTACGAAGGTGAAGTATGGCGGCATGTAGGGCCTAATGGCGAGCAAAGCCCAAGACATCCTATGGATGTAGTAGATTTATTTTTCTATAATTATTTTATGAATGTTCATTCCTGAATGCGACCCATGATCCCAAAAGCATCCAACTCATACTCTTGACATGTATTCCTTGTACATGTCTTCTAACCACGCCCGTAGGAAGACGAGAGCAGGAAAAGCCCGCGAACGCATGGCTGCCCTAATCGCTCAACAAATGGCTGCCATAATACCCAACATTGTAATCCAAGTACAACAAGCACTTACCGCTAATCCTGTCAATCAAGAAAACCAAAACATTATCAACTCTCCCCCAAATACCACTAAATGCACCTACAAGCATTTCAAATCATGCGACCCTCCAAAATACAAAGGGACTGAAGGCGTCGCTCTCCTTCATTGGTTTGAAGAAATGGAGAGTACTTTTCTAAATTGCGATTGTCCCGATGATCGCAAAGTGCGATATGCTACCGATCGATTATATGGGATAGCACTTACTTGGTGGAATACAGAGAAGGCCAAACGAGGCGTCGACGATGCTATGACTTTAACTTGGAATGAATTAAAAGAAATCATGACCCGACGATTTTGCCCAAGGAGAGAAATCAAGAAATTAGAAGATGAATTTTATTCGTTGAAGCAAAAGGAAGGAGACCACACCACATACAACAAAAGATTCCTCGAGTTACATCAAATGGTTCCCAACATGTTCACTCCCCTTTACCGTTTGATCGAGCACTACATTCGTGGTCTTCCGTCAAAGATTCAAGACCCTGTAATAAGTACCACGCCTGCAACCTTGGAAGCGGCAATGGAGTTAGCAACAGAACTTACCGAGAATCGAATCCGAAACAAAGACTTCAAGGAGGAGAAGAAGAAGGATAAAGAATCGACTGAAACCTCCGACTCCACCCAAACCGAATCCCCTTCTCAACCCAATCCTAAGAGAAAAAGAGACGGGCAACTTTTCGCTGCTATCCAACGGAATCAACCAATTTCACACGCCATACCCATCCAAGCTATCCCAATCACCCAAGTGGCACCCAACTCAACCTACCCAAATAAGAAACCATATCTTGGACCTCACCCTCGATGCAACAACTGTTTTTTACCACCATCCCCTTACCTTACCTTGTCGACTATGTGCAACTTGTGGACGCTATGGTCATTTGAGCAAGGTTTGCCGCACCTTTCAAAACCAAATCTCTCCCCCTACTCAAACCATGAACCAAACCTATCAACAACCCCAATACCCCATGTTCCCATATGTTCGAGCTTGTTTCAATTGTGGCGACCCTACCCACTTTAGAAACACATGCCCTCAATTGGTTAACGTCATCAACACTCAAGCCCAATCAAACCCAGTTAACCAAGTAAACCAAGAAAACCCAACCGCTAGGCCACCAGCAAGAGGAAGAGTCTTCAACATCAACGCCAATCCTGTCGAAGATAATGACGGCCCAAACGAAGATACCCAACTAGTCCTCTTCACCGAAGATCCAGATTCAACTCCTATCGTTTAGTTTTATGTTTTTCTTTATGTTTTAGAATCACATCGAATCAATCATAACGTAAGGATAAAGCCAATGAAACTTTGACAAGAATATGGTGGATACGTCGCTGGTACTTCCTATATATAAGTATTCTTGTCAAATGATCGGAGGCATTATCAGGCGGTTATGAGAGGTTCCATGTATAGGCTGTTTGTGTGATTGTTGTTTAGATTAAGTTTATTATTTTCAGTACATGCAATACGATCGGCTCCGCTTGATTGAGCCTTGATCGCACAGACATTTTCATTTTCAGTACATGCAATACGATCGGCTCCGTTTGATTGAGCCTTGATCGCACAGACATTTTTCATTTTCAGTATTTTTGTGTTTGTTGTATTGGTTGTAGAGTCACATAGGACTAATCATAATTCACTGATAAAACCAATGAAAATTTGACGAGAATATGGTGGATACGCCGCTGGTACTTCCTATATATAAGAATTCTTGCCAAAGGATCAGAGGCATTATCAGGCGGTTATGAGAAGTTCTATGTAGGATTTAGTAGTTTCTTGGTAACTAATCATAACTTGTGGATAAAACCAATGAAAATTTGGCAAGAATATGGTGGATACGCCGCTGGTACTTCCTATATATAAGTATTCTTGCCAAAGGATCAGAGGCATTATCAGGCGGTTATGAGAAGTTCCATGTAGGATTTAGTATTGCCCTGGGTTAAAATTTGTGTTACATTTATATCATCTCGCTATTTAAAGAAATTGGATTGTGTTCCATTTCTACATAAACTAACCTCTCCATCATAACAAACGAGAGAGGAACTGTCACCATTCAAACATATATGCTATCAGAATGTGGATTCAAATATTAGCTGTTGTGTTTATTTATGTTCTATAGTCATAGAACCAATCATAACTTACTGATAAAACCAATGAAAATTTGACAAGAATATGGTGGATACGCCGCTGGTACTTCCTATATATAAGTATTCTTGTCAAAGGATCAGAGGTATTGTTAGATGGTTATGAGAAGTTCCATGTAGGTTGTAGTATTAGAAGTTTTGCCTTAGGATATAACCATATCCTTCCAAACATATCCAAACTCTTATGCATGATACCATATTTAGCGAATCAATTCTGCTTATCAATACTTTTACAGTAGGCAACAAAAAGCGATTCCTGTAATAGGTACTTAACCCTTACAAGGAACGTTACCGCCTCAAACAAAAACTTAAAACTTTACTTTTTCTAAGCATGTAACTGTCAAACTAAACACCATCATTCTTTTAGTCAAATATATCACTATTTAAATTCCGGGACGAAATTTCTAAAAAGCAGGGGATACTGTAACATCCGTAAAAAACGGATTTACCCAACCCGCTCCATTTATTAACCGAACAATCAGTTAAAAATTTCGTTGCGAATTTAATGCCCAAAATAATTTTAAACGATACATAATTAATTATTATATTGGAATATATAATTTGTTTTTGAAAAACTGTTAAAAATAAGTAAATAAAAATAATTTGGCACTGCCGGGTTTCAAACCCGGGTCAGTCAGCCGGTCAACACAACTTAACACTCAACTCTCCAACCACTGAGCCACTAGTGTTTCTTGGTAATTGTTAGACTCAATTAATTCATAACATGTTTTCCGAATTCAAAAACCGGCGCCCAAATTTCAGTCGTCGGAAATCCCGACTAACTCGCCGAGAATTTACGATTTCTTCAGTTATAACGTAAACTTTAAACACACATCGGTTATAACCGACGCCTGAACCCGCGACACAAGTTATAACCGCCGGAGATTTTCTAACCGACGAATCAAGTCGGAAATTGGACCAAATTCATCGATAACCTTCCTTATAAATACCTCCTCGAACCTCTGCAAGCTTTTTCGCTCAAAACCCCACCTTTACCCGACGTAAATCCATTCGCCGGAAAACTTCTGTATCTCGCCGGAAAACCGAGCCCTTCACTTCTGAGCCTTACTGTCACACCCCGACCCGCAGCGGATAAGGTGATCGGGGCATGATTGGGTTATCATCAAAGCTCATGACATTTATTAAACGTTTCATATTCATTAATACAAATTAAATGGAAATTTACAATAATGTTACAACATGATCTAACTAACAATCTAACTTCTTTGTTCTCTTCTAAGGCATATCCTATGTTATCCTTGCTTCAACCATGTTCACCTGTATCATGTGTAATAAGGTTTTTGGATCAACATAATGTTGGCGAGTGAATCCTATGGAAAACGTTTGAACAATTTATTTAAATTGATTATGAAATATGTGCACAACCAAACATGAGTAAAAATAGATGTAACTTAATCGGCAATCATAAGATGTTAAATGAAACACTCATGAATAATAATGGAACAATTAAAGGCACGCGATGCTCAACTCGTCTCTCACGAGGAACTGAGGGGCCTGATGAATGAATTGCATAAACATAATAATATGAATAACACAACCACAAACAATGTAAACTCAATGATACACACATGAATAATAATGAATTTGATGTGAAGCACGCGATGTTCTACTCGTCTCCCACGAGGAACTGATGGGCTTAATGTATGAGTTTCATATGACTTGACAAATGGCAATAAGTGAATCACAACAATAAAAACAATCTAAGTTTAAGTCATGATGTGGTATGGCACAAGTTTAAATAAATAAATTAATTAATTTCATAACACATGACACACCCCAAAACGTGTAATTTAAAAGGGGAATTGTAAGATTCACTCACAGTGGGTGCGTTCGGTTGATGACGTTGAATGCACGCGAAGTGGTTTTAACCACGAGTGAGATTTAACCTAGATAAATCGCATTATGGTTTGGTAAGTAAACGGATTTTATTAAACTATTTTAGTAGGATTGTTGGGTGCATTTTTGTGAGTTTGAGGCTATTTTCTAATCTTAAAAATGTTATTTTTAAGTATTTATAATTGATTTTTAATTAAAATAATTAAATAAAAATAATAAAAAATATTTTATTTTTTTTTCTGACCGTTGACTGACCCTTTGACCGTTGACCTGACCGTTGACCGGTTCGATGGCAGATTATTGTGCGCTGAGTGAGGCTCGAACCCGAGACCTCTCGTACGCGTGCACGCAGCTCTACCAACTGAGCTACGTGTCTAACCCGTTATATATCTGATTTTAATTATATATATATACTAATTAGTTAAACTGAAAATCATTTTATTTTAAAAATAGATTTGAGCGAACCGGACTTGCACTCCACAGGTCTCGAACTCGGGACCTGTGGTTTAATCTAACACACAGTCCACCGCTGGACTGTGTGTTCAACATGTTATATCATTCGATTTTTATTATACTTAAATACTATTTATTTATTTCCTTTTCTGCCTTAATTAAAAAGAGGAGATAATTGTCCGAGTCGGTGCTGAAGACCGGACTCGAACTCGTGACCAGTGATATGAACAAACACACAGTCCACCGCTGGACTGTGTGTCTAACTTGGTTATTATTCCGGTTATTAATATACTTAACATATATCTAAGGCGACTCCGGTTCAGTAAACAAAAATGGATTTTTATTAAGGCAGCGTGTGTGAGACGGGAATCGAACTCGAGACCTTTGCATGTTTAACGTTTTATGTGCACACAGTCCACCGCTGGACTGTGTGTCTAACCCGATTAATTTCATGATTTATATTATACTTATAACATACTGAAATTCATCGTCTTCTTCATCCAGTTTGAACCAGAATCGGAAATCGACGGGTTTAAGATTCTTATCAGTTTATTAGCGTTTTACAGTTGATTAAGGTAAGATAAAAGTGAAAAGGAAAAGAAACTGGGCGGAGAAAGTATACCGACAGGACTCTCTGTTTTCCGGCAGAACTCCGGCGACAGAATTCACCTCCGGCGACGTGTTCCGTATAGCAGCTAGTCTCCGGAAAGCTTGGAAAAGGTAAGGGTGACTTCGGTAAAGGTTTAGGGGGTTCAGTAAAGCTCAGGGATTAAAACTCGTTTTCCGGCGAAAAACAGGTTTATTCCGGCGAGTGGAATTTCGCCGAGAAAAGGTGTGATTTTTGAGCGAAAGTGTTTGTCGTCGGTTGTGGTCAATTTATAGGAGAAAACGAGATGTATTTGGTCTGATTTTGGACTGCATTCGTTTATTTAAAATTTCCGGCGGTTTTGAAAAGTGTCGCGGACTTCAAACATCGGTTATAACCGATATCTGTTTAATGGTTTACGTTATAACGTAAATTGGTGTTAAAACTCGCGAGAATTCCGGGATTCCGACGACTGAACCGTTTGGGCGCCGGTTTTGAATTTGTAACGACACTTTATCAATTAAATGATTTTTTTATACAACAAACAAAGTCCGCGGCGCAGTGGTTTGTGTGTGAGGTGATAAATCGCTGAGTGACTCGGTACAGACCCGGGTTCGAAACCCGGCAGAGACAATTCATTTTTATTTTGCGATTTTTTACTGTTTTTCAAAAACTAAATATATATTCCCATATAATAATTGATTACGGATCGTTTAAAAATATTTTGGGCATTTAATTCGCAACGAAAATTTTGACTGACTGTTCGGTTGATAAATGGAGCGGGTTTTGGTAAATCCGTTTTCGACGGATGTTACAGTATCCCCTGCTTTTTAGAAATTTCGTCCCGAAATTTAAATAATGATATATTTTGACTAAAAGGATGGTGATGTTTTGTTTGACAGTTGTATGCTTAGCAAAATAAGGGCTTAAGTTTTTTTTGTTCGAGGCGGTAACGTTCCGTGGAAGGGTTAAGTACCCTATTCAGGAATCGCTTTTTGTTGCCTACTGTATGAGTATTGATAAACAGGAATGATTTGCTAAAAAAATGATATCATGCATAAGAGTTTAGATACGTTTGGGAAAATATGGTTATATCCTAAGGCAAAACTTCTAACACTACAATCTACATGGAACATAAAAACACAACAGCTGATGTTTGAATATAAGTAAGCACAACAGCTAATATTCAAACATGAATGAACACATCAGCAATTATTTGAACATGAATAAACACAACAGCAAATATTCGAACATGAATAGACACATCAGCGAATATTTTGAACATGAATAAACACAACAGCAAATATTTGAACATGAATAGACACATCAGCGAATATTTGAACATGAATAAACACAACAGCAAATATTTGAATCCACATTCTGATAGCATATATGTTTGAACGATGGACGTTCCTCTCTCGTTTATTATGATGGAGAGGTTAGTTTATGTAGAAATGGAACACAATTCAATCTCTTTAAATAACATGATGATATAATTGTAACACAAATTCCAACCAAGGCAATACTAAATCCTACATGGAACTTCTCATAACCGCCTGATAATGCCTCTGATCCTTTGGCAAGAATACTTATATATAGGAAGTACCAGCGGCGTATCCACCATATTCTTGCCAAATTTTCATTAGTTTTATCCACAAGTTATGATTGGTTACCAAGAAACTAATAAATCCTACATAGAACTTCTCATAATCGTCCGATAATGCCTCTGATCCTTTGACAAGAATACTTATATATAGGAAGTACCAGCGGCGTATCCACCATATTCTTGCCAAATTTTCATTAGTTTTATCAGTGAATTATGATTAGTCCTACAACTCTACAACCAATACAACAAACATAAATTACTGAAATGAAATATATCTGTGCGATCAAGGCTCAATCGAACGGAGCCGATCGTATTGCATGTACTGAAAATGAAATGGATGTGCGCTCAAGGCTCAATCAAACGGAGCCGAACGTATTGAATGTACTGAAATTGAACAACTTAATCTAAACAACCATCACACAATCAGCCTATGCGTGGAACCTCTCATAACCGCCTGATAATGCCTCCGATCATTTGACAAGAATACTTATATATAGGAAGTACCATCGGCGTATCCACCATATCCTTGTCAAATTTTCGTTGACTTTATCCGAAAGTTATGGTTAGTTCGATGCGACTCTACTACAAACACCACAACCATAAGATACTGATAATGAAATTGTCTGTGCGCTCAAGGCTCAATCAAACGGAGCCGAACGTATTGCATGAACTGGAAATGTAAATTGAAATGTGCGCTCAAGGCTCAATCAAACGGAGCCGAACGTATTGCATGTATTGAAATGTAAAATGAAATAACCGATCAAGGCTCAATCAAACGGAGCCGATCGTGCGGGCACGCCCTGATCAACCCATAATAAAATGGGGATCAAACTCAACCTCGATGGATGGGGAGCTACGGCCTCGGCAAAAGCATATACTGAAAACAATATATAATATATAATATCCAATAATTTCTCTAACAGTCTACACATGTGAATAAGAAAGACATAAGACTAAACAATAGGAGTTGAATCTGGATCTTCGGCGAAGAGGACTAGCTGAGTATCTTCGTTTGGGCCGTCATTATCTTCGAAAGGATTGGCGTTGATATTGAAGACTCTTCCTCTTGCTGGTGGCATAGTGGTTGGGTTTTCTTGGTTTACTTGGTTAACTGGGTTTGATTGGGCTTGAGTGTTGATAACGTTAACCAATTGAGGGCATGTGTTTCTAAGGTGGGTAGGGTCGCCACAATTGAAACAGGCTCGCGCATATGGGAACATGGGGTATTGGGGTTGGTGATAAGTTTGGGCCATGTTTTGAGTAGGGGAAAGGCTTGGTCTTGAAAGGTGCGACAAACATTGCTCAAATGACCATAGCGTCCACAAGTTGTACATAGCCGGCAAGGTAAAGTAAGGGGATGGTGATAAAAACAGTTGTTGCATCGAGGGTGAGGTCCAAGATATAGTTTCTTATTTGGGTAAGCTGAGTCGGGTGCCACTTGGGTGATTGGGATAGCTCGGATGGGTATGGCATGAAAAACGGGTTGATTTCGTTGAGTAGCAGCGAAAAGTCGCCCGACTCTTCTTCTCTTAGGATTGGGTTGAGAAGGGGATTCAGTTTGAGTGGAGTCGGAGGTTTCAGTTGATTCTTTATCCTTCTTTTTCTCCTCCTTGAAGTCTTTGTTTCGGATTCGGTTCTCGGTGAGCTCTGTTGCTAGCTCCATTGCTGCTTCCAAAGTTGCAGGCTTGGTACTTATTACAGGGTCTTGAATCTTTGACGGAAGACCACGAATGTAGTGCTCGATCAAACGGTAGAGGGGAGTAAACATGTTGGGAACCATTTGATGTAATTCGAGGAACCTTTTGTTGTAGGTGGTGTGGTCTCCTTCCATTTGCTTCAATGAATAAAATTCATCTTCTAGCTTCTTGATTTCGCTCCTTGGGCAAAATCGTCTGGTCATGATTTCCTTCAATTCGTTCCAAGTTAGGGTCATAGCATCTTCAACACCTCGTTTTGCCTTCTCTGTATTCCACCAAGTAAGTGCTATCCCATATAGTCGACCGGTAGCATAACGCACTTTGCGATCATCAGGGCAATCGCAATTTAGAAAAGTATTCTCCATTTCTTCAAACCAATGGAGGAGTGCGGTGACACCTTCAGTCCCTTTGTATTTCGGAGGGTCGCATGATTTGAAATGCTTGTAGGTACATTTAGTGGTATTTGGGGGAGAGTTGAAAATGTTTTGGTTTGCTTGATTGACAGCATTATCGGTAAGTGCTTGTTGAACTTGGATTACAATGTTGGGTATTACGGCAGCCATTTGTTGAGCGATTAAGGTAGCCATGCGTTCGCGGGCTTTTCTTGCTCTCGTCTTCCTACGGGCGAGGTTAGAAGACATCTACAATGAATACATGACAAGAGTATGAGTTGGATGTTTTTGAGATCATGGGTCGCATTCAAGAATGAATATTCATAAAATAATTATAGAAAAATACTACATCCATAGGATGTCTTGAGCTTTTGCTCGCTGTTAGGCCCGTCATGCCGCCATACTTTACCTGCGTAATCATGTGGGCCCCCATGAATACCGGTTTTTCATATGGTTCGCACGGTTTCTGCCTGGTTGCGTACACAAAAACCCGGAGAAAATCGAGAAATATGTATACAACGTGTGATGTTCGGAATGTGTCCAGGTGTAGACACGGTGACACCTCAAAGTAGGGTTAGTTCGAACGACGTTTGGTGTGGCATGCTTTGGCCTAATAGGTCCTTCGTACTCTCATCGTTGGTCCCCAGGTAGGCAAACTGGTCCGTTATATTGGATTTATACGAATGCCAGCCTAGACAGGACGTTCCGACTACCGGTACTCGTACCCTTCCAGTTACTACATGCCCGTCGCAGAACTTACTTTGATGAGATTTGAAAATTTGCACAAAATCTTTGGATAATGAGAATATGAAAATAAATTGAATTCATGAACATCGATATATGTATAATGTATATATGTATAATGAATATGTATATGAGCATGTATGTTTGACTGAAATGTAAACAAATATGAAACAAATAAATATCACAAGTTTGTATGTAACCACCTAATCAATTTAAAATTTAGGCAGACTATAGTATAGGCTCTAAGGGTCTAATAACCTATCCTATATCCCTATAGTCATGGCTCTGATACCAATCTGTCACACCCCGACCCGCAGCGGATAAGGTGATCGGGGCATGATTGGGTTATCATCAAAGCTCATGACATTTATTAAACGTTTCATATTCATTAATACAAATTAAATGGAAATTTACAATAATGTTACAACATGATCTAACTAACAATCTAACTTCTTTGTTCTCTTCTAAGGCATATCCTATGTTATCCTTGCTTCAACCTGTTCACCTGTATCATGTGTAAAAAGGTTTTTGGATCAACATAATGTTGGCGAGTGAATCCTACGGAAAACATTTGAACAATTTATTTAAATTGATTATGAAATATGTGCACAACCAAACATGAGTAAAAATAGATGTAACTTAATCGGCAATCATAAGATGTTAAATGAAACACTCATGAATAATAATGGAACAATTAAAGGCACGCGATGCTCAACTCGTCTCTCACGAGGAACTGAGGGGCCTGATGAATGAATTGCATAAACATAATAATATGAATAACACAACCACAAACAATGTAAACTCAATGATACACACATGAATAATAATGAATTTGATGTGAAGCACGCGATGTTCTACTCGTCTCCCACGAGGAACTGATGGGCTTAATGTATGAGTTTCATATGACTTGACAAATGGCAATAAGTGAATCACAACAATAAAAACAATCTAAGTTTAAGTCATGATGTGGTATGGCACAAGTTTAAATAAATAAATTAATTAATTTCATAACACATGACACACCCCAAAACGTGTAATTTAAAAGGGGAATTGTAAGATTCACTCACAGTGGGTGCGTTCGGTTGATGACGTTGAATGCACGCGAAGTGGTTTTAACCACGAGTGAGATTTAACCTAGATAAATCGCATTATGGTTTGGTAAGTAAACGGATTTTATTAAACTATTTTAGTAGGATTGTTGGGTGCATTTTTGTGAGTTTGAGGCTATTTTCTAATCTTAAAAATGTTATTTTTAAGTATTTATAATTGATTTTTAATTAAAATAATTAAATAAAAATAATAAAAAATATTTTATTTTTTTTTCTGACCGTTGACTGACCCTTTGACCGTTGACCTGACCGTTGACCGGTTCGATGGCAGATTATTGTGCGCTGAGTGAGGCTCGAACCCGAGACCTCTCGTACGCGTGCACGCAGCTCTACCAACTGAGCTACGTGTCTAACCCGTTATATATCTGATTTTAATTATATATATATACTAATTAGTTAAACTGAAAATCATTTTATTTTAAAAATAGATTTGAGCGAACCGGACTTGCACTCCATAGGTCTCGAACTCGGGACCTGTGGTTTAATCTAAACACACAGTCCACCGCTGGACTGTGTGTTCAACATGTTATATCATTCGATTTTTATTATACTTAAATACTATTTATTTATTTCCTTTTCTGCCTTAATTAAAAAGAGGAGATAATTGTCCGAGTCGGTGCTGAAGACCGGACTCGAACTCGTGACCAGTGATATGAACAAACACACAGTCCACCGCTGGACTGTGTGTCTAACTTGGTTATTATTCCGGTTATTAATATACTTAACATATATCTAAGGCGACTCCGGTTCAGTAAACAAAAATGGATTTTTATTAAGGCAGCGTGTGTGAGACGGGAATCGAACTCGAGACCTTTGCATGTTTAACGTTTTATGTGCACACAGTCCACCGCTGGACTGTGTGTCTAACCCGATTAATTTCATGATTTATATTATACTTATAACATACTGAAATTCATCGTCTTCTTCATCCAGTTTGAACCAGAATCGGAAATCGACGGGTTTAAGATTCTTATCAGTTTATTAGCGTTTTACAGTTGATTAAGGTAAGATAAAAGTGAAAGGAAAAGAAACTGGGCGGAGAAAGTATACCGACAGGACTCTCTGTTTTCCGGCAGAACTCCGGCGACAGAATTCACCTCCGGCGACGTGTTCCGTATAGCAGCTAGTCTCCGGAAAGCTTGGAAAAGGTAAGGGTGACTTCGGTAAAGGTTTAGGGGGTTCAGTAAAGCTCAGGGATTAAAACTCGGTTTTCCGGCGAAAAACAGGTTTATTCCGGCGAGTGGAATTTCGCCGAGAAAAGGTGTGATTTTTGAGCGAAAGTGTTTGTCGTCGGTTGTGGGTCAATTTATAGGAGAAAACGAGATGTATTTGGTCTGATTTTGGACTGCATTCGTTTATTTAAAATTTCCGGCGGTTTTGAAAAGTGTCGCGGACTTCAAACATCGGTTATAACCGATATCTGTTTAATGGTTTACGTTATAACGTAAATTGGTGTTAAAACTCGCGAGAATTCCGGGATTCCGACGACTGAACCGTTTGGGCGCCGGTTTTGAATTTGTAACGACACTTTATCAATTAAATGATTTTTTTATACAACAAACAAAGTCCGCGGCGCAGTGGTTTGTGTGTGAGGTGATAAATCGCTGAGTGACTCGGTACAGACCCGGGTTCGAAACCCGGCAGAGACAATTCATTTTTATTTTGCGATTTTTGACTGTTTTTCAAAAACTAAATATATATTCCCATATAATAATTGATTACGGATCGTTTAAAAATATTTTGGGCATTTAATTCGCAACGAAAATTTTGACTGACTGTTCGGTTGATAAATGGAGCGGGTTTGGTAAATCCGTTTTCGACGGATGTTATACTTACTGAACCCCCTGAGCTTATACCGAAGTCACCCACATCCTTTTCAAGCTTTCTGAAGACTCGCTGCTGCAAGACACACGACGCCGGAACCTGTTGCTGTTGCTGTCGCCGGAGTGCTGCCGGAAAAACAGAGGAGTCCAGTCGGTAGACCTTACGCCTAATTTCTCTTTCTTTTTATTCATATCTCATCTGTAATCGGTATACCTTACGCCTAATTTCTCTTTCTTTTTATTCATATCTCATCTGTAATAAACCTCGAAACCACTAAGACTCGCGATTAAAAACAGAATCCAGTCGGATCTTCGATTTTCTTTTATCAACCCAAACGAATGATACTACCCAAATTTTCTGTTATGTTTTAGTATAATATCTCAAGTTATAAACTCAAAACACAAAGATCACATAAAAACGAACAGTCGATTTTCGATCTTGGTTTAAACAACGAAGAGACTGCTGTATGTTTAAGTATAATTAATCAACGTTATAACAGATAGACACACAGTCCAGCGGTGGACGTATGTGTGCACAATCTAAACACGTAATGTCTCGAGTTCGAATCTTGTCCCACGCATGCTGCCTTAATAAAAATGTCTTTTTTTTGTTAACCGAACCGGAGTCACGCTGTATATGTTAAGTATAATAATAACCGGAATAATAACCAAGATAGACACACAGTCCAGCGGTGGACTGTGTGTATGTTTAAATCACAGGACACGAGATCGAGTCCGGGCTACCGCACCGGCCCGGATAATTATTAAACTTTTTATTTAAGACAGAAATGGGAATGTTCAGTTTGTATATAAGTATAATAAAAATCAGTTGAGTTAACAAGTTGGACACACAGTCCAGCGGTGGACTGTGTGTTCGCATAAACCACAGGTCCCGGGTTCGAGACCTGTGGAGCGCACCGAGTCTTTGGATTAAAATCGTTTTTAAAAATAAAGGATTTTCTGTTTAATCTAATTAATATATAAATATAATTAAAAACAGAAATATTTCGGGTTAGACACGTAGCTCAGTTGGTAGAGCTGCGTGCACGCGTACGGGAGGTCTCGGGTTCGAGCCTCACTCAGCGCACACTTACACGCATACGAACCGGTCAAACAGTCACGGTCAACGGTCAACGGTAAAAAAAGTCAACTTTTTTTTAATTATTTTTATTTATTTTTTTAATTAAAAATCAATTAAAAATACTTAAAAATAACATTTTTAAGGTTAGAAAATAGCCTTAAACTCACAAAAATACACCCAACAATCCTACTAAAATGGATTAATAAAATCCGTTTACTTACCGAACCATAATGCTATTTATCTAGGTTAATTTCACTCGTGGTTAAAACCACTTCGCGTGCATTCAACATCATCAACCGAACGCACCCACTGTGAGTGAATCTTACAACTCCCCTTTTTAATTACACGTTTTGGGGTGTGTCGTGTGTCACAAAATAATTAACTCGTTTATTTAAACTTGTGCCATACCATATCGTGATCTAAACTTAGATTGTTTATATTGTTGTGATTATGTATTTCATTTTGTCAACTTGTATGAAATTCATTCATTAAGCCCATCAGTTCCTTGTGGGAGACGAGTGAGCAACGCGCGCCTCAAAACCAATCCATTATTGTTCATGTGTGTATTGTTGAGTTTATATTGTTGGTAGTTATGTCTTTCATATTATCATGGTTATGCAATTCATTCATTAGGCCCATCAGTTCCTCGTGAGAGACGAGTTGAGCAACGCGTGCCTCTAAACGATCCTTTATTGTTCATGTGTGTATTGTTTAATATTAAATTGATGTATGAATAAGTTTACATCTGTTTTTACTCATATGTGGTTGTGACTTTATTTCATAATCAATTAAATAAACTTGTTCAAATGTTTTCCATAGGATTCACTCGCCAACTTTTTGTTGATCCAAAAACCCTTTTACACATGATACAGGTGAACAGGATGAAGCAAGGAAAACATAGGAAATGCCTTAGAAGAAAACAAAGAAGCTTAGATTGATGTTTAGGTCATTGATGTAATTATGATTGTAAATTTCCATTAAATTGTATTAATGAATATGAAACGATAAAATAAATGTCATGAGCTTTGATGATAACCCAATCATGCCCCGATCACCTTTTCCGCTGCGGGTCGGGGTGTGACAATGATTTTGTCATGTACTCGAGCACACAAATGCTTGCAAAAGCGATGTGTTGCTTTCCTCGCCCATATCGTGAACCCGGAGAAAGAAAAGAACACTTATAAAGATGTTCCCGTTGTTTGTGAATTTCCTAAAGTCTTTCCCGACGATTTACCAGGTTTACTCCCTACTCGAGATGTTGAATTCCGTATCGATTTAGTTCCCGGAGCTACTCCAGTTGCTAAAGCTCCTTATCGTCTCGCACCATCCGAAATGCGCGAGCTATCGAGCAAACTTCAAGAGCTTCTTGATAAAGGCTTCATACGCCCGAGAACTTCGCCATGGGGCGCGCCTGTCCTTTTCGTGAAAAAGAAGGATGGATCGTTCCGTATATGCATCGATTATCGTGAACTTAACAAACTCACGATAAAGAACCGCTACCCTCTTCCTCGAATTGACGACTCATTTGATCAGCTTCAAGGTGCTACTTGTTGTTCCAAAATCGATCTTCGTTCCGGTTATCATCAGTTACGCGTATTGGAAGAAGACATTCCGAAAACCGCCTTTCGTACTCGCTATGGCCATTTTGAATTCGTGGTCATGCCTTTTGGTCTTACAAATGCACCCGCGGTTTTCATGGATTTGATGAATCGTGTGTGTAAAGCCTTCCTAGATCGTTTCGTCATTGTTTTCATCGATGACATTCTTATCTATTCGAAGTCGAGAGACGAACACGCGCGTCATCTCCATTTAGTCCTCGAACTTCTCCAAGGAAATTGCCTTTATGCTAAGTTTTCAAAATGTGAATTCTGGCTCTCTCGGCCACATCATTAATAGTCAAGGAATTCACGTCGACCCTGCAAAGATTGAAGCCGTCAAGAGTTGGATTACACCGAAGAATGCTTCCAAAATCTGTTCATTTCTTGGATTGGCGGGTTACTACCGTCGATACATCGCTGATTTTTCTAAAATTGTCGTTCTGCTTGCCGCTTTGACTCATAAAGATAAACCTTTTGTTTGGGATTCCCAGCAAGAGGAAGCTTTTCAAACTCTCAAGCGTATGCTATGCAACGCCTCCCGTTCTCGCTTTACCCGACGGAAACGACAATTTTGTGGTTTACTGCGATGCCTCAAATCTTGGTCTTGGTTGTGTTCTCATGCAACGAGACAAGGTTATCGCGTATGCGTCTCGACAACTCAAGATCCACGAGAAGAACTACACTACCCACGATCTCGAACTCGGTGCAGTTGTTTTTGCATTAAAGATATGACGACACTACCTTTACGGTACTAAGTGTACGGTCTTCACTGACCATAAGAGCTTACAACATATCTTTAATCAAAAAGAACTAAACATGCGACAACGACGGTGTGTTGAACTTCTCAACGACTACGATTGTGAGATACGCTACCATCCCGGCAAAGCAAACGTCTTCGCCGATGCTCTAAGTCGACGAAGCTATGTATATGGTATTCGTGATTCTCAAGCTTGTGCTAAACTTGAAACTCTCATCCGTGTCGCTCAATTCGCCTGCTTTAACGAGAATACTCTGGAAGAAGAAATGAAATGTGGTGCCGAAACTCAGCTTGTATCTAAATCTGATGGTATTTATTACTATCTAAATCGCATTTGGGTTCCCAGTCGTGATAATCTTCGTGAATTGCTAATTACCGAAGCTCATAAATCTCGATATTCCATTCACCCCGGTGCCGACAAGATGTACCAGGACCTTCGTCCTAAGTACTGGTGGCCGGGCATGAAAAAGGACATCGCCTTGTACGTCTCAAAGTGCTTAACTTGTTCGAAGGTTAAAGCTGAACATCAAAGGCCCTCTGGCTTACTCGAACAACCCGAAATCCCGATGTGGAAGTGGGAGAGTATAGCTATGGACTTCGTAACTAAACTCCCGCGTACTTCATCTGGTCACGATAGCATTTGGGTTATCGTTGATCGTCTCACCAAATCTGCGCACTTTATTGCTATACGAGAAGACTTTAAGGTCGAACGGTTAGCCCGAATCTATAACGATGAAGTTATATGTCGACACGGGACGCCTCGTGACATCATCTCTGACCGAGACGGTCGTTTTACATCGCGTCTCTAGGAGACCTTTCAATCCGCTCTCGGTACTACGCTTAATCTAAGTACCGTTTTTCACCCTCAAACCGACGGTCAGACTGAGCGCACGATCCGCACCCTCGAAGACATGCTTCGTGTGTGCATCATAGATTTTGGTGGTAACTGGGATACGCATTTACCTTTGATTGAATTCTCGTACAATAATAGTTATCATACCAACATTCAAATGGCTCCTTTTGAGGCACTGTATGGAAGAAAATGTTGATCGCCTATTGCATGGCACGAGATCGGAGAAGCACAAATCACCGGTCCCGAGCTAATATAAGAAACGAAAGACAAAATCCTCCAGATCAAAGACAATCTCTTGAAAGCTCGGAGTCGCCAAAAGAGTTACGCCAACAAACGCCGCAAGCCCCTACAGTTCAAAGTGGGAGACCATGTTCTTTTAAACGTTGCACCTTGGAAGGGAGTGATCCGCTTCGGAAAGAAAGGAAAGCTAGGGCCTCGATACGTAGGACCGTTTAAGATTCTGGAAAGGATCGGCAAAGTGTCTTACCGACTCGAACTGCCGGAGGAACTTAATAATGTACATCCGACTTTCCACGTTTCTAATCTCAAAAAGTGCCTAGCTGAAGAAAATTTGCATGTCCCTTTTGAAGATCTACAAATTAACTAAATGCTCCATTTTGTGGAAAAACCCGTTGAGATCATGGATCGAGAAACCAGGACACTTCGACGCTCACGCATCCCGATCGTGAAAGTCCGATGGGAGGGCAAACGCGGCGCCGAGTTTACTTGGGAATTGGAAAGTGATATGAAGGCCAACTACCCGCATCTATTTGTTACAGCTACTACTTGAATTTCGGGACGAAATTCCCTAATGTAGGGGAGACTGTAACAACTCGAAAATTCGATTGTTATCTTTTCTTTTGTTCTCTGTTTATCTATCCTTTTGTAAATCCGAGATTCGGTTAATAATAAAGTATATGCTATTTATTATAGTGTTGTACGTTATTATCGCATCAAATCGTTTATTAAATCTCATCGCTAATCTCATTGCATCGCAAATCGCAGTTATTTATGTGGTTTTATGTTCTTATGTGTTATGTGTGTTTGTGGTTATGTTTACAATCGCTATCGCATCGCTCTCGCACTCTCGAATTGCTAAATCGCACTATTATACCAACTACACGCTTAACGCGTAATTTAATGCTTAATATAACTATCTAATGTAAACCGAATAACCAAACAAACTCTAAACGCAAAATCGGCAAACGAAACTTGGTCACAAGGCCAAGTTCGGCCGAACTTGCCTACCACAAGTTCGCCCGAACTTGCCTTATAACCTGAAATTCTTTGCTTCCCTCAAGTTCGCTCGAACGTGTACATACATGTACAAGTTCGGCCGAACTTAACCATCCATCCTTAAAAATCAAACGAGTTCGCCCGAACTTGCATGAACTTCATGCAAGTTCGACCGAAGTTGGTCTCATCAGCTCTCATTTTTGCCTTCTCCTATAAATACCAAGCTCCATTCACTCATTTGAACTTGCTGCAAGTTCGCCCAGAACTCTCCCAACCCGAAACCTTCGTGTTCAAAGTAAGAATCGACCCGATTTCATTGCAACAACGTTTATCAGCAACCAACAAAGGTTTACGATGATATTGGCACAAGGCATAGCCTTCGTTTTCATCAAAACTCATTCTTTTACGAAAACCTTCATCTTTTTCTTCAAAGAAACTTCTGTTTTAAGCTTAGATCTACACAATACGAGTTCATTTGGCGATAGTAGAGACTTCCCAAACACGAGATCTGTAAGATCTCAGCTTGTAAGTGATAGATCTGAGAAAACCTTTGATAAATATCGATTTTGACACAAAATACGGACTTTTGAGGATGTTTTGTTCATTTTCTGATATGAAACGAAGCATCTATCATTCAAGATCCCAGATCTGGAAGCACAAGGACGTTTATGTTGGTTTACACAAGCCAGACTAATCCGAACGAACCCCGAGTTCGCCCGGATTAGCCCACGCTTTTGTAAAACGGCTAAAATAGCTCTAAAAGACCTCTCCGACCTAAGTTTGCTCAGTAGCACAGGGTTGGAGGGATGAACACTCGATTTTCCTCAGCAAACGACGCGAAAACGCAAGATTTTGGACCCGAAAACATCAAGTTCGCTCGAGAATCACCAGCTTATCAGGTCAAGTTCGACCGAACTTGTACCCATTTGGGTCAAGTTCGACCGAACTTGAGTGTTTCTTCACCAAGTTTCTTACAAGTTCACCCGAACTTGCCTGGTTTCTTAGGAAACCATACAAGTTCGACCGAACTTGCCAAATCAGTAAGGTTTTCCTAGAAGTTCGCCCGAACTTGACAAGTTTCTTAGGAAACTCATCAAGTTCGATCGAACTTGACTCTAAACCCACCAAAACCCAGCAAGTTCGCCCGAACTTGGCTACTGCCCAACCAAAACTTAAATGTTTCAGCTTACGGAGACTGATACACTTTCGTTCGCGTATGCAGGCTGATCCGGCGCTCTTCTCGACTCTCCGCAGATCCCGAACTCTTACCTTAACGCACCTACAGTGAGTATACTTGACCAATTTTCCCTTTAACGCACATTTTGGGTGTTACATACGTTCCTATATTAAAATCACATCACAAATCAAAACTGTTTATCACACGCGAATTATCTGATTGTATGTGCTCTATACGTGATACTAGAAACATGTGACTAGGACTTATTTTCGTTAACTTGCCTCCTTAGCTAGTATGGTACTATAGTGTGGCTTACACCCGACGGGGTCTAGTTAGGATGGACGCGCAAGCCTTCTCACGGTGGTTAGCATGAGAAATGAGCCTATGTTATGTTAAGTGTTTTGGTGTATCATGATATGTAATTAGATTGTTTCGCAAACGCTTTATCGACTATGCTAGTGTTATTCAAACTCGTATGCTCACCTTTACTTAATTGTATTGACTTGTACTCTAACGTATGTAACAGGTTGAGGATTTATAGCTTGTATGCCTTGGATGTTGCATGCGTAGTTTAGTTTGTTTTGTTTAGTTTGTTTTAGAACGGTTGTAATAAAATCTAGGGGAGATCGAATTGGATTGTGTTTAAGAGATTTTGTTGGTATGTAATGGTTATTTTGAAGGTTTATGAGTTTGATACTATGGGATATTAAATGTTGATGTTTATCTTTGAAATGGCTGTTATGGAAATTCTCTTAAACAATCTGATTCGCCTAGTGCCACTACCCCGATGATTCCGCCATCGGTGGGGGTGTGACAGGCGCCGTCGTCTTCTACGCGGCGATTTGACATGCCATCATGACTTTTTCAGTTAATTAATGCCTGCCTCTGATTTGACATGTAATCATGAAAATTGTGTACTCCTTTTTTGGCAACCTTCCAATATATATTTATGTCCTTGTTTTTGCCAGATTTGGTAAAAACAACATGAGTGAAGATTACCGTTTACGAGAGGTTTCTGACGTACTCCGAACCCTCGATGCGGCAGCCGCCCTGCTTGCTCTGCATGAGCAGACGCATGGGGGCGGAGCAGAAGATGGAGGGCTTGTCCCTTCCATTGTTGTGCCCCATCATGAGTCAACTGACGAAAATGTCAACAATAATGTGATTTCAGTGGGCGAGGTACTTGTTGATTATGATCCTGGCGTGCTAGATGCTGATGCTTTAATGCCACGGTATCCCCTGAAGCCTTGGGCCGGTGCCGTATGGTGTACCAGCGTCGTGGTAGGATCCACCGGGCAAACCTGCCAGACGTTCAAGAGCCGGTGGCTATTCCGGCCGATGTGTCGGAGGATGAAGATTTGATTGTGGATCCTCATCCATTGGAGTGGTATGGCGAGGCATTGCACACCCCTGTAGAGGTGTTGGCAATGTTTGCCGATTTATAGTTGGGTAGAACATGTTCGTTTTTTGGTGACCCCGTATGTTGTTTTTTGTTCACACGGGACAAGTACTTGGTTTTGTTTGATAGTTGAATGTATTTATTACCAAAATACCTATCTTTTGTAGTGGTTGATGTATCTATTACCAAGATACCCACTTTAGCGTTGTATAAATATAACTTTGGTTTTTATGAAATTGTATTTCGCAGCAAAGTTGTCGTGTACGTCGTAAAAGACTTGAACATAAATGTTTATTAATAAATGATTAAAAATAAAAGACATCGAAAATGATGGATTACACTTTATTTTAATAAGAGAAAACCTACTTCGCCGTTAGGGGCGAGTGTCTACATATAACACTTCTTTAACTGGGTTATATTCCAACTACGCGGGATTGTTGTACCATCGAGTTTGGATATGCGGTAGGCCCCCTTTCCCAAAACTTTTTGAACTACGTAGGGTCCTTCCCATGTAGGGCCTAGTTTATCAGTGGGTTCCACTCGGCTGGCTTCGTTATCTCGCATAACATAATCGCCCTCCTTGAAAGTCTGTTGAGCTACGCGTTTGTTATAAAACTTCTCTAGAGTTTTCTTGTACTTTGCCTCGCTGATGGCGGCTGCCTCCCGCCGTTCTTCTAAGGCATCCAGGCCTTCAAGTAAGAGTTTGTCGTTATCGTTAGGCGTTAGGCGCCTTAGCGACGGTAGCCCTACCTCTGCTGGTATCATTGCCTCCGTACCATAGGTTAAGCTGAATGGGGTTTCATTGTTGCTTGTCTTAGGCATGGTTCGGTGTGCCCAGAGGACGTTTGGCAATTCTTCCACCCAAGAGCTTCCCTGATGGTCTAATCTTCTTTTAATTCCATCCAACAGGCTTCTGTTTACCCTTTCCACTTGGCCATTACCTTGAGGGTGTGCCACCGACGTGAAAACTTGCTGAATTTGTAGCTCGGTACACCAATCTTGCAGTACCCGATCCGTGAATTGTGTACCATTGTCACTGACCAGATATAGCGGGAGCCCAAATCGGCAGACGATGTGTTCCCATAGGAACTTTTTAGCGTTTTCAGCCGTTATCTTTGCCAATGGCTTCGCTTCCACCCACTTGGTGAAGTAGTCAATTGCCACGATCAAATATTTGAGTTTTCCCGGGGTTGGAGGGAACGGTCCCACGATATCTACGGCCCATTTCTGGAAGGGCCATGCCGTTGTCACGGGAATCAAGTTATTTTTGGGATGCAGCGTTTGGGGGGCATACTTCTGACAACTGCGGCACCTTCTAAGTTCGACTATAGCGTCTCCATGCATTCCAGGCCAATAGTACCCAGCCTTCTGAATTTTGGCCAGAATTGCCCGGGGTCCTGCGTGGATTCCACATATACCGGCATGTATTTCATGTATCAAGTATGTGGCTTCCGACGGGGATACGCACCGTAATAGCGGTCCCAAGTACGTTTTCTTGTAGAGAGTGCCATTCTGTGTTTCGTATTGTAAAGCCTTTACTTGTATTTTTCTGGCTTCACCTCTGGCGGACGGTAGTGCTCCTTTTGTAAGATAGTCTAGAATAGGCGTATACCAACAAGGCTCTTCCGCCGTAACCGCGGAAACCTCCCTGTGTTCAATTGAAGGTGACTGAAGGGTTTCCACTTTTACTTCTTTTTCCATGCCTGACGTTGCTAGCTTACTCAAAGTATCAGCTATTTGGTTTCTACGCGCGGGGAACTAGCGTGACGCTTTCAAAGGAGGCAATGAGCTCTTTGGTTTTGGCCAGGTATTTTGCCATCGTTTCATCCTTGGCCTCGTATGTCTCATTTACCTGGTTGTTAACTAGCAAGGAGTCAACATTTGCCTCAACCATTGTTGCTCCCATGGACTGTGCCATCCTCAAGCCTGCTAATAGCGCTATTCCGACTCGTTGTTGAAGCATTCGAAATCGAAACGTAAAGCATACATCAGTTGCACTTCATCAGGACTTATCAGCATGAGACCTGCGCCAACCCCCTTTCCACTGGAGGAACCATCTGTATACAACCTCCAAACTTGCGAGTATGCGCTAGTTTCTGACGTTTTGTCAACCACTGGGTCGTCAATGACCTCTCCTTTAGGAATTTCAGCCAAGAAATCGGCGATTACCTGTCCTTTGATCGCCGTTCGTTTTCGATATTCGATGTCCAGGGCACCTAACTCAATTGCCCATTTTGCCAGTCTTCCAGAAATTTCTGGCTTGTATAAAACTTGTTGTAAAGGGTAATTTGTTAGGATTTGCACGCGATGGGCCTGGAAATATCTTCGGAGGCGCCGGGTAGCATGGATAAGTGCGAGTACCAGCTTTTCTAGCATAGGATATCGCGTTTCAGGGCCTGCCAACACGCTGCTAATATAGTAGATCGGCGTTTGCTTTCCATCTCTGTCGACCATGAGTACTGCGCTTACCGCGTTGTGGGTTGCCGCTAGGCACATCTTCAAGAGTTCGTCAGGGCAAGGGGCTGTCAGTGTAGGCAACTTTTCAATGAATCGTTTCATGTCTTGCAAGGCTTCTTCAGCATCACTGGTCCATTTAAAGTTGCTCTTGTTGAGGTATCTTTCAACGTTTTTATAAACGCCAGGGACTTCTCCGCGTGCCTTTCTAAGAACCTATTTATAGCGACCAACCGCCCGTTTAATGTCTGTACTTCTTTTAGGGTCCTGGGTGACGGCATTCGTGTTATGGCAGCTATTTTTTCAGGGTTGGCTCTGAAGCCCTCCCGGGTGACTACCACCCCCAGGAACTTGCCTTCCTCTACCCCGAAAGAACACTTCTTGGGGTTGAGTTTTATATTGTATTCTCGTAGCTTTAGGAAGGTCTCCTCGATGTCGTTGAGCATTTGCTTTTCTTCCCTGCTTTTAATCACCAAATCGTCCACATACACTTCCAGGTTTCTACCAATCTGTTTTTCAAAGGCTTTGTCCATGAGCCGCTGGTAGGTGGCGCCTGCATTGCATAAACCGAAAGGCATTTTTGTGTAACAGAAAATGCTTATATCGGTATGGAACGCTGTTTTTTCCTCATCTTCACGTGACATCTTGATCTGATTATACCCTTTATACGCGTCCAGGAAATATTTATACCGGAACGGGACCAACGAATCGACTTTGAAATCTATTTCCGGCAGGGGATAGGCATCTTTCGAGCATGCTTTGTTTAAATCTTTGAAATCAATGCACACCCGCCATGTGTCGTCTGGTTTCTTGACCATTACAGGATTTGATACCCATGTATGGTATTTCGTTTCCCGGATAATGCCTGCTTCGACCAACTTGCGTACTTCTTTGATCACTGCTTCTTTCCTATCGGGGGCCATGCTTCGCTTTACTTGGGCCACCGGTTTGATTCCCGGGAATGTTGCTAGCTTGTGTTCCGCCTTGTCCCGAGGTATGCCGGTCATGTCAGAATGTTCGAAAGCAAAGACATCAGCATTTCTTTCAGCAGCTACTTCAAGCTATTCTTGACTTCCGGGGATAGGCTATCCCCTATGGTGACTGTCTGCTCCGGGTAACGTGTGCTTAATACCCATCTTTCCGGACCAACTGCGTCGTTGGGTCCTTGATGACACCTTTTGGCGTTAAGCACCTCCCCCATTTTTTCCCGGTGGACTGTTGCAACTCCCCCGGCATGGGGAACTTCATGAAACCTCGTGTCGTGGATACTACGGCGTCTAATTTCCCCAAAGTGTATCTTCCAATTATCACGTTATGTGAGTCGACGCGTACTACGAGAAAAGTGAGAAGTATGGTTCTTTCATGAGGGGCTAGGCCGAAGGTTACCGGAAAAGTGATTTGACCGATTGGGTCGACCTTCTCTCTGGTAGGAGTTTCTTATCCTCCGATTGTATTATGTTGAAACAGTGTTCGTATATTATGTCCTTGGAGCTTCCTGTGTCAACCAATATCCTTCTCATGTTATAGTTACCAACAGCGGCTGATATGATGAGTGGGTCAACGGTGAGGTCCATATCCTCCGGCCGCGGCTCTACCATCATCGTTGCCAACATCCAAGGTTCCAGGGTAGAGAGGCTTCTTTTTACCCCCTTTTCCTTGTCGACGTATAACATATTCATCTCCCGCTGTCTTTTGCTCGTTCCCTTATCTGGGTCTTCCTTGATGGGGGCGGGCCTTGCTTTATGTCTCGAACCAGGTGAGCCAGCTTTCCATTCTTCACATAGTACTCGATTTGCTTCTTCAGCTGATAACAATCGTTTGTGTCATGACCGTTGCCCTTGTGATATTCGCAATATTTACCAGTGTCTTTATTAGGCGTATCTCACAGCGGTTTTGGAGGGTTAAGTTTTAAATTCTTAGAGGCCAGGATTTCTGCTGGTGTTTTGCTCAAGTTGGGGTAGTCGGACCTGGACCTCGAGGACGAGTCGTTTCTTGAGTAGGAACTCTTGGATTTGTCATATCGTGAGTCCGAACGATCGCCTCTATGGAACCTCTCGCTTCTGCCTTTGGCTTTCGAGTTTCGGTGCTCCCTGTCATCTTGTCCCTTTTGTGATTCCTTTTTTCGGTTGGCCGCATGACTAGCTGCCACCGTTTTTTCTTGTGTAACATACACGTTGGCTATTCTCAAGATTTCATCGATGGTCACGGGTACGCCATCTCTTCCATAAAGTGTTCTTAACAACTCATCGTCATTTACCCCTTGTAGGAAAGTGCCGCACGCCAAGTCGTTTGTTATGCCTGGGATGGCCAAACTTTCTTTATTGAATCTGACGATGAAGTTTTCGACTGTCTCATTTTCCGGCCTACGGATGTGGAGAAGTTCGTTTCGGTCCTTGGTGTGGCGTATCTGCTGACTAAATTGCAGTTGGAATTTGGACACCAAGTCTTCAAAACTATCAATCTCGCCGGTGGGAAGACCATCCCACCATACTCGTGCCGCCCCCACCAGTGTTTGGACAAACATTTTACACCAAAGGGGCATAGGCCAGCATGCTACCTCTCCGGCACTTTTGAACAAATTGAGATGGTCATCTGGGTCGCTCAGCCCGTTGTATTTTCCTACTGTTTGGGGCATCTTGGGTTTCTCCTTGATCGGGGCTTCGGTGATTCTTTTCGTGAACTTTGACATGTCCGCGGCATCGGGGGGTTTGTAAGGTCGGGTAAGTTCATCGTCTTCCCCACTAACAGGCGGTATGGGGTGGTTCGTTTCATTCATTCTTACCCCTGAGTAGCCAGGGGTTGAGATGTGTTGGTGGGGCCATCGCTGGGTGAGAAACGAGGCCTGGACACACTGCCTCTATTGTAGAAGGTTCTGTGGCTGGCTGACTTTGGCTATATGTCTGCTGTGACGTGGGGTACGTCCACCAAGGTGGCATGCAAGCTGCGTATGGTGGCTGTTGAACATAACTTTGTGTTGCCATCTGAGGGGTGTAGGCCTGGCTATTGTATGGTTGAAGATACCCATAAGGAGGTGCACAGTAATAGCCCGGGAAATAAGCCTGAATTCCTGGGCGTGATCGGGGCATTCATGACACCAGCCGGCATGACCACTAGTTGATGGGGCGGCGTGGACAATGCTGCCGTGAGTGCCGCGGAATAAGCGGTGGCATGGAATAAGCAGGAGATGGTTGATGGTATTTGATCGTACTTGACGGTTGTACACTGCTTCCGGGTGCCACGGATGTAGCAATTAATGCACTCCCGGAGTTCAGGGTCTGTGCGATGGTGCTTGATGACGGAGTATAGACAGCGACGGGGGCCGCGGTAGAGGCTATCTGTCAAGCCTGCCAGGAGGTATAGGATAGTGGGTTTCCTGCAACCAATCCATAGGAAACGGCTGGGAGCCTCTGATATCCCGGCGGGGCCTCCGCTTCAAACTCCAGGTCAAGGGACCTGGTTACTGCTGGTGATGTTGGAGTGGCCGTAGCTGCCGGTACCGTCGTTGATGTCGTGCCGCTAGTTACAGATGCTTGGTTTTCTGGTGTTTTTGTCGTGCTCTGATCGTTCGCCATTGGGTCTAAGTTTATTGGTGTTATCACAAGTCCCACGGATGGCGCCAATGAAGAAACACTGACCTGATGGTAAGGCTCCAACTAGAACTTGGACCCTCCGATGACTCGAACAAATGGCTGCAAAACAGTAATACCGTTAGGACTCGTTACAGGAATGGGGTTATTCCTGTAACCACCATCCGGCGTGAGAATAAGTCTCGGTATTGGGAGTAATAATGTATATTGAGAGAGAGAGTATTCGATGATCATGCCTTTGACGTTTACCTCTATTTATAGTTACTATTAGTCTATTAGGGTTTCCTCTAACTTAGGATGGGCTCCGATAAGTTAGGGATTTACATGATCTTCCCAAAATATTGGAGATTTAGTTATATCGTTTATCCATATAGAATAGAAGATTCTAGAATAAACGTGTGTCACTAAATATTTATAATCAAATAATAGGTGATGACCGGGTTGGATTAGCCATTCCGGGTCATACCTCGTCATTATATATATATATATAATAAATAAATAATAAGACTTAGGACACATGTCATCTCATAATGCAACCATTTTAGGTTTTTGACGGGAAAATTTGAGAAAAAAAAGTGTTTTTTTATATGGATCCCGTGTGTTGATCCATACCCGGCTTGTGACCCACATATAAAAACAATCTAATTAACATAATTCTCTCATACGCCTCATTTGCTACGAGCAACCTAAGAAACCCTAACCTGTCTTCTACCGCCAAAATATGAGATCCGCTTTTTAAACGCCAAATCTTGTTGATAAGAGACATTTTTATGGTGGCATTTTTAGCTAATATTAAAACGTGTATACTCACCGGTAAATGCATCCGCTAACGATACATTTACCTTTTTCTTGAACTCCCAAACTATATAAAAAATACCACCCCCACTAGAAAAGGCTAGTTGGATATGTAGTTTACCTTAACTACAAAAATGTCACCAATAGATGTTAATTGTCATGGTGAATAAGTTAATACAAATCGATTTCTACAATCATCCAAGCATACTCGAAGCCTCGAAGGTGTGAGTATCGTTGAATATCAACAATTACTAAGGAATGTTTATTTAATTTACATATATGTAGTTTTTGTTTTGATCAGGTGTTGCTTATTTATTTAATGTACATGTATTTACAAATGCAGTTTTGTTTAAGATCAAGTATTGATGTAAAATCAATTTAGATATATTGTAGAATATTGTCTCTCATATCATCAATATCGTTCGTTTTAGCATAAAATGGGTTGCTTATCCGGAAACTCACGTATTTGTTTGAGTTGCCTTGGTGGAGATTTCCATAAGGTCATACATCCTAGTATTACTCTCATATGAGCACATTTAACTGTGTAGTTTTCATATGATCTACAGACAATACGTCCAAAACGCATTGGTGATTTAGAGGCTTGACATTCCTTATGAACCCCAAAAATCTCTCTTCTCCACCGCCGATGTGGGGATTTGCCCAGGGTATTACAACCGGTTATGTTAATCTTCTTTATATCGTTACAATTAGCCATCCTTGGGACTTATCTTCCTTGATGAGGTTTGCCACACCATCCTGAATGACACATGAGTAGCAATCCCTTTTTATAACATCAGCCTCTCATACCACTAATATCATTTGCTTTCCCTCGATGGGATGCACATCCGAAAACTCACGGATTTGTTTTTGGTTGTCATGGTGGAGAACTGGAGACTTCCCTGGAGGTCACCTATCCTAGTACTACACCCACATGAGCACGCTTAACTGTGGAGTTTTCATCTGCTCCACAACCAATAGGCTTAAAACGCGATGATTTAAAAGGTAGAACATTTCTCATGAACTAAGAATCTCCCGTATCCACAACCGATATGAAATTTTATGTAGTGTGTTACGATCGATTATGTTACCCTTCTGTATATGGTTACAAAATATAAAATTTATCATATACACAAATGAATGTACCACACATGCACACACATATACACGTGAAATTTATCATATACACAAATGAATGTAACACACATGGACACATATATGTGTGAATGTATCGGTAGTTTTTATTACCAAGTTGTTACTTATGCATATGAAAGTTACACTCATAGATATATTTATATTAACATTTTTAAAACAAACTCCTAGATTTTTATAGAATAAATACATCACAACTTGCACTATGTAAGATTCAAACCTTTAACCTTTTAGTTGTAGGTAACACCCCACTTAACCACTAGGATGTCCCTTTGAGGACATATATTTATATAAACATACTTTAATAAAAATGCAGTTTCGTTATGATCAAGTGTTGATTGCTTATTCAATCTACGTGTGTATAATTTATTAAATGCACACATGGATGCATTGTTCACCTAATGAGAAATGTTTCGATAACACGACGATTGCGTCAACTGATTTCAGCAATATCCTTTGAATGAAAAGCGGTATCGTTGATTTTCGATAACACGATGATTGCGTCATCTGATTTCAACAATATCCTTTGAATGAAAAACGGCATCCTCGATTTAAAAAGATTGTGCATCTTCTTTAAGAAAAATCTTGAAACGAATATATACCAGAGGGAGTGAGAAATCTTCTAGATGAGAAAGAGGGTAAGCAATTTTCATGTTATTCAAAAAACAAAAAGATGTACAGTTAGATCATTTACACAAGACGCAGTGTGGATGCATTCATATATATGGAATGAACGCATTATAATGTGTAGTCAAGTATACAATGTTTTTAGGTGTGTTATAAACTTAGTGCATATAAAAAGATGCAAGTACCACTTGCCATTATGTACATGTGTCACCACCTCATTGTTTTCTACAGTTTTTAGGCGAAAACCGTTTTGTAGTGAAACCTTCTCATATACCCACTAGTGTGTGTGCATATATATTTGTTTGACAATAATTATATGGTTAAATAATGATCTTCACCCTCATTTGCTTTGTTTGTTTCTTGGTTGCCTTGTTAAAAGTTGCCCAAATTGTGGTCTTCTTCTTTGTAAAGCAAACTTCGTTTTTTGTCCAAATGCACCTCAAATCAAGCACTTTTTAGACATATATGCAAGAGATGGGGTCCCTATTTTTTCATTTTGTATATAAGAGTTTGAAATTGAAAGATTCGTTTGAAATGATCGATTCATATTACATAATATATGGAGTGTCAAGTAATAATATCTATAATGATCAAATGGTCTAGTGTATGGTGTTTATTTTTCATAAGAATGATATATAGTTTAAATCCTTAAATATGCAAGATTAGATAGTATTTAAGTGTAAAAAATTGTTAAAAATGTAACATGTAATACACAACAGATTAGGTAGTATTTAAGTGTAAAAAGTTGTTAAAAATGTAACATGTAATACACAATAGTTTTAAATACGAAGCATGTCAAATGGATTAAAATCATAGCGGTTGATGTCAACTTAGTGTCTTTAAAGTTTATTAATTAAGTGTTTTTCATTTTAGTTGTGGACTCCGTTAACTGTGCATGAATGAAATTACACCAATGTGTAGTTTAATGTTTATAACATTTTATATCATTTATTACAGTTTTTATGGTTAAGATAAACGAGTATCAAATTTGTAATCTAATACAACACGGTTTGACTTATTATCCAAATCATTAGATATTTCAAAGTACTAACATATATATGTTTTTCAGGGAGGCTTAGTGGAAACCGGGGGCGCATCCGCCCTCCAATTTTTCGGTTAAAACTATAATTTTTTTATTTTTCGTCTGAAAACTTTAAAATTATAAAGAATCCCCCTCCAAATTATTTTGCATAAATGTTTATACGATATATAAATTGAGTTACAACCATAACATTTCTATAGAATAGATAACCTAATACATAGAATAATGGAGGATCAAGTAGGTTAACCACTTGTTCAACAATACAAATTATTAATCACATTAAAAGACTAGATCAAAGTCCAATATGTTTATTTATTTTTTTTTTAACGGCCAGTATGTTTATTAATTATACAAAAATTCACGGTCTCAGGTAAGGGGCAGATTAGGATTTATTTTGTGTAATTTAGGAGTAGGAGTATATAAGGGTTGACCCTTATAAGATATTAATAATGGTATAAAATCTTCTAAAATTCTAAATATTATATTTTAGGTATTTGGTTATCATAGGAAAATAATATAACTATTGTATTTTTGTTGTTCCAAATAAAAAGAAAGTTTGTTGTATATGAAAAGGAAGTGCTTAACAAATACTTACATTAGAAAAAACAAAATAAAAACTTGTTAGGGAGCATATAAAATTAATGGTATATTTTATAGTTAAAAGGTATATTTATAGTCATCCACTAAAAAAGTAAACATTAATTAAAGTGGCATCTCATGCCCTCTATTGGCCATTATCATCTCCTTTTGAATATTGTTAGGCACACATTATAGCTTTATATCAAGTTTAATTACAAGGGATGGAATTTTGGATTTCTTCATACCTAGTTTTAGCTTAATTTTGGTTACACATTTCCATAATTCATCTGAATTATTCAACAAAATCCATATGCAATACAAAAACTGTCTTCAAGAAATTGAAAATCAAACTTATGATGTGTTTAGTATAGAAAAACATTAACGATAAACATGATAATGGACTTTTCTCAAAAACCATTGATCTTACTTGAAAGAAGATTTACCTAAGCCATTATGTTATTAACCCCAAATGTTAAAGCGATGAAAGATACGAGACAAACTTCTCAGTAATACAAAGAATGATATTAGGCTCCGATTTGACTGAATAAATGCTATGAGAAGACGAAGAGAAAGGCTCGAATAAAAGACGAACATATCAGATAAGAGAAACCCTAATTTGACTGACTTTATTTGTTGTAGAAGTCCGTAACCACATATATGCGTACACTTCTAAGTAAAACTCACAAGTAGTCCTTCTAAGCTTAAAATATTGGCTCTTCCTATAATCCTATGTTCCGTTGCAACAACATTAGTCCATCAACATACAAAACACATATAAAGCATGCCAAATTAGACATTAACCACAATATGTTTGCTAATGAATCAATATTTTTAACAACTTTATTATATGGAATACACTCAAGTCACACATCTTTTTTGTGTGTCAGCAGTGTCTACCCACAAATTTTCGTATTGTAGGTTGAAAACCAGGTTGGGATGAAAAGTCGGGTATACATAGAATGTAAAAACTTAATTTTGAAGTGGGGTTATGTTAAGTAAATGGTTTACAACGACATAACGTATCATCTTATAAAGAACATGTTAAAATATAAATTAAGTTAACGTATTCATTTTTCCGTCAAGAGCCTTTATCCTGCCCGCGCCCAGCGCCCCTATGTGTGAGTATAAAGACATAAGATGATGATTTGTAAGAAGATTTTGACAATTATACAATACGGCAGAGTGAGTACTTCTTACAAGAGTGGTTGTTGACTATATGGTTGCTAAGGGTAGCATGGTAATATATCCTGTGGTAGTTGTGTTTCGATGGTGGTTGTTGACTATTTCACCAAAGAAATCAACTAAAAGAAACATCAATGTGCAACTTTGTCTTTGGACTTAAATGATTCCGAAAAAAAAGAGAACGGTGTTGACTACCCACCATTATTGCCATGGCCCATCACCCAATTTAAGTTTAAGTGCCCCATATTCTCTTTTTATGTTATACCTTATTTATTTATTTCTGAAATTGTTATAACCATAATTTTTTAACGACAAATTTGGATTACTGGCGTACTACTAGAGTATCATCGTGCCATCAGCAAAACCACCCAATCATATTAATCACCGTTAGGCAATCATACATATACACAAATTCAGAAGGAAACCCAATAAAACTGAAAAAAAACCCCTTGTGGGAAATGAACCCATGACCTAAGGGTCATAAGCCTTATCTCACCCCTAAGATGTCACTAGACTATAATGTCATGGACTGTTATAACCATATTATATTTTCTAACGGTGATTTAGAAGAAAATCAAAACGCTAAAGATTTGAAAACTTTCAACTTTGAAATGTATTCGGGAATCATCCAACCTATTTATCAGTTAAAAAGAAGGGGCTAACCATATTATATATCTAGAAAATATTGAACGATCTAGGAATTACTCTTCAAAAAAAAATCTGATAATACACTATATTGAGAATTAGATCATCAAGATTAAACCAAACGCTAGATACTACTCTTTAAGAGCTACATCTGATATAAATTCTAGTGTGTGTTACAACTTTTGTGATAACCTGACAGGACTTAAAATCCTTAAACAGTTAAACATAAGTAATAAGCCCAATGAACAACTTTTGATCAACCCCAATCTATCCTACTCGTTTATATAGAGAGACTGGATTAAACAGTACACATCTTACTCGTATGATGAAAGAAACCAGATGATTATCATAGTTAACATGGTCCGTATCATGTGTTGAACTTGTCATATTGTCTTTAACAGGGCTTGAACCTACAAATTTTTGGTTTGTTGGATCAAATAGACACTGCTAGGCTAAATGTATGTTAGTCTTAGGGCATGTTTTGCTAAGCTTTTTGAAATAACTTATTGACTTATTGACTTTTTTGAAAAGTCATAAGCTCCAAAATGTGTTTGACAATGAGGATGTATGTGAGGGAAAAGTGATTTTTCTAAAAAGTCACCCCATCCTGACTTTTCAAAAAGTTATAAGTCACTCTTGATAAGCTAAGCCAAACATACCCTTAGAATATAGAACAATTACCTTAAATTTTTATATGAAATTTCATTTTAAGAATTTTACTTTTGGTTTTCTCCACCATAACCAAATAACCAGTCCATCTAGTTTTTGATATCATATTAAGCAAAAGTTTGAGTATAAAGTATAAACAATCATATTGTGGGATATGGCGAACAATAAATTTGGTGATTATTTATATGTACTCTCGAGCCTTAACTTTTATTGATATATTTATTATAGGGAATATATTCACTATTTTTCTATTAACTGTTTACACATAATTTGTTTCTTAATTAAGTTTTAGAGTAAATCATAGAAAAGTTCACGTTTATAGTGGTTGCAAAGTGTGCCAGCTACCATCAAACATTAGAAAATGTACTTTATGTTGAAAACCCTTGCATAGTTCGTCATTGCCCTAAATACTAAAATAAAAAAAATATATATATATACACACACACACCCACATCCAAATAACCCTCAAGTGGCGGATCCAGAAATTTTTTCTAAGGGGTTCACTTTTTTAAGCGTTCTAATATCATATGTTCGAACAGAAAAAATATGGGTAGGTTCGACGGTTCGGGTCGGGTAAGTTCATCACATAATAAAGATAAAAAGAGTCGAAATTTCCAAGTTACGTCAATACGTGGCTTGACTTGCATTTCTATTTTGAAACAAGTATTTAAATAGTTTTGTATTAGCAAAGATATCAGCCTAAATTTATGTACTTTGAATGTCATCAAACTATGTTTAAAAGACACCCAAAATAAATGATGATGGCTTTAATATCATGATAGTTAAATATAAACAAAGATTTTTTTTTTTGAAAAGAAATATGAACAAAGATTAACATGTGAGTTTTAAAAATTAATAAATTTATTTTTAACAAAAAATAACATGTGAGATTAAAAATATAACAAGTCAGTTTGTAGGTTAAATAGCTGCAACTAAGGCATCCGCTGCATCGCGGAGGGCTCACATCTAGTTCTTAGAAAAGAGTTTAAATAACAGCTATAATCAGATTTGCTAATTGTGAATAGGATCGGTTCTTGATTTGTTCCCGGACAATTTTACTGTATTTGATATGCTGAATGATAAAGCCATTGCCAGTAACTCAACTTCCAACCACCTTATCCAAATCAGACATAGAAATAAAAAAAACATAGACTTTATCAGACTCAAACTCAAGACCTCAAATTTAAGAGGAGCGTGAAGAACCAATTTACCATCTATGCATTTGTTTATAAGGTTCCTCTACAAAATATTAAAGGGTTCCTTCAGACTTTTCTATATAACTTAACAGTTTAAATTACGAACCGAACGGGTTCCTGGAAACCCCCAAATTAGCTCAAATCCGCCCCTGCCCCCCCCCCCCCCTCTTTGTATCTCAACTCTCTCTATCTCTGCTCACGTCTTTTTAGGTCCCGCATCTCGCTCCTGGACATCATTTTTCTTTTCGGCTTCCTCTTCAAATCGGGATGACTATCCCGCTTCATCTAAGATCTTGCCGTAGCTAGAGGTAGGGGTGGTGTTCCCGAGTGGTATCACCTTGCCATTTACCCATCCTGCTTGGTCTTTTTTCCATCTATATCCACCACCCAAAGAGGACTATATAGACATTCAATATTGATATGATATTTGACATAATGACTTATTATTTGATAGCATATCATTGCTATCTACCAGCGTAATCACGCCAAGATTTTGAAACATATAAAATTTTTTCACTTATCTTTGGGAGTTGAATAAACTTTCAATGAAGGGTAATAATTAATAAATGTCTCCATAAAGTAAAATGACATGCCAAATTACCAAGCATCACATCTTTAATACGTCTATATTTTTTAGATATATTTGTAAACCATAAAATAATAATTTTTCACGTATATCCCTGAGAAATGAATAAACTTGGAATGAATAGTGATAGGTCGTATAAACTTTGAATGAGGGTAATAAATGTCTCTAGAAAATAAAATGACATGCCAAATTGCCAAGCATCGCATCTTTGACACGTCTACACTCTTTAGAAAATATTTAACCATAAAATAACTTACGAATAATATTATAATAACAACATAACAATATTTCTTCAAAAAGTCTGTTAAATACTTCGACAAGATCTTTGATTTTTATTAAGAAAAATATTCACATAATATAAATAAGGATAAGGAAAATTAAAATAAAGCTATTTAAAAACGATATTTTATCATCCCAGAATATTAATATTTTGTGTGATCTTTATTTTTAAAAAATAAAAAATATGTATTTTGCTCTTTGAAATTTCTAGAGATAATGAGTCAGAACAAAGAATTGGTCTATTTGAGTTGACTGATCTCAACACTCACGGCACGCCAATCGTGACCATTTCACCGTGACGTTGACTCTTAACTAACCCTTCTTTTTCAGGTGTTCTCCGCAATGTTTTAGAAACCGGTTTAAACCGACCGGTTGAACCGGTTAAATCGGATGTCGGATGTTTGGACCGGCACGAATCATACCGGTAAACTAAAGAAACGGTAAAGAAATTGTACCGCCGGTAAATTGGGTTATACCGGTTTAAACTAGTATACCAGTACCGTTCATACCGGGCCAAATGTCAAAATTTTGAACTTATAATTTTTAGGTGCCTAAAATATGTCACTATTTCCCGTCTCAGTTAGAGTATAAAAATTAGCGCCCACAATTGACAATCCAAATCGATCAAACTTCTTCCTCACTAAAAGATAGAAAATCATTGGGTTTTCCAAATTAAGTTCTTCAACGGATCATCCAGTTTACTTTCTTTTAACTTTTGTTCAATCATTCATATTGTTAATTGTTATAATGTTTGCTAATTGCTATATAATGAGTATTTGATCATGAACTTTTGGATAATTTTTTTATTATGGATTAACTTTTGGGAAAAAATTAATATGGAATGATGTAGTTTGGATTATTATTTGAGTTGAACTTATATTTTATGATTTATAGAGTTAATTAGTCAACACGGTTGAACCGTCCGGTACAACCCGGTTCAACCAGTTGACCATTTCTGAGTATAACCCGGTACAATTAAAATACCAGTTTTTAAAACATTGTTCTCACACAATCACATTTTTAACAGCTATTTTGAATCGTTGACGAATCACCCGATTATATTTATCGTGCCTACAAGAGTATCATCGTGTCGCCAGCGAAACCACCCAATCATATGCATCTCCACTAGCCAATAATGCATATACAGCAATTCATGTGGAAACCTAATAAATATGGGAAACCCCCTTTGAGAATCAAACACAGGACCTTGTCCTTTTCTTTATCTCAGCCCCATGATGTCACTAGACTAGGGTCGTTCAAATCACTCGCCGCTCATCACCCGCTTGACGCTCGTTCGGAAATTGCTCGGAAAATGCTCGTTCGATTTGACGCTCGATTATAAACGAGCCGCTCTACTCGGTTCGATTTGTAAACGAGCCAAGCATAGAGCAAATATCTGCTCGACTCGGCGTTCGGCTCGAATTATTATTTTTAATTAGTATATATATACATATATATATATATGTACACACACATATATTATACACACACACAAATACGAATTATACACATATACACACACCCCTATATATACACACATTAACATACATATATACTTAACATATATTAAATTTATAGTTATATATATACCACTTTATTCGATTTTGGTCCACTATATACAAATTTACAACTATATCTATACATACTAGCCCAATCACGCCAATAAAAAAATTAATATCAAATCTAAAAGTTATACCCTAAACCATAAACCACAGTCTACTCATCGCCTCAATGTTTCATATCGTTACCCTAAGTCCATCGTCTCCTAGTCTCAACATCATTGTTCGTAGCAATATGATCATCGCCTCGTCGGCCACAACATTGTTATTTATGAGAAAAATTTTATGCCATGAAATGTGTCTGTTTTTAGAAACATAAAACTTGAGACCCAACATTGTCACTATCTCTCTCAACAAATTTAAATCGGGAGACACAGTTGTCCAAATCGCTCGAACTTCGCTCAACGCTCGTTCGGAATATTTACTCCTCGAAAAATGCTCACTTGATTTGAAGCTCAATTTTAAGTGAGCCGCTCCGCTCGATTCGGTTTGTAAACGAGCCAAGCACGAGCAAAGGTCCGCTCGGTTCGGCTCGGCTGCTCGTGAATAGTCCTACACTAGACTATGATGTCATGGACCACACAATCACCTTCTATTTTAATATTTATTAGTAGGGTGTCTACACGATATGGCGGAGACAACACTTTGCATTGCGATATTTGTTTTTAGTAGTTTTCTTATTCGTATAATATTTATTGTAAAATCATTGTGGTGGATATACGTCACAAGGGAAGTCATCGGTTAGTTCATTTCATTATGGTGTGCATGGTTCGGTCAAGTTAGTTATTATCCTCAACTAAAACTGAAATCAAAGTCATTAATTAGTCTATTTATTAACCCATGGGTTTTCGGTTAATCACTTCCGTTTATTTGATTAGATTGACGATTCTTGGTTTGGTTCGTTTCATTTCGATTAATAGCCAAACCAAACATGAGTTAAACTTTTGTTTACAATACCCGAAATTGAGGTATAAAGATATGAAATGAAATATATACATGGATGGAGGTATAAGTTATGAAATAAATGAAGAGGAGGTATAAAAGCAATAAATATATGAAAATATAAATAGTTCGGTTTGACTCGGTTAATTTTGGTTAAATGATTGCACAAAAAGACTAATAACCAGTTTTTGGTTAATTTGGGTTTCGGTTAACCAGTCTTCAATTGATTCATTTTTTGGTTGATTTTAGTTTGTTTCATCTGTTTTCTGTTTGAATTAAGTTAACGATGTAGTTATTGCTCTCTTTTAGACATTGTTAATTACGTAAATATCATTTTTTAATTATAAAAAACTATAGCTATATTATACTCATATTAAAGATAATACAATGCTTTTTTTTATGGTGTAATTTAAAAAATATATTAACTTAACGTGAGGTTGTTAATTTTTTATAAAGTGGATAACGTGTAACTTCTAACTTGTTATCCGTAATTTCGTTAAAGATAAGGGATTAAAATGTAATTAAGATGAAGGGATTAAACCTAAAAGGGTGCCCGCGTGATGTGGCGGGAAGCACATACACTGCCACGGTATGTATTGTCCGGTTGTTCATTTATTATCCTCATTGTAGCCAAAGTCATCAATTAGTCTATTTTATTAACCAATCGGTTTTTGGTTAATCATTTGGTTTACTCGGTTAGATTGACGGTTTTTGGTTTAATTTTGTTTCATTTCGGTGAATAGCCAAAACCAAACTTGGGCTAAAACTAATTTCGGTTAATAGCCAAAACCAAACTTGGGTTAAAACTTTTGCTTAGAAATATATGAAATTGAGGTATAAACACATGGAATGGATGTATAAATACATAAAATGGAGGTATAAATCTACACGAACAGAAGATATACAAGCTAGAAGTATATGAACATATGAATGGTTCAGTTCGATTCGGTTAATTTTGGTTAAACAATAGTACAAAAAAAATCAATAACCGGTTATGGTTAATCAATTTTTTAGTTAATTCAGTATTTGGTTGATTTCTGTTCAGTTTATCTGTTTTGGTTTGGTTTCGATTAACGATTTAGTTATTGTTCATTTTTTAACACTGTTAATCACGTAATATATCAATTTTTAAATTAAAATAATTATAGCAATACTATACTCAAATTAAAGAGAATAAAATACTTGTTTTCATGATGTTTTTTTTCTAAATATTAACGTTTGTAAAAGTTATGGTCGTTTAAAACACGTGTTGGTAGTTAGTGATTTAAAAGGGGATAAAATGTAATAAATAATTAATTATCTATAATTTGGTTAAAGATAATAAAATTAAAGTGTAAGTAAGGTAAGAGCATTAAAGTGTAATTAGTTCTACCTTATAGCAAGCTATCATGTTAAGGGTGACGTAATAGCATGTTTGTGGTTATAGTATAATTTAGATTATTCTTGTTTGGTTTGTTTGAAAACACTACTCAAAACAATTTTAAAAATTATATATTATAATTTTGTAACATGTTTGTGGATGGTGGATTTGTACTTTATGCTTTAGGTGTGTTTTTGGTTTTCTTTGTTGTATTGTTTGTTTTGTTGGTTGTACATGTTAAGACACATACTGATGCAATGGTTGTCGTAATGTATGCATTATGCATGGTTTGTATAGTGGTATAACTTGTAATATATTGATGCAATGGTTGTTGTAATGTATGCATTATGGTTTATATTGTGGTAATGATATTGTCACACCCCAACCGATGGCTGAAACATCGGGGCGTGGCACTAGGCGAATCAGATTGCTCGAGAGAATCCATAACAACTATTTAAGCGATAATATTTAAACGTTCAATATCCCATACTATTAAACATAAAATCCTCAAATAATTATTACAAATATCAAATAATCTCTCAAACATGTCTAATTCGATCTACCCTAGATTCTATTACATGAGTTTCTAAGATAAACCTAATCCAATTGCAGCAGTCGGAAATCCTCAACCTGTCACATACGATAAAATAAAAGTCAATACAATTAAGTAAAGGTGAGCATACAGGTTTGCGTACATAATAGATATAAAAGCGTTTAGCATACACCACATGACATACGTAAGAGATGTGAACTACGTAACTACTTAGATTCAAGTAAACCAACAAACCGCGAGTGCGAGGCACGCGAACAAGTGTCCACGTCCTAAAGAGAAAATAAATGCGAAATAAAAATGCGAGCCTTAACAACCCCGGGCCTCCAGGTGGCGGGTCAACCTCTAGCAAGCTATCATGTTAAGGGTGGCGTAATAGCAATCAAGTAATACATACAATTCAGTAGATTTCATGTATAGACATGTATCAGCGGGTTGCGAATAAACGTTTGAGAGTCGTGTGATGTGATTTGATTTATAAACGTATGTAACACCCAAAAGTGCGTTTAAGCGTAAAAAGGGTTCAAGTATACTCACTGTTGGTGCGTTTAAGAGAGAGATGGGATCTGATGTGGATTGAAGGGAGCGCCGGTTCAGCCTGTAAGCGAACAGAAGTGCATCAGTCTTCCGAAGTGCCGAAACGGTCGAAACGTGAAGGAGAAAAGGACAAGTTCGGGCGAAGTTGTACCGATTTCCTTGGAATTGGTACAAGTTTTGGCGAACTTGACTGTTTGTCTTACAGATTACACAAGTTCGGGCGAACTTGTCTGGTTTTCTTGGAAACGGGACAAGTTCGGGCGAACTTGCCTTGTTTTCTTGAAGTTGATACAAGTTCGGGCGAACTTGTCTGGTCTCCTTGGAAACTATACAAGTTCGGGCGAAAGTTGGTCACCATCTAGTGACAACTTCGAGCGAACTTGGCTGTTTTGGTCACCAAATCTGCGTTTTCGCGTCGTTTGTTTGCTGAGGAAATCGAGTGTCCATCCCTCCAACCTTGAGCTACTGAGCAAAACATAGGCTGGAGAGGTCTTTTGGAGCGAGTTTAGCCATTTTACAGAAACTCAGCCTAATCCGGGAAAACTTGATGATTCGTATGGGTTTAGTCCAGTTTGTGCAAAGTAACGATTTCGTCCTTGTGCTTCTGGATCTGAGATCTTGCTTGACAACGCCTCGTTCCACTTCATAGTGAATAAAACATACGTCATTAGTCCGTATTTGTGTAAAAATCCATGTATTAAACAGTTTTTCTTAGATCTAACACTTGGTGAGTTGAAATCACAAAGATTTCTAGCTTGGGAAGCCAAAGCTAAGCCCAAATACACTTGTTTATTGTAGATCTAAGTGAAAAGAAGAAGTTTTGTAGAAAAAGATGAAGATTTTCATAAACAGAAGAGATTTGATGAAAACGAAGGTAATCCTTGTGCAAAATCGTAGTAAAAGCGTTGTTGTTTGCATAAAAACAGGTTGATTCCTACTTGAAAATCAAAGGTTTTCGGTTTTGGGAGCTTTCGGACGAACTTGCAGCAAGGGGAGCATGAATGGAGGTGTTGGGTATTTATAGGTGAGGGAGAAATGAGTTGATATAGATCAAGTTCGGCCGAACTTAGCACAAGTTCGAGCGAACTTGGCACAAGTTCGGGCGAACTTGGCCAGTACAACTAGAAGGTATGCAAGTTCGAGCGAACTTGAGGATTCTTGAGGAAATTCTTACTTGTTCACCACTGGTCAAGTTCGAGCGAACTTGAGGTACTCAAGTTTGGCCGAACTTGGCCTGATGGCGAAGTTTTGTTCGTTATTTTCGCGTTAGGTGTTCGTTTGGCGATTCGGTTCGTATTAGATAGTTATGTTAAGCGTTTTAGCGAAGCGCTAAGCGTTTGGATGATTAAAATAATGCGATTAAGCGATTCGTGTGAGTGAGAGCGTTGCGATAACGAGTATAACCATAAATCATAAAACACACATAACACATAAATAACATAAAGTAACATAATCAACTGCGTTGCGATGTGATGCGATAAGCGATGTCGAAGGCTCAAGCGTTTATTAAATAATAACACACTCGGCTCTTAAAGTAACATAGTTACTTGTGAGTGCGTTGAATTAGCGTTTAATAAGTGTTTAGATGTAATATAGTTGCGACAAAAAGTATTTAGTAAACATAAACCATTCCTTTAATCAAATCTCGGATTTACAATGACGGATACAAACGAAATAGACGGAAAAAGTTAACAACAAAAATATGAGTTGTTACAGATATATAGATATTGTGTAGTGGTAATGATATATATTACATATAGATTACGATGAACCTGTCAAACGGGAAAAATTAGACACGGGTTCATCGTATCGCACGGGTCCTAGATTAACTTAGTTAATCTATTATATGTTTTACGTTTCGGTTTAATTTCTTCGTATTAACACGCCGCAACTTGAATGTTGGTGGTCGCTGGCAGAGTTTGGCATTGGTGTTCGCCGCTACCGCAACGTGGGGGGTGCTTCATACTAGTTTATATTCATTTTTAGGTTTACTCCATTTTGTTCGATTCATCCACAAAAAACTGAATATAAATATAGACAATTACATTATTTAAAGAGTAAACTTCCGTTTTGCTCATTTGGTTTGGTCGTTTTAATAGTTTTGCCCCAATCCCTTAAAATAGCCATTTTACTCCAATAGTTTCCCATGTTTTTTCTATTTTGCTCCCCGACTCTTAACTAAGGGTAGGGGTATTTCAGTAATTTAACTAATTATTTATAGAAAATAACAATCTCCATCTCTAGTTCTCTCTATATCATAATTAAAACCCCCTTTCTCCATCCCCTTCTCTGCACCATCCACCACGACGGTGACCACCGCCACCGCCACCACCACCACCCCAACTCTTGTGTATTTTCTTGATAAAGCAATCTACTTCATCCAACCCGAAACCAGACAAAGCATCAAGACAGATGGATAAGAAATTTGTGAAGAATCAGCCATCTTCATATCTGACTATACAGAACGCCACCACCGCCAAGACGGCACCACCGCCATCCGGACCCTGCAGCCACTCGAACACCATCGCCAAACCCACACCGTCGACGGAAACAAGATCCATCACCACCACTATTCGCCGCCACCAACAGCCTAAGTAGATCTGGAAAATCTTCGTTAAAATCTGTGATTGGAAACAAGATCCATCACCAACACTAGGTACTGGCGTTTTCGAGTTCAGATCTGGTTCCAAGTTCTTGGTGACTAGGTTTTAGGTTTGCACGACGGCTAGGGTTAGCGATTTGCAGTTTGTGGTGGGTGTCAAAAAAAGGGCAAAAGTGAATGGGATTAATGAGGAGAGCTGGAAAAATTTTGAAGGGTTAGACTTTGCTTAATCAGTTTTGTTCCTCTTTCTGTTTGTTTTTTTGCTCCTTAGCTGCTTGCTATGGGGTAGTGTTGTTTAGTGAAATAGAATTTCTATCTTGGCTGGCTAAAAAAAAGAGTGCTTGGAGGGGTGGTGATGGGTTGCAGGTGGTAGTGGGGATCAGATTGGTGGTGGTGGCTAGTAGAGCCTAGAGAGAAGGTAGAGAGAAATATGGTAGTGAGAGAGAGTTTTGATCTTCTAAGTTAATAAATAAAAAATCAAAAAACAGATTTAAGGAATTAATATATAAAATTACTGAAATACCCCTACCCTTAGTTGAATGATTTAACTAGGTTAAAGATCAGGGAGCAAAATAGAAAAAACATGGTAAACTATTGGAGTAAACTGGCTATTTTTAAAAGATTGGGGCAAAACCGTTAAAAGGACCAAACCACAGAGAGCAAAACGAAAGTTGTCACAACCCCCGACCCCGACCCCGGGAGCGGGAGCCGCGGACTAGTCAAGTGGTACCGATATTTATTAAGTTGGCAGCGGAATTAAAAACATCAGGATCATAGTAGGAAATAAATATCAGAGTTTCAAAACACCAAACTTTTATATTAAACAAATGGGGTAGAACCCAAGTTTTCATTACAATCACATTTGTACGGGGGGGGGGGGGGGGGTTTAAATCCAAATTTATGAAAAGCATAAACTCCTTTTTATTTAGGTAACTTTTATAGCCACTTTTCTAAGCCTTCAGTGCTCTCCAACTGGCTTCTATTAGCTTCACATTATGTTATATGAAACGCGTTTTAAAAACATTTTATCAGCAAGAAATACTGGCGAATCCATTTCAGTTTTATAAAAACAAGTGATTATACTTTACAGTTATTGAGAGCATCCGCATTTACAATGTTTATATCTACACAATTACTCATTCAGTACTGTCAATCCTGACTTGTGGGTCATATTACTTTGGGCCCTGTCACCCAACAGTAAAGGTTCCTTTCACATTCCCGTGACTTTGGACTAGTAATGTATACAAAACCCCAACATACCGGCAGTAATTATAGAATACATATACTCAATTACTGTTAAGCATAATTAAAACATTTGAGGTTTTTGTTAACACATTTTGACTCACAAAAAAAATTTACAAAAAGAGAATGTACTTGCCTTGAAAACTTAGGTATTCCTACGGAGTTTCTGGTGATAGTTCTTGATTACTTCCTAGAATTTCTATTTAAAACATACAATGCACATGTGTTAGTAAATTAACCCAAATCACTTTAGCCATACAACACGAGACAGAATCCCAACGAACTTAGTCAGGCAGAGCCTCGACATGCGTCGGTGGGTCCTAAATCAATCGGGTAGGATGTCCATACAACATGAGACAAAACCCTAACGAACTTAGTCAGGCAGAGCCTCGACATGCGTCGGTGAGTCCTAAATCAATCGGGTAGGGTAAAGAATTAGTGATCGGGGATTATGATACTTACAGCGGGCAGCGCTTCGCAGGTTTAGGGGTTTAGGGGGGTTTCCGCAGAGAAATAGAGATAGGGGGAGTATACAATCGATTCAGAGGATCGAAAGTGAGCAACTAACTTCGTGCCAGGCTGCTCCTTATATACCCGGTTTTGACACCTCCCGCACGTTGCGGGAGAGCTCAGGAAATCCCTCGCGTGGCGCGGGGGAAGCCTACATGGCCTTGCTAGGCTAAGTCGCATGCATAGCTTAGCCAGACATCGCGAAACGGAGACACGTCACCTGGACGTCTCCCGCGCGTCGTGGGAGATACCAGGGCTTCTCTCGCGTATCGCCTGAGACGCCCAGATCAGATTTCTTCGTTTTTTGCGTCGGGTCTTGTGGTGCGGGTCCAGTTCGTCGTTTACAGTCCGGTTTGAGGTGTTTTGGAGAGTTGTTACAAAAGTTTACTCTTATTTAAATTATGGATTAGACTGATTTGGCACCAAATTGACCACTTGAGCTAAATGCCTAAATTTAATAATTAAAATTATGTTTTATTGTAATGTTAATTCTTACCATTAATATGTTTTATTGTAGTTTTATTGTAATCTTATTTCTTACCATTAACTGTTTTAGGCTTGATTTGGATTTCATAATTTCTCATTTTCACGTAATTACATTTTACAAAATGAGATATTGGATTCAAATAACTTTAACTTTCATCAATTGGTCGACAACAATCCCAACTTTCGATTTGTACACCATCACTCCCAACTTTCAACTTAATGGCCGATAACACTCCCTTACTAACTAAACCCTAACGCAGTTAGCTGATGCCAGCAGCCACGTCATAAAAGTGCCACCCATGTCAACAAAAAGGGCCAAATTAGATGCCACATCAGCAAAAACTAACTGGGTTAGGGTTCAGTTAGTCAGGAATAAGTTGAAAGTTGGGAGTGCTGGTGTACAAATAAAAAGTTGAGAGTGTTATCGACCAATTAATGAAAGTTGGAGTTATTTAAATCTAATATCTCTTACAAAATCAGACTATTGGAAATGTTATCTTGCCTAAAACCTAATTAGAGAATTGGTTGGCATAAGGCAGTGGAGGAGCTTAGTGGAAACTGGGGGGTGCATCCGCCTCCGAATGTTTTGGTTAGAAGTGTAAAATTCTAATTTTTTTTGGTAGAAAATTTGAAAATTATAAAGGATCGACCCTAATTATTTTGCCTAAATATTTATACAATATATAAATTAGTCCCATGACTTTCCACCATCCCAAAACTTTTGGTCAAACTCCGCAGATAAGGTACATCTTCTTTATAGGGTCAACATTTTCTTCCTTTCCTTGGTACATATGCTTGTACTCATTATCTATTTCTTCCATACATAGAAGTACCTAACAAAACATAACATTTGAAATACTCTTAACAAGTCTTAACAATCAAATTAACACAACTAATACGTTGGTGTGACATGGCACAATAAACCACAACCACATATATCAATGACATCACAAGGTTAACAAGAAAACTACTTGATCACTTCCTAGTTGCGCAGTGGTGTTAATGTGAAGCTTAAAACATAACTACTGAAGGCCTTCGATTAGAATGTAAAATATAGGACTGGCCTGGAGATAGATAAAACCTAGATTGTCGCACCGAAACATAGGCTAGCACTCAATAAGTAAAAGAAGCTTACACAAATATATGTAAGCAACATATCAATTACTCCTCCTTTGTACAATAACAAACAACGATGCGTTGTCTCCCAAAACTCTCACTAATGATATTATCACAAAGATAAACGTTGCAGTTGATGGTAGTTGTTGTAAGAGTAACTCGTTCGGTCAATGTTAAAATACACATGGATAGAATAAAATCCGCAAAATTGAAATTCCATGGTGATCAATCGATATCTACAATATATCCAATGATATGGATTCCGCTAGAGAAAAAACAAAAGGTCGAAACAAAATCTTCAAATGTTTCATTCAAATGCAAATAAGAGAAGCCAAAACATAAACCAATCAATGTTTCAAAAACCAAATGATAGTTGGATCTAGCCAATCAACTGGCCGATTCTGTTGATGCAAGTTTAATTTTCAGCGATCTTAACTGGTTTTGCTTACATATTTTTGTAACAAACTTTAGATTACTTTTCTTATGTCAAATTCGATCCAAATCGGGTTATCGCTATTGTCGATACAACAAAGGAAGTATTAATTTCCAAACAAGGAACACAACCTAACATAGCACCCAAACTTTCATTTAAAAGAAAAAAAACAACCCATCAAACCGAATAACCAAACAAACCATTGGTTTTGGAAATCTCAACATGATTCAAATATATTTAGCAATGGATGTTCATAATCATGATTATTAATGATAACAATACCAAACGCATGCATCATGCATGTATCATGATTCATGCATGCATGACTTACGAGGTAAATCAACCCAACCAATTTTAATAATTTATTATTACAGGAATGTAAATATGGACCACATATCTTTTTTTTATATACACTATAAGGATATTTAATTTGACTCTTCAAGAAGCTGAATTAAACAAACGTAATTAAATAACAATAAACTTGACCCTTCAAAATTTATGGGTACTTTATAGCCATTTTAGTCTCATGATTACGATTGATGATGCCTTGTTTTAGTTTATACGTATTACTAATACAACAATGAGAACCTTTTAAAAGACATCTTATTTTGTTGAGCTAATTTCATAAAAACCAATATATATCCTATTTTATACTAAAAAACACTCAACTCAGTTTTGATATATTAAATTCGTTAATTTTAACAAAAGGTATTTGTTATCCTCTTGAATTTCTCAAAATTTAAAAATTTCACATTTTAAGTGTGTAGAAATGTTACAATAGATAATTCTTTATCATATAAGATTAGTTCACTTTTATTGAAAATTGTGAAAGTTAATGGAGTTGCATTCCACATTTGCAAAAGAGTCATGTTAAACAAAAGTCACATGTATAGTATTCATTTTCATATATATGATTGTACTAGTAACCAGGTTACTTAAGGGTAAGTCTAAATACATCTTATTACTAATCATACTTCCCTTTTATGAAAGAAAAAGTGAAAGATCCCACCCGTAAGTATATAAGAGGAGGGGTAGGTGCATTTAGTAACATGTAGATTCGTATCGATATCGAACGTGTTCGGTGGTGATGAAGAAGGTAGCATCTAAGCAAGCAGTTTATACATAGAGATAGAGAAATCATGTTTCTAGGACATCCGTATCTCCAAAGTCATAATAACAAATACAAGTCAAATTAGGATCTACTTTTTATACAAATAAAAAAAATGTAATCTTCCTATCTATTAAAAAATATGTTAAATTTTGCATAGACTATGTAATCTTCCTACTTATTAAATGTGTAATAATCCTATTTATTAAAAACTATGTTAAATTTTACATGACTATGTAATCTTCCTACTTATTAAATGTGATATAATCCTATTTATTAAAAGAACATATTAAATTATATTAAATTTTACATAGCCTATGTAATTTTCCTATTATTAAAAAAAATATTAAATTTTACATAGACTATGTAGTCTTCCTACTTTTAAAAAATATATTATATTTTACATAGACGATGTAACCTTCTACTTACAAAAAAAATATATTAAATTTTACATAGACGATGTAATCTTCCAATTTATTAAATTTAGGGTTTCTCCTTTAAAAGCCCATTGGTCTCACTTAGCCCAATTTGCGTTAGTATTTTCTATTTTAATATAAACATTAAAAAAACCACCCCAAAATCCAACACTATATCACCCAATCACCACTAATTTTTCCCCTTCTCCGGCACGCATCGGAAACTCATAAACCCGCCGGAAAACAATGACGATCTCCGTCACCAACGGCGTCGATGCACCAAAACAAACTCTAATATTCTCATACGGCACTCTCAAACAAGGCTTCTCTAACCACAAGCTAATGCAAGACCTAATCTCCAAAAACGACGCCGTATTCGTAGGCAATTACATCACCGACCGCCGCCTGCCGCTCGTCCGCGGTCCCTACGGCGTTCCGTTCCTCTTAAACCTCCCCGGCGCATCTCGCCACCGTGTCAGCGGCGAGCTTTACTCCGTTTCCGATGCCGGACTTCAACGTCTCGATGTGCTTGAAGGTATAACCCTAGGTCATTACGAACGGCTTCCGATTTCCGTACGGCCGGAAGGTTCTGATGCTGTTCTAGAGGCTGAAGCGTATTATGTGCACCGGAATTTTGCGGAGGATATGTGGCGGAGGAGTGGATTTGAAGGATTTGAGGCGTTTAGTGATGAGGTTGCGAAAGGTTATGTGAGGAGAGATTTGAGGCCTAAGGATCGGAGTTTTCGTGAGCAGATTGCTTTGTTTTGTTCATCGAGTTAGACCTAAATTATGAGGTTTGATTTATGTTCTAATTGTATGCAAGTTTTATGTTGTGAAGTCTCTTGATGTTATTGCAAATGGTTGTGTTGTCTCAATCATTTAGGAGGTCCTAAGCGAAGTAAAAATCGGAGGTTATTTTGCGTTGTGTTTGTTCGGTTAAAGTTATGATATTATTATATTGTTTATGTGGCCTAATATGTGACTTGTTTGCTGTAAAACACAACCTAAACCGATCTATTTATGCCCAGCTACAACGTATAATGGTATAAGTAATATGTGAATAAAATATATGTACTATGCAAATAAAAAAATTCGACTTGACTTCTGCTCAATACCTATGATACAAAGTTGTCTTAGTACACAGTTGTGTAAGTAATGAAATACACGCGTATATAATATGGATGTTAGACTGTACACAAAGGATATATAAATGAAAAAAATGAAATGCATACAAGAAACAAAATGATTCTCGATTGATAGTTGTTTCTAGATTGGTATTGAAAACAATATCTACAAAACAAACCACTATGAATATGCCTAATGATTAAGATATGTAATTTTTTCATAGTAGTTTTCCAAGTTTAAGAATCTTTAACTATGTTATTTTTCCTTTTACCTTAATCTGTTCTCCATGAACGGTTAGCTGATGTAACCAGATATTTTTTGGGCCCAAAAGATAAGTCATGAATTATATGGCTAACATTAAGTCATTGTCATAAGATAGCTTTGTGAAATCGGACATTTTTTAAGTGTGAGTCTTCACAAGAGCGCGTGATTGTTACACTACACTACAACAAACTAACAAAGATATTTGTTGAACGAGTCAAAGTGAAAATAATGTACATAAATATATATTTAATTGTTTTGGAGCATAAACACAGAGATTAGGGCAATCAGAATATATGTTTTGAGTTTGTCTGCTGCATTTTATATGAATGATTCAGAATTTGATCTCGTTCTATTAATATAGAATAGAATAAACTAGCAGTCTTTATGGAAATGGTTATTAATGTTTTGTTGACCGATGGTGCCGGCACTTATACCAGCTATGGTTTTAATGTCTTTTCTAACAGTTTCCGGAAGAAGCACCCGAAGTTGCTAATTGGTCTGTATAAATCTTCATTCAAGCTTCAGCATTGATGATTTATCCTGTGACGTAATATCACAGCCAGATTGTGGTGTAAGTATGTACTTATTGTTGAAAACTTGAAAATAAGCTCATTGATTTGTATTTCTATGGGCAAAATCTGCGACTAGAAGTCTGGAATAGAAGCCACACTTAGATTTTTACTAAAATCTCGGTAGTGGCAACAATTTGTATGCTGATGTAATGATGTTATGCTACTTTATTGACATATCCTTAGAATCTTTGTACCCGTGAAATTATGCATCTGCAAATCCATGTTGAGCACCGACAATGATATCATGTTCTTCATTGACAGCCATTTACTTTTTACATATGGTGCATATATAGATTATAGAAGCTAAACACAAACTTCATATATTACAGCATAACACACAAATAGTAACTTAATACAAATCTCACATGCTTATTTTAGGACAAACACAATATCTGGAAGTAGTTTAGTAGCAGAAACGTATCAATTTTGTATCGTTTTGTGAGATTTTAACCACTTGAAGACATGATGCAATTCAGGCGCATACAACTTTCACAGTGTTTGTTTCATCTATGACACAAATGCAACCTTCACCGCACTCAAAGTAGGTCTTGCCGGCATCGGGGCCATCGGTTTTGGTTACAACACAAGACCAACCTTCACCACACTCACAGAATGCTTTGGCTGCTGCCGAGATCTCCAATGGCTGTTGCACCACAGTTGGCTCTCTGCAACACCATATAGAATATTTTAGTTTTATTACTTTATATAGTAAATAAACGAACTGTAGGTATTAGAAAACATACGTGACACATGTGCAACCACCGCCACCCGCATTTTGCAAATGGTTTGCCAACCTTGGATGGCTCAGTTTTGGTGACGGTGCATTTCCATCCTTCTGAGCACTTGCAGTTTGGCTTGTTATCAGTGCTGCACAAGTGAACAAGGTATTGTAAACAACATTCAGCATGTCTAACTACTAGTAATTATTAAATGACCAGTTATTAGAATTTTACAAGTACACAAGAAATACCTAGGAGAAGTTTGGCTCACACTTTGAGACTCCATACTTGGCAAGTAAACGTATTCTCTTGAAATTGCTTATTGGGGTTTATGGTATTTATCGTCACATAGCTTTGAGTGGAGAATTTATCGTTTTTCAACTTTTTTAGTGTAAAGTAACGTCGTCTTTCTTATTGTGAGGTTGTTATTACCTAACCTGTCATAAAAGTATAGTAGAAGTCTGCTAATCTCCCACTACATTTGTCCTACTCACTTTTAGATCCTTCCAGAATCCAGATACTTGAATGGGAGTTGGGCCGATCTAGATCTGATGATTGAATTAGGGTTTGGTAGGGGCTTGGAAATAGGCCCGGTTCATGTTTTGGTCTAGTGGTTAATCTTGACTTGTTATGGGCTTTTTAAGGTAGACTGGGTTAATCTCTTAGTAAGTCACTGGCTCAGACTTTGTGGCCATACTGGGAAGGGCCTAGGGGACTAGCCTGATACTGTATTGGGGCCTAGGTATAGGGCTAACTTGCTTCTAGGTTAATAGCACAGGCCTAAAACTCGTCTTGGGCTTAAGTTGGGATTAAAGCCGTGAAATTTGAGCCTATGAGTTTAGACCTGCATCTTGGTATAGCTCACTATGTCGACTATTTGACTGAGCATTGACCTCGGAATGAGGTTCACAAGTATCTATACTTGTGGGTAAAGCTTGGCTCGTGTATCAGACTGGGCTGGCTTTTATCTAGGTCTGGTGATTAAGCTGGGTTTGGCAATCAGCCTGGGGCTTACGGACTGGCCCAACTTCAAGTTGTAGAAGAATATGTGATCGAACTTTCATGGTGTGCACGACTGGTAGCTTTTACGCATGGACGTGTAGGTTTCGGCTCAATTGAAACTGTTCAATTTTTTTCGGTTCGGTTATTTGGTTTTTCAGTTGATTCTTACTTTTAAGATAATTTGTTTTCTTATCTTAATCAACATTATAGGAAAATGGACTAGTGTATAAAGTTGTTTATATATTATGGTGATTTGTAGAAGAATATAAAGAGTGGTAGATAAATGATATTGAGTGTGCATAGTTGACCTAACATCTTTCTTGGATGAAAGCAATTTCATAATGGAGCATTGGAATGTATCACATGGGATTGGAAGTGCCCACAATGCAAATGGATTTTTGGTGTCTTGTAATACATTTTGCTTCCATGAATACCAAAAGAAAGAAAGCAGGAATAAACAATGCATCTTTTTTTTTTAACTAATTGTTTGGTTTTCATAATTTTTTTTATATAATATTAACATCAATCAATCCTATTTGGGTTTATACATATTGATCGATTGAAAAGATACCATCCATAGTAGTTAAAGGTGCAAGGTGAAAAAAAGTGCACACCCAAGAAAAGAAAGGCATAATAATAAAAATAACAAAAGTTATATAATAGGCATATAGTATTAATACTTTAATTTCATACTATTTGAGTAATTAATCAAATGTAGTTTTCTTTTAAAACAATGTCCAAAGTAATTGAATAGTGAACTTAAATAGTTAAAACCTTAAACTTGAGTTTTATTAATGTATTAATTAAGATTATAAAAGGGTACCTTTTTCGATATAATGATATAATCAGATAACTTTAAGCAAATGTTATCATTTACCATGATACAAAAGTATATTCAAAGTTGTGAGATGTGTTAGTTTTTGAATGGATGAAGATGTGGGTGACAGCAAAAATGCACCATACGTAGGTATTGGTTACATAGCTACGGGCTATGGTGCACTCTTGATGCGCAGGCAGTAGGCTCAGTGCGTTGGACCAAACATATATATGGGGTTCATTTTGTCAAACCCAACTACACTTTTGCCATGTGCACACTCACCATTGCCCAATACTCATGGTTTTAGACCCAATGGAAATGCCTATAAATTGCATTCGACTTCTTTGTTGTTACTCGATCAACTTTCCATAAATGGCTAATCGGAAAGTTGTTAGTGTGTTCGTGGTCTTTCTTTGCATTGGCGTTTGTTCGGCTGCTAGATCGCTTTTCAATTACGAAAGTGGTGGTGGCGGAGGTGAACATGTAGTGCCAGGTTATGGTTCGTATGGAGGTGGTGGAGGGAGTGGTGGTGGTAGTGGGTATGGAGGTGGAGGAGGAGGGTATGGTGGTGGTGGGGGACATGGTGGTGGAGGTGGATATGCTGGTGGATATGAACATGTTCCTAGTTATGGAGGAGGTGGTGGCGGTACAGGAGGTGGTGATGGCTATGGAGAACATGGTGGTGGGTATGGAGGTGGTGGAGGGAGTGGAGGTGGTAGTGGTGGATACTATGGAGGTGGTGGGGAGCATGGGGGAGGTTATGGTGGAGGTGCAGGAGGTGGTAGTGGTGGCGGTGGTGGATATTATGGAGGTGGTGGGGAGCATGGAGGAGGTTATGGTGGAGGAGCAGGAGGTGGTAGCGGTGGTGGTGGTGGTGGGAGCATGGAGGAGGTTATGGTGGAGGTGCAGGAGTGGTAGCGGTGGTGGTAGTGGTGGATACTATGGAGGTGGTGGGAGCATGGAGGAGGTTATGGTGGAGGTGCAGGAGGTGGTAGTGGTGGTGGATATGGAGCCGGGGGTGAAAATAGTGGTGGGTATGGTGGTGGCAGTGGGGGTGGACACGGTGGTGGAGGCGGTGGAGCTGGAGGAGAAGGTGGATATGGAAGTGGTGGTGGAGAAGGCGTGGTGCAGGCGGGGCATATGGCAGTGGTGCTTATGGTGGAGGAGGTGGTGGTGGGTCGGGAGGCGGTGGCGGTCATGGTGGCTATATTCCATGAGAGTGGAGTTATATCTCATGTATGTTGTGTTTTCATCATCCTAAAAATAATTGGTATTGTGGAAGCATTGTATTTTTAAGCTTTGTGCTTTTGAATTGATTCATATTATGATGCAAACCCGCCTTGATAATTTCTGGTATTTATTGGTATTTCATCAAATTTAAAACACTTGAATCGTGATCAAATTAACCTTGTAAACATGTTTGAAAAGAAAAAAAATAATGGGTATTATAGACAAATTCATAATAACCTACAACTGTTGAATGGCAAAACATTTGAGCAGTTCATTAGTAATTAAACCAAATTGTAAAACAAAGTCTCAGATTCTAAGGAAAAGGGTCCAAATCCAAACATAAAGGACGCTGGAAAACATGATGATCGAGTCAGCTGGCTTCTTCGTTATATTGCTGACATAATAATACAAGCCCGTTAGTCTTTTCTTGTGTTTTAGGCGGTACTGATGACTTCTTGGGGACAGTAGTTAAGTGATGATATGTCGGCTTCCTCTTCTTATAAAGCTGGTCATCATCATGTCGCGATCTTTGGAAAACGTCACGCTGCTGTTTCTGTAATGGCTGCATTGAATATTTTGAATCATCCACAGTTACATGCGCATGCCTGCGTCGTGATCTTTGGAAAATATCAAGCAGCTGTTTGTCTTCTTCTTCAAGCGGTATTGGCTGCAAGGCTTCAAGCATTGAATCCATGCTTACATGCGCACGCCTTGACTTCATGGACTTGAGTTCATCGAGTGCAGAAAGGGTCTCCGTTTCTCTTTTGGAAGCAAGTCTTCGGGTCTCCGTAGCATCTTATCCCACTTCATCTTCTGCTTCTGCTCTGCTTCTGCTGCATAAGGATCGAAATTTCTTCGAGCTCCAGCCTCAACGACATAATCAGACTGTTGAGGATCCGTCTTGATTGCAATTTCGGCGCAACAGTGGGTGCACTTCATATAAAATCTAAATATCGGGATTCCAAGATATGTCTCTCCAATCACTACTTCTTTGCGTGTATTGAATTTAGTAGCCTTGTAGATGTAAGTACCACATGTGCCACATCTAATGCTCATAGGGAGCATATATCGAACTTTAATCTGCTGTAGTTGGCTTTTAGACCGTCTTTAGCGGGATCGAGATCGGGTGGATAGTACTTATTCACCACCTTTCTCTCTGACATCTTATAAGAATAGCACGAAAATATAATGATTTTTGATGGTGATCTGAAAAACTAAATAGTAATCCTCGTACCTGTGTACTACGTGTTTATGTTCCTTCTTCAATTCGACGATCAGTGATCCAGAACCCAGATCATAGTTCGCTATATATACGGGAAGGCCCAACTTGTTCAACAAGAAAACTTTTAAATAATCCAAACCCATATAGGCACAACTTGTTCGACACGAAAACTTAGTCATGATTCTTGTCAACAATTACATTAGTTACGTGTTCACTAACCAATTTACCATCTTGTTGGGTGCATGTGTATGTTTTAATTTTTTTTCTTCTAATTTTAGTTTTAATGGGTTTTTGAAAATTGGGCATTTGGGCCGGGCACTCTCTTCCATTGGGTATATATTCTAAATTCTAACTAGTATTTAGTACTTGCGCTTTACGGCGGGACTGTTAAACCGAACAAAAAGTAGACGTGAAAACTATAAGCCATGTACACGCGTTTAGACTGAAATGTAAAAGATAGAAAAAAATAACTAAGGTTACTTAGAACTCGCACGTTGCAACGGGACCATTAAACTGTAAAAAAAATATACGTTGAACCACACAAGCACGTTCTAGCTTATATCGAGTCCAAGCAGAAAAAAATACAAAAAAAGCATGACTAAAAAAAGCAAACTATACAACCACATAATGCATGAACTTGTATGCAAAATATTGAATACTAATATTGTCGAAAAACTTAAGATCTATATAAGGAAAACGATAATATGGTAAAACTGAAACTTTAAAACTTCAGATTAAAAGCGTATATTATATATTGGAGTACACTTCTGTTTTGCTCCCTGTGGTTTGGTCACTTTAACGGTTTTGCCCCAATCGTTTAAAAATAGCCATTTTCCTTCAATAGTTTGCTATGTTTTCTCCGTTTTGCTCCTCGTCTTTAACTCCATCCAAATTGTTTACTAACTGAAAGGGTATTTTGGTAATTTTACATATAAATAAATATTTAATTCTTTTATTCCTATAAACAACTAAAATAAAAACTAAAGTTCATAGTTATCATCATCACCATCCAAACATCTTCATTTGTTTCTTCTTTTTTTCTCACCCCAGCCTTCACCACATATAACAAATACAGTCTATCAAAATTAAGAGCCAAAAACTAAAAGCCACAAGTTTCAGATCATCTCTATTCAAATACCCTGCCCCACAGCCACCTCCTGGGACAACCACCACAACCGCAACCACCTCCTACAAACACCACCACAACCATCTCCTATGACCACGGAACCATCCCCATTCGACCACCCCCGTCATCACCATCCAGCCGCCACCACCTGCCAATCTGCCATCAGATCCAAACATTCACCACCATCAGACACCTCCACACCCACCTATTTTTCTCAGATCCAAACGGCGATTGAACTGAGATTAGCCCTAACCCTAGGTTGATTGTGATAAATTTGAAAGTGAAGTGGTGAACAATTTGTTGTTGGTTTCACCTTTCTGTTTTACGAAGATGGGATTTGGGGAAAAGGAGATTTCGTATTTCTGTTTTGTTTGTTGTGGCAGCGGAGTGGTTATGCTGTGATGATGGTGGGGCGTTGTATGGTGGTGGCGCGGTGGCTGATTGTGGTGGTTGGGCGGTGTGATGGTGGTGGCTGGGCAGTGTAATGGTGGCAGGTGGTTGGTGAGGCAGTGGTTGTTGGTGGTGAGGGCATGGGTGGCAGTGGGGTGGTGGTGTTTGGTGATGGAGAAGAGATAGGGATATACATACGTAGAGAGAGAGTGTGTGTGTGTCTTATATTATTAGTATATAAATAGTTTTTATTTTAGTTGTTTTAGGAATAAAAGAATTAAATATTTATTTATATGTAAAATTACCAAAATACCCTTTCAGTTAGTAAACAATTTGGATAGGGTTAAGACGGGGAGCAATATAGAGAAAACATAGCAAACTATTGGAGGAAAATGGCTATTTTTAAACGATTGGGGCAAAACCGTTAAAGTGACCAAACCAAATGAAGCAAAACAGAAGTTTACTCTATATATTGTATAAGAGTAAAATTTTGTAATTACAAAAAAAAAGTAAAAAAAAAAGAAAACAACTTAGTTACTCGGTAAAAAAAACCCTTAAGTCACCCATATGTGATTCCGAGACATACAAAATTGAATAGTGAATCTTAGACACAACCAAAATTTATAAATTAATATTTATAAATTAATTAATATTTATAAATTAATATATATAGAAAATAAGGTTAAATCCTAAAGGTCTAAAATTTATAAATTAATATATAGAAAATAAGGTTAAATCCTAAAGGTCTAAAGTTTGTTTATATCAGTGCTAAAGTTTATATTTGAGTTTATATTAAATTTAAAATTAAAAATTTTAAAAATTCTAATTTAAATTTTCATAGAGATTGATTTCTAAATTTATGCCGGTTGGTTTCATATATTTTATAAATAGGTTTATTGGATTTTATCACCCCTAACTATTGGCTATTGGCCGCTGCCACCCCAACTATCACTTTGACGCCCGTCACCCTCAACTTAACACTTCGTGTGTTCTGTCACCATGCCATTAACTGATCACTAACTTTTAATCCTGTTACTATACTTTTGGGGGTGTCATAAGGATCTTAGGAAGGTTTTAGAGATCTTAGGACACCCCAAAAGCGATCAAAAGCTAGTGATCAGTTGACGACATGGTGACAGCACACACTAAGGGGTGTTTGTTTACCTCTTAATGAGGCTCTGAATGGTTCAGACCTCTTACTGGTTCAACACTTAATGGTTCAGACTGTTTGTTTCACGAGCAAATGTCTGAATGGTTCAGACATTTGCCTCTGAATGGTTAAGCATTATACTGAGTCTGAATGGTTAAGACCTCTAATCTGAATTGGTCAAACATTTGCCTCCGAACGGTTAAACTTTATATCGGCTCTTAATGGTTAAGACCTCTTACTGGTTCAACACTTAATGGTTCAGACCTCTTACTGGTTCAGCACTTAACCATTCAAAGGTTGCCAAACAGCCCCTAAGTGTTAAGTTGGTGGTGACAGACGTCAAAGTGATAGTTAGAGGTGGCAACGACCAATAGCCAATAGTTAAGGGGATCCAATAACCCTTTATAATATTTACATCGATCAATCTTGGTTGGGTTTATACATATTGATAGATAGAAAAGATATTATTTATAGTAGAGGTGCAAGGTAAAAAAAACGCACACCAGAGAAAAAAAAACACAATAAGAAGAAATAAAAATATATTATAATTTTTAGGGCATATAATATCATTACTCATAGTAAATGATCAAATACAATTTTATTTTAAAACATGAAACATGTCCAAAAAAGTGTTCTTTCGATGTGGTTTGGATCCCGAGTTGCTTTATGTATATAACTAGTAGAATGCACACGTGTATTGTACCGCAAGCATCATGGTGATTAAAAATATATATCAACACCTAATTATCCGATTGGGTGCATAACTATTTACACAAAATTTACAATCAATTTAAAGTACGGTTAGTACTTAATAACATGTCACTATACAATAACAACTAATCTAAAACATTGGTCTTCAATTTCCACTGCATGACGCGCGTATAGCACATCCACTTGAGCTTGTAGTTCCGGTTGTTTCACACGAATATCAACGACCTAAGTAAGTTCATCCAGGGGCGGAACCAGTATTATGTGAGCTGTAGCACAGGCTATGGCTGAAGTCCGTACGCGTAGAGTATTTTATTTTTATTTTTTTTCCGGTTTATAAAAAGGAAAACCCTAACCAACCCAAACTTATTGGAGGCTCCCTACTATCTACAAACTGAGAGAAAGAGAAGAAAACTGAATAAAAATGAGGATTTGAAAGCTTGAACGGAACTTTAATGGAGAAACCATGGTGATGATGAAGTGAAAACTGAAAGGGTAAAAGCAGAGAGAGAGAGGGAAGAAGAAGACGTTGTCAGTATTTCTAGTTTTAAACTTCAATATTAGAAGTTTTAAACTACTCCTTTAATTTAAGAAAAAAAAAATACAAAATCAACCTTTAGATGTAACTTTTAAACGACCATAGCTATGATCTTATATTAGTATACAGATATTAATAAATAATAACTATTAATAAATCAATAACTATTTAAATTAGGTAGATGAATGGTTGGTGAATTGTTTTTCTCCAACTCGTTTTAATCCGACTTGTTTTAGATGACCCGTTTTGACCTGACTTGTGTTTAGACGACCCATTTTGATCCGATTTTATGCAGAAGTTTTAGTTTATGCAGTTTAAGAAAAAATCTTTAAGAACATAAGAAAAAATAGAGTTTATACTCAAAGAAAAAAAACACCCTAATGTCAATTGAATTGTTGTTTACAAAGAAGCCAATAATAACTACAAGAAACACAGCTTTAGCGGTGACATAAGTCGCCTCGAAAATCGTCGCTATAGGCATTAGAGGCGACATGTTTGCCGGTAATGAGGCCGTTGCTAATGAACAAAATGTCGTAGTTAATATGCATGTCGCCGCTATTGGTTATGCCATTGAGTTTGCCTGAACGTTCATCGAAGATGGATTTCCAGATTACACTTTATTTAATGTCGCCGCTATCGTTTTTTAATATTGTATGATTGCACGGTAAAAAAAAATTTAGATACCCCTGATTTAAGGGGCTAGTTCCGTCACTGAGATCATCCATTTTATCCATTATGCATCGATCGTACATGATAACCTTATCGACCAAATGTTTGCAGTCGACATATTGACAACTATAAACATACCAAAAGAAGTTTTTTAATTGAAGGTTATGGAAAATATTTATTATTATTGTAAGTTACATTTGCATAAATATTATGGCCCATACGAAATAAAGGTTACCGACAGGCTTGTAGAAATCTCGCTTGTAGAAATCTCTTCCGTAGCTGCAACAGGTTGCCAACAGATATTGTCGTTATATTGCTTTATGTAATTTAAACATGAGGCTCAGATAAGACGGGTTATTGCGGCTACGAATAACGCAATTGGCAAGCCATAACAATAACATCGAATATGTATAATCATCATTTCCGAAAAATCAGAAACGCCACCTTCGTAACGTACAACATGCTTCGTAAGCACACAATGCCCACAAAATCCAAATTACATAGGCATTGCCTACATATCAACACAATGAGGAATCCACTAATCCAATACGACTAGGGATGAGCAAATGGTATTCAAACTGATTCCGAACTGGTACCCGTACTACCGAACTGTAATGGGCCATTTTCGTTACTAATTTGGTACCCACCTTTTGCATTTTCGGGATTGGTACTTTCGCTTCCGTACGATACTAGCATTTTTGGTTGATTTACCTTTGAATACCGTATCGTATCGAACACTTTTGATACTGGTACCTATTTTTGCAATTTCGAGATCGGAATTTTTGATATCAATATGGTACACTACTGAGGTCTTTAGACCCATTTTTAGGTAGTTTATACCCATGGTGTAGAACTTTTTGTACATGTAACTAAACACTTAGCCTTTGACATATGAATCACGTAGGATTTCCCCATTTGAAGTTTTTAGTAGCTAATAGTCGAGGCGCACAAAAAACCGGTTACTATAACCATAACTGGTTATTAATCAAAACCGTAACCTGTACGCTAAAAACCAATTCAAATTAGAAAATTGGTCGTACACCATTAGTTTAACATTTCTAATCCTATTTGCTCCACCAGGGGCGGATCCAGGGTTTTTTGGGGGTTTCTTGGAATTCCCTGGGTTTGAAAAAAATTAGTGGAAACCTTTATGATTTGGAAAAAATAAATAGTGAGAAATAGTAAAAATCCACCAAAAAGAAACACCTGGAAGAAAATCCTGGAACCGTCATTGTGCTCGACTAGTATTTGTATCATGTATAATTGTATAAAGTATACCTCTATGATAAATAGTTGGTAAATTGTAAGGCACCAAGAAACTTAACCCCGTCTATCAACGCAACCACAAACTTTTGATCTAAAATGATAAAACGTTGAACTTGAGTTTTATGAATGCATTAATTAATTATGATTAAAAAAGGATATCCTTTAGATATAAGATGATACAATTAAATGACTTTAATCGAATGTAATCATGTTATCCGATTGATTTACCATGATACAAAGGGAAACAAAATTTATATTCAAAGTTGTGAGATGTGTTAGTTTTTGAATGGTTGAAGATAGCAACGGGATATGGTGCACTCTTGATACGCCGGCGGCAGGCTCAGTGCGTTAGACTAAAAATATATATGGGGTTCATTTTGTCAAAAACCCAACTACCGTTTTGCCATGTGCACACTCACCATTGCCCAATACTCATGGTTTTAGAGCCAATGGAAATGCCTATAAATTGCATTCGACTTCTTTGTTGTTACTCGATCAACTTTCCATAAATGGCTAATCGGAAAGTTGTTGTTAGTGTTTTCGTCGTCTTCTTTTGCATTGGCGATTGTTCGGCCGCTAGATCACTTTTTAATTATGAAAGTGGTGGTGGTGGTGAATATGTAGTGCCAGGGTATCGTTCGTATGGAGGTAGTGGTAGTGGGTATGAAGGTGGAGGAGGGTATGGTGGGGGACACGGTGGTGGAGGTGGATATGAATATGTTCCTAGTTATGGAGGAGGTGGTGGTCGCTATGGAGGACATGGTGGTGGGTATGTAGGCGGTGGAGGAAGTGGAGGTGGTAGTGGTGGATACTCTGGAGGTGGTGGGGAGCATGGAGGAGGTTATGGTGTAGGTGCAGGAGGTGGTAGCGGTGGTGGTAGTGGTGGATATTATGGAGGTGGTGGGGAGCATGCAGGAGGTTATGGCGGAGGTACAAGAGGTGGTAGCGGTGGTGGGGAGCATGGAGGAGGTTCTGGTGGAGGTGCAGGAGGTGGTAGCAGTGGTGGTAGTGGTGGATATTATGGAGGCGGTGGGGAGCATGCAAGAGGTTATGGCGGAGGTACAGGAGGTGGTAGCAGTGGTGGTAGCGGTAGTGGTGGTGGGGAGCATGGAGGAGGTTCTGGTGGAGGTGCAGGAGGCGGTAACGATGGTAATAGTGGTGGATATTATGGAGGTGGTGGGCAGCATGCAGGAGGTTACAGCGGTGGTTCAGGAGGTGGTAGCGGTAGTGGTGGTGGTGGGGAGCATGGAGAAGGTTCTGGTGGAGGTGCAGGAGGTGGTAGCAGTGGTGGTGGATATTATGGAGGTGGTGGGGAGCATGCAGGAGGTTACGGCGGTGGTTCAAGAGGTGGTAGCGGTAGTGGTGGTGGTGGGGAGCACGGAGGAGGTTCTGGTGGAGGTGCAGGAGGCGGTAGCGGAGGTGGTAGTGGTGGATATTATGGAGGTGGTGGGGAGCATGCAGGAGGTTATGGGGGTGGTCCAGGAGGTGGTAGCGGTAGTGGTGGTGGGGAGCATGCAAGAGGCTATGGTGGAGGTGCCGGAGGTGGTAATGGTAGTGGTAGTGGTGGTGGTGGTAGGGAGCATGGAGCAGGTGGTAGTGGTGGCGGTGGTAGTGCTGGATGTTATGGCGGTGGCGGGAGCATGCAGGAGGTTACGGTGGAGGTGCAGAAGGTGGTATCGGTCATAGGTATGGAGCCGGGGGTGAGAACGGTGGTGGGTATGGTGGTGTTGGAGGTGGACACGGTGGTGCAACCGGAGGAGGTGGGTTTGGAAGTGGTGGTGGAGAAAGCGGTGGTGCAGGTGGGGCATATGGCGGTGGTGCTTATGGGGGAGGTGGTGGCGGTGGGTCTGGAGGTGGTGGATATGGTGGTGGCCGCAGAAATGGGGTCGGTGGTGGTCATGGTGGCTATATTCCATGAGAGCCGAGTGATATTCTATGTATCTTTAGTTTTCATCATCCTAAAAATAATTGGTATTGTGGAATCTTGTATTTTTAAGCTTTGTGCTTTTAAATTGATTCAAATTATGATGCAAACCAGCCTTGGTAGTTTGTGTAGTTTATTGGTATTTCATCAATCTTAAAACAGGTAATCAAATAAACCTTGTAAACATGTATGAAAAGAAAAAAATCATGGTAATTTACTCTAAATGAAGTCAACAAGCCTTGTAAATGTACATGGAAAAAACATGAGAAAGATGGAACATGTTTAATGTTATCAAAATAACATAATTTTGGATCAAATTTTGGTAAAGTGATTATAGGTTCATGGTACAAGGCTTCATGCACATGGTGGACAAAAATATGGATTTAGAATTACTGCATTAGGGTTTAGAGGGTGTGGTAGCTAGCCGGTCAAAAAAAGTATGCCCTTCAGGAGGTTGATTCGCCGATAACAAAAGGTTTAGAGCCGCATTCTCTAATGGATTAGCCGCTAAGCTAGCGAGTTATACATAATGAATTCTTGATGCCAGCCCTACAAACTTAATTGTTACTTATGGCTCCATAAATTCCTTTTTACTATGGAAGCCTTGTGCTCATGGTTATAAAAATCGCTAGGCGCTAATGAGGATTAATTGTATTAGGATTTCTAGATATAATTTTCAGTTACATACACACACACACACATTTTTATAGGTAAATACTATAAAAACACAGGTTTTAACCCTTCCTTAACCCATTTTTTAAGTATACATGACTAATCATCGGAATCTACATGGTTTGGTGGGAAACTGACCGATATTTACTAGTTTTGACCGGAATTCCTTTGCCGGCCAACTAGGGCCAACTATCGGAAAAATTACTTGGTGTCCGGCCGACCAGCGATTAATTACCGACTAGCCCCGATTTTTACAACACTGCTTATGTTATTAAAACAAGTCTTAACACATTACAACAAATATTAAAGATCCTAAGGCAATTCATCATTTCCCCATAACCAAACATTCAAGCCTAGTGCGTTGCATGGGTGATATAGCTAAAGTTGATTGCATGGACAAAATTGTAGCCTCAAGAAGTAGGAATGGCATGGGAGTTGGAGTATAAAAGATATGAACATATCCTTTAGTTCTTAAATGTTCAACCCCAACATATTGCTCATTGAAGTTATCATCTCTGAACTTCCATCTTCTCTCACAAGGGTAATGGAATGAGTTGCTTTGTTGCTACTCCACTTTTTTATTCTTGGCCTAGATGGATCAACAGTGCTAAGGGTATTGAAGAAGAATTTGGTGATGAAGCTCTTATAGGTAGCATTAGTCTAGATGGATTTTTTAGCTATCTATACTTCTAGACTTGTGAATGCATCCATATTGACAAACTTTTGATCCTCAGTTTCTTGCTCTTATGTTAGATCATTTTGGGTTTTGGTTTTTGCAATGTAAGATCTAACTGCAGAAGATATATTTTTGGCAGTTGGAAAGTCTAAAGGATTGAGTAATGCTTCAATAGGAAGTTCATCATTATAAAATGGTTTGGGTGGCACCGTTATAGAAAATTTCTTCCTAAGGTTCTTCAGCTCCATATAATTTTCCAAAGTGATCTTTGCTTTCCATCTTTTGATGGTGTTAGGTTCAACAAAATTTGCAGCAGCCATTTCGTCTTTGATTCGTTTCACTCTAATTGCTTGGGTTACATTGGCTTTTGCTTTCCTGCATTCCACTTTGGTGGAGTTGGCATGTCACACCCCGATTTCCACGTGTAACCGGTGGGCCCGGTTGGGGAATATCGTGACGTAGTTGATAACATCATAACTAAACAAACACATGTACATCGGAAGTCTTGGATTTAAATTACTATTACAAACCGAATGTCCAAAGTTCAAAATAAATTACAAGGCTTGTAATGAAAAGATCCACAGGCGGATCAAATAAAATATACAAAGTATTGTTCGACAGACCTTAAGCAACCTAGAGACTTGCAAATTCCTCTATTGTCACTATAGCGCAGCTCCCGATCTATTGCGTGTTGCCACTTGTAACTTGGTCTTTTGATAATACGTCAGTTTTCACTGGTAAATACTAATAACCGACTCCTTTTTGAAAAAAATTATTTAAATGATTTTTGGTGCACTTGGCATGTTTTATAAATAACTTGGGATAGTTCAAAATGACATTTTTTTTACAGTTTTACATGTTTGTCAATACATATGGGGTCCGGTGCAGAAACCGAATAACCTGATTAACCAACACACCACTTAAATAATCCACCAGTGGGATTCAATATTTTATTATTATTAGCTTTTGTCGGGTGTATGCCTACACCCCGCGCTTAAAGTTGTGGCCATTAGTAACTTAAATGAGCCAATGATATCCCAGACATGGTCGAATTAACTCCCAATGTTTAAGTTATCAAACGATACAGAATAAAACGGGTTATAAGGATTTAGTAAATCACAATCCGATAACATGATCCCATACCCGACCAAGCAGTATTATTATACCGTATCCCAAGCCCGTATAGGGAAAATGAGTTAAACGTATTTACCTAAGCAAATTCTTCAAATAAGATAAATAACTCAGCCGAATATTCAAAAAAATAAGCTTAGATGGCAATCTACCGGGAGGCTCTTAGTCTGGAAATGCTTGTGTTTATAACCAATTAGAATGCTAACGGGTCCTATCTACTTTGTAGACTCGAACTGGGTAGCTTAAAGATAATAACGGTACTAAACGCTAGATTAAGCGATGACCGGAATAGAATGTAGTTTAAACCCGACAAGTATGAAGACTCGTTTAATATGGGTAAACATGTTACATTCTGGATTTTGAAGATAAAATGATAAGGTTAAAACCGTTTTGGTTAAATTACGTAAACTAGTTACGTAGGCCGAACCGTACGCATATAAGCGAAATCGGGTAACCGGGGAGTCCTATACAAGTTCCATATGCCATTTTACTTAATATATGCTGTAACATCAGTGAGTTATCAACACGTTGGTCCGTTATGGTTTTAAAATCCATTTATGCCTTAAAAGGGCATTTTGGTCATTTTACGGCTTATAAAAAGACTTCATGAGCAAACTGATATAATGGTTATAAACTTACTTTAAAAATAGTTTAACTATGATGTTATATTAGTAGGATATCAAGTATATGTGTGGTTTTAGAGTTTAAGACCAAACTATGCCTCGAAAGGGTATTTTGGTCATTTCACACATCACATGACAAATTATTTGGGAATCTGAGTTTAGATTATGTACCTACTGTGAATATGTTGAAAATAAGTTTTGAAATCAGTAGGTATCAAGTCTCGATGCTTTAATATGGTTTTAAACCATACTATGCGCCGAAACGGCGATTAAGTCGCTAAATGATGATTTAAATGGTGTTTGAGTGAAGCTGATGTTATGAACATATTTGTATGATGAAAATCTGTTGTATAATATAATGCATTAGTAGATAATAGGTTTTGTTCATTAAAGGTGGTTAAAACTCCTTTTTGGTGCCGAAAAGGGCAATATTGTCATTTAAGGACTTAATACATGGACTTGTATATAAACCCAGGTTATAATATGAATTGACATCCCAAAAATCCTAATTATGATATTACATCAGTATGTAAAGAGTTTCAAGGCCAAAGTCATGTTTTAAAGCCATTTATGTTTTAAAAGGTAATTTGGTCGCAAAATGCGTAAACTATGTGAAATAACCATTGCTTGGATTTAATTCAGAAAAGTGGCCTCAACATAAGTTAAATAACGTAGTACATCAGTTTGTAACTCATTTTTATCTCACTTATGCTTAATTTTGTTTTTGAGCTTTTAGGCACCTTTTAGCAAAATTCGGCATATTATATGGAAGCTTGCATAAATACTCGGATTACTAAACAACCATGCCATATAACACCAGAGGGTTATAGTACAATACATCATGGTCACAAGGCAACTTAATTTCAGTAGCTAAGGTTACTAAATCGGGTCAGAACTGAAAGTTAAGGCAAAAGCCAGCTTTTGCGACTTTCGGTTGCGAACCGACCTTAAACTTGGACTTGAAGGGCCGAACATGGTTAGACATGTCCTAGATACTTATTACCAAGTTATTAAAGTGTTGAAACTGATTTTATAGCACCTACATTGCTAGATATGAATTTTCTTCAAAACTGACCCGTTTGACTTTTTATTAATATAACTTTAATCCGTCAATTGACCAAGCAAACGTGGTAATTAGGAGGTGCCCTCTTGAGGGTTTAACACCTACCTAATCACGATCACATATCCACATTCGTTACGAGCGTGGGCTGGACCGTAATGGTCTTAGCCGAAAGTCAAAGCGTTTTTACGTCAACGTTTTGACTTTAGCTCAAAGCCTAATAAAACTGAACAAGGAGGGCTAGGAACAGTTACACAAGGTCCTAGAACGAAAATAACTTGATTAGGAAGTCCCTTTATGGTCAGGAACCTCCAGAAGAGAAGTAGAGAAGATTGTGTAAGAATGGGTAAGGAATGGAGTTGAAGTTCACTCCTATTTATACCCTAGGATCAAGACTTAGGTAATGCCAGGTGTTAGCAGTGTCATGAGAGTTAAACAAGTGTTTTGGACGTGTAAAGAGCAGGGGAATGGGTGGTATTGCGCACAAGGTGGCAGAACAGGAGGCTGCCAAGAAATCACTCGTCGGCGACCACTTGCGGACCGTAAGGCATCTGCCTTGCGGTCCGTAAGGATCTTCTGGCACGCATAATTCAAAGGTGGTTACATACCGTAACTGAAAAGGTCTTGCCGTCCGTAACCGCCTCCCAGAACTTGAAAATTTTGCATTTTTTCACTTTTGGTCCCTTGACTTCATGGCTTGCCGTTCAGAGGTTATAATTTAACATGTTGGCAAGTTTAGTCCCTCTCGTTAAGCATGCGGCATTCGAGGATCAGCGGGACACATGTCGGAATTTTATAGGACGGGTTTTTACGAGGTGGTACATCGTCACCCTCTTAAAAGAAATCTCGACCTCGAGATTTAATTAAAAAGATAGGGGTACTTTTGTCGCATAGAAGACTCAACCTCCCAAGTGTAATCGGGGCCTCGGCAGCATCCCATTTAACCTTCACAATAGGCACGTGCTTTCTACGGAGCTTCTTAACTTGGCTATCTTCGATCGCAATTGGTTTTTCCACGAACACAGGTTTTCATCCATCTGAACGTCTTCGTGAGGCATTGCTGTAACATTGCTAGCGACTCATCCGCTAGGCATTTCTTTAGGTTGGAAATGTGAAACACATCATGTATTCCACTCAACTTTTTGGGTAGCTTAAGCTTGTAAGCCACTGAATCGATACATTCGATGATTTCGAATGGACCTATATATCTTGGGCTTAGCTTACCTTTTTTACCAAAACGCATTACACCTTTCCAAGGTGATACCTTAGCATAACCTTGTCCTCTACTTGGAACTTTAAAGGTTTGCGTCTCTTGTCAGCGTAACTTTTCTGTCCTCGTGCAGCTTTTAAGCGGTGAAGGATTTGTCCAACTTTTTCCGTTGTTTCATGAACGATCTCTGGGCCTGTTAGTTGGGCTTCCCCAACTTCGGCCCAACAAATAGGTGTTTGGCATTTTCTCCCATATAAGGCCTCAAAAGGTGCGGCTTTAATGCTCGTATGATAACTATTGTTATAGGAGAATTCAATGAAAGGTAGGTGATCGTCCCAACTACCACCTAAATCAATCACACATGCTCGAAGCATGTCCTCAAGCGTTTGAATAGTTCGCTCACTTTGTCCGTCAGTCTGCGGATGATAAGCCGTACTAAAGTTCAGACGAGTGCCTAGAGACTGCTGGAAACTTTTCCAAAAATGAGAGGTGTATCTTGTATCTCTATCGGATACGATAGAAACCGGCACTCCGTGTAAAGACACAATTTTGTCCACATACATTTTTGCCAATTTGTCCGAACTAGAAGTTTCCTTTATTGGTAAGAAGTGTGCTGACTTAGTCAGTCTATCGATGATGACCCAAATGGTTTCGTTTCCGCTTTTAGTCTTGGGTAGCTTGGTTATGTAATCCATGGTTATTAGTTCCCATTTCCATGTGGGAATCTCCAAGTGTTGTAGGAGTCCTGACGGTTTTTGGTGTTCGGCTTTCACTTGCGAACACGTCAGACACCTTGATACATGAGGGGCTATGGATTTCTTCAAACCCATCCACCAGTAGTTAGACTTCAAGTCTTGGTACATCTTGTCACCTCCTGGGTGAACGGAGTACTTGGAACTATGTGCTTCCTGGAGGATCAATTCTCTAAGTCCTCCAAAGACTGGAACCCAAATTCACCCATTGAATCTAAGGATTCCATCATCACCAGGTGTTAATTGTTCAACAGTTCCACCTAATCCCTCATTGGCAATATTAGCCTCCCTCAAGGCTTGCTTCTATGCATCAAGAAGCCTTTCGTTCAAACTATTTCTGACTTTGATGCTTTTGACGTTAATCCTCAAGGGTTTAATCCTTTCTTTTCGACTAAGCGCATCAGCGACCACATTTGCTTTGTCCCTCAAGGCTTGCTTCTGTGCATCAAGAAGCCTTTCGTCCAAATTCGCCCATTGAATCTAAGGATTCCATCATCACCAGGTGTTAACTATTCAACAGTTCCACCTAATCCCTCATTGGCAATATTAGCCTTCCTCAAGGCGTGCTTCTGTGCATCAAGAAGCCTTTCGTTCAAACTATTTCTAACTTCGATGCTTTTGACGTTAATCGTCAAGGGTTTAATCCTTTCTTTTCGACTAAGCGCATCAGCGACCACATTTGCTTTGCCGAGATGGTATCGGATTTCACAATCATAATCATTAAGGGTTTCCATCCAACGGCGTTGTTGCATGTTTAAGTCCCTCTGATTAAACAGATGTTGTAGGCTTTTGTGGTCAGTGTATATGATACACTTTGTTCCATATAGGTAATGCCTCCACAACTTAAGTGCAAATACAACGGCACCCAATACCAAATCATGGGTGATGTAGTTCTTTTCATGCACCTTTAGCTATCGTGATGCATAGGCAATCACCTTGCCTCTTTGCATAAGCACGCAACCCATGCCTGTGTGCGACGCATCGCAGTACACTACAAATTCTTCAATGCCTTCCGGTAAAGTTAATACTGAAGCATTGCTTAATTTCTGTTTCAAGGTCTCAAAAGACTCTTGTTGCTTTTGTCCCCAATCAAACTTGATATTCTTGCGAGTCAGAGCAGTCAGGAGAGTGGCTATCCTGGAGAAGTTCTCAATAAACCTTCTATAGTAACCAGCCAGTCCTAGGAAACTGCGTACTTTAGAAGGGGTCCTTGGTGCTTCCCAATTCATGATAGCTTCAATCTTAGCGGGATCCACTTGGATACCACGCTTACTTACTACATGTCCGAGGAATTGGACCTCGCGAAGCCAGAATTCGCATTTGGAGAATTTCGCATACAACTTCTCTTTTTGTAGCATTTCCAGAATGCACCTAAGATGTTTCTCGTGATCGGATTGATTACGAGAATAGATAAGTATGTCGTCAATTAAGACTATGACAAACTTATCTAAGTAAGGCTTGCAGACTCTATTCATGAGGTCCATGAATGCCGGGTGCATTGGTAAGCCCAAAAGGTATCACTAGGAATTCATAATGTCCATATCGTGTTCAGAATGCGGTCTTGGGAACGTCTTCACTACTAACCTTTAACTGATGATATCCTGATCTTAAATCTATCTTCGAAAAGTAACTGGCTCCTTGAAGTTGATCGAGTAAATCGTCGATCCTGGGCAAAGGGTATCGATTCTTGATCGTTATTTTGTTAAGCTCACGGTAATCAATGCACATACGCATTGAACCATCCTTCTTTTTAACGAATAAGATCGGAGCTCCCCATGGTGATGAACTAGGCTGAATAAAGCTTTTTTTTCTAAAAGTTCATCGAGTTTGGTTCTCAGTTCTTTCATTTCTGTTGGGGCTAAACGATAAGGCGCTCTTGCAATAGGTGCAGATCCAGGCAAGATGTCAATCCTAAACTCCACTTGTCTATTAGGGGGTAAACCAGGTAATTCCTCTGGGAAGACATCTGGGTAATCTGAAATAACGGGTATGTCTTCAATCTTCGGCTTTGGTTCATCAACGGTTACTTGCGCCATATAAATGACACAACCTCTCTTCATACATCGGGAGGCCTTAAGCATGGTAACTTGTTTTGGCAACCCGTAGTGTATATCTCCGTATATGATGAGCATTTCTCCCGATGCGGTTTTGATCTCGATTAGTTTCTTATCACATGCAATGCGGGCTTGGTTATGGGATAACCAATCCATGCCTAAGACTATATCAAACCCCGCCAATTTCATTGGCAGAAGAGAGATAGGAATCAAATGATTCTTGATGGATATAAAACATCCATCCAGAATTGAAGAAGTGGTTTCAATGGTTCCGTCAGCAAGTTCTACCTCATATGTTATGTCTAGAGTTCTTACGGGCAAGTTTAGTAGTTTGCTAAACTTATGGCCAACAAATGACTTATCAGCTCCCGAATTAAATAGAACTCTAGCAAAAGTGTCGTTGATGAGGAAAGTACCTGTTATGACATTGTTGTCATTGACAGCTTCTCGAGCACTCATCTGAAAGGCTCGAGCATTGGTTTTCTTAGCTCCACTAGATTTTGCATTTTCATCTTTTGCACTCTTGGAGCAGTTAGTCTTTATGTGGCCTTTCTCACCACATTTGAAGCAAGTCGCAAACTTGATATCCCTGCAATCCACGGTTTTCTGTCCCATCTTTTTACTAATACCAAATGGTTTCACTTGTGGATCAAACCGACATTGTCCACCATGTCGTTTCTTGCAGATTTTACATTCAGGCTTATCCCTAGGCCTACTCTGGTTCTTGTGGGATCCAAACTTTCCTTTCTTTTTGAACCTCTGGGAGTTGTCATCCTCCCTTTTCCTTTTTCTCTCTGCTTCCTTTCGAGCCGACACTCTCCTCACATAGTCTTGAGTGAGAGACAGAGCTAGCTCAACGACAGATTTGATGTGCTAGGCTGAACAACCTTAACTAAGCTCCTGATCTCTGGAGCTAAAGCATTAATGAAGCGTGCGATGCGCTTAGGTTCTGGCGTGACCAGATAAGGTACTAGCCGAGAGTATGAATCGAAGTCGGTAACAAATCGAGGTTTTTCATCGTTAGAGCCAGAAAATCCATCTCTATCTTTTCCACCTCATGCGGTGGGCAGTCTGTGTCCTTAACAAGGTCCATGAACTGAGACCATCCTAAGTTATATAGGTGGACTTTTCCTGAGGATTGCATTAAAGCTTTCCACCATATTAGGGCGCTACCCTTAAATGACTATGATACAAACTTCACTATATCTTTATCAGCGCAGCCACTGATATCAACTACTGTTTCGATCTCATCGAGCCATCTCAGGGTCTCAATGGCTCCCTTTTCCCCATTAAAATCTCGTGGCTTGCATGTGACGGAGTATTTCTATGAGCATCCATCTTTGGATGTATTAGTCTTATCCCGGATCTCTTGCTTTTTAGACTCGTCCCTCATATTTGAGGGGTGCTCTGAACTCTCCTTTTTATTAGAGGTAGGAGGTTTCGAGGGCGGTTTGGATATAGTCATAGAATGCGAGGCACTCGTCCTATTAAATTTTTCGAAGGCTTTTTCCATAGCCTTACCCACGGCTGCCTCAATGCGAGCCTGGAAGTCGTCCTCGTTGATGACTATATTTGCTTTGTTTCGGCTATTAATGTTGTGATACTGCTTGCGCCGTCAGAATTTTCCATCTTAGATTCTATGTGCTATATACCGAAATGGGTAATTCATATGTTAGTCATGGTATGGTTAAACCATCCAAACTTTTTAACAAAACTAAGAGTATATAACCTAGGCCTCAAAAGGACCATCACAGATATTTTAGGATTTTGGACGTAGTCCATAAAATTCTTGATAGCGGATCATAACGTCGCGTCTATCATGGTTTCATAAGGTTTACTTGAGAGCTTGTCACAAGGACCAAAGAGATGGCACAAGAGCCTTTGTCACGTAGACTAATAAGATTTGAACAGAGAGTCAGGGACTACAACTATTACTGTCACTAATGGACATAGAACACTGATGACCTGTGGGCACTACATCACTAATGGATGTTATAATATAACCCGTGGGTATTACACCTCTAATGGGTGTTAGAACGCTTATCATCATAATGATGACGTTAGTCTTGACCACAATGATCGTTTAGACTTGTAATATTTGAATCAATGTTCAACTATTTTGATGGCTGGTGTGGTTCCTCACGCCGCACTGCCAGGAGTGTTAATATTACTTGAATATTAACATAGAATGACGTCTTAAAATGGTTTAACAGGTTAGCCATAATCGCATTGACCATAGAGGCTTGGAAGTTTAAGCATGGTTACTACCTCTCGATAGAAGGGATAATCTTCATTAATTATCATGGTGGAGGATCATTCCATCTTAACTAGCATTTATTTTGCCAATTAACGTGACATAATCACTTGGCATGTGTAAACCATTAAGAAAATCTTTTGGAATTTATAGCGGACCGATAAAATCGAATTAAAATCGAGACGCTCGAATGAATCAGAGGAAGTAATAAGGACAAAATTGCAAAATTTCACTAAAAACGATAAGGATTACATATTCTTCCTCTAAAGAGGTCTCAATACAAAATCTTATCCGCACAGGGACTTACTACAAGAAAAACATACCCACGCAGGGGCTTAATAGAAATAACAATGTCCACGCAGGGACTTTTTGGAATTTAAATTACATAATTGAAACAAAAACTACTCATCCATTCTCCCTTATACGGCTTAAAGTTTCTTGATAAATTTGGTCGTTTTCTCTCCGACTTCTTAACTTGTTGCCGTATTTCCCTGACCTGATCTAAGGCCTCATTAATAGCCTCGAGTTGTGCTTGTGGTTGGGGTTGAGGCTGAGGTGGAGGTGGTTGCGGCTGAGGCGCAACTGGATATGGATATCCTTAAGGTGGATACCCGGTAGTGGCATAAGGAGATGGGTAATTAGAGTAAGAAGAATGATAGAGGTTATTATGAATAACTGCGTCATAATAAGGATCCTGTTCCAGCCCATGGTGGATGTAGTTATATAAACCAGGAGGGTCAACAGAGTTAAACCCTGACGGGCCTGTGTAAGCAGGTATTGGGTTAGCAAAATCCGGTGGTGGTAGTGATGGTTGAGGTTCAATAGTTGATTGTGGCGGGGGTTCCACCACTAGCGATGTGTTCGAGGGCCCACCCATTTACGGGTCCTCCGGGATGACTGGGTATGATAGTGGCAAAGGTGGTAGCGAACCCGAGCTCTGACCAGCACGCACCGACATGCGTGCCCCACGCCTTCGGCATGATGATGACTCAGGTGGTGGCTGAGGTTGGTCCACCTGTTGCATTTCTACATCCTCGACTTGAGGATGTGGTGATGGGGTATGGTGTTGGGAGTGCTGTGGTGAGAGGGTGTATTGACGAACACGTACTAAGCCCATCTTTTTTCATAGTCATCAGGACCTCGAAACGGAGACCCTGCCAAGTAGTTTGAGCCACTAGACAGCTCGATGGGATGACCATACGATCCGGTTTGTGGAAATTCCTCCGTATCAGAATCTTCCTCCATATGCGTTGGTGAGTCAACTGGAGGGGTTTCAGGTGAGGGTTGGTTAACAGGGTTGTCAAATTTAAAGTATTCTTGGTGAGAATGGGAATGAGAATGGTGTGATTGGTGGGAGTGGTGAGAATGGTGAGAATGGTAGGAATGTTGGGATTGTGATTGAGGTGGAGAATATTCGTGTGAAATCGAATGTCTATATGGTTCGAAAGGGGACGAAGAATCTTCGATCCTTCGTAAGGGTTATGCTCAGGCAGATTAGCTGCTCCAGCTAGAGAGGGTCGGAATGGTGGTCTAAAAGATGGTCCAGTCATAGAGGGTCCGCCCCTCATGGGTCCTTTGCCCTTGCCTCCGCGTCTGAATTTTGGCGGCATATTTCCTGCTTCAACAACGAGTTAAAATAAAGCAAAACAATAATAATAACTTAATAATAAAATGAGTACTCTTAGGTCAAAGCCTAGACTTGGAAGTCTAAGGAATGTGCTATTGTGTATTTTCGAGATTAAACACAAAAGGCTAGTGTTTAATTCTCTCGAACGTTGGCTCTGATACCAACCTGTCACACCCTGATTTCCATGTGTAACCCGGTGGGCCCGGTTGGGGAATATCGTGATGTAGTTGATAACATCATAACCAAACAAACACATGCACAGCGGAAGTCTTGGATTTAAATTACTATTACAAACCGAATGTCCAAAGTTCAAAATAAATTACAAGGCTTGTAATGAAAAGATCCACAGGCGGACTGAATAAAATATACAAAGTATTGTTCGACAAACTTTAAGCAACCTAGAGACTTGCAAATTCCTCTATTGTCACTATAGCGCAACTGCCGATCTATTGCGTGTTGCCACCTGTAACTTGGTCTTTTGAAAATACGTCAGTTTTCACTGGTAAATACTAATAACCGACTCCTTTTTGAAAATATTTATTTAAGATGATATTTGGTGCACTTGGCACGTTTTATAAATAACTTGGGATAGTTCAAATGACCTTGTTTACAGTTTTACATGTTTGTCAATACATATGGGGTCCGGTGCAGAAACCGAATAACCTGATTAACCGACACGCCATTTAAATAATCCACTAGTGGGATTCAATATTTTATTAGCATTAGCGGCTGTCGGGGTGTATGCCTACACCCCGCGCTTAAGGTCGTGGCCATTAGTAACTTATATGAGCCAAGGATATCCCAGACATGTTCGAATTAACACCCAATGTTTAAGTTATCAAACAATACAGGGTTATAAGGATTTAGTAAATCACAATCCGGTAACATGATCCCATACCCGACCAAGCGGTATTAATATACCGTATCCCAAGCCCGTATAGGGAAAATAAGTTAAACGTATTACCCTAAGCAAAATTTTCAAATAAGATAAGTAACTCAGCCGAATATTCAAAAAAATAAGCTTAGATGACAATCTACCGGGAGGCTCTTAGTCTGGAAATGATTGTGTTTATAACCAATTAGAATGCTAACGGGTCCTATCTACTTTGTAAACTCGAATCGGGTAGCTTAAAGATAAAAACGGTACTAAACGCTAGATTAAGCGATGACCGGAATAGAATGTAGTTTAAACCCGACAAGTACGAAGACTCGTTTAATATGGGTAAACATGTTACATTCTGGATTTTGAAGATAAAATGATAAGGTTAAACCCGTTTTGGTTAAATTACGTAAACTAGTTACGCAGGCCGAACCGTACGCATATAAGCGAAATCGGGTAACCGGGAAGTCCTATACAAGTTCCATATGCCATTTTACTTTAAATATGTTGTAACATCAGTGAGTTATCAACACGTTGGTCCGTTATGGTTTTAAAATCCATTTATGCCTTAAAAGGGCATTTTGGTCATTTTACGGCTTATAAAAAGACTTCATGAGCAAACTGATATAATGGTTATAAACTTACTATAAAAATGGTTTAACTATGATGTTATATCAGTAGGATATCAAGTATATGTGTGGTTTAAGAGTTTAAGACCAAACTAAGCCTCAAAATGGTATTTTGGTCATTTCACACATCACATGACAAATTATTTAGAAATCTAAGTTTAGATTATGTACCTATTGTGAATATGTTGAAAATAAGTTTTGAAATCAGTAGGTATCAAGTCTCGATGCTTTAATATGGTTTTAAACCATACTAAGCGCCGAAACGGCGATTAAGTCGCTTAATGACGATTTAAATGGTGTTTGAGTGAAGTTGATGTTATGAACAGATTTGTATGATGAAAATATGTTGTATAATATAATACATTAGTAGATAATAGGTTTTGTTCATTAAAGGTGGTTAAAACTCCTTTTTGATGCCGAAAAGGGCAATATTGTCATTTAAGGACTTAATACATGGACTTGTATATAAACCCAGGTTATAATATGAATTGACATCCCAAATAATCCTAATTATGATATTACATCAGTATGTAAAGAGTTTCGAGGCCAAAGTTATGTTTTAAAGCCATTTATGTTTTAAAAGGTAATTTGGTCGCAAAATGCGTAAACTATGTGAAATAACCATTGCTTGGATTTAATTCAGGAAAGTGGCCTCAACATAAGTTAATAATGTAGTACATCAGTTTGTAACTCATTTTTATGCTCACTTATGCTTAATTTTGTTTTTGAGCTTTTAGGCACCTTTTAGCAAAATTCGGCATATTATATGGAAGCTTGCATAAATACTCGGATTACTAAACAACCATGTCATATAACACCATAGGGTTATAGTAAAATACATCATGGTCACAAGGCAACTTAATTTCAGTAGCTAATGTTACTAAATCGGGTCAGAACTGAAAGTTAAGGCAAAAGCCAGCTTTTGCGACTTTCGGTTGCGAACCGACCTTAAACTTGGACTTGAAGGGCCGAACATGGTTAGACATGTCCTGATACTTATTACCAAGTTATTAAAGTGTTGAAACTGATTTTATAGCACCTACATTGCTAGATATTATTTTTCTTCAAAACTGACCCGTTTGACTTTTTATTAATATAACTTTAATCCGTCAATTGACCAAGCAAACGTGGTAATCAGGAGGTGCTCTCTTGATGGTTTAACACCTACCTAATCACGATCACATATCCACATTCGTTACGAGCGTGGGCTGGACCGTAATGGTCTTAGCCGAAAGTCAAAGCGTTTTTACGTCAACGTTTTGACTTTGGCTCAAAGCCTAATAAAACTGAACAAGGAGGGCTAGGAACAGTTACACAAGGTCCTAGCAAGAAAATAACTTGATTAGGAAGTCCCTTTATGGTCAGCAACCTACAGAAGAGAAGTAGAGAAGATTGTGTAAGAATGGGCAAGGAATGGAGTTGAAGTTCACTCCTATTTATACCCTAGGATCAAGACTTAGGTAATGCCAGGTGTTAGCAGTGCCATGATAGTTAAACAAGTGTTTTGGGACGTGTAAAGAGCGGGGGAATGGGTGGTATTGCGCACAAGGTGGCAGAACAGGAGGCTGCCAAGAAATCACTCGCTGGCGACCACTTGCGGACCATAAGGCATCTGCCTTGCGGTCCGTAGGGTTCTTCTAGCACGCGTAATTCAAGGGTGGCATGTGTAACCGCCTCCCAGAACTTGAAAAATTTGCATTTTTGCACTTTTGGTCCCTCGACTTCATGGCTTGCCGTTCAGAGGTTATAATTTAACATGTTGGCAGGTTTAGTCCCTCTCGTTAAGCATGCGGCATTTGAGGATCAGCGGGACACATGTCGGAATTTTACAGGACGGGTTTTTACGAGGTGTTACATGGCACTAGAGGAGCAGCTTCATTGGGGCGCGGGGGAGAGGGGGGGCTCCCCCCTCCCTTCTTCGAATTTTTCGGTCAGTAGTGTTATATATGTAGTTTTCGTATAGAAATTTTTGGGTATATACGTTTTCGCCCTCCCGGTTTTCGAAGGCAAGCTTCGCCACTGGTTGGCACCACTGAAGGATCATTGTTCATTTGTGTATTTCTCCTGATCTCTTCTTCTAGTGCCTCTAGGGTCTAACTACTAGATTGAATTCTTTTGCATCTATACTTTGCATTCTTCATGATCCAATCTGGAGGATCAGATTTCAAGGTTTTTTCTTAGCTCAGGGTCGGTAACTAGAGCATCACAGAGTGTTCTTGACACTTTTGAAATGCAAAATCTTCCATATTCTTGACCTTTAGCAATTCTAAAAACATGATACTTTGAGATTCTTTACTATCTTTTCCTTTACTGTTCTCAACAATCATAGCCTGAGCCTTCTTTCCCTTTAACTCAAGATACTCACACACAACTTTTATCACACACGTAAACCCGAACACGGCCCGTGTATTCACGGGTTGACATGAATCCCACCAGCTTGACCCACAAATGATGTTATTTTAAAAATCCGAATATACATATTATTTTATTGAATCATTTATGTTTAGAATATGCCAATTTGTTTTTAAATTTTAGATATTGGCATAAAAAGTACCTAATTAGTTTAATTATTATAAAAAAGAAAAAAGTAAATGAATGGGTTGAACGGGTCAACTCGCGAACCCATGATGAGAAGATAGGGGATAGCTAGCGGTGCTTAAAGGGTCGTGTTCATGGGTCAACCCGCCAATTTTCTGTATGGGCAACCTGCCATGTTGGGTCTTGATCTTAACATCAAGAAAACTGGAGTCTTTTGGCCGTCATGCAATGGGGTAAAAGTGAAGGAAGGTTTGTTTCCTAGTAGGAATGGGAGGCCGTATTTGGGTGTGAAACTCCTCATGGGTGCTGTTAGTCGGGACGCCGACTATATCCAGAGTTCGGCTGTGAAGAGGGCATAATGTGTTGTGGACCTTATAAGGTGCCTTCCTTGCTTACGAGACTCCTAATGCGAGCTCCATCTGCTTTGCTCTTGTATGGGGGTTGCCAGTTAGTAATTTGGCCCACGAACATGTGAGCCTATGTTTGTTGAGGAAGATGTTTCCGTTTTTGACAAAGGCCCCTAGGGATGCGATCAAGGACATTGTGGTTTGTGGGGGGGGCTTTTTTCGGGATGTCAATAGAGGCTAGCATCCTTGCTGATATGTTTTAGGGGTTTAGGATTGTATTCGGTTGAAGAGGTACCAACCTATGCTTTTGTGGCCTTAAGGCAACAATCTTGGAGTTTATAGGGCCACATTCTGCGCGGCTGTGGTATTAATGAGTTGGATTCTAATTATGGGTGTGCGTTGGGTACCTTGAACAGGTCCCTTCCAAATCTTGATATTGGGTGGTTTGACTACTAAGGAAACACCCCCCCCCCCCCCCCCCAAGAAAAAAAGCCCAAAATGTTTTGACGAGTGTCGTGTATAGTAAAACCGTCCAAATTTTGGGAGAGAAGTTTGACTTGTCCCTATATAGAAAGCGGTGTTAGAGTGCCTTCAAACCTCATGCTCAAGATATCCTAACCATTATCCCTAATAAAGGGCTAGGCTAACACATGTCAATGATGGAGTGTCGAGCCATCCTTATATACTGTTTAATGATCCCTTTGTTTGTAGTTGATGAGCCTTGCCTAGTCTGTCGTAGGGTTTGTCTGGATAATTACGGGGAGTATGTCGTTCATTGCAAGAAGATGCCGGGTTTTAAAAACAGACACGATTTGTTAGCGATTTCATTTATGATGTGCTAAAGCGAGCACGAATCTCCGCAAAAAAGGGCTCTTGTAAACCTTTTGATAGACCCACTTAAAGGGAGGTCCAGTTTTTGCCAACCGATGTGCTCATGTTCAGGTGAGAGGGGGAAACATGCTTGAGTGAAACTTACCAAGCAAGTAAAAATCTCCGCAAAAAAGAGCTCATGTGAACTTTCTGATAGACCCTCTTGAAGGGAGGTCCACTATTTGGCCAACGGATATGCTCATGTTCGGATGGCTTGGGGAAACACGCTTAATTGTGCGAACCCCCCCCCCCTCGCGGTTAGGCTCAAGGACAACTGGTTCGTGGCTGGCCAACTATGTGGAAAGCAAAATCAAGGAAAGGGTTGAGAATGACATATCTTTATTCCTTTTTCTTTTGAAACATTTGGGTCTCTTTCCACCAAAGTTGTCGGTTTTCTGAACAGAGTGTAGCAAGTCATGCATATCGATCTCTCGACGTCAAAGAACCATACCTTTGTTTTCAGCAGGATTGGCTTTGCTATTCAAAAGGGGATTGCAGCGCAACTTGTTGCCCGTTTACCTGCACTCTGTTGTAAATTTCTAATGGTTTTGATTTTCTAAAAAAAGTTTCAAATACGATTTTCACATACACACGGACGCTACTAGCCATCAACCCCGCCCTATGTTCATCTTCTTCTTCATACAGATGAAAAATACGAGTTGTGCCCTATGTTTGGTTTTGTTTCTTTTCATTCTTTTCATTTGTGCTAGTCATGTTCTCCTACATTTTAGGTTTTATGTTATTTATCTTCTTCTACAAATTTCAACTTACATCTGTCCCTTCAAATGTTCAGCTGGTTATTTGAATTTTCTTCTTTTTGTTTAAAGTATTTCTTGACTTAAACGTTAGTTAGGTTGTTGATTCGTCCATTTTATGATTTTCAGTTGAATTGCTCTTCATCAAGTTTGATTATTAGTTTTGGTTTCGTCAAATTCTCCTTTGATTGTTTAGAGTTTAGAATTCGAATAACATTTTTCGGTTGGTTTTAAATGATATATACGTGTACATGCCTGAAGATACAGAAGGAACCGTTGAGTTACAAATTCTATATATGTGGGTTGAAATTGATAGCCAACAATTTATGACTTCTTTGCAGTAACTGGAACTTGAGTTACCCTTCACTACACACAACTTTTATCCACATATAAATAGGGATTACTCAGCATTGTCTCCACATACTTTATCCCATAATGAACTCCAAGCTCATAGACATCAAACCAAAACACTAGCAATAAGTTTTTGCTCTGGGCATAGAAATTCAACAAATGAACCGGATATATAAAAGAATCACCAGACGCAGAGTTGTTCAATTAAATACGTTTGGGTCTCTAGCCCCGGAGGTTGTGGAATTCCTAAACAGCGCCCAGCGGGTCGTGAACAGTAATATCTCGACCCTTAAGAGTCGCTTCGTCTTTAGTAGGATCGGTTTTGCAATTCAAAAGGGGTTGCGACGCAGCTTGTTGCCCGTTTACCTGCTGTTTGTTTGTAATTTGCTGTTTTGGCATTTTATAAATATAATATAGTTAACTAAAAAAATAAAGCATGTATGAACTAATACTTCAAATTTTACAAGTAAAGATATCACACAGTTTCCACTTCACAAAATCATTTGGAATACTCTTAGAGAAAGACAGATATGTTGTCACTAAATAAAAGGTAACACATGCTTTTGACATTTGAGATCACATTCACAATGCCTAACTGACGTGGATATCTTACCAACAGCAACAAATTAGTTCCTGTTAAAGTGCTACGCATTAAGTTTATTTGGGTCATCTTTTTTCCTTAAAAAATATTATATTTACATCTGTTTTGAAGTTGATATTAACATATTATATATCAGAAGGGAACTGTTGTGTTGTGCGTCACTGAGGGTTTAGGAAGTGCAAATCTTACTTTGCTAACATTATGGTTGTGTAGTGTTCTCTTCACAGGCTTGAATTTGTTAAACGGCGTTTCCGGCCGTGATTTTTGTCGTAATTTGGTCGGAAAACGGTGTTTTCGACCATTTATGACAAAGTCGATTTTGTCGGAAAAACTAGTTGGTAATGTTCCGACAATTTTTCCAATAGACTTCCGACAAAAAACCATGTTACTATTCCGACAAAATTCAATTTCTAACTATATTATTCCGACAAAATTCCGCTAATTTTTGTAGACATATTTCCAACAAAATTCAATTTCTAACTATAGTATTCCGACAAAATGACGATTTTTGTCGACATATTTTCCGACAAAATTCAATTTCTAACTGTATTATTCCGACAAAATTCCGATGTTTTTATCGACATATTTCCGATAAAAGCCATTTTACGAATTCGGACAAAAATTCTTGCTAAGTTCAAACTTGTTTTGCGACAAATTCCGATGATTTTTATCGACATATTTCCGAACGAGTCATATGGAAACCAGCAGAAACTTAAATTAGGAAAATTATGTTTGCATGAGCTAGGTTGTAAGGATCATTTAGGAAAATCTAATTGCGGATGTCTCACCATAAACCTTATGATTTCTTTGATGAATAAAAATTATCACTGTTGGAGAACACATGGAAATACTGCCTATATATTGTGAAACATATTTAGTAACTATATATATTTTTTGTTTACAGCTTGATAAGAAAGCACTTTTTTTACAGGGATTGAATCAGAACTTAGAAAATACGTTGCTTACCAAGCAACTTTTAATTTTGTTGCTAGAGAAGTAAGCACATATAGGTATTCCTTCTTAATTTTTTTTTTTTTATAATCGTGATTAATACATGATTAAATTGAATATTTGTGTCATTTATTTTTAGTTTTTTTACAATCGTGATTAACACTTCTACTTTGAAAATGTTAATTGGTTTGCTAGCAACCTCAACTTTACAAATTAAATATAATATAAAACTACACTTCTTTAACATGAGACTCTTAAGGATTAAACCTATATAAAATTAAGGATTAAGCATTTATTAAAAAAAATTCATGATGCATTTTGTTTTATTTTATTGAATCACTAGGGTTAGAATCCCGTATGTTACACGGGTTAAGAAAATGTAATGTTATATCTTTAGGCAAATAAAGAATTATGTTTGTAAAAAAAACTCGTGTATTGAATAGGTTGAATAAATCCGTGTATTGCATGAGTTAAGAATATGTAATGTTATATACTTAATATTAAAAATAATTATTTCTTAAAAAACTCGTGTATTACATGCGTTGAATAAAATATTATGTAATGTGTTAATGCATACAGTCGTCAATATATCATAATTATAATTATAATTATAAATTATATTAAATAGCAATTCATGAATTGTGACTGCTAACTACTGTAGCTATTTTGCTATCTTAGTATAGTTTTTTAAACTTAGTGTACAGCTTACTTTTACCTCTGTTTTATTCTTCTGTCACGTACCAATGGACTTTACACCTCATCCAATGCATCACCAGCACACGTGTCCATCCTCTAACCTACGTATATCATCTGTTCAATTTCTCAAAATATGCATTCACACAGCACACGTGTCCATCCTCTAACCTACATATATCATCTGTTCAATTTCTCAAAATATGCATTCACACTTGTCAAATACATGCCTCATGCAACTAGAAAGAGAGGGAAGAGTAGCCTACTAATTAATGGGCGCACGGCGGCGAAGACTTCGTTATGGTTGGCGACGACGTCAGGTTTTTTGGCTTCCCAACAAAGATGGTGATGGTTTTCGAGCCCCATAGCAGTAATTTTAAAGTCCGTCAGTTTTGGTTCTAGATCTGCTACCGATGTGTTATTAATCTCTTCAAAAGTTTAGAGATACATAATAAATATACGGTTTGATGGCAAGTGAACCGTGAACCAGATCTGCTGTTTCGGTGCCGTCGTCGCTGCACCCCGTTCATAGAGAGAGAAGAAGATATATCTGTGATTTTCGCGGGCGACGGCGTGGTGGTGGCAGAGGGTGGCGGCGGCCGGAGACTGGTAGTTGTGGCGGAAGGTGAAGTCTTTAATGCTTATTCCAAAATTAGGTATCAATAATAAAAATCAAAGACAAGAGTTCATACACACTCTCACATACATATGTTTGCGTATATGTATATAACCCCACTCTACAATGACTGTCCTCATAGAGAGTATAGTTATGGATTTGTGATCTTTTGTTTGGTAGGTAAATGTTATAAACATCAAATGATATGGAAACTTAGATTTGAAGTTTTTAGTAAGGAATGTTGTGTTGTACAGTGAAGTATACAAAGCACAAGATTTGAAGTTTGAGACGTGTAACTTGAGAGTAATGAAATGATGAATGAACCTTCCTACTTTCTCTTTATTGCAGCTAAGTCCCTCTATAATGTCAGCCAAGAGCCAAAAGCTTTCAAGACATTAAAACTAGCTTTCAACTTTAATTTATTAATTTAATAATATTGAATATCTAATATTGGATTTCTACTTATTTTTGTGATAGTCTCAAATGTTACCATTGTTTACAGTTAATATTCTCGGGATATGTTTTAACAAGTCATTAAAATTAATAAAAGACCCTGGTACGTGGACAGCCCGCTAAGTTACGTGGTGGGTTAACTTGTAGGTTTGATTTTGTTTTATAACGTGTAGGTGTGGATTTGCTTTATTAAGTACCCATAAAGTTTTGAGAAACGTTAAATTTATGATGTTTTAGCCTGCTTTTTCTATAAAGTTTTGAGAAACGTTAAATTCCAGATGATTTAGCGGTTTAGCGCGCCGCAATGCGCGCGGGCCTATAACTAGTTTCTTTTAAAAATGAACTTGGAAGTGGTAGTTATTAATTTTGTTAAGTTAATCTTTAAAACATTTTGTTCCACCATGTGGGTATTAATTTTTTATGTAATTGAAATATGTTAATTCAATTAAAGTGTATTTGGTCATTTAAATATTCTTTTAGAACAGTTTAATTAACTTAAATTGAAATGATAAATATATATACATACATATAAAACTAAGAACTAAAACTTGGACCTTTTCTATACCACATAACTTTTTTTTTTGTTATTTAACATGTTGTATTTATACCATCCAACACATCCAGCCACATAAAATATTAAAAAAATCACTCTAAAAACAATTATTACCATTATTCTTCCTTTTTAATATTTTAACGAATATAATTTTAAACCTGGTAATATATTTGAAAACTTAAATAGAAGTTTTTTATATAAAAAATATATTTATATAGTTACTTGAAAACTTAAAATAACACTAGTTGATAAATGTAGTGTTATATAATTAGTAATAAAAAGTTATGTTTTAAAAAATACATATGCATTGCAGGGTTGAATAAATTTGTGTATTGTACTAATATAATAAAATATAACTTAACCATATATAGTATAAATTTGTTAATGTATACAGTCGTCAAAATATGTATTTAGAAAAATGAACATTGACGTGACATGATAAATTTTGTTACGTTCATTTTTATTATATATGATTTATTTCAACTGGGTATTAACTTTGGTTTTTTAATATCACATATTTTTTATTTAAAATATTGAATTTTTACAATTGTTACTATCTAACAACATTAAAAAAATTTGAAAATTTTTAGAAATCACTCATAAAAACAAATACCATCATTATTGTTCGTTTTTCTTTAATATTTCAACCAAAATAATTTTAAACTTGGTGAAAATTTTAAGTAAAAAATATAAGTTTATTTTAAAAAATAATTAAATTTATATCAAACTCATTTGGTATGATATAGTAAATGAATTTAATTAAATAAATAAGTATCCATAGCTATCAAATAGAAAAACAAAAAAAACTGAAAAATAGAGGACTCCAATTAATGGCATGTGTCCTCATAATTTTTCTTTATTATATAAAAAAGCACCACCTAAGGCTCCTAAACATAGTCCGTCCTTTACCATTACTCTCTTTTATTAGGCTTTTAGAAAAACATCTATGGATGAAATTTAGCCTGCATTTTTTAAGTGATAAAATTTAGCTACACTCTTTAAATACGGCTAAAGGGGGAAGACTAAATTGTAGTTGTTGGCTAAATTAAGATCATGCTTACATGTATTAATTTGTTTTTTTTTTTTTTGACCTTATTATAGTTTTCAAGTGTTTTTGTGTCCGCTAAAATCCTTTTACCATTTTAGGCATCGTTATCGAGATCTCAAAACGCTATTAACAGAGTTCTATGCCAATGAAGAAAATAATAATAAAGATGATGAAGAGTGTAATTAGCTTTGTGACGTATTTGTCCTTGTATTCAATATTGATATAATTATCAATTTCAATGATATGGGAATAATTAATTATATATCAATTATCATATAACAGTGAATTTTGTAATTGTAATTAAAAGAAATAATAATGTTACAGGATATTGAACGGTTGAGATGAAATATAAATTAATGATATAGGAATAATTAATTATATATCAATTATCATATAACAGTGAATTTTGTAATTGTAATTAAAAGAAATAATAATGTTATAGGATATTAAACGGTTGAGATGAAATATATATTAATTAACTTTTTGTGTATGAGTGTAAAATTAATAACTAGATTTATATTAAAGGGTCAAGACATATTAGGAAGTTTTATTAGGGTAGGAAGGCTAGTAAGTAATCTTGATCATCTATTTATAATCAAGGACTAAGATTAAATAAGTGAAATTGAACAAAAAAAGAGGTGCGTGAGTTAGTTTGAGTGTATTCTAGTCCATCCAAGTCAATAGTTTCTCTCTCCTCCAATTCTCCATCGTTTTTAAAACGTTAATAACTTTTTCATACGACAATATTTTTTTATAAAAATTGCAACATAAAAACGAGCGTTTTTTATCTTTAAAACGACCATACTATTGCTATACTTTTGAAAAAAATCAAAAACCCAAATGCGTAAAACGCAATGGATAGAACAACACACTATAGCCCAGGTTCTAAAACGCAATCGGTTTCACATGGTCGTGTTTCTCTTTTAACATGGCCATACCTTTGTTTTAACATGGTCATGTTTCCATTTTAACATGGTCATAACTTAGTTCCAACATTCAGGTTCTAAAACGCAATGAGTTTTACCATGTTCATGTTTATGTTTTAACATGGTCATGTCTTTATTCCAATATGATCATGCTTCCCTTTTAACATGATCATGTTCTTTGATGTTCTTTTACACTCCAGTTCAATGAAACCCAAAATCAAGATTTTGCACTACAGATTTTAAAAAGCAATGGAGTTTTAACATGGCCATGTTTATGTTTTAACATGGTCATGCTTTTGTTCCAACATGACCATGCTTTTATTTTAGCTTGATCAAGTTCTTTGCACTCCGGGTTGTAAAACGCAATGAAACTTAAAATCAATATTTTGCACTGCAGGTTCTAAAAAGCAATTGAGTTTTAACATGGCCATGTTTATGTTTTAACATGGTCATGCTTTTGTTCCAACATGACCATGCTTCTATTTTAGCATGATCATCTTATTTGCTTGTAAAACGCAATGAAACCAAAATTCAGTATTTTGCACTGTTTCTAAAAAGCAATAGAGTTTTAACATGACCATGTTAAAACATCATGCTTTTGTTGCAACATGACCATGCTTCTATTTTAGCATGGTCATGTTCTTTGCTTGTAAAACGCAATGGAACAAATTTTCAATATTTTGCACAGTAGGTTCTAAAAAGCAATAGAGTTATAACATGGCCATGTTAATGTTCCAACATGATGATGTTCTTTGCTTTTAAAACGTAATGGAACCAAAATTCAATATTTTTGCGCTGCGGGTTCTAAAAAGCACTGGACTTTTAACATAGGTTCTAAAAAGCAATGCAGTTTTAACATGGGTATGCTTTAATTCCAACATGGCCATGCCTCAGTCTTAGCATGATCATGTTAACTACACTGCAGGTTCTAAAAAGCAATGAGTTTTAACGTGGCCATGCCTTTGTTCCAACATGATCATGCTTTTATTTTAGCATGGTCATGCGTCTGCTTTAACATCCAAATAATAAAAATGAAATGAATTCTAACAAAAACATAATGAGGTGAAAAACGCAATTGAGGTTTGATAACCTAAAACGCAATAAAAATAAAAAATAACACAACTTACAAAAAAACTCCGATTAACGACGGTGGACGTAGAAAGAACTCCGATACACCATGGGGCAACTTGTTGCGGTGGCGGTGGGCGGTGGAGCGGTGCGATGGATGGTGGAATGGTGGTTTCAGATCTGAAAAAACTCAAGGTGGTGGTGGTTTCAGATCTAGTTTCCGACAAGATGGTGGCGATAATAGGTGGTGGTGTTGGTTGTGATGTGGTAGTTTATGGTTTTGAAAATGGTGGATTTGAGTATACGGGGAAGAGAAATGAATTGCAAGTGCTGTTTTTTTTTAAGATGGTGAGTTTTGACTAAAATGTCCCTCCTTATGTTTTTTCCTCTTTACCACATATCCTCCTCCTATTGCTTCCTATTATTTCTACCCAAACTAAACTTCCTATTTGATCTTTTCCCTCATATTAAATTCATTTGTATAATTCTCAATTTCAATGATTATAACATATATCAGTTATCATATAACATAGAATATTGTAATCAAAAGAGATAATGATATTACATGATTTTGAACGGTTGAGATGAACTATATATTAATTATAAACTTTTCTATGTGAATGTAAAATTAATCATTATATTCATATTAAATTCATTTAGATAATGATATAATAACTATCTTTTTATTATAAAAATATTTATAATCAAGTAGGAGAGAGGCAGGAAAAACTAAAAAAAATAGATAGTTCCAATAAATAACATGTTTGCTCATGGTTTCTTTTATTATATAGTATAAAATAGATACAGATTTACGTTTTAAATATGCCAATTTATTTTTAAACTTTTGGATAGTGGCATAAAAACTACATAAATAGTTAAAAAAGGATTACAAAAATAAAAAATAAATAAATGGGGCCATTATGAGAAGATAGACGATAGCTAGGGGTGCTTAAAGAGTCGTGTTTGCGGGTCCAATCCAACTCTAACCTGGAAATCGTATCACACAAATAAACTCGAACACGACCAGTGTATTCTCGGGTTGACATGAACCCAACCTATTTAACCTGAAAATAATGTTTTTTATGTTATTATTTTAAAAATAAAAATATACATATTATTTTTTTATTTTATTGAATCACTTATATTTAGAATATAAATAGTTACCAAAAAATATAAATAAATGAACGAGTCAACTCACAAATTATTTTTTAATTTGCTGAATCGTTTATGTTTAAAATATGCCAAATATTTTTGAACTTTTAGGTAAATAGTTTTAGTTATTACACAAATAAAAAAAATGAATGAGTTGAACGGTCAACCTGCAAACCCATTGAGTTGACTTGAATCCTATGTGTTTAAATAAACAGGTCAACATGCTCTAATCTTTATATGTTAAATATATTTTACAATCTATTTTAATTCCTTGCAATCTTGAAACCAACATTTGATATTATTTTTATATTAATGTTCTCTTTTTGTCTATAACAGTCCAATATGCATGGGAAAGCTTTGGATTGAATGTTACATGCAAATTTACATTTTATACTAGGAAATTGAAGGAAAGGAAGTGGGGATATTTCACTCGGGATGAATGGTGTGTGGGAGGAAATTCCTGAAAGTTGTCACTCTAAAAAACTACAAAAACGATTAACCGGGTTGCAGACTTCCAGCAGAAAGTATTATTTTTACACATGTTCTTTGAGAAAGGTTGCCACGAAAGAAAATTTCAAGGACTTCTATTGCTACTCATTTTGTTACCACCGCACTTATAAGCTTCATGATTTGATGTATCTATCTTATTTTGTATCATCTTACAATTACATAATCTAATATTTGAATTGGATTTTTTAGATATTTATCGTCCACTGTTGGACATTAAGACCGCCTGCTCATTGCTTGAAGTCGTTTTGGGCTTGAGGTTTAGGCCCAGGTCACTAAAAGAACACCTGATGGTAAACATGGAAACATGGATGGACTTTTATCGTTTTGTCATGAGGTAATGAACCAAGTTTTATTGTATTTTCTTCACTTCAACTCCTAAAAAATTACTCGAATTTGCAGATTGATTTCCCGGGGCTATTGAACTCCCACGAGAACGACATATGGTGTGACGTTATTGACACGTTCGTAGATGCTCTGAGATAGGATAAATAGGTATGATATCTTTATTTGCTTGTTTATATGTTGATTTGATTTTTGTTTTGAGAACAATGAAAATCATATCCCATATAATCCCGAACACGGTTTGTATATATTCATGGGATGAGATGAACCTGTCTCTTTTGACCTGAAATTAATGTTAATTTTTATTCATGTTAAAATATTAAAACTCTAAATATACATATTATTTTATATTTTATTGAATCATTCATGTTTAAAATATGCCACTCTATTTTTAAACTTTTAGATATTAGCATAAAAGTACCTAAATGGTTTAAATTATTACATAAATAAAAAAATGAATGTATGGGTTTAACGGGTCAATCGGTAAATTATATTTTATTTTATTGGATCATTTATGTTTAAAACTATGTAGTTAATATCCTGATATATCACCAATATATCAGAACAAAATATCAGTTAGAATATCGCTACCGATAATATCGGCAAAATTGACCGATTTTGGACCAATATTTAATAGATATATCACCGATTTTCCCTGTATATGTCTATTTCTTCTTAGTTCTACCATTCGTCTTTTTTATTATTGCTGCTATTAGTGTTTTAAGTTTTAGTTGTTGTTGTTACTGTTAAATGTTAGTGTTTTAAGTTTTAGTCAGTTCCTACTTGCTACAAGTGTTAGTGTTTTGTAAGTTGCAAAAGGTTAATTTGTTATTGGTATGAGAGTATACTGAATTATTAGTGTTAAATTGCTCTATATATATAAATTTAGCATGATATTAAAATTACCGATATCACACCGCGATAAGCGATATCTCAAATATCAGTCCTTGAACCATATCTGATATTTTACCGCATTAACTACTTAGGTTTAAAATATGCCAAATTATTTTTAAACTTTTAGATATTGGCATAAATAGTACCTAAATAGTTAAATTTTGCAAAAATAAATGAATGGGTTGAACGGGTCAACCCACAAACCCATTATGAGAAGATACGCAATAGCTAGGTGTCACGGAGTAAACTCATGACTCTCGTGCGGCGACTTAGACGCATTCTAAGTTAAGCCTTTGACACAAGGTTAACGTGATTCTTGTTGGTTGTGTGGGAAGTTAAAGCGATGTATACAAAGAAAAGCTTTGTATTACTACATACAGAAATTACAAGTGAATTTTACAAGTACAAGGCTATGACTTGTGTGTAAGTTCGTGTTATTACAAATGATCCTTACAACATATTTATATTACTTTAAAGCTGATTCTTTATCTAGAAAATTCTATACATGATACCTAGGTGTTAGTCTTTAGAGAGTTCCCTAAAATATCCATTTTATGCCCATTTATAGTTGTTCTAGAGGGTTCTAGGATGTAGAGTTTACACCGGAAAAGTCCAGCCAAATACAACCTTTTTCTTGTGAGAGATGGTTCTAGAGCCTTCCATTGCTACCAAATTGGTCCAGCACTTGTTAACCTTTTCAAAGGTATTCCAACATCCTCAAACAACCTCCTGGAAATGTCTAGAATTTGTGTTTTGTGACCTGATTTTAGGCGGCACACGACATAGGAGTGCTTAAAGGGTTGTTTTCGTGGGTCCAGTCTGACCCGAACCTGAAAATCATATCACACATAAATTCAAACACGACCCGGGTATTTACGGATTGACACGTACCTGACCCATTTGACCTGAAAATGATGCTAATTTCTTTTTCTTTTTTCATGTTACTATTTTAAATCTCTATTATGCATATTATTTTTTTATTTTACTAAATCATTTATGTTTTTATACCATGCAATTTTGATGTACACTGAATTCATGTTTCCAAATACACATGCGATTTCTTATTATTTTTTTATTTTTTGAACATGATGTTCGCTTATAACATGCGAATTCATGTTTACAAATACACATGCAATTCGTTTTTTTTCTTTTTTGAACATGCGAACTTTGATTTTGCAACATACGAACTTTTGTAATAACGTGCAAATTTATCTTAGCGTACGCTCGTACGTTAAGGCAAATTGTACGATACACACACTCTCTCTCTCTATATATATATATATATCTCTCTCTCTCTATATATATATATAGAGAGAGAGAGAGGGAGAGAAGGTGTAAAATACAATAGCGCTTATCGTGCGATGCGTACGCGAACCGGAGATTATGCCGCTTGTCATTCTCATAACCTTGCATAAATCTGGAACACATGGTGAAACCCGGATTACTGGAATAAATCCGGAACTTGGTAATTCGGAACCAACGTGCGTGAATATGTTTATAACGTGCCTGATTTGGAACCACGTGTTAAAATCCGGACAACTTGAATAAATCCGGAACTAGGTAATTCGGAACCAACGTGCGTGATTATTTTTATAACATGCGTGATTTTGGAACTACATGTTGAAATCCGAAGTACTTGAATAAATCCGGAACTTGGTAATTCGAAACCAACGTGCGTGATTATGTTTATAACGTTCGTAATTTGGAACTGCATGGTGAAATCCGGAGTAGTTGAAAAATCCAGAACTTGGTATACTTGAATAAATCCGGAACTTGGGGTATTTCGGAATCATGCGGTTGTGATAGTCGCGTACGCACCGCAAGATAAGAAACATTGTACGTTAACCGGCCTATATACATATAGGGAATGGGTAAAATGAGAACCACCACAAGTTGCGAGAACCGCGAGAACTTTTTGATCCAGCGCGAGTTGGGTCAAAAAAAATTTGCACAAACGTAGATGGAAAAATTATAAACACATCTGTAAAAAATTTAAAAAAAAATTGTTGAGTGGGTAGTTTTGACTAATGCAAGTTTTTTTACGACAGATGTAAAATTTGGAAAAAGATAAATATTTTTTTACGCCTCATGTAATTGGGGGTATGCGCCATTTTTTTCAATTTTTTTCTTTTTTACGGGAACAAGTGATTGTTTTTACAACTTTTGAGAAAAAAAAATTCGGAAAAACATTTTGGATGACCTAGTTCTCGCGGTTCTCGCAACTCATGGTGGTTCTCATTTAAACCGATCATATATATATGAGTGGGGTTCTAGAGTGAACACTTGTGTATTTGTGAACTGAGTGAACAAATCCTGACCATTGAATTACATCATCAAATCGTAAATACACAAGTGTATTTTCATCATACACTAGTGTATTTTCCTTATTAAATCTTGGCCATTGATTTACACTTGTGTATTAATAATCAAGGGCTAAGATTAGTTCACGCAGTTCACTATCAAGGGGTTGTTCACAAATGAACCTAACCATATATATATATAATATATATATATATATATATATATATATATAGGGTTAGGATCATGTGAGAACCACTAAGCTAATTGAGAAACTTGAGAAGCATTCTGGGCCACACATTTTCTCTAAGCTTTTCGTAATATACACATACGTATAGTTTAAAATCGACTATATACATATGTGTATAATCCAATATACATATATGTATATAGTGAATTTTAAACTATACGTATGTGTAATATTACGAAAAACTTAGAGAAAATGTGTGGTCCAGAATGTTTCCCAAGTTTCTAAAATAGAGTGGACTTCTCTTAGGATCCCTACCATATATTATAATATATATATATAGTATATATTCCTAATCTTTTATCTAAACTTAAACAATTAGGAGAAGGTTTTTCTTGTCTTTCATTTTTCATACGGTTTTCGTTTTGATTTCTTTTATATGTATCTTACATCTCATCTTAGCTTCACACTTCTTTTTTTTTCTCAAAAATCTCTCTATAGGTTTGTTGGCGATGGTAGGAGCTCCATTGAAGCTTTGTTTTTCATTAGCTTTCTTCATCATCTGCTCTACTCTATATTGCTATACATGAAAATCCTAATAGGTATAATCAATACCAATGGATATACCTGATACTCAACGGTAATGAATGAGGTATGAGACACGAGTTTACAACGAGTATGAGACTCGAATTAGTCATACCTAACCCATTGACATCCCTAATTTGTAGTTTAAAGATGATGTCTTTTCATCTGTTTTAGTGGTAGTTTTACGAAGATTATGTGTTTGCTGGAACAAAGCAGCAACTCTTAAAAGATAAAAGTCTATTTACCCTAGCATTTTATTATATAACCGGCACTAACAGAAAAATTGTTTACTTCAAAATTGATAAATTTTAACTAGACTTGATTTATTTATTTGTAATAAAGATATCAACTCTACCTTAAGGCTTAAACACTTTAAACTATACAATCGCGCATCATTCATTTAACTTGTTTCTTTATTGGAGTTGAAACATATTGGCTAATCAAAACATCTTTGAATGCTTCTTAGTCTTGAATATAAAGTAGGTGGAATCTTTTCAAAAACCGTTTTCACGTTTTTTAAGTCAGTAGCTTTTTATACGACAATATATTTTAGAAAAATCACCATATAAACGAGCGTATTTTTATCTTTAAAACAAGTATCAGATCGTTAAATTATGGAAAAAAAATTCATATGTACTTGGTAAAAAAAACGCCATGTACAAATTCATGAGTGAAAAGTAACGCAATGTACAAAATGTATCAATGTGTTATTATGTTCATGTAAAAAATGCCATGTGTTGACGTTTTTATACTATGCATGTAAAAGCGTCATGATATGGAGAATATGACCTTGTTCAAGGAAGTGGTCTATCCAAACAATCTTTGCGAGAATATGACCCTATTCTTGAATGGGAATATGATACGGAGAATATGACCTTGTTTCTCTTAAACTCTATAATCCAATCAACACTCTTGAAGACAAATCCTAGCACTTATCAAGAAGGCATTGATCCTATAGGCTTTGCTATTTTTGGAGTATCCTAAAAACAAGCCTTTAAAGAATTTGGGATCAAACTTGGTCAAGTTATCCTTGATGTTAAGTATAAAAGATTTGAAACAAAAACTTTCAATACCTTAAGGATGGTTTTCTTCCCTTGAAGAATTCATAGGGTGTCTTATTTAGGATTGGTCTAACTAAGACTATTTAGGAATGTGGTTTCTACGGCTCCACACCAAAACTTTGTGAGATGGATTGTTCAACAAGCATTGTTCGGCTCATCTCTCGTAACGTTCAATTCTTCCTCTCAGCAACTTCATTCTATTGAGGAGTTCGAGGACGAGGAGCCGAGAAGTTATGGGTTACCCGTAATTGTAACAAAAGGCCCCAAATTGCACTCTATTATCAAATTATTTACCTTGGTCAGTACAAATGATAATAATCGTAGAACCGTGTTGGTTTGAATTTTCTTACATAAAATCTTAAATTCACAAAAAGCTTCCCTTTTATGTTTTAAAAAGCATGTGTATGGGTATCTAGAAAAACATCAACAATTACTAGTGTATAATAATTACCACCATAAGGTTGTGGGGTATGGGGCGTGGGTTTGGGGGTGGGTTGGGGGGAAACGCCCATGTGACCACCCCAGGTGGGCTTGGGTTTGGGCGTGGCCCTTTGGGCGGGGGTTTTAGCCCGGGCGTTGGGCACCCTACCCATCTGAGCTGGCTGGTGGACATTGGTGTACCCTACCCTATGGTTATCCCTTAATTAAAAAAAAAGAAAAAATAAAAGGAATTTGGCCAAGCCACGCCCCAAACCCAAGCCCCACCATACCTTCAACTTTTTGGGTCTTGCCAGTGGAACCCACCCAGTCCACGTGTCAACCCATACCCAAACCACCACCCCACCATATCCCATAGTCTAACTTTGAATATGCAAAGGACCAAATAAATCCATATGCGACAATTCTATAAGTTTCCTAGCGGAAACCATGTTCCTGGCCTTATAAGAGGCATGAACTTGTTTTCCTATGTTACATGTATCACAAAAATGATTATCAAATTTTAGCTTAGGCATTTTACATGTATCACAAAAATGATTATCAAATTTTAGCTTAGGCATGCTTCTTACAAGATTCTTATTACTTAATTTCTTGGTTGATAGTGTTGGTAATAACCAATGTCAAATCTAGGATAATAGTTGTAAAATCTCTTGTCATAGTTATAAAATTGATGAGTATTCCTTTTGGGAAATAGCTATAAAGTCTTGGTGGTTGACGCAATTGCTTTTCAATGTGTAGTTCTGTATCGTCTGTGTAGTACTATAATGCTCACTTAACAACAAAAGCCAAGTATAACCTAACTCATTTTATGTGCCTTGGATTGGTATTGATTGATAATCATATGACCATGGCAAGTCGCCAATAAGGCAGTGGTGGAATGGTAAAGGAGAGATCTGGTGTTCTAAATGACCCAGGTAACCAGGTTCGATTACTGCCCTCCCCATTACTTTATGTGGGCACCTGTCACTGCACTGTTGTGCCTTCGGATGAGTGTTCACGTGTTTCGGCCCTAGGTGAGGGTTTTCCCCCAGTTCGGAGGTGAGTGTATCCCAACGTTTCACCAGTACCCCATTTGAAGGGTTCGTTCGCCGTTAAAAAAAGTGACCATAGCAAGTCATTTAATATATCATTTATAATACGTAACCTAACTGGTGTGTGGTTCTAGGCATATGATTACTTGTTATCAACGGTCTCTATGGTTTTATGGTTTGACTTGCACCTCTTTGAAAATTGAAGATATGAGTGGCCTTCTACTTTTTCATCCCCACTTCTTTTTTTTTCTTGAAAAGGTGTGAATTATTCATGAATGTCGGAAGGTCTAGCATACGTTTGTCTTAATCGGGTCCGCGCTAGAGAGCCCCCTCACAATATATCCCCAATTTGAACGGGGTTTTTAGGAAATGCAAGAATACTTTGGTTGTTCAAAGGAAATGCAAGAATACTTTGGTTGTTCAAAACCGTCCAAGGCTGATAACGGGGAGGTTAACTTAGCACGCCCGAAGAGTGTCTGTACGAACATATGACACTAGACTAGTATGGACAACGTTTCCATCTATGCAGCACTGCTGAAGGTGTACACATGGTCTTTGCTTCTTTGGTAACATCATACTTTCCTCTCCAACAGAATTTATGTTTTGCTATTGAAGATTGAAATATACAGTTTTGTTATCTTTGTGTTTGTAAACCAAAAAGTGCATTTCAATTTTCAACATATGGAAAAGGCATAAGAATATGAAAATGGTCTTTGAAATGTAATACATAGCCTGTTTGTTTAAGTTTTAACCGTCTTATACATATGTCCTGACTGAATCCGATGACACTGGTAGCTCGCGCGCTCTCTACATCTTAAAAAAAACAAGAAAACGATGATAGCCACACATCACAATATTAAAACAAATTCCGGAACCCTTTACACATAACATCATTTTTAACACACCTTTCACAGGATTCTATCTTGGAAATCATTCATTAAAGTTGACGCTATGGAGCTCAGCTTCTTTCCTGTTTCTCCTGCTATGTTCTTTAGGGATGACATATCCTGTTGCGCCTGAAATTACATTTTTTTAAAAGAAAGAAAATATCTTTAGTATTAAAGTAAATTCTGGAAGAGATGGAACGAAATTTGGTTTTAGCAGTCGAAAATATCAATACCTGGAACGAGATTCGGTTGATTAGGTCACTTGCACTAAGATCGAGGTTAGAATTATCCTCGTCACGACCAAATAGATCAGCACTTGAGATGGCTGCCGACCCCTAGCACCCGACATAAAGAAACAATATTTCGGACATGTTTCAAAACCTAGTTATATAGGTTTGTATTGTAGGTTTGACGAGTTTAAGAAAGGATACATACCTTAAACTTATCAAGTCTTGCTTGACCATCAAGATCAGCTTTCTCCTGGTCTCCAAAAAATTGTGCTGACGAAATAGATTTAGCATTAGAAAATTTCTTCCTTGCTTCATCCGTTTCCTGATCTGAATAACAATATCATTTTACAATTATTTGATGCAAAAATTAAAAATAATAAAATAAAATACTGCTGACCTGAACTTTTGATGAGGAACTTTTTTTTGAGAAACCACTATCCATTCCATACTCAGCAAAGAAACTGGATGACTTAGGTGGCGCAACATGACTAAGTGTGTTCACGCCACCTGAACCTGTCTCCACAGTTTGAGAACTATCAACATACTCGAAGCGTGAGGTGTGAGGTGTTGCAGCAGATGTGGATATGCCACTTGCTGATGTGGACACTTGTACAACCGGTTCTTCAGGCTTCTGATCATACAGACTTTCACTGGTCTGCATATGATAAATGATAAAATCAGTAAAACCCAAATCATATAAATAGTAAAATTAGTAACTTAGTTGAATATAAAATATGATATTTACCTTGGTGCTAAGCTTTCTTGCACCAAGCCCACTAGGTTTTCCAGTCTTTTTTGCACCAATAGGCTTCTTGACAACAGTAGTTGTTCGAATAGATGAAGAGGTTTTAACTGGAGCAGAGCCATTGGAAATGTTGGATGCAGGTTTTGCTGAAGAGGTCTCTTTTGGGGGTTCAGTGACCTTAAAATCAGAAGGTCCATCAGAAGGTCCGTCAAAAGGTTCAACTGTTTTGTTAGAAACAGGGGATGTTGGCAAGACAGCCTCTTCTGCAGAGCTTTTCAGCAACTTCTTTTGAAAGTAATTGTTTATACAACTCAGCAGCTCTAGAGGTGTATTTGGCCTCGATTTTCCCTCCATCTGTCCACCCGTGTTGCTTAAAGAAAACTTGGGCACGATTATTGCCACCAAAGCTCATCATCTTTAACTGATCTGGTGTCCATGAATCTAAATTGGTTGACCTGAAAAAGTTAGCAGCTTTATGGGTCAACAAGAAAAAACAACTTAGATAGAAAGGGCAACTGTATTTTTGAGTATTGGTGTTTTCAATTTATCAGGCTACAATATGGACCTATTTCTAACCGTCAATCAATTAAGAAAATTTTAAAATACTTCTATTGGGATTGGTTATTGTGTTGCGACTATGTATTTTAACAGATGTATAAACTTCTGAAATTGACGAAATGCATTTCAGCTATCTCATATGCCATCTCCTCAGTGCCATGTTCTCTTATGGACTTGCCATTAAACTAACGAGTTACAATGTTACATATAACTTATTATTCACAGCAACCTCACAAACTTCACTGTTATTTATGACCCCGTAAATCGTTTTTACTATAAAAGCCTTTTGCTATTCCAATAGGTCATATCGCATTACACAAATATGTAAGATCCTAGGGCAATTCATCATTTCCCCATAACTGAATATTCAAACCTAATGCATCTCATGCTGAGATTGCTACTTAAATGAATAGACAAATTCCTAAGTCATAACAACCTACAACTGTTGAATGTCAAAACATTTAAAATGTGTTCATCAGCATTTGAACCTAATTATTTTATAGGAAACTAAGTTTTAAATTCACAAGACCTAGCGATCCTCACAATGATAACTTACATGTACAGTAAAGTTCCATCCAAATTCAACAAAATTCAGTACTCTTTAAGTTAATTCTAAGGTATGTCAGCCTTAATTCATCCTAAAACCTAATCATCAACTGATCACACAACCATACCCTTAAAACATCAACACCGATAAGAAAAATCACCTAACGAAGCTAATAAGAATAGACAAATTCCTAACAACCTACACCTGTTGAATGTTAAAAATTTAAAATGTGTTCATCAGCAATTAAACCTAACTTTAAAAAACCAAAGTTTCAAATTCACAGAACCTATCAACCATCCCAATGATAACTTACAAATACAGTAAAGTCCAATCCAAATTCAACAAAAATTCAGCACCCTTGAGTATAATCAAAGTTACATCAGCCTTAATTCATCTTAAACTCTAATCATCAACCGATCACACATCCGTACCCTGAAAATGTCAACACTGATAACGAAAATCACCTAACGGAGCTAATACGAATACTCAAATTCCTAGAAACATAATTGTTAAATTGTCAAAACATTTATAATGTGTTCATTACCATTTAAACCTAATTTCAAAACAAGTTAAGTTTCAAATTCGTAGAACCTATCAATCATCACAATAATAACTTACAAGTACAGTAAAGTCCAATCCAAATTCAACAAATACTCAGCACTCTTAACTGAAATCAAAGTTACGTCAGCCTTAATTCATCCTAAGACCTAAACATCAACCGATCACACAACCTTACCCTAAAAACATTAACACCGATAAGAAAAATCACCTAACGTTGCTAATATGAAAACACAAATTCCTAACCTACCACTGTTGAATGTCAAAACATTTGAAATGTGTTCATTAGCATTTAAACCTAATTTTAAAACAAAGCAAGTTTCATATTCACAAGACCTATCAATCCTCACAATCATAACTTACAAGTACAGTAAAGTTCAATCCAAATTCAACAAAAATTTCAGAACTCTTTAAGTGAAATCAAAGGCACTTCAGCCTTAATTCATCCTAAAACCTAGTCATCAACCGATCACACAACCGGACCCCAAAAACATCAACACCGATAACAAAAATCACCTAATGAAAGCTAATACGAATACGCAAACTCCTAACAACCTACAATTGTTAAATGTAATGTCAAAACATTTATAATGTGTTCATTAGCATTTTTTTCCTAATTTTAAAACAAAGTAAGTTTCAAATTCACAATCCTCACAATAACAACTTACAAGTACAGTAAAGTTCAATCCAAAACTTAACAAATTCAGTACTCAAATCAAAGTTACGTGAGCCTTAACTCATCCTAAAACCTAACAATCAACCGATCACACAACCGTGCCCTAAAATCATCAACACGAACAAAAAAAGCAATACCTAACGAAGCTAATATGAACACCAAGGCTACGATGCGTAGCAGAGCAATCAATACAGAGAAATATCCCGTAGGTCACCGACGCCCAAGTAGGATTCTTCGCGTTACAATCAAAACACATCTGACACACAACAAACACAAATCTGATCAATTCAGATGCAAATTCACATAAACTAATCACAGATCTGACGAAACTGAACAAATACATGCAAAATCACATCACCTTATTCTCCGATTTGGCTTTCAGCTTCCTGAAAACGGCGGTTTTGTCGGTGAAAGGTTCGGTCGCCATTGAAGAAGCTGAAAGCGAGAAAAACAATAACCTAACGGTTCCCTGGAGGAGATAACTGAATCTGAGATTTAGAAACTCCTCGGGAACAATGATAACTGATGAAGAAGATGAAAATGGGAGATGAAATTGTGAAGGGATGTGTTGAATTGTTGTGTAAATAGGTGTTGTTTGAGGGATTTTTACGTTTGTGAGGTGACACGTGGATATTGTGATGAGATTACTGGAATGCCCTTGGGATTGGTGTTGTGTAGTTGTCTTGTTTGTTGGGTTTCAGTGGCTAGTCATGTAATTTTTACCGTCTTAAAATGGATAAAGATGGATAGAAGTGAATGTAATTACCTATTTTTATATCTATATTTGGATTGTCCCGTTACAAAATTAAAAACATAAAAACATGCTTATTTGGTCATTTGTTACGATATTAGATCAAGTTTCTTTATACTTCATACTCAAAGAAACCAAAATGGATAATATTTTGATGTGTTTAAAACATCAAAAATCTAAGAGAGTTTGTATTCGAAAAAAAAAAACATCTATATGTATAATATCCGTGAACCCAATTTTGTGTATCTATTTTTGCTTGCGTGTTAAACTTTAATACCATAAATGCTTATGTAAATGTCTTTATCGTGATAATGTATCGCCTTTTTCAGCCGTGTGATGTCATAAAGCGTGTGTTTAGAAGTAATATGGCAAATATTCATTATTTAAGTGACTATGACATACACATCATCTTATTCTGATTGTGTATCGGTATTAGGAATGATATAAATCTCTGTTTGCTATATAATGATATGTATCGGTTAGAGAATCACACCGGAATGATATAAAAACTCTGTTTGCTATATAATGGTATGTAGAGAGATTTGTTACTAAATCAATATCAGCTATAGAAGTCATTAAAGTAACATCAATCACTGCTCATGGTTGATTCATGATGACTTAATCAACTACTCATGTGAGTGGTGATAGGTATGATTTTACAAATTATCATCTCACTAGTTGACCGTTTGCACTTGTAAACAGTTAGTGTTATGTTAGGGATGTTTAATGTAGAAGTACAACTTTGATGTTATGCTCATATTAGAGCCCTTCTAAATATATATTAGCATATTGGTTGAAGATGGATAACTTGCATATTTCTAATGCACACTTCTTATTACACAAAATGATTGTAGTTCTCAACATCATGCGAATGGAGTCTTATTGGTTATTACTTATAAACAAAGGTTGTATCATCTTACTCTCATTAATGACTTTAAATTACTAGATGCATGTGTTGCATGATATTTTGATGGTATGTTTGACCTAATTTTATGATACAATAACTGATCTTAACATATGACACATCTCAACACACGTGACTAGTTGTAGTCTATTTCTGTCTAAAAAAGTTAGTAAGGTGATTAATCCCGTCATATTCTCAAGTTCTTCCTTTTTATCATATGTTTATGATGCCACTTTGATCTCATACCATATACTAATAGTTTCTTTAAACTCTTTGTGTAATCAATAGAGTGACATGGGTAGAAAACGTAATAATCATTGATCGACATTATTCTCAATGTGGTATCATATAGTTATATATATTTTTAAGAATGACGATAAAACAAATACAAAGTCAACAAACCTAATCATTGATATACATTATATTCTTGTAATAAGTTTGTATAGATTAAAGTGTCATTTTGCTCCCTGAGGTTTGGTTAGTTTTGTCACTTTGGTCCAAATTTTAAACTTTTTGCATCTAGGGCTCTGTGGTTTCGTTTTTGTGGCCATTTAGTCCAAAAATTAAATTTAGCCAGATTTCTAGAAGAAAACCCTGGTTTTTTGTTCTTTTCCTCAAGGGCATTTTAGTTATTTTGAGCATTAATATATATATATATAATATATATATATATATATATATAATATATATATATAATAAAAAAAACTCAAAACATCTCTCTTTATAAACTCTATGCACACTCTCTCTCTAAACAGTCTCTCTCTCCTCTCTCTCTTTCTCTCTCTCTAAACTCTATCACACACACACACAGAACAAATCTTAAACAACTTGAATGTAAATTTTTTTTATCTAAAGTGAAACAAAGGAAACCTCAGGAAACCCATTATAAACTGGGGTTTTGATGGCCGAATTTTGAAAGAACCAAGGCTGATTGAAAAAGGGTTTGCAGTGTCGACAATGGTGTAGAGATTGCAGCGGAGTCGGTGGTGGTGGTGGAGCGGCAGGGTGGTGTAGGGATTGCAGTGCAGGAGGTGTGGTTGCGGCGGCGGCGGTGGTGGTGGTGGAGCGGCAGGGTGGTGTAGGGATGCAGTGGAGGGGTGGTGGTGCGGCGGCGGCGGTGGTGGTGCAGCGGCAGGGGTGGTGTAGGGATTGCAGCGGAGGCGGTGGTTGTTCAGCGGCGGCGGTGGTGTAGAGATTGCAGTGGAGGAGGTGGTGGTGCAGCGTCGGTGGTGGTGCAGCGGCAGGGGTGGTGTAGGGATTGCAGCGGAGGCGGTGGTTGGGCAGCGATGGCGGTGGTGTAGGGATTGCAGTGGAGGAGGTGGTGGTGCAGCGTCGGTGGTGGTGCAGCCGTAGGGTGATGGAGGAGGAGGTGAGGGTGACGGTGGTTGAGGTGGGGATGGAGGAGGAGGCAGCTAAATATAGGGTTAGAGAGAGAGAGAGTGAGAGTTTTGAGTGGTTATATATATATATATATATATATATAGGGAGAGGATCATGAGAAAACTAGATATAAATGAGAAAACTAGAAAACTAACTAAAAAAACATAAAAAACATACAATTTTTTTTTACAATTTTTTATAAACAATCGCTGCATTTATATAAAAAAAACTTTTTTTCAAAAAAAAAAACTTGTACTGCACATGTGCACTATATGTGTACTACACATGTGCATTATATGTTTATGTTGCACATGTGCATTATGTGTTTTTTTTTTTTAAGTTTTTCTTTTATATAATATATATAGCGAATTTTAATTAAAAAATCAAAAAAAAATTGATTTTTTTTTGGCTTTTTTAGTTAGGTTTTTGGTTTTCTCATTTAAACTAGTTTTCTCATGATCCATCCCCTATATATATATATATATATATTAATGGTTAAATGACCAAAATGCCCATGAGGAAAAGGACAAAAAACCAGGTTTTTCTTTTAGAAATCTGTCCTGATTTCACTTTTGGATCAAAATGGCAAAAAAAACGAAACCACAGGGCCCTAGATGCAAAAGGTTTGAGATTTGGACTAAAGTGGCAAAACTGGTCAAACCAGAGGGACCAAAATGGCAGTTTACTCTTTGTATAATTAAGGTTTAGTAGAGTGACTTGACTAATAATAATTTATCGGTGTTAATATTGAAAAGGATGTGAGAAAAAGATTTTACGGGTGTGGGTATCACGAGAGCCTAATTTATAGAGTAACATGTGACTACAGAAGCCGTTAATCGACGCTATTTTTATGTAAATTAGACTAGGTATCATTATTTGTGACAGTCATTTATTGAATTGCAACTGAAACAAATGATTTTATGTGTATCTAAATTAGAGAAACCTCCAGCGAACCTATCGACGTAGGTGTATAACGCAATCTATAAAATCACGAGCTATAAAACTTATGTATTCTTAGCAGCATGATCAACTTGTACTTCTAACATCATAATTTATATCTAAAGCTGACTTCTACGTACACATACAAACAAATACGTTGAACGCCACTAACCTTACAAAAGCTGAAACCGAGTAAGTGCTGGCTCGCAGTTGTCTACATGTGTTTCATATGAACTGGTAATGCAAATCTTATGAGGTGTTACAGTTTTGCCGACTTTTGACAATGTCTAGTCTTTCTATCCCATTTGTCTTTATTCAAATAAAAACATTGTATGCAGTTGCTGAAAACGCCATGCTTGCGGTATACGCATATAATGTATATATGTGTGGGCGCTCGAGGGGCAAAAGTAAAAGCGCACTAATTTTAATGTTATTTTACTAATTTCGTGAAAATAACATTAAAAGAGGAGGATGGTTAATCATGCATCATGTGTTGGCGCTGATAGCCGAAAGATAAGGGGTACATGCACTAATCGGTCTTTATCTCAATTGCTGAGTGTTATGTGCCTTATGTCCAAGGCTTGATGCAAAACTACTATCGAGCCGGAGGTCTCACTGGAAGCAGCCTCTCTATTCATACGGGGTAAAGGTAAGACTGTCTACATCTTACCCTCCTCAAACCCTACCTTTTGCTATTGGTGGGATTTACTGAGTATGATGATGATGATGATGATGATGTATGCAGTTGCTGAAAACTTTTCAGGCTTTAACTAAAAACTTTATTTGTCTAATCAAAATGCATTTGATAAACTTCAAACGGGTTTCAATAAACTTAGTTTGGAAAGAGATTACTTGGAAGTCAAAGTCAAACTGTTTGGTCAAAGTTCAGTGCATATCCAGCTCTCAGTTTAGTTCTTAATCCAAGTACCCAAAGAACTGTTACTAATGGCTAGATTCATTCAAGATAATAATATTTCTAATGATTATAAATTCTAAAAATTAGGACATAAACCATTCAGAAACAAGAACAAAATCGGCATCTTTAATAATCTACAATAAAAAAGAGCCTAAAATAGTTGTCGGTTCGGTAAATAGCCTAATAAAGCTCGCATTAACCACATATTAGAAATGATAAAAAAGGACAAAATAAAGGTGATATAATCATGAAATGTCATCTACAGTTCTAATATTACCATTACAAGTAAACGTAGAAACATGTTCATAGAATCTTGTGTTTGCGCTCCAACGAGTTAGTGATTCTTGTAATGCAGTATGCTGCACTCAACGGATACCCAGAAACTGCAAAACGGGTACAGGGTTTGGAATAAGATTACAACTACTATAATAAGTCATGCATCATAGAATTATAGATACATAAACTATGCATAGTATTATGTACATTGAGCGTATATATTGAACTTACTTGAAATAAAATCCTCTATGTAGTCGCATTCGATTTTCCCATGGGCCATTGCACCAACCTAAGCCATAGATAAGTTAGATAATGTTTTCCGACTAGCAACTGACTTTTTGAGCTGTTGACCATCAATGGTCAAACTCAGCTTTTTTGTAGCAAGTATAACATCATTCTTGCAAATATGCCATAAGAACACCACATTTGGCAAAAATGAGTAAGTTTAGACAAAAAAAGGCCAAGTAGCTTTTGTTACAATTTTACAAGTTGACCAAAATCGGTTATTATTACTAAAAAATGTGCTTGTGGCATTTTAACGATGATTTATCTGCAGCCGAAAGCTAGATACAGTGTTCAAAAGTCAATTACTCAATTTTCGATACAACCGAACCAACATTATCTATAATTCTATATAATTACGTACCACAAAAACAAGAGTTGCATCTTTGTCCAATGTGGCCACATAGTCATGCATATCAACCAACTTTTCTGAACTATGTGAAAACCCTGGTCCATAAAACAATAATAGATTTGTAAGTCTTAAGCCTTTCATCACATAAAAAACGGAACACTTTTCCCCTTTGGGAATTATCAGCAAAACAGTAATATTTGTATAACTAAGATTACAGTTTATACTTGTGAGATCAACAATCAATGAGATGGCAAGATAAGGGGAACTACAAACCTATCTTGCGAGAATTGACTGGGAGATACTGTGTTACAGGATTCTTTATCACACGTAAAAGCTTTTCCCGTTTTCCAACAGCAGAAATACTTAGTTTTTGAAGTAATTGCACTGAAAGGATCAAGATAGTCAAATATAAGACAGTTAAATCTAATAAAGTCATAGATGTCATAAAAATTTGATTTGGATTCAATCAAAGAAATTGATCTTACACATGATTCCAGCAAAACGCTTAAATGTCCTTGGAATACGAACATGAGGTTTGATTTCAATAAGTACACCTTTCTCAGTTCTCACATACAAAGCTCTTAGTTTACCAGCTTTATTCAGCGGGCTATCTAAGATATTTAATATTGCCTGCGCCAACCAGATGACATGCCCAAATTAACGCAAAAACATACACTAAAGAATTCAACTTATTAGAACAAACTTTCTAGCAATAAAATCTGCATAGATAATTACTAAATTTTCATTCACTAACCTGATGAGAAATGTCAGGCCTGTACTCAGCAGGGTTTCGGTTGTTTTTCCTCAAAAAATTGGCATGATCCTCTGAATTCAACAACTGATAGCTCTGAACAAACACATACAACAATAAAATAAATCAATTCGTGTTTACAAAACGAAACCATTTACAAATTAAAAAATAATGCCTCTGTCTTGCATAGTTTAATATTGTAACAATGTTTTGAACCATAGTAGTCAAAAGCGCACTAGGTGCCCAAGTGATGCACGCGCAGCTTAAGCATCTCAAACACACTCAGGGACTGGACCAGCCTTACGGCACTTTCTTTTGAGTTGATTCTTCTTTATAGCCATGTCCCTTGACATGAAGCAATGTGGGATTAAACCCACATGGAAGAAAACACTTTTATTGTTATTTTTTGGACATTGTTTTAGAATAAAACTATATTCAATCTTTTCTTATATCTATAAAATAATAACAAATCATTAAAAATTATATGCCTACAGCATACTTTTTGTTCTCTTAAGATTTTTCCGATCTTTTCTCGAGTGTGCACTTTTTGCACCTAGGCAACAGGCAAGCCCTTTGCGTCTTAGGTGCGCCTTTAACAACTATGGTTTGAACAATTAGACAATGTGTTATGTCTAGTGGTCATAGGAGGGAGCATGCGTCGATGGACTCACTATCACACAAACACTGCAGCACCTAAGTGAGCCTACGTGGCGAGCCTTTCACTATCACCATCATCGCTTACCGTAACACATTGTTCTTAAATAAATGTCCTTATTCCTCACACAAAGAACAGGTAGAGGAATTTAACTTACCAATTACCAATATCTATACCATCACATCTACTAACAAGCACGTCATAACTAAGCACTAAAAACCTCAAGAATAATGAAAAAAAAACTGACCTTTCCAACCTTTGCAACCTCCAAAGAAGCTTTCTCAAGAACAAAAATGACACCTGGGCTGTTCTTATCATTACCCTGCTGCTCACTCAAACTCACTGGAATTCCCGCCAATTCTTCTGCAGCTGCTTCTGCTTTCTCTTCATCTGATTCTGTGACCCCACTCTTCAATTTCTTCTGGGTACCCTCTTCTTCAACTTCTTCTTCAACAAACCCTGCATTTTCTTCTTCCTCTTCTTCTTTATCGTATCTTTCTGCTTTGTTCTTCTTCCTCTTTCGCCCCTTAACTGCATACGGTCTCACCATCTTCTATGTAACAATACTTGTTACTCTTTTACGCTAAAAGGTTTCAATTAGCACGAAATTGTTAGAAAGACGTGAAATATTTTGATAACCCGTGTGAATAATATTGATTAAAATTGGGGAAAATTACCTGTGGATATTGAAGGACTGGTGGCGGCTGCGTTAGTGAATGGGTTTGATTTGTGTTTGAAGTGAGAGAGGTGTTGATGATGGGATTATGTTTCAGAATACACCCTCAAGTTTATTTCCGGTTTTTTTTTACCCTTCAACTTTTTCTTTCAATACCGATGCATGTTTGGCACACATCTTTTTTTTAAAGGCCGCTTGGCAAACGAATACATTCACCTCCGAACGGAGGATCCTCACCTAAAGTCTAAGTCCATGAACACTCGTCTGAAGGCACAACAGTGCGATGAGGTAAAACTCGCTCAGTTCAAGGATTGAACTAGCGATCCCCGCCTAGTCTCTTATCATCACCAGGTGTCGCAGAAACTAATGGGGAGGGCATGAATTGAACTTGTGTCACTTAGAACATCAGGTCTATCTCTTATCACTCCACTACTAGCTCATTAGGTGATACGCAACTTTTAAACTTGAGTTTTCAGGTAAGTTTCTATGGGAAAACACGCCCTCAAGTTGGTTTATATTTACCCATAAACTTTTTTCATTCAAAACCAATGAAAGTTTGGGAGTTAGACACACAAGTTTTAAAAGCTTAGTTTTGTAAAAAGATGATATTCTACTTTTACATCGGTATATTTCTAAGTTTAACTTGTGTCAAAATTTAAATCCTTATCTTTTCTCAAGAGGTAAAAACCTGCTAACTTTCTTATTTGTTTTTTTTAAGTATGGGTTCTTTTTAGAACATCTTATATGATATGACAAAAATTTACTATCATTATTTAGAGTTAAATAAGGCTTTAGTGCATGTAGTTGACAAAAATAGCTCTTAGTGGCTTTGTTTTAACTCTTTTAATCCATTAGTTTTACTTTCTTCTCAGTTAAAACCGACATCTATCATATTGATTAAGAGGCTGTTTGGCAACTTCTGAATGGTTAAGTGTTGAACCAGTAAGATGTCTAAACCATTAAGAGCTGAACAGTAAGAGGTCTGAACCATTAAAAGCCAGTATAATGTTTAACCGTTCAGAGGCAAATGTCTGACCAATTCAGATTAGAGGTCTTAACCATTCAGACTTTGTATAATACTTAACCATTCAGAGGCAAATGTCTTAAGCATTCATACATCTGCTCATAAAACAAACAGTCTAAACTATTAAGTGTTGAACTAGTAAAAGGTCTGAACCATTAAGAGTCTTATTAAGAGGTAAACAAACAATCTCTAAAACTATAATGAAATAAGCCGTAAGTAATTGAAATAGTGATTAAAAATAAGCTTAAATATTGAAGAGTAACATTATTATTAATACGTTTTATAATAATTGAATAATTACATATATGTATTTATATATGTGCCCCTTATCTTATTTTGTCACACATATAACTATTACAATAGCTCAACTTACATATCCATTGTAGCTAATAATACATAAGGGTGAGAATGAGTTGAGCTACAAGAGCTTAACATTTCAAAGCTCAACCTTAGCCGAGTCAAGAACAAGGTTGGAGAACTTGTCAGTCGCTAGTCGGCCGATGAAGCAGGGACTAGCGACTACTCGGGATTAATCAGAATTAATCGGATCAGATTTTTTATATGTAATTTTCAGTTTTATGTATAAATATATACATTTTTATAGGTAATATTTTAAGTAGCTAGGTTTTAAATCTTACTCAACATTTATTTAAGTACACATGATTAATTGTTGGAATTCATATGATTTGGTTGGAAACTAACCGAAATTAGAGGTTTTGGCCGGAATATACAAGTTTTTTGCTGGAATCGTCGATTTTTGGCTGGCCTAGTCGGACCTAGTCGTGCCTAGTCGATTAATGGACCGATTTAAGAAAAAATACTCAGTAACTGGACGACTAACAATTAATCGCCGACTAATCATCGCCTAGTCGCGATACGATTTTTATATCGTTTAAAATAAAGAAAAGAGTTAAATGCCCAGATAGTCCCTGTGGTTTGGTCTTTTTTCACCTTTAGTCCCTAACTTTCTAAAATTACCTCTATAGTCCCCAACTTTTCAATTTTCGTTCCCGGATAGTCCCTACGCCTAACATCAGTTAGTTTTCTCAGTTAAAAGAATGTGAAATGATAAAAATACCCTTACTATAAAACAAAATAACATAACCTGTTATGTTAAATAGATATAGTGGATGGTTGCTAATGGCGGTACTAATATTGCCGAAGGTCTGAGAATCTGGTGGATGGTTGTGGCAATGGGGAAGATGGTGGTGAAAGGCGGCGAGGGTATGGCTGAGTGGTATGGCGGTGAAAGGCGGCGAGGGTGAGGGTGGTGGTAGCAGAGTAGTTGCAGGTGGTAGCAGAGAAAGGATGAAGAAGACGAGGGGTATAATAGTAATTTTGCATATACTTAACTGAGAAATCTAACAAAGGTTAGTGGTAAGGACCACCCGAGTGCAAAATTTGAAACTACTGGGATCAAGTGTGTAATTAGTGAACCATTGGGACAAAGTCTACAAGATTTGCAAACCACAGGGACCAACCAAGCATTTAACTCATAGATATATTTATTTGTGAGAGCCCCTCCTTTATAAAAAAAATAAAATAACCCCAACCCCACCTTCCTCTCTCTTTCTTTATCTTTCCCTGCAACTCCATCATCATCACTCCCACACACACATGAAAAACAGGAACAAAATTTAAATTCACTCCTTCACTCACAAAATTTAAATTCACTCCCTGGTGTTCTACAGTCCCTCGTTCACAAAGGCTTCCACCCCTGCAAGATGTTATACAGTCCTTCATTCAGAACGTGAGGAACTAGTCATTCACAGAATCGGAGATGTGGACGGTAGAGGAGAGAGGAGAACATAAAGGATGATCGGAAAGAATAGGCGGCCGTCACCGGAGATTTCAAGGAGTTTGAGGAAAAAGCGCGGGAATCCATGGCGATTGCTCCGATGGTGGCGGTTGTGGTGAATCCATGGCGGATTGCTCTGATTGACCAATCCGGGCTGGTGATGATAGCAGCGGTGGAAGGTGTAGCGGTGGTTGTGGGGTGGAGGCGGTGGAAGGTATAGCAGTGGTTGAGGGGTGGATGTGGGACTGTGGGTTTATGGAGAAGATGGTCTTTAGGTTTTTAGTAAAAGATGTGGGCCATATGAATTTTTTATATTTATTATTTTTTTTGTTTTAGTTATTATTTTTTTAATACTGAGGACATTTAGGTCATTTTGCCTCAACGAACTTCCATCACGTAAGAGACTATTCGGGAACGAAAATTGAAAAGTTAAGGACTATAGAGGTAATTTTAGAAAGTTAAAGACTAAGGTGAAAAAATGCCAAACCACAGGGACTATCCGAACATTTAACTCTAAAGAAAAAGTAATTCTTAAAGTTTGGAAAAATATAAAATTTGAAAAATATTATTATATCTTAAAGGGTAAAAACGGATCACATCACATGTGGTGTCACACACGTAGACAATTTGGTCAATGGCGATGGCCCCTAGAGAAAACCACCTAATCCAAACTCCTCATTTTTCAAACTCCTTTTGTCCAATTCATCCTTCCGTTGACCACCTCCAAAAATTTCTTTTATACTTCCAATTTTTCAACTCCATGATTGTTTTCACAGAAGAAGAAACATTCAAATCTTACGCTATTTTTCTTAGTCAAGTCTTATTCATCCTTAAATTCCCTTTGCAACTACCCCAAAACTGCTTCTAAAACCCTAACTTACCTCTCAGTGATCAAAATTCGATTTGATCCACAGGTGTGCTGTTCATCTTCTAGCTTACTAATTGTTCTAAAGGTTTGATTTGTTCGTTTCTGTCTTATTGAATTGAATTGAGATTGTTAGGGTTAGGGTTTTGAGTTTGGGGATTTGGGGAAAGATTGGATTTTTAGGTCAAAAATGGATAATTCTGATTATTCAAGGAACAGGGGAAATGATTACTTGGGTGTGAACAAAATTGGGAAGAATATTAGGAAGAGTCCTTTACATCAACCTAATTTTACCAATCCTGCTAGACAGCCTCCTCAGCCCCAAGTGTATAATATTAATAAGAATGATTTTCAGAGTATTGTTCAGCAGCTTACGGGTTCGCCATCGCGGCACTCGCAAGAACCGCTTCCTAGATCTCCCCAGAACGCCCATAGACCGCAACGAAGTAGGCCGTCATCGTTAACACCGTTAAATGTTACACGACCCCGGATGCCGGTTCACCATGCACCGGTTCAACAACATATGCCACCTAACCGCCCGTTAAACGGGCCAGCGTCTGGTGCGGTTGCGTATAATGGGAGTAATCTTGCTAGGCCTCCGCCTCCCCATCATGGTCAACAACGGGGCATGGCGGCACCACCTGGAGATCATACAGGGTGGTCAAACACGGCGGAGTCTCCTATCTCTGCTTATATGCGGTACCTTCAACATTCGATCGTTGATCCAGCTCAAGGACCGCCACATGCTCATCCGCAGTATCAGCAAAATCCTCAAGCTCAAAGTCAAACTCAGATGCAAGGTCAACAGCAGCAGCAATCATCTGGATTGCTTCCTTACCCGTTACAGCCGCCACTTCCATCACCTCGAATGTATGGTGGTCCACCTTTGCCACCACTTCCCTCACCAAGAATGAATGGCCCACCACCACCGTTAACATCACCACGAATGAACGGGCCACCACCACCGTTACCATCACCAACTTCTCAGTTTCTTCTGCCATCACCATCGGGTTACTTAAACTTGTTATCTCCTCTATCACCGTACCCGTTACTTTCTCCTGGATATCAGCATCCTCTGCCGTTAACACCAAATTTTTTGTTTTCACCCTTGACTCAACCGGGAACGTTTGGGCCTGGGTCTGGGCCTCAACCTCCACCGTCTCCTGGTATGGGCTTTCCATCACCAGGGTTTTTCTCAATTTCAAGCCCAAGATGGAGGGAGTAGATGGATAACAGCAGAAAGAATGAAAGATGCTAACTTTGTATGAATTCATGTATGCAGCAAGGTAATTCGGCTGTAAGATAGTCTCTCGGGTTTTTGTTTTTATGTTAATTCTGTTTATAGACTATGAAATGCTTGTTTAGAATATATAGTTGGTAATAGTGATCATCTGTTTATTTCTTGAACAAGTTTTGCGTCAGGTGGTTCACCAGAAAATGTGGCTGAATCAACATTGAACTTGTTATGTAGGTTGTCTGCTTGGAGTTTTTGTCTCTGTATTAGTCAACTTGTAGCTCATAGAATTTCTTTTCGGTCTGTAGACGTGTTGCACGACATGCTTATATATGGTTATTGAATTTTTTTGTTTCGGTGAAGTTTAATGATTGGTATGTTTTTGGTCACATTTAACTCGACAAGTGTGTTATCGAGACTTGAGTGAATGATCTTTGTTTCTTTTTTGCACGAAAGATGCTGGAGGCCCGATTTAGTTTGGGTAAAACAAGGTATTTGATCAATTTTCTGCTACTCTTTTCGTTCATGCTTCAAACTTAAATATGTAAAACAATGGTGGTTTTTCCAAGTCTTGGTTTTAAAAAACGCGCCAAAGGCGTGAGGTGCACTGAGACGTAGGCCTCAGGCTACTCACTTGAGGCACACATTTTTGGCAAAAAAAAAAAAACCTTCGTATTTATCAGATTTTTGTCCAAAGCATTGTACATTATGTTTTTTGGCTTGTACATTTAGATAAAATTATTATTTATAGCTATATTTTGGACTAGAGATTCTACAAACCTATGGGATATATGAAAAAATTATAAAATCATCTTGCGCCTCTGGTACGAAAACCCTCCGCTTTTGCGCTTTGCGCCTCGGTTCTAGACCTTGTCGCTTTTGTGTGTTGTTCGCTTTTTAAAACCAAGCTCCAAGTACAGGAGATCATGCACCAAGAAATGTAAACGTGGACATAATGCAACTACCAAAGGATAACAACTAAAACTGAAGACCAAGTCTCATGCAGAAAATTAAACGTGGTGTTGTACTTGTGGCTGTTGACCAATTGGGTTGACCCTTAGGATTACGGTGGGTTCGTATCAATTTACTTGCGAATAGGGGCGTCTAGGTCCGTCTTAGGACTATAGTTTCTATCAAGTCAAACTCACGACCCGGTAACCATTATTTTCATTTTAATGGAACTGAGTGATTGCACAAGAGTTATGAACCCTTAAAACTTAGTTATGATATTTACCTGACAAATTAATATCAAAGATAATCATCAAGTCATCAACACCCTTAAATATAATCTATAATAATAACTAGTGGTAATTTCCCGCGCTTTGCGGCGGAATTTCAATCTGTATCGATTCGGTTCATTACAATATCGGTACGATATCAAAATTCGTCATAGCAATCAACACGTGTTTTGCATCGATTGAAAACTAAAAAAACAAATACATATACCGGTATCAGCATTGTTCGGTCGGTATCGATCTGATTCGTTCTGGTACCGGTATGGTACCGACACTCAATACCACTCACAGTACCAAAAAATACTTTATTGGGAATACAGCTCTGCGTTCAATGAATTTTATATCGCCACATCAATAAAACCATTAAAATTAAAACGGTACCGATACTGATACCGATGTTGTTTGGTCGGTATATATTCAATCTGTGAAGAAAAAAAGAAAACAACTATATTTGACCAATTCGAATAGAACTTTTATCGAATCGTAGATGATGATAAGCACATCGTGACGGTACATTCGAAATTTTATAAAAGATTATATTACATTAACAAAAAAACGAAAAAAAGTAACCAACATCATTTTGTAATATATATATATATATATATATATATATATATATATATATTAAACTGATGTTATACGGTACTGGTATTGATGTTGTTCGCACGATAATTGAAAAGAGAATATTAAAAGTTAAAATAAAAAATCAAAATGGTTAAAAGTAAATAAATTATAATCTATTATTATATTAAAATAATAAAATATAAAGAAAAAACTATATATTAATTAATAATTGAAACTACTCCTTATCATAAAGCTTTGATAATTATACAAACAAAAGAGTTTTTTAGAGACACATGAAAATACTAAAAATAAATGGTGGCTAAATTAAAAGAAAATAAACTTTCTTGTTCAAAGTCAAAATCTATAAATACAGTAGTTAAGAACTTATTTTTTTATATATAATAATATGGCTATCAACACCCTTAAACCCTTAAAGGTGTGTATGTCATAAATATGAAAAAAAAATAGTATATCTGATGTAATGTTTTTTAGTAAATGTGGCATACTATATGTGTCACATGGGTTTGAGTGATGGGTCAAAACATATTAGAGTCAATACAATACAAGCTCTCAGCAAAATGCACGTTGGTGGCTGAGTAGTGGTGGTGCTTGGCACATTAGTGGTAGTGGTGGCCGCGCTGAAGATGGTGACTACGTGTCAAGGGCAACAAGTAGGTGGTGAAGACAAACAATGGTCATAGATGGTGCTAATCTGTTTTGACCATTTTCAAGTTAACAGGTTTTATAGTAGTTGCCCATTTTGATAGTTAGCTAATTTGAATAGCCCAAAATCGACCTGGTGAAGGTGAATAATCTGAGGTGACCCAAGTGAATCCATACGCAATTTAATTTTGCCCATATCAACGATTTATTTGAAAAATGGGTCATGATTGTCACTTATAATTTTTAGCATGTACATATGATCTTATTCCAAGTTTTGTTGGGTATATTGGGTATATATGATATCATCCCTAAAAATTATCTAAAAAATTAAAATTTACTATACTAATTTCTAAGATGGGGGAATAGTGTCAGGCAGCTGCCTAGCACTCCTCCATTGGACCAACAACTATATTATTTTATATCTATTGTAAAATTATGTTTTAGCCCCTGTTTAAAATTACGGTTTTGCCTCCAGCTTAAAATAAAATTATGCTTTCGTTCCCAGCTTAAAAGTACGATTTTGCCCTCAGCTCAAATTTACCTTTTCGCCCCCAGTTCAAAATAAAATTATGTTTTTACGCTCAGCTAAAAATTACGATTTTGCCCTCTTTTCAAAAATATGATTTTCCCCCGTTTAAAAAATTATGATTTCGCCCTCAGTTCAAAATTACGTTTTTGCACTAGTTCAAAATAATTTATGCTTTTGCCCGAACTCAAAATTACGATTTTGCCCCCGGTTCAAAATAAAATTGTGGTTTTACCTCCAACTTAAAATTACGATTGTGCCCTTAGGTCAAATTTATATAACGCTGTTACCCCAAGTTTAGAATTACAATTTTGCCCCTGGTTCAAATTCACAGTATTGTTATCACTTTAGCTTTTGTCAAATTACGATTTTACCCCAGTAAAAAATACAACTTCCCCTCAGTTAAAAATTACAATACTACCATTGTTTTAGTTTTCTTTATCAAAACTACAAAAGTGTTTTGTTTTAATTGATTGACTCGATTTAATTGTTTTTCGTGTCAATGAGTTGCCTAACACTCGCTCATCGCCCCACAACGCGGGCAGGGCATCAACTAGTTTGTGTACATTTGAGAGAATTTGTTTATGCAATACATTCCAGTTTTAACGAATTCTACAAAACAAATGTGCTACGAGGAATTGGAGGGGAATAATATGTTCAAACTATTATAGAGAATTTGTTTATCCAATACATTCCAGTTTTAACGAATCAACTGCAAGTCAAGTCGAAGAACTCCTCTTTGGTGGTAAACTTCTTGCTATGTACACATATTCTTGGCTTAGAAAGAGGAATTGGAGGGGAATAATATGTTCAAAACATGTTCAACTTAAGAAAAACAAACCCATAAAAACAAAGCAAAATCCAGGTAACATGAATCACAAATTATTTCAAGATTTTACTTGTTAACAAAAGGGCGACGGAAGCAACAAACGAAACTACTCTTTCGCAACAATGAATCAAAATATCAACAAGTCTTTTCTATTGTGTATGCGTAAAAATCAACCCAAGCTCTACCTCACGATTTCATAAGCTAAAAAGCAAGCAGCATTAGCCGGGACACTTCTTCCCATCGCGAGCCCAAAACCTTTGTATAACCCTCCCACTCCCTCAATCTTAAGAATCTTTTTAAAAGCATCGATTGAACCCGAATACTTAGGGTTCCTATAATCATCAACCTGGATCGCGCTCTTGATGACATCAGTAGGGTAAACCGAAGCCCAGAATGCACCTCCGGCTATGATCAATGAACCACGGTCTAGACCAGAAGTATCGGTCCCACCGGCAAAATACTGCTTCATGGCCTTGTAAACACCAAACATGGCTGCATTCCCGGGGACTTCGCGAGCCATTGTGGGAATTAGTCCTTTGAACAGGCCTCTAACACCGCCTTCTGACCTCAACACTTGCTTAGCCACATCCATAGGACCACCGTACTTCACTGCAGCGGTTATTGTTGCCGCTGGACCGCCGGTTACTGCACCCGCTAGTGCACTTTGGGCCTGTAATCCGCATTCCAAAGTCCAAACGAGTGAACGGCTAAGTATGGATTTGCATTTTGAAAGTGATTATGTGTTTTAATTAATCAGAATTGAATAATTCGTAATAAAACTAAAATGTTTCAGATTCATGAGTGCTACACATTTAAACAACGCTAACCACCAATCATCTTTCTAGTGGTAGGCTGGACCGCTGGTAGCATCCTTTATTAAGTTTATAAGTTAATTTCCAAAAGAGTAAAATGTCATTTTCGTCCCTGAGGTTTGACCACTTTTTCACTTTTGTCCAAAGGTTTGTTTTTCCGCATCTGAGTCCAAAAGGTTTGAAATCTTGTCATTTCCATCCGACTCGTTAACTCTATCCATTTTTCTTCATTTAATGAGGGGAATTTCCGTCTTTTAGACATTTTTATTAAAATGAAAAATACTGTAACAATTAAAGATCCAACTCCGTTGACTTTCTCCCCATCCAAACCCTTTAATCATCACAACAAATGTCTAAAAAGACGAAAATACCCCTGAATTAACGGAGAAAAATGGATTGAGTTAACGAGTCGGATGAAAATGGCAGGATTTTAAACCTTTTGTATTCAGATGCGGAAAAAACAAACCTTTGGACGAAAGTTGCAAAACTGGCCAAACCTCAGGGACGAAAATGGCACTTTAGTCTTTCGAAAAGCTATAAAGACAACTGAAATCAACTCTGACGCTGATAATTAGTATGTTCGACTTAGGAAAGAGTCAAGATTTGATTTAAAAGAAACTAACTATGAAAAAAACGGACTGACCTGCACTTGACTAACTCAGTTGGGGTGGCCAAAACGGCAACAGCGACTCCAGCACCGGCTCCAGCAACCACCTGCTGGTTCACAGTTAAGGGTGCACCGGGCTCGGACCTCAAAAGTGCTTCCATTTGACCCCTAACTGTAAATAGAACAGCGTTTAGGGCTGCCACAGTGGCAAGAGGGGCACCCATGCCTTTGTATAGACCCCGCGGACCTTCTGCTGCTATTGTTTGTTTAACGGCATCTATTGCACCAGAATAACTAGGGAGTTGACCTGGTGGAGGGACTGGTTGACTTTGTAGTTTGACCTTAATAGTATCGAAAGGGTGTCCAACTATCAACTGTGCTGCCCTTCCTATTGTTCCGGCGGTTAAGTCCTTTGCTACGTCTGCCATCTGCGAGTTCGTATGAACAAAAAGAAAATGAAAAACATGATATGATACTTATTTTCTAATTTGCAATGCATCAAGGAACAACTATCCAGAAAAAAAAAACTGTTAACTTCCAAGTGAACAAAATATATGAATCTTTTTCTTAATATAGGAGTACATAATTACCACCAAATGTTCTTACTTGAAGCTAGTACTTATAGTAAATTCTATGTATGGATGTTCTCATAACTAAAAGAAACTTTTGATGTTACTCTTTGGTTCGTTAAAACAAGAAATATTGGCCCCTAAAATGTTCAAAAATGATAAGAAACGTCTTAAGACAATAACTATTTTAAAAATTCATCTTACAACTATCAAATAATGCACTTGTAAATGCTAAGATTTATAAAATACTGTTCCGCCTTCCGCAAGAAAAAAAAATGATGGATACTTAAAAAGATTAGAACTCCGTTCAACAACCGTTATCTTGGAGTATCAAAACAAAACAAGTATGAATTAATTTGAAATATTGAAGTTACAAGTTGACTCACTACAAACCAAAAGTGTAGCTTTCTTTGGGACAGAGGTAACACAATATTAACACATCATTTCATTCGCATCGAACACAAAAATTCAACCCAAAAAGATCAAGTAACCAAACCCAAAGTTTTGTAACGAAATTTACACCTTTGCAAAATACCAGAACAATCCAACACAGAAGAATCAACTAATCACTTATTTGAGACCCTCCAACAATCCAATCTGAAATATCAACAACATTGATGGGTTATGAAACAAATACACAATCAAGCACAAGTGGAAACATTATAGTTGTAACCACCTAACATCAAAGCTATGGGCAAGAACAGAGTCAAAACATCACAGCTATTAATTAAATAAGGTTACCAAACACCACTCATATATGCCATCGAAAGACATATAAAAAGATATTACCCAATCGGTTATGGGTTATGGATGAATGGTTGTCAGCACTCAATGCAGGTATCTCAAAATCAATAAAATGGAGCTGCGGAACAATGAAGAAATTAGGGTTTATAATAAATGAAACATAAGGGGGTTGTTGAACTGAATCAAAAGGTTTAAGGTGACAAAATGATAGGGAGAATCTGAGAATTAATACAGATTCTGTAACCCTAACCCTATCAACCACCCGATGCTAATATTGGAACTGGGTTAGTGACGATCACGTCAACATGATACGGCAATCTTTGGAATCATTTTAAGCGTTTTTTAATATAATACGGTCCAAACTATCTACACACTTGCGGTGTCGGACTATGGCTAAAAGGTTTCTTGTCCTTATATGCACACTCTACAGTATTGAATTATGGCTAAAACGCGGTGTTTTGGTCCGGTTAACCAGACAAAGACTGACGGGTCTGTTGACCGGACCAAAACGCCGAGCTTTGGCCGCGTTTTGGTCCGGTCAACCAGACCGGGTGTCAGTCTTTTGTCTGGTTGACATAACCAAAACGCGGTCAAAGCTCGGCATTTTGGTCCGGTCAAAAGACCCGTCAGACACACGTCAGTCTTTGTCTGATTAACCGGACCAAAACGCCGCGTTTTGGCCACAGTTCGACACTGCAGGGTGTGCATATAAGGACAAAAAACATCTTTTAAAGTGTGTAGATAGACAAATGGGTGTGCCAATAGGTACACCCAATACTATGTTATAACCCTATGTATTACACAGGTTAATAATCATAATTATACATATTAAGTAATAAAGGTTGCATTTTAAAAACTCATGTGTTCCATGAGTTGAATAATCACTTGTATTAGACGACTTGAATTAATATAATGGAATCGGTTGACACATGGTCATCAAAATATGTTTTTGAAAAAATGAAATTTAATATACTATTTATTTATTATAACATTTTACTTTGTTTTTATTTAATATTATGTTATAAACTTATGTATTACACAAGTTATAACATTTTATCATGGCTTTTAAATTAAATTTATTTATTAGAAAATAGGATACGATAACCTTTATATAAGTGTACTTATGACAACTATTATGTATGTCACATTTTATTTAACACTTTTTTGTAGATTTTAAAATACAACCATAGATTTATTATATGAAAACATAAAATAAAACAGGGATATTGGATCTAAATAACCCTAACTTTTACTAGTTGGCCGATAACACTCCCTACTTTCGATTTGTATACTAGCACTCCCAACTTTCAACTTATTGGCCGATAACACTCCCTAACTGACTAAACTCTAACCCAGTTAGTTTTTGCTGATGTGGCATATGATGTGGCCTTTTGCTGACGTGACAGATGATGTGGCATTTTTATGATGTAGCGGATGATGTGGCAGCTGACATGGCATTTTTAGATTACATGGCAGCTGATGTGGCGGCTGACATGGCATTTTTGATGACGTGGCAACTGACATCAACTAACTTGGTTAGGGACTATGGTTCATTTAGTTAGAGAGTGTCATCGGCCAATAAGTTGAAAGTTTGAAGTTCTGGTGTAAAAATCGAAAGTTGGAAGTATTATCAGCCAATTAGTAAAATTTAAGGTTATTTAAAACCAATATCCCAATAAAATATTATAGAACTTTGAAAAGAACATAGAAATATTTCTTTATGAATATTCAAAAGTTGCATAAACTAAAGTTAGTTTATTTCATTTACATAAAATGAAATATCATATTTGACTTTTATATCTTCTAAATAATATCAAAACTTGTATTCAACTATAAAATTATATAATAGTTAAATTCAAAATTTAAGTGATGTGTCATCCATTTAATTTATTTTATTATATAGCATAAATAAATTATATATAATTAAGTAGAATAGATTAAACTAAATAATATTTAATAGAAAAAAATATTTATAATTAATTAGAAGAGATTAAAATAAATAATAATTATCCTTAAAAGATTGGTGAAAAAATCAAAATACACGTGGTCTAATATAATGAAAAGTATCCCAAAAGTGGTTTATTTTATTTTATAGTAATAATTTGATAATTTGATTTATTTAGTATAAATAAATTATTTATAATTAAGTAGAAGAGATTAAAGTAAATAATATTTAACATGAGAATTATCTATAATTAATTAAAAAAAGATTAAAATAAATAATAATTATCCTTAGAAGATTGGTGAAAGAATCAATATACACATGGCCTAATATAATGACAAGTGTCCCAAAAGGGGTTTCTTTTATTATATAGTATAGATAGATATAGATAATATAAAATAGTATTTTTTAAATAGATATAATATATTCTTACCGTGCTGGTTGGTTTTATACGGTTGGTTTTTCATATAAACCGTAAACTAAAGCATTTTTCAAAATATTGAAACCGATCGACCGAAAGTTAGGTAAAAAAATAAATCATGACCAAGCTAATGACCGGTTTGGACCATTTCACGGTTTGAAAGCGAATTGTGAACACTCCTACATACCAATACGAAATGGATCCTGAACTGGGTTTGGACCATTTCACGGTTTGAAAGCGAATTGTTAACACTCCTACATACCAATACGAAATGGATCCTGAACTAGGTTTGGGCTAAAGCGGACGGAAACCGATCTGACCCCTGAGTTTAAAATTCGTTGGAGAGTGTATCATTTTAAATCGGTTAAAAACAAATCCAACTGGTTAGAACCGGTTCAAACTGAACCATGTTTTTTTATTAAAGACCGGTTTGGGTCGATCCGCTTTTGACATCCCTTGACCAAATGCAAACTAGTTTCAAAACCGAATCACTTACACAAAATTCTATTTTGTGGACCTCTGATATAAATACTCACTTTCCAGTCTGAGTCTCAGTTTGTTGTTGAATTTTGTGGGCTCGTCATGCTTTTTTTAGAACGATTACACACACTCACTTATTCTATACCACCTAAAATTCACCTCGATACCATTTTAACCACCACACACTTGGTTTTTCAGAAATTTACAATTGTCATTGGGATTAAATGTTTGGACTGATCTGTGATCAACCCAACGTCCCAACCTATTAGTTTTTGTCATATTGTCATGCTACAATTATTAGAATCATGTTGGGTAATCGAAACAAGAATACAATTAAAATAAACATCAAATTGAGATTTACAATCGTTCGATTGTAATTCTCTTTTACACTTTCGTAGATCTTTTTACAGTGCATAGCTTTTAGATGCTTTTGGAGGATACATAAACAAACACTACTTTGATATCCTTCATATGTTTCTAAGGTCATGATATCCATGGTTATCTCCTCTCTAGCTATATTTATGGATATTGGCAAATACTTGAACCTTAAATCATACCTTTGGTAACTTAGGAATTCAATTGGATATCTTTTGAACATACATTGTTGTGCGGTAGGATTAAATGTTCATTCGATATTGTAACACCCATCTATTGGAAAGTCGTCATATTTTGGTTTGCATTTATGCCCGATCAATTTCTTATGCTGCTAAAAATTTTATAAAAGATTTTATGAACTAAAAATTGTAGGACTTTACCCAATAAAGGAAGGGAGTCCTTCCAGAACCCAAAGCCAACAACAAAGGAAGGGAGTCCTTCCAGAACCCAAAGCCAAGGAGAGGGTTTGAAAATAGTTTTCAACCAGCAATTGACGCGCCTCAGTTATTACCTTATTAGCTGAGTCATTGCCCCAAGCGCAAAGATAGCTTCAAAAACCCTCAACCCCTATTTTTATACCCCACAGTCCCTGCATCCTTTAATATACTCTTCCGATGTGGGATATAGCAACCATCTAAACAAATAGTTAACTAGAACTCCTTTATTTTTATGTTTCTATCCAAACTTCTAATAAAATCAGCAACCTCATTTTTTAATTTCATTAGAAAATAACCAAAACATTCTTGTGTAATCATCAATAAAATCAGTATTCTGAGTTTAAGTTTTTTCTTGCTTTTTTCCCGCCTAAATAAGAGATATTATACCTCTTGTCATTCATATTGTATGATACATGGAAACCACATTTCCTTATGTTCCCAACCTCACTTTAATACGCAACTCGCACCCATTTCTTTGTGGTTCTTGTTCGCGAGTTTCCAACAGCCAGTTTTGCATATAGTATCACAACAAACTGAGCTACCTAAACTCTTTGAATCATAATGGCCTTAATTATGAGCAATATTTCAGTGTTCCATCATCACCACTTTTGACTGTGAACGAGAACCTGAGCCTGCGTTCGCGTGTTCTTGTTAGGAGTTTAAGTGGCGGGGATCCTGTAACAGTACCTCCTCTAGAATTGGCTAGAACCAATGAAGTTTGTTTTGTTAACAAGAAGGATGTTGGTGTAGCTTGTTGTGATGATGGTGGAAAAAATAAAGGGCAAAATGGTCCTACAGGGTTGGAACCTTTGTGGGATGATGGTTATGGGACTCAAAGCTTAGGGGATTACATTGATATAGCCATGAGTATGCTTAAAAGCGATGGAGGACCGCCTAGGTGGTTTTGCCCCGTCGCGTGTGGCAAACCTTTAAATGATTCTCCTGTTCTTTTGTATATACCTGGTAACCGCTGTTCGGTTGCAAGTTGCAACATATCTGTTTAATGTTAGTTAACAATCTTTAGTTATATCATGATTCATTGTGTGTTTTTTTCATGTAGGAATGGATGGAACTGGAGCCGGTCTTGTTGTACATGAGAAAGCACTTGGAAAGTGAGTTTCGCTTCATCTACATCTACTTTATGACTATATGCAAACATACATATACATGTGTCGAATATGTGTTTTTAAAGGTTGTGCTAAATGTACCCCACCCGCTCTCTTTATACTTATTGCACCCCCCCCTCGACTTATCACAATGGTAATATTTCCCGTTTTTCACACTAGAAGACAAAATAAGCCCTTGATTGTTTTCAAAAGAGTGAGTACATTTAGGCAACCCCTTTGTTTAAAGATGTAAATAGTGTATTGATACACAACTTTTGAGGAGAAGAAACTTGTAAGATGTTAGGGAGGAATGGCGCTCGACGCGTGTAATGATATAAGACGTCAATAACATTTCATGTTTATAAAACTAACGCGATGTAAATTATGCGTCATTGTCACAATAATCCAGTTTTGATTGTATTTTTAGAACGGCAACACATACACTTTCTAATTCTACACCACCTAAATACCCACAATGGGGTGTGAACCTTCACCACTTGGTTGAGAAAAAAATTCACCAATGCCATCAGGCCAAAGGCCTTTTTTTCAAACCGCAAAAGGCCTCTTGTCTGTTTTTAGTTAAAGGATAGTTATGATTATTTAAAGTTAAAATAACCACATTTCAAAAATAAGAATAAACTTTTTCAAGAGTATAGAATAAAGAGGTTGAAAAATTAATTATTGTTGTCTATATGAAACAATCTTCTAATGATATTATTTTGTCAACTTGAATGGCAGGGTCTTTCATGTTCAATGCTTGAATATCCCATCTTGGGATAGAACACCATTGGAAGGTAATCATCATTTTTTCTTGCATATCCCTTTTTGTGCACCAAACAACCTTTATATTTACTACCACCTCATCCGACCCGTCAGTTTTGCCAGCCTTACTTTCTTACTTCATTTAATTTCATACACTTATATTACAAAACTATATTTTTTATATGCCTCATTAACAAACTATAGTTTCCTAAAGATCTAATTTTCATGAAGGTTTGATTCAAATAGTGGAAGACAATGTGATGATTGAGCACGCTTTGTCCGGAAATAAGCCAATTTATATGCTCGGAGAGTCTTTTGGAGGAGCCTTAGCGCTTGCAGTCGCTGCTCGTAATCCTACAATTGACTTAGTACTTATCCTAGCAAATCCAGGTCCCCTCTTTGATAACTTCTTATATTTGACTATTTGAGTTTTTTTTTTAATTTAGTATGCGTTTTTTGTATTCGATTTGACTACCGGTTTCAGCAACCTCCTATGAGAGGTCACCATTGCACCCTTTAGTAGCATTCATGAGGACTCTTCCTGATCAATGTTATGGGACATTTCCGTATATCACGAGCTTCCTTCTGGGTAGGTTACTTTTGAATTAGTAGCGTTTTTTCCGTAGATTTATTGGGTTTCCTCCTGAATTGGTGTATAGGCATTATTGCCTAGTGGAGATGGATATGATCGGGTGGTTCCGCTGGTGGCACGATGATACTCCAGTGGTCCGTCAGTGATCCAAATTTCCCGTTAAAAAAAAATCCAAACACTCCTGATCTTTCATTTAATCCAACAATTCTTTTGTTTTTAGGTGATTTTATAAAGATGGCAATGGTTAATAATAAAATGGATGGTACAAACCAGTCTCCGTCCCTCATTCAACTCATGCGCCATATTATTCGACATCTACCACTCTATTCTGTAAAAACATCCTGCAACTCTTACCATTTTTTTAAATTGTATACCATGTTACAGAAATGATAAAGTTAAAGAAACAAAATAGTCTAAATGTAATACAATTAAATTAAAATTTCAATTTATGTCTTTCGTGATAGGCGCTGACCAAAATAATACCAAAGGATACTCTTAAATGGAGAATCGATCTACTTGAATCAACTGCTGCGTATGCTAATTCGCGACTTCACGCTGTTACAGCTCAAGTACTGGTGCTCGCCAGGTTTTTGGACTAATACCGATAATATCTTAATTTTTATTAAATAAAATTTTAAGCATGTTAGATTTATATGATCTTATGGTATCTAATATTTTCAAGGATATTTGCATTTTAGTGGCAAAGATAACCTCATACCGAGTAAAAATGAGGCCCAGAGGCTTTCAGGAGTACTAAAACATTGCCAAATGCGCGTGTATGAGGAAAATGGTCACACAATCCTAATGGTATCAACATTTTCTATATATTTTTTCTTTATTTTAGCGAATGCTAAACAGTTACGAACTTACGATTGGTGGGCCCGTGAGTTTTCCAATGACAGATTTTCACAGTTATATCAAAAAAATAACTAGAAACATATCATTCCAATTTGTTGGTGCAGGAGACTGGTGTTAACGTGTTGTCCGCTATCAAAACTACTCATATGTACCGACGTTCTTCTAAGCAAGATATCCTTAACGACTTTTTGCCTCCTAGTATCACAGACTTCAAAACCACCCCAATGGATAACTGGTAACATATATGCAACATTTTGTTACACTAACAAGTAACAAACTCTATAAAACTTAATATATGATGCCATAAATCCAGGTGGTACCGGCTATCTATGGGTGCCGCAATGTTTTCAACGATGGACAATGGGAAAATAGTGAGAGGTCTTGCAGGGATTCCGGATGAAGGGCCTGTGCTGTTAGTTGGTAACCATATGTTATGGGGATTTGAAGCTTTCCCTTTTGTCTTGCAGTTTTTGAGAGAGAAAAAAATTGTGCTTCATGCTTTGACCCACCCGGAAACTTTTGCATATAATGTTGAAGATGAATATCTCATGATTCCATATACTGATATATTGAAGCTGTTTGGTGCGGTTCCGGTTTCTGCAAGAAATCTTTTTAGATTGTTGTCAAGAAAGTCTTACATTTTACTTTACCCTGGTGGTGCGCGAGAAGCTTTCCATCGTAAGGTTAGGCGTCAAAATCTCATTGGTTTAACGAAATACATTGTCTTTTTGCTTTTTCTAGCCCAAAACCGAGTCAGTTTTGATTTAGAGATGATGTGTCATCACCTGATTGGTTGCTTCGTCGCACCACTTTTTATTTATTAACCCCTAAACGGCTAAACCGCGTAAATGTCCATATTTTATGTACATGTGACATCTTTTAATGGGCTTGTACTTTCTTGTAATCATTTGTAATAGTCAAATCCAGTACGGTGATTTTTCGCTTTTATTAAAGTTTTCTAGCTAACTTTTTTTAAAACAAACATGCTTTTGTCACAATTTTTTATCAGCTTTTTTTATTTATTTATGGTTAACAGGGAGAAGCTTGCAAATTGTTTTGGCCTGATAAACAAGAATTTGTAAGAATGGCAGTGAAGTTTGGTGCCACCATTGTACCATTTGGAGTTGTTGGGGAAGATGACATATCAGAAGTACTAACACAATCACTCTCGTTAAAGATTTACTTGATTATTGATGTCAAAAAACTAGTTTAATTACCACTTTATCTAAAATATTATAACTTATTTCACTAGTTCATACTTCCATTATCTGCTTTGTTGCCAGCTAATGATTGATTATGATGAAATGAAGATAAACCCTCTCCTAAATCGGATGGTCAATGAACTAAATAAAGGGAGAAAAAACGTGAGGTAATTATTTTACCCTTATCATTTTAACGAGTTTTTAACTGTTAGTGTGTTTAAATTGATGAAAAAAATATTGCCACCCTGTTTTGACAGTTGACATGTTAGTGAACCTGTATTTTCAACCTCTACTTTTAGACATGTTGTACATCAGATTCACAAAACTTTTTATTCACTTTACATTTCTAAAATCGCTAAAATCGTATAATGTGTTAATTAAAACACTACATTATTGCAACATTAATCTACTTCTTTATTAAGTAACATAGGTTGTATGCATGATAGCTTTAACCATTTGAAATTTTGAATATTCAACTTTTTAGACCCATTTTCCTCTCGGCTAGCTAACTATTTTTTTAACTCGTCTTAGATAATACACACCAAAATTTCATCTGTCATAAGTAAATACCTCGAATTTCTACATCTAGTAAAGTTATTGCCTAGTGGCGTTTTTTTTTTCTCTCGGTTGTATGTTATATTCTTCAATGATAGGAAGGAGATGGACGGAGAGATTTCTAAGCAAAAACTTCATTTTCCTATCTTTTTACCAAAGCTACCGGGTCGACTCTACTATATGTTTGGAAAGCCCATACGAACTAAAGGAAAAGAAAATATGGTACATGACAAAGCTTATTTGGAAGAGCTATATTTGCAAATAAAATGCAATGTTGAAAACAACACGGCTTATTTGCTAAATAAGCGAGAAAAGGATCCTTACAGAGGTTTTGTTGAGAGGCTCATGTGGGTAAGGGATCATGGATCTTTAGATCAAATTCCGTCATTCGAGCCATAAAAGGTTTTGTTTATGTAGGTTCAAATGTAACATTTTGCAATGTTTTTATTACTTCCTTGTATTATATCAACATTAATCGTATCTATTATCGATGTGAGATTTATCTAAGCTGTCACAACCACCCTAGTTGGTGCATTTAACATATGTTTTATCACATCTTAATTGTTCACTATTATAAATTACTGTTACCACAAAAAACTTTATTTCAATGCTATTTTGATACCATGTATGTTTAAGTTTGAGGCAAGCTAAAACAACACAATTATGTTATAAAACTTCAAAAGTATCGTTGCAACGTGTTTATCTTTATCTACGTTTCGATGTAAATATTGATTGAAACTGAATTTGCATGATAATGTACAAGTAATCGAAGCACAATTATACAAACAATCTAAGTTGCTTTAATGTTTCTTTTTTTATTACAACCTTTAAAAGACAAACAAATTTAGGATTCACCGTTTCTACGGCTTTACTTTTATAAACTTGTTCTCTTTCTATTCTTATAGCAAATATTGATATAATATCGAATCTAAGACTATGTGTAGTGAGGCATTAAAGAGATACCAAATCACCTCTTTCACACCCCAAATATCATTACGCTTGATTTGAAGAGGGCGTAAAAGATGGCTAGCCCACTAACAAGAGTAGAGATGTGTAAATCGTTTTTTAAACCGGTCTGGTTTTTAACCGAACCGGTTTTTTGGTGGGGGGAAAACCGGTATTAAAAAAAACTGAACATGGTGGGAACCTGAACTAGTACTAATCCGGTTAAAAACCGATTTGGTCCAAGGAACTGGTTTCAAAGTTCAAGAATACTAACCAGTACACAAACCGGCAGTTCGGTTTGGGTTGAAACCGATTTAAAAAAAAATCCAGTTACGTTTTTTTTTCCAGTTTCAATCCTTAACCGGTTTTTTTACACCTCTAAACAAGAGTAGGGTTGTTCATAAAGCTCACGACTCACTCGACTAAAGCTCAAAAAAATTAGCTAAAAAAACTTAATTTGAAATGACCTGAGCCGAGGAGGCTCATTTCGCGACTGAGTTGAACTCGAGCCAAGCTCAGCTCAACTTGTTGGCTCGTTTAACTTCAAACTCGAGTTCAAGCCGAGCCGAGCTGCGTCGTCGAATTTTGAGCACAAGCCCGAAACCATCTTAACTCGACTCGTGTAAACCCCTAAACAAGAATGACTAGCAGGTTTGTGTTGGGGTACTTTTGGGGAAGATGATGTGCTTTTAGGTTGATTTATTTAGTTTTATTATTATTTTTAATTAATCTATAAATATAATAAAGCAAAACATACTTTTGCCACTTGATATCTTGTTAGGCATGTTGTTTGCTTTTAGGAGGGAAAACTTCTCCTTTGTTTCCTTTCTTTTCTAACCCTATAATTGAAAGAAATTATACTTTCCTTTTTTATAAAACTTTCTTTTGAATGTTCTTTCTTTCTTTCTTTTTTCTCTTAAAATTCAAAACCTGATTATTATTTTGGTCCAATTAGTAACTACTCATAATTATATATTTTTGGTTCAAATTACGTATCCTTTTAAGAACAAAATTTTAACTTTTTGTTGATATTATTCAAGGGAGGGTTATGAATATTGTCCCATAATAAAAAAATGGATTTTTAACAAGAAAATTAGTGTACCTTAACAAGTGGTTTCACAACATCATCAACATTTCCATAAAAAACGTCTTTGAGATATCACCATGGTAGCCCTGATAAAAAAAGACGTATTAAAAAGAAATTTAATCTTCCCCTTACAAAAAATTAATGAAGTTAGTTGATGACATCATCAGCTTACATTTAAGTAAACGATGACATCAATATTTATAATATCTCCGTCTTGCAATTGACGAGAATTGGGTATTCCATGGCACATACACTCATTGACAGACGTACACACGCTTTTTGGAAACCCACCGTAGCCCAGAGGTGAAGGGTGAGCACCATTATCTATAATCATTTGATGCACTCCTTTGTCTAATTCATTTGTTGTCACCGACGGCTGATAAAGATTATCAAATCATTAGAACATCCAAACACTAAGTTATAATCCCCTGTATTACATGGGTTGATAAATGTAATTTTATATAATTAGCAATAAAAAGTGATGTTAGAAAAAAAAACATATGCATTGAATAAACTCGTGTATTATACTAATAGAATATAATGTAATTTGTTAACATATGCAATCATCAAAGATAGTATTTAATCAAAGATACAAATTAGAAATGATAACTGAAGTGACAGTTATAAATTTTGTAGATACTATTTAAGAAAATGATAATTGACGTGACAGTTATAAATTTTATTAAGTTAATTTTAAGACATTGATTTTTAATACCACCTATTGTTTAATATTATTTAACATATTGAAGTTTTATCATTCTTAGCATCTAACCACATTAAATATTTGAAAATTTCAGAAATCACTAAAAAAACAATTACCATCACTATTCTTCTGTTTTTTAAATTTTTAACAAACACATTTTCGAACTTGGATAAGCTTTTAAGTAAAAAATATAAATTTATTTATAAAATTTAATAATTAACTTTATATTAAATTCATTTGGTTTTATGATTGATTAAACATCTTTAATAAAATATAAACAATCCATAATTTTTTTTAATAAAGACAGAAGAAAGCAAGTGAAAACAAAAATAATTAGATAGTTTCCGTAAAATGACATGTGTCATCCATCCATGATTTTCGGTTGTCATGCTCTTGGCTTGATGAAGTTTCAGAACCTCTCTCTCATTTCCACCTTTGGCGCATATATTGATCAGCTGATGCGTAGTAATGCTTTATTAATCATATTGTATCTATAAGATTTCGATGTGGAGTAAGCTTATGATAGAATGCACATATGTTTCTTGAAAATGATTTTATTATTATTTTAGAGGCACAACGTAATAAATGACAGTAGATGGGGATGTGATGCAGGTGAATGGTCTGAGTTTGAGGTAAAATTGGTTCGTGAAGATCTGCGAGCTACAATGATTTAGGAATGGGTTTGCACCACATATTACTCATGACCACATGTTTTATGTTTGAAATTCACAAGCATGTGGATGCTATGTCGCTTTATGAAGAGTAAAAACCATAGATGGTGTCAAACTACTGATACTAGACATTAGACAAGTATGGCAAACCTACAAATAAAACAACAAATATGATGTATAAAGAAGTCTTTAACAACTTGTGATTTTTTTCGTATTCATTTATTTTAATTTAGTGTAATTTAATATCCGTTTTAGCAATTGAACGTTTTTTTCATTAAAAGGTATATGTCAACAGTGTTAAATAATATATTTTATAGAAGTCACCCATGTAACACGGGAAGTTAAACTAGTAATCAGTTATAATAAAACGAAAATGACAAAATTACTCATGTGGAAAAGGACAAAACTTGAGGGTTAATTTGGGGAATCCGTGATTACACTTTTGGACCAAAATAACAAAAAAAAATGAAACCAAAGAGACCAATATATACAAAAAAATGGACTAAAGTGCAAAATGTCGTACCGGACCAAAGTTAGAATTTACTCTAACCGGGTAAAACCACGTTGGAAGTATGTAAAGTTTCACACGAACTATCGGAACCAGTAACCGATAAAGACGAAATTCTCCCGCATACCTCAGTAAATCTCACTTTCGTTTGGGACGGACGGAGTTAAAAATCAGTCTCATAACGCCGCAAAAGCAGAGTCCGATGGAGCGCCACCGTGAAATGAAGAATATTCCGATCATTCTGATGGGCTGCGGAGGCGTAGGGAGGCAACTCCTTCAACACATAGTCCATTGTCGCACCCTTCACGCTAACATGGTTCAACACTAATTTCATCTTTACTACTTCACCTTCATCCATCATGTTTTCATTCGATTATCATATGCTTTTGTACGATTAACTGCATTATATTTCGAGATTTATTGTGAATTTATGATAGTAAGTTAGTTGATTCCGATTCATTTGATTGAGTTACTGAATTTTAATAAGAAATTTGCACTTTGACTTTTGAGGTCAAACTGATTTTTGACTTGCAAATTAATGCGGTCTCTTATGATTTCTTTGTTAATATGTCAGCATAGGCGTGTAAATGAACCGAACGTTTAGTGAATAGTTCGTGAACCATTCGGGGGGAATTCATTTATGTTCTTTCATTTAATAAATGAACAAACATGAACACAATTTTTTGTTTATATAATTAAACAAACTAACATCAACAAATGTCCCTTTTGTTCATTTACGTTCATTTGTTCGTTTAAATATTTAATCAAGTTTATTTATTAGGGTTAATATTCGTTTATAGTTATAGACGGTGGTAGATGTTCCTCTAATCTCAATTTTCGTTTATCCCTTTCGTGAACCATTCAGGGGAAGTTCGTTTATGTTCGTTCATTTAATAAACGAACGGACGTGAACACAATTTCTTGTTCATATAATTAAACAAACGAACGTGATCCAACGTCCAGTTCATTCATTACGTTTGTGAACGTTCGTTTATGTTCATTTATATTGATTCATTCGTTTATGTTCATTTAAATATTCAATCGAATTTATTTATTACTGGTATTAATTCGAATAAAAGTTGAATTTCATATTTAGAACCCCTTGTTTAGATATATTTGTTTAATTTCGAAATGTTAGATGTAACGATGATGATATTTTAGACTTTAATTTAGATACTCATGTTTACTTTTCACTTGTGCTGCCATGTTGGTTTATGTTTGTTCTTTATGTTTGTTCATTTATGTTCATGAACCGTTTGTTTAGAATATTAGCGAACGAACACGAAAACTTTCATTTTCTTAACGAACAAACACAAACAAAAAAGTCTATTGGTTCAAGTGTCCGTGTTCATTTGTTTCTTCGGTTAAAGTTAAAGAACAAACGTGAACAAGCCCCGTTCGTGTTCATTCGGTTCGTTTACAAGCCACACAAAATCAATCGTATAAGTGTTTGTGATACACATTTCTTGTATTTAGTTTCAAGTGCATGAAGGCGTTGCTTATGAGTTCATACGCATACGCGCGTTATTAAGTCATACGTGTCTGACAGGGAATTCACCTTAGGGTTGTGGGTGTATGTGATAGCAAAACATTTCTAGCTACACCAGATGTGTTATCTACAGAGTTTGATGATGCCTTTTTGATCCACATTTGCAAGACCAAGTCAGATAGATTGTCCCTTGAAAAGTGTTTCGACTCTGGTAATTCCAATTATATTTTCTTAGTAGGATCTACACAAGTTTAATATTGCTTTTAGCATTCATTTTATATTATATAGTTTGTTCCATTTGATCCAAATATTTCTTCTTTTAATTGCTTCTATAGGTAAATGTGAAGCTTCTCCATATTCCGAATTCAGGAGAAAACTCACTGACATTGCCGCTCGTCTAGGTAAATTGATTCGTCAGCGAATTATTTGTTTTCTAATATTATATATGTATTATTGTTACTTATTCAAAATTATCATTCAGGTTTTGTACTTGTTGATTGCTCTGCAAGTTCAGAGACCGTTGAGGTTATTACTCAAACCGTAAAATTGGGATGCTGCACTGTGCTTGCCAATAAGAAACCGCTTACTGGTCCAATGGTAAATTGTCCCTTAATATTTTGCTCTTACTGGTTCAACGATAAATGATAAATTGCCCCTTGACTTTGACCAACCAGTATGAAATGAGAACTGGTCAAAGCAACCATTTGACTGTTGGGTTTTGTCTTTTGCAGGAAGAATTTGACCAATTGTTTTTACAACCACGTTGCATTAGGCATGAATCAACTGTAAGTAGTGTTATTTTGTGTTCTACAGCGGATTTTATTAACTCGTCTTGACGATGTTGAACTGTTTACTTCTGAATGTATCTATTTAGGTTGTGTTTTATCTGAAACGGGTCAGTAACTTCTTTAGTTAAAAGGGGTCAAATGAATCAAACAAGTTGAAAATTCGTCCAAGGTATATTTTTAATTCATACAAACAAACAAATGAACCTAGAAAATGTCGTTTTCGTCCCTGATTTTTGGTCAGTTTTGCGACTTTCGCCCAAAGGTTTGTTTTTCCGCATCTGGATCCAAACAGTTTGAAATCTTGCCATTTTCATCCGGCTCGTTAACACCATCCATTTTTCTCCGTTAAAGTCATCTTTTTTGTCAACTTAAAGGGCAATTCAGTCTTTTTCACTTTGTGTACAAGCATTTTGCATAATGTACAAGCATTCAAAATACCCTTAACGGAGAAAAAAGACGAAAATACCCCTAACTTAACGGAGAAAAATGGATGGAGTTAACGAGCTGGAGGAAAATGGCAAGATTTTAAACCTTTTGGATTCAAATGCGGAAAAACAAACCTTTGGACGAAAGTCACAAAACTGGCCAAACCTCAGGAACAAAATGGTATTTTACTCAATAAAATATATAGAAATAGATTAAAAAAGGTTTTGCGGGTCAACCAGCCCAGCCTGTTTCAACCGTACTAACAAGTGACCCGTTTCAACCCGTATCCCTAACGTGGCTGACTGTTGATATACATCTCCTATCCTTTACTTGCATTTTCTCTTTCATTTGGTAATTAGGTTGGTGCTGGCCTCCCCGTTATAGCATCATTAAACCGTATTATTTCATCCGGAGATGAAGTTACATCAATAGTTGGCAGCTTGAGTGGTAGTGAAACTTGAACAATTAATAACTTACATTTGTTAGCAATATTGCTCTAACTATGATTACCGACGAAAATAATGAATATTTTAATGTCTCTCTTTGGACTCAAAATAGGTACTTTGGGCTATGTAATGAGCGAGGTAGAAAATGGAAAACCGTTCAGTGAAGTTGTTAAAGCTGCTAAAGACCTTGGCTATACTGACCAGGTCAAAATTTATTTTAAATGCATACCATTACAATCGAGTTTATTATTTATTTTTAAATCTTGTGCTACTAAAATATGTTTTTTAGGATGTATTTGAAGATTAGATTAGATTGAAGTATTGAACTTTAATTAATATTAACTAAAAAGTTACCATGTGATTGCTTTACATTTGACTGGAAAATTCTGCTTTAGAGAAATGAATGTGTAAGGAGTATCGATTAGAAGGATCATAATCATATTATCATTTAATATCAAAATACATATACATTTTAACATTTATTTTGTTAGATCTATCAGATTTATTAGACACGTAAAAATCAATTCATCTTAAATTTTTATTGTTCAGATCCTCGTGACGATCTCAGCGGTATGGATGTTGCACGAAAGGTCTTTATCTCATCTCTACTTCTGATAACAATTTAAATATTTGTAGTCTACTAACGAACGATAATATAATCATTCCATGTGTTTTATACTTTTATAATTCTATTTTTTATGTTGAACAGGGTTTGATCCTTGCACGACTTCTCGGCAACCGTATTGACATGAATACGATAAAGGTAGGTTTTTGCGTGATCATGTTCATGTTTGCTTGAATCTATGTCTTCGTTCATGACATTTGTATCTTTGCAAAGATTGAAAGCTTGTATCCTGATAAAATGGGGCCGAACATGATGACCCTTGAAGACTTTTTAGCAAATGGCCTACCGTTGCTGGACAACGACATTAACGAAAAAAAAAAAAAAAGAAGAGGTAACACGAAAGCTTGCTCTCTCTACAAGATGGGTAAGAAAGTTTTGCGCTATGTTTGTATCCTACAGAACTCAACGTAAGCTTCATTTTTAGTATGGGTTGAAACGGACCGGGTTGACTTGAAAATGCAATTTTATTCATTTTACTAGTTTTTATATAAATTATTCATGCATTTAATATAAATACAACAACAATATTGTTACAATAATAATATGAGTATTTCAGTAAAGCGATCTTGGAGCTTATATGCATTAAAAATACATTTCGGAAGACATTCGATCTGTTGAGCCTATTTTTTGACCCATCCCTTTATTATATTTGTGTGTGTGTATATATATATATATATATCCGGTTAACGTACAAGACCACCTTATCGTGCAATGCGTATGCGAGCACCTCAACTGCACATCTGATGTATCTAGGCCTTCAATTGAACGCAGTGGCACAATAGTAATTAACTTTGCATAATTATGCACGTTATTGCATAATTACACACGCTATAATACATATTTACGCATGTTATTTTTATAATTACGCATGGGTTGGGTTAAACCCCTACGCACAGTTATTTGCATAATTACGCATGGGTTGGAACCCTAGCTACGCACGTTATACCAGTGGTCGCGTACAGTCGCACGCTAAGAGCCTTTTGTATTTTTAACTTTATATTTAACCCGTTTGAGATTCAAAGTAACCCAAACTAGCCTATTCATAAAGTAACTGGCTTGAAATTGGCAAATTCGTATCTTTCCATTCATATATTCGGTTTATGATCAATTGGGGAATAATTTATTTTTTGGATTTTGTAATAGGTGCGTTATTGGAATTCATGAAGTCCCTAAAGATTCGGCTTTGGGCCATTGAAAGGAAGCACAATGTGTAATTAAGTTCTACATTGTTACAATTCCATGAAAACTTTCAATGACTTTTTTTATAGCGACTATCAATTAGTCGACGAAAATGTAACTGCAGGTGGAGATATGCAGTCGATGTTACCAACACCCGAACCCATTGGTGATTCAAGGTGCAGGAGCAGGCAATGATACTACAGCAGCTGGTGTTCTCGCTGACATCATCGACCTTCAGGATCAGTTTCCGTTCACAAACACAGGGAAATAATTTGGCAGTCTGTTAATCTCATTTCATGCCAATATGGTTTTAGGTAAGAGAGTTATTCTTGAAACAGAATCTTTACTATTCTGATGACAGACCCCTTTGTTTCTAAATGACACTTCTCATCTTATATTTTTTTTGCCACTTGAATGATGCATCACTTCTGAAATTTCTCACTGATCATTTTATACATTTGCATCAAGTAATTTATATTTTTATAGAAGTTAAAACTTCAATGTGTGTTTGGTACGTGGAATTATTAATAAGCGATTTGAACGATGTTGAAATTAAAGAAATTGGAATTTGTGACGCATTTGGTTGACAAAACAAATCAAGAAGCTATTGTAATCCATCAGTGTTGCCATTGCTTGCCAATTACCGCCACCACCTCCACCCAGCACCATAAAAGTGGTGGTAGGTGGTGGCGGTGATGGTTGTGACAACTCTTGGTATATGGTGGCGACGATGGGCAGAGTGACGAATTTAATGGTGGGGTAGGGTGTGGAAAAGATGCCAGTGACGCGGATGAGGGAATGTTGAATTCGTTTAAAGAGAGGGATTTTATTGAATTTATTTCAATTTCATGTATTTCTCGACCAAACATGTTATTCTTGGAATTTAAATTACATTTACAACAAAATTTATGAATCAAACACGCTTGAATGAAATTCAGAATCCAACTTTATTAAATTCTAAGCAAACTAAATGAAAATAAAAGAAAAAGCAAAAGTTAAATGTTTACAAGTAGGGTTATAAGGTAACTACGTATATATGTTTCAGGTAATTATGTTACGTATCTCCTAACATCACACATGTCTCGTACCTATAAAATTTAATTTAAATAGAACTAATCACATACATATGTGTCCAATTACCTACCCGAATGTTTTGGATTTCGCCTTTCAAGTTCGTTTGTCGAATTCAGATTTGATTGACATCTCTACTTAAAACTGGTTAAACCAAATCCATTCGAAAAATATTAAAAATAAACTATATTATATATGTTAAGAAAGTACAATTAAAGGGATAAGAGAGCATAGAAGATGAAAGAAGATAAACTTTTAGCCCTACCCCTTTAATGATGCACGACTTCTATATAAAAATTCTACACCAACCAATTTATTATATTCATAAGCCCTTTTTAATTGGCCTATAATGTCTTATTCAAACAATTAATTCGCATTTAACATTACTTTTGATGAGAAGCTTAGGGTGTTTGGTTCGGGAATGTTTTGGAATTTGTATAGGAAATTAGAATTTGAGAGAATTGGATTTGGAATTTAAAATTCCAATAGGAATTGGAAATTATTAGAATTGGAATCTCAATTCCATTTTTGTTTTGTTTGGTTGTCAAATGAATTGGAATCCATCACCCGTCACCAACAACCCCCGGTTCGGGTCGAAACAGTACATGTGAAACGCTACGGGTCGAAACTGTTCGCGAAGAAACGGTAAGGGGCGAAACGTTTCGCTTCGAAACGGTACGGGTCGAAACAGTTGGCGCCGAAACGGTTTGGTACGAAACGGTTCAGATCGTAACCGGTACGGGTCGAAACGGTTCGGCACGGTTCGGCTCGAAACCGTTCGCGACAAAACGGTACGGGGGCGAAACGGTTCGGGTCGGAACAGTACTGGTCGGAACGGTTCGCGTCCGTCGAAACGGTTTGCATCGAAACGGTACTGGTCGGAACGGTTCGCGTCGAAACGGTTACTGGTCGGAATGGTTCGCGTCGAAACGGTTCGCGCCGAAATGGTACTGGTCGAAACAGTTCGCGTCGAAACGGTTCGAGTAGAAACGGTACCGGTCGAAACAGTACGGTTGAAACCGTTCGGGTCGAAACGGTCGAAGATTCCATTGAGTTTACTTTAATTCCTTCACATATAGGAAGGATTTTGAATTCCTTTAGTTAAAGGAATTTAAAGGAATTCATGCCTAATTCTAATTTCAATTCCATTGTCAACCAAACACATGAAGATTGAAATTGAGATTCCAATTACATCAAATTCTTTAAACCAAACATATCAAGAGATGGAATTCAGATTCCAATTTCATTGAATTCCTGCCAACCAAACGTCCTCTACATCAAAGGAATGTTTATGTATATTGATTTAACTTTTTAGCTTTATTTCCTTCCTAGACAATTGCATTTCAAATTCTTCTACCTAACATCCATCTACTCAACCACTTTTAAGCCTAACAAAAACTAACGCCCTTCTTTCTTCATTAATACACAAACCGCAAGACACGCCAAATATGTATATGTTGCGTAATTATCATTGATTCCTAACACCGTAAGAGTTGTTTTTGGTTAAAAGGGTTTTTACCCTACAACTTATAGATAGTTAGCTACAAACTAAGCATGGAACATCCATCTAATAGTTGCCACTTGAAGAAGTTGACATCTAAATTTATAGCATCCAAATTGGGAAGAGACAAGGAAAACACAACTTGCCCTAGCACCGTGAATTCCCCGACACCTCATCCAGCACCCTTGGTGGTGTGTCAGCCTAAATGCAAACGTGGAATACCACATTCGTGCCCTTTCCTGGTTTCATAACACATAGTCTTAGAAGGTCTATTTTTGAATTGGGATTTAGGTTTGTGTGCCATCTTTAGTTTTTATACAAAAAGATTTTTACGCACAACTAGCAATAAACTTATATGATATATGATTTATCACTTATCTCAACAAATTCTACACCAAAACAAGTTGAACAATACTATAAAAAATATTTATTCAATAATGAAGTAAGTAAATGTTTATAAGTAATATGTGTTGGAAATCAGGCCCTTGATCGAATAAACAAACACGCGATATGAACAAACTTGTTCGACTCTTTTATTTTTAGCAATGAAGCACACCAATTACAATAGACCTAACAATCTATTTATAGTAAACTAAACCCAAACTATTATGACTCAAACACCAATTAAATAATTATTAAACTCTATGTAGATAATAATATAATTGTCTTCAACCCTTTTAATTATCTTGAACCCAATTCAACTCCGTTAGGATTAACCTAACAATTCAGAATTATCTCTTCATTCATCCCCTTAATTCTGAAACGGATTAAACTCCCCTTTGATCTTAGTTTTACCACCATGTCAAACTCTTTCTTGATATGCCCCGGCTAATATCAACCACCAACAAAGACAACAACCCCCGGTTGATTCGTCCCTCGGTCGCCAAACGAATCCCTAAGCCCCGCGCTCTTTCGTTCCTTCCGTGACACGCCTGTTGGTTTTTCCGTCAAAAGATAATCGAACACCTCACTGCGATTTTCCTCCTTGACGAGAACGAGTCACCGACACAATAAAACACAATCAAACTTGGATTAAATTTCCCACCAAATAACTCGATCAACTGTCACCACAACCTTCCTAACGGTACTCCCCGTGACACCCGCTGAACCCGAACCACCGTTCGCCTTTTCTGCCTTTGTGAACAACATAAAGAAAATAACCTTAATCGGACTTTTACACGAAAAACTTCCCTGATCGATCTGCACCCGTTGTAACAACTCGGAAATTCGTTGTTATCTTTTTCCTTGTTTTTATCACTGTACTCCTTTTGTAATTTCGAGATTCGGTTAATAATAAAGTTTATGTTAATTAATTATGGTATTTTACGTTATTATCGCATCTAATCGCTTAATAAATCGCATCTCCTATCTCATCGCATCGCAAATCGCAGTTATTTGTAGCTTGGATGCTTGGATGTGACTTGCGTAGTTTAGTTTTGTTTTATCTTGTTTAGTTCGAAGTGTAATAAATCTAGGGAGATCGGATCAGATTTTACTATTTAAGTGATTTTGTTAATGTAATGATTGTTTAAGGATATTATGAGTTTAATAGTTTGAGATGTTAAATGTTGATTTATTTTCTTTAGATAATTGTTATGGAATCTCTTGAGACAATCTGATTCGCCTAGTGCCACTACCCCGATGATTCCACCATCGGTTGGGGTGTGACAGATTGGTATCAGAGCGTCATAACCTTAGGATAATAGGTAGAATTGCCATGATTCGACCTAGTAGCATGTTTAAGTACCCGATTGACCTATCTTTGACTTAAATGTTAAACTACTTGCCATAAATGCTTAAATGTGCCTTTCCTAAGGCTAATACAATAATACACGCTTGGAAACGCTCGCATCACACAAAACGAGTGATCAAGTCGAGAATAGGTGTGAAAACCGAGAACTCTCGATGAGATCATTCACTCCGTGCATTCTCTCGCACGAGATATCTTCGTTGAGTTAGGAGTGACATCCAAACCTCGACGAAAATCTCCATTTCTATCTAGGAATAAAGTTGCTAAGTTAGGGGTGAAACCCGCATCTTAGTAACTAATTCCGCAATTCGATTTTCAATCTCACCAAAGTCTCGGTTACGCCGATGGTTTGGAACACGTATTAACTGGAAGGGTAAACGTCGTTAGCCGCTTGCGGTGAGAACGTTTATCTATTAGGCCAAAGCGTGGGTCCAAATGCAAAGGGTAGTCGAATTACTTTGGCGTGTCAAATGTCTCAAAACCCCGGACACTCCCAATTGATTTAAGCCTATATCGTCGATTTACGCATCATCGAGTTTATTACTATTTACGTGTTTAAAATTTTGAGAATTTTCGCTTTATTCGATTTCTCGCTTTGATGATTTATCATATCATCGATTTCTCGATTTATCGCATTTACGCTCCATCGAATGTATGCACAACTCGCACAGCTCTCGAAACCTAAAACGCTAAATTAATACACAAACCAAACTAATCGCTTAACTCGCCTACGCCTATGAGGACGTGTGCCTCATACGCGGTTTTATCTCGCTTATCTCGCTATTATATACCGCTTATATCTCGCTTCCATCTCGCATCTCATATCGCGCTACGCATTGTTATTATTAGAAGGTGAATACGTGCAAATATGTGCTTATGTGCTTACGTGCTTACGTGCTTATGTGCTTACGTGCTCATGTGTCTATGTGGATACGTGCTTATGTGTTTTTGTGCATTGTATGAATAATTATAATAAATATTTAAACATAACCCTATTATAATCGAATCTCATCTAATCTAAATCATTTGTGTAGATGTCTTCTATGGGATCGCACACCCGAAGGAATCTCCAGCGCAGCAACGCCGACAAGCGTATCGCTACAATGGTAGCCAAGGAGATAGCTAAAGTCATCCCGCAAATTGTCTCAGAAATTCATGTTGTAAGCAGCAACTCATCTGTAGACTCCAAGAGAGATGCCCTGAAACCCCACTTCAGCTTTAAGCAGTTCAAAGCATGTGGACCGCTTACTTTCTCAGGCACCAAAGGGCCGAGTGCCATGTTCCACTGGTTTGACTCTATCGAGGTCACATTCCGCCAGAGTGGATGTCCCGAGGCTCTGTGCACTGTCAACGCTACCGGCATGTTTCAATCAAGGGCTCTCGACTGGTGGACAGCCGAGCGCAGCAGGCGTGGGAACGACGAAGCTTACGGACTCACTTGGGAGGAACTTAAGGAAATTATGATCAAGGTATTCTGTCCTCCATATGAGATCCAGAAACTGGAGAACGAATTCTGGAATATCTAGCAAGATGGTCCCGATAACGCTGGTCTCACTGCTCGCTTCAAACAGTTGAGCATCATTTGTCCCGGTCAAGTGGATACGACCGAGAAAGCAATCAAGAAATACCTCAATGCTCTCCCCGATTGCATCGCTGACTTTGTCCAAGTAGCACGCCCTGCTACTATCGAGGAGACCTACAAGCTAGCCGCCGAGATTAATGACAAACGAGTTCAGTCTGGTTACTTTAAAAGCAGCAAGGTCGCAAATCAGGCAGTCACCGAATCCGCAGCTCCTCCTACCGAACAGCCCCGAGAGCCAAAGAACAGTCGTCGTGGTCGCAAAAGGGAAAACCCGAGCAAGAACTTTGCTCTCATTGCTCCAACGAACCTCAGCCACTCCAGTTAGCAGCACCAAACGTACCGCCAGCAAAGCGTGCGTACACTGGCCCGCACCCTATGTGCCCTAAGTGCACATATCATCATGCCTTGGAGGCAATTGCCGTTTTTGCACAAACTGCAACATCTACGGCCACTTCACTATTACCTGCCGTAGTGGTCCTCGCCAGACAGCTCCTCAAGCTCCCGCAGCTCCAGCTTTACCTGCTCCTCCTCAAGCCAACCAACAGCAAGCTTCAAAGGCACGAGTGTGCTTCGTGTGTGGTGATCCGAACCACTTTTCTAATGTTAACCCAAACCGCGCCGTGAAACAAGAGCCGCAACAGCAGCCACCACCGCAGCCTCAGCAGCAACAACAAGGTGCGCGTGGAAGAGCCTTCAATCTCAATCACCGCCAGGCCCATAATGACAACAATGTTGTCAATGGTACGTTTCTCGTAAATGGTATTTATGCTTCATGTTTATTTGATACTGGTGCCGATAATTGTTTTGTATCGTTAGAATTCGAAAAGATTTTAAAATGTAAGCGCGCTAAACTCCCAAAGACTTTCGATGTGGAAGTCGCCACCGGAAGAACCGTAACCGTTAATTCCGTCTTACTTGGTTGTAATCTCGATCTCAACAACCATGTCTTCTCGATCAATCTCATACCTATGCAGTTAGGTAGTTTCGATATCATAGTAGGCATGAATTTTCTTCGTGAAAATCATGCTTAAGTTGTATGCTTCGATAAAATGATTCGTTTTCCTCTTCCTAATGGTGATCAACTCCATGTTTATGGTGAAACTCTCTCAAAGAAGTTAATGCTTTTGTCATGTACTCGAGCGCACAAATGCTTGCAAAAGCGATGTTGCTTTCCTCGCCCATATCGTGAATCCGGAGAAAGAAAAGAAGACTTATAAAGATGTTCCCGTCGTTTGTGAATTTCCTAAGGTCTTTCCCCGACGTTTACCCGGTTTACCCCCTCTCGAGATGTTGAATTCCGTATCGATTTGGTTCCCGGAGCTACTCTCGTTGCTAAAGCTCCTTATCGCCTCGCACCCTCAGAAATGCGCGAGCTATCAAGCCAACTTCAAGAGCTTCTTGATAAAGGTTTCATACGCCCGAGCACTTCGCCATGGGGCGCTCCTGTCCTTTTCGTGAAAAAGAAGGATGGATCGTTCCATATGTGCATCGATTATCGTGAACTTAACAAACTCACGATAAAGAATCGTTACCCTCTTCCTCGTATCGACGACTTATTTGATCAGCTTCAAGGCGCTACTTGTTTTTCCAAGATCGATCTTCATTCCGGTTATCATCAGTTACGCCTGTTGGAAGAAGACATTCCTAAAACCGCCTTACGTACTCGCTATGGCCATTTCGAATTCGTGGTCATGCCTTTTGGTCTAACCAATGCACCCGCGGTCTTCGTGGCTTTGATGAACCGTGTGTGTAAAGCCTTCTTAGATCGTTTCGTCATTGTTTTCATCGATGATATCCTTATCTATTCGAAGTCGAGAGACGAACACGCTCGTCATCTCCGTTTAGTCCTCGAACTTCTTCAAGGAAATCGTCTTTATGCTAAGTTCTCTAAGTGTGAATTCTGGCTCGAAGAAGTCCAATTTCTCGGCCACATCCTTAATAGTCAAGGAATTCACGTCGACCCTACAAAGATTGAAGCCGTCAAGAGTTGGATTACACCGAAGAATGCTTCCAAAATCCGTTCATTTCTTGGATTGGCGGGTTATTACCGTTGACTCATCGCCGACTTCTCGAAAATCGCTGTTCCGCTTACCGCTTTAACTCATAAAGACAAACCTTTCGTTTTGGATTCCAAGCAAGAGGAAGCTTTTCAAACTCTCAAGCGTATGCTATGCAACGCTCCCGTTCTCGCTTTACCCGACGGAAACGACGATTTCGTTGTTTATTGTGATGCCACTAATCTTGGCCTTGGTTGTGTTCTTATGCAACGAGACAAGGTTATCGCGTATGCGTCTCGACAACTCAAGATCCACGAGAAGAACTACACTACCCACGATCCCGAACTCGGTGCAGTTGTTTTTGCATTGAAGATATGGTGACACTACCTTTACGGTACTAAGTGTAAAGTCTTCATCGACCATAAGAGCTTACAACATATCTTTAATAAAAAAGAACTAAACATGCGACAACGTCGATGGGTTGAACTTCTCAACGACTACGATTGTGAGATACGCTACCACCCCGGCAAAGCAAACGTCGTCGCCGATGCTCTAAGTCGACGAAGCTATGTATATGGTATTCGTGACTCTCAAGCTTGTGCTAAACTTGAAACCCTCATCCGTGCCACTCACAACGATTTTGGCACAAGGCGTAGCCTTTGTTTTCATCAAAACTCATTCTCTTACGAAAATCTTCATCTTTTTCTTCAAAAACTTATGTTTTAAACTTAGATCTACACAATACGAGTTCGTTTGGCGATAGTAGAGACTTCCCAAACACGAGATCTGCAAGATCTCGGCTTGTAAGTGATAGATCTGAGAAAAACCTTTGAAAACCATTGATTTCTACACAAGATACGGACTTTTAATGGTGTTTTGTTCATTTTCTGGTATGAAACGAAGCATCTATCATTCAAGATCCCAGATCTGGAAGCACAAGGACGTTTATGTTGGTTTACACAAGCCGGACTAATCCGAACGAACCCCGAGTTCACCTGGATTAGCCCATGTTTTTGGAAAACGGCTAAAACAGCTCTAAAAGACCTCTCCGACCTAAGTTTGCTCAGTAGCACAGGGTTGGAGGGATGAACACTCGATTTTCCTCAGCAGACGACGCGAAAACGCAAGATTTTGGACCCGAAAAAAATCAAGTTCGCTCGAGAATCACCAGCTCACCAGGTCAAGTTCGACCGAACTTGTACCCATTTGGGTCAAGTTCGACCGAACTTGAGTGTTTCTTCACCAAAGTTCATACAAGTTCGACCGAACTTACCTTTTTAGTAAGGATATTCTACAAGTTTGCCCGAACTTAACAAGTTTCTTAGGAAACTCATCAAGTCGACCGAACATGGCTATAAATCTCACTAATTCTGCACAAGTTCGCTCGAACTTGTGACACAAGTTCGAGCGAACTTGTATACTGCCCAACCAAGACTTAACCGTTTTCGGAGACTGATGCACTTCCGTTCGCGTATGCAGGCTGATCCGGCGCTCTTCTCGACTCTCCTTAGAATCTCTAAGCTAACTAAAACGCACCCACAGTGAGTATACTTGACCCATTTTCGCTTTAACGCACTTTTTGGGTGTTACATACGTTCCTATATCAAAATCCCTACACAAATCAAATTGTTTATCGCACGCGAATAATCTGATTATATATGCTCAAAACGTGATGCTAGAAACATGTGACTAGGACTTATTTTCGTTAACTTGCCTCCTTAGCTAGTATGGTACTATAGTTTGGCTTACACCCGACGGGGTCTTGTTAGGATGGACGCGCAAGCCTTCTCATGGTAGTTAGCATGAGAAATGAGCCTATGTTATGTTAAGTGTTTTGGTGTATCATGATATGTAATTAGATTGTTTCGCAAACGCTTTCTCGACTATGCTAGTAGTATTCAACTCGTATGCTCACCTTTACTTAATTGTATTGACTTGTATTTTAACGTATGTAACAGGATGAGGATTTGTAGCTTGGATGCTTGGATGTGACTTGCGTAGTTTAGTTTTGTTTTATCTTGTTTAGTTCCAAGTGTAATAAATCTAGGGGAGATCGGATCAGATTTTACTGTTTAAGGGATTTTGTTAATGTAATGATTGTTTAAGGATATTATGAGTTTAATAGTATGGGATGTTAAATGTTGATTTATTTTCTTTAGATAATTGTTATGGAATCTCTTGAGACAATCTGATTCGCCTAGTGCCACTACCCCGATGATTCCGCCATCGGTTGGAGTGTGACACCCGTTGCTATCGACCGCCAACACGACAAGCCACCGCTATTCTGTCTTCTTTGGTTGCTAAACGAACCCCATTCAACCTCTGCTGACTCGTTTCTATGCACTCAAATACGTTGGTTTTTTACTAGTCGTAGAAAAATAACCCTTAAATTTCCCACACGACTAAGAAGCTTTCGAAACACAACCAAGATTAAATCTGCTAATGTTGAATCGTCTCCATAAAACTTGATACACCAACAAAAACAAACCACTTTGTTGCTGTCTTCTTTGATCGATGCGCACTCCCACCAATTTTTTCTACCAGAAAATCACATAAATGTGTACAGCTCCACGTAGCTTTCATGTGGGCTAATTAACACTTGCCCAACACAGTGGATTTCTTTGACAGCCGCCAAGTCCAAGAAAATATCCACCAATCAAAAACAATTAATGAAATCCAAATTTTCATTCACTCTTTAGTCTCGTGACCCCCTTTTTTTCTTTCTTCATCAACGACCCTTTTGTTTTACCGTAGTTGCAACCCCACGAGTTTCATCGCCGTTGCGGGCCCTACGAGGGGCTACCCCTTATCAGAAAACGACTCTTAAAACCGTCAAGTAGCTCTGATACCTATTATGACTCGAACACCAATTAAATAATTATTAAACCCTTTTGTAGATAAATATATCTAATTGTTGTGAAACTAACCTACTAGCAAAACAATACAAGAAAACAATAGGGAGGAAGAGATTGATATTATTGATTGAGGTGTTTTTCATTGAAATACAATAGGGGTATGCATATGAGTACAAAACTTGGAGAAGAAGCTAATCTACTTTTGGTGTTGATAACCATAATAATAATATAGTTATAACACTCCCCCTTGGTTATCAACTTGATACACTTGGAGATGCTGCCTCGTTAAAAACCTTGCCAGGAAAACCCAGTGGGAAAAACCTTAGCTAAGGGAAAAAGAGTGCAGTGCGTATGGTCTCTCCATGATACTTCCGGATCATGTACATTGCCTCATTAAAAACCTTACTAAGAAAACCCAGTGGGACAAAACTTAGTTAAGGAAAAAGAGTGCAACTTTAATAAAGCTCCCCCTCATTGTAATATGTATCCTTTAAGTGACGTGTTTCTATCTTCTTCGAAAGTTGTTCAAAGATTTTGTAACCAATGATTTGTCGCTTGATCCCGTAATGTGCAATCCTTTATGTTTGCAACGATGTATGATCTTCATATGAGTCTTCCATTGCTTCATCTTGTAAATAAATATCATAAGATCCATAACTTTGTTTTGTTACATTCTCTGCATTTACAAAACTAACCAAACTTGTTTCGATGGTTAGAAAAATATAAACCATATCTTTAGTACCTTAAGGATATAGAATATATGTTGTACCAAAACATGATCCCTTCACTATACATGAGTTATATCTTGCAATCAATTTAATGATCTATGTTCGTGTATAACTAAGAAGGTATATTAATACAACTCGTATTTAACTATGGTACTTCTGGACCAAGGATCATTGCTTCTTTTATAGAAGTTGATAAGAGTCATTCTCTATAGCAACTACTTGGACATCATTAAATGTATTTACACCATAAGATTTGTCTGTATCAGATGTCCAACATTTTCTAGATGTACTATGATTGATGGAGAATAATACAAACGCATGTTCTACATATTGAGCCATAAATTTGCAATGTCATCTTTAATTTGCAAATCTTTTTTTTTTTAATATTTGAGCTTTTTTTTTATCTCTTCAGGAGATTGAAAGACATCATCACATATATTGTAATACTTATAAACCTCATATCGTTCTTTTAATAAAAACAAATGTACCAACTTCACCATATGTATTTATTGTTTCTAAGCTCACTAGTGAATGATTATACCACATTCGATTCGACTATTTTTGTCCATGGTATTTTGTCAACTTCATATAGTACGTTCTTGAGGTTTTGATATCAATGCTTTTGGTATCATCAATCCGTGAGGGAATTCTTTCCATCTTATCCAAATATACATGTGCGTTCACTCTTAAAGAGTTTTGCTACATAAACTTGCTCATGTAACACATAGATTTCTATATCATATGCAAAAATGGCATGAACACTTGTTTTTATCTCTAAAATCCATATTGTACCATGCATACACTATTTATGAGATATCACAATCACTTGGTACAAGTTTTCTATGTATGTTTATTGGTGCACAAGAATTACATCGTTAAGATGTTTCATTCACCTTTTAAGCACTCAATTGCCTTAGAAACTCATCAGGAGTTCCAATTATATCAAACATGTAAAAAAACCTCATAACCTATTCAAATTCGAATATGTATACAATGCTCACATTGTTCTCGAGAACTTACTTTACATGACTTACATAATTTAATCATTCGGGACTTTCATGTAAACCCTCACTATCAATTAATCATTCATAAGACGCATATCAATTCTCTCTTTATATTACCAGACTAATAAGATATTGGAAAGTCAATGCATCCACCACTGAAGAATACGTCTACTCATAATCAATCATAGGTCTTTGCGAAAATTCTTGTGCCACCAATTTTTCCTTATATCACTCAATTTGATTTTCACATAATTCGCATATAAGACCCATTTATATCCAACATATTTCACAACTTCAGTTGTATGGACTGTTGGTCCGAAAACTTTCTATTTCATTAGAGAATTCAACTCTGCCTTATCGCGTCTTTTACTTTTGGCCAATCATTTCTCACAGGCAATCTTAAATTTTGATCCTCGTTATTTAACCAATCCAAGCGCTACATTATATACAAAAGTATAACGACGTTGATTTTAATTTCGATTCCATACATTTCTAGACATGATACAACTTATTGAGATCTCTTTAGTTTCAGGTACCTGAGGTTCTTCGGAACCATCATGTCTAATGTCTCTTTAGAAGACCCCTTATTTTAACCTTAACTTGACCATCTTCCTTAGCTGCTCCAATTTTCGAGGAATTTTAATTTGGAATCGACTAGTCTACCATGTTTAGGCGTGCCATAGACTCATCACCAATATATGATTGTCCTTGTAGGACACTAATCTTACTTGGAGCAATAGCAGTTGGTATATGTGACTTAGCTAGTCATAATTATCTAGGTCAGTGAATGTGTCTGGTAACTGATTTATTAATCTTTGTGAATGAATTATCCTTTGAACTTCCAGTTCACATCATTTAATTTGAGGATCATGATAATTCATTCCTTCTCCAACTGCCTTTAATCTCCCCCTCATGTTGGGAATGTTGACCCATTAAAATGGATATCAATTAGTTGAGCCGTAAATAAATATCTCGTAAAAGACTTTATTCGTTACCATATATTCCCAACCACCTTTTAAGGTCCCATCTTTGTGCATAGTGGTGGATCAATTTCAATATATACCACACAACTAAAATCTTATAAGGGACATCTTTGGTTCCTGACCAAAAACCAACTATAATGGGGAGAAACTATTACAACATGTTGGCTTGATGTGAATTAATGTTATTTCATGAAAAAAATTACATGTACTCATATATAAACATGAACTTGCTCTCATGGTTATTGGCTTTGCTATTAATCGTAGACGTTCACTGATCGTCAAAACAAAAGCAATTCGTGTCTAAACATAATCTACAAGAAGTTCAACACTTATTCCGCTGAGCATTAATAGCTAGGAAATATACTTATCGTCAATACTAATAAATACATGCAATCTAGAATATTGTGCTTGCTATCTTATTAGCTAAGCCATAAATTACACAAACATCAAGTTGTGAATTTGATAACCATTTAGACAATGCATCGATTTAAAACACTAAATGGTATCATGTTGGGATATGCATATCCCTTAATCACTTCCAGAATATTTAGGGATACACACCCTTAATTGGCAAATAAATAATTTCCCTTAAGAGCAAACAATGTTATCACTAGAAGAATCTTCATGTTCTTCATTATGTTTCACATCATCATTGACTCGGTGTGGTCTAACTGGTCATGCCAACTTTTTAACTAATTATGATCCATAAACTTCTAGTTTATGATCGTCAATGTACTATTGCACTTATGCTAATACATGACATAATATACAAGAGAACAATGTCTTATCATTTCAAACTATCATGTTATAACTTTCATGCTTCTCATATTTTATTCTCATGTAACCACTCCCTTAATTTGCCATTTCTAGTGGCCAATCCATTATTAATATTATTATAATTCTCATGGTCGATCTCATCGTCATAATATTATCTCCATTATCGTTGCCTTTACACAATTCAATATAAAAGCACATTCACTCCAGAGAAAGTAGATGAGTCGAAACTTTATGGCTTTTATTCATTGGTCACACAAATGTAAAATGGTTTCATACTTTTCATATACTCTCTAATGACACTACTACTTCAGGAGCATATCACAATGTGACAAATGACATTTTTTTTATCAACTTTTTCCTCATAAATAATCTTCTCTTTACAATACATCAATTGAGAAGTAAATAATTGTCTGAGTCTAATAACATTTATCGGTCTAACATATTACGATCTTTTATATCTTGACAGTTGATAACGAGATTCAGGAGTATGGCAATTCGAATGTCATATCTAAGCATATTTATATTCTTTCATGATAGTGGTAAGAAACCACAACTTTGGTTTATTTGTTCTATTCAATACTATCTATATAAATCTAACAATTCGAACATAATGGATATCATAAAGGCACATTATACAATACAAGACATTATAACATGTCATCATATAAAACGAGTTATAATAACACTTTATGAAAATGTTTTTCGTTTGATTTACCCTTTAGACAACAATATTCAATCGTAGATGCAAGTGGTAAATAAAACAAACATATCAAAAACTTGAAATTAGAAAAACAAATGCACAATCCCGTAGCCTTGAACATACCCAATTTTTATTGGCTAAAAGGATTCTATTAGGTTTAACACATAATTTAAAGCATTAAATTGTGCTCGTAAGGATTACAAGTGCCGACCTAATATCATTACTAGTTCTTATAACCAACATTCACAAATTATCCAAGTTGTAATCTCACAAATTACCATCGTAATCTTATCTCTGATTTCATGGTAACGATATCTACAGATTACTTACAAACTTTCTATAAACATATAAAAGTAGTTACGAGATATATGTAATTTTCATGAAAGTTTCTTTTCAAGATAATCGTAAAAATCAATAATCCATAATAAGTGTATCCATTAATTATGAAAGATTATAAAATCAATAACTTAAGTTCATAGTCTTTTTAAGTTGTATCAATCAATCTATCAGAAAATTCCCTTGTTACTTAAGATTTAAACAACAAAATATAGGATGATAGATAATTTTCTAACAAAATCCTTTCGACCATTTGGAATAAAATGATCATCAACCAAAGTGGTAAATTAAAACTTTATGGCTATCATCATAGAGCTTATAATACTTTTGAATAAATAAAAACTAATACCCAGTACATCGCAAAGTATAAAACAGTTTACAGTTGATAAACATTTAAAAAAATATATTATATTTATCATAATAATGAGCTGTAACATTACCAATCTTATTACTCAATATATCGACTTTTAGAGAAAAAGAAATTATGGATATCCTAAATCTTTACCAAGCTCGTTTAAAAAAAATTAGCAGACGGTATCTATCGATTCTAATCAATTAAAATGCTTAAACTCAAATCTGTAATTAACCATTTTGATAAACTAATGTGTTATAATCATAGAAGTTTATATTATCGTATTAAAACAAAATAAATATGTTATTATCATAGAAGATTATATAGTTGTATAAAACAATGTTTAAACCAATCTTTTAATTTTAATTATAAATGTAGATTATATAAAATCTACATAAATCCATTCACGTTTATTCCAATTTCCAATCATGAATTAACTAATTTTTTTTTCTAAAAGAAGGATTATGCAATATCTTTTTCATTTACGTTACCCTCCCTTCTTTTTTACGCACAACCGCCACAACGATTTTCAGAACCAAATACCCAAACTAATTTGTTCTGATCTATGTATTCAACTAATAATATTTATGTAAAATCAAAGGTGTGCAATGTTACCTGGATGGACGAAAGACGAAACAGAAGTTGAAATCAGACCGGTGCAGGATTGTGGTTGCTCCGATAAACCGCACCGGCTTGCGTTTGGAATCACCAATAGTCGTTGGGGTGCAACGGCTTGCATTTGGAATTGTCAAAATACCGGTCTTAGCAAGGCAGACATGGCTTTGTCACACGGATCACATGATTAGATTTGAAGAGGGTAAAACAATAGATGCAAGGTTTTTGTGAGAGTACTTTTGTGCTGATAACGTATTGTGAAACTAACCTACTAGCAAAACAATATAAGAAAACAATAGGGAGAAAGAGATTGATATTATTGATTGAGGTGTTTAAATACAATAGGAGTATATATATGAGTACAAAACTTGGAGAAGAAGCTAATCTACTTTTGATGTTGATAACCATAATAATAATATAGTTATAACACTAATAAACTAATAATTGTTTTCAACCCTTTTAATTATCTTGAACCCAATTCAACTCTGATTAGGAGTAACCTAACAATTCAGAATTATCTCTTCAATATGGTGCATGTATCCCACAAAACTTATTATTATTATATTTAATATTGCATGTATCCCACAAAACTTATTATTATTATATTTAATAAAAAAAATTGTAGTAAAAAGATGAATTTGTTATACATTATCATGAAACCTTCATCTTAGTAGTTTCTCCGTTTTGTTATAAAATGAGTTGTTACTTAAGAAAACGTGATCACTTGCTAATTCTAATAGTTCACCTAAAAAATCTTTTTGTCGAAAAGACAAACCATTCTTATGTCATTAATTGATTTGTCATTCCGTCAATGTGTAAGTTACCGTTTTAAAGTATTTTAATTTGTATTATAAAAGACGTGCACTCAATGTCTAGGCACAAACTCGGAAACGTGTCAATCAGTATGGAATGGTGTCTTCCCTCTATCTAAGAGGTGAAGGGTTCAAATCCTGTAAAAATATTGGGCATTAGTATATGAGCATAGTGTGTTTTTATTAGACCCGGCAATCTTGGCCCATCAAGTTAAGTCTGGGCTATTTTGGGTTTAAAAAAGGAACTCACAGGTTGTTTTGGGCTTAACATAATTTACAAGGGGGTTAGGATGGGTTGGAGAAAAAAGAAGTGGGTCAGGAGGATGGGTAAATAAGAAAAAACAAATGGGTCAGGATGGGTATGATAGAATAACAAGTGGGTCTAGAAAAAGAATGGGGTTTCCTGCTTCCCTCACGCCCAGTGTTCAATGCAGTCATCGTATTGTTCTCTGTATCAATCAAGGATTAACCATTTCCTTCATAATCAGTTTGCATTACGGGTCGAAACGGTATGAGCCGAAATTGTCCGCGTCGAAACGGTTCTTTTCGAAACGGTACGGTTGAAACTGTTCGATTCGAAACGTTAGATTCGAAAAGGTATGGGTCGAAACAGTTAGCGTCGAAACGGTGCGCGTCGAAACGGTATGGGCCAAAACGGTGCCCATCGAAATCGTTCGCGCCGAAACGGTACGCGTCGAAACGGTAAAACGATGTGTGTCGAAACGGTTTGCGTTGAAACGCTGCGTCGAAACGGTTCGCGTTGAAATGGTACGCGTCGAAACGGTATGGGTCAAAACGGTACGGGTCAGTTCGCGTCGAAACGGTACGGGTCAAAATGGTGCCCGTCGAAATCGTTCGCGCGGAAACGGTACGGGTCGAAACGGTGCTGGTACGGTTCGCGTTGAAACGGTACGGGTCAAAACGGTACGGGTCAAAACGGTGCGCGTTGAAACGGTACGGGTCAAAACGGTACACGTCGGAACGGTGAAACGGTGCATGTCAAAACAGTTGGTTCGCGCCGAAACGGTTCAGGTCGAAACGGTTTACCAAATGCTCGGTCCCCACCTCGAAAACCCAGATTTTTGGTTTAAAATGAACCGAAGAAGAGATGTTGATCTAGCAGTAGCATTGCATTGAATAAACACACACTCCAATTTGAGTCACTTAAATCACTACAGAGCACCAATTGCGAGTCAAATGGCTTTTTTAAGAATTAATTTTGTAATATTTCATATTTGTTTTGCTAGTGTTCACTCACAAAATATTTATTTTTTATATTATATATATATATATATATATATGTATTTTAATTTTTACTTTTTTTAATATTTTTTTAAGTCTTCCTCACTTGAAACCCATCCTAACCTAACCTATCTTGACCCAAACCCATCCCGATCCAAACCCATTCTAACCTTTTTTTTTTCAATTTACCCATCCTGACTCAAACTCATTCTAACCCAAACTCATCCTGACCCAACAACTAACCCAACCCAACCCAAGCATTTTGCCACCCCTAGTTTTTATTGATATGTATTTGATTTTTCATAATGTAAATATATGCACTAAAACGACTTTGAAAACTTAATGATTCACTATATTTAATTAACAAATCTTTAAATACTTATCACAAATCATCACTTAACTTTTCCTATAGTGGTTTGTGAACATAAAATAAAGTGAGTTTGTACGCATTATCTAAGTATTAGGGGAGTGAGTATAATGTGTATATGCATATAGTGGATTTGATGTTTAATACATGTATTCATCAATATATATTACTTTTTTTAACATTTAGTAACGCGTGTACATATAACGTGTAACTAAAAGATACATACGCTTTAGTAGCATAATGAATAACAAAGCATATGTAAGTAGCCTCATTAACCAACAAAGCTCAACTTTACAAATGCGTTGCTATTTTTATCACTAGAGCAAGCCAACAACATAAAAGGAACTTTAAGCATAGACCTTACATATAGAATACACATTATTTTAAGAAATATGTGGAGATGGTACAAATATCAATTATAAATGTCAACCCTTAATAAAAAAGGACCGGATTGTAACTTGCTAACGATGAGGGCATCTTAACAAAACTTTACCTAATCACCCGCTATCTTCTACGCTTTCTCATTTTCTCCCTTGTATCAAAATCTATAATGTTTTTTCAGTTAAGAAGTTGTGATTATCTTGTCGTTATTATTTCCATATTCTTTTTGAACTCCCAATCCTAAACTAATCCAATTAACTACCTATACTTACATATTACTTGATTTGAACCCGCTATCTCTTAGATAGAGGGAAAACACCTTCCATATAGATTGACATGTTTCCGAGTTTGTGCGTAGACATCAAGTGCAAGTCTTTTATAATACATATTAAAATACTTTTAAAATGGTAACTTACACATTGACGAAATGACAAATCAACTAATGACACAACAATGGTTTGTCTTTTTGACAAGAAAGACTTAACAAGCATTCATGTTTTGTTAATTAACAACTCATTTTTAAACAAAATGAAGAAACTACTAAGAAGAAGGTTTCATGATAATGATAATGAAAAACAAATTCATCTTTTTTTTCACAAGTTTTAATATAATAATAATAATAATAATAATAATAGTTTTGGGGGATACATGCACTATATTACTTATAAACATTTACTTCATTATTGATACATGCACCATATTACTTATAAACATTTATTTACTTCATAATGAATACATACTTTCTATAGTACTGTTCAAATTGTTTTGCTGTAGAATTTGTTGAGATAAGCGACAAATCATATATCATATATTCATATAAGTTTATTGCTCATATACTAATACCCTACATTCTTAAATACATGAGAAGTCAAAGTCCGACAAATCAAAAGATAAAAATAAAAACATGAACTGTTACACAACCAAAGATGGATTGATGCATGACCATATGGTAAATCAAATCTGCAAAATATTGTTGGCGCCAACAATATGATCAGTTGGAACAAAGTACAAGCAACTCCAAATTTAAAAGTTGGAAAAGTAAAAGGACATAAGATGGTAGCTACACTATTTGACAATGCATCTACCGTGAAATGCCCTGTCAATGTAACATATGGCCTCTTGAACTCTCTAATTGTGGAGTCATCTCTTTTCCATAACCAATGCACTCAAAATGCATTTGTGATATTTGGGGTTCAGTATGTCTTATGGAACAATATCTTTCATGCCTACCGCTGATGTTGGATTTGCTTAGGTGTTACAATCACCTCTTTATGGACTTATTGCTATTGATGAGGTTTGTTGCACCATCCCAACCAGAGATGTGAGATCTGCCTGAGGTGAACAAGACCACCCCCCGAAGACTTATTATCATCGATAATGTTTGCCCCACCATCACGAACGACACAGGAGTGGATCTAATATCATTTGTGTGGATCTAATATCATTTGTAACGTTTGACCTCCTGTAGTGTTGTCTACTTTACCCATTAGAAGCTCATGAATTTGTTTTTAGTTGCCCAAGTGGAGACTTCCGATGAGATTACCCATACTTAATTATGGAGTTCTCTTCTCATCTACAATCAATACATCTAAACTGCGTTGGTGATATTTGAGGTCCAGTTGGCAGTATGTCTTATGAACCCAACATCTTTCCTACCTATGATTGAATAGTTGTTACAATCAATAAGTGCAATACATCTTAACAAGACGATAACTCCTAAAGTTATACATGTCACCACTTAATTGAGTAGTCGACCCAGACATTACAAACAAACCAACCACAACCAGAGACCGATCTTGTGTTTCATGACACCACCACTATTGCTCCTATAGTTTCATGCAAGGCTCACCACCCCCACTAACCAACATCTCAAACATTACCTTTCTTTATACGAATTTGTCTTCCTATGATAAAATAAACTCAAAAACTAAATTTATGTATCTTATAGCCGTAAATGTATAATTTACAAGGTTGGCTACATACACCGAATTTTTTTAGGTGGTTTGAAGTTTTTACAGTATTTCTTATCAATTTTTGAAACATGTTTGATTTGTAGGTGATTCACTAGTTCAACTAGCGGATCTGGTACGCTTTGCAAAAATCCACTAGAAACCATAATGAAAACTCCAAAATCATCTAACCAAAAAAGATAAATAAATAACCTACATATATTATACCAAGCTTACCCCTTTTGAGTAAAAGTTAAAAGATATAAAACGACTAGTTTAGTAAAAGACTAAATTTACTAAAAAAAAGGTCCATATCGAATGTTTACATGATTATATTTACTAAAAGAAAAAGGTCCATATCGAATGTTTACATGATTATGACTTAACCAAAAAAATCACAACATTTTTGTTAAAACCAAAACAAAGATTAAACCAAGCATTATCTCCACATTTTATATACAAATTCTCATTGGTCATCTCGATTCTCCATGATATAAACTTAAACTCACGGGACCACAATCTCCATTCTCCACCGTCCATATCTCCATCATCGTCAGATTCTGTGGATCGCACACTTCCCGCCCACAGCTAAAAAAACCCACATCCCGTTTCCTCCACACGATCACAAAACAACACAACTACACACTGTCTATCGTCATCACAATATTATGCTCATTCCAGCTCGAACTGGTTCCAATTAGCGACAGTTGAATGGAGATACCGATGTTTTCTCGAGTTCCAACCACCAATGCAACTCCAACAACTTCTGTTCATTGTTGTAACAAACTTGTTGTCGGGTTGCCGGATATATATAGTAAAAGAAGAAATGTTGTTGGAAGACGGGTGGTGAGAGTGAGAGCTGGGGTTGAGAGAAATGGTGGTGATGGGATTGATGCGGAGAGAGGAAGAATGCAGGTGCGGGTGTGGGTCCGGGAAGTGGGTTTTCGGGTTCTGCTATGGAGGTTACTACGTTTAATCAGAGCTTTCTGGATGCGGACTTTCCGGTTTGGGATAAGATTGGGGCTGTTGTTAGACTCAGCTATGGAATTGGTTAGTCTTCTGTTTTTTATTTATTTATTATTTTTTTTAATTATTATGATCCAAAATTTGATAGAATATCTAGGATTCTAACTTAGAGACGTTCAGTCATAATTTAGAGCGCGGTAGCTTTGCGCCACTGGGCTTTTTAACCAAGCGCGATGACCGGTTGTACGATTCATCATCGTACTAGGTTGAATTACTGTTGCGACAGTTCATTTAGTACGGTAAAACTAACCTGCCATCATAGAGGTTAATAATTGTATCATTGATTCATTGATACTTGATATTGCCCGCCTGACATATTAGCTTAGCCTACAATACGTGCCTTTTGGGTAGAGAACCTGTTGTTAGTCGGCAAACAGGCGACGAGACACATGGAGGGTTCTGACTTTGAGGCGCTCAGTCATAGTCCAACGCACGGTAGCTTCGTGTCACTGGGTTTTCAACCAAGCGTGATGAGCAGTTGTGCGAATCGAAGTCGTGCTGGGTTAAATTAGTGTTGCAAGAGTGTCGTCATGGGGATTTCTTAATTATATAGTTGATTTGATCTGTTTTGTGAACATCAATAGTTATGGACATATACAGGATACTCACCAATTTTGTTTGTAGACTGGTGGGTGTAGGCGTGGCCAAGGGGCGTTGTTGGCCCTTTAACGTTGGGCACACCACCCCGGGTTGGCGTTTTGGTGGGCGTTGCCGACTTGGCGTGGCAATAGTGCTTGGCGTGGGGTGACGTGTCTGGCAATGGTTGGCTGGGTGTTGATGACCAACGCTGGCCTGGCCACACCCCTTCCACACCCCAGGTGTGGACTGGTGGAGCCCACACCTGCCACGTGTCGAGCAATGCCCCCAACCCAAGCCCCTCCACACCCCATAGTCGTAATTTGAAGACAAAAGTAAATAGGGACATAACAGTTTGGGGAATTTGACAATTTTTCAGGGTAAAAGTATATCTGGAAATCAACTTATCAAATTCCAAAATTGGTCATACTCTGACTTGCAATTTTAAAGTGATTATTGCCTATAGATGATTAATTTCACAAATTATATTATTATTTAATTTTGCAATGTTTTTTAATATAGTTTTAATGAAAACAGGCATCTATGGGGCGATGGGTCTGGTAGGAAACTTTATATGCTCAACTACAGGAATCGATAGTACAGGAGGATACACACCGTCTTTAGATGCCATTGTGCAAGGACTCGGATATGCTGCTCCACCAATTATGGCTCTTCTGTTTATACTAGACGTACGCTGAATTTGTTAACAATATATATATTAATTTTTGCTGATTTTTAATGTTTGTTATGGATGATTAAAGATCTATGATATGGTTGGTGTTGTGCAGGATGAAGTTGTGAAAGTGTCGCCTCATGCTCGTGCAATACGGGATGTAGAAGATGAGGAGTTACGAAGCTTTTTCTATGGAATGTCTCCATGGCAGGTAATTAAGGCTAGTTATAGTGTGTTTGGGTGTTGATTTAAAAGTTGTTATGTGTTTGTGAATATGTGATCATAATGATAGTTTCTGTAAACTTGTTGCAGTTTATAATGATCGTTGCAGCAAGCTCAGTTGGTGAGGAGCTATTTTACCGCGCTGCTGTTCAGGTGAGTTGACTCAGCAAATCACGGAACAATACGAAACTTTATAATTGTTTTTCCGTTTCTTGACCTTCATTTGCAACTATGTAGGGTGCATTAGCAGAGGTGTTTTTGAGGTGGCATGATCTAGTCACGAATGCATCCGGAATGGCTGCACTGGTATGATGACTCCAACTGTTCCCGTTAAGTTTTTTACAGCTGACAAAATGGGCTGGTCGGGTAACAGTCAAAATAAATAACTTGACGGCAACATCTGACCCGTTTTTCTTTGATTTGTAGACCGGGGTGCTGCCTCCATTCGTGCCATTTGCTCAAGCTTTTGCAGCGGTTATCACAGCTGCACTTACGGGCTCACTTTATTACGTGGCTGCATCTCCAAAAGGTTAGTTTTTGGTGTCTTTTTCAACTCTCAGTGATTCGTTTTCGTAACACACGCCGCTCGTTTTTGCTTCAGATCCTACTTATGTCATAGCACCCGTTTTGACTTCTCGTTCTGGTCGTCAAGAAATGAAGAAGCTTTTTGCAGGTATCCCCTTTCACCATTTTCCACCCCGTTAATATGTTTCAGTCCATTACTTGACGTAGCCCAAGCTATGCCCATTTAAGTTGGGCTTTTTTCTAGCCCGTTTGTCTTTCTTTATCCAGTCCAAGTATAAGTCTTCTAACTCTTGGATCAGCAAAGTTGTCATTTTACCATTCTACCCCTTAGTTGTTATACTCCTAACTCGTATATGTACATATTCTACAGCATGGTATGAAAGGAGACAGATGAAGAAGATATATTCTCCATTACTTGAAGGTCTTTTAGCTCTTTACCTTGGATTTGAATGGAATCAGGTAACACAAAGTTCTGAAATTACGAGTTTGTCCTCCATTTCCGTCAACTTTATAGAACGTATAAAACTATACACTTATCCTATCATCCTATGTACTACGCATGACCCGATTAAGTTTATCATGTTATCATAAAAGATGTTAGAACTGCACATATTTGTCATACATACAAAATAGTACAAGTTTTAATGTTTATTGTAATGCCGATTTTGTCGTTTTGGCAGACGAACAACATTTTAGCGCCGATTATCACACATGGGATTTACTCTGCAACGATTCTCGGGCATGGGCTATGGAAGATTCATGATCACCGAAGACGGTTACGCCAGCGAGTTCAGAAGCTTAATCTTGAAGAAAATAACTCAAGAGTAGATTAATAATAGGCCTAAGGTTATGGTATTAGTGGTTTTGGGCTCTTAAGGGCCTGTTTTCCAGTTGTGGACCTGGATATAGGGTTAAGCCCATATCTAGATACATATATCCTTTTGGGATGAAAGATTGTATATAAATAATATAAGTATATAACTATACAAGTACAACTACAGAATGTTATGGCTATTAATAATATTACAGAGACTGTTTACTGACTTCACATTTCTTAGTTAGAATATGAGCTAATTTTGTTTTATTGATCTTAAGTGTAATATCGGAACCATTATCAGTATTCAATTTTTCGATTGATGTAAAACACGACTTTATATTTTCGGTTACACAAGTTTTGTTTTTCGCGTTACACAAGCCAACTTTTGTGTAATGAAGTCATTGTTAATAAACTTCTCTTTTTTGTCGTATACTATACCGAGTATGCAGAGTACCGCTACTGTAAAACTAAACCGATACTGACAGTGCATCAGTATTTGTTTTATGGTTATGTAAAACACATGTTGATAACTGTTAGGCATATTATGACTTTACTTATTAGGTTAATGAGACAAGTTTTGTGTAACTAAACCATTGTAAATGAACTCTTTCATTTTCTAACATAGAATTTTTTACCAAACCGATACTTCCCGAACATCGATATCGGTACTGACATTCATTTATGGTTTTTCGGTTTCAATATTTTTCAATACCCGTACCAAAGTTGTATCGTAGTGCAACGTAACTTTGTAACTCAGGACTTTATGTTTGTAACTTTTATTTGATTATGTCCATACTATTGTGTACATTATTTTATGTTTTGTACATATATGGAATTTTTGCCGCATCATGTGAGGAATCCCAGTAGTATCATATATTTGTCAACACCCATAATAAATGGAGAAAACCGAAAAGTTGATCATGATGAAATAAGAATATAAGATGACTTTTTTTTCTTTTAGAACGGCGACTTTTTTGTATTAGAATATAAGATGACTTACGAGCTCATCTTTGGCACTTTTGAACTCGTCATATTATACAACATTCATTTAATCACCTCCAATTGATATGCACACAAACATAATTTTACTTTTCCTAAATAAATAAATAAATAATAATAATCATTAAATCGTAAAGTCCAAATGAAAAGCATTTGATCACCTAAACGCTATCCAATTATAGTGTACTTCTCATGTAACGTGAGAATGACATTTTCCTAAGTTATATAGGCTACAACATGGTGGATATATGCCATACCTTTTATCCTCTTACAGGATAATTTTTGTGCATAAAAAATCGTAAGATATATTGATTTTCACGTTTTAATTCTGCCAGAATTTATTTCAAAGATATAATATATATATTATCAGCAAAAGTAGTTGATAGCTGGTGGCTGAAGGCTTGTAGCTGGTAGCTTTTTAGATATATTTAGATGTTTGTCAGAGTAGCTGGAGCTTTAATAAAATGTATAGAATGACCAAAATGGACATTAAAAAGTTGTGCATTAAAAAGCTCATTATCTTTAGAGGTTAAAATAGTCATTTTTTTTGAATAAAAGCTTGTAACTCCTTCAAAACGCTACTATGTTTGGTTGTAACACTTTTAGGTCATTTTGTCGCATATTTTGGAATCAAAATTCAAATTGATTTTTTAAAGTCATCATAAAGAGTATATACAATCAAACGAAGAAGATTCAAAATTGCCGACGAAATGTGTAAGCAGATTTGACCATGATCACCACACCAGGTGTCACCCTCTCTCTACACACCTACAACAATACCCACCTTCACCTTCCTCCATGTAGTAATCTCTTCTTCAAAACCCTAATTCCCATTTTCAACTTGTTACCTTTCAATTACACCAAAACAATCCACCCATATTCCCACCACCAACAAAATGGACTCACGAGAATCATTACCACCACCGTCCTCACTGCCACGTCACCACCACCACCACCAGGTTCACCACCAGCAGCTGCCGCCGGGGATGATGATGCCACCGAACAGTTACACCACCCACCACCATCACCAACACCAACACCACCAGATACCCAACAGTTCTACACCTGCTCCGGCGAGTAATAACAGCATCGTAACTCACGAACGGTTCGGTCTTGACGGGTCGGGTCAGTACGGAGGCGGGTCGGATCCTCCCGGTGGGTTTAATATTGAGCCGGCGAGGAAGAAGAGGGGCCGGCCCAGGAAGTATTCTCCGGGTCCTGATGGTAACATTGCTCTTGGATTAGCTCCGGCGCCGGTTACTGGTGGTAGTGGTGGCGGTGGTGGTGGTGGGCGTTTGGAGGATTCTAATGGTGGGAACCCGAATGCGGATTCGGGTGCTAAGAAACAAAGAGGACGGCCTCCGGGTTCGGGGAAGAAGCAGTTGGATGCTTTAGGTGAAAATATGATATATTTAATATTTATAATGAATTTGTTTGGATTAAGTTGTTATAGTAGGATTTATGTGCAGATGTTATATTGTTGGTGTTTTATGTTATTGAATTAAGTAATTAAATAGTTGTGATTGTGTTTGAATGTTTGTTTTAGTCTAAGGAGTAATGATTTTTTTATTGAAAATATTTATTTTGGTATTAAATAGGGTGATTAGTTTTAAATTGGGTTTATAGGTGTGATCTTCTTAAGCAGTTGTTAAATTTTGCGGTTTTTGACAGGTTCAGCGGGTGTTGGTTTTACGCCTCATGTCATCACGGTTAAGGCAGGAGAGGTATTGCTCTTAACCTTCACATATAATCTTGAATGTTGATATGCATTATTTTTAATGCTATTTCTAATTATTTTCATCTAGAAAACTGTATTATAGCTTTCTTGAATCATGGGTAATTTACTAATTTGGCTACTCAATTTACAAGTTTGTTTTAGTTGAATGGATATCTTAATAGTAGTTTGTCAAAGTTCCTTAAGCTAAAATAAGAATACTTTGCTATCGATGCCCAAAATGCCGTATTAATTAATGATAGGAACGAGTCTGTTAAAACCTTTTTTTTATAGGAAGAAAAACGCATGGAAAAGATTCCATTGTTCTACTGCTACCATAATTAGGATTTGGTTATAATCATTTTGAGACACCTTAAGTACAAACCATGTAGATAAAATGTTGTTTAGTTTTTTGTGTCTAGTATGAATGTATATGTATATATGTGTTTGTGTGTGTATTATATCTAGATTCTAAACAATGGTGTCTTTGTATCCTTGAAGCATATTAGATTTATACCTTTAGTGGATTCATGGTATGTAAGTTATATAAAATCTTAATATTGGTTACTATATTGGTGTTGTAAATAAGTAAATTACAACATCAAATTATTTGACCCATATCTTTGATTTTATTGACAAAGTAAGATAAAAGTTTAAAAGCCTGATTAAGCGTGGTAGTTGGTGGGCTTTACCATAAGCGTAAAAATTATTGCTTGGTTTGTTAGTTGTGCTTAAGCTATCTGTAGCCTTTGGTTTCTTAAGTTACAGAATCCAAAAATATCATGTACTTGTGCAATAATAAATATGAATATATACTTAAATTGTTGTTTTGGGTGGATTCCAGGATATAGCCTCGAAGATGACAGCATTCTCACAGCAAGGACCTCGGACTGTTTGTATTTTATCAGCAAACGGTGCGATCAGCAATGTGACTCTTCGTCAGCCTTCTATGTCCGGGGCACTGTAACATATGAGGTAAGGTTTATATACGCATACATGCATACACACACACACATATGTACACATGTGTGTGTGTTGTTCTGAAGTAACAAACTGACCCATTTTATTGGACTGGTGATGCCGTTTCTTTCAGGGCCGGTTTGAGATAATTTCTTTATCGGGTTCATTCATGTTGGCAGACAGTAATGGTAACCATAGCAGCAGGTCAAGTGGATTGAGTATTTCCCTTGCGGGTTCAGATGGTCGGGTTTTGGGCGGTGGAGTTGTCGGGTCGTTAGTTGCAGCAACACCCATACAGGTCGCTCTCTCTCTCTCTCTATAACTAAATTTGAGCATCGAAAGCGGTCTTGGCCAAAATTAAGTAATAATATAATTTCATCCCATTTGAGACATTATAACAATTGTAATCTTCTTCTATCAGGTGGTTGTTGGTAGCTTCATTTCGGATGCCAAGAAGCCAAAATCGAGTAGCGGCCCAACAGGGACACCACCTGGGAACATGTTGAATTTTGGTAGTGGCGGGTCTGTGCCTGGTGCCAGTCCACCATCTAACGGGCCATCAAGCGAGTCATCCGAAGATAGGGGTAGCAGTCTTCTTCATCGGCAACCGGGTTCCTACAACAATGCTAGCCAACAACAACAACAGATGCCCATGTATTCCAATATGGGCTGGCCCAACATTCTCCGCAATTGAACATTGGCCCAGTAAAAATGAAATTTGTTAGGTTGGTATCAGGTATCCTACCATAGGATCTAGATCTCTGTATGATGATATGGTATTTTGAATTGATTTGTAGAAGTTATAATCTAGGATGAATGGTAAATTGGTAATCCATTTTAATTAATTTACATCTGAGCTATGCTTCATTGTTATGTCAAAACAATATTTTAAAATTGACTATTTTTACTTCACTTAAAATGCAACCTCTTTTTCTTGTAATCTAAAATTGAAATATATGCCTTTAGTTGAAGATAAAGCAAAATAATAGATGATTATGTATGTAAAAAGTCAATTAGAAAAATAAAGTGTTTAAATGTAACTCTTTTCTCTTATCCAAAATAAATACTTAGGTAACAAGCCAAATTCCATACTTTCTATTATTTTTTATTTTATTGTTTTTATCGAATTATTATTATTATTATATTATTAATTATTATTATTATTATAATATTTGCGAAGTTAGAAAAGCTAAAATAATGCATTTATACATATTACGTATACACTAATCATCAACAACAATAGATTAATTAGACATGACAATCATCATCTCACTAAAAAGATATTCCAGATTTGGTTCACCATTATGAAATAGATTACTATATAAAGGAATACAGATATGAATATTGATAAAAAAATATTAAATAATACCAACAAATCATCTCTTATCCTAGAGGAACATCCGGTGGATAAGTGTTAGTGCTACACAACCAAAAAGTTAAATCTTACAAGGTATATGTTATGTTGTGATATATTTATTTTAGAAAAATCTAGAAATTGTTCAAAAATAATCTCTTAAGCTAGTTGTAATGGTCTAACACCCCGGGTGAGGTGGCAGCTTCAGAGCGTAAGAAACCACCCCAAGGGGCGTGAAAGGGCATGAGTAAAGGTGAACATGTCACCACCGTGAGCCCTTTCACATGCGTGAGAACTATTAGGATTGTTGGCCAAGGTTTGAACCAATCATATACATCCTTTTTTGTAATCTGTTTAAATTTATTTATATTAAACATTATCTTAACAAGTGGTGGATAGTAAAACCATTACGCACTCTAGTATTGAGTGAGAGATTCCTGGTGATGTGGCAGTTGACCCTGACGTAATAGTCACTTTTTAGTGAAAAAAAAAGGAACGGTTACACATAAACTTATGAGCCTAAATGCTTTTAGTGTATATATCGATTTTTTAAGGCTTAGGACTACTATTTTTCCTTTAGCTTGAATTTTACTATAATCCTTATTCCTTATGCAATGGTTGGTTCTTTTCCTTACTAAAGCATATATCTTTCAAACAACATTAGAAGTTAACAAGACATGTCTGTTTAATTAAAACATTTTCTTAGCTTAAAATAGAAACTAGATTTATGCTCTGTGTGTTACGCTGCAAATATAATAAACGCAAAGCATTTATAACATAAATGTATTGTTAAGGGTTGTTATATATTGTCGCTTTCGAATACATATGGCTCTTTAAAAAATTCAACATAAAAGAAGAGCCTATTACTACTATAAGGAGAATACATTTACAAAAATAAGCAACCCAGCCGAATTTTTGTGTAATACAAAAATGCTAATCTTGAATACATAACACTTTGACAGCCTAGCTCTGAAACGTCTTGCTTCGACTTTTAGTTGAAGTTGGCAAATGTGAATCTTGTGGTGGGTTAGTGATGCTATTGCGTTCACACTACTAGAAAAGTGGTCATTTTGCTACGAAAATTTCCTACGCAAAAAAAATGCGTAGCAAATTCCGACATATTTGCGACACAATTCCTACGAAAAGAAAAACCATACTTTTTAGTCGAATTTGCTATACAATAGCTACACAAATACTAATTCTAAGCATTGCGCCGAAAATGCGTAGCAACTTGCAACACACTTGCGACGAATAAATTGTTATTATACTTAAAAGATTAGTTTTTTTTAACGGTGAGAATCTTTAACTTGTTGTGAGAGAGATCTCACACCCTCCTAAACAGAGGGCCCTAACCCTACTCTGACCAGACTATGTTGTCTTAACCGGGCCCACACTTGCGTCAGAGTTTGGCTTATAACGTTCCCCGGGAAACCATACCACCCACTGGCAGGGGATTACCCCGTCACAAGAGAGAATCTCTCTAGCGTAACGCACGGTGGACTAAAACCCGGGGTAGCTCCGACTCGAACTCTTGACCTAGGGTCTGGGAGAACTAGCCTTCATTGCCTTTATCCAGCAAATATGACACTAGTGGGGGTTGCACTTGAGTCTTCAAGGAGAACCCAAATCTTTCCAACCACTAGACAACAAGTGATGGATATATACTTAAAAATTAGTTAGTATTATTATAAACTATATGCAACGGAAATGCGTAGTAACTACCTGCGCATTTGTGACGAGACTATTATCATTATATAAGAATTATATTTAAGTGATCACTTGACTTTGCATTGTGTAGGTAATAAAAAAATATTGAAACGTACTCGTATTGAAACCAAAAACTATAATAATTATAAAATATTCATTTTTTCAATATTTAAAAGTTCAAATATAAGAATGATATAAATGTAATTGTTTAAATTAATCTCTCCTAAAAATCAAAAGAAAAATATATAAACAAAATAGTTTCATCCAACTCATAGAGTTAGAGCTGAGTGCGGGGAGGGTAAGATACAAGAACCAAAAAGAAGGAATTAGTGTTGGGAATAATTCGAAATTGCTTGGATAAATCTGAAGTCGTGTAATCACTATCAGATCAAACAATTGGAGTGGCTACTATCTTTGATCGGATAAAATCAGAAAAATTCTAGATTTTTTGTATGGCAATTTTTGATTGTGAGATTTTGGGGATTCATCTCAAATCAAAATTCGTCCAGGGTTTTCTCTAAAAAATTTGGGAGCGTATTTTCAGTTTTTCACAACTGATTGCAGTTTCAATTTTGAACAAAAACACCTTTAGTCCCTTAAGTTTTCAAAAGTGCATATTTAGCACGAAATTCAATTTCTGATGCATTTTCGACCCCAGCCAGGGGCTCCCGCCCTTGGACCCTGCTCCCAGGGGCGCTGCCCCCTTGGATTCCCCGTTAATCCCGATGACATTCAAATAAGCGTGCCCTCTTATTTGAACGTCACACGCAATCTCAAATTACACTAAAATATCCAACAATTAGCTTGATATTTAATGTTCATACTTCATAACGTGCATGTGTATGGAAGAAAAAAAAACAAAACATAATTGATAACGGGTTTGTAGCTGGTCAAGCATCTAGAAAAGCAGAATCAAAGAAAGTGGATAAACACACTAAAGCTTGCGTAGAGAACCAACATGTCTTTATCCCTTTTGCTTTTGATACCTTTGGCTCCCTAGCACCAGAAGTTATCCACTTCTTGACTAGGGTTCAACGGGTCATCCACAACAATTGTTCATCCCTAGGGGGGCTGGGGGTTTGTGTTTGGAGGATTAGGGTTTGCAATTCAGAAGGGGGTGGCAGAGCAGCTTGTTGCCCGTTTACCTTCTTTTTTGATGTAACAAATTTTTTATTAGAACTTATTAATCTTATTAAAAAAATTGTAGATAATTTAGAATTGTTATTTTTTTTCTCATAATATGCGTGCGTGTTTATTCAGAGAGAGAAGCAACACGTGTGCTTAGCTAGGTGAACCATCGGTTCAACTTTACGGGTGTAGAGCTGTCTTTACCGGTTTCATTGCAGGTACAAGTGCGCCATGAGTGACCCACACCCGGACCACACAGCTGGAGACTGGAGAGTGTAGACAGACTCGGGCGGTCTGAACTCAATGTATACGCGTTATCAAAGTATGATTGGGACTCTTACGCTATTTGACAAATGGCTTCATTTGGTACTCTTACGCTATTTGACAAATGGCTTCATGCAACACTAGTTTGGCCCTCAATAATTTACCACTTAACCTATTTTAATCATTTTATTATCATATATTCATATTATACTATATTTATATAAATTTTACCAGGTTAGAACCATGTGTATTACACGGGTTGAATAAATTTATATTTATACTATATAATAAAGTAAATCGTTTGAGGGACACGTAACGCTCTACGATCTCAATAGTTTTTTCTCGTCTTAAATAAATAGTTCAAGATAATATTTGTTAATAAGATTCAAAGTAAATTGTTTGAGAACACGTGACGCTTTATGAGGTGATCTTAATTGTTTTTTCTCGGCTAAATAAATAGATAAAGATAATATTTGTTAATAAAATGATTTTTTAGAGATAACGAATGACCCCTATATATTATTTTAATTACATTATTTTTTCTTTTTTATCTTTTACTCTTTTGTTTTCATGTATATATATCCAATATATGTTTTAGACTAGGGATTAATTAAATTACATTACAATTGACATGCCAATTGTAACTATGTGATAATAAAATAAGTATAAAAATCTATTTAATGTAAAAATGTAAGTGATGGTATAAGTATAATAAAATACATAAATAATAACCTATAACAAAATAGTTTATGTTAATACTCTAAAAATCTAATAAATGGTTGAGTTCATTTAAGAACTTGTTAATTATTTTATGATTACACATATGTAACTACAAGTTTACATATTTGTAATAGCAAATTATATATGTGTGTATTAACTAAATTACATATGTGTAAAAACTGATATGTAATTATAAATTACATGACATGTTGTTTAAAAATATTTTATAAAAATAAACCTGATACACAGGTACCTAATCTAGTGTATTTTATGTACGAAATAGTAAAACAACATATCTTTTAAAACCTCGTTTATTACCAGGTTGAACAAATGTAATTTATATATTATGTAATAAATAATTATATCTTTAAGAATCTCGTTATTAGTGTGAGTTCATTGGGGAACACTAAAAAGTAGGAACAGTGGGAACCAACTCAAACGAACTCCGATTGGACTCATTCCAGCGGCGTTGGAACTGGCTCGTCGAACCCTAACTAGGATCTCTTACCTCTAAACCCTAAATCCTAACCCCTAAACCTTAAATATATTAGGGTTTGGATTTAGGGTTTAGCTTTAGGGTTTAGTTTTAGGATTAATCATTAGTATTTTTGTTTAGCTTTAGGGTTTAGGGTTTTAGGGTTTAGCTTTAGTGTTTAGCCTTTAGGGTTTAGTTTTTGGCTTTATAGCTTAGAATTTACGATTTAGCTTAGGTTTTAGCCTTATTTTTTAGCTTTAGGGTTTAGGGGTTAGGATTTAGGGTTTAGGGTTAAGAGATCTTAGTTAGGATTCGACGAGCCGGTTCCAACGCCGTTAGAATGAGTTCAATCGGAGTTCATTTGAGTTGAATCCCCACTGTTCCCCACTTTTTTAGTGTTCCCCAATGAGCCTTCCCCCTCGTTATTATAGGGATTGAATAAATTTAAAATTAAAAAGGTTATATCTTTAAAAACCTGTGTATTGTAGAGTTTAATAAATATGATTTTTATACCAAATAATAATAAAAATATATCTTTAAATACCTTGTGTATTAAAGAGGTTGAATAAATAAATTTAGTATATTAAATAAAAAATATTCTCGTCAAAAACATGTTTATGGTATATAATACTAGGGTCAGGATACAATAGGAGGTTTCTTTGCCTAGGAAGGCTAGGAAGTAATCTTGACCATCAATTGATTTAAACAAGGCTAAAATTAAATGAGTGAAATAGAAGAGAAGAAAAGAGGCGTGTGTGTTTGTGTAAGGACATTCTAGTCAATCCAGAACAATAGTTTCTCTCTCCTCCAATTCCTCCCCCATTTTTTAAACGTTGATAAATCTTTCATACGACATTATTTTTTTATAAAAATTGCACCAAAAAAACGAGCGTTTTTTTATCTTTAAAACGAGTATGCTATTGCTATATTTTGAAAACCCAGTTGCGTAAAACGCAATTAGAAAAAGCCCAAAAAAGATAGTTAAAAAGCGCACCGAACCAAAACAGTGTATAACCAAACCAGCGATCTGTAAAATGCAAAAAGCAAAATAAAACCCGCACTGTGATTTGTAAGACGCAACAGTTAAAAAACGCAGCGAACCAACATCTGTCACAGGACGCTGTGTAAAACGCTTGGAACTGCATTCGTGTCCGCAGGACGTGCGGGTGCACACGAGTTCGACTAAATTCCGGTTCCAATTTGCACCCCCCTGCGCATCTGCGCGTAGGACTTATGGTGAAACATGTCATAAAGTTATGTTGGTTATGCAAAAGTTTCACCTTATAAATAACTTATACTTTGTCTCCACACCAATGTGGGACAAGTGGTTTACCATTTTGGACATCCATTCAAACACACTTAATTTCCAACATTATTATCACATAGTTTCATTTGAGGTTTAACAAAACCATCATAACACACAATGCTTTTTTATCTAAAAAACAATGAATTAAAACACAAAACAAAGTTTATTTCTAAAACGCAATTGACTAAAAATATAAAAGAAAGTGTACTTTTTAAAATGCAATAGACTAAAATCACAAAAGAAAAATGTCTTTTGTAAAATGCAATGGATAAAAAAACAGTTTTTCATTATTTTGTAAAACGCAATGGACAAAAAACACCCAAAAAGTTGTTTTTTTTCATTCTTTCGTAAAACGCAATGGATAAAAAACAGTTTTTTTTTATTATTTTGTAAAATGCAATGGACAAAAAACACCCAAAAAGTGTGTTTTTTCATTCTTTTGTAAAACGCAAGGATAAAAAAACAGTTTTTTTCATTATTTTGTAAAACGCAATTGAAAAAAAACACCCAAAAAGTGTGTTTTTTCATATAGTTTCATCTCAAGTCAACAAACCATCATAAAACACAATGGACTAAAAAACATAAAATAAAGTGTTTTTTCTAATAACACAATGGATTAAAAACCCAAAAAAATATGTTTTTCCTAAAACGCAATGGAGTAAAACCAAAAGAAAGTGTTTTTTTTTTTTCTAAAACGCAATTGACTAAAAAACACAAAACAAAGTGTTATTTCTAAAACGCAATTGATAAAAACACAAAAAAAATGTTCTTTCTAAAACGTAATGGAAAAAACACAAAAAAGAATGTTTTTCCTAAAACGTAATGAACAAACTACAAAAGATAATGTTTTTTCCTAAAACTAATTGACCAAAAACATAAATAAGTTGTGTTTTATTATTATGTTATAAAACAATTAAAAAACGCAATGGAATAGAGCCTTATTTTTCACTGTCTTATAAAAATATAATTCATGTAACAAACATCTCAGGTGTTTGTTATCAATATATGATAACAACACTTTTTTTAAATATAAACAATTAAAATAATTTTTAATAATAGAAAGCCCACACTTTTCAAAGATTCCAACGAAGCAATACAACATTGGCACCGTAAAACGCAATAGAGTATCTATGTACAGTAGACACTAAAAATCTTTAATAATAAAAAAAAGCTACATATCCAGTTCATTCCTACAAATCCCTCCCATTCTCTATTGTAGGATAAGAACAAAATAAAGGCAAATAATCAAAATCAATAAAACGCAATAAAGCCACAACTTTCAAAAGCTTCACATGAGCCATGACAGCTTCAAAATCACATACCTGCAACCATTAATTAGTGATTGGAGCTCTGCAAATCGATCATCTTCTAACATAAACCTAAAATTTGAATTTGAGGAGGAAGCATAAGCAAGTGCAAGAGAACGTGGGGCACCGATAAGGCTCCTGGTACAATTAAAGGCGGCGGTTTAGGAGGTGGCGGTGGCGGAGAGGTGGTGGCGGTGGGTGATAGGGTGGTGGAGTGGTGGTGGTGGTGTAGGGTTGAGTCGAAGAGAAACAAAATGGGTTTTTTAGATCTGGTTTATTTGAGATTGTTTGGACTAAAATGCCCTTTCTTATGATTTTTGTTATTTGTCACATGTCATCTGTTATTGCTTACTACCTTCCTACCCAAACCATACTTCCTATTTGATCTTTTTCCTGTAATACTGTAAGCTTTATAGTGTACACACTTTTTGTTCAGTGGAATTCTCCGTGTTTGGCATCGATTGTTTATCATCTTAGCATGCATACAAATCGGTATGCATATAAAAATATATGTTAGGGTTAATTTTAATTACATATCAAGAGGAATATAATATAAAGATTTAAAGTTGGAGATTGTTGTTACAAATAAGTATTTTTAAGTTTTGAATTAATGTTTATCAGCTTAGTTTAATTGTTCTTTTTTATCCACTAGTATACATAAAAATATACTAGTAAAACATATTTACTAAACTCTATTTATCTATTATCTTATAAAATGAGTTGTGACAAAATAAGGAAAACAGGTAGTAAGAGTTGAAACTTTCTAAGACGGCGAGTTGTTTTTTTTTAACAAAAGATAATGCAAAAATAAGACGAAGGAAGTAAAAGATAAATCTTATCGTTAAGATCAATGATATAAAATTTCTAATAAAGCCCCACACGCTCCCAAACGCTCATTTCCATCGTCACAAATTAACAATCACCGAGCCTTTAGTTATTAACTATTTTAAAATAACTAGTTTTTAACTTCCTGCGTCGCGGTGGGGCTTAAACCCGTGTCTGGTAGCTCGAATGTCACACCATAGCCAACGACCACTAACACTAAAAAAACTCGTATAGAAAAAGAAATGAATAACGCAAAAAAAATAAAACCGAACGAAAAGAGAAATAGACGTAGAAACTTTGAACCACACACGTGAAACATAAAACACAGAAAACAATAACTAAATCGATCTAAGACCTGTGTGTTGCAATGGCCGTTAAACCGGAAAAAATATTCATAAACACGCACGTTGTGATTTTGTTAACTTGAAAAGTTTAGATCAAAACGTAAAATAAAAATTAGTAAAAAGTAAAGTGAAAAAGTATTAGATGTTAAATTATTAAAAATCTAAAATTATTATGGTTAAAAGTAATATAAAAAAATAAAGATCGAAAAGGTACAATCATGCATGCCAAATTTCAACAAATAATGCATTATAAAGTTGCAAATTAATATATAGCTAAAGTTAATTTTTCTATCGTGCTTTTTTCGCAAATTTTATTAATCGAGTGGGGTATGCTTGCGTGTTGCAGGATTTCGGTTTAAATAAAATTTATATTGAAAGATAGATAAAAATAAGCATATCGCAACGGTTTATTCAGAAACCTATAAAACATTATTTTGAAAAGAAACAAAACATAACATCGTCCGGAAACCGTAAAAATGAATACCGACATAGGTTTTAATTATACCGATATTGGCACCGACGTTGTTCAATCCGTATTGGTTCGGTTTATTTCATTATTAATATGTTACCGGCAATCAACATAGTTCACGACACAGTATACAACTTGGTTCGTTATGGTACTAGTACTCAGTATAGCCAACCATGTATGTCTAAAGTCCTGTTTTACATCAGTCAATAACCATACCGATATCGGTACCGAAAATACAAATATCGATGCCGATTAAATTTGGCCGATATCAATTTGGCTTGTTTTGGTACTGGTACGACAGGGTCAGACATTATTAGAGATGGCAAAAACACCCGAGCCCGACGGGTATACCCGAAACCCTAAGCATTTGGGACGGGTATACACGATACTCGACAGGTATTAGGCGAGATGAGTATGAAAAAAAAAATGATTTCACGAGTATGGGATTAGATATACGCGACCCGATTACCCAAAACTATATATCCGAACACTTTTAATATTTTCTATTACTTTTCTTTAACTATTGTTTAGTAATGTTTTATTTTTGTAGTTTTATTATTTGAAAAATAAAATTTTCATTTGAAATAATAGTTGCGTGACATTATTTATATTTATATGCTATAAGATACAATTATTTTTTTGAGATAAATATTATGATATATTTACATTTTTAAATATATCAAATATTATTATGGTGATGATGATATGTATGTTAATTATTTTTCATAATTTAATATATCATATAGATGTTTAAAATATAAAATTATAAAGGAATATAACATATATATACATGAAAATCCTAACGGGTGTACCCGATCAGGGGCGGATCTAGAGCATGTTAAGAGGGAAACCCCGCTACCGCTTGGCGCTCCGGCGGTAGTGTAAGTTTTGGAAAAATTTGACGTTTTTCGAATTCGTTACGTTTTTTATAAAACGTTACCGTTTGACGGATTTTCTAGATCCGCCACTGTGCCCGATGTTGTTTTTTACTCAATATCGTTTTCGGTACAAGTACCGAATAATTTTTTTTATCAAAATAAAGTTGTGCAGACATCGATTCAATTCGGTAAATACTTATACATATTATTTTAACCATATAACTGTAAAAATTGTTTAAACAATCATACATATTATTTTAACCGGGACAAATAAGATTATATATTTATATATCATTTAACCACATCAAATCATGATGATGATGATGCAATACCAGAAATTATGTGATATGCTGGTTTCAGTGTGACCAATAACTTAAAAGTAAGTGATTTACATTTCTAACGTAACCATTATGTAATCTCTTTATCGGCAATAAATATATCCATTAGTTTCCTAACTAAAATAGTCATATTTTATTATTATAATATTTAGTATTAAGATCCCTTTATCGGCAAAACCCCAACGGCTACTTATGCTTTAATTACCAGGAAACCAACATTGACAGCTCCATGTTAACATCTCCACATCATTATTTAGCCGTTTGGTTGGTTGCCATGTTCATTGTTCAACCTCAACCACTACCATATAAACACCACTTTCACAACCTCTTTTATTTTTATTATTATTCATATAATAAAAAAACTTTGACTTCGTCCACCACCATAATTCATAAACCTTTATTAACACAACTATATATACATGACACAATACATTACATACCACTCATTTCATTCACAAACAAACACATATTAGCCTAGCCTTTCATCTCACACATAATTCACAAATGGATTGCTTGGTACTACCCGTAACAATCTTTAGCGGCGATTGTTCTGTCATCGACTAGGTTATAAACAACTAACCGACAACGACGACGACTTCTTTGTGGGTTCGGAAGTAACAACATTGTCAATCATCATCACCAACTACTCTTAAAATTACTGTCAATCACACGTAAATATAGTAGTGATTGTAAAGTCAATATTATTGTTATACCCTTGTATTTCTCCTTGTAATTAGCTTTGTAATCATCTATATATTAATAACAAAATCTTTCTAATAATCAAGAGAAATTCCTTGACTTTCATGGTATCAGCCTAATCGCTCCTCTCATCAACCTTCTTCTTCTCCAACAACTAACCATGTCATCCTCCTCTACCACCACCACCGAAACCAAACTTCCCATGGCAACCATACTCCACATGCTCACTATCAAACTCTCATCCACCAACTATCTCTATTGGCAAAATCAACTCCTTCCGCTCCTTGCTAATCAGGGACTTCTCGGCCACGTCGATGGTTCTATCCCTCCACCTCCGAAAACACTCACCCTTGATTCAAAAGAACAGTCCAACCCCGCTCACGCAGCCTGGCTTGTCTCCGATCAACAGGATGTCCTCATCCTCAACTCCTCTCTCACCGAGGAGGCTGTTGCTGAAATGCTCGGCCTCTCCACTACTCGCCAGATCTGGACTGCCCTAGAGGCAGCCTACAGCAACACCTCCTTAGAACGGATGCATCTGCTCCATGATAATCTTCGTCAGTTACCCAAAGGTTCATCTACGGTTGCTGAATATGGCCGAAAATTCAAAGCCATCTGTGATTAACTATCGGCCATTGGTCATCCTGTTAGCGACACGACAAAACACACTGGTTCCTATGTGGTCTTGGTCCCACGTTTGAAAGTTAGTCCACTGGTATTCGCACTCTCGTGAACCCCTTTCCTTCCGTGAATTGCTCACCAAAGCGGAGAGCCAAGAATAATTTCTTCTTACCATTCATCCACCCACCCCTCCTACCGTGGCCTTTGTTGCTCAACAAACCCATCATCGATCCTCCGGCTCACCCGCTAATCGATCCAGATCTGACCTTCTGGATCTAGCTCCCACAACCGTGGACAAAATCATTCCAATGGTACCCGTCGGCCACCTCATTGTCAATTGTGTTGAAATAACGGACACTATGCCAACAAATGTCCGCAACTCTCCTCCTTCGTGGCATCGGTTACAGACAGTGAAAGGATTGCTAGAGCTTTTCATGCTCAATGCCATGTTTCAAATGATGATGCACCCGACTGGACCGCCGACACCGGTGTCAATATCCACATGACTGATAACACTGGTAATCTGCAATCCTTTTCTCCTTATACAGGACCCACATCAGTCATCTTTGGTAATGGGCATTCATTACCAATTACTCACAAAAGATGTGTCTCACTTCATAAACACTTTAAATTAAACGATGTTTTGGTTGTTCCATCTTTGACCCGAAACCTCCTTTCTATTAGCAAGTTGACAAATGATTATCCTGTTGATGTGTTATTTTCTAATTCATTCTTTGTCATTCAGGACCGAAAAACAAGCCAGCCTCTCGCTCAAGGTCGGTGTGAAAACGGTCTCTATGTGCTTCGAGACAAGTCTTTTGCTTTTGTTGCTTCCATTTCGTCAAACAAAGCCTCATTCGAATTATGGCATAATCGTTTGGGTCATGTTGCGTTTGATACTATTTCTATTTTAAAAAGACTTGGTTGTTTATCTTTTACTTCAATTTTACCAAAGCCTAATTTATGTTCTCCATGTCAACTTGCTAAAGCTCACAAATTACCATTTGAAGCAAACGAAAAACATGCTTCCCATCCCCTAGATCTTGTTCACTGTGACCTATGGGGACCATCACCAGTAATTAGCAAAGATGGTTACAAATATTATGTCGTGTTTGTGGATGATTATTCTAGATTTTCGTGGCTATATCCTCTTAAAACCAAAACTGAATTTTATACGGTTCTTCAAACCTTTTTGCGTTTTAATGCAAACCCAACTCTCTCGCAAAGTAAAGGTTTTCCAAAGTGATGGCGGTACGGAATTCACTAATAAAATTGTGCAGAAAATCTTTGACGAAAACGGCACCTTTCACTCGTTTTTCATGCCCATATACCGCTCCTCAAAACGGTCGTGCCGAAAGGAAGCACCGTCACATTGTAGAAACCGGTTTAGCCATGCTCTTTCATGCACGTGTCCCCATCACCCATTGGGTCGATGCGTTTAGTACCGCTACATACATCATCAATCGATTGCCCACAAAGGTCTTACATGAAAGTCACCTTTTGAGATACTATTTTCCATACGACCCACTTACACCAACTTTGTGTTTTCGGATGTTGTGTCTATTCATATCTACGTGATTATGCTCCACACAAACTTGCACCACGAGCATTCCTTGTATCTTCCTAGGCTATGCTCTTCAATACAAAGGGTATAAATGCTTTGACCCCGCATCCTCCCGTACGTATGTGACCCGACATGCTCGATTTGATGAATTTTTTTTTCCTTATGCCAGCAACTCCTCACACACCAACATTGCAAACTTATGTCTTTCCACATTTAATGAACCTACATCATTTTCTACTCTCCCACCTCCACCACCCAACCCAACAAACCACACATCAACACCCACCTCTGCTCCATCATGTTCCATATGTGATCACCGTCCTCCTACTCAACCACCCCCATCTCCTTCCCCAACCGCCAACCCCCCACCATCACCTACACCCTCATCCCCTTCATCACCTTTGCTACCATCTCCTCACACTCCTCCATCCTCACCCATCCCCTTCCCACGTCATCTACCTCCTCTCTCTCATCCCCTATATCGAATTCGGTCCCGTCACCACCCGCACCACCTCACCGTATGGTTACACACTCCAAAGTTGGCACTTTCAAACCTAACCCCAAACACACCTCCTACTTAGCCAGTACCATGCAATCCTGCCTTCATGCTGCCCTACTCACCACCACAATTCCAAAGGGGTATAAAAGTGCTTCAAAAAATCATCATTGGACTCATGCAATGCAAACAGAATATAATGCTCTTACCAAAAATTGCACGTGGACCCTTGTGCCAAGATCTTCAACTACAAATATTGTTGGTTCCAAATGGGTATTTCGAATTAAATACCGTTCCGATGGATCATTGATCGCTATAAAGCGAGACTTGTCACTCAAGGTTTCACTCAAATACCAGGACTTGATTTCAATCATACTTTTAGTCCGGTAGTAAAAGCATCCACTATTCGCATTGTTCTCTCTTGGCTGTCATCAACGGTTGGTCTCTTAAGCAACTCGATGTAGACAATGCATTTCTCAATAGTCACATCTCTGAAACCATTTATATGGAGCAACCTACCGGGTTTGTGGACCCAAAACTTCCCAATCACGTATGCAAGCTCAACAAGGCCCTCTACGGTCTTAAACAAGCTCCTCGAGCTTGGTTTCATCAGCTCAGTACCTTTCTTTTCTCATACGGCTTCAAATGTAGTCGAGCCGACCCTTCCCTTTTTATCTTTCTTGATGGCGATTCCATCATGTATCTTCTAGTTTACGTGGACGATCTCATTCTCACAGGAAATAAATCCACGTTACTCAGTAACTTCACCACTCGTCTACATCAGGAATTCGCTATCAAAGATCTCGGCTCCTTAAACTACTTTCTTGGTCTCGAGGTTGTGCATACTACCGAAGGATTTTTCCTCACTCAAACAAAATATGCAAATGGCATCCTCACTCGAGTTGGCCTAACCGACACCAAATCTGTCCCTACCCTCTCTCAACATCCGACACCTTTACCAAAGAAGGCACCCCGTATTCCGATCCCACCCTCTATCGCTCCCTTGTTGGAGCACTTCAATACTTAACCATCACTCGACCCGACTTGTCATATGCGGTCAATCAAGCCTGTCAACACCTCCATTTACCCACTGAACACCACTTCCAATTGGTTAAGCAGATACTTCGTTATGTCAAGGGAACTATCTCTCATGGGTTAGTATTCACACGTTCTACAACTCCTTCTATCTTAGGTTATTCGGATGTGGATTGGGCACGATGTATTGAGACACGTAGATCAACTTACGGCTACTCAGTTTTCTTGGGTGGCAACTTAGTCTCATGGAGTGCTAAGAAACAACCAACGGTCTCAAGATCAAGCTGTGAATCTGAATATCGTGCAATGGCAAACGCCGCCGCAGAAATTGTTTGGATTACTCATTTGTTGCAGGAACTTCATGCTCTTCCACCTAGCCGGCTAACTCTCTTATGTGACAACAAGAGTGCATTATTCATGAGTCAAAATCCGGTCTCTCATAAACGAGCCAAGCACATCGACTTAGATTATCACTTTGTTCTAGAACTAGTTATGTCCGGCAAATTACACACTAAGTTCGTTCCTACCAAGCTTCAACTTACGGATATTTTCACTAAAAGCTTGCCACGGCCACTCTTTGAGCAATTTCGAGACTTACCTACGAGTTCAACCACCGTCGTTTCGCTTGCAGGGGGATAATAACCATTGTCAATCATCATCACCAACTACTCATAAAATTACTGTCAATCACACGTAAATATAGTAGTGATTGTAAAGTCAATATTATTGTTATAGCTTTCCTTGTATTTCTCCTTGTAATTAGCTTTGTAATCATCTATATATTAATATCAAAATCTCTCTAATAATCAAGAGAGAATTCCTTGACTTTCAGGAAGACCCAATCATGGTGGTGGTGGGCAAGGAAAAGAAGAAGTTTTTGGTGGATCCATTTGTGTTAGACGAAAACCCTTTTAGGGTTTTGATTGATTTGGTGAATAACAAGAATAAACATTCATCATCATCAAGAAGAATGATGAATGATTTGCAAAAGATGAGAGTGTTGTATGTAGATGTCGATGCCATATTGTTTGAGCACATGCTATGGTTGATGCATAATGATTCATCTTCTTTGTTCAACCTTAATCTCAAGGAGATTATTGATTTCTATGCTCAAGATTACTAGCAAGGCCTAATTATATAATTAACTAATTATATTTAATTAATTATTATCTGATTAATTAATTTTCTTATAAGATATGATATTATTAGTTACTATACACACAAAGAAAAGATTTGTTTAGGTTATAATCTTTTTGTTGTCTTATTTTTCTTGTATTAATCGTGGGTAAATACATACTCTTGTAATTTTTATATAGCACAAATATTCATACTGTTTTTAATATATTGATTGTGATTAGTCTAATCTTTCTCTAGCTTGTTGTGTGTTTATTGACATAAATATCATTTTTTGAAATGTTATGATCTAATATTTGCGACCGCTGAGTCTTGGGAAATCGTATCCTAAACGAATGAATCTGGCTGTTAAAGGTATTGTTGTTCCATCTATTATTTACCCTGTGTGTAATGATGGGCCAAAATCAACTCTACATGTATTTGGTGAATGCGGTTCGGTAAAAAGGATTTGGGATTTAGTTGATGGGTGGGTCGATGCGAAATTACCTGTTCTAATTCCCTGATCTAATGAATTGGCTCGATAATTCGTCCTTTGTATCGGCTAAAGAGAGATCATAGGGTTGCTGTTTTATGTAGTATGGTGGGCTATCTAGACGGTTAAGAATGGTACGACTTTCATGAAAAGTCTAGAAAATGCGTTGTTGTTTGATGATGTTATTTATTTATTTATTTTTAGTATTTGAGTAGAAAGAATAAGTGCAAAATAGTTTTAATATAGTGGTTGCAAAATCCTCTATTAATCATGTAACTTTTCTTTTTCCGTCCGTCTACTATATTGTTAGTCGCTGCATAACAAAACATCGCTGTTAAAAAAAATAAGAATAAAAAATACATTTAATACAAGTTTTGTATTACAATTGAAATTTTGATTTAAAAAAAACTGGTAAACTATAAACATTTATTTAGCATTAACATTTTTCATATTTCGAAACCACAAATTCGCTCTTACGCACCGTTTAACTATACCGAAGACCAAGATATAGGATTATTACCGTTGTCTTTGCTTTAAAACTTGGACACCTGGATGCATATGTCACCACGTGACATATCTTTACTTTGTATGTTGATATATATCTTTAACAGAATTTTGTCTATCATATACATAATAATAAAAACTAGTAAGATATACTAAAGAGCCTGTAGCCTAATGGTTCGCGGTATATAATAAGATATTCTTCCCATGTAGTTGAAGGTTGTAGTCTCACTATTAGACGTATTAGTGTAGATTTATGAGTAGATTTAGAGGGTGTGTTTAAGCCAGTTGTTCTTAAGCATGATGTTATCTATTATTATTTAGCCGAACAAAAAAATACAATAACGATAATGATAAAAAAAATTAATCAAATAAAAAATTAATTATATTAGACCTATTAATAGATATGTATTTTTTCCAATCTCAAAAGTTGATCTTTGAACTTTAAGTCATGTAAAATTTAGATGATTTTTATTCTTTTTCCTGATTAATATATATTATGGGTATGTTTGGCATGAAACATTTAGAAGCTTTAAGGAGCTTGTAGCTTTAAGCTTTTAATAAAAAACTCATATTCAATAAAAAGTCTTGTTTGGTTGAATGAGCTTGAAACTTTTAGGTTAGGAGCTTGAAGCTTTTGGTTGAACGCTCCTAGTAGGGTATGTTTGACAAAAGTAGCTGGTGGTTGGTGGCTGGAAGCTGGTAGCTAGAAGCTGGAGGCTGGTGGCTGAAAGCTGGTAGCCGGAGGCTTTTTAATTATATTTAGGTGTTTGGCAGAGTAGCTGGAACTTTTAATAAAATGTATAAAATGACCAAAATAGACATTAAAAAGTTGGTGCATTAAAAAATTCATTATCTTTAGAGGTTAAAATAGTCCTTTTTTCCCTAAAAGCTTGTAGCTCCTTCTAAACGCTACTAGTAGGAGCGTTCAACCAAAAACTTGAAGCTCCTAACTTAAAAGCTTGAAGCTCCTTCAACCAAACAAACCTTTTTTTATTGAGCATGAGTTTTTTCTTAAAAGCTTAAAGCTAGAAGTTCCTAAAAGCTTTTAAAAGCTCCTTAGATAAAATTATGTTACATCAAAGCTTTTTTTTTTAACTGGTAACTAAATTATTGGATAAGCATCATCGGATGCACTCAATCGAGCAAATGCATCAATTCCTTTATAACGATCAGAGTTGGATGCATACCCGAGCCACCAAGCCACCAGTTCCGGGGAAAACCCGCCCGCCCGAAGGCCCACTGCGGTAAAACCCAGTTCGGCTCGGTTTCAAACTGGCGATCTCCAAAGAGGTCTAGTCCTAAACTTCATTGCCACCACAAATGTCCTTCAAAGTGATGCTAGTGGGAGTTGAACTTGAGACCTTAAGGAGAGAAACCAAGTGACTAACCACTAGACCAACTTGTCAGGACTACATCTATGCTACTTGAAGTACTTAAAGGCCGCGGGGTGTGGTGGGGCTTGAGTTAAAGGTTTGGGTTGACATGTGGCGGAGGTAGGCCACATCAGACCACCCAAAAAATGTGGGGTGGAGTGGTGTGGCTTGATATGTGGTATGTATTAGGGTTGTTCAGAATTCGTTTCGAATTCGAAAAATTCAAAATTCGTTTAAATTCGATTCGATTATCAAGATTCGTTTCGATTAAAAGAATTCAAATTCGATTCAATTCGAGTCAAGTTAATCGAATACGAATTTATAATTTCAAATTCGATTCGAATAAAAATATACATTTTTTTATTATTTTTATATATGATACATATATAACTTTTATTAAGCTATATTATAAATTATTTTCAACTTTTTTTACAAGTATTAAAATTACACATTAACAAACCTACTACATGGCCTATAACTAAAATCTAAGTAACGAATCTATCAATAGATTTATAACCCTATAAATATTAACTTATAATCTGGAGTGGTTATTCCCGAATTCTCCTTTTGAATTTTAGACTTATGATATTTTATTTGGAACTTTTTAATGTGATATCATGCTTTATGGCTGCTTTAAAACTTATGTTTCATTTTGATAGTTTTTACATGCTTTTAAAGAATCTGAATTTAATCAAATTTATCCGAATTGATTTGAATTCGAACTTTTAATCGAATACGAATTGGGTTTTTTATTCGAATATAAATTCGAATCGAATTCAATAAGTTTTAATCGAATTCGAATCGAATACGAATTCAAGTGAAAATAAACATTATTCGATTAATTCGATTCGAATCATTCGAAAATTCGATATTCGATTCGATGAACACCCATACTATGTATAATAAAAACACACAATTATATTAATTTAAAAATAAAAGTTACATAAAATCTTAAAAATTTTAAAAAAATCTACTAATTAATTTCTAAAAATTAAAAAAAAACTACATAATAAATCCTAGAAAATAAAAAAAAAAACTTCATAATAAATCCTTTTTTTTTTTACAAAGTACAGTAAATATTAAAGTGGGGAATCCAATGAAATCCCACATTCCCGTCGTGCCTATACTCGATCTTCGCAATCTCCACTCGATCGTCGTGGCTCAAGTCGCCCGCAGGGACACGGTCGAAACAAACTTTAAACCGATCAAGCTTTGGTTTTAGCTCAGGCCACTTATATTGACACACGTCTAGGTTGTGGCGCGTGTTTCCAACATGTTGTTGGTATTGTTGAAACACTTGTGTCCAACAAGCGGTTTGACCACGACGTAGCCTTCGTTGTGCGTCAACGATCGACGTCCCTAACGCTATCTCCTCCTCCTCGGTCCAATGAACCATTTTCGTTTTTTGGATTGGTTTTGGATGAAGATTTGTGTTTGAAGAAAGTATAAGTGAAAAATATTGTTGTTTGTGATGAGTATTTATAGGTAAAAATTGGTAAGATTTTTAAAATTTGATTTACTAGCTAAAACCACCATGGCCAACGGCTAGCCCAAACAGTCATATATGACCAGCCAATCCTAGCCATCCACATCATCGCTCGCCCATGTAACAACTCTCCAAAACACCCGAAACCGAGCCGTAACCGGCGAACCGGACACGCACCACGAGACCCGACTCGAAAAACGAAGAAATTCCACCAGGACGTCTCAGGCGACACTCGCCAGGAACCCTAGCATCTCCCGCAACGTGGGGGAAACGTCCAGGTGACGTGTCTCCGTTTCGCGACGTCTGGCTAGGCTATTCATGCACGTAGCCTACCTAGGCCATGTAGGCTTCCCCCGCGCCACACGAGGGGTTTCTTGAGCTCTCCCGCGACGCGCGGGAAATGACAAAATCGGGTATAAAAGAAGCGGCATGGGACTGAAATCGTCGCTCACTTTCGATCCTCTGAATCGATCGTATACTCTCAGAATCTCTGTTTCTCCGCCAAAACCCCCTCCCCCTAAACCCCGAAACCTGCGAAGCGCTTCCCGTTGTAAGTATCTTAACCCCCGATCACTAATTCTTTACCCTACCCGAGTTAGAACTCGCCAACGCATGTCAAGGCTCTGCCCGACTGAGTACGTTGTGGTTCTACCTTGTGTTGTATGGTTATCCTACCCGATTGATTTAGGACCCACCGGCGCATGTCAAGGCCCTGCCTGACTACGCACGCCGGGGTTCTGTCTCGGTTTTATGGCTAAAAGTGACCTGGGGTAATTTACTAACACATGTGCATTGTATGTTTTAAATAAAAATTCCAGGAAGTAATCAAGAATTTTCACCAGGAACTCCGTAGGAATACCTAAGTTTTCAAAGTGAGTACATTCTCTTTTTGTAAACCTTTTTGCGAGTCAAAATATTTTAATTATGCTTAACAGTGATTGAGTATATGTATTCTACAATTACTGCCGGTATGTTGGGGTTTTGTATACGAAATTTGAATCCGTTACCGTTGGACAAATGGATTTTTGCCAATGCGTAACATGACCCACAAGTCAGGAGTGACAGTACTGATTAGGTAATGCTGTAGATATAAACATTGTAAATGCTGATGCTCTCAATAACTGTAAAGCTATAAAACTTGTTTTGATTATACTGGGATGTATTCACCAGTATTTCTTGCTGATAAAATCTTTTTAAAACGCGTTTCAGGTAACTTAATGTGAAGCTAATAGAAGCCAGCTGGAGAGCACTGAAGGCTTAGAAAAGTGGTTATAAAAGTTACCTAAATAAACGGAGTTTATGTTTTCCATAAGTCAGAGTTTATCCCTACTAATGTATTGTAATTGAAACTTGGGTTTTATCCCATTTTGTGTAATATAAAAGTTTGGTGTTTTGAAACTCTGATAAATTATTTCCTAACTACGATCCTGATGTTGTAATTCCACTGCCAAATTAATAAACACCGGTACCACCAACTCTGTGTCTCGCGGCTCCCGCTCCCGGGGTAGGGGTCGGGGGTTGCCACAAAAGGTGGTATCAGAGCCATGCCACTGGTTTAAGCCATTTAGGTGTTCTTTTACATACCTAAATTTTATCCTATTGTGTTAGGAAATATCTATAACTTCTATGATTATTTTGTGTTAATCTGACAAATTTTCTTAGTTTACAGTATGAGTGATCAGGGTACTTCTGACGCTTATCGTCACCTACCTCATTCTCCCATAGATGAAGGAGCCTCCCAGTCAACCGCTGGATCCACTACCGATTCCAAGGGAATCTTCGTTTTCAAAGCCAAAGCTGTAGAACCTTTTCCCCCTAAAAAGAGAGGTTGGTTTAGTCGAGGCCATGGAGAGAGGAGGAAAAGATTAAGACAAGCTCAACAGCAAGCCATAGCAATTAGAAATACCCAGAACCCAGAAGCTAGGCCCTTGTGGGAAGAAGAGTTGGATAGACAATTAGCAAATTTTCATCTGTATGGAAATATAGGAGGAGAGCCTAATTTCAACCAAGCAGCAAATCCAGAACCACAGATACTTCATTTATTTCCCAACCAACCCATGAATCTAGACCAGAACCAGGGGAACCAATTTCCAATCCCAGCCTTTGACCCCAACGAGGAACCCAGGATTCTAGCACCAAATCCTCTAAACCTATGGTGGGCCAACAACTGGGAAATACAACAATTACTGGAAAACCCATTCCCCTACGAAGAACCAATTCCACCTTACCCTGAACCAGTGCCAGCCCTAGTACTACCCATGGAACATGTGGAAGAACTTCGCCAGCTTGGAGATGAACTGGTGGAGGAGGGAAACCGAATTCGCCAAATCGGAGAAAAGCTCGTCTGGAAGTATGACGACGAGAAATGTAGTTTTAAGCAACCGCCATGTCACACCCCGACCCGCAGCGGAAAAGGTGATCGGGGCATGATTGGGTTATCATCAAAGCTCATGACATTTATTATGCGTTTCATATTCATTAATACAATTTAATGGAAATTTACAATAAGAATTACAATATATTCTAACTATCAATCTAAGCTTCTTTGTTCTCTTCTAAGGCATTTCCTATGTTTTTCCTTGCTTCAACCTGTTCACCTGTATCATGTGTAAAAAGGTTTTGGATCAACATAAAGTTGGCGAGTGAATCCTATGGGAAAACATTTGAACAAGTTTATTTAAATTGATTATGAAATATGTGCACAACCAAACATGAGTAAAAATAGATGTAAACTTATTCAACAATCATAAGATATTAAATAAAACACACATGAACAATAATGGAACATTTAGAGGCACGCGATGCTCAACTCGTCTCTCACGAGGAACTGAGGGGCCTAATGAATGAATTGCATAAACATGATAATATGAATGACACAACTACAAACAATATAAACTCAATGATACACACATGAACAATAATGAATTTGATTTGAGGCACGCGTTGTTCAACTCGTCTCCCACGAGGAACTGATGGGCTTAATGAATGAGTTTCATATAATTTGACAAAAGGAAATAAGTAATCACAACAATATAAACAATCTAAGTTTAGATCATAATGTGGTATGGCACAAGTTTAAATAAACAAGTTAATTATTTTTATGACACATGACACACCCCAAAACGTGTAATTTAAAAGGGGAAGTTGTAAGATTCACTCACAGTGGGTGCGTTCGGTTGATGAGGTTGAATGCACGCGAAGTGGTTTTAACCACGAGTGAGATTAACCTAGATAAATCGCATTATGGTTTGGTAAGTAAACGGATTTTATTAATTTATTTTAGTAGGATTGTTGGGTGTATTTTTGTGAGTTTAAGGCTATTTTCTAACCTTAAAAATGTTATTTTTAAGTATTTTTAATTGATTTTTAATTAAAATAATTAAATAAAAATAATAAAAAAATTTGATTTTTTTTTTGCTACAGTGACCGTTGACTTTGACCGGTTGACCATTGACTGACCGTTGACCGGTTCGTATGCGTATTGTTGTGCGCTGAGTGAGGCTCGAACCCGAGACCTCCCGTACGCGTGCACGCAGCTCTACCAACTGAGCTACGTGTCTAACCCGTCATATATCTGTTTTTAATTATATTTATATATTAATTAATTTAAACAGAAAATCCTTTTATTTAAAAACGATTTAATTTGATTCGGACGGTGCGCTCCACAGGTCTCGAACCCGGGACCTGTGGCTTAAACTAACACACAGTCCACCGCTGGACTGTGTGTTTAACATGTTATATAATCCGATTTTTATTATACTTAAATACAAACTGAACATTTTCTTTTCTGCCTTAAATAAAAAGATAGATAATTGTCCGAGTCGGTGCAGAAGACCGGACTCGAACTCGCGTCCCGTGATTAAACATACACACAGTCCACCACTGGACTGTGTGTCTAACTTGGTTATTATTCCGGTTATTAATATACTTAACATATACATAAAATGAATCCGGTTCAGTTAACAAAAAAAGAAATTTTTATTAAGGCAGCGTGTGTGGAAACAAGATTCAAACTCGAGACCTTTGCGTTTAATGTGCACACAGTCCACCGCTGGACTGTGTGTCTAACCCGAGTTATTTCTTGATTTAAATTATACTTATCAGTTACTGGTTCATCGTCTTCTTCGTCGGATTTTAACCAGAGTCGGAAAATCCGACTGGTTCGATGTGTTAAATCATGTTCTTTAGCGTTTTATGATTAATCAAAGGTGAGATATAAATAAAAAGAAAGGAAATTTGGCGTGAGGTATACCGACTATCTTCCTCTGTTTTCCGGCAGAACTCCGGCGACAGCAATAGGCTCCGGCGTCAGGTGTCTTGCAGCAGCGAGCCTTCAGAAAGTTTGAAAAAGGTATGGGTGACTTCGGTATAAGCTTAGGGGGTTCAATAAGGCTCGGAAATGGAGAACCCGGTTTTCCGGCGACAAACAGAAAAATTCCGGCGAGAGAGTTTTCGCCGAGAAAGGGTGTGGTTTTGAGCGAAAGTGTTTGCAGAGGTTCGAGGTGGTTTTTATAGGGCAAATCGTCGATGTATTTGGCCGATTTCCAACTGGATTCATTGGTTTAAATTTCTCCGGCAGTTATAACTTTGGTCGCGGACTAAGACATCGGCGATGTCTTAGTAAATGTTTACGTTATAACGGAAGATGTCGTTAAAACTCGCGAGATTGCCGGGATTTCCGACGACTGAACTTTTGGGCGCCGGTTTTGAATTCGGAACGTCAAGATATCAATTAAATGATCTTAATGGTTAACAAAAGACATCAGTGGCGCAGTGGTTTTTGTGTTGTGTGTTAAGTTGTTTGTTGATCGGTACTGACCCGGGTTCGAAACCCAGCAGAAACAAAGTATTTTTATTTTGCGATTTTTAACAGTTTTTCAAAAACTAATTATATATTCCCGTATAATAATTGATTATGTATCGTTTAAAATTATTTTGGGCATTTAATTCGCAACGAAAATTTTAACTGACTGTTCGGTTGATAAACGGAGCGGGTTTGGTAAATCCGTTTTTGACGGATGTTACTATATATGTATATATATATGTGTGTATTTTGTTACATAGTTAGAAAAAAACTAAACTAAAATAGATATAAACTATATACCACCTATATACATATATCGATGCATAATTACTAATGTTTGAATTACAGTTACGTTTGTAATAGACGCATATATATGAAAAGAGTAAAAGTCGCAATGCTCGACGATTTTGGTTCACTGTGTTGTGTGATATTTATTATTCTGTGATATTAATACCCGATAAATGTTTACGATTTAGATGTCAGACGAAGTAAATCAGGAAATCCAGAATAATGATAATAACGAGAATCAAATGAATAAAAGTGCTATCGAACACATAGTAGCCCAAGGAATCATCGATGCTATGCCCTATATTATTGATACGATTAAAAGGCAGAAAAAGATAAGTCCGGAAACGGAAGTAAACGCGTATCCTCTGAACCAAATCATAGCATGAACGGAAATCATGAACTATTAATTCAAGCTCCTATTCCAAAAAGAAGAAGAACCATCTCATATGGTTGTTCTTATAAAGAATTCTTATCATGCAAACCGATAGAATTCTCAGGCAATGAAGGAGCTATTTCAGCCTTACACTGGATAGAAAAGACAGAAGCAGTTTTAAAAATAAGTAAGTGTGCCAATGAGGATAAAGTTATGTATGCTTCTAATCTTTTTAAAGATGCAGCTTTAGAATGGTGGAATACCATTCTTCAGTCCAGAGGAAGTGACAGGGTTTACAGTATGGAATGGAACAACTTTAAGGAAATAGTTGAAAGGAAATCCTCCTCATAATGAAAAGGAACAAATTGATAACAAGTTCCTAAATCATAGAATGACTGGGGTAAATTGCAAAGATTATACCACTACATTATTTGAATATGCAAGGATTGTACCAACCCTGGCCTCCCCAGAACCAGTATTAATCTCTCGTTTTATTTGGGGATTAATCAGTGAAATCAGACATGTGGTTAAGGCAGCTAGACCACTTTGAAGAAGCAGTAGAACTAGCAAACACCTTGACAGATGAATTGGTACGTACGCAAGAAGAAAACCAGAAAAGGAACCTAGCTCAAAAGATTACTCAGGAACTACGTTATGGTAATTCCTATCGTGGAAAAGGGGCAAGTTCTTCGTCACCCCTATGCAAGTACTGCAAAAAAGAAGCATTCCGGGAAATGCTCCACATATTGCAATTTTTGCAAATTCCCAGGGCATAAGGAAGAAGACTGCAAAAAGAAACCTAATAATAGGCAATGCTACAATTGTGCAGAAGCTGGTCATATTAAAACCAACTACCCGAAACTAGCTCTAGCAGCAAACAACAAAGCAAGGACGACGGAAGGACCCAAGAAGACTGCCAGAGCCTTCGTGCTGACTGCCGAAGAAGCCAAGATGATTCCGGATGTGATTGCCGATACGTTTTTAGTTAATGATGTTTATGCAAAAGTATTATTTGACTCTGGTGCAAACCAAAGTTTCATAAATACTTTCTTCTGCAATTTTCTTAATCAACCATTAACTAAACTTCACCAAGACTGTTTGGTGGAGATGGCAGATGGATCCTCTATCAAAATAAGCGAAATCCTGCAGGGAGCTAAGATAGAACTTTTAAGTCAAAATTTTTCTGCTAACCTTTTTCCTATGGATCTAGCTGGATTCGATGTCGTGTTAGGAATGGATTGGTTGGTAACCAATCAGGCACGGATATTGTGTGATCAAAAATCTTTAGAAGTGATTGCGCCATCGGGCGAGAGGATCACAATTAAGGGAGATAAGTCGACAAGGTCAACAAAGTTCATATCCGTGATGAAAGCGGAAAGTTATACACTAAAAGGAGGAATGGTGTATCTGATTTCCATAATCATCAACACTAAAGGAAAAGAATAAAAAGATATTCCTGTAATATCAAATTTCTCTGATGTCTTTCTAGAAGAGTTGCCTGGAGCCGCCTGATCGAGAGGTTGAATTTAGAATTCACCTAATACCAGGAACAACACCGATTGCCAAAGCCCCCTATCGCCTAGCACCGACGGAAATGCAGGAACTGAAGAGACAACTGGATGAATTACTAGAGAAGGGTTTCATACAACCTAGCTCATCACCATGGGGAGTACCGGTGTTATTTGTTAAGAAAAAGGACGGATCAATGCAAATGTGCATTGACTACCGAGAATTGAATAAGGTTACAATTAAGAACCGGTACCCATTACCGAGAATCGATGATCTGTTTGATCAACTCCAAGGAGCCCGATTCTTTTCTAAGATCGACTTACGCTCAGGATATCATCAGCTGAAAGTACAGGAAGAGGACATTCCTAAGACTGCTTTCAGAACTAGGTACGGTCATTATGAATTTACTGTCATGCCATTTGGTTTAACCAATGCCTCAGCTGCATTTATGGACATGATGAACAAGATATGTAAACCATACATGGACAAATTCATAATCGTCTTTATAGATGATATTCTAATTTAATCTAAGAGTAAGGAAGATCATGCAGAGCATTTGCATATACTCCTAACATTAGTGAGGAAGGAAAAGTACGCAAAATTCTCAAAATGTGAATTCTGGTTACAAGAAGTACAATTCCTTGGACATTTGGTTAACCATGAAGGAATTCATGTGGATCCCACAAAGATCAAGGCTATTACCAGATGGGAAGTCCCTAAGTTGCCCACGGAAGTAAGAAGTTTTCTTGGATTAGCTGGATATTATAGAAGCTTTATTTAAGATTTTTCTAGAATAGCCATTCCATTAACCAAGCTAACTTGCAAATGGGTTAAGTTTCAATGGGGACCAAAGCAGGAAGAAGCATTCAGGATTTTAAAACACAAGTTAACCAACGCACCAATACTCGCATTGCCAGAAGGAACTGAAGATTTTGTAGTTTATTGTGGCGCGTCTAAATTAGGATATGGATGTGTGCTAATGCAACGTCAAAAGGTTATTGCTTATGCCTTTTAGACAACTCAAGAAGCATGAAGAAAATTATAATACACATGATCTGGAATTAGGAGCAATAATTTTTTCCCTTAAATTTGGAGACACTATCTTTATAGTAGTAAGTTTTGATATTCACATATCATAAGAGTTTAAGATATGTCTTTGGACAAAAGGAATTAAACATGAGACAGAGGCGATGGATGGAAATCCTTAGTGATTATGATTATGATATCCAGTATCATGCAGGAAAAGCTAACGTAGTAGCAGACGCTTTAAGTCGAAAGTACCACGAAAACCCGAAAAGAGTACGCTCTATTAGATTAATTCTTCAGATAGATTTAAATGAAGCAAATTAAACAGGTTCAGGAAACAGCCATCAAGGACGATGCTGAAGGATTAAAAGGAATGATTAAGAAATTAGAAAAAGGAACCGACGGAGTTTGGAGATTCCATAAAAACAGAATTTGGATTCCTATTCAAGGAGACCTGCGAAATCGAATTTTAGAGGAAGCCCATAAGACTAAGTATACAATGCATCCTGGAAGTGATAAGATGTACAAAGATTTAAGAAAGAATTTTGGTGGATAAGTATGAAAAAGGATATAGCAACCTACGTTGCTAAATGTCTAACATATTCACAGGTTAAAGTTGACATCTAGAAACCTTCCGGACTGTTGCAACAATTGGAAATGCCAATTTGGAAATGAGAATTAATAACAATGGACTTTGTTACCAAGCTACCCAAGACACGAAAAGGTAATGATACAATCTGGGTGATTGTAGACAGATTAACCAAATTTGCTCATTTCTTACCAATGAAGGAAACTTTCAGTATGGAACAGCTAGCTAAATTATATGTAGATGAAATAGTTTCATTACATGGTATTCCTTTATCTATTGTGTCTGACAGGGACAACCGGTTTACTTCACATTTTTAGACAAGTTTCCAAAAGGCAATGGGAACCAGATTAAATCTAAGTACAGCATATCATCCTCAAACAGACGGTCAAAGTGAAAGGACAATCCAAACAATGGAAGATATGCTTAGAGCCTGTGTAATTGATTTCGGAGGAAATTGGGACGAACATTTGCCTTTGATAGAATTTTCCTACAACAACAGTTATCATACCAGTATCAATGCTGCACCTTTTGAAGCACTCTACGGACGGAAATGTCGCACACCAGTGTGTTGGGAAGAAATGGGAGAAAAGCAATTATCAGGTCCTGAGATTGTACAAGAAACAACTTACAAAATTATTCAAGTCAAGGAAAGACTAAAATACCCCGAGATCGTCAAAAGAGTTATGCAGATAACAACGCAAACCTTTGGAATTTTAAGTTGGAGATAAAGTGCTATTAAAAGTCTCACCATGGAAAGGAGTTGTAATATTTGGTAAGAAAGGAAAACTAAGTCCAAGGTATGTTGGACCTTTTAAAATTATCAAGCGAATAGGGCCCGTAGCTTATCAGCTACAATTGCCAGAGGAAATGGCAGGAATACATGATGTGTTTCATATATGTAATCTCAAGAAATGTTTAGCAGACGAATCATCGGTAATACCTTTCCAAGATATAGAGGTTAACGAAAAACTTAAATTTATAGAGAAACCCATTCAGATTGAAGACAGAAAGATCAAGAATCTCAAGCACAAGAGATAAGTTCTGGTCAAAGTTAAATGGGATTCAAAGAGAAGATCATAATATACATGGGAGCTAGAGTCAGAAATGCAAAGAAAATATCCACACCTATTCAAGTGAATCTCGAGAACGAGATTTAAATCAAGGTGGGGAGGATGTAACAACTCTCCAAAACACCCTAAACGAGCCGTAACCAGCAAACCGGACACGCACCACGAGACCCGACTCGAAAAACGAAGGAATTCCACCAGGATGTCTCAGGCGACACTCGCCAGGAACCCTGGCATCTCCCGCGACGCGCGGGAGACGTCCAGGTGACGTGTCTCCCTTTCACGACGTCTAGCTAGGCTATGCATGCACGTAGCCTATCCTAGGCCATGTAGGCTACCCCCGCGCCTCGCGAGGGTTTCCTGAGCTCTCCGCGACGCGCAGGAAATGACAAAATCGGGTATAAAAGGAGCGGCCTGGGACTGAAATCGTCGCTCACTTTCGATCCTCTGAATCGATCGTATACTCTCCGAATCTCTGTTTCTCCGCCAAAACCCCCTCCCCTAAACCCCTAAACCTACGAAGCGCTGCCCGATGTAAGTATCTTAACCCCCGATCACTAATTCGTTACCCTACCCGAGTTAGAACCCGCCAACGCATGTTAAGGCTCTGCCCGACTGAGTACGTTTGGTTCTACCTTGTGCTATATGGTTATCCTACCCGATTGATTTAGGACCCACCAACGCATGTCAAGGCCCTGCCTGACTACGCACGCCGGGGTTCTGTCTCGGTTGTATGGCTAAAAGTGACCTTGGTTAATTTACTAACGCATGTGCATTGTATGTTTTAAATAAAAATTCCAGGAAGTAATCAAGAATTTTCACCAGGACTCCGTAGGAATACCTAAGTTTTCAAAGTGAGTACATTCTCTTTTTGTAAACCTTTTTGCGAGTCAAAATATTTTAATTGTTCTTAACAGTGATTGAGTATATGTATTCTACAATTACTGCCGATATGTTGGGGTTTTGTATACGAAATTTGAATCCGTTACCGTTGGATAAATGGATTTTTGCCAATGGGTAACATGACCCACAAGTCAGGAGTGACAGTACTGATTGGGTAATGCTGTAGATATAAACATTGTAAATGCGGATGCTCTCAATAACTGTAAAGCTATAAAACTTGTTTTGATTATACTGGGATGGATTCACCAGTATTTCTTGCTGATAAAATCTTTTTAAAACGCGTTTCAGGTAACTTAATGTGAGCTAATAGAAGCCAGCTAGAGAGCAGTGAAGGTTTAGAAAAGTGGTTATAAAAGTTACCTAAATAAACAGAGTTTATGTTTTCCATAAGTCAGGGTTTATCCCTACAAATGTATTGTAATTGAAACTTGGTTTTATCCCATTTTGTGTAATATAAAAGTTTGGTGTTTTGAAACTTTGATAAATTATTTCCTAACTACGATCCTGGTGTTGTAATTCCGCTGCCAAATTAATAAATACCGGTACCATCAGCTCTGTGTCTTGCGGCTCCCGCTCCCGGGTAGGGGTCGGGGGTTGCCACAGCCCATGCTAGGCTTCATAGCCAAGCCAACGGGGTAACGCCGCAACCCACGCTGGCCAATGTGGCTGAACCAGCGTTGCTTGGTTTCCCCCACCCCAAGTCACGCTTCCCACCCCACGGTCTAAGTTTTAAAAGGAGAGTTTACTCGAATACATGAGGTACTTGCTAAATTCTTTTTGTTAGAAAACCTAAAAAAACTAAACAATTAACAAATAGACACTTTTATTAATAAGAAAAAAAAAATTTGATAAAAAGAGAAACAAAACCCTAAATAACATAGAAAAAAATGAAAGAAAACTAGAGATAAAAAAAGAAAAGTAATTCATTTGGTACACGTAATCTCGCTCTACACGTATTTGCATTGTGCTTTGAGTTTTTGACGAAGTAATCGTTCATTAGGACTTCATCAAACAATTTATGATCACTCGACACATATTTTTTCTTTAATTTTGTCGTATCATCGCTTGCTGCGACAGTCACTTTGAACAAAAATTATGTACCACTGCTAGAATTAGACAAATCGGAAAAGAAATCACTCGAATGCAGAATTAGACAAATCGGAAAAGAAATCACCCGAATTAGATTACTCCGAAGGCAATTCAAGACCATTAGAATCAGATAGAACATACGTTGTGTAAATATCTGTATAAAAGTGCAGAGTGTAGAGAAGAGTGATTTTTTTTAAAAAAATGGGGTAAAATTGTGATAAATATGTATATACAGTGTTTTGAAAATAGGGTTTATTTTTACTATAACTTTTTTACATAATCTAGTCGTTACAACAACTCCTTCACCCTCACCAAATCCAAATACTACTACTCGATTCCCCTACTCGATCCTTCTACTCGTATGACAAGGGGTGGTGTACCCCAAGCATCTTATGGAAGTACCCGAGTTTCTCACCCCCACTACCCTAATTTTTTTATTTGTAAATGTTTTTAATCAACTAGTGGGTATACAATTATTAATGAAAAGGTAGACATAATAGTAAAAATAACGTTAATGGCAGGAATTTGTTCGATATTGGTTCGGATCATTAAGATACTGACGCTTACTGAAAGAGAAACAAAAAAGTCATGATACGACCAAAAAAATATCGAGATGTGTTTACATCGATCGGACAATAAAAATGAATATTAATTCTGGTACTGATGTTGTTCATTCAGCATTAAACCATTCATTTTGTTACATGTACAACATCAGGTTCGATTGAAACTTAATAGAAAAACAAAAACCAAAAAATAAACAAAAAAGAGAAAGATAAAAAAAAATTCATTAAAAGACAAAAATTACTGTAGCTAAAAACTTTATAAATTATATATGTAATAATAATAATAATAATAATAATAATTCTACATACTATAACTTATGTTTTTTTCTTTATTTTTGAAGTTAAACTAATATGTTATCATCATTAACAAACTTCAAAGTTCAAAGTGTTATAACTAAAACTAATATGTTATCATCATTAACAAACTTCTAAGTTCAAAGTGTTATAACTATATCTAATCTAACTTATAATAAAAGACTACAAATAATGTACACACTGACCTTAAAATTTTATTTATATTTATTTAATATATTCTTTTAATATTAATAACTAATATATAGATATAACTTATCTTTATCCTTATCTTTATCTAATATTAATAAATAATTTTTATTTCTAACCCAAAAGTTTTCTTCTTTTACAATTTAGAGCCTTTGTTTTTTTTTTACTTTTAAGTCAAAACTTTTCATCTTTTACAATTTAACCCCGACTCTTTTTTATTTTCAATTTTGGTCCACCGTACTTTTCATCTTTCCAAAGTTTTTCGTTCCGTTTTAAATTTTGTGAGTTAACGCACCGTAACGTGCGTATGGGGTTCAACATTTTTTTCGTATATTTTTCGCGTTTGACTGGCCTGTCGCAACACATCTATTTTCTTAGTTTGACAAGTTCGTCGCAACGTGCGAGTCTTGGATTGACTTAGTTATTTTTATAACATTTTACGTTTCGGCTTAATTTCTCTGCAACGAGTGTGCGTAACTCAAAGATTTTACGTCTGCTTTTTGCTCGGCGTTATTTTTTTCCGTTTTTATTTATTTTGTTTTTAAGAGTTTTCCGGTGTTGGTGATCGTTGACAGTGGTATAGCATTGGTACTACTTGACATAGTTTTACGACAACCCTGCAACGCAGGGGCTTAATACTAGTACGTTACTATTATTATATAAGATTTTAGTTAATCAAATCTTAATGTTGAAATTAGTAATTGAAATCAAATTCTAATATATAACTTAACTAAAACTATGCTGTTAAAAACCAACTAAAATTATGGGTTTAGCATATTTAAGATTCATATGGTTTACAGTTTTAAAAATTGGGTTTACGGTTAAGTGGACATGTAAATCTTGGAACCATCTGTGTAAATCAACTCGTCCTTTAAACACCAGTTTATATTTTTTATTCTTTTAAAAGATAGTTACATGGTCTTAACATATAAAGTGAAGGAAAAAGTTTATTTTTTACATTTTTTTCTCATCTACTTAAGCATGATGTTTAGTTGCAAAATGTAAAAAAAAATGTATTTACTCTACTAGAGTAATTATAATTACTCTACTAGTGTAAATACATTATTTTTTCAGATTCTGGAACTAAAATACGTATTTAACAAGATGATAGAAAAATAAAAAAAATCCCTCCTTCATATTGTATGTTAAGCTCATTTGTACGACATATGTCCTGAACTATTTTAGCCTATTTAAAAATCTTAGTAAAAATAACTTTCAAAGAAAAACGGTTAAAATTGCTAAACTGGCACATTTTTTCATGGTTTAAACGGTCTAATTGACACATACAATATGGTTTTGTCTTCTAAAACCATAGTGAACTATTCGATCATATTGTTGTCAAATCGAGCAAATGGACTATAAACTCTACTACAAATACATATATATACAATATGGGTGGAGGATCTATGTATATTTAGGGTGTGGGGGGTGTAAGCAACGTTTTAAATTCCAGATCGAGAATCCATTCACCATAATATCGGCCGTGGTCGAACCATGAACTGGTTTAGAAACGGACAACGTTTTAGTTATTGATACGTGTTTATATATATATATATATATGATATTAAATATGGTGAGTCGATTCTCGGTCTGGAATTTAAAACGTTGCTTACAATATGGGTGGAGGATCTATGTATACTTAAATACTATATCAAATAAAAGTATACACATAGAAGTGGTTATTCAAATAGAAATATATAAATTTAAAACAATTTTGTTGTTAATTAGCTGCACGTTTGTTGAAATCTAGATTGCTAGTGTTGTTAAATTGTAATTCCCTTAATGCTTGAATCAAGTGCATTAGTTTACATATACACCATAAATTCCATACTAAACTACCTACACAACTAACTACTATAAGAAATGCTTAATACTCATAACGTACGCCCCTCAGACTAAGCGACGATTTTGATTGGAAGTTTATAATTAGCTTGAAACAAAAACAAATGCCTACGACAGTTCCGTTAGAAGTGGGATGTATCTAAGTGAGTTGTAAAGTGGACCAAAACTGTTGTGAGTTGATGGGAGTTTTACAGAAGTAAATGAGACCCACACAGCCTCACTAGTGCAGTAGTGCTTGTGGTCGGGCCAACATTGGACCATGATTAGGATGTTTCAGAGGACCGCTAGAACTAGACACGCGAAATGGCTGATTCACAGGAATTCCAGGATTTGTGATATGTTGGTCATGATTAGGATGTTGCACATGACCTTTAGAACTAGACATGCCAAACTGTTGGTTCACAGTGAATATTCCAGGATTCTGATGGCTCATATCATTCACAATCTGGTTCTGAACACATGGAAAATGTTCTAGTAGGACAGTGGGTTAACATAAAAGAAAAGAAAGAGAGGATACCGTTTGATAAAACGAAGAAAAAAATGTACCAAGTAAAATGTCACTCATAGTTTGGCATCTCCCTCAAAGCGTTTCTTTCAAGTTCCTGTTGATAAAGCTCATCAAATCGGCATCAAAGCGTTTTGTGGCGTTCTGGTAATTTCTTCGATCTTCTTCTAGAATCTAGTAGCATAGATTACTTTTGTTGATCTATACTTTGTTTGAACATTTGCTGTTAGTTGTATATAATCTATATATTGGGTTATCAATAGTTGGTAGGGGTCAATAAGGTCAAGAAATCTATTGTTCCTATTTTCAAGATATTGTTAAAGGGAATAGATAGTGACAGGATACTAGAAAGAACACCCAATTAGGTGACTTCAATGCTAGTGTATTTGAGATCAACCATCATTAAATATATCATATGAATTCTAGTGTATCATGTCGCATTGCTGAAGAATTGAATTAGTGGTATAACAGGCTAAGACGACACTGCTGAAAAATGGCTAAAATAATGCATCTTGCATCAACTGTTGGTTTAATTGAACCCGTTTATTAAAGAGTATGCACTTTATACATGTGCAATTTTAATAACCTTAAAATTTAAAACTTAAATAACATCAATAAATAAACAATTTATAAATACAAGATTTTTAAGATTCAAAAATGGGTTGGGATTACATATGGTTTTGTCATATGATAGGGTATTTATTTATGTCGGGAAATTTTGTATACGACGGATAATCAGAGACGGATAATCAGTGAGGCGTGTGATCACTCGACCCCAACCAGGAGCTCTGCCCTTGGACCCTGTCAGGGGCTGCCGCCCCTTGTACCATGTTCCCAGGGGCGTTGCCCCGGACCACGCCACCGGATAATTCAAATCGAAGCAATTGGATGCCCAATTCGGGCCTATATAACATCACCGATCAATAGAAATACTCCCAACACTCATGACTGAGTGGCTTAAGGCATTGGTTTGCTAAATCGACATGCAAGAAGATTGTATCATGGGTTCAAATCCCATTTCCTCCGAAACGGAAGTGAAACGGGCAGGTGAAATGACGTGAGAGAAAGAATCCCTTGGTGAGTCCAGCACGGAATAGCACTACTTAGTGACTAGGAGCGGAGACCTTTGAGCGTTCTTTTAGTTGATCGTCCTATCTTCTTTATATAAGCAAGCGTTCTTTTTGTTGATCGTTCTATCTTCTTTATATAAGCAAGCCCCTCTGGCTGTCCTGAGGTTGCTCGGCTCTCGGCTTTTAAGGGGCTTGAACCCCATTCGGAACTGCGACCAAACACTCGGAATTATAAGAACAAGCGGCCAAACAAACTTATATACAAACATCAATAAATAAATAAACTATATAATATAAGTGTTGATAAATCGATAATAATATTTTTAATTTATACATACAAGATTTATAAGCTTCCAAAATGGGTTGGGATGACATATGGCTTGTGATATAATAGGGTAGTTTTTTTTTTAACGGCAAACACACCAAGATTTGATAATAAATTGGTTAGTAAGCTACTAAGCCGATCTCCCCAAAGACTGCTTCTAGATTTATTCATTTACCACTGAAGATGTGTTCGTTAGGGCAGTTATTTATAAATAGTCTTAAGCTTAACGCGGGCGGAGCCGTAAAAATACGTTAACATTAAAAGGACAAGGGGTTGTAAAAACAAGTGCCTAATTAAGTAGCAATCAAACAAGAAGAAAAAATGTAAAATATAAACATGAATATTTAACACCAAGGGTAAAAAAACCTAAGGACCAAACAAACATCGTGCTAATAGCAATCGAACAAAAGATTCTAAAGACCAAATCTGACCACCAAACACTATACTAAATAGTAACCGAAGATAACCAAATATTGAGAAAAACATAAAACAAAAACTAATAAAAATTAAACTTATTTAACTTTTGTGGCAAAATATAAATTATAAGAAAAAAACGAAGTTATATTAAAAAAATGAACTCCTAGAATTTACCATGAAGAACAATCACAAAAAGACAAAAAAAAAATCACTACTCCTTTATATATGTCATATGAATTAATATAGATATTTATGCTCACATAGGAGTAAATGAGTAATTCCCCCAACAAACTCAATATATTACAATTGTACATCAACATAGGTATATATACTTTCAGTTAATTAATCAAGGAATTACCCAGCACAACTTCACTTGACTCTCGTTTAATTATTCAAATACATAATATTGAGAAATTATTGGTTCATTACAAAACAACCAACGTAAAACACACACAAAAGAAAAACACAAAACAAAACAATAAAACGAAACTAGAGATGTTTATGCCCATGAAGGTGTCCCAGAGGATAGGTTGGGACCGTTGTTCCAGTAACCGGGTCCATGCTCCATACGTCTTTTGGTGGGCCGGGACCGCCGTCTGACCAACGGTCCCAACAGGTGTCTGGTGATGCCCACCATATACTCCGGTCACAGGGGTCATGACCGAGAACATGGTGCTTCCCATGCAGCTTCTCGGCCGCATGTTCGGCTTTCTCCATGTGCAAGTTCATCTTGGCTTCAGCTTCTTTAGCTTCCCTTCGTTGGTGTGCTATGTCTCTTTCTTCCTGTGTTCTTGCAGTTGCCTTCTCTGCCTGCATGTAACCAAAGTCTGTTAAAATCATCATATAAACATTAATCAACAAATGAAGCATATTAGTAGATGATAAAAGACCTTTTCTTCAACATTGGCTTTGTAGGATTCGAACATGGGCCTTTGCAGCACTGGCTGCATTGCTTACTTTCTCTTTCACCGAATGCATTGTGTGTTTTAGTTTCTGGTTGCTATTGGCCTATTGGGTCTTAAGTTTGCTTGAAATAGGGTTTTGAAGGACGGTGATTTGTGGCAGTGTTTATCCGGAAGATGATATGTTTCTCCCACGTGTCTTCCATGCAAACACCTGTAGTTCTAGGTGAATGCCACCTTTTGCATATATTGTTTTTGTTTTATTATATAAATCCATAAAATAACGATTAGGATATACTGAAGGAAATTTTGGGTTTTAGCTTTTCTAAAGATTGAATCTACTTTTACTTTTTAACATCAAACTACTAATAATTCTAGGTGTCACCATCATGGCAGGCCAAGGGTATATATGCAACATGGCGATGACATACAAATGTTATACATAACTAGCCTATTAAATTAGGGTATCTCAAAAAAAAATTATCAGCAATTATATTATATTATATTATATTATATTAAAATATATTAAAAAAAAAGCTAATGAATAGTTTTTAAATATTATAATAATATATAACCTTTTTTATACTTCTTTATTTTAATATTGTAATCATAATATTGTCTTTACTTTTTAAGTTGGATAAATTTTGTGTTAATCGGTACAGGTATCAAAATACCATTACGAACCGATTCGTAGTCGATACATGAAGGTAAAAAAACGGCACCAGTCTTGCACAAAAAATACGAAAAGTCGGTATCCAAATTGCTTTTGAAAATCTTTTAGTTCGGGAATTAATTCAAAGTAACAACAACGGTATCATATAAATTTTTATTTATTTATTTTATTCAGCTTTAAATGATTTCCTTTTTTTAGTTTCAGGGGTAGGGATGAGCTTAGTGCCAACCGATACCGAATCGGTACTGGTACCAAAAATACCGGTTACGATACCGGTATATGAAGGTAAAAACCGGCATCGAACCGGTACCAGGAACGCCAAAGTCGATATCGAATTGGCACTTAAGATCTTTCGGTTCGGGAAATTCGGTACCGGTTTCATACCAACAACATCATTACCATACAACTTTTTTGTTGATTTTCTTTTGATTATCTTTTAGTGTTTTTTTATGTATTTTCTTTTTACTCTTGTTAGCGGTTCTGTTCGTAGTGATTTCCAAACACATATTAAATAACAAAAAAAGTTCGCCGCAACGCGGCGACCTTAATAAACCTAGTTATAATAATAAATAAAAAATACACGATAAAAATAAAGTAAAACAAATACCTAATAAATTTGTCTTCTTCGTGTTAACAAGAAAACTAGAAAAGTATAAGTTTTTATACAATTTAACTTATCTAACACTTAAACTCTAACAAACCTAGAAACTACAATTCTATGTAATCAATAACAACAACACAAGAAATCAAAGGGCAAGAAACACTCGCAAATCACCAAGGTCAAACGCAGGTTAACGACGGTCAACAGTGATCAGACTTGCAGTCTGCAGCATGGGGATATCAACAATGTGTAACTCGTCTCCAGTAGTCCAGCGACCATCTGTTCCCAAAATCTAATTGTCGCCATAATAAACTTGGGTATTTTATTGTTTTGGACTTTGGGCCTTGGCTAAGTTGGGCCTTCTATCGATTAAACTATTCTTAATTGGACTAACTTTATCATTTGGGCTTGCTAATTATACAAGTTTGGAGCTATAAAATGTTTTGGCTTATTAAAAATTGGGATTGCAATAAATTCAAGTATCCTATTTTTTCCAGAGATATCCTCGTATTGTTCAGAGTTATCGTTTGTATAAAACCAAAAAAAATTACACTACGTAGACGGAATTGAACCGTAGCCCGTACAACCTCTAATAACACTATGCCTCCGCCCCTTCGACATAGACAACCGAACAAGGTCCCGCTGTAGCAATAGAAGGGTCCAAATTTTTTTTATCATAAGTTGATTAAGATGTATAAAAAATATAAAGTTAATGGTAAACTTATATTTATTTAATATATATAATTGGAAATTGAAAAGTGAGTATGAATAGTAATTTGAATTTTATAATAATATATATTATTTCTTTTTATGCATAGTAATTTGATTTTCATAATAACTAGTAATAAGTCCGGCTTGTTGCGGCGCGGGTACTTCGCAAATATCGAACAGATTAGTCCAAGCGTTATGTGATGTGTTAACCATATGAAAAACGCACGTTATGACGTATCCGATTGAACTCAATGTATCCTATAGTTGCATTGCGATTGGATCAAAACCTAACGTAAATCGAATTTATATCGTGCAGTCATAACGTATTATACGCGACCGGACTAACTCGAATTTATATCATCAAGCCAAAACTCTCGAGGTGGTCAAAATGGCATTTACAAAGTTCATAGAAAGTTAAGTGGTTAAAAATTGCTTCCTAAACTTAAGGGCTAAGAAAAGTGGGTAAGAAGGAAACAATAAAAATACTTGGGGCTGAAAAGGAAATTACCATAAAATTAGGGCATCAAAAGCAAACTATTTATAAAACTTTAAAAGTACCAAAATTAAAGGGCTAAAATTGTAATATGCTGAAGTATAGAGGCAGGGGAGGCAAAGCAGGTGGGGTTTCCACCGACTTTGTCTTTTAAGTGTTATAAGAATACACAGTTTCTTTTTTTTATATTTTTATCATTTAATATATATACAATAGATTATGTTATATTTACTTTTAACATTAAACATATTTCTTTAGTTTTAACTTTTAATGATTTTTAAACTAATATTACCGATACTATCTAAACAACATCGATACCGGTACCGTATAACAACGGTATAGTTTTTTTTATTATTAACATCACCATGTGCCTATTATTACGAAAGATTTGATAAAAGTTCTACTCGAACGAGTCATATATAGTTGACTTTTTTATCATCACAAACTAAACGTACACCGATCAAACAACATCAGTATTCAAACGGGTCATATATAGTTGATTTATTTAACATCGCAAACCTAACATATACCAACCAAACAACATCGATATTCGAACGGGTCATATATAGTTGATTTTTTTTATCATCACAAACGAACATATACCGACCAAACAACATCGGTAACGGTACCAGTATTCATTTTTATAGAATTCTCGACGTGACGGTATAAAATTCATTTAATACAATAAGGTAAACTAACACATAATACAATATTATGCAATACAATATACAACATAATATTATACAATACAATACAATTACAATATTATGCAAACGTATACTTCAAAGTCTTAATGAAATGTAATATCATACCATGTTATTTCATATTAAATAACATAAAATAACACAACGAAATTTATGAGTCTTTATGTGAGCATTAATGATTTCAAGATAATTTTAGAGCCTCTTTGGTTGAAGTGTTATTTCAAAGCACTATATATACCGGTACATGCATAAATAGTTATTTGCATTCGAATACATATTTTTTGAACGGCGAATTTCTTATTTTTTGTGATGGCTTAACTCAAGACCTCGTACTTAGGGGATGTTTGGCAACTTCTGAATAGGTAAGTGCTGAACCAATAAGAAGTCTAAACCTTTAAGTGTTGAACCAGCAAGATTTTCGAACCATTAAGAGGCAGTATAATGCTTAACCATTCGGAGGCAAATGTCTGACTAGTTCAGATAAGAGGTCTTAATCATTCAGACTCAGTGTAATGATTAACCATTCAGAGGCAAATGTCTGAATCATTAAGACATCTGCTCACAAAACAAACAGTCTGAACCATTAAGTGCCGAACCGGTAAGAGGTCTAAACCATTAAGAGCCTCATTAAGAGCTAAACAAATAGTTGCTTAAGTGTTTTAAAAGGTTTTGCCTTGCCACGGGACCACCAACCCTAGTGTTTACATTCGAATCGATACCAATTGCTTATTTCTCACCTTATTGCATTTTAATCAATTCAAACATGACCCCAACTTCATTGAAGATGGCGTTCTTGGTCGCGTTATTGTTCTCGGTCTATGGTACTTCGTCTATCTATTGATTCATCTTATATTTACGTGTGTTTCTGGTTTATTGATTATGAAATGTATGTTGCAGGCTTACATATTCATACGTGCTTGCTCAAGAAAAATCATTAGTGGCCAATCAAATTCAATCTAAAAATGATGAAAGTGATAAGAAGATACCTTGTAAAACAGACAGGGACTGCGATGATGTTGAGTGTCCTGCCATATGTTATAAAAATTATTATGAGTGTGTTCATGAATAAATGGGCTTAATATAAAAGATAAAAAATAAGTATTACAGTATCGTTGACCAATTCTTTTTATGTGCATTTATATATTTAAGTTCCAACCAAAAAAAAAAGTAAGGTAATACAAAAATAAAACAATAACAAAAAGTGAAAATATAGCAAACAACGAGTAATAAGAAAGTTATCGAGCACTAATGAAGATGAAGTTAACGAGCGTTAATGACGAGTAATAACCCTTGATTGCCACAAAGAATATATAAGTTTTTTTCTTCTCAAATGGGTGTAGCTACAAATTATAGATTTACCTATATTGGCACATTTAAAAAATATTTACCAATATGGTACATCAAAAATACTTATTTGTTTAAAAAAAGATACGAACTATTTCCTATTCACGATCATCAAGCTGCCACGACAATCTCTCTCAATCACGCACACAGCTGCGATTCCGACAGTGGATCATCGAACGATTTTAAGTTTGGATTTGATTTCGATTTCTAAGCAGTTTACAGGTTTTGGTCATATCTCGATTACAGCCTACGATTTCATGTTTTGGTGAGTTCTTTATTTTGGTGTGGTGAAAGTTAGTGAAACCATAATAAGGGGTAGTATAAAAAGTGAGTGAAAGTGGTATGGTGATGTACGAGTGAGATGGGAGTAAATTTTTTATGTGGCAGTGAAAGAAAAATGATAACACATAGCCTTATAGCTTTATTTATATTTTTTCACTATCATACTATAAAGTTACTACCACCCTACCAACACATGGTCACACCACTTTTATGGTCTCATGTGTATTAACTACACCTCAGTCATTTTTTAATCATTAAATATTTATTTAAATCTTATCTTTCATATAAATTAATTTAACAATAAAATTCCAAAATACTAAAAAAAGTATATTTATTTACTACATCAGTTTTTTTAATTATTACTTATTTATATATTAACTAACAATTAATTAAATTAAATAGTTAATAATAAAAAAATGCTATAGGTGGGATTTGTTGGATTTAGTTGTTGTAGTTAATAATAATATGTTGCATTAGTATGTTCAGTTTATAAAGTTATAGGCTTTATTAAAATTAAAATTCAATTCAAACTACAAGGTTAAATTTATAAATCGTCAAATAAACTAAGGTTTGTTTTAAAAATATACTATCTTCTTCCTCAAATGCAACCTACATTTCACAACCTCAAATCGAAACCTATATCAATTACTTCCACCCTCTCCTTCTACTTAGCTATACATGCAATATTTAATATAATGATCAACCTATTGTTTTAATAAAATTAAAAAACCCCAACCAGATTTTTTATATAAAAAAGGCCACTAACTTTATAATACTAACAATTATAATTAGCACATAACAATAGAGTGTTGTTACACACACATATGTGATATTTTTTCATACATCACTCCAAACTATTATTTTACTGTCACAAAACCTTCGTAACTAGTTAAACTAACCTCAGGGTGTGTTTGGTTCTCCCTTGCTGGCCCAACGCCACGCATGCCATCATTGTCGTCCTAAGATATTGCCCCTCCTTTGTGTGTGTGTGTGTGTGAGGGGGGGGGGGGGTTGGTGGCAGTCGGGGCAGTGGTTATGATAGGGTGGAGGTAATGGGTTGGTCGAGGCAAAGAGGAGGGGGTAGATTGGTTGGGAGCTCGCTGGTTCCGGTGGCAGTTCTGGTGACGTGAGTGGGAGTATAGAACGGTGTTACGACCGATAGGTGGTGCCCGCAGTGATAAATTTCAGTTCCTTTATTATACTTTTGACATGGTGGAGGTGATGGGTTGGTTGGGGCCGCCAGCGGCGGTTATGCTGACATTGCCTAAGGTGACGTCAGTGGCGGAGTTGTGGGGTGGCCTCACTAGCGGTGTTACGACCAGTAGGTGCTACCCGCGGTGATAGATTTTAGTTCATTTATTATACTTTTGTCATCCAAATTAAATAAAAAATTTAAATTCCCTTGATAAATATTTATTCTTTTAAATTCCATTTTTCTTTGCAAATTTCAATTTGAGGTTTACTTTCATCAACTTGTAATTTCAATTTCTGACAAATTTCAATTTCTTAAAAAAAGGTTCCAAAACGTACTCACAAGAAAACAAAACTAAGAAATTTGGTTTCGGTTTATTGTTTTCTTAAATTTAGATTAAAGTAACTGATTTTCCATGGTAATAAAGTAACTGATTTTCCATAAGCATGGTAATAAAATTTCTATAAGGCCATGCGGTGTGGGCGTTTAATGCTGGCGTGGTCAGCGTTTAGAATGACGTTGTGATTTGGGCTTCAAGGGCGTTGATGGCAAACGGGTAACGACGTGTTGGCTTGTCATTGGTGGTTTCAACCTAGCCGTTCAACGGATAGTTTGACCTAATTAATTAATTTTTTAATAACGCTATATGTATCACATACTCACCCCATTTTTTTTAAAACCACACACCCAAACATCCATTTAACTATTCCCAAATATATATATTCTCTTCCAATTCTTATAAACTTTTATAAAAAAATGGAAGACCCAAATTCCTCGTGTTCTTCTTTTTCGTCGTCGTCTGAGCTTAAGAACTTTATATTATTCTCTTTAGATGACGAGGGACCGGTACTTGCCATTAAAGCGGTTCGAAAAATGGTTGAAACTATAATGGAAGACGAAGAGTGCTCCCCAACGCCAAAGAGGAGGAACTACGTAGCACACGACAAAGTAACCGCACACGATTTATTGGTAAGTGATTATTTTCACCTAACCCGACTTATGATGATAGTACTTTTAGACGTCGCTTTCGTATGAGTCGTGAGTTATTTCTTAGAATATCAAACGATTTACCAAAAAAAATATGAGTGTTTCAATAAAGAAAAGATGTGCGTGGTAGAATTCGAGCTTTTGGTGTTTTGCAGAAAAGATAGCACATTTTGAAGACGCCGTGTAGAATTATGGAAAAACCCAGAATTCGAAATGTGATCTACGCGTGCCTTATTTTACTTAGCATGATTTGGAGGATAAAGGACGCGCAATTTGCGAGTATTATGAGGATGCGAGTCAACCAAACACCGTAGAATTAAGTAATCATGAGAAAGAAGAGAACTTACAAGAAATTAAAGATAATACAAACATCACAATCTTCGAGCGGATTTGGTTGAACACATCTGGAGTGTTCCACGACATGAACTTGACGAAGATGATGATTAAAGTTTATGTAATTTTATTTTAATTTTATGTAATTTTTAAATTTATGTTGTTTATGAAATTTATATTAATATTAATGTGTTTTAATTAAAATTTAATAGTTTACTTTAGATTTTAAAATAAAATACTAACAAAAACAAGGTGTCACGTTTCGAATAACGCCAATCTTCCACACCCCCATTTTTGCACCACACCTCGTTCGGACGGGCCCTGACGCGTTGTCCACATGTCGAATAACACCCCAAGTTCAAGCTCCTCCACACCGTATTGTAACATCCGTCAAAAACGGATTTACCAAACCCGCTCCGTTTATCAACCGAACAGTCAGTCAAATTTTTCGTTGCGAATTAAATGCCAAAATAATTTTAAACGATCCGTAATCAATTATTATGCGGGGATATATATTTAGTTTTTGAAAAACTGATAAAAATAACAAAATAAAAATGTTTTGATCATGCCGGGTTTCGAACTCGGGTCTGTACCGGTTCAAACCAAACACTTATCACTCAGCCGAACAACCGCTCCGCCGCTTTGATTTTCTGATAAATACAGGAAACATTTAATTCAAATATTAAAGTTCAGAAATCAATTTCAGTAAATTGCGCCCAAACTAGCAGTCGTCGGAAATCCCGACGACTTCGCCGTTTAATTAAGTTTCCGCTCAAAGTAACCGTAGAATTAACTCTCACAACGGTTATAACCGACGTCTGAACCCGCGACATCAGCCATAACCGCCGGAGAACGGCTGACTTCGAATTAAGACCGAATTCAGACCCCATTCATCTCGTTACTACCCTATAAATACACCCACAACTCGCCAGAAACCTTTCACACTCAAATCGCACCTTTTCTCGGCGAAAACTCACTCGCCGGAAATATCTTATACTTCGCCGGAAAACCGTATCAGTAATCTCTGAGCTTTACTGAACCCCCTAAACCTTTACCGAAGTCACCCAAACCCTTTGTAAGCTTTCGGAGGACTCTCTGCTGCAAGATACTGTCGCCGGAAAAAGATTGCTGTCGCCGGAGTTCTGCCGGAAAACAGAGTAAAACCAGCCGGTACTTTTCACGCCTAATTCCTTCCCTTTTTACTTTTATATCGACTGTAATTGATCATAAAACACTAAAGGATCTTGAATCAACTTTTCGAACCAGTCAGTCGTCACTTCCGGTTAAAAACCAGTGAAGAAGACGACGTTTCAGTAACGGTTAAGTATAATTAAAATCAAGTTATTTACCGGGTTAGACACACAGTCCAGCGGTGGACTGTGTGCACTTTTAACGCTAAGGTCACGAGTTCGATTCCGGTTTCACACACGCCGCCTTGATAAAAATTCTTTTTTCAGCAAACTGAACCGGAGTCGCCTTAAGTATATGTTAAGTATATTGATAACCGAGTTTATAACCAAGTGAGACACACAGTCCAGCGGTGGAGTGTGTGTCCGCTAACCCACAGGTCCCGGGTTCGAGACCTGTGGAGCGCACCGGTTTTGTGATTTAATTCGTTTTTAAAATAAAAGGATTTCCGTTTAACTCTAATTAATATATATATATAATTAAAATCGGATATATGACGGGTTAGACACGTAGCTCAGTTGGTAGAGCTGCGTGCACGCGTACGGGAGGTCTCGGGTTCGAGCCTCACCCAGCGCACAATAATATGCCTTCGAACCGGTCAACGTTAGTCAAAGTCAACGGTCAAAAGTCTACTGTAGCAAAAATAAAATATTTTTTTATTATTTTTTATTTAATTATTTTATTTAAAAATCAATTAAAAATAATTAAAAATAACATTTTTAAGGTTAGAAAATAGCCTCAAACTCACAAAAAAATACACCCAACAATCCTACTAAAATAGATTAATAAAACCCGTTTACTTACCAAACCATAATGCGATTTATCTAGGTTAATTTCACTCGTGGTTAACACCATTTCGCGTGCATTCAACCTCATCAACCGAACGCACCCAATGTGAGTGAATTCTTACAAACTCCCCCCTTTTATTCACGTTTTGGGGTGTATCATGTGTTGTTTAAACTAATTCTCTTATGCAAATTTGTGCTATACCATTATATGAACTAAACTAGAATGTAACTATTATTGGTTGTGATATATTACATATTGTCAAAGTTGTATGCAAATTATTTAGGCCCATCAGTTCCTCGTGGGAGACGAGAACAACGCGTGCCTTAAAACTCACACATTAGGCCCATCAGTTCGTAAGAACAACGTGTGCCTCAAAACTCATTCATTAGGCCCATCAGTTCCTCGTGGGAGACGAGAACAACGCGTGCCTCAAAACTCATACATTAGGCCCATCAGTTCCTCGTGGGAGACGAGAACAACGCGTGCCTCAAAACTCATACATTAGGCCCATCAGTTCGTAAGAACAACGCGTGCCTCAAAACCCATTCATTAGGCCCATCAGTTCCTCGTGGGAGACGAGTCGAACAACGCGTGCCTCAAAACAATTATTTGGTGTTTGTGTGTTCAATATTCAATATTATGTGTTGTGTGAATAGATTTGCATCTACATTTACTCATATGTGGTATGCACCTTATTTATAATCAATTGGATAAACTTGTTCAAATGTTTTCCATAGGATTCACTCGCCAACATTATGTTGATCCAAAAACCCTTTTACACATGATACAGGTGAACAGGTTGAAGCAAGGAAAACATAGGATATGCCTTAGAAGAGAACCAAGAAGCTTAGATTGATAGTTAGAACATGTTGTATCATTTATTGTAAATTTCCATTAAATTGTATTAATAAATATGAAACGTTTAATAAATGTCATGAGCTTTGATGATAACCCAATCATGCCCCGGTCACCTTTTCCGCTGCGGGTCGGGGTGTGACAGATTGGTATCAGAGCCATGACTATAGGGATATAGGATAGGTTATTAGACCCCTAGAGCCTATACTATAGTCTGCCTAAATTTTAATTGATTAGGTGGTTACATACAAACTTGTGATATTTATTTGTTTCATATTACAGTCAAACATACATGCTTATATACATATTCGTTATACATATATCAATGTTCATATATTCAATTCATTTTCATACTCTCATTATTCAAGGATTTTGTTGCAATTTTCAAATCCCATCAAAGTAAGTTCTGCGACGGGCATGTAGTAACCGGAAGGGTACAAGTACCGGTAGTCGGGACGTCCTGTCTAGGTTGGCATTCATATAAATCCAAAATAACGGACCAGTTTGCCTACCTGGGGACTAACGATGAGAGTACGACGGACCTATTAGGCCAAAGCATGCCACACCAAACGTCGTTCGAACTAACCTCACTTTGAGATGTCACCGTGCCCATGCCTGGGCACATTCCGAATATCATACGTTACATATTTCTCGATTTTCTCCGGGTTTTTGTGTACGCAACCAGGCAGAAACCGTGCGAACCATATGAAAAACCGGTATTCATGGGGGCCCACATGATTACACAGGTAAAGTATGGCGGCATGAAGGGCCTAACAGTGAGCAAAGCCCAAGACATCCTATGGATGTAGCAGATTTATTTTTCTATATTTATTTTATGAACGTTCATTCCCCAAACACGACCCACGATCCCAAAGGCATCCAACTCATACTCTTGACATGTATTTCTTGTAGATGTCTTCTAACCTCGCCCGTAGGAAGATGAGAGCAGGAAAAGCCCGTGAACGCATGGCTACCCAAATCGCTCAGCAAATGGCGACCGTAATACCAAACATCGTAGTTCAAGTTCAACAAGCCCTTACCGCTAATTCCGTTAACCCAACCCAACAAGAGGATCAAAACACTGTCAACCTTTCAGTCACTAAATGCACCTACAAACATTTCAAATCCTGCGATCCTCCAAAATACGAAGGTACTGAAGGTGTCACCGCTCTCCTCCATTGGTTCGAAGAAATGGAGAACACTTTTCTAAATTGCGATTGCCCCGATGATCGCAAGGTGCGTTATGCTACCGGTCGTTTACTTGGAACAGCACTCACATGGTGGAATACAGAGAAGACCAAACGAGGTGTTGAAGAAACCATGACCTTGACTTGGGAAGAATTGAAGGGAATCATGACAAGACGGTTTTGCCCAAGAAGTGAAATCAAGAAATTGGAGGATGAGTTTCATGCTTTAAAACAAAAGGAAGGCGACCACACCACATACAACAAGAGATTCCTTGAGTTAAATCAAATGGTTCCCAATTTGTTTACTCCCCTCTACCGTTTGATCGAGCACTACATTCGTGGCCTTCCATCAAAGATTCAAGACTCTGTAATAAGCACCTCGCCTGCAACTTTGGAAGCAGCAATGGAGCTAGCAACCGTGCTCACTGAGAACCGAATCCGAAACAAAGATCTCAAAGAAGAGAAGAAGAAGGATAAAGCATCAACAGAAACCTCAAACCCCACCCGAACCGAATCCTTTACACCACCTACTTCTAAGAGAAAACGTGATGGGCAAATCTTCGCCGTCACCCAACGCAACCAACCAGCTTCACAAGTTGTACCTCCTCAAACTATCCCAAACGTTCAAGTAGCACCCAACTCAACTTACCCAAACAAGAAACCTTACATTGGACCTCACCCTCAATGCAACACCTGTTTCTATCACCATCCATCTACTTTACCCTGTCGACTATGTGCAAATTGTGGACGCTACGGTCATTTGAGCAACGTTTGCCGCACCGCTCAAAACCAAACCTCAACCCCTACTCAACCCATGATCCAAACATATCAACAACCTCAATATCCCATGTACCCATATGTTCGAGCTTGTTTCAATTGTGGCGACCCTACCCATTTTAGAAACACGTGCCCTCGTTTGGTTAACATCATAAACGCCCAAGCTCAAGCAAACCCAATTAACCAAGCAAACCAAGCAAACCCAGCTCCACCGCCAGCAAGAGGAAGAGTTTATAACATCAACGCCAATCCTGTTGAAGATATTAACGGTCCAAACCAACCACTTAACTAGCCTTCTCTCATCAAGAATCCAGATTCAACTCCAATCACTTAGTTTTTATGTTTTTCTTTATGTTATCTCAATTTTCACGTATCTCAATTGGAATTTTATCCAAGAATTTTAATGCAAATTACTAGTTCAGTTTGTTTTATACTCATTGATTTAATATTCATATTATCATACTTCACGACATATCTCAGTTTCATCATTTAAAGAAGTTGAGTTGTGCCTCACTTCTACATAGACTAACCTCTCCATCATATTAAACGAGAGAGGTTTTGTCAAACACGGATACTATCAGAATTAAGACTCAAGCGCTGGTTGTTGTGTTTGTTTATGTTGTAGAGTCGCATAGAACTAATCATAACTTGCGGATAAAGTCAATGAGAATTTGACAAGAATATGGTGGATACGCCGCTGGTACTTCCTATATATAAGTATTCTTATCAAATGATCGGAGGCATTATCAGGCGGTTATGAGAGGTTCCATGCATAGGTTGTTTGTGTGATTAAGTTATTCATTTTCAATACATGCAATAAGCTCGGCTCCGTTTGATTGAGCCTTGAGCACACAGACAATTTCATTTTCAATACATACAATACGATCGGCTCCGCTTGATTGAGCCTTGATCGCACAGATATATTTCATTTCAGTATTTTTATGTTTGATGTATTGGTTGTAGAGTTATAGGACTAATCATAATTCACTGATAAAACCAATGAAAATTTGACAAGAATATGGTGGATACGCCGCTGGTACTTCCTATATATAAGTATTCTTGCCAAAGGATCAGAGGCGTTATCAGGCGGTTATGAGAAGTTCCATGTAGGATTTAGTATTGCTTTGGTTGAAATTTGTGTTACATTTATATCATCTCACTATTTAAAGAAATTGGATTGTGATCCATTTCTATATAGACTAACCTCTCCATCATAACAAACGAGAGAGGAACTGTCACCATTCAAACATATATACTATCAGAATGTGGATTCAATTATTAGTTGTTGTGGTTATTTGTGTAGATTGTAGTATTGGAAGTTTTGCTTTAGGATATAACCATACTTTTCCAAACATATCTAAACTCTTATGCATGATATCATTTTAGCAAATCATTCCTGCTTAACAATACTTATACAGTAGGCAACAAAAAGCGATTCCTGTATTAGGATACTTAACCTTTACAAGGAACGTTACCGCCTCAAACAAAAACTTAAACCCTTATTTCTTCTAGGTATGTAACTGTCAAAACTCAACACCATCATTCTTTTAGTCAATTATATCCCTATATATATTAATTATATCCCTATTTAAATTTCGGGACGAAATTTCTAAAAAGCAGGGGATACTGTAACATCCGTCAAAAACGGATTTACCAAACCCGCTCCGTTTATCAACCGAACAGTCAGTCAAATTTTTCGTTGCGAATTAAATGCCCAAAATAATTTTAAACGATCCGTAATCAATTATTATGCGGGGATATATATTTAGTTTTTGAAAAACTGATAAAAATAACAAAATAAAAATGTTTTGATCATGCCGGGTTTCGAACTCGGGTCTGTACCGGTTCAAACCAAACACTTATCACTCAGCCGAACAACCGCTCCGCCGCTTTGATTTTCTGATAAATACAGGAAACATTTAATTCAAATATTAAAGTTCAGAAATCAATTTCAGTAAATTGCGCCCAAACTAGCAGTCGTCGGAAATCCCGACGACTTCGCCGTTTAATTAAGTTTCCGCTCAAAGTAACCGTAGAATTAACTCTCACAACGGTTATAACCGACGTCTGAACCCGCGACATCAGCCATAAACCGCCGGAGAACGGCTGACTTCGAATTAAGACCGAATTCAGACCCCATTCATCTCGTTACTACCCTATAAATACACCCACAACTCGCCAGAAACCTTTCACACTCAAATCGCACCTTTTCTCGGCGAAAACTCACTCGCCGGAAATATCTTATACTTCGCCGGAAAACCGTATCAGTAATCTCTGAGCTTTACTGAACCCCCTAAACCTTTACCGAAGTCACCCAAACCCTTTGTAAGCTTTCGGAGGACTCTCTGCTGCAAGATACTGTCGCCGGAAAAAGATTGATGTCGCCGGAGTTCTGCCGGAAAACAGAGTAAAACCAGCCGGTACTTTTCACGCCTAATTCCTTCCCTTTTTACTTTTATCTCGACTGTAATTGATCATAAAACACTAAAGGATCTTGAATCAACTTTTCGAACCAGTCAGTCGTCACCTCCGGTTAAAAACCAGTGAAGAAGACGACGTTTCAGTAACGGTTAAGTATAATTAAAATCAAGTTATTTACCGGGTTAGACACACAGTCCAGCGGTGGACTGTGTGCACTTTTAACGCTAAGGTCACGAGTTCGATTCCGGTTTCACACACGCCGCCTTGATAAAAATTCTTTTTTCAGCAAACTGAACCGGAGTCGCCTTAAGTATATGTTAAGTATATTGATAACCGAGTTTATAACCAAGTGAGACACACAGTCCAGCGGTGGAGTGTGTGTCCGCTAACCCACAGGTCCCGGGTTCGAGACCTGTGGAGCGCACCGGTTTTGTGATTTAATTCGTTTTTAAAATAAAAGGATTTCCGTTTAACTCTAATTAATATATATATATAATTAAAATCGGATATATGACGGGTTAGACACGTAGCTCAGTTGGTAGAGCTGCGTGCACGCGTACGGGAGGTCTCGGGTTCGAGCCTCACCCAGCGCACAATAATATGCCTTCGAACCGGTCAACGTTAGTCAAAGTCAACGGTCAAAAGTCTACTGTAGCAAAAATAAAATATTTTTTTATTATTTTTTATTTAATTATTTTATTTAAAAATCAATTAAAAATAATTAAAAATAACATTTTTAAGGTTAGAAAATAGCCTCAAACTCACAAAAAAATACACCCAACAATCCTACTAAAATAGATTAATAAAACCCGTTTACTTACCAAACCATAATGCGATTTATCTAGGTTAATTTCACTCGTGGTTAACACCATTTCGCGTGCATTCAACCTCATCAACCGAACGCACCCAATGTGAGTGAATTCTTACAAACTCCCCCTTTTATTCACGTTTTGGGGTGTATCATGTGTTGTTTAAACTAATTCTCTTATGCAAATTTGTGCTATACCATTATATGAACTAAACTAGAATGTAACTATTATTGGTTGTGATATATTACATATTGTCAAAGTTGTATGCAAATTATTTAGGCCCATCAGTTCCTCGTGGGAGACGAGAACAACGCGTGCCTTAAAACTCACACATTAGGCCCATCAGTTCGTAAGAACAACGCGTGCCTCAAAACTCATTCATTAGGCCCATCAGTTCCTCGTGGGAGACGAGAACAACGCGTGCCTCAAAACTCATACATTAGGCCCATCAGTTCGTAAGAACAACGCGTGCCTCAAAACTCATTCATTAGGCCCATCAGTTCCTCGTGGGAGACGAGTCGAACAACGCGTGCCTCAAAACAATTATTTGGTGTTTGTGTGTTCAATATTCAATATTATGTGTTGTGTGAATAGATTTGCATCTACATTTACTCATATGTGGTATGCACCTTATTTATAATCAATTGGATAAACTTGTTCAAATGTTTTCCATAGGATTCACTCGCCAACATTATGTTGATCCAAAAACCCTTTTACACATGATACAGGTGAACAGGTTGAAGCAAGGAAAACATAGGATATGCCTTAGAAGAGAACCAAGAAGCTTAGATTGATAGTTAGAACATGTTGTATCATTTATTGTAAATTTCCATTAAATTGTATTAATAAATATGAAACGTTTAATAAATGTCATGAGCTTTGATGATAACCCAATCATGCCCCGGTCACCTTTTCCGCTGCGGGTCGGGGTGTGACACGTATGATCTAACTGTTTTATTTGTGTCATTAAATTTAAGTTATACAAATTTTCATACCGAAACAAGACCGTTAAAAAAGTTTTATTATTATTATTATTATTATTATTATTATTATTATTATTATTATTATTATTATTATTATTATTATTATTATCGAGCCTGTGGTCTTACCGGCAGCAGCATCTCTATTTTTACGGGATAGAGGTAAGATTGTCTACATATTACCTTCCTCATACCCTACCTCGACTTTGCTATTGGTGGGATTTACTGAGTTTGATGATAATGATAATTAACGGCCAACGAATCCTCTAAGTGGGCTACTGCCAAAATGCACCACATCGGAATACACTCGCCTTCGAACCGGGAAAAACTCTCACCTAGGGCCGAAGCCCATAAACACTTGCCGAAGGCACGACAGTAGAATAGATAAAACCCGTTTAGTTCAAGGATTAAACTAGCTTCTAATATTTTTCTCTCCAAGATTTGTGTAAACCAATTCGACGAGTCAACGAGTAACATGTTGGGAACATATTCCTTGAATCATAACTTTTTATATAAAATAAGTAGGGCAAATATTCGTACTTCATAAGTGCAAAACCTAAACTTTATTCTAAAAATGGAAAGATCACATTATTCTTTGATACAACTTTCTCTAGATGCTTATCCAATTTTGATTCACTTGTGTCCTTTTCTACTTTTTGAGATTCTACTTTATTTCCAACATGAACCCTTTAATGTTAGTTGTTCGAATTTTGAAAGCCAGCCAGAAATTAAGTTTCACCAATTTTTACCAAGTTTTTTAATTATTATTTGAATTATTTTCCGGTTCTCTTATTAGTAAAATTACATTAGATATACACAAAAAACATGAGTTTATTTATTACAGAGCATCAAAGATGATAACAGTAGTAGTAGTAATCTCCCGCAAGAGAAAACTTGTAACTCTATAGATATAGGCAAGGAGAGACGTCGTTGCAAACTTTCATGTCACGAGCTTCTGTTCTATATTGCTTGTCGAAGCCTGTGATCATCCAAAAACAATTAGCGTTAACAATAACAATAACGTCAATGTTACTTATCAAAGTTATAAACTTAAATAGGAACGTTTGAGAAAGAAAAAACTTTAGGTTCCTTACTAACCCCGATAGAGGTAATGAAGTGGCAAACCGCACATTTAACAGAACGAGCACCATACGGGTACATCAATAACATTCTACAGTTTCCACAATTTACATGTGCTACTTGATTTCCTACAACAATTTTGGCATCTTAGACATATTTAACATATGACCATAAGAGTTTTTGTAGAGAATAGAGATTCACATATGAATTGGTACCTTCTAAGGCCAAATTGATGGTATGACAACATGAACATTGTACACTTGCCGCCCCTCGAATATACATGAGTAAAGTGTGACAACCTCCACATACCAATTGTGCCATTTCGGTACCTATTGAACATATATGGTTTTCTTAGTGTAAATAACATAAGGACTACGTGTTACATGGTGACGGATCCTTGTTGGTGTTATGTGACACATTTATGTGTTATACAGTACCTGATGCTAGTTTTTATGTGTTACACAGTCCCTAATGCTAGTTTTTATGTGTTACACAGTACCTGATGCTAGTTTTTATGTGTTATACAGGTATCCGACACTTAAGTGTCACCTATTTACATAACATCTTTAAAAAAGTGACACCAATAATAAATTACTGGATCCGCCACCTAGTCATATCGGTTAGATCGTAGCACATGTCATACTTTTTCTTAAGTGTAGACAACATAATGCTGTTGTAGAAATACAAAAATTCTATAATCCGAAAACATGGGAAATTCAAAGATCTTGCACTTACCAGGATGAGGAACAGCAGTAACCGAACTACAAACTGCACAGCAAACCGAGGTGGCTCCTACCGGATAAAGAAGAAGATTTCGACATCCTGAACATACTAATTGGCTTTCTGAACCTGTTCAAGGAAAAAACAGAGTCCTCTGTTTACTACCACTGACTTTTTCAAAAGTCAAAGTCAACCTGATTAGTTTTCAATTATCTGCAAGATTTATATCAGATTACAGAAAAATAATCCATAGGTGTGTTTATTATAAAAAAGCTTTCATGGGTTAATTTTTATGAGCTATAAAAGAAAAGATATCAATATAAATTCAGCATTTCAAAAGGAGTAAGTTTGACTATTAGTTTTTCAAGCTATCCAATTAAAATAAAACTGAACTTACATTCTTCTTAAATCAGAAAAAAAATATATAAAAATTAAAAAATACAGATTAAAACAAGGCTAAAAGTACCAGTTGCAGGGGGTGTAAATGGTGCAGGAGGAGTTGGATATGGAGCTAGAGGAACTGGCATTGTAAAATTAGTCAACAAAAGTCAAACTATTTACTCTTTCAAATCTGGATTTAAGCTTTCAAAAGTCAAAATTGACTACTTTTGTAGCATGGAGTGCAAACTTTCCCCTTCTACCCCCATCTTGTACCTGTGAAAAATCAAAATTAAGAAACAGAAGATTAAAGAAAGGCAAGAAACATAGTATAAAAATACATAAAGTGGTGAAATTTGAAACACCCACATGAAGATTTGAGACAAAAAATGGAACAAATTAAATGGTTGGAAGACACATTGTCAAAGCTTTTTTTATGAAGTGTGAGTTCAATTATTTTTGGAGTGGGGCAAGCATATACCTTTGCTAGTGTTGCAGATGAGAGAGACAGGGAAGGATGTTGAGTTGGATTATAAAGAGGGGGCATCACCAACTTGGCTCTTCCAAGTTTATGAATTTCATATAATTTCTATAAATGAAAAACTTGTTTACATGATACTATTACTAATAATAAATAATGGTTTGGTACTGGATCAAGGCCGTTGGAAGTTGTTTCGGATATATTATCAAAAGTAGCGGAAAGAAAGAGGCGAGAGAATATGCATACATATAGGTTGAAAAATCAGCTAAGTTGTTTGAAAGTTAGATGTGTAAACATATGTTTTTTTGCTGCATACACGAATGTAAGCATCTATCTTTTGTTACCTATACATGAGTACACAACGCTGGATCTAGAAAAAAAATTAGAGCAGCGTAAAAAGAAATTTAAACTCAGAGGTAACATAATACATAAAACGGAGAATAAAACAAAAGTTTTGCATTATTTTACACTTCGCCAACAAAGTTGAAAGGTAACGGATGTTACCCCTTACTATATGGTAGGTCCGCCGCTATGCATACATATATAAGGTATGTCTTTGAACTAATGCAAATTTCTTTACTTTTTTTGTTACATTTACATGTATATATAAACATATATTTTTATTACTTTCGCGTGAGTAACCATCTATTTTTGTGTGCAATTTTATTTTTAACTTGGGTAAATACATAATTAAGAAATTTTTCAAGAGAAAATAGAGTTTTTTCTTAAACAGGTGTAGGTGGAAAAAGTATTTACCAAAATGGGTGATTTGAAAAATATTTACTAAAATGGGTGTTTTCTACATTTTTAACTAGCCTATTATAAATCTTTTTTTTTAACTCAATCAACCTATTATTGCTTTTATACTTTTTTTTCATTCAACTCATTGTTTTTTTACACACATATATAGCTAACTTATTATAATTCTTTTTAAGTTTTATGACCAATCCATGTTAAACAAATTGAATTTTTTGAGAAATACGTCTCATATTGGTTTTTAGATAATATTTATTTTACTAGTTTGTATGTGTACATGATTATCACGTCAATACTCTTGCATTTTAATTTATCAACTTATTTTTCAAAAGTCACGAACAACAATTTTTTTTATTTCGTTAATGAACTAACTTGAACACATGTTTCGTGCACGTTTTGTTCATTTGAATTTGTTTAAGTTGGTTCATTTGAATTTGTTTAAGTTGGTTCAGTTTTACCTTTATTTATGTTCGCTTGTTTACGTTAACTTATTTTCATTGGTTTGCTTATATTTAAATTCGTTCGTTACGTTTCTCTATGTAAACAATTATTTTTTTTAGTTACACTACTATTCCGTCTAGTTTTATAAGTTTGAAATATTAAAAAAAGAATTAAAATAAGTCAGTTAATAAATAAAATCAAAAGTATAATGAGTTGTTTGGTTAAAAACATGATATTGAATTAAAAAATAAAAGCAAAAAAATACAATATATTAGTTTAAATAAAAAACAACTCAAACACTCATTTTGGGTAAATAATTTCTTAAATCACCTATATTGGTAAATATTTTTTCCACCATCACCCTTTTAGGAAAAAACTTAAAGAAAACATTCATTTTGGTAAATATTTTTCAAATCACCCATTTTGGTAAATATTTTTTCCACCACCACCATTTTAGGAAAAAACTCAGAGAAAATAGCAATCATCCCTAAAAAAACATTATTAAAAAATAAACCTACATGAGTGTGGATACGTAGAAACTCTGAATATATCACTTCCATATATGTAAATTTAAGTACATAATAAAAAAGTCTTAAAAACTTCTTTAAATAGTAAACACCATTAAATGTACTGGACTAGATAAATTCTTATTACTAGTAAAGTTCAGCTTTACCAAACTGCTCAAATAAAAAGTTAAAACTAAAAAACACAAAAAAAACCCCACTATTCAAAAACACTGTAGATCTTCTTTGCTTTAATATATACTAGGGTTTTCCCACCACGGTTGCGGCGGGAATTTTTGGTACGAACCAAACTTTAAAGACCATTATAAAGCTACACAATGTAAATATATAAAACAAAAAAAACGAAATAAAATGTTACAAATAGAAGAAAAAAGTGGCGTGGTACCTATGACATGGTTATAACGACCTGAATGAATGAAAAAATGGTGATGGTCACATGGTGTTACGCCATTTAAAAAAAATCACTTATTTGGTCCTTCTAAAAAAACTAACGAACGAAAGTTATAAAAAATATCATTTATGTGGTCCTTCTAAAAAACTAACGAATGAAAGTTATAAAAGAAAATTAAAACTGTTGGATTAAAGACATATATTATTCTATATAGCGTAAGAGTTAATTCAAAACTTTAAAAAAAATATCATTTATTTGGTCCTACCAAGATCATAACCATATCATCGATCAACATGCATGATCATATATTGTTTTAAGTTTAACCAGGGGAATGTGAGCATCGCTTCACGAACCTGTGATACAACACTTTCCATGTGTTATTTTTGGACGCATATTTTACATAATAAATATAAGAAATCATAAATATTTTAATTACATGTATAATATATAAGAAATCATAAATATTTTAGTGTGTTGAGTATATTTATACATTGGTACTCATTTTAGACAAGTTTTTAGTTACAAAAATTACAAAATAATGTACTAAAAAGTAACGAATCACTTTTATTTGTTGGACCAATTTTTTTTCATAAACGTAGATGACAACATTATAAAGACATTTGTACAAAAAAGTAAAAAAAGAGTGTTGAGACGGTAGTTTTGACTGGTGCAAGTTTTTATACGCCTAGACATAAATTTTATATGTTAAATCTACTTTGTATAAATGATATGTGATGATATACGATATAAATAGTATTACAGTTAACATTTATAAATTAAACTGTGGGAGAAACCCGCGCGCTATGACTAGGGCATTAAAATTGTGAGGCTTAGTTTTGGTGACTTGTATATTAGTGGTACCCGTGAAAAAAATAATAATGTCGAAACGTTATTAAATATACGTATGCAATTAGAAAATCGGGATGTTATAAAACATCATATTTTAAGAGTTGTAAGAGGAAAACATTCAAAAACCCTTAATGAAAAGAAACCTTTAAGTAGTTTTGACATTTTGTATGTTTGTGCTTTTGATAATTTGTACATTACCGTGCTCGATCAGTTTCAAATTAAAATTCACATCCAAACGTTGTTAAAAAATTAGCATGTTAAACGATACATTTAAAATTTTATAAACATCACAGTTTAAAGCAAAAACGAGCTTTAAGTGAGCTACATATCATAACATGATTGGTTAAAAAATACGAAAAAACAAATGAAATAATATAGGATTTAAAATGTAAGTGTAGTTAAACTTGATGACCGTATAGTAACTTTGAATACGCCAATTGTAAAAATAATAAGCAAATGCTTATATTGCTTATACAATAATACTTTAAACACCAATAAGATTTGATTTGATATTGTGAAAAGTAACCTATTATGAATGCGCCAATATAAATTTCACTAGTAATATAATTTAAAGTCATAATTTTTTTATTTTATTTTTTAACGACAAATTTGGATCACTAACGGACCACTGAAATATAATCGTGCCCCCAGCGAAACCACCCGATCATATCCATTTCCACTAGGCATAATGTCTATACACCAATTCAGGAGGAAACCCATATTTGAATGTCTATACACAATTCAGGAGGAAACCCAATAAATATGGGAAAATCCCCTTGTGATAATCGAATCAAAGCCTATTGGTCCTAAAGGTTTATCTCTTCTCTAAGATGCCACTAGGCTATAAAGCCATGGGCAATTTAAAGTCATAATCTATTGAAATATTTACAATAACATCCTTAGTTAATCTCACTTAATACCAAACTTAGTTTAATCTCACTTAAAACCAAACTAATGCTATTTAGTGTATATCATATGCCTTACAAAATAACATTTGTTTTTTTCTTTTTATGTTTTCGAAGGGATTTTCCGGTTAGAGTGGTGAGATTTCATCTCGAAAACTTTTTGTAAATAGTAATCGGTATACTTTGGCAACAAATAATAACAACCTTACAAATACTTGTGAGCCACATGTTTCTTCTCATTCTCATGCACCTTGACCGGCTAATATTTTTCCACGTAATCACGCACTTGAACTTTGCACAAAAACCCTTTCGAATTGTATAAATTATATATTGGTCCTTACACTTTAGGATAGACATCTTAAACTCGTGTCCTAAGTAGGGATGAGTATGGTACCCGTTCGGTATCAAACTGGTACCGGTACAAACGAGAAAAGTGGGTACCGATACCAAAAAAAGGGGAAAGTGGATATCGTTATCGAATTTACCCAATATGATTCAGTACTAGTAAGATATTGGTACCCCCTACCAAATGCTCATCCCTATTCCTAAATCCCAACTCTATAAAAGTTGATTAGGTGAATTAACTGAAAAAATCAATCGAGTTCATTTGAATTTTAATATAGTTTGGTCATCTTGACTCTCATAATTAAGACATTTTATTTGATTAGTTATCTCAATATGTAGATAAATACTATTTCTTTATCTTCTTTTTCTCCAAAATTCGGCTTGAAATTGATTCGGTTATAAATGAGCCGACTCAGCTCGATTTGTAAACAAGCCGAGCTCGAGGAAGGCCTGCTTAGCTCGAATTATGTTTATTTATAAGTATAGAAGGTGATAAAGGTTGGTTTGGGTTAATACTTCCAAAAACAATTGTATGAAGCTAGTAAAGGATTCATTGCAAGTAATAGGAGGCATAGATGAAAATCAGCTTAACCTTTACACCTTCATTTTTTTTGTTCCATATTGCTTAGACAGAAGTTAAAGGATTACCTCTACTATAAAAGAAGACAAAGACAATTTACAAAGTTAATTATTCAAACTTGCATATTTGGTCATTTGGCCAAAATAACTTTTGCATATTTAGTCATTGGTTAAATTACACTGCAATTATGGCCCTTAGTCTATGAGGAGTTTCATCTTTGAGTGCCTTTTAATTTAAAAATTTTATGTTTCTTTGTTCATTCGAGCTAGATAGAGCCGAGCTAGCTTGATTTTTATTGAGTCGAGCTCGAGCCTCAAATTTTAGCTCGATTTAGAATTCGAACTTGAGCCGAGCCAGCTCGATTTGAGTTCGGTCTGTCTCGGCTCGTTTACAGCCCCACCACCACCATGCTGAAAAATGGCAAAAACACCTTAACATAAAAAATAAGCTGAGTTAGTAGTTTGGATGGAAATGAAAATAAAACGCAAACCTGAAAGACTAAAATGCATAAAAAAATCATTTTGGATAGAACAAACAAATATAACTACATCTCAAGGACGATTTTGTTATTTTACTTAAATACTTATAATGGAAAGAAACACATTTCTTACGGATTGATCCATTCCACTAATACATGACAACCAAATATGTATGATCCATTTCATTTTATCTTTAATTCCTCCATGCAAAACACTATTCAGTGTTATACGGATACGGTACATGTAAATCAAATGATGAATCACTTTTATCATGGTATGTATGATTTAAAGATACACGGTAATGACAAGAAAACAAATCACTACTGTTTTAGATTAGACGAAGGTAGTTAGATAACAACATGTAGGCCCTAGATATTGAAGGTCACCATGTTAAAACAATATACATTCAATCTTGGGGGCCAAACACCATGTGACCCAAGCCTTCTTCATTTGGGAGGACATAGATAAATCACCACCATTCACATCAATAAAAGGACATGTATAATGTTATCTTTAGTACATTTCAGTGGCATTTAACACAGTATTTGAATATTGGTCAAGGTTGTTGCCTCTAAGGTTGTTTCAAACGAGTCTCTTGCGCTCACTATTTTCATAATAAGACTGGTTGGCCTATCGGTCCATTTTTCGGACCGTATCGGTTTAAAAAAAGGATAACATTATAAGTTATTAAAATTAATACATCTACATGCATAAGGGCGTAGCTTTGTAGGGGCGGGAGGGGCGGCCGACCCCGGAACTTTTCGCTCATTGTAGAGAGTATGTAGTTTACGTATAAATTTTTTTGGGTAGATACGTTTTTGACCCGGTTTTATAGAAATTTTTGGTATATACGTTTTCGACCCTCTGTCAGAAATCTCAAGCTTCGCCACTGTATATGCATACAATAGAAAGGTGCCTATGTGATTCGTGAGGTGCCTATGCGATTGGTGAGGAACACAAACAATGCTAATCATGTATGTGTTCTTTTTTGCCAACTTAATTAACTTTTGAAATTCCATTTTTGTCCAATTTCGTTGATTCAGACCTTTTTTTATTGAACAAGGTGGGTGCGATGTTGTAACAACCCGTATTTTCAGTTGTTCCTGTTTTCGTGTATTTATTTTGATTTCCCATATTTGTACTCCGAGATTCGTTAATAGAAATGTTCGTATTAAATTAAATATGTTTTGTCATTACATCGCATTATTACATCACAACTAAACGCTATTTAAACGCTTATTTAACGCAACGCTTCGCATATCTTATCGCTATCCCTTCGCAATCGCAACGAAATTACTTAATTTGGTATAATGGAATTATGTGGTAATATTAGTTTACGTGTTTGTGTGTTATACGTGTTTATGTGTTATTATGTGGATTGGAATTATCGTGGTTTAATCGCTCGCAAACTCACGCAACTCGCTCTCACGCGTTGACTCGCTATTACAACGCTTAAATCATCGCTAAACCGCTTAATGTTACCTTATAACTCGATTACATCACTGAACAATCGATAAACGAACGAAAAACAAAGAAAACCCAACCATTTGGGTCAAGTTCGCACGAACTTGGCGACCCCAAGTTCGGCCGAACTTGACTGGCCAATCTAATCTCCCCTCTGCCTCAAGTCCGCTCGAACTTAACCTCAAGGAGGTCAAGTTCGGTCGAACTTGACTCAGCTCCTCAAGAATTTCACAAGTTCGCGCGAACTTGACTCCACCAGCCCTCATTTTTGTCTTCACCTATAAATACTCAGCCCCATTCTCTCATTTGAACTTGCTGCAACTTCACCCATAGCTCCTGAAACCTAAAACCCTCTGTTTTCTAAGTAAGAATCAACGCGATTTCAACTACAATGATGTTCATCAACGTTTTACAACGATTTTGCACAAGACATTGCCTTCGTTTTCATCAAATCTCTTCTGTTTACGAAAATCCTCATCTTTTTCCATAAAATTTATGTTTTTCACTCAGATCTATACTAGATCTGAGCAAAATCTTTTAAAGTATTGATTTTTACATCATTTTCGGACTAATGACGTATGTTTCGTTCACTTTTGAGTGGAATGAGGCGTTGTCGAAGCTAGATCTCAGATCCAGAAGCACAAGGACGAAATCGTCACTTTACACAAGCTGGACTAACCCGTACGAACCATTAAGTTCGTCCGCATTAGCCCGAGTTTTTGTAAAATTGCTAAGTTTGCTCCAAAAGACCTCTCCAGCCTAAGTTTTATTCAGTGGCTTAAGGTTGGAGGGATGGGCACTCGATTTCCTCAGCAAACGACGCGAAAACGCAAGATTTTGGACCCGAAAACATCAGGTTCGCTCGAGATTGCACTGATTTTGACAGCACAAGAAGTCAAGTTCGCTCGAACTTGCCCTCAAGGGGTCAAGTTCAGCCGAACTTGAGTGGAAATACTCTAATTTTCTTCAAAAAACCCCCAAGTTCGCTCGAACTTGTCAACTTTCTCAGGAAACTTCACAAGTTCGGCCGAACTTGTCTCTCCTCTTATCAAGACCCCACAAGTTCGACCGAACTTGTCAAGTTTCCTTGAAAAACTTACAAGTTCGCCCGAACTTGTCTCTCAGCTCGGCCAAACCTTTACAAGTTCGCTCGAACTTGTATGTTTACATACAAGTTCGCCCAAACTTGTCTACTGCTCAACCCAAACTTAACCGTTTCAGCTTTTCGGAGACTGATGCACTTCGTTCGCATATGCAGGCTAATCCGGCGCTTTTCCCGACTCTCCTCAGATCTCTCATCTCACCTAAACGCACCGACTGTGAGTATACTTGACCCATTTTCGCTTTAATGCACTTTTTGGGTGTTACATACGTTCCTCTATAAAAAACACTTCACAAATCAAACTGTTTATCACACGCGAATAATCTGATTGTATATGCTCAATACGTGATACTAGAAACATGTGACTAGGACTTATTTTCGTTAACTTGCCTCCTTAGCTAGTATGGTACTATAGTGTGGCTTACACCCGACGAGGTCTAGTTAGGATGGACGCGCAAGACTTCTCACGGTAGTTAGCATGAGAAATGAGACTTTGTTGTGTGATGTGTTTTGGTGTATCATGATGGAATTTAGTGTTGGTGCCCATCACTAGTGATAGAAATTAAAATGTTCAAACCAAACGGTCGAATCCAACAGCTCCTTCATTTTCTTCAACGTGTGATGAGTTCAACGTGTTTTATACACCACGCGTGGTGACCACGGGTGGCAGCGGTGTTCCACGCATGGTTACCAGCCACCACGTGCCACCACAGATGCGCCCCCACTCCCTTAGACCACATGGTGTGGTATAAAGTTTCTAAGGGCTTTATTATGTGAAGTAAGTATCACCTAAACGTCATCTCATATGGAGGACTTTAAAGCATCTTCCTTTAGCATCCTTACAACTTACAAGTTACAATGGTTTAAAGCTCCTATAATCATTACCTAATTATTATTTTTATTTAACATCCTTGCAATAGTTTAAAGCCATCATCATCATTGTTTAATTATTATTTTTATTTAAATTTAAATATTATTTAATTTAAATATATTAATTTAAATTTAAATAACATGAATAAAATATAAAAAACAATGTCTCTTAAAAAAAATACAAACCTAAAAAAATAAAATACTTAAAATTTAAACTTGATACTAAATCTTTACTCGCCGCCGTCTCCCTGTTCACGATCAAACCATAGGTGCTCGGTCAGATCAGCTCGAAAGTTAAGGTGTGTGTCTCTATCACGTGTCCTCGCTCGGATAACTTCTTTCTGAGCGTAGGTGAGTATGGGTTCGCCGGTTGGTTACCTTCATCGTAACTCTCTACACAAAAGGCTCAGCCTGAGTCCTCCAGTATCATGTTATGCAAGATGATGCACGCATACATGATGTTTCTCATTTTACTCTTTTCTAGTAGCCTCGACAGTTGGACAATGGTAGACCATCTCTTTTTAATACACCGAAAGCCCGCTTAACATCTTTTCTTGTCGGCTCATGTTTTTTCTTGTAGTATAATCGTTTTTCGTGGGCTGAACACGAAAGAGTTTTCGCCAACCTATCCCACTCAGGGTAAATACCATCGACAAGATAATACCCATACTTATACTCCACATTATTTGGATAGAATGAAGTATTTGGTACAACACCATCTATGACATCGTCGAAAAGAGTCGACGAATGTAAAATATCGATATCATTGTTTGCACCGGCCATGCCAAAGAATGCATGCCAAATCCATAAATCTGGAGATGCGACTGCTAGTAGTATTAGGGATGGACCCTCTTGGTCACCACGATGGTTTGGCCTTTGCAAGCGATTGGACATACCGCCCACTCCCAATGCGTGCAATCAAGACTACCCAACATCCCGAAAAACCAGTATATTCGTTGATGGGCCCCATATAAAAGTGGAACGCTGGTAGCGGTCGGCATCCTCAGATATCGCCTCCCGTGACGAAAAATAACACCTAACATAATACATTATTAAACTATAAATTAAAACAACAACAACAATAATAATGATAATAATAATAATAACAAAAGCAATAATAAAAATATATGTAACAATTAATAATTAACGAATACCTTCACAGAAATTATCAAGACTGTCACGACAAAAATATTCGTCCCACGCATCGCTCGCCATGTCATACGCAAGTTGTTGGATTGGGCTGTACACTTTTGTATTCCAAAGAATCCAATTTTGCGACTAGTACTTTCTCTTTATGTGAAAAATGGATATTGGCCAGCAAGATCATTAGAAGTTCTTAAAAAAGACGACGGCTCATACGAAACCGACGCCTAAACTGTGAATCGTCGTAGAACGGATTTTCACAAAATAATCGTGCGTTAAACGCTCATGAGCACCTAATCTATCTCGTTCAAGAGGCGCTTGTCTGGTACGTGTTGTAGACGATTCGATTTCTTCTCGCAAATACTGAATCGCCTCCTGAGTCACTGCGATAAGCATATCGTCGATCGATCCATCGGATGAAGAGTTGGACGAATCAGATGAAGAGTGTGATGACATTTTTTATAAAAATGATTGGAGAGAGTTTGTGTGTTTTAGTGAGTTAGTTTATGATTGGGATGTGTAAAATACATGTATATATAATAAAGTTAGAGCTTTTTGTTGAATTCGACAGTTGATGAACGGTCTTATTTGACCAAAACCTCGAAAAAAGCAAATGACGCCCGTTAAGGGCTTGGCAAAGAGAACAATGGTGCCCCATGGCGCCTAGGAAGTGAGGGCAGGCACTATAGTGCGTCAAAATGAGTGATTTAGCAGGAGACGTTGAGCCATATCATGTGATTTTAACGATCAAACTCTTTTCTCTTTGTTTCCTGATAACTCCATATTCTTTAGTTTTTCTTTGATTTAGTTCATTGATGTTATTTAGGATCCAATTACAAATATTAAATACGTAGCCAAATTGATGTATATGACATACTATATAAAGAGATAAAGAGGGAGATAAAAGAATTAAATAGAAATATTTAAGTTTTAGCTTGATTTTAATGAGAACGACATAGTTTTGATTAGTTTTACATACCAGTTACATGCCTAGCAATATCATATCTACTTTTCTCCTTAGAATTATATAAAATTATTTTTTTTCTCTCCTTATATGTAGCATAGAAAATCAATAGCGCAGTAACTTAACCCAGCATACCGGGCTTAGTGTAGCTTACTTGGGTCAATTATTTTTGTGTGCAAACTTATAGGTTAAACGCGACTATTTCAGGCATAATAATAGGGTTTCGTGAATTAACACCCCCTTGAGGCTTTAGGACAATTGAAGGGAGAAACTCGGTCATCAAGACACTTCAATTCATCCAACAAAGTCACAACAGTTAGTGAATTCAACAAAGTTAATCCACTCATGATCAACCCCGAGTGTAGGGTTTTTGTTAGCAATATGTATTCAACTATATTCTTATGTGTATTGAAGATGAACTGGTTTTAATCATTAAATTTGGAACAATTAATATTGAATTTATGCGTGTAACGTGTTAGGGTTTGAAGAACGATTTTTCTTTATAAAATATTTAATAATTTTTTAATCATAAATAACGATGATGCTATGCAATTCTAGAAATATTATGTTGGTTATGTTTAGGCAACATCCTATGATAGGTCCTTATGCGGTTTCGTATCGTTAAGTAACTAGGTTGGATTCGTTAGGCTTAGATCTACCCTTTACCTTATAATTGAACCAACTATATTTATGTCGTTTTCAATCATATAAATAAATTAGTTATACATTGTTCTTATAAACCTGAAACCCGGGTGAAATAACCTTTTTAATTCTTATTTTTCCAAATCAATCTATTTAAGTTCAGTACTTTTCATTAATCAAACAACTAAGCCGACAATCAATTTTAATTTACATGTCTAGTTTTATTTAATCAATAGAAGCAAAACACCATCTAGTCATCCACTAACTCCATAAGGATTCGACACTTTACTTCCCTAACTATAAAACGTATATAGGAACACACATTAAACATCTGTTTTTTTTCTATGGGTACTTCATCATTGATCAACAAGCCAGGCTCGAGCCTAAATGAGCACGAGCTCGATCTCGACTCGGTTTGTTTGCACCCTAGTGCTTGAGAGGCCAGGAATTAGGGAACCCCGGGATTTTTGTAGTTTCTAGGAACGAGTTTGTATTTGTTTATGTTTGGATTTGAGGATTAAGAACACTAAGAATATAGAAAATTAAAAAGCGTATTAAAGGTGCGAAGACAAATAAAAAAGAATGGTTATACCCACTGGTCCACATGCACTCCACGTCATCCTAATTAGGGATGAGCATTTGATACCGGGTACCGGTACCGAACCGGTACCGTACTGGTACCGAACCGTACCGGGTATATTCGTACCGGTACCGGTTCCATTTTTCGGTACCGATACCGGTTCGGTACCGGTATTTACGGATAAAACACCGGTAAGTACCGGTACCGGTACCGAACCGGTGTATTCGGTACCACTTTTCTCTGTTTTTCGGTACCGAACGGGTACCGAGCTCATCCCTAATCCTAATAGGCAGATGGTACCGGTATTTACGGATAAAACACCGGTAAGTACCGGTACCGGTACCGAACCGGTGTATTCGGTACCGGTAATGGTACCACTTTTCTCCGTTTTTCGGTAGCAGTACCGGTTCGGTACCGAACGGGTACCGAGCTCATCCCTAATCCTAATAGGCACACATACGTCCATATTTGGGGTGCTCTAACAAAATACAGTATGTTACATTTATAAATAATTTAGTATCAATTATTATATTTATATACAACAAAGATAAAATAATTTAGTATCAATTATTATATTTTATATACAACAAAGATACGAAGATCTAATGAATGTAACACGACAATGAATATACATGCTAATGGGCTCATCAAGTCATTTTTTTATATTTGGCATACTTGCCGATATTTAAATTCGAAAAAAAATTAAATTTCGTCACTATTGTTTCAAGCTCTCTTTCTTTTTCTATTTGGGTCCCTTGTGATTTGTATTTTCGTGAATTATTGATAGTGTGCAAGTCCCTTTGCCTCTTTAGTACATGTTTATCAAAATAATATTTGATGAAGACATTTTGTTTCTTTCGATTGCACACTTTTTAAAATTACTTAGTTTTATTTTTATTTTGATACCGGGGAACAAAAGTTTTCTGAATGACAAGAGAGTTACTTGTTTTAAATCATGTACTCGAAACTTTGTCAATTTATATAAGATAAGCAAATAACATGAAACAACAATGAAAATAGTTACAACTTAAAAATAAAGTCTTTTAGTATTCAACCAAAATAATCTAATCATCATATTTTTTTATATATTGGTAGAACTGTGTTGTCCATGGTCGTGAAAAGAGGAGGTACAACCTAGAAATCATATTCACATGAACACCGCGCCCCTCCTATGTGATGTGAACGTGAAAGGGGAAATATGGTCGAAACCACGGCGTGAAGGTGAGATGTGAAACATGAGTTTTTTAAATTAGTAAGGTGGTGTTTGTTTTTTTAAGAAAAATACTTCACAACCTCTTTTGTCTACCCATGTCCGTCGCCCCCTTCTTCTCCGGCGTCGAGCCGTCGTCCTCCGTCGCCCCCTTCTTCTCCACCGTCGGGCCCACCTCTGTTGCCCCCTTCTTCTCCCCCGTCGGGCTCCTCCTCGATCTCTGTCGACACCTCCTCCACAGCCAATTTAAGAAGGATGTTTTATTAGGTTTTTTTTTAACTTTACTTGTTTGTGTTTTGTGATTTTGATGTTGAATGATCTGTTTATATCTTCGTATGAACTTCTAATTTAACTATTTTTGATGTTGAATGATCTGTGATTTTGATTATTTGATGAAATTGCGATTAGTGATTGATGTGTTTTGGTTATTTGTGGATTTCAAGTAACTGGATGTATAGTTGATGTGTTTTGGTTATAGTTTCGTTGTTTGATGTGAATTAGTGATATATTTATATGAACACGTTAATAAGTTTTTTCTATTAATTTTGTTGTTTGATGTGAATTCGGTGACGTTTTTCATGAATAGTAGTATATGTAGAACCATATAGTTTGCAGAAGTAAAAAAACAAACAGTCTTCTTCTTGCAGATTGTAGACATTTTGGTCCAGCACTTCTGCTACAGATGTCTGCAGATATGATCCGCAAACTGCAGACATTTTACCTCAGAAAAAACAAACAGCACCTAAATGAAATCACACTACTTGGTGAATGAAATCACACCATTGATTCATCTTTTACTTTTCACCAACCATAACTCCCATTAAGAGAATGTGAAATTGAAACTGATCTGATCATGCCTATGTAGCACCTATGTGACATCACTTTTACATTCACATTCAGTCATTCATTAACCACAACACGTGATATTAAAGAGGGGATCTACTCGGATTAAACAAAACCGATTTAATGAAATGCGTTATTACTTCTTGTCTTACCAAAAGCTCGAGAATAAAATCCGAGCTGATGAATTCGATTAACAAGTTAAAACTATCTTATCAGTATAATTTAAAAATCTCAGTTAATTTCTTTATACTTTGCTAGGCAAATTCAAACTGAATAGGTAGTTTTTTTTGTTTATGATATTCGTTCCTAGGGAAAGTGAATATTAGGGCTGTTTCACATCTAAGCTTAGATGCAAAACCCCTCAAAACTATATCGTTTTGATTAAAAACCCTAAAAATCAAAACTATAACATATTTTTTACTCCTTTTTATGTGATTCATGTTTCTTCTTACTTATACTACATCAAAGTCGACAACTTCGCATCCTGTTTCATTTGGTTCTTTCTTTTTCTTTAAATTGAAAGTTTCAACAAATATCTCTATTCATCTTTTATCCTTCTTAGATTTTAATATTTTCAATCTTTTAGTCCCAGTAACCCAAAAATCAATTAACATGTTAAAGCTACCCAGATAAACAATCAATTGGTAAAATATGAACTTGGGGAAATTGTTGGAGATTAAATAAAGATATAAAAAAATTAAATTAGACATTTGATAAAATTAATCAAAATTATGTACCTTTGATAGATTTCACATCTAAGGTTAGGTGTGTAACAGCCTCATATTCACTTTCCCCTTGTTATTGTATTCTTAAGTGTGAACAACTTGTACAAAAAGTGCAGGGCCTTGTTGAAACAATTGTAGCGTTATTATTTGAAATTAAGAACTTTCAATATGCTCTTAAAACATGTCTGCATATTACAGGACATATTACAGGACCGTCTCCGAAAATAAAAAAAAAAAAAAAATTGGTCATGTTCGAGATAAAAAATTTGGGCCCTATTCACATACCTGCAGGCTACAAGACAGTTTACTAGTCTGTTGAATCACAGAATCAAATATGAAATCGATTGATCTCCTAAAATCTGAATACAATCATACATATTATTATTTAACATCAAAGTATCAAACCAAGTTGTATTATATGTATACCGAGACGGCGAGACGCAACAGTTTACTAGTCTGCAGTCTGCTGAATCCCAGAATCAAAATATGATGTTCCGAAATCGAATCACATACATACCTGCAAGGCTGCAACAGTTTATGTCGATCAGTCGATGTTCCTGAATGATCCTGCAGGCTGCTGCGTCGCTGCGATGATGATGAGACGATCTGCAGATTCTGCACGACTGCACCTGCTGCGGATTGATGATCATTTGTTTAGTTCCCTCCTGGCTCCTGCTGAATGAATAACCCTTCCAGTTCCAGACTTGCGCTCCTATGACTTCTGCGACGTTTTGTTTACCAGTTCGGCAGTTCCCACAAGCAGACCCTTTTTGGGCTAGTTATTTGAGTTTTTAGAACTTTTAACAGGCCCATTTTTATAAAGTTTGGGTTTTGAACCAGGCCCTTAACAGCTTAACTCCAGATTATACATATAGATAACAAAAATTTTAAAAATTTCGGGCCCTATAAGGATTTGGGCCCTGTTCGCAGGCCCATCCTTCACACCCTTATAACCGGCCCTGGCATATTATATATTAAAAAAGAAGAAATATGTAAATAATAATTAATTTTAATGAAATAGTAATTCATTAACGGTAAAATAGTAATTTAATAAAAGTAATTTTAATGAATAAGATACATATTAATATATATGATTTAGGAACAAGAAATATGTAATTCATTTTAATGATTGGATGAATATGTAATAGCTCTCTTAGGAAGGGGTAATATGTAAAAAAAAACCCTTAATATAAAATGACCTTGATTATAATTGTCCTCTACGTGTTTTCATCTTCTGGTAACGCTAGATTACATCTTCATTAGTAACATTGAGCAGTTCATCTACTTCTACAATACAAATTATGCACGCGTTCAAGAAATCAACACTAATAAGATGCCTTATTTATCTCTTTAATTTGGATAATAATATAAAACACTAAGGAGAAGAGTGAGTCGCGTCAAAAATAATTTGCACCTTAGAAAAATAATAATTGTGATCCCGAATATTAAATTCTCGTTCAAAAAAGAACTGCCCCATCTCAATTATTTCAAATTTTAATGCTCAATTTATAAGTACAATTTATGACACCAATTGCATTTAACCTAAAATTATCAATTTAATGACACTAATTGCATTTAACCTAAAATTATCAAATGATAGTTATGTGTTATCTAGAAAATGTTTGTTTTTCATAAACACCGCGTTTATTTACTCAAGTACAATTATCTCTATGTAAAAAAAAAACTTGGATAGTGTTAATATAGTAATATGAACTTAGAGCCTTTTTTCTTCTTTTTTTGAGTTTAGTGTTTTGCTAATTTACAATTTTTTTTGCTATTCTGAGTTTAGGTTTTTTAACGAACAAAACCAATAACGATAAGGAAAAAACCGCTTTTAACTTTGGAAAAAATATTTAACGAACTGAACACGTTCATGACGTTTTTTAACTTTTTTCGTTTGCTATAACGAGTGCACAGAAACCGACCAAGTTCCTATGTTTTTCTTTTACGTTTACCTTTGTTATTTACCTTATTTTTTTATCTTTTCTTATGATTTAGCTTTTCAGAGCCGAGATACGACACAAATAACAATAACACATTTAGATATCATTTTCTTTAATTTTAGAAATGCATTCATCGGTTGTCATGGTGTGCGATACGTAACGAGTACCGATCGCGTCACGACACAACGTGCGGATATTTATGACTCTAGTTTATTAAAAAAAATAATAACTATTTATCAAGTAATTTTTTAATAAAGTAAAAAAAAATTGAATGAAGTCAAAGGTAGGGTTGAGAGATAACAAAAAGATGACAAATGTCATAAAAAAAAACAGAAGGCAATCAAGGTATCGTGTCTGGAATATCCAAAAGTAATTCTTTTTGCATTGGGAACTTGGAAGTTGGGCCATTCAAACAAAAAATATAACTACAGGAAGTCACTTGGGCTGGCTGGACAACATATGTGTGCACTCGCTATGGGCTTAAGTATAAGCTAATTTCATGCTTGTCTTAAATAGTGGTGCATAAAAATCCGAACCCGGACCCGAAAAAAACCTGGAATCGGGTATTATAAAACCTGGGTTTTTTATACCCGGACCCGAACCCGACCCTACCCGTAGGGTAGGGATCGGGTATGCATTTTATTATAAAACCCGAACCCGGAACCGGGTTTTTTATACCCGTTTTCAACCCGGGTTTTACGAGTACCCGGTTTCAACCCGAACCCGGAACCGGGTTTTTACAATACCCGGTCCGGGTTTTCCAATACCCTTTTCGGGGTTTTTCGTTTTTTTTGTGTTTTTTCGAGTTTTGCACTTTGGTAACGGCTATATAGCCGTTAGAAAATATATTTTTACCATTTTTTGGTTTACATTTAATCTCTATACTCTGTACCCGAGGCATACCCGAACCCAACCCGATCCATACCCGAACCCGGATATAGGGTATTATAATATCCGGGTATTAGAAAACCCGACCCGACCCTACCCGAACCCGGGTATATAGGGTATACATTTTTTGTATAAAACCTGGATCCGGACCCGACCCGGGTATTCTCAATACCCGATTTTATAGAACCGATCATACCCGAACCCGGTTCCATACCCGGAACCGGGTATTCAAAAAACCCGATTTGTGCACCACTAGTCTTAAACCCGTGAAATAATCTCATATCCCGTCCTATACCTTAATATTCGCCTTCAATATTTCAAGTTTTAGGTTTGATTAGTGGCGGAGTTTGAATGAAAACTCAGTGGAGGCCAGACTCTCAATAATTCAAAACGGTAGGGGCTAAAATCCAATATTTTACATAAAATAAATCAAAAATTTTCAATGATACTATCACTATGAATGAAAAATCGATGCGACCGGGACACCATAAAGTTTCACATATGGGTTCAATTGCATCCTACTTTGGTGGAGTTGATAATCTCCAAAACTATGAAAAAGTTCAAAAATAAAAGGTATGAACAAAAACTTATGTGAAACGTGATAAGCCACCCATTGGGCTAAAAGTATTATGTACTTTGTCACGTTATATTAGGGGCGTGCATGGTTCGGTTCAGTTTGGTTTTCGGTTTTTGAAAACTATTCGTTTTGGTTTTTTTTCGGTTTCGATTATTCGGTTTTTCCGGTTTTAGCGGTTTTTGAAACAAATTACGTAAGATTCAAAAAATAATCCAAGTTTAAGAACCTTTCATAAAGGTTTACATTTAAGTTAATATATTTAGTCTTTTTAATCAATATTGTTCACATAATCCTAACCTTCTAATCTATTTTAATATTTCTACAAAGTTTTTAATAAGACGTTCTTTTTTATAATACTTTGTAAATCATTTAATTTTATGTTAAATTTTGTTATTTCTTATAAACAATGGATAAATCATTTCAATGATAATGTTTTTATTATAAATATTTAACAATCAAGAATAAAATTAATAATTCTTAGTAGCATGGGTTAAACACTTAAAAAACTTAAACTTAAACATAAAAATATATGGATTTGGCCTACTATTATAACTTATCGGTTCCGTTTGGTTATTTTCGATTATTAAAAACGGTTATCCGAAAACCGAACCAAAATTTACGGTTATTAAAAATCTGAAAACCGAACCGTCGGTTATTGTTTCGGTTCGGATTTTTTTATTATTTCGGTTCTGGTTCGGTTATTTCGATTTTCCGCTCACCCCTACGTTGTGTAGCAATACACCAAACAATTAATCATCTTTTCCCTAAGGTATATAATAGTTTTAAGATGTTATATATTGGGTTGAGTTATAATACAAATGGGTTTTAAAATAAGAAGTATAAGAAACCACCATAGAGTGATAAGTGTCCATAATTTTGTCCATAAAAGAAAAAAGAAAAAGAACATGCAAATACAAAAACCCAAAACCCAAAACGAACCGTCGGTTATTGTTTCGGTTCGGATTTTTTAATTATTTCGGTTGTGGTTCGGTTATTTCGGTTTTCCGCTCACCCCTACGTTGTGTAGCAATACACCAAACAATTAATCATCTTTTCCCTAAGGTAGATAATAGTTTTAAGATGTTATATAATGGGTTGAGTTATAATACAAATGGGTTTTAAAATAAGAAGTATAAGAAACCACCATAGAGTGATAAGTGTCCATAATTTTATCCATAAGAGAAAAACCTAAACCACCCCCCCCCCCTCCACACACAAAAAAAACCCTAAAAAAACCTCCCCCAAACCCAAGCTAAATCTAAAAACTAAACCCCTCAAAAACCTAAAAACCCCCCCCACCCCCCAAAAACCTAACCCCCCTCCCCCAAACCCAAGCTAAATGCTAAAAACTAAACTCCAAAAAAACCTAAAAAAACACACAATATTTTTAATATTGTCTATAAAAACGCTACTTTTTCGTCATTAAAAAAGGAAAAAGAAACATTTTTTAATGACGAAAGTAGTGATTATTTTAAAAGAATACTGAAATTTTTTTTGTGTGTTTTAGGTTTTTTAAGTATTTTTTATCGTGTTCACATTAGAGTATAATCTTTCTTACCCATCTTACAATTAAAGTCCTTTATATTTAATCATTTATTATACGATAATGATAATAATTTGAAATGTATTAACATTAACTCAACAAATCAAATATCTTTATTTTTTTAAATAATATTTCATTTACCATTTAATTTAATTTGATTTTTCTTTAATAAATTTGGTTTGTTAACGTTATACATAGTTATGTTATTTATATTTTTTTGTCTACATTATAATATAAAATTTATTAAAAATTAAGTTGCATTCAAGATGAAGTGATTTTTTGTCAATTATGTAAGATAAATTGGTTGAGATATTAAATGATTATAAATAATTCACTCAGTCATGCATATAAGACCGTGACTGTGGAGACTTAAGTAGCAAAAAAATCAGTTTGTTTGGTAGTGTTGAGAAAAAAATTTACCGCTAGGTTATGTGATAGAGTTTCATCTTTTTACTGTCATGCTATAAAGTAAATGTTATCTCATGACATATCATCACACCAGTTTTTTTTCACCACACCTGTTATAGTTTCACTGGTTTTAACTCCACCCAATTATTATTTTTTAACCCATTGCCTATTTATTTATTTCTTATTTTTAATATAAACCCAAATAGTTAATGTAAAAAGAGCAAATAAGTATTTAAAACAACTAAAAAGTAGAGTTTATAAATTTTAGTTGTAATTTAACTTAAAACAAATCATAGGATTTGATGATTATATATATAAAATATAGGTAGGTTATTGTAAAAAGACCAAAAGTGTGAGAAAGGTAAAAGAATCTCAATCATTAGATCTAAATTGATTGAAAAGGGTAATCAGATAATTTTATCATTGATTTAATTAATTCAAAACCTTCCATAAACCGCCACCCTAATTTAAAGGAATACCGAATAACACTGCAAACACCATTCAGCACGTATATAACACCATTCAATAATTATATAACACCCTTCAATAAGTATATCACACCATTCAATAAGTATATAACACTATTTTAAAGATCTCTATAAAAACACTACGAATAACACTGCAACAACCATTCAGCGCATATATAACACCATTCAATAATTATATAACGCCATTCAATAAGTATATAACATCATTCAATAATTATATAACATCATTCAACACATATATAACACCATTCAATAATTATACAACACCATGAACTGAAACAAAAAACCATTAACTGAAACATTCGGTTGAACGTAATTTTTTTTCTGTATATAAGTATAGTAATATGGTACTCATATTAAAGATTAAAAAACACTCGTTATTATGGTGTAATTTAAAAAAAAACGAGTTACGTGTAAAAAGTTATTGGCGTTTAAAAAATAAAAGGGGAACTTGCATGTGGATTGCATATGACTTTCTAAAATTAAAAATATTAATTTTACATTTATACCCTTAATCTAGAAAATTAATTATTTTAATTGTTATACTATTTACAAGATTGTCATTAAGATCTCAACCATTAGATTAAAGATCTAATGGTTTAGATTCTTTCTTACCTTTCTCATACTTTGGGTCTTTACAAGATCCTCTACCTATATATATATATATATATATAATATTTATATATAGCTTTATTTGGAAATTTTCTAATTAAAACCATTGTGTTGCTTTGTCTTCTTCATACTCCTGATCCCGATTGAAAGTTCGTAGGCAAAATATCGATCACCGTCGACTGGAAAATTAAACCCGAGAACGAGTCGTCCTTGGGTTGGTGGAAGATAGGAAGTCCGACATTCCCTATATTGTCGCTTGTTGTTTGTGATATTTTAGCCATTGTTATTTCAAAAGTGGCTTTTGAATTTACATTTAGCACCGGAGGTAGGGTGCTTGACTAATTTAGTAGTTCTTTTAAACTCTACAAATTGTTGAAACTCAAATTTGTTGTCAAGATTGAATCCGTTCAAAGAATGTTGCTTTAAATGTAGAAGAAAAGGTTGAAGATCTATATTAAATGTTGAAGAAAAGGTTGAAGACTTATATATATTTTTTTAACGGTAAGGAACGACGTGCCAACCACCGTGACACCGGGTGTTGTAGCCAAGGTCGACTACTCGACCGCCGCCAGCCCCTTGGCTCTCCCAGATGCGGAAACCCGATCTCCACCCGCCCGAAGGCACGACAATGGAATAATCGTAAAACCTCGCCTCTCATCCAAGACGAACCGGCGCCACCCGTATTCGCCCTTCACCTAGATGCCGCATAAAATGATGGGGAGAGTGAGAGTCGAATCTGGGTCACAAGAAACACCAAGTCTTTCCCCAACCATTCCACCACTACCTCATTGGCAGGTAGAAGACTTATATACTAGAATAAGGTCATTTTTCATTTATTTATTTATTTTATCAAACATCTTTTTAATGCATCAAATTTACAAAATTTAACGCCTAATCGTCTATTTATTTTTTCGTGTTTCTTGTAGAGTTAAGACAACTATTGACCGAGTGAATGGTTGAATATTTTGGACTCTCGTTTGAACTTGGAAGTTATGTTATTGCTATTTTTGTTTCAGATTCTCATTTGAAATTTGTACGTTTTTATTCTAGACTATTTCAATTTTTTAATGTTTAATTGCGGTTTCAAACTCTTGGTCTTAGGATGTTATAAGAATGTGTTATTTGAATTGTTTATAGTTGTCTGAAACATAAACGAAAACCAAAACAAGGCAAAAACATTAGTTTTTAACCACCAAAACAGTAACCACAACCATATTCAGTTATTTGGTTTGGTTAGCCACTTCTCCAAATTAGTTCGGTTCGGCTTTCGATTATGATGAATAAATATAAAAATCAAATTAACCATTAACCATAAATATAAAAGTTAAATTAACCATTAATCGAACCAATGAACCGAATAAGTATAAAACTCTAACTTAATAATCTTCACGCATTGTCTTATCATTATTTTTTGATTTATAAAAAATTTAGCTCATTAATTAAAAAAATCATGAGTAAAAAACATCAAGGTGCAAGTGTGTGTTGGAAACTATGAAATCCCATAAACTTCACTACCAGAAAAGGAGACAATTTCCTACAGAAATTATCTACACAATATTTTTCGTCACAAATTATTTTTTTTTCAAAATTTTGTGACAAATTTTCGACGCATCCACAAAGGAAGATAAGAAAACCCTAATTAATTGACAATTGCGTCACAAATCTGTCAGAAATAATTTACAAAAGGTTAATTATTATTGTTTATCGAAGTCCCAGGCCTGTCATCTATTTGGTTTAGATCTGTTTTTTGTTTGGTTGTTTGAGTATTTTTATGCCATACCAATAAATTTGGTTATAATTTACGCTAGAAATCGGTCAGAAAAAAATAACTCAAAATGTTGGATTTTGGGCTCTGTGTCACACCCTCAAATTCCACTAGTAGGGTTTTACCGTGAGACGCGTGACAACCAGCATCCAGCCACTAGTCATGTTGAACATTTATAATAAAAGAAAATAACCAAATACCACAATCAACAAATCAACATGAAAAGTGATAGGTTTTTACTAGTTGTAAAAACAAACAACCAAAGTCTAAGTTAAATAACGGAAGCCAAATTATTAAGTGTCAAACATGGCAAAAACCCAACAATTTTAGTATATTAAAGAAATAGTTTAAATAACCGTAATGACACTCCAATGTGGAGTGTGTAACAACTCCGAATTTCGTTGTTACTTTATTTATGTCCTTCTCGTGTATTTTGTTTATACTTATCAATTGTACTCCGAGATATGGATTATGAAAAGTTTATGATTAATGGAATTATGTTTTGTCGCATCTACATCGCATTTAATCGCTTATTAATCGCTAATTCAATGCAATCACAAGTAGTTATGTTACTATACGAGCCGAGTGTGTTATTGTTTAACAAACACTTGTGCCATCGCATCGCTTATCTCATCACATCGCAAAACGCAGTTAATTTTGTGGAATTATGTTTTATGTGTGTTATATTTGTTTATGTTATGGTTTAATATCGCTAAATCGCTCGCACATTCGCGTAACTCACTCTCTCTCAAATCAATGGTAATATAACGCTTAACGCTTCGTCAAAACCCTTAATCTAACTATCTAATAAGAACCGAATTGCCAAACGAACTCAAAACGCGAAACAAACGAACAAAACTTGGCCAACAGTCAAGTTCGGCCGAACTTGTACATCACAAGTTCGCCCGAACTTGTTCCAGCCACCAAAACACTTCAAATCCAACAAGTCCGTCCGGACTTGCTTTAAAACTCAGGAATTTAAACAAGTTCGCTCGAACTTGTAGCAAGTTCGCCCGAACTTGGTCATCCCAACTCCTTTTCTCACCTCACCTATAAATACTCCGCTCAACTTGCTGCAAGTTCGCCCGGAGCTCCCAAAAACTGAAACCTTTTGTGTTCTAAGTAAGATTCCACCCGTTTTCAAGACACAACAATGTTTTACAACGATTTTGCACAAGCTTTGCCTTCGTGCTCATCAAATCTCTTTTGTTTACGAAAATCTTTATCTTTTTATACAAAACTTCTGTTTTTCACTCAGATCTATACTTAGTTCTGAGTAAACCTTTCAAACATCGATTTTTACACAATATTCGGACTAAACGACATATGTTTCGTTCACTTTGAAGTGGAACGAGGCGTTGTCAAGCTAGATCTCAGATCCGGAATCACAAAGACGAAGTCGTCACTTTGCACAAACTGGACTAAACCGTTCGAACCTTCAAGTTCGCCCGGATTAGTCCGAGTTTCTGTAAAATGGCTAAAACTCGCTCCAAAAGACCTCTTCAACGTTGGTTTTGCTCAGTAGCCTAAGGTTGAAGGGATGGACACTCGATTTCCTCAGCAAACGCGGCGAAAACGCATGATTGGATGCCAAAACAATCAAGATCGCTCGGAATAGAGCAAGTTCGCTCGAACTTGTCACCAGAATGGTGACCAAGTTCGCCCGAACTTGCCTCAAACTTTAACAAATCAGACAAGTTCGTCCGAACTTGTCCAATTCCCAAAAGAATTAGACAAGTTCGCCTGAACTTGTATTCTCCCCTCAACAACAGGGCAAGTTCTCCCGAACTTGTCCAGTTTCTCATGAAACTAAGACAAGTTCGCCCTAACTTGTATCACCAGTAAGCAAAACAGGTCAAGTTCGCTCGAACTTGTAACAAATGGTACAAGTTCGCCCGAACTTGTCTGCTGTTATCTCAAACCGTAACCGTTTTAGCAATTCGGAAGACTGATGCACTTCTGTTCGCTTATAGGATGATCCGACACTCTCCGCAACTCTTCTCAGATCCCTCATCTCTCCCGAAACGCACCAACAGTGAGTGTACTTGAACCCTTTTACGCTTAAACGCACTTTTGGGTGTCACATATGTTCGTATATCAAAACACATCACACAACTTAACTCTTATTTGCAATCCCGCTATTACATGACTATACGTGAAATCTGCTGAATTGTATGGAATACTTGATTGCTTGTACGCCACCCTTAACATGATAGTATACTAGAGGTTGACCCGCCACCCGGAGGCCCGGGGTTGTTAAGGCTCGCATTTTCATTTCTCATTTATTTTTCTCTTTTAGGATGTGGACACTTGTTCGCATGCCTCGATCAATCGCGGTTTGTTGGTTTACTTGAATCTGAGTAGTTACAGAGTTCACAACTGTTACATATGTCATGCGGTGTATGCTAAACGCTTTTATATCTATTATGTACGCAAAACCCGTATGCTCACCTTTACTTAATTGTATTGACGTTTTATTTTAACATATGTGGCAGATTGAGGATTTGACTACTTGCATTTGGATTATGATTTGGTATTCTAGAAAAGCATTGTAATAGAAATCTAGGGGATACCGAGCTTGATTTGTTTTATGAGATTGCTTGTATTTTGTAACTTGTTTAAGGAATATATGTTGAAAGTATGAGATTTTGACGTTTAAATATTATCGCTTAAATGGTGTTATGGAATTTCTCAAGAGACAATCTGGTTCGCCTAGTGCCACTACCCCGATGTTTCCGCCATAGGTTGGGGTGTGACAGATTGGTATCAGAGCCATAACTATAGGAAAATTAGGTAGAATTGCCATGATTGCCTTAGACTATAGTTAGGATACCAAATCAGACCGTTACGCATCGATTAACGCCGAAAACGAATACGAACAGACAAGTCCGCTGGAACTTGGGGGACAAGTTCGCTCGAAATTGATCAAGTTCGCCCGAACTTGATCAAGTTCGCCCGGACTTGACCAAGTTTGCCCGAGCTTGTGTGTCCCCTCAACATCAACAAGTTCGCTGGGATTAAACAAGTCCGCTCGAACTTGACATCAGGCTGATGCCAAGTTCGCCCGAACTTGACCAGAATCCTTCGACACGAACTTTTAAACATTGCTTTTCCTAAAGCAACCACAACACACGCTGAAGAACGCTCGTATCACACCAAACGAATGATCAAGTCGAGAATAGGTGTGAAAACCAAAAACTCTCGATGAGATCATTCTCTCTCACACGAGATACCTTCGTGGAGTTAGGAGTGATATCCAAACCTCAACGAAAATCTCCGTCTCTATCTAGTGGAACTCCCGATTTGATCGGTGAGCATAACCACAACTAGGAATGATGTTGTTAAGTTAGGGGTGAAACCCGCATCTAAATAATTAGTTCCACTCCTCGATTCTCAATCTCACCAAAGTCTCGATTATTTCGATGACTCGGAACACGACGTAACTGGAAGGATGAATGCCGTTAACCGTTGTACGGCGAGAGCATTTGTCTATTAGGCCAAATCGTGTGTCCGAACTCAGAGAATCTTCGAATCACTTTGGGTAGTCGCTGTCTCAAAACCCAGGACGCTCCCAATTGATTTAAGCCTATAATCGTCGATTTTACGCATCATCGAGTTTATTTATTATTTATGTGTTTAAATTTACGGATTTTTATGCTTATTCGATTTCTCGATTTATCGCTCTTACGCTCCATCGATATATGCACTACTCGCACAGCTCTCGTAATCTAAAACGCTAATTAATTCACCAACCAAACTAATCGCTCAACTCGCTTACACTCATGAGGACATTCGTGTGTCTCATACGCAGCCTTACTCGCTATTTATGCTATCATGTCGCATCTCGTACGCACTATGCATGATTTAGTTTGAAGATGAATACGTGCAAAATATGTGCTTATGTGTAACACTACGTGTTTTTACGTCCAATATTTTTTCCGACACGTGTCTCGGTAATCCGTATGTGTATTTTACGCTAAAACGGGAGGGACCAAGTTTGTCAAATCACTCATCTAATCCTCATTGTGCCTTGGAATGAATTAGAGGGGCCAAAAGTGCAATAAACGGAAGTATAATTGAGTTGGGAAGTGCAGGGGCTAAACCTGCCAAATTTTCAGCAAGTTTGGGGGTCGCCGCGTAGCGCGACGCCCCAAGGGCTACTCCGTCGCGTAACGCGACGGGCCTGTCTGGGTAGAAAAATTATTTTGGCTGCCAGCTTGCTCTTTTGACACTTATCTTGCGACTTTGCCACCTTGTGCTCCATGTTTGACACCTTTTAACATTTATGGACACATGGAGACTCCCCCAAACACCTGTCCTTACCTCCTATCATCCTAACATGCATTTAAGGAGCTTTTTCCAAGTGTTTCAACAAGCTCTTCACACTTGAAGCTTTGTCAACACACCTTGGAAGAGTTCCTGACGAATTTGGAGCATACTACTCTGTTCTTAACATCATTTGGACCATATGTAAGTGTTCAATCTCGTGCTAAGTCGATTCTTCACAGTTCTTAGCCTAGAACAAAGTCTCGTCGTAATTACGCATTGACTTTGCTATAAATCCGTGTATACTCCACCATTGTGTGTAACAAAAGTTCCTACGTGCTCATAATGATGGAAGTAATAAACCCTTAAGAAGGCATCTTCAGATTTTCACGGATTCGTGGCCAATTGACGAGTCAACCGAAAAGTCAAATAAAGTTAAACTAGTCAGATTTGTAAAAATGCATAACTAATGATCCAGATGCTATAAAATATGTTTTGAAGCATTAAAAACCTTAAAATAAGTATTTGAATATATGACAACAGATTCGGTTCATCAATTTTTGGTCTAGGCTCGGTTCGTAACCGAAAGTCTCAAACAGTTGACTTTCAGTTCTGACCCACTTTGAGCCATTCTTGCTACTAAGTTTTGGTCGTTTTATGATCATGTCCATGTTTAGAATATTGTACTAAAGTTTCATGACTCGATTCCTAAGAAATCCGAGTTATTATATAAGTTCCGTAAAAATCCTTAAAAACTTTGCAAATAGGTCCTTTTTGCACAAAATGAGATTTTTAGCGCATATGAGCATATGGATGATATACTTACTGATATTATATGATAATTAGGACCATTTGGGGTGTTGTTCGGTTTATGACTTGAATGCATGATTAAGAATCGCTAATCGCCGCTAAATGGTTAAATTACCCTTTTTACAGAAAAATAGCAAAAATCAAACTTTTTATAATCAAAACTTTAACTTACTGATGTTAAGCTAAATGACATATTTTTGGCCATTTAAAACAGGTCCTAACTTCAGTTTATATTAAATACCGATTAAACGACATTTTAGCGACTTTTACACCTTTTCGGCGCGTAAGTATGATTTAAAATCATAACATGAGCCGTGACTTGTTACCTACTGATTTATAAACTTATCTTTAATATAAAAACAGTAAGTACAAGTCCCGAACTCAGAATCCCAAATTCGGCTTCAAAGCTATGTGTGAAATTACTAAAATGCCCCTACGGGACATAGTATGTTTCAAAATCATCAAACACACATATGTTTGATATCCTACTGTTATAACATGATAAAATATATGTTTTTACAGAATATCTAAGGTCATAACATCAGATTCACTTAAACATCTTTTGCAAGCCTAAAAAGACTAAAATGCCTTTCTAAGGCATAAATCGGTTTTAAATATAACTCGGGCCTATCCTTGCAAATGTTACTTATTTTATAACATATTTTAAACACAGCTCATTATGGAACTTATATACGACTCTTACGGTTACCCGGTTTCGCTTATACGCGTTCGGTTAGGCATACGTAGCTAGCTTGCGTAATTTAACCAAAACGGGTTTAACTTGTCCATTCCTTATGAAAATCCAGAATGTTATTGGTTTTCCCATATTATACAAGTCTATGTACTTGTCGGGTCCAATCAACATTCTATTCCGGTCACCGCTTAATCTAGCGTATCGTATCACAGTTTAGCGTAAGACTAACCGGTCCAAGTCTAGAACTTAACTACGGACCCGTTAGCATTCTAATATTGGTTATTAATTACCATCACTTCAGACTGAACACCTCCCGGTAGATTGCTCCTGTACTTGCTTCGGAATACGGCAGAATTTGGATTACTTGCGAACTTCAGTTCAGGTAAATACTCTTAACTTATTTTCCCTATACGGTCGGGTATGGGATAATGTTTTATCCAGTTGTGATAATGAACTGAAATCTTACATAACCCGGCTTTGATCTGTTTTGACTGAAACTAAAACATTGAGGGTGGGCTTGACCGTGTCTGGGATATCCTTGGCTCACTAAATTAGTAGTGACCACGACAATATAGCATGGCGTGTAGGCATACACTGGGTAATTGCTATCCTGCTTTCTGTGTGAAAGTTCAGAGTGGTGTGTCAGTCGATCATGTCTTGGTTTTTTACCAGGCCTCATATGTAAAAGCCAGCATGTAAATCTGTATACAAGGTGTTTTGTTCTATCCCAAGTTATTTAAGAAATGCACCATGTGCGCCAAAAACCATTTGCGAAAAGGTTTTCAAAATGAGTCGGTTGAGCGTATTTACCAGTGTAAACTGACGTATTTTCAAAAGCTTAAGTTACAGGTTGCAAGTACGGAATAGGCCAGGAGCTGCGGGGCGAATAACCAAGGAGTTGCGACCTTAGGGAATTGCATGTTTATAGTCTGTTATCTTTTTGTATGTATTTCGATCCGCCTGTGGATCTAGTTACAACCATGTCTGTATATATTTATTTTGAACACTAGACATTATCGGTTGTAATAGTTTATTCACTCCAGACTTCCGCTGTGTTATGCTTATTTGGTTATGATGATATCAACTGTACGTCACGATACTCCCCACCGGGCCCACCGGTAGACACGTGGATGTCGGGTGTGACAGGTTGGTATCAGAGCCAAGTTTGAGGGAATTCGACACTTGCTATTAGTGTTTGATCTCAAACGATATAAGAAAACACATTCCTTAGACTCTCAAGTATAGGCTTTGACCTAGGATTATTCGTTTCCCTATTTTGCTTGCTTTGGTTTTTAAATTGTTTTTGTGACAGGAATTGACGAAGATGCCTCCAAAATTTTCTAGAGGTGCGAAAGGAAAAGGCCTCATGAGAGGTGGAGCTGCGGGTTAAGGACCTTCGAACCCGCATAACTACAACCCTTACGAGGATTTAGGAGACTCCTCATCACCATGGGAACCGTACCCTCATCGTCACTCTATATCTCATGAGTATTCTCCACCGCCAGATTCGTTGCCACCACAACCTACCCAATCTCACCACTTACGCTCCCATTCTTCCCATGGAAATTATAACCTTGATATTTAATTCCACTCACCTTCTGTAACCCCACCGGAAGATTCCCCGGAGCCCATGGAAAAGACTCCGACCCAGAAATGTCGGCAACGGGATCAATAGGTCATCCCAATTACTTATCCAGTGGATCCAATTCATACACTGGAACGTCACAGCACTATCCTGATGAATTTCAGGAAAAGTTTTCACAATACATATTCTACAACACCCCATCTTACCACAGCACACCATCCCACCACACTCCATCCTACCATACACCTATACACCATACCCCTCCACCTGAAGAACAACAGATGGAACAACCACAACTACCACCTCGTTCACCTAGGAAGAGGAATGCACGTATGTCCGTGCGAATGGGACTCAGAGTTGGGTCACTATCTCCCCAGCCTTCATCCTACCCCATTATCGCAGAAGATCCACAAATGGGTGGACCTTCTTATGTCCTCGCCTTTCAACGAGCAACCACCTTCTACTGTTGAGCCTGAGCCTCAACCACCTCTACCATTTGGCAAACCTTTTCAACCACCTCCGCCACCGGGTTTTGATAACCCCATACCCACCTACCAACAATTGCCAGAATATAATCCTTTAAATCCTTCTACCTGGTCAGAGCATAGCCATAGCCATCACATATCTCATCCTGACCCTTACCTAGAAATGGCCATGAATGCACATTACCCATATCCCTACCAACCAGGCGGATATCCCTACTATGAGTACCAACATCCGATTGTACCGCCTCAACCCCAAACTCAACCGCAACCACAGCAGCCGTCGCCAACTATGAACGTTCTGAACGAAGCATTAGAACGAGTAAAAGAGCTACAAGAGAAATCAGCCAAGGACGCTAAGAAGAACCAAAAACTACTAAAAAGGCTGATGAAAAAGCTAACGGGGAAAAAGGACTGAGTTCCTTACTATCTTTATTTATTATGTCTAATTTAAATTAAGTCCTTGCATGGACAAGTATTTAATTTTAACACCCATGTGAGGGTATGTTTCTTATTTTAGTCCATGCGGGACAATCTATCTTTTTTCTTTGTAAAAGACCCGTTTAGGGCAGTTGTAATCATGAATTTTAATATTAATGAAATTCCTTTTAGATTAATGATTGTATATACTATTATTATATCCGTTGTTCAAGCCAACGTCTCGATATTAATTCGAAATTTGTGATCTGCGAAACATTTCCAAGAAATCTCCTTGATGGTTTGCACCTGCCAAGTGACTAGTCACATATATTGGCAAAACGGTAGTTAATTATATGGTGGTTCTACCCTAATAGTTAAGGTTGAGAAGTCCTATAAGGAGTCCCTTCTATCCAGAAGTGGTGAACTACATTCTAAATTTCACTAGTCCGCCTGATCTGGACTAGCTACTTAAACCATTTCAAGGAATTGCTATTCTAAAAGGTTAATATATTCAAGGTATTAATCTCCTGGCAGTGTGACCCGAGGAACCACACAAGCCGTCAAGGCAAAGGACTACGTCCAAGCCCATATAATCTATTTTGATCTTGATCAGAAATCATCACTGCGATGATTACTTTAATTAAACACCCATTAGTGGTGTAGTGCCTACGGCCATATTAATACATCCATTAGTGATGTAATGCACTCGGGCTATGTTATGTCCATTAGTGACAGTGACAGTTGCAGTCTAGGACTCTCTGTCTCGAGGTAGTAAAACTACGTTCGAACTCGAAGCTTTGTGATCCATTTGTTATCTTGATTTTATAATTCAAGCCCTTAGTGTCGCTTTAAATTGTCCTTGTGACAGGCTTATTGTGCCACGTTCTAACACCCCCCTATTAAGGCCGTTTGTGCCATTATCAATCAATCAAACAAGTGTAGCTAATTAATTCTACGTGATTGCTTCAGCGCCAAAGTACAAGGATGGCTAATTCGGATGAAGCGGATAGCCACCGAGGGGATGGAGATGCCAACGAGCAAATTATAACTACTAGAGGTGAACTGCAGGCATTAATTGCCACTGAAGTAGAGAAAGCAATTAAAAACCATGATGAGAAGAACGGTGAGTCCAGTGCTTCACATTCCAAGCACATATCCAGGCATACATCTTCACACCATTCTAAGCACTCGTCACAAAAGAAATCTGAACATCTCTCTCAAAGAAAGACGACTCTGAGCATTCATCGAATATCGAAAAGAAAAGGAAAGAATATCATAAGAAAACCCAGTTTACTAAGGAAGGGTGCTCTTACAAGTATTTCGTATCATGTAAACCACGCGATTTCACTGGTGAAAAGGGAGCGGTGGAAACGCTTCGATGGTTGGACGAAATCGAAACTACTGTGGAAATTGGAGGGTGCGCTGAGAAAGACGTAGTGCAGTATGTAGCGCAATCATTCAAGGGTGATGCCCTCACGTGGTGGAATTCGATGATCCAGTCTTCTAGGAAGGTTCATCTATATAACCTTAGCTGGGAGAAGTTTGTTGAGTTGGTAAAGGATGCCTATTGTCCACCTCATCAGATGGAAAGGATCGAACATAATTTATTGGGCTAACCATGAAGAACCTCGACTGTGGGAAGTATGTGTCGGAGTTTAACTCTATGTCGAGATTGGTGCCATATTTGATCACTCCCGAATCCAAATGCATCTCACGTTTTATTGGCGGATTAGAGCCGGAGATTAAGGGTGATGTCAGGGCATCTAGGCCCGTGACATTTAGGTCTGCTGTGGACCTTTCCATTGTCTTAACCCAGGATTTAAAGAGACAGAGGTCTCTTAGGTCTGAAGGTGGCGAGAAAAGAAAGAGAGATGATGACAGGTTTCATCGCTTCAACAAGAACAGGAAATTCGGGTCAAACATGAACCATCAAAGGTCTGATAATAGGCCTAAATGCAGAAAGTGCAACAAGCGACACTTTGGTGCGTGTCGGGACGAACTTTAGTCTAAGCCTTGTGGAATTTGTAAGAGGCATGGGCACAAGACCCTGGAATGTAAGGATTTGAAGGAGGCCACCTGTTTTAATTGTGGCGAGAAAGGACATATCAAACCCAACTGTCCTAAGTACAAGAAGGATGACACTGTTAAGGACGATGGGGCGAAGAAAGGAAAAGCTCGTGCTTTCCAGATGAAAGCCAAGGAGGCTGTGAACGATGATAATGTGATAACAGGTACGTTCCTTATTAATGATGTTTATGCTAGAGTTCTTTTCGATTCAGGGGCTGATAAATCATTTGTGGATCATAAGTTTAGTGCCTTATAAACTTGCCCATGAGAACTTTAGACATAACCTATGATGTAGAACTTGCTGATGGAACGATAGAAACCGCTTCTACAATTCTTGATGGATGTTTTATTTCCATTAAGGATCACTCTATTCCTGTTTCGCTATTGCCAATGAAGTTGGCAGGTTTCGATGTAGTTCTTGGTATGACTGGTTGTCTAGTAACCATGCCCATATAGCCTGTAACAAGAAGCTTATCGAAATCAAAACTTCGACCTGTGAATTACTGCCTATCCAAGGTGATGTATGTTATGGTTTGTCCGAAAAGAATGTGTTACTTAAAACTTTGAAATGCCTGAAGAAGAATTGTGTCATTTACATGGCACAAGTAACCATTGATGAAGCATAGACAAAGATCAAAGACCTACCCGTTATCTCAGAATTTGCTGACGTATTTCCTGAAGACTTGCTGGTCTACCTCCAGATAGGCAAGTAGAATTTAGAATTGATATCATACCTGGTGCAGCTCCAGTTTCTAGAGCCCTGTACAGACTTGCACCTACAGAAATGAAGGAGTTGAAGACACAACTTGAGGAATTGTTGGAAAGAGGATTTATTCAGCCAAGCTTTCGCCTTGGGGAGCTCCAGTACTGTTTGTGAAAAAGAAAGATGGTTCAATGCGAATGTGCATTGACTACCGCGAGCTGAATAAGTTAACAATTAAGAATCGCTATCCATTGTCCAGGTCGATGATTTATTTGACCAGCTTCAAGGAGCAAGCTACTTTTTGAAGATTGATTTGAGGTCAGGTTATCATCAACTCAAAGTTCGTACTGAAGACGTTCCAAAGACGACGTTTAGAAAAAGATATGGTCATTATGAGTTCTTAGTGATGCCTTTTGGGCTCACTAATGCACCTGCAGCTTTTATGGACTTGATGAATAGAGTCTGCAAGCCTTATCTAGATAAGTTTGTCATCGTATTCATAGATGACATACTTATATACTCTCTAGTCAGGCAGACCACGAGAAACATCTGAGGGGTATTTTGGAGTTGTTGAGACAAGAGAAACTTTATGCAAAGTTTTCTAAGTGTGAATTTTGGTTGCGTAAAGTACAATTCTTAGGGCCACGTGGTTAGTGAACGTGGGATACAAGTCGACCCTGCCAAAGTCGAGGCAGTAATGAACTGGCAAGCCCCCAAGACACCATCCGAAATCCAAAGTTTTCTGGGTTTAGCCGGTTATTATAGAAGATTTATAGAAAACTTTTCAAGGATAGCTACTCCATTGATGACCCTGACCCGTAAAGATGTAAAATTTGTTTGGGGTCCGAAACAGCATGAAGCCTTTGATGTATTGAAGCAGAAATTAAGTAATGCTCCTGTGTTGACCCTACCAGAAGGAATTGAAGATTTTGTGGTATATTGTGATGCTTCACACACCGGCATGGGGTGTGTACTCATGCCAAGAGGAAAGGTAATTGCCTACGCTTCAAGGCAATTGAAGATACACGAAAGAAACTACACCACGCATGATTTGGAGTTGGGTGCCGTGGTGTTTGCGCTTAAACTATGGAGACATTACTTGTATGGAACAAGGTGTATTATATACACTGATCATAAGCGCCTCCAACACTTGTTTAACCAAAAAGATTTGAATATGCGACAACATTGGTGAATGGAGACACTAAATGATTATGATTGTGAGATCCGTTACCATCCATGCAAGGCAAATGTGGTTGCCGATGCCTTGAGCCGCAAGGAAAGAGTTAAGCCCATAAGGATCAATGCCAAGAGCATCCAGGTTAAGAATGATCTGAAATATAGGATTTTGGAAGCTCAGAAGCAAGCTTTGTTAGAAGCAAATCTACTTAAGGAAGAACTAGGAAAGTTGGTAGAATAACTAACCCCGAGAAATGATGGAATCCTTCGGTTTTGTGGAAGAATTTGGATTCCAATCTTCGGTGGACTTAGAGATTTGATTCTCCAAGAAGCACATAGTTCTAGATATTCGATTCACCCTGGTGGTGATAAAATGTATAAAGATTTGAGACCCCATTATTGGTGGTCAGGGTTAAAGAAATCTATAGATGCATATGTATCTAAATGTTTGACGTGCTCATAAGTTAAAGCCGAACATCAAAAGCCGTCAGGCCTACTGCAGCCATTGGAAATTCCCATGTGGAAATGGGAATGCGTAACTATGGATTTCATTACTAAGTTACCAAAAACAACGCGAGTGAATGACGCAATATGGGTGATTGTAGACAGAATGACTAAGTCATCTCATTTTGTGCCCATTAACGGAACTTATAGTTCAGACAAGCTAGCAAAGCTATACGTGGACGAGATTGTATCTTTGCATGGTGTGCCAGTGTCCATAGTGTCAGATAGGGACACAAGATATACTTCACATTTCTGGAAAAGTTTCCAGCAAGCTTTGGGCACTCGATTAAATTTTAGCACCGCTTATAATCCTCAAACGGATGGGCAAAGCGAGCGCACTATACAGACTTTGGAAGATATGCTCCGCGCTTATTGATTGATCTAGGTGGAAGCTGGGATAGCCACTTACCACTTGTAGAATTCTCCTACAACAATAGCTACCATGCAAGCATCCAAGCTGCCCCATTTGAAGCATTATACGAAGAAAGTGTAGGACGCCCGCTCGTTGGGCAGAAGTTGGGGAAGCTCAACTGACAGGACCTGTGATAGTCCTGGTGACAACAGATAATGTCTTGCAAATTCGTGATCGTCTCAAAGCTGCCAAGGATAGGCAGAAAAAGTTATGCAGATCAGAGGCGTAAACCTCTTGAGTTCCAGGTAGGGGACAAGGTTTTATTAAAAGTATCGCCTTGGAAGGGCGTTATGCGCTTCAGAAAGAAAGGCAAGCTAAGTCCAAGGTATGTTGGACGTTTTGAGATTCATACAAGCTTAAATTGCCCGAGAAGTTTAGTGGAATCTATGACGTATTCCACATCTCCAACTTGAAGAAGTGTTTAGCTGATGAGTCATTGGCTATGCCACATGACGAGGTTCAGATTGATAAGAACCTACGCTTTATTGAATAACTAATGGAGATCGAGGACCGTCAGGTCAAGAAGCTTCGTCGAAAACATGTGCCTATTGTGAAGGTTAAGTGGGACGCTCGTCGAGGTCCCGAATACACTTGGGAAGTGGAGTCTGTCATGCGACAGAAGTATCCACATTTGTTTGATTGAAATCTCGGGTTGAGATTTATTTTAAGGGGGTGAGGATGTAACACTACGTGTTTTTACGTCAAATATTTTTCCGACACGTGTCCCGGTAATCCGTATGTGTATTTTACGCTAAAACGGGAGGGACCAAGTTTGTCAAATCATCATTAATCCTCAATGTGCCTTGGAATGAATTAGAGGGGCCAAAAGTGCAATAAACTGAAGTATAATTGAGTTGGGAAGTGTAGGGGCTAAACCTGCCAAATTTTCAGCAAGTTTGGGGGTCGCCGCGTAGCGCGACGCCCCAAGGGCTCCCCCGTCGCGTAACGCGACCGGCCTGTCTGGGCAGAAAAATTATTTTGGCTGCCAGCTTGCTCTTTTGACACTTATCTCGCGACTTTGCCACCTTGTGCTCCATGTTTGACACCTTTTAACATTTATGGACACATGGAGACTCCCCCCCAACACCTGTCCTTACCTCCTATCATCCTAAGCATGCATTTAAGGAGCTTTTTCCAAGTGTTTCAACAAGCTCTTCACACTTGAAGCTTTGTCAACGCACCTTGGAAGAGTTCCTGACGAATTTGGAGCATACTACTCTGTTCTTAGCATCATTTGGACCATATGTAAGTGTTCAATCTCGTGCTAAGTCGATTCTTTATAGTTCTTAGCCTAGAACAAAGTCTCGTCGTAATTACGCCTTGACTTTGCTATAAATCCGTGTATACTCCACCATTGTGTGTAAAGAAAGTTCCTACGTGCACATAATGATGGAAATAATAAACCCTCAAGAGGGCATCTTCAGATTTTCACGGATTCATGGCCAATTGACGAGTCAACCGAAAAGTCAAATAAAGTCAAACTAGTCAGATTTGTAAAAATGCATAACTAATGATCCAGATGTTATAAAATATGTTTTGAAGCATTAAAACTTAAAATAAGTATTTGAACATATGACAACAGATTCGGTTCGTCAATTTTTTGTCACACCCCGACCCGCAGCGGAAAAGGTGATCGAGGCATGATTGGGTTATCATCAAAGCTCATGACATTTATTATAACGTTTCATATTCATTATTACAATTTAAAGAGAAACATACAATCATAATTACGTCATGTCCTAAACATCATTCTAAACTTCATTGTTTTCTTCTAAGGCATTTCCTATATTTTCCTTGCTTCATCCTGTTCACCTGTATCATGTGTAAAAATAGTTTTTGGATCAACAAAAAGTTGGCGAGTGAATCCTATGAAAAACATTTGAACAAATTTATTTAATTGATTATAAAATAGAGTGCACAACCACATATGAGTAAATATAGATGTAAACTTATTCACAAAACACTTAATCATTAGATAATGCACACACATACAATAATGGATTGTTTTGAGGCACGCGTTGCTCAACTCGTCTCCCACGAGGAACTGATGGGCCTAATGAATGATTTGCATATAACTTGACAATATGAAATACATAACTACGAACAATATATACATTGTAAGTTTAGATCACAATATGGTATGGCACAAGTTTAAATAAACGAGTTAATTATTGTGACACATGACACACCCCAAAACGTGTAATTAAAAAGGGGAGTTGTAAGATTCACTCACATTGGGTGCGTTCGGTTGATGATGTTGAATACGCACGAAGTTGGATTTAACCACGAGTGAAACTAACCTAGATAATAACATAATGGTTTGGTAAATAAGCGGATTTTATTAATCAATTTTAGTAGGATGATTGGATATATTTTTGTGAGTTTAAGGCTATTTTCTAACCTTAAAAATGTTATTTTTAAGTATTTTTAATTGATTTTTAAATAAAATAAATAAATAAAAATAATAAAAAACGTTGACTTTTTGCGACCGTTGACCGTTGACTTGTTGACCGGTCAGGCTGTGTAATTGTGTGCGCCGGGTGAGGCTCGAACCGAGACCTCCCGTTCGCGTGCACGCAGCTCTACCAACTGAGCTACGTGTCTAACCTGAAATATTTCTGTTTTTAATTATATTTATATACTAATTGATTTAAACCGAAAATCATTTATTTTTAAAAACGATTTTAATGCATCGAACCGGTGTTCTCCACAGGTCTCGAACCCGGGACCTGTGGTTTGGGTTAACACACAGTCCACCGCTGGACTGTGTGTCTAACTTGTTATATAATCTGATTTTTATTATACTGATATACAAACTGCATTATTTTATTTCTGCCTTATATAAAAAGTTTGATAATTGTCCGGACCGGTGCGGTAGTATGGACTCGAACTCGTGACGTGTGGTTAAACGTTCACAAAGTCCACCACTGGACTGTGTGTCTATCTTGGTTATTATTCCGGTTTTTATTAAACTTAACATCTATATGAAATGAATCCGGTTCATTAAAAAAAAGGAACATTTTTATTAAGGCGAGCGTGCGTGGGACAAGTATCGAACTCGAGACGTATGCGCTTTTTATTTGCACACAGTCCACCGCTGGACTGTGTGTCTAACCCGAGTTATATCTTGATTTAAATTAAACTTATACACAACTGATAACTCCGTCTTCTTCGTTAGACTTAACCAGAAACGGAGTCTGACTGGTTCGACGACTTAATCATGTTCTTTAGTGTGTTGTGAGTAATTACGTGTGAGATAAATAAAAAGAATGAGAGATTAAGTGTTAGATATACCGAACAGTGGCTCCTCTGTTTCACCGGCGAAACTCCGATGACAGCAGATGATTCCGGCGACGTGTGTCTTGCGGCAGAGGGTCTTCAACGAGCTTGAGATGAATGTGGGTGGCTTCGGTATGAGCTCTGGGGGTTCAGTAAGGCTCAGAGGTGAAAGGCTCGGTTTTCCGGCGAGTTGCAGAAGTTCTCCAGCGAGTGAAATTATGTCGGGAAAGAGTGTGATTGTGAGCGAAAAAGCTAACAGAGGTCAGAGGGGGTATTTATAGGGCAGATCATCGACGTATTTAGTCCGATTTCCGTCTTGATTCGTCGGTTAATGATTTTCCGGCGGTTATAACTTGTGTCTCGGGTTCAGACGTCGGTTATAACCGATGTAGTAGTTAAGGCTTCGGTTAAAACTGAAGAAACCGTCCAATCTCGGCGAAATCGTCGGGATTTCCGACGACTGCAATTAGGCGCGTCGGTTTTGAATTCAAGACTTATGATATGTATTAATTGTTTCCATTAATGAACAAGAAACACAAGTGGCGGAGTGGTTTGATGGTTGGAAGTTAAGTCATTGTTGATTTCTGGCTGACCCGGGTTCGAAATCCGGCAGCATTAATTTATTTTTATTTCATTAATTTTAATACTTTTTCAAATATAACTTTTATAATCCAATATACTTATTAATTATGTATCGTTTAAAATTTATTTGGGCATTAAATACGCCACGAAATTTTTAACTGATTGTTCGGTTAATAAACGGAGCGGGTTTGGTAAATCCGGTTTTTGACGGATGTTACAGTATCCCCTGCTTTTTAGAAATTTCGTCACGAAATTTAAGTAGTGATATATTTGTCTAAAAATGATGGTGTTTAGTTTGACAATTACATACTTAGAAAAAGAGTAAGAGTTTAAATTTTTGTTTGAGGCGGTAACGTTCCTTGTAAGGGTTGAGTACCCTGCTACAGGAATCGCTTTTTGTTGCCTACGGTAAAAATATTGATAAGCAGAGTTGATTCATTAAGTATGATTTCATGCGTAAGAGTTTTGATATGCTTGGAAGATAGGGTTATATCCTAAAACAAAATTTCTAATACTACAACCTACATGGAACTTCTCATAACCGTCTAACAATGCCTCTGATCCTTTGACAAGAATACTTATATATAGGAAGTACCAGCGGCGTATCCACCATATTCTTGTCAAATTTTCATTGGTTTTATCAGTAAGTTATGATTGGTTCTATGATGGACTCTAGAACATAAATAAACGCCACAACCAATGTACCAAGAAATTACTAAATCCTACATAGAACTTCTCATAACCGCCTGACAATGCCTCTGATCATTTGACAAGAATACTTATATATAGGAAGTACCAGCGGCGTATCCACCATATTCTTGTCAAATTTTCATTGGTTTTATCAGTAAGTTATGATTGGTTCTATGATGTAACTCTAGAACATAAATAAACACAACAACCAATATCTGAGTCCAAATTCTGATAGCATACATGTTTGAATGGTGACAGTTCCTCTCTCGTTTGTTATGATGGAGAGGTTAGTTTATGTAGAAATAGAACACGATCCAATTTCTTTAAATGGCGAAATGATATGAATGTAACACAAATTTCAACCAAGACAATATTAAATCCTACATGGAACTTCTCATAACTGCCTGATAAAGCCTCTGATCCTTTGGCAAGAATACTTATATATAGGAAGTACCAGCGGCGTATCCACCATATTCTTGTCAAATTTTCATTGGTTTTATCCGCAAGTTATGATTATTCTATGTGACTCTACAACAACACAACAACCAAAACTTGAGTCTTAATTCTGATAGTATCCATGTTTGAATGATGACAACACCTCTCTCGTTTGTTATGATGGAGAGGTTAGTCTATGTAGAAAATGGAACATAATCCAATTTCTTTAAATAATGAGATGATATGAATGCTAAATCAGGGAGTATAACACAAACTTCAACCAAAACAATACTAAATCCTACATGGAACTTCTCATAACCGCCTGATAATGCCTCTGATCCTTTGGCAAGAATACTTATATATAGGAAGTACCAGCGGCGTATCCACCATATTCTTGTCAAATTTTCATTGGTTTTATCCGCAAGTTATGATTATTCTATGTGACTCTACAACAACACAACAACCAAAACTTGAGTCTTAATTCTGATAGTATCCATGTTTGAATGATGACAACACCTCTCTCGTTTGTTGTGATGGAGAGGTTAGTCATTGTGGAAGTGAGACATAGCTCAACTTCTTTAAATGATGAAATTGAAATACGCTGAAATGTATGATGAACAAACTTTGACCAAAACATACTAAATCCTACATGGAACCCCTCATAACCGCCTGATAATGCCTCTGATCCTTTGACAAGAATACTTATATATAGGAAGTACCAGCGGCGCATCCACCATATTCTTGTCAAATTTTCATTGACTTTATCCGCAAGTTATGATTAGTTCTATGTGACTCTAAAACAACCCAACAACCAAAACTTGAATCTCAATTCTGATAGTATACATGTTTGAATGATGACAATACCTCTCTCGTTTGTTGTGATGGAGAGGTTAGTCTATGTAGAAAATGGAATACAATCCAATTTCTTTAAATGATAAGATGCTATAAATGCTAAATCAGTAAGTACAAAACAAACTTCAATTAAAACAATACTAAGTTCTACATGGAACTTCTCATAACCGCCAGACAATGCCTCTGATCCTTTGGCAAGAATACTTATATATAGGAAGTACCAGCGGCGTATCCACCATATTCTTGTCAAATTTTCATTGGCTTTATCCGTAAGTTATGATTAGTTCTATGTGACTTTAAAACATAAACAAACTGAAATAGTAATTCACATTAATATCCTTGGATAAGATTCCCATTTATAACTGGGATACTGGAAAATTGAGATAACATAAAGAAAAACATAAAAAAAAACTAAGCGGTTGGAGTTAAATCTTGATTTTCGGTGAAGGGGACTAGTTGGGTGATTTCGTTTGGGCCGTCATTATCTTCGACAGGATTGGCGTTGATGTTGAAAACTCTCCCTCTTGCTGGTGGCCTAGTGATTGGGTTTTCTTGATTTACTTGGTTAACTGGGTTTGATTGAGCTTGAGCGTTTATGATGTTAACCAGTCGAGGGCACGTGTTTCTAAAGTGGGTAGGGTCGCCACAACTAAAACAAGCTCGACATATGGGAACATGGGATATTGGGGTTGTTGACAGGTTTGGATCGTGTTTTGAGTAGGGGGAGAGACTTGGTTTTGAGGGGTGCGGCAAACCTTGCTCAAATGACCATAGCGTCCACAATTCGCACATAGTCGACAAGGTAAGGTAAGGGATGGTGATAAAAACAGGTGTTACATCGAGGGTGAGGTCCAAGGTATGGTTTCTTATTTGGGTAAATTGAGTTGGGTGCTACTTGAATGATTGGAATAGCTTGGATGGGTATGGCTTGTGAAATTGGTTGATTACGTTGTGTGACAGCGAAAAGTTGCCCATATCGTTTTCTCTTAAAAGTGGGTTGAGAAGGGGATTCGGTTTGGGTGAAGTTTGAAGTTTCAGTCGATGCTTTATCCTTCTTCTTCTCCTCCTTGAAGTCTTTGTTCCGGATTCGGTTTTCGGTGAGTTATGTAGCTAACTCCATTGCTGCTTCCAAAGTTGCAGGCGTGGTACTTATTACATAGTCTATGGATTTTTGACGGAAGACCTCGAATGTAGTGCTCGATCAAACGGTAGAGGGAGTGAACAAGTTGGGAACCATTTGATTTAACTCAAGGAATCTTTTGTTGTATGTGGTGTGGTCGCCTTCCTTTTGCTTCAACGAATAGAACTCATCCTCTAATTTCTTGATTTCGCTCCTTGGGCAAAACCGTCTTGTCATGATTTCCTTCAACTCTTCCCAAGTCAGAGCCATAGCATCTTCAACGCCTCGTTTGGCCTTCTCTGTATTCCACCAAGTAACGCTATTACATATAAACGACCGGTAGCATATCGCACTTTGCGATCATCGGGGCAATCGTAATTTAGAAAAGTGTTCTCCATTTCTTCAAACCAATGGAGGAGAGCGGTGACACCTTCAGTCCCTTCGTATCTTGGAGGGTCGCAGGATTTGAAATGCTTGTAGGTGCATTTGTGGTATTTGGGGGAGGGTTGATAACGTTTTGATCTTCTTGGTTGACAGGATTAGCGGTAAGTGCTTGTTGGACTTGGATTACAATGTTGGGCATTACGGCAGCCATTTGTTGAGCGATTAGGGCAGCCATGCGCTCGCGAGCTTTTCCTGCTCTCATCTTCCTACGGCGAGATTAGAAGACATCTACAAGGAATACATGTCAAGAGTATGAGTTGGATGTTTTTGGGATCATGAGTCGTATTTAGGAATGAACATTCATAAAATAAATATAGAAAAATAAATCTACTACATCCATAGGATGTCTTGGGCTTTGCTCGTCATTGGGCCTTGCATGCCGCCATACTTCACCTTCGTAATCATGTGGGCCCCCATGAATACCGGGTTTTTCATATGGTTCGCATGTGTTAGCCTGGTTACGTATACTAAAACCCGGAGAAAATCGAGAAATATGTAACGTATGATATTCGGAATGTGCCAGGTATAGACACGGTGACACCTCAAAGTGGGGTTAGTTCGAACGACGTTTGGTGTGGCATGCTTTGGCCTAATAGGTCCTTTGTACTCTCATCGTTAGTCCCCAGGTAGGCAAACTGGTCCGTTATATTGGATTTATACGAATGCCAACCTAGACAGGACGTTCCGACTACCGGTACTCGTACCCTTCCGGTTACTACATGCCCGTCGCAGAACTCACTTTGATGAGATTTGAAAATTTGCGACAAAATCTTTGAATAACGAAAGTATAAAGATGATTTGAATATATGAACATTGAAATATGTATGATGAATGTGCATGTAAGTATGTATGTTTGACTGTAAGTATAAACAAATATGAAACAAATAAACATCATAAGTTTGCATGTAACCACATAAACAATTAAGATCTAGTCAACTATAGTATAGGTCTAAGGGTCTAATAACCTATCCTATATCCCTATAGTCATGGCTCTGATACCAATCTGTCACACCCCCGACCCGCAGCGGAAAAGGTGATCGAGGCATGATTGGGTTATCATCAAAGCTCATGACATTTATTATAACATTTCATATTCATTATTACAATTTAAAGGAAACATACAATCATAATTACCTCAGGTCCTAAACATCATTCTAAACTTCATTGTTTTCTTCTAAACGCATTTCCTTTGTTTTCCTTGGCTTCATCCTGTTCACCTGTATCATGGAGTAAAAATGGTTTTTGGAATCACAAAAAGGTTGGCGAGTGAATCCTATGGAAAAACATTTGAAAAAGTTTATTTAATTGAATTATAAAATAAAGTGACAACCCATGATGAGTAAATATACATGTAAACTTCATCACAAAAAATTAATAATTATGATAATGCACACAATACAACAATGGATTGTTTTGGGCCGCGTGCTCAATCGTCTCCCAGAGGAACTGATTGGGTTAATGAATGATTGTGCATATAACTTGGACAATATGAATTAGTAACTACAACCATTATACAATCTAAGTATAGATCACAATATGGTATGGTCAAGTTTAAATAAAGAGTTAGATTTTGTGACACATGACACACCCAACACGTGTAATTAAACGGTGAGTTATAAGATTCATCACCTTGGTGTGCGTTCGGTTGATGATGTTGAATCCGCACGAGTTTGGATATTATCCCCGAGTGAAACTAACTAGATAATAACATAATGGTTTGGTAAAATAAGCGGATTTTATTACTCAATTATAGTAGGAGAATTGGATATATTTTTGTGAGTTTAAGGCTATTTTCTAACTTAAAAATGTTATTTTTAAGTATTTTAATTATTTTTAATTAAAATAAATAAATAACTAAATAAAAAATGTTGGACTTTTTGAGACCGTTTGACGTTGACTGTTGGACCGGTCAGGCTTTGTAATTGTGTGGCCGTGTGAGGCTCGAAAACCCGCGCCCTCCGTGTCGCGTGCACGCATCTCTACACCTGAGCTACTGTGTCTAACCTGAAAATATTTTGATTTTAATTCATCTTTATATACTAGTTGAATTTAAACCGAAAATATTTATTTTATACCAACGATTATACTGCATCGAACCGAGTGTTCTCCACAGTCTCGCTTATATAAAAAGTTTGATAATTGTCCGGACCGGTGCGGTAGTATGGACTCGAACTCGTGACGTGTGGTTAAACGTTCACAAAGTCCACCACTGGACTGTGTGTCTATCTTGGTTATTATTCCGGTTTTTATTAAACTTAACATCTATATGAAATGAATCCGGTTCATTAAAAAAAAGGAACATTTTTATTAAGGCGAGCGTGCGTGGGACAAGTATCGAACTCGAGACGTATGCGCTTTTTATTTGCACACAGTCCACCGCTGGACTGTGTGTCTAACCCGAGTTATATCTTGATTTAAATTAAACTTATACACAACTGATAACTCCGTCTTCTTCGTTAGACTTAACCAGAAACGGAGTCTGACTGGTTCGACGACTTAATCATGTTCTTTAGTGTGTTGTGAGTAATTACGTGTGAGATAAATAAAAAGAATGAGAGATTAAGTGTTAGATATACCGAACAGTGGCTCCTCTGTTTCACCGGCGAAACTCCGATGACAGCAGATGATTCCGGCGACGTGTGTCTTGCGGCAGAGGGTCTTCAACGAGCTTGAGATGAATGTGGGTGGCTTCGGTATGAGCTCTGGGGGTTCAGTAAGGCTCAGAGGTGAAAGGCTCGGTTTTCCGGCGAGTTGCAGAAGTTCTCCAGCGAGTGAAATTATGTCGGGAAAGAGTGTGATTGTGAGCGAAAAAGCTAACAGAGGTCAGAGGGGGTATTTATAGGGCAGATCATCGACGTATTTAGTCCGATTTCCGTCTTGATTCGTCGGTTAATGATTTTCCGGCGGTTATAACTTGTGTCTCGGGTTCAGACGTCGGTTATAACCGATGTAGTAGTTAAGGCTTCGGTTAAAACTGAAGAAACCGTCCAATCTCGGCGAAATCGTCGGGATTTCCGACGACTGCAATTAGGCGCGTCGGTTTTGAATTCAAGACTTATGATATGTATTAATTGTTTCCATTAATGAACAAGAAACACAAGTGGCGGAGTGGTTTGATGGTTGGAAGTTAAGTCATTGTTGATTTCTGGCTGACCCGGGTTCGAAATCCGGCAGCATTAATTTATTTTTATTTCATTAATTTTAATACTTTTTCAAATATAACTTTTATAATCCAATATACTTATTAATTATGTATCGTTTAAAATTTATTTGGGCATTAAATACGCCACGAAATTTTTAACTGATTGTTCGGTTAATAAACGGAGCGGGTTTGGTAAATCCGGTTTTTGACGGATGTTACAGTATCCCCTGCTTTTTAGAAATTTCGTCACGAAATTTAAGTAGTGATATATTTGTCTAAAAATGATGGTGTTTAGTTTGACAATTACATACTTAGAAAAAGAGTAAGAGTTTAAATTTTTGTTTGAGGCGGTAACGTTCCTTGTAAGGGTTGAGTACCCTGCTACAGGAATCGCTTTTTGTGCCTACGGTAAAAATATTGATAAGCAGAGTTGATTCATTAAGTATGATTTCATGCGTAAGAGTTTTGATATGCTTGGAAGATAGGGTTATATCCTAAAACAAAATTTCTAATACTACAACCTACATGGAACTTCTCATAACCGTCTAACAATGCCTCTGATCCTTTGACAAGAATACTTATATATAGGAAGTACCAGCGGCGTATCCACCATATTCTTGTCAAATTTTCATTGGTTTTATCAGTAAGTTATGATTGGTTCTATGATGGGACTCTAGAACATAAATAAACGCCACAACCAATGTACCAAGAAATTACTAAATCCTACATAGAACTTCTCATAACCGCCTGACAATGCCTCTGATCATTTGACAAGAATACTTATATATAGGAAGTACCAGCGGCGTATCCACCATATTCTTGTCAAATTTTCATTGGTTTTATCAGTAAGTTATGATTGGTTCTATGATGTAACTCTAGAACATAAATAAACACAACAACCAATATCTGAGTCCAAATTCTGATAGCATACATGTTTGAATGGTGACAGTTCCTCTCTCGTTTGTTATGATGGAGAGGTTAGTTTATGTAGAAATAGAACACGATCCAATTTCTTTAAATGGCGAAATGATATGAATGTAACACAAATTTCAACCAAGACAATATTAAATCCTACATGGAACTTCTCATAACTGCCTGATAAAGCCTCTGATCCTTTGGCAAGAATACTTATATATAGGAAGTACCAGCGGCGTATCCACCATATTCTTGTCAAATTTTCATTGGTTTTATCCGCAAGTTATGATTATTCTATGTGACTCTACAACAACACAACAACCAAAACTTGAGTCTTAATTCTGATAGTATCCATGTTTGAATGATGACAACACCTCTCTCGTTTGTTATGATGGAGAGGTTAGTCTATGTAGAAAATGGAACATAATCCAATTTCTTTAAATAATGAGATGATATGAATGCTAAATCAGGGAGTATAACACAAACTTCAACCAAAACAATACTAAATCCTACATGGAACTTCTCATAACCGCCTGATAATGCCTCTGATCCTTTGGCAAGAATACTTATATATAGGAAGTACCAGCGGCGTATCCACCATATTCTTGTCAAATTTTCATTGGTTTTATCCGCAAGTTATGATTATTCTATGTGACTCTACAACAACACAACAACCAAAACTTGAGTCTTAATTCTGATAGTATCCATGTTTGAATGATGACAACACCTCTCTCGTTTGTTGTGATGGAGAGGTTAGTCATTGTGGAAGTGAGACATAGCTCAACTTCTTTAAATGATGAAATTGAAATACGCTGAAATGTATGATGAACAAACTTTGACCAAAACATACTAAATCCTACATGGAACCCCTCATAACCGCCTGATAATGCCTCTGATCCTTTGACAAGAATACTTATATATAGGAAGTACCAGCGGCGCATCCACCATATTCTTGTCAAATTTTCATTGACTTTATCCGCAAGTTATGATTAGTTCTATGTGACTCTAAAACAACCCAACAACCAAAACTTGAATCTCAATTCTGATAGTATACATGTTTGAATGATGACAATACCTCTCTCGTTTGTTGTGATGGAGAGGTTAGTCTATGTAGAAAATGGAATACAATCCAATTTCTTTAAATGATAAGATGCTATAAATGCTAAATCAGTAAGTACAAAACAAACTTCAATTAAAACAATACTAAGTTCTACATGGAACTTCTCATAACCGCCAGACAATGCCTCTGATCCTTTGGCAAGAATACTTATATATAGGAAGTACCAGCGGCGTATCCACCATATTCTTGTCAAATTTTCATTGGCTTTATCCGTAAGTTATGATTAGTTCTATGTGACTTTAAAACATAAACAAACTGAAATAGTAATTCACATTAATATCCTTGGATAAGATTCCCATTTATAACTGGGATACTGGAAAATTGAGATAACATAAAGAAAAACATAAAAAAAAACTAAGCGGTTGGAGTTAAATCTTGATTTTCGGTGAAGGGGACTAGTTGGGTGATTTCGTTTGGGCCGTCATTATCTTCGACAGGATTGGCGTTGATGTTGAAAACTCTCCCTCTTGCTGGTGGCCTAGTGATTGGGTTTTCTTGATTTACTTGGTTAACTGGGTTTGATTGAGCTTGAGCGTTTATGATGTTAACCAGTCGAGGGCACGTGTTTCTAAAGTGGGTAGGGTCGCCACAACTAAAACAAGCTCTGACATATGGGAACATGGGATATTGGGGTTGTTGACAGGTTTGGATCGTGTTTTGAGTAGGGGAGAGACTTGGTTTTGAGGGGTGCGGCAAACCTTGCTCAAATGACCATAGCGTCCACAATTCGCACATAGTCGACAAGGTAAGGTAAGGGGATGGTGATAAAAACAGGTGTTACATCGAGGGTGAGGTCCAAGGTATGGTTTCTTATTTGGGTAAATTGAGTTGGGTGCTACTTGAATGATTGGAATAGCTTGGATGGGTATGGCTTGTGAAATTGGTTGATTACGTTGTGTGACAGCGAAAAGTTGCCCATATCGTTTTCTCTTAAAAGTGGGTTGAGAAGGGGATTCGGTTTGGGTGAAGTTTGAAGTTTCAGTCGATGCTTTATCCTTCTTCTTCTCCTCCTTGAAGTCTTTGTTCCGGATTCGGTTTTCGGTGAGTTATGTAGCTAACTCCATTGCTGCTTCCAAAGTTGCAGGCGTGGTACTTATTACATAGTCTAGGATTTTTGACGGAAGACCTCGAATGTAGTGCTCGATCAAACGGTAGAGAGGAGTGAACAAGTTGGGAACCATTTGATTTAACTCAAGGAATCTTTTGTTGTATGTGGTGTGGTCGCCTTCCTTTTGCTTCAACGAATAGAACTCATCCTCTAATTTCTTGATTTCGCTCCTTGGGCAAAACCGTCTTGTCATGATTTCCTTCAACTCTTCCCAAGTCAGAGCCATAGCATCTTCAACGCCTCGTTTGGCCTTCTCTGTATTCCACCAAGTAACGCTATTACATATAAACGACCGGTAGCATATCGCACTTTGCGATCATCGGGGCAATCGTAATTTAGAAAAGTGTTCTCCATTTCTTCAAACCAATGGAGGAGAGCGGTGACACCTTCAGTCCCTTCGTATCTTGGAGGGTCGCAGGATTTGAAATGCTTGTAGGTGCATTTGGTGGTATTTGGGGGAGGGTTGATAACGTTTTGATCTTCTTGGTTGACAGGATTAGCGGTAAGTGCTTGTTGGACTTGGATTACAATGTTGGGCATTACGGCAGCCATTTGTTGAGCGATTAGGGCAGCCATGCGCTCGCGAGCTTTTCCTGCTCTCATCTTCCTACGGGCGAGATTAGAAGACATCTACAAGGAATACATGTCAAGAGTATGAGTTGGATGTTTTTGGGATCATGAGTCGTATTTAGGAATGAACATTCATAAAATAAATATAGAAAAATAAATCTACTACATCCATAGGATGTCTTGGGCTTTGCTCGTCATTGGGCCTTGCATGCCGCCATACTTCACCTTCGTAATCATGTGGGCCCCCATGAATACCGGGTTTTTCATATGGTTCGCATGTGTTAGCCTGGTTACGTATACTAAAACCCGGAGAAAATCGAGAAATATGTAACGTATGATATTCGGAATGTGTCCAGGTATAGACACGGTGACACCTCAAAGTGGGGTTAGTTCGAACGACGTTTGGTGTGGCATGCTTTGGCCTAATAGGTCCTTTGTACTCTCATCGTTAGTCCCCAGGTAGGCAAACTGGTCCGTTATATTGGATTTATACGAATGCCAACCTAGACAGGACGTTCCGACTACCGGTACTCGTACCCTTCCGGTTACTACATGCCCGTCGCAGAACTCACTTTGATGAGATTTGAAAATTTGCGACAAAATCTTTGAATAACGAAAGTATAAAGATGATTTGAATATATGAACATTGAAATATGTATGATGAATGTGCATGTAAGTATGTATGTTTGACTGTAAGTATAAACAAATATGAAACAAATAAACATCATAAGTTTGCATGTAACCACATAAACAATTAAGATCTAGTCAACTATAGTATAGGTTCTAAGGGTCTAATAACCTATCCTATATCCCTATAGTCATGGCTCTGATACCAATCTGTCACACCCCGACCCGCAGCGGAAAAGGTGATCGAGGCATGATTGGGTTATCATCAAAGCTCATGACATTTATTATAACATTTCATATTCATTATTACAATTTAAAGAGAAACATACAATCATAATTACATCGTGTCCTAAACATCATTCTAAACTTCATTGTTTTCTTCTAAGGCATTTCCTATGTTTTCCTTGCTTCATCCTGTTCACCTGTATCATGTGTAAAAATGGTTTTTGGATCAACAAAAAGTTGGCGAGTGAATCCTATGAAAAACATTTGAACAAGTTTATTTAATTGATTATAAAATAGAGTGCACAACCACATATGAGTAAATATAGATGTAAACTTATTCACAAAACACTTAATCATTAGATAATGCACACACATATAATAATGGATTGTTTTGAGGCACGCGTTGCTCAACTCGTCTCCCACGAGGAACTGATGGGCCTAATGAATGATTTGCATATAACTTGACAATATGAAATACATAACTACGAACAATATATACATTCAAAGTTTAGATCACAATATGGTATGGCACAAGTTTAAATAAACGAGTTAATTATTGTGACACATGACACACCCCAAAACGTGTAATTAAAAAGGGGAGTTGTAAGATTCACTCACATTGGGTGCGTTCGGTTGATGATGTTGAATACGCACGAAGTTGGATTTAACCACGAGTGAAACTAACCTAGATAATAACATAATGGTTTGGTAAATAAGCGGATTTTATTAATCAATTTTAGTAGGATGATTGGATATATTTTTGTGAGTTTAAGGCTATTTTCTAACCTTAAAAATGTTATTTTTAAGTATTTTTAATTGATTTTAAATAAAATAAATAAATAAAAATAATAAAAAATGTTGACTTTTTGCGACCGTTGACTTGTTGACCGGTCAGGCTGTGTAATTGTGTGCGCCGGGTGAGGCTCGAACCCGAGACCTCCCGTTCGCGTGCACGCAGCTCTACCAACTGAGCTACGTGTCTAACCTGAAATATTTTTGTTTTTAATTATATTTATATACTAATTGATTCAAACCGAAAATCATTTATTTTTAAAAACGATTTTAATGCATCGAACTGGTGTTCTCCACAGGTCTCGAACCCGGGACCTGTGGTTTGGGTTAACACGCAGTCCACCGCTGGACTGTGTGTCTAACTTGTTATATAATCTGATTTTTATTATACTGATATACAAACTGCATTATTTTATTTCTGCCTTATATAAAAAGTTTGATAGTCCGGACCGATGTAGTAGTTAAGGCTTCGGTTAAAACTGAAGAAACCGTCCAATCTCGGCGAAGTCGTCGGGATTTCCGACGACTGCAATTAGGCGCGTCGGTTTTGAATTCAAGACTTATGATATGTATTAATTGTTTCCATTAATGAACAAGAAACACAAGTGGCGGAGTGGTTTGATGGTTGGAAGTTAAGTCATTGTTGATTTCTGGCTAACCCGGGTTCGAAACCCGGCAGCATTAATTTATTTTTATTTCATTAATTTTAATACTTTTTCAAATATAACTTTTATAATCCAATATACTTATTAATTATGTATCGTTTAAAATTTATTTGGGCATTAAATACGCCACGAAATTTTTAACTGATTGTTCGGTTAATAAACGGAGCAGGTTTGGTAAATCCGGTTTTTGACGGATGTTACATTTTTGGTCTAGGCTCGGTTCGTAACCGAAAGTCTCAAACAGTTGACTTTCTGTTGACTTTCAGTTCTGACCCACTTTGAGCCATTCTTGCTACTAAGTTTTGGTCATTTTATGATCATGTCCATGTTTAGAATATTGTCCTAAAGTTTTATGACTCGATTCCAAAGAAATCCGAGTTATTATATAAGTTCCGTAAAAATCTTTAAAAACTTTGCAAATAGGTCCTTTTTGCACAAAATGAGATATTTAGCGCATATGAGCATATGGATGATATACTTACTGATATGTTATGATAAGTAGGACCATTTGGGATGTTGTTCGGTTTATGACTTGAATGGATGATTAAGAATCGCTAATCGCCGCTAAATGGCTAAACTACCCTTTTTACGGAAAAATAGCAAAAATCAAACTTTTTATAATCAAAACTTTAACTTACTGATGTTATAAGTTAAATGGCATATTTTTCGCCATTTAAAACAGGTCCCAACTTCAGTTTATATTAAATACCGATTTAACGACATTTTAGCGACTTTTACGCCTTTTCGGCGCGTAAGTATGATTTAAAATCATAACCATGAGCCGAGACTTGTCACCTACTGATTTATAAACTTATCTTTAATATAACAACAGTAAGTACAAGTCCCGAACTCAGAATCCCAAATTCGGCTTCAAAGTTATGTGTGAAATTACTAAAATGCCCCTACGGGACATAGTATGTTTCAAAATCATCAAACACACATACGTTTGATATCCTACTGTTATAACATGATAAAATATATGTTTTTACAGAATATCTAAGGTCATAACATCAGATTCACTTTAAACATCTTTTGCAAGCCTAAAAATGACTAAAATGCCCTTCCAAGGCATAAATCGGTTTTAAATATAACTCGGGCATATCCTTGCAAATGTTAACATATTTTAAACACACCTCATTATGGAACTTATATACGACTCTTACGGTTACCCGGTTTCGCTTATACGTGTTCGGTTTGGCATACGTAGCTAGCATGCGTAATTTAACCAAAACGGGTTTAACTTTGTCCATTCCTTATGAAAATCCATAATGTTATTGGTTTTCCGATATTATACAAGTCTATGTTCTTGTCGGGTCCAATCAACATTCTATTCCGGTCACCGCTTAATCTAGCGTATCGTATCACAGTTTAGTGTAAGACTAACCGGTCCAAGTCTAGGACTTAACTAAGGACCCGTTAGCATTCTAATATTGGTTATTAATTACCATCACTTCAGACTGGACGCCTCCCGGTAGATTGCTCCTGTACTTGCTTCGGAATAGACTGAATTTGGATTACTTGCGAACTTCAATTCAGGTAAATACTCTTAACTTATTTTCCCTATACGGGCTTGGGATACGGTAGACTACTACCGCTTGGTCGGGTATGGGATAATGTTTTATCCAGTTGTGATAATTAACTGAAATCTTACATAACCCAGTTTTGATCTGTTTTGACTGAAACTAAAACATTGAGGGTGGGCTTGACCGTGTCTGGGAGATTCTTGGCTCACTAAATTGGTAGTGACCACGACAATATAGCATGGCGTGTAGGCATACACTGGGTAATTGCTATCCTGCTTTGTGTGTGAAAGTTCAGAGTGGTGTGTCAATCGATCATGTCTCGGTTTTTGTACCGGGCCTCATATGTAAAAGCCAGCATGTAAATCTGTATACAAGGTCTTTTGTACTATCCCAAGTTATTTAAGAAATGCACTATGTGCGTCAAAAACCATTTTCGAAAAGGTTTTCAAAATGAGTCGGTTGAGCGTATTTACCAGTGTAAACTGACGTATTTTCAAAAGCTTAAGTTACAGGTTGCAAGTACGGAATAGGCCGGGAGCTGCGGGGCGAATAACCAAGGAGTTCGACCTTAGGGAATTGCCTGTTTATAGTCTGTTATCTTTTTGTATGTATTTTGATCCGCCTGTGGATCTAGTTACAACCATGTCTGTATATATTTATTTTGTACACTAGACATTATCGGTTGTAATAGTCTATTTACTCCAGACTTCCGCTGTGTTATACTTATTTGGTTATGATGATATCAACTGTACGTCACGATACTCCCCACCGGGCCCACCGGTAGACACGTGGATGTCGGGGTGTGACATTATGTGATTATGTGCTTACATGCTTATGTGGATACGTGTCTATGTGTTATATGCCTTAACTGTATAATAATATAATATAATAATAATAAACTTTTGAAAATAAAACTATCATAATCAAATCTCATCCAATCAAATCCTTTGTGTAGATGTCTTCTACGGGATCTCACACATGGAGGAACATCCAGCGCAACAACGCCGATAAGCGCATCGCTTCTCTGGTAGCCAAGCAAATGGCTAAAGTTATCCCCCAGATCGTCAGCAAGATCCATGCCGCCAGTAGCAATTCATCGGTCGATTCCAAAGCCGACATGCTCAAGACTTCCTTCAGCTTTAAGCAGTTCAAAGCTTGTGGATGTAACAACTCCGATTCTTGTTGTTATATTTTTCCTTTGTACTTCAATTGTATTCCAAGATTCGAATTTTAAAAAGTTATGTTAATTAAACTAAATATGTTTTATTTCAATTATATCAATCTAATCGCTTATTAAAACGCATCGCTAATCTAATCGCATCGCAAATCGCAGTTAATTATATGGTTTTATGTTACTTATGTGTTAGGTGTATTTTTTATTACGATTACACTCGCTATCGCATCGCTCTAGCACACTCGAATCGCTAGATCGTACTATTATATCAATTATAACGCTTAATATAACTATTTAATACGAGACGAATCGCCAAACGAACACATAACGCGAAATCAGCAAACGAAACTTGGTCACCAGCCAAGTCGCGAACTGACTACCACAAGTTCGCCCGAACTTTCCTGAGACACAAGAATCCTTTACTTTCCACAAGTTCGCTCGAACTTGTACAAATATTTACAAGTTCGGCCGAACTTGACTGAGACTCCTTGCACATCTAGCAAGTTCGCCCGAACTTGCATGAAATTCATGCAAGTTCGACCGAACTTGACTCCCATCAGCTACATTTTTGCCTTCTCCTATAAATACTCATACTCAGCCCATTCTCTCATTTGAACTTGCTGCAACTTCGCTCCCGAAACCCTCTGTTTTCTAAGTAAGAATCAACCTGATTTCAACTACAACAATGTTTATCAACGTTTTACAACGGTTTACAATGATTTTGCACAAGACTTTGCCTTCGTTTTCATCAAATCTTCTGTTTACGAAAATCTTCATCTTTTTCCATAAAACTTATGTTTTCCACTCATATCTATGTTTAGATCTGAGTCAAACCTTTTAAACATTGATTTTTACACAAAATACGGACTTTTGATGATGTTTTGTTCATTTCTAATATGAAACGAAACATTTATTATTCAAGATCCCAGATCTTGAAGCACAATGACGTTTATGTTGGTTTACACAAGCCGGAACTAAGCCGAACAAACCAGGGGTTCGCCTGGATTAGCCCACGCTTTTGTAAGACGGCTAAAACCGCTCTAAAAGACCTCCCCGACCTAAGTTTGCTCAGCAGCACAGGGTTGGAGGGATGAACACTCGATTTCTTCAGCAAACGACGCGAAAACGCAAGATTTTGGACCGAAAACATCAAGTTAACTCGATATTCACCGCACATCAGGTCAAGTTCGACCGAACTTGGGTCTCCTCTCACCAGATCCTTACAAGTACGACCGAACTTGCCTTAGTTTCTTAAGAAACTATACAAGTTCGCCCGAACTTGCCTCTTCAGATAACATTTCTCATAAGTTCGCCCGAACTTGATTGAAAACTCAGCAAATCCTTACAAGTTCACTCGAACTTGTATGTTTACATACAAGTTCAGGCCGAACTTGTCTACTGCTCAACCCAAACTTAACCGTTTCAACAAATCGAAGACTGATGCACTTCTGTTCGTTTACAGGCTGATCCGACGCTCTTCGCAACTCTCCCAGATCCCTCATCTCACCTAAAACGCACCGACTGTGAGTATACTTGACCCGTTTTCGCTTTAATGCACTATTTGGGTGTTACATACGTTCCTCTATCAAAATCACTTCACAACTCAAATTGTTTATCACACGCGAATAATCTGATTATGTATGCTCAATACGTGATACTAGAAACATGTGACTATGACTTATTTTCGTTAACTTGCCTCCTTAGCTAGTATGGTACTATAGTGTGGCTAACACCCGACGGGTCTAGTTAGGATGGACGCGCAAGCCTTCTCACGGTAGTTAGCATAAGCCTATGTTTATCTGTGTTATGTGTTTTGGTGTATCATGATATGTAATTAGACTATTTCGCGAACGGTTTCTATATTATACTAGTATTACTAAAACTGTATGCTCACCTTTACTTAATTGTATTGACTTGTATTTTAACGTATGTAACATGTTGAGGATTTTAGCTTGGATGCTTTGGATGTAGCGTGCTTAGTTTAGTTTGCTTTTGTTTAGTTTACAAATGTAATAAATCTAGGAAAAATCGAACCCAATTAGTTTTGTAGGAAAACAAGTTTCTGTAATGATTATTTTGAAATATTGTGTTTAATGGTAGGGACGTTAAATGTTGAATGATGTTGATAGATAATTGTTATGGAATTCTCATGAGATAATCTGGCCGCCTAGTGCCACTACCCGAAATTTCCGCCAGTCGGTTGGGGTGTGACAGATTGGTATCAGAGCCCATAACCTTAGGATAATAGGTAGAATTACCATGATTCGACCTAGTAGCATGTTTAAGTAGCCGATTGACCGATCTTTGACTTAAATGTTAAACTGCTTGCCATAAATGCTTAAATGTGTCTTTTCTAAGCCTAACACAATATACACGCTTGGAAACGCTCGTATCCCACAAAACGAGTGATCAAGTCGAGATTAGGTGTGAAAGCCGAGAACTCTCGATGAGATTCATTCACTCCTGCATTCTCAATCGCACGAGATACCTTCGTTGAGTTAGAAGTGATATCCAAACCTCGACGAAAATCTCCATTTCTATCTAGTGGAACGCCCAACATGATCGGTGCACATAGCTACAACTTGGAACGACGTTGCTAAGTTAGGGGTGAAACTCGCATCTTAGTAACAAATTCCGCCTTTCGATTTTCAATCTCACCAAAGTCTAGTTTATTCCGATGATTTGCAACACGTAGTAACCGGAAGGATAATGTCGTTAGCCGCTTGCGGTGAGAGCATCTATCTATTAGGCCAAAACGTGGGTCCAAGTTCAAAGGGTAGTCGAACCACTTTGGGTAGTCAACGTCTCAAAACCCCGGACACTCCCAATTGATTTAAGCCTATATCGTCGATTTACGCATCATCGAACTTATTATTATTTATGTGTTTAAAGTTTTGAGAATTTTCGCTTTATTCGATTTCTCGCTTTATTTATATTTCTCGCATTATCGATTTCTCGCTTTATCGCTCAACGCTCTATAAACGCATGCACTAATCGCACAGTTCTCGTAATCTAAAACACTAATTAATACACCAACCAAACTAAATCGCTTATCTTCTTATCTCACTTATGTATATCGCTTATGTCTCGCTTATATATCGCATCTCGAATGCGCTACACTTTACCTATAAGAAGGTGAATACATGCAAAGTATATGCTTATGTGAATACGTGCTTATGTGCTTATGTGTTTACGTGCTTACGTGTTGCCTACTTACGTGATTACGTGCCTACGTGTTTATATGATTTTGTGCCTTGTAAAAATAATAATAATTATAAATATTTTAAACATAAACATTATTATAATCGAATCTCATCCTATCAAATCCTTCAATGTAGATGTCTTCTATGGGATCACATACCAGGAGGAATCTCCAGCGCAGCAACGCCGACAAGCGTATCGCTACAATGGTAGCCAAGGAAATAGCTAAAGTTATCCCGCAAATCGTCTCGGAAATTCATGCTGTGAGCAGTAACTCCTCAGTCGACTCGAAAGCTGAAACCCCAAGTCACGATTCAGCTTCAAAAATTTCAAGGCTAGTGCACCTCTCGCCTTCACGGGCAACGATGGACCGACTGCTATGTTCCATTGGTTTGACGCCATTGAGGTCACCTTTAGGCAAAGTGGATGCCCCGATGACTGGTGACGCTACAGGAGTCTTCCAGTCCCGTGCTCTCGACTGGTGGACCGCCGAAAGAAATAGGGGCGGTAATGATGAAGGCTATAATCTGAACTGGGAGGAACTCAAGGAAGTGATGATGAAGGAGTTCTGTCCTCCGCACGAGATTCAGAAGATCGAAAATGAGTTTTGGGGTATAAAGCAAGATGGTCCCGAAATGCTGGATTTACCGCTCAATTTAAGATTTTGAGCATCATCTGTCCCAGCCAAGTTGATACTACTGAGAAAGCTATCAACAAGTATATCCGTGTTCTGCCCGAATGTGTCGCGAATTTTGTGAAAGTTACTCGTACTACAACCATCGAGGAAACCTACATGCTCGCCGCTGAGATCATGATCAGCGAGTTCAAGATGGTAATTTCAAGAACCATGCAAAAGTTGCCAATCAAGCTGTCACCGAACCAACTGCTGCTATGGAACCACCCAGTGACCCGAAGGGAAAGCGTCAGGGACACAAAAGAGGAAACCCTAGCAAGAACTACGCCCTGCTACACCGCTCAACTCTCAGCCTTATCAGGCTCTTGCTCAGGACGCACCCCTAGCTAAACGTGCCTACACCGGTCCTCACCCACTGTGCCCTAAGTGCACATACCATCACGTGGTGGGTGGAAACTGCTGTTTTTGCACAAACTGCAATATCTACGGTCACTTTACTGTTAGTTGCCGTACCGGCCCTCGCCAAGCAGCTCCTCAAGCGCCAGCACTGCCAGCTCCTCAGCGTACTCCCCAGAACAACCAAGCAACAACAAGCAGCTCCAAAAACACGTGTGTGTTACGTGTGTGGTGATCCGAACCACTTTACAAATGTTTGCCTAAACCGTACCATGAAGCAAGAGCCGCAGCAACAGCAGCCCCAGCAGCAGCCACCACCGCAGCCTCAGCAGCAACAACAAGCTGCGCGTGGAAGGGCTTTCAACCTGAATCACTGCTAGGCTCAGAATGACAACAATGTTGTCAATGATACGTTCCTTGTCAATGGTATTTACGCTTCATGTTTATTTGATACTGGTGTCGATAATTGTTTTGTATCGTTAGAATTCAAAAAGGTTTAAAAATGTAAGCGCGCTAAACTCCCAAGGACTTTCGATGTCGAAGTCGCCACCGGAAGAACTGTTACCGTTAACTCCGTCCTACATGGTTGTTCTCTCGATCTCAACAACCATGTCTTCTCGATCAATCTCAGAACTATGCAATTAGGTAGCTTCGATATCATAGTAGGTATGGACTTTCTTCGTGAAAACCATGCTGAAGTTGTATGCTTCGATAAAATGATTCGCTTCCCTCTCCCTAACGGTGATCAACTCCATGTCTATGGTGAAACTCCCTCAAAGAAGTTGATGCTTTTGTCATGTACCCGAGCACACAAATGCTTGCAAAAGCGATGTGTTGCTTTCCTCGCCCATATCGTGAACCAGGAGAAAGAAAAGAAGACTTTCAAAGATGTTCCCGTTGTTTGTGAATTTCCTAAAGTCTATCCCGACGATTTACCCGGCTTACCCCCTACTCGCGATGTTGAATTCCGTATCGATTTAGTTCCCGTAGCTACTCCAGTTGCTAAAGCTCCTTATCGTCACGCACCATCCGAAATGCACAAGCTATCGAGCCAACTTCAAGAGCTTCTTGATAAAGGCTTCATACGCCCGAGCACTTCGCCATGGGGCGCACCCTTTCTTTTCGTGAAAAAGAAGGATGGATCATTCCGAATGTGCATCGATTATCGTGAACTTAACAAACTCACGATAAAGAATCGCTACCCTCTTCCTCGTATCGACGACTTATTTGATCAGCTTCAAGGTGCTACTTGTTTTTCTAAGATTGACTTACGTTCCGGTTATCATCAGTTGCGCGTACTCGAAGAAGATATTCCGAAAACCGCCTTTCGTACTCGTTATGGCCATTTCGAATTCGTGGTCATGCCTTTTGGTCTTACCAATGCACCCGCGGTCTTCATGGATTTGATGAACCGTGTGTGTAAATATTTTCTAGATCGTTTCGTCATTGTGTTTATTGATGACATCTTTATCTATTCGAAGTCGAGAGACGAACACGCGCATCATCTCCGTTTACTCCTCGAACTTCTCCAGGGCAATCGCCTTTACGCTAAGTTCTCTAAATGTGAATTCTGGCTCGAAGAAGTCCAATTTCTCGGCCACATCGTTAATAGTCAAGGAATTCACGTCAACCCTGCAAAGATCGAAGCCGTCAAAAGTTGGATTACACCGAAGAATGCTTCCGAAATCCGTTCATTTCTTGGATTGGCGGGTTACTACCATCGATTCATCGCCGACTTTTCAAAAATCGATGTTCCGCTTACCGCTTTAACTCATAAAGACAAACCTTTCGTTTGGGATTCCAAGCAAGAGGAAACTTTTCAAACACTCAAGCGTATGCTATGCAACGCTCCTGTACTCGCTCTTCCCGATGGAAACGACGATTTCGTTGTTTATTGCTATGCAACGCTCCTGTACTCGCTCTTCCCGAACATGCCTCAAACTTCAACAAGTCAGACAAGTTCGCCCGAACTTGTCCAGTTTCTCAGGAAACTAAGACAAGTTCGCCCGAACTTGTATCACCAGTAAGCAAAACATGTCAAGTTCGCTCGAACTTGTATCAAATGGTACAAGTTCGCCCGAACTTGTCTGTTGTTCTCTCAAACAGTAACCGTTTCAGAAATTCAGAAGACTGATGCACTTCTGTTTGCTTACAGGCTGATCCGGCACACTTCGCAATCAGATCCCTCATCTCTCCCGAAATGCACCAACAGTGAGTGTACTTGAACCCTTTTACACTTAAACGCACTTTTGGGTGTCACATATGTTCGTATATCAAAACACATCACACAACTCAACTCTTATTCGCAATCCCGCTATTACATGGCTACACGTGAAATCTGCTGAATTGTATGGAATACCTGATTGCTTGTACGCCACCCTTAACATGATAGTATACTAGAGGTTGACCCGCCACCCGGAGGCCCGGGGTTGTTACGGCTCGCATTTTCATTTCTTATTTATTTTTCTCTTTTAGGATGTGGACACTTGTTTGCATTCCTCGATCAATCGCGGTTTGTTGGTTTACTTGAATTTGAGTAGTTACATAGTTCACAACTGTTACGTATGTCATGCGGTGTATGCTAAACGCTTTTATATCTATTATGTACGCAAAACCTGTATGCTCATCTTTACTTAATTGTATTGACGTTTTATTTCAACATATGTGGTAGGTTGAGGATTTGACTACTTGCAATTGGATTAGGATTTGGTATTCTGGAAACGCATTGTAATAGAAATCTAGGGGATACCGGGCTTGATTTGTTTTATGAGATTACTTGTATTTTGTGACTTGTTTAAGGAATATATGTTGAAAGTATGGGATTTTGACGTTTAAATATTGTCGCTTAAATGGTGTAATGGAATTTCTCATGAGACAATCTGTCACACCCGACCCGCAGCGGAAAAGGTGATCGGGGCATGATTGGGTTATCATCAAAGCTCATGACATTTATTTTAACGTTTCATATTCATTAATACACTTTAATGGAAAATTACAATCAATATTACATCATGTCCTAAATATCAATCTAGGCTTCATTGTTTTCTTCTAAAGCATTTCCTATGTTTTCCTTGCTTCATCCTGTTCACCTGTATCATGTGTAAAAAGGGTTTTTGGATCAACAAAAAGTTGGCGAGTGAATCCTATGGAAAACATTTGAACAAGTTTATTTAATTGATTATAAAATAAAGTGCACAACCACACATGAGTAAAAATAGATGTAAACTTATTCACCAATCAATTTAATATTAAACAATACACATATGAACAATAATGGATCGTTTAGAGGCACGCGTTGCTCAACTCGTCTCTCACGAGGAACTGATGGGCCTAATGAATGAATTGCATAAACTTGACAATATGAAATACATAACTACAAACAATATAAACTCAATAATACACACACGAACAATAATGGATTTGTTTTGAGGCACGTGTTGCTCAACTCGTCTCACACGAGGAACTGATGGGCCTAATGAATGAATTGCATATAAATAGACAAAATGAAATACATAACTACAAGCAATGTATACAATCTAAATTTAGATCACAATATGGTACGGCACAAGTTTAAATAAACGAGTTAATTTTATGACACATGACACACCCCAAAACGTGTAATTAAAAAGGGGAGTTGTAAGATTCACTCACATTGGGTGCGTTCGGTTGATGATGTTGAATGCGCACAAAGTGGTTTTAACCACGATTTAAATTAACCTAGATAATGGCATAATGTTTCGGTAAGTAAACGGATTTTATTAATCCATTTTGGTAGGATTGTTGGGTGTATTTTTGTGAGTTTAAGGCTATTTTCTAACCTTAAAAATGTTATTTTTAAGTATTTTTAATTGATTTTTAAATAAAATAAATAAATAAAAATAATAAAAAATGTTGACTTTTTGACCGTTGACCGTTGACCGTTGACCATTGACTTTGACTGTTGACCGGTTCGCATGTGTAATTGTGTGCGCTGGGTGAGGCTCGAACCCGAGACCTCCCGTACGCGTGCACGCAGCTCTACCAACTGAGCTACGTGTCTAACCCGAAATATTTCTGTTTTTAATTATATTTATATACTAATTAGATTAAACTGAAAATCATTTATTTTTAAAAACGATTTAATGAGTCGGACCGGTGCGCTCCACAGGTCTCGAATGTCACACCCCGACCCGCAGCGGAATAAGAGTCGGGGCATAATTGGGTTATCACCAAAGCTCATGACATTTACTAATATGTTTCATATTTAATAAAGTTAAAGTTACATTTCAAAAATCCAAACATGTACATTCAATACAAGGAAAATAAACCAAGCATAACAATCCCAACACTAAATCGTTTTATTCTTCTAGTCCAAGTCCTATGTGTTCCTAGCTGCTGCTGCTTCACCTGTATCATGTGTAAAATGGGGGTTTTTGGGTCAACATAAGTTGGCGAGTGAACCTTATTAGATAAACATTTATTAAAGAATTTATGGTTAGTTTATCAATGAAAAATTGTGCAAATCATAGATGAGCAAATGTAAATAATCAAGTAATGGCAAATAGCAGTCACAACTATATCATACAATAACACATGGCAGCATACATGAACATACCAACATCATACTGTAAATAACATAAATGAAACTGTGCGATCAAGGCTCAATCAAACGGAGCCGATCGTATTGCATGTACTGAAAATGAAACTGTGCGATCAAGGCTCAATCAAACGGAGCCGATCGTATGTGGGCACGCCAGGTTCAACCGCATAATAAAATGGGGAACATGCTCAACGCTCATAATGTAATGGGGAGCGGTGGCCTATGAAATTGCATGTACTGAATAATAAATTGCATCCAATAATAACTACTTAACAGCATCAAACTAAATACACATGTTCATGATATGATGTATGCACAATGGTTTAGTTATAGTATATATACAAAGACACATGATACACCCCAAAACGTGATTAAAACGGGGAATTTGTAAGATTCACTCACCTTGGATGCGTTGGATTGGAGATGGTGATATGCGCACGATTTAGATGAGCGGAACAACGGGGATTACTAACCTAAATAATAACGGAAAATATATTAAATGAGTGGATTTTATTAAGGATTTTAATGAAATTTTTAGATATATTTTTGTGAGTTTATGGCTATTTTCTATCTTTAAAAATGTTATTTTTAAGTATTTTTAATTGATTTTTAAATTAAATTAAATAAATTAAAATATATAAAAAAATTGTTTATTTAGAGTGGACCGTTGACCGTTGACCGGTTCGGTCAGCGAATTAATCTGCGCCGGGTGAGGCTCGAACCGGCGACCTCCCGTACGCGTGCACGCAGCTCTACCAACTGAGCTACGTGTCTAACCCGAAATAATCTTGTTTTTATTTATACTTATACACTTATTCAGTTAAGTCCGAATTTCCTTTATTTACAAAAACATTTTAATTCAATCGGACCGGTGCTCGTGACGGGTTTCGAACGCGCGACGTGTGATTCATGTTGCACACAGTCCACCGCTGGACTGTGTGTCTAACCTGGTTATTATCTCAGTTTTTATTATACTTAACAACTAACTGGGTTATCCCGATTTAGTTTAAACAAAAAGGCCTTTTATTATACAAGGAGTGCGTGGAGCAGGGATCGAACTCGGGACGTGTATGGTTTTTGTTTGCACACAGTCCACCGCTGCACTGTGTCTAACCCGTTTGTAACTCCGATTTTAATTAACCTTATATCATTACTGAACTCGTCTTCTTCATTACAAATGCAGACATCAATCAAACAACCGATACGCGATTAATTTAGTTAATGAACATGATGTCCAGTTAGAATGCATTGAACCGAAAAGCTTGGGGAAAGAAGATACCGAACAGATCGTCTTCTTCAGATAATCCGGCGAAACTTGTCGGCTCTGTTTTTGGAACCTTCGGCTGTGAGAATCAATTAACAGGTTTAAGGGATTAGATGTGAAATTGGACTAATGAGTATTGATTATCAGTACGTTGGAATGAGCATACCGGTAATCAACGAGTTTCCGACAATTCCAGAGTTTTCCGGCGAAAACAGAAAGTCCAGCAATGTCGTCTGTGGTTGATTATAAGCGATGGGTTAATGTTAGTAAGGTTCTAACAATGGATTGAAACCGTAAAGTAGAAGTATTTTACCGGTTTGAGGTGAATACGGTTTTCCGGCGACTTTGGCAGAAAATTCTGGCGAGCTGTTTTAGGTGTTCTGGTGGTCCGAAAATGCGACGAAAATGAAATGGAGTATTGGTATGATATCTCTGAGTCGCGAAGAGTGGTCTGAAGCTTGTGTTATTCTGGACTTGATGATTTTCCGATTTTAAAACCGGCAATGATGAGTCTTTAAGTTTAATCAATTCCAATTTGATTAGAAACCGTCGTGCATCGGTTATAAACTGAATGTGTGAAATAAACAACGAAATGACGATTGGTTTGCCGATTACCGTTTCTCAGATAGCGCAACCGGTTTCAACTGGGTTTGTGTATAAATTTTGTTTGTGTTTCTAGAGTTAGCAGAAAACACAATGTGGCGGAGTGGTCTTGGGAGTGAGTGTTAAGTTGTTGAAAGGTGTCTTGGCTGACCCGGGTTCGAGTCCCGGCAGCGTTATAATTTTTTTATTTATTTTATTTTAACTTTTCATCAAATATAATTTTTATAGTTTAGTTTATTTATTAATTATGTATTGCTTTAAATCAAAATAATCATAAATATTCGACATAACTTTTATAACTTGATATTCGATTACAAAACGGAGCGGGTTTTGAAAACCCGATTTTTACAAATGTTACATCGAACCCGGGACCTGTGGGTTGAGTTAACACACAGTCCACCGCTGGACTGTGCGTCTAACTTGTTAAATAAACTGATTTTTATTATACTTATATACTAACTACCTTATTTCATTTCTGCCTTAAATAAAAAGTTTGATAATTGTCCGGACCGGTGTAGTAGTCAGGACTCGAACTCGTGACCTGTGTTTTAAACGCGCACACAGTCCACCACTGGACTGTGTGTCTATCTTGGTTATTATTCCGGTTTTTATTATACTTAACAACTATATGAAATGAATCCGGTTCAGTAATAAAAAGGAACATTTTTATTAAAGCGAGGGAGCGTGGGACAAGATTCGAACTCGAGGCGTAAGCGTGTTTAGTGTGCACACAGTCCACCGCTGGACTGTGTGTCTAACCCGAGTTATATCTTGATTTATATTAAACTTAAACACTACAGAAACTTCGTCTTCTTCGTTGAATTTAACCAGAACTAACGTCCGACTGATTCATCGATTTTATCAAGTTTCTTTAGTGTGTTATGATTAATTATAGGTGAGATAAATGAAAAGAATGAGAGACTAAGCGTTAGATATACCGAAACTGGACTCCTCTGTTTCTCCGGCAGAACTCCGGTGACAGCAAAAGATTCCGGTGACGTGTGTCTTGCGGCAGAGGGTCTTCAACGAGCTTGAGATGAATGTGGGTGGCTTCGGTATGAGTTCTGAGTGTTCAGTGTTTAGAGTAAGGCACAGAAGTGAAAACCCGGTTTTCCGGAGATTTGCAGGTATTTTCCGGCGAGTAAATTTTCGCCGAGAAAGGGTGCGGTTTTGAGCGAAAAAGCTTGCAGAGGTTCGAGGAGGTATTTATAGGGCAGGTCATCGATGAATTTGGTCCGATTTCCGACTTGATTCGTCGGTTAGAAACTCTCCGGCGGTTATAACTTGTGTCGCGGACTCAGGCATCGGTTATAACCGATGTAGTGATTAAGGTTTACGTTATAACTGAAGTAACCGTCAATTCTCGCGAGATCGTCGGGATTTCCGACGACTGCATTTGGGCGCGTCGTTATTTGAATTCGATATTTATGATATGAATTAATTGTCTCCAATAATTAACAAGAAATACAAGTGGCGCAGTGGTTGGAGAGTTGAGTGTTAAGTTGTTGTTGACCCGGCTGACTGACCCGGGTTCGAAACCCGGCAGCTGCTTTTTATTTTTATTTCATTATTTTTAACAGTTTTTCAAAAACAAATTATATATTCCACTATACTTATTAATTATGTATCGTTTAAAATTATTTTGGGCATTAAATACGCCATGAAATTTTTAACTGATTGTTCGGTTATTAAACGGAGCGGGTTTGGTAAATCCGGTTTTTGACGGATGTTACAGTATCCCCTACTTTTTAGAAATTTCGTCCCGAAATTTAAGTAGTGATATATTTGACTAAAAATGATGGTGTTTAGTTTGACAGTTACATGCTTAGAAAAAAAAGTAAAAGTTTAAGTTTTTTGTTTGAGGCGGTGACGTCCCTTGTAAGGGTTAAGTACCCTGTTACAGGAATCGCTTTTTGTTGCCTACGGTAAAATATTGATAAGCAGAGTTGATTTGCTAAATATGGTATCATGCGTAAGTGTTTTGATATGTTTGGAAGGATATGGTTATATCCTAAAGCAAAACTTCTAATACTACAACCTACATGGAACTTCTCATAACCGTCTAACAGTACCTCTGATCCTTTGACAAGAATACTTATATATAGGAAGTACCAGCGGCGTATCCACCATATTCTTGTCAAATTTTCATTGGTTTTATCAGTAAGTTATGATTGGTTCTATGATATGACTATAGAACATAAATAAACACAACAACTAATGTACCAAGAAATTACTAAATCCTACATAGAACTTTCTCATAACCGTCTGACAATGCCTCTGATCCTTTGACAAGAATACTTATATATAGGAAGTACCAGCGGCGTATCCACCATATTCTTGTCAAATTTTCATTGGTTTATCAGTAAGTTATGATTGGTCCTATGATGTAACTCTAGAACATAAATAACACAACAACCAATATTTGAATCCACATTCTGATAGCATATATGTTTGAATGGTGACAGTTCCTCTCTCGTTTGTTATGATGGAGATGTTAGTTTATGTAGAAATAGAACACAATCCAATTTCATTAAATGGCGAGATGATATGAATGTAACACAAATTTCAACCAAGACAATACTAAATCCTACATGGAACTTCTCATAACCGCCTGATAATGCCTTTGATCCTTTGGCAAGAATACTTATATATAGGAAGTACCAGCGGCGTATCCACCATATTCTTGTCAAATTTTCGTTGGTTTTATCCGCAAGTTATGATTTGTTACCAAGAAACTACTAAATCCTACATAGAACTTCTCATAACCGTCTGACAATGCCTCTGATCCTTTGACAAGAATACTTATATATAGGAAGTACCAGCGGCGTATCCACCATATTCTCGTCAAATTTTCATTGGTTTTATCAGTGAATTATGATTAGTCCTATGTGACTCTACAACCAATACAACAAACACAAAATACTGAAAATGAAAAAAAAATGTCTGTGCGATCAAGGCAAACGGAGCCGATCGTATTGCATGTACTGAAAATGAAAATGTCTGTGCGATCAAGGCTCAATCAAACGGAGCCGATCGTATTGCATGTACTGAAAAATAATAAATTTAATCTAAACAATAATCACACAAACAGCTTATACATGGAACCTCTCATAACCGCCTGATAATGCCTCCGATCCTTTGACAAGAATACTTATATATAGGAAGTACCAGCGGCGTATCCACCATATTCTTGTCAAATTTTCATTGACTTTATCCACAAGTTATGATTAGTTCTATGTGACTCTACAACAAACACAACAACCACAAGATACTGATAATGAAAATGTCTGTGCGATCAAGGCTCAATCAAACGGAGCCGATCGTATTCATGTACTGAAAATGAAAATGTCTGTGCGATCAAGGCTCAATCAAACGGAGCCAATCGTATTGCATGTACTGAAAAATAATAAATTTAATCTAAACAATAATCACACAAACAGCTTATACATGGAACCTCTCATAACCGCCTGATAATGCCTCCGATCCTTTGACAAGAATACTTATATATAGGAAGTACCAGCGGCGTATCCACCATATTCTTGTCAAATTTTCATTGACTTTATCCACAAGTTATGATTAGTTCTATGTGACTCTACAACAAACACAACAACCACAAGATACTGATAATGAAAATGTCTGTGCGATCAAGGCTCAATCAAACGGAGCCGATCGTATTGCATGTACTGAAAATGAAAATGTTTGTGCGATCAAGGCTCAATCAAACGGAGCCGATCGTATTGCATGTATTGAAAATAATAAACAATAATCACTCAAACAGTTTATACATGGAACCTCTCATAACCGCCTATAATGCCTCCGATCCTTTGACAAGAATACTTATATATAGGAAGTACCAGCGGCGTATCCACCATATTCTCGTCAAATTCTCATTGACTTTATCCGCAAGTTATGATTAGTTCTATGTGACTCTACAACAAACACAACAACCACAAGATACTGATAATGAAAATGTCTGTGCGATCAAGGCTCAATCAAATGGAGCCGATCGTATTGCATGTACTAAAAATGAAAATGTCTGTGCGATCAAGGCTCAATCAAACGGAGCCGATCGTATGTGGGCACGCCGGGTTCACGCTCATAATGAAATGGGGAACATGCTCAACGCTCATAATGTAATGGGGAGCGGCGGCCTATGAAATTGCATGTACTAAAAATAATAAACAATAATTACTCAAACAGTGTACACATGGAACCTCTCATAACCGCCAGATAATGCCTTCGATCCTTTGACAAGAATACTTATATATAGGAAGTACCAGCGGCGTATCCACCATATTCTCGTCAAATTTTCATTGGTTTTATCCTTAAGTTATGATTGGTTCTATGTGATAAAGAAAAACATAAAATTAAACGATTGGAGTTGAATCTTGATTTCCGGTGAAGAGGACTAGTTGGGTATCTTCGTTTGGGCCGTCATTATCTTCGACAGGATTGGCGTTGATGTTGAAAACTCTTCCTCTTGCTGGTGGCCTAGGGATTGGGTTTTCTTGATTTACTAGGTTAACTGGGTTTGACTGAGCTTGAGCGTTGATGATATTAACCAATCGAGGGCACGTGTTTCTAAAGTGGGTAGGGTCGCCACAATTGAAACAAGCTCGAACATATAGGAACATGGGGTATTGGGGTTGTTGATAGGTTTGGATCATGTTTTGGGTAGGGGGAGAGATTTGATTTTGAAAGGCGTGGCAAACCTTGCTCAAATGACCATAGCGTCCACAAGTTGCACATAGTCGGCAAGGTAAGGTAAGGGGATGGTGATAAAAACAGTTGTTGCATCGAGGGTGAGGTCCAAGATATGGTTTCTTATTTGGGTAAGTTGAGTTGGGTGCCACTTGAGTGATTGGGATAGCTTGGATGGGTATGGCGTGTGAAATTGGTTGATTTCGTTGGATAGTAGCGAAAAGTTGCCCGTCTCTTTTTCTCTTAGAATTGGGTTGTGAAGGGGATTCGGTTTGGGTGTAGTCGGAGGTTTCAGTCGATGCTTTATCCTTCTTCTTCTCCTCCTTGAAGTCTTTGTTCCGGATTCGGTTCTCGGTGAGCTCTGTTGCTAGCTCCATTGCTGCTTCCAAAGTTGCAGGCGTGGTACTTATTACAGAGTCTTGAATCTTTGACGGAAGACCTCGAATGTAGTGCTCGATCAAACGGTAGAGGGGAGTGAACAAGTTGGGAACAATTTGATGTAACTCGAGGAATCTTTTGTTGTATGTGGTGTGGTCTCCTTCCTTTTGCTTCAACGAATAAAACTCATCTTCTAATTTCTTGATTTCGCTCCTTGGGCAAAATCGTCTGGTCATGATTTCCTTCAATTCATCCCACGTTAATGTCATAGCATCGTCAACGCCTCGTTTGGCCTTCTCTGTATTCCACCAAGTAAGTGCTATCCCATATAATCGACCGGTAGCATATCGCACTTTGCGATCATCGGGGCAATCGCAATTTAGAAAAGTGTTCTCCATTTCTTCAAACCAATGGAGGGGAGCGGTGACACCTTCAGGTCCTTCGTATTTTGGAGGGTCGCATGATTTGAAATGCTTGTAGGTGCATTTAGTGATATTTGGGGGAGGGTTGATAACGTGTTGATCTTCTTGATTGACAGGATTAGCGGTAAGTGCTTGTTGGACTTGGATTACAATGTTGGGTATTACGGCAGCCATTTGTTGAGCGATTAGGGCAGCCATGCGCTCGCGGGCTTTTCCTGCCCTCAACTTCCTACGGGCGAGATTAGAAGACATCTACAAGGAATACATGTCAAGAGTATGAGTTGGATGTTTTTGGGTTCATGGGTCGCATTTAGGAATGAACATTCATAAAATAATTATAAAAAAATAAATCTACTACATCCATAGGATGTCTTGGGCTTTGCTCGTCATTAGGCCCTACATGCCGCCATACTTCACCTTCGTAATCATGTGGGCCCCCATGAATACCGGGTTTTTCATATGGTTCGCATGTGTTAGCCTGGTTACGTACACTAAAACCCGGAGAAAATCGAGAAATATGTAACGTATGATATTCGGAATGTGTCCAGGTATAGACACGGTGACACCTCAAAGTGGGGTTAGTTCGAACGACGTTTGGTGTGGCATGCTTTGGCCTAATAGGTCCTTTGTACTCTCATCGTTAGTCCCCAGGTAGGCAAACTGGTCCGTTATATTGGATTTATACGAATGCCAACCTAGACAGGACGTTCCGACTACCGGTACTCGTACCCTTCCGGTTACTACATGCCCGTCGCAGAACTCACTTTGATGAGATTTGAAAATTTGCGACAAAATCTTTGAATAACGAAAGTATAAAGATGATTTGAATATATGAACATTGAAATATGTATGATGAATGTGCATGTAAGTATGTATGTTTGACTGTAAGTATAAACAAATATGAAACAAATAAACATCATAAGTTTGCATGTAACCGCATAAACAATTAAGATCTAGTCAACTATAGTATAGGTTCTAAGGGTCTAATAACCTATCCTATATCCCTATAGTCATGGCTCTGATACCAATCTGTCACACCCCGACCCACAACGGAAAAGGTGATCGAGGCATGATTGGGTTATCATCAAAGCTCATGACATTTATTATAACGTTTCATATTCATTATTACAATTTAAAGAGAAACATACAATCATAATTACATCGTGTCCTAAACATCATTCTAAACTTCATTGTTTTCTTCTAAGGCATTTCCTATGTTTTCCTTGCTTCATCCTGTTCACCTGTATCATGTATAAAAATGGTTTTTGGATCAACAAAAAGTTGGCGAGTGAATCCTATGGAAAACATTTGAACAAGTTTATTTAATTGATTATAAAATAAAGTGCACAACCACACATGAGTAAAAATAGATGTAAACTTATTCACCAATCAATTTAATATTAAACAATACACACATGAACAATAATGGATCGTTTAGAGGCACGCGTTGCTCAACTCGTCTCTCGCGAGGAACTGATGGGCCTAATGAATGAATTGCATAAACTTGACAATATGAAATACATAACTACAAACAATATAAACTCAATAATACACACACGAACAATAATGGATTTGTTTTGAGGCACGTGTTGCTCAACTCGTCTCACACGAGGAAATGATGGGCCTAATGAATGAATTGCATATAAATAGACAAAATGAAATACATAACTACAAGCAATGTATACAATCTAAATTTAGATCAAAATATGGTACGGCACAAGTTTAAATAAACGAGTTAATTTTATGACACATGACACACCCCAAAACGTGTAATTAAAAAGGGGAGTTGTAAGATTCACTCACATTGGGTGCGTTCGGTTGATGATGTTGAATGCGCACAAAGTGGTTTTAACCACGAGTGAAATTAACCTAGATAATGGCATAATGTTTCGGTAAGTAAACGGATTTTATTAATCCATTTTAGTAGGATTGTTGGGTGTATTTTTGTGAGTTTAAGGCTATTTTCTAACCTTAAAAATGTTATTTTTAAGTATTTTTTAATTGATTTTTAAATAAAATAAATAAATAAAAATAATAATAAAATGTTGACTTTTTGACCGTTGACCGTTGACCGTTGGCCATTGACTTTGACTGTTGACCGGTTCGCATGTGTAATTGTGTGCGCTGGGTGAGGCTCGAACCCGAGACCTCCCGTACGCGTGCACGCAGCTCTACCAACTGAGCTACGTGTCTAACCCGAAATATTTCTGTTTTTAATTATATTTATATACTAATTAGATTAAACTGAAAATCATTTATTTTTAAAAACGATTTAATGAGTCGGACCGGTGCGCTCCACAGGTCTCGAACCCGGGACCTGTGGGTTGAGTTAACACACAGTCCACCGCTGGACTGTGTCTAACTTGTTAAATAAACTGATTTTTATTATACTTATATACTAACTACCTTATTTCGTTTCTGCCTTAAATAAAAAGTTTGATAATTGTCCGGACCGGTGTAGTAGTCCGGACTCGAACTCGTGACCTGTGTTTTAAACGCGCACACAGTCCACCACTGGACTGTGTGTCTATCTTGGTTATTATTCCGGTTTTTATTATACTTAACAACTATATGAAATGAATCCGGTTCAGTAATAAAAAGGAACATTTTTATTAAAGCGAGGGAGCGTGGGACAAGATTCGAACTCGAGGCGTAAGCGTGTTTAGTGTGCACACAGTCCACCGCTGGACTGTTTGTCTAACCCGAGTTATATCTTGATTTATATTAAACTTAAACACTACAGAAACTTCGTCTTCTTCGTTGAATTTAACCAGAACTAACGTCCGACTGATTCATCGATTTTATCAAGTTTCTTTAGTGTGTTATGATTAATTATAGGTGAGATAAATGAAAAGAATGAGAGACTAAGCGTTAGATATACCGAAACTGGACTCCTCTGTTTCTCCGGCAGAACTCCGGTGACAGCAAAAGATTCCGGCGACGTGTGTCTTGCGGCAGAGGGTCTTCAACGAGCTTGAGATGAATGTGGGTGGCTTCGGTATGAGTTCTGAGTGTTCAGTGTTTAGAGTAAGGCACAGAAGTGAAAAACCCGGTTTTCCAGCGATTTGCAGGTATTTTTCGGCGAGTAAATTTTCGCCGAGAAAGGGTGCGGTTTTGAGCGAAAAAGCTTGCAGAGGTTCGAGGAGGTATTTATAGGGCAGGTCATCGATGAATTTGGTCCATTTCCGACTTGATTCGTCGGTTAGAAACTCTCCGGCGGTTATAACTTGTGTCGCGGACTCAGGCATCGGTTATAACCGATGTAGTGATTAAGGTTTACGTTATAACTGAAGTAACCGTCAATTCTCGCGAGATCGCCGGGATTTCCGACGACTGCATTTGGGCGCGTCGTTATTTGAATTCGATCTTTATGATATGAATTAATTGTCTCCAATAATTAACAAGAAATACAAGTGGCGCAGTGGTTGGAGAGTTGAGTGTTAAGTTGTTGTTGACCCGGCTGACTGACCCGGGTTCGAAACCCGGCAGCTGCTTTTTATTTTTATTTCATTATTTTTAACAGTTTTTCAAAAACGAATTATATATTCCACTATACTTATTAATTATGTATCGTTTAAAATTATTTTGGGCATTAAATACGCCACGAAATTTTTAACTGATTGTTCGGTTATTAAACGGAGCGGGTTTGGTAAATCCGGTTTTTGACGGATGTTACACAATCTGGTTCGCCTAGTGCCACTACCCCGATGTTTCCGCCATCGGTTGGGGTGTGACACAGTGCAATGCAACAATCTAAGTTACCGGCCTTAACGACCTGTGTGAGAACATACTAAAGTGGGCCAACATAAAGTTGGTGAAATCACTAGTCTTAAATAATCAAATTCTGTTTTAAAAAATGCACAATTCAATTATATCAGTTAGGTAGCTAGTCTGTTTTCAAGTTACCAAACAAGGGACCGAAGCTGACTATTGTGTTTTGGTGCCTTCCACCACGTCTATCACAAACGTGGTACTTGAGTAAGGTCAATGTTTCACGGCCGGCTCCTAGCACGGTGTGGGATTTGTCAAACACAGTAGTACTACCAAATATTACCTTGTCATCCCATATTGACGGTTCGGTGTACAAGAACTTAGTGATATTGAGTGTGTTTAGTACACACGCGATATAAAGGAACTACATTAACTAAGTTTTAGTAGTGAAACTCACTGTTTGCGAAGAAATTCGAGAATGCAAAAGACAAGAAGTAGGTGCTCGGTTAACCACTACCTATTACATGTAATGTCTATGAGTGTATGTTCACATTGGTTCTCAAAACCCAAGTAATCCAAACAATCTCGTTGTCTTAATGTTATAGAAAAGACTCTCATATTTGACTACTTAGCACAGATTGACCCGACGACTCGTTGGTGACAATTAGGTGACTTAACACACATACACATTCATGAAATCAAGTAAACTATAGTTCGCATCACATAACATGTATGATGGCATTTATTTAGGTTTCATCTCCTAAATACACTTTGCTTGGTCAAAGAGAAGTGAACTCCAATGTTATTAAAAAGTTTCAGTATACACAGTACTACTTCAGTTTTAGAGTTAGTTCGTGTAATTTATTTAAAAAAATTTATGCGATACGCCAAATAGTCCATGTGATGCTATAACTTTTTGCAAAAACTTAGGTTGTGAATACTTATTGTCTTCTTTGTTGGAACCTTATATCAATGTTGGAATGGCGGCTGTCACGTTGTGTATTGAAAACACATCAGGATTATAACTTTATGCATCCAAACACTTTGAAACCAACGTACACTAGGTCCCTATGCATAACCCCTCGGGACAAGATCTTTATAGGAAAACCATATTTTTTATCTACTTTGAACCAAAACAGAGTTCGAACAACTTCTACAACCTTCTTTTCAACTTGAAAATGATGTGATCAAGGTTCTCAAAGGACAAGCAACCCTCCTCGGTGTTTTCCCCTTGCAAAACATAGCTTGTGGAGAGTTTTAGCTCCCAATCAGTCTCTCTCTCTCTCTCTACTTTCTCTCTCTAAAACTCTAGCAAAATTGGATAGAACGGGGATGAGGGTTGGTCGTGCTTCTTTCCGTATTAGGTTTTAGAAGTAAATTACCCTTATGCCCCTTGTGACCTATCCAAAATAACATTTAATTTATTAATTTTAGAGCATTACAAAAATGTACCTTTTTATTCATGATATGAAGAGGATTTCAATTGTATGCATATCGTCTTGAATAAGATACGGCGTGCTAACGATAACGAAGTCAAGTCACCCATAACATTTGATAAGAAATACAACATTCCATCTAATCCTTTCGTTGTACAACTTTTTAATTTAATTTGATTTTATATGTTTTTATCATAAAAGCCTAATAAGCATAATTTATAAAATCAAACCGTTAATAGTTCTGTTTGGTTTAATTTTAATTTTTAATAGTTTGGTTTGGTAACAAATGTTAAAATATCATTACTAACAACGGTTTAGATTATGCTTTTTACGATAGATCATTCATTAAAAAGGATGATAAACGCCCATAAATAGAGACAAAATGAAAAGAAATATAGAAAAGGAACCCGTGGAAATGTATGTTTATCAATCATAAATTGTAAAGGTCAACAAATTATCTAATCACGATCATGTATCAATCCAACACTTATCCTAAATGTTGACAAATTCAACCATTAATTTGTTTAATTGATCGAAAATAAAATCATTTATATTACTCATGTTGACCTGTAATAATAATAAAAATAATAATAATAATAATAATAATAATAATATATCCACAGTAATTGTTCAACTCCAGGGGCAGAGGTTTGTCTTTAGAAGGTTAGGGTTTGTAATTCAGAAAGAGGTGGCGGCGCAGCTTGTTTTCCGTCTACCTTCTGTTTTGGTGTAAGTTGATAAGTTTTTTTAAAAAAAAACAATTGATAGAAATTTAAACATTTTACAAAAAAGTATAGCAAGTGAAAAGATGGAACAAAATAAAATATACATGATAAATAGTAACTTTGACCAATAAATTTCGACTAATGCATTTTTTTTAAATATTATATGGCAGGCTTCAAGATACAAAAACAATTGGTTGGATCGCTTCTACCTTTATATCTACACGAGTTTCACGATTTTTATGGTGTTCTTTTAAAAGAATTTTGGTGGTCGAAGCCTTTATAGTTTTACAAGTGTCACGCTTTGACTTTTGATAACTTTTCATTTTCAATCATTTTCTTTAATTAAGACAACACTTGTACGAATCTGGATATTTTTGTATACAACATTTTTATGTTTAATATCTTAAGTAATACAATTATGTTTAGTGTCTAATGTAATTTATATATTATTTTTACGCTCCGTTACCAAAATCAAACCATTTCCTGGTTAGCACATCCACCAACGACGGATTCCTCTTGTTCGACAACCACAATCACCATTATAGGTGCCTCTTGATCTATCTGGTCACCGTTTAACCCATCAACTTTTTTCGTCTTTTGCTTGTGAAGTGAGTGGAAGGACGAGATGTGTGCGGTTTGGGGGACGGAAGGAGGGGGTGTGTGGAGGCTAGGGTTAAGGTTTTTTTTTTTTTTTTTTTTTACTTTTTTAATTGTGGGTGTATAAAAGTCATTTTTAATAGTTTAAAGATTTTTGAATGTTCATCAAATTTTGAGGACCCAGTTGTAATTTCTTATACTTAGAGATAAGACCTGTAACACAGATAAGCATATCAAATAAACAAGACCTGTAACACAGATAAGCATATCAAATAAACCATCATCCGTGTAATTATTAATGTAAATTTCCATATCCTTGACTAGAAACTCAACATGTTACAAATATATGATTTCAAGAAACACTAGTCGTATCGTCTAACTTACTTTTGCCTCATAATATCCAGGTAAGCATCGTCGTTCAATTTCTAATCAAATAAAAAGAACTGCGAGTTTTTCATTTAGATTATATGAGTTGCGTGTTACATAATCGCGAACCGTTATGATGGGCCAATCACCAATTTAATGAATGTTCAAACTATGAAATATTTATACAAAAATCAAACAATAACTCAATAATAAAACTTGTACATAAAAACACAAAAAAAGACTCCACTATTGGGATTTTTCATAAATAAATATTAATTATACATAAAAAAAAAAGTAGAAGGAAAATTCAAGTTTATTTTTTATACAGACTTTACTTATGTTCATTCATTCATGAACACATTGTCAACTTAATCTATTGTATGTGAGATATGTGACACTAGATATTTAAACAAACAAGTTTACATTTTTACAAAGTATAAAATAAAGATTATCTCTAAGATAATAATTAATAATTTTAATCAAACCCTTTCAGCATGAAAAGATCCTGCAAATCCATGACCAAAATCCTTTGCGCTTTCTATTCATTTCTTGAGGTTTAGCATTCATCCTGACAACCAAATTAGCCATGTATTCCACAACAGCCTGAAATTATTAAAAAAAAATGTCAACCAACTGTTTGTTAAAATGCCCAAGAGAAACAAAACATAACATAACGTCTTACCTGAGCACCTAGTTTGGTGATTTCCTTTGGAGGAACCTCGAGTGGGGTCTCTTCGGCTCGAAATATCTTCAACTTCGACAACAACCCGAAAGATTCGGGTAAAGATCTTATCTGATCACCACTTATATCAAGCACTTGTAGGTTTTCAAGATTACCAATTGACCTCGGTAAAGCTGTCATGTCAGCGAAGTTCTTACCGACGTTGAGTGTTTCCAAGTTGGTTGCAAAGCATAGGCTTTCGGGTATCGCTTCTAGTTCGTTGAAACTAACATCTAGCTCTTTTAACTTAGTGAGATTTCGCCATTGTTGTAGGCAGTTTTCGTACGCGATTGTAGTGTAAAGTAAGAATCTGCAAGCATGTGAGCTTTCCGATTGCTTCGGGAAGCGCTTTTAGTTGGTTAAAGTCTAGTTTGAGAGCCACAAGCGAAGAACATGATCCGATTGTGTAAGGAAGTTCTTCAAGATCGTTTGTTTCGACAATCAAGATTTGCATAGAGTTTAAGTTCCCTATGAAGTCTGGCAAATGAGTGAAGTGGTTTGAGCTTAAATCAAGGTTAACCAAGTTTGAAAGATGCCCGAATGATTCTGGGAGAGATTTTAACCGGTTTGCGTGGAGATCAAGGTCGAGTAGGTTGACTAGTTGACCAAACGAATCGGGTAGGTTGGTTAACTGGTTTGAGTGGACATCAAGCTTGGTTAGCGCGGTAAGATTGGTGAGCGATGATGGGAGAGCCGTGAGTTTGTTATCGGATAGATTAAGTTCAGTGATGTTTGATAGTTTTCCAATTGTTACAGGAAGCCATTCTATGTTTTCCATTAGTTTTGATTGAAGATCAAGAACTTTTCCCCCTTGTTTCGCTACGGTTTCGATCAAGGCTGCTACTTTCATCATACTCAATTTCTCAGTTTCTTCTACACCTAGATATTAAAACTTGAATTCATGATTCATATATTCACACACAAACACCAAATACTAACACAAAAGAGTAATATTTAGGGAAGTCAAATCAGCTAGGGTTGTGCAGAAAACTGAATTAACCAACCCATAACCGAACTGATATAACCGAACCATACAAAAAACCGATGGGTTGGTTTTATGATTTGATGAAAACCAACATTAGTGGGTCGTTTATGGTTAACAAGGTTTCCATACCCGTCATAACCGAAACGAACCGAATTTGAGTAAATTCATGGAGTAAAATTACAAAATTCTATTTTTTACTTTGTGATTTATTTAGAATTATAATTTATAATTAATATTAATTTGTGTGTATGTGTGTATTTATATTTTAGATTTGTTACTAGCTAAAACTTTTAAGCAGATATTACAACTTCTTTTATGAAATGATATCATTGTTAAAGTCATATATTACATAAGCTTATTTAGAATTTGGTCAAAGAGCAAACAACAAACAAAAAAAATCTTGGGTTTGACTTTTAAACCTCTACAACTTCAAAATCAATTTGTTGTTTCATACTTTGAAAAAAAAAGATGGTCAATTCCCAAAAGGTAAGATTGCATAAAACCAGTTGTTGTAAGAATTGTTAGGCGCTAATCGACCGGTAAGGTACAGACTAGCGATTAATCATGATTAATCGGATTAATTGGATTGGGATTTTTATATGTAATCTTCGGTTTTTATTATATATATATATACACACAATTTTTATGTGTAATTTCTTTTAGCAAGACAAGGTTTGACCGAAAAATGGGCTAAATTTGAATTTTGGCGATTAGGCCCGCCGATGACCGTCTAGCGATTAATTGGCTGATCAAAGAAAAACTACTCGATGAACATCCAACTAGCGATTAATCAGCGGCTAATCAGATGCTAGTCAAGATTTTTACAACCATGCATAAAAGAACATAATTGAGCTAACCTGTAGGAAAAGTGATGGCTTTTATGGAAGAACTCTTGATTAAACCCTTAAAGCTTTCAACTTTATTAATCTTTCTAGAATTCAACAAACTTTCATCACTAATCACAATTTCTTTTTCAAGATTACCAACTGGGTATTTCAAATCATCATCTTTATCCAACTGATTACCACCTGGGTCTTTCAATTTCAAATCATCTTGTTTATCCAACTGGGTATCTCCAGAAACACACTTAGAAGCTCTCTGTATCAAATCATCAAAGGTTTGACAAATCTGGTCAAACTCCACAACATGCATAGCTTCTTTCTTCTGTTCTTGGCTCTGAAACAAGACCATGGTTTGTCTGACCTTTTTAAGGACAGAAAAAAGCTCTGGTGGGGTATCTTCTGGGCAGATTTGGGTGGAGATTTCATCAAGTTTCTGTTTTTCTTCCATGTTGACTGTTTTGATGACAGATATGGCTGCTTCAACTTCTTCAATTGTGGGTCTTGGTGGAAGTGATTTGTATGTTTTCATGATTTCTTGTATAGTTTCTGTGTATGTATTTGATATATCTTTTCCTGATGTAACTGCCATGGAGATTTTTGGTGTCTGATATTGGGAGAGAGATGGTTTTTGTGTAATCTGTGGTTTTATGAACAGGTGTTATATAATATATATATATTATATATATTATATATATATAATATATATATATATATATATTATAATTTTTCAGCTGACTATGATTCTGGCAGTATGCCCTACACAAAATGATTATTTTATTCCTGTAAACTGTTAGTTATTAACCCTGTATTAATTGTCAAAAAACGTATGTAATAGCTTTTTACTATTAATTTTTTTATCAAAGTTTGACCCTTAACTTTCATTTTTTTTACACATGATACTTCTTTCCTTTACGTGGTTCAACGTTCTTACGTCTATTGATTTTGCAGTTTAACTGTTTAGTCGCAACATGCGGGTTCTAAGTCGACTAAATTATTATTTTTCTATGTTTTACGTTTTGATCTATTTTTTGCAAGTTAACACGCCGAAATGCATGTGCGTGGTTTAGCATTGTTACTTCTACCTTTTGTTGGGGTTTAACGGTCCCGCCGCAAAGCGTATGATCAAAATACTAGTTATAATTAACTAGTAATTTTACCATGTGCGTTGCAGCGTGAGTTGTGTTTTTGCGTCTATTATTTTTGTGGTTTAAAAATTTAGACGCAACGCGCCGGTTCTGAGTCAACTTAGTTATTTTTTCTATATTTTACGTTTTGGTCTAATTTTTACAAGTTAACACGCTGAAATGCGCGTGTGTGGTTTGGGATTGTTACGTCTACTTTTTGTTGGGTTTAACAGTCCCGCCGCAAAGCGCATGACCAAAATACTAGTTATAATTAACTAGTAATTTTACCTCGTGTATTGCGGCATGAGTTGGTTTGATTCGTCACGTTGAACAACTAAAGTGAATCAAGATGATAAATTTGAGTGACAAAATAGTACGAAAGTCAAGTAGAGAACCAAACTTGTATATAAGCAAGTTAACTAATAAACCTGTATATGAAAAGGTTTAAAGTTTTGGGACTAAACATGTATATTGACAAAAATACAAAAACTTATAAAAAGGCTTAAACTTATAAAATAATATATAATTTTCTAAGAATTATTAATTATTTAAAGCAACTAGAAATGAAGACCACTAATACCGTTGGAGGATGAAATATATTAAACACAACCAAGAGTTGTCATGCTTTGTATAAGAAGCATTAGTAGCACCCAAAGTCATTAGCTGGCAGTTCAATCTCTAACATGATAATAAAGATAATATTTATGCCTAGCACGTAAACGAGCCGAGTCGAGTCGAGCTAGACCTAGCTCGAGCTAGGCTCGAACTCGATTCGAGCTAGCTCGGCTCGAGCTCGAATTTCAAATCGAGCTAAGATTTGAGGTTAGAGCTCGACTCGATTAAAATTCGAGCTAGCTCGGCTCAGCTCGATCCAGCTGAATTAACAAAGAACCCCATAAATTTACTACTTAAAAGCCATCAAAAATGTATAATTGCAATTTAATTTAACCAAATGGCTAAATATACAAGTATAAATAGTTAATTCACTTTGCAAATTGTCTTTACCTTCTTTATAGGTGAGATACTCCCTTAGTTTTTGTTTTCTAAGTGATGTGGGACAAAAAAAATGAAGGATGTAAACCTTATCGAGTCCAGCTCATGAGCTCGCGTGTCACACCCCGACCCGCAGCGGAATAAAAGACGGGGCATGATTGGGTTATCACCAAAGCTCATGATATTTACTAAGAAGTTTCATATTTATTAAATCCAAATTAAAATTTAAATACCCAACAAAAATTTCATACATATACAATAAAAATCTAAATGTTTGTTCCAACGCAATAACTTGTTTATTCTTCTAGGCCATCCTAAGTGTTTCTTTTCTCAACTTGATCACCTGTATCATGTGTAAACAGAGGAAATTTTGGGTCAACAAAAGTTGGCGAGTGAACCTTGATAAAACATTTAAATAATTGCTTATTATGTTTATTAAAGAAAATTGTGCATAAATCACATGTGAGCAAATATATATATGTAACCAATCACAAACCACATTGAATGAATGTATGACATGAGTGATGAATGTATCTGAGATCAAGACTCAATCAAACGGAGCCGATCTAATGAGGCACCTGATGTTCAACCCGTATCCCACGAGGAACTGATGGGCCTAATGAAATGAGTGCACTGAAATGAATAAATAAATCCACATATAAACCACACTACAACAATACACATTTGATCACGAAATGATATAAGCACAAGTGTTTAAATAAAATAGAGAAATGATACGCACATGATACACCCCAAAACGTGATTAAAACGGGGAATTTATAGAGATTCACTCACAGTGGGTGCGTTCTTTGCTTGATGATGAATGCGCACGAGTTGAGGATTTGACCGCCGAAAGAATACTAGCCTAAAATAATAATGCGATAATTCGATAAATATAACAAAATTAATATCTTGATTTAATACTTTTTGTTTGATTTTTAGGTTATGTTTATGATATTGATTGAGATTTTTAAACCTACAAAACCATGTCTTTAGGTGTTTTTTTTTAATTAATTTTTAAGCAAATTATATATATAAAATAATATTTTAATATAAAATAAAATAATAATTAAAAAAACCTTGTCAGACCTAACAGGGGGGGGGGGTCTGACCGGTTCATGCATGATATTGGCAGCGTGCGGTGGGACTCGAACTCGTGACCTCTCGGTTGCGTGCACTCAGCTCTTCCAACTGAGCTACGTGTCTAACCCGTAAGGATTCTGTTTTCAATTATTCTTATACACTTATTTAGTTATTTAAGAAATTATTTAATTTAAAAACATTTTTAAATTATCGGACCGGTGTGAAGGGTCGGCCTCGAACCCGCGACCTCAGTGTTTTCAGTTTGCTCCAAGCCGTTACAGTTGCTGGTGCTAACCTTTATGAAATATTATTATACTTAACAACTTATGGTGCGTCAATGTAATTTGGTTTTAAAAAAAATGGATTTTATTTCGGGGGGGGGGGGGGGGGGGTTGGGGGTCGGTGAGGCACAAGGGTCGAACTCGGTACCATTCGCATGTAATGCACACAGTCCACCGCTGGACTGTGTGTCTAACCCGATTAAAACCCGATTTCAATTAATTATATATTCAACTCAAACTTCATCTTCTTTATCAAAACAACCCAGAACTCTAAACCCGACTGAACCCACATAACTTTGATTCCCAGTTTTAAACAAATACACATAAACAGTATCGAAGAAAATTGAATGTTTGTACCGATTGGGCGAGGTGCTAAACCTTTCGGTTTAACTCCGAACAGAACTCCGGTTGATTTCTGATGTTGACAGAAACTTCTGGCGTAAGCAATAATTAAACGCAGAGAGGAGTGCAGTGTATTTTGAGATTCCAGACAAACGATTGAGCGAGTTTTTACAAAACCCTTTGCCCTCTATTTATAGATATCGTAAAGGAAAGTTTCAGAAATCGATTAAAAGATTTCAGTTATGATTGGATATCCTCCATGATTTGTAACTGAAACATAATTGGGGGTTCGGTTTCTGTTTTGAAGATAACCACCATTTGCTTCGGATTGAAGGTTACAATTGCCGTGATTTTGGGCGGTGAAACTTGAACTGGTTTAAGTCTGGATTAGTAAAAATTTATTTATGTCAGGTTAATCTCACAAATGTGAGTGTAGACCAGTGGTGTTTTGGAACGTGTGAATATGTGGGGGAGCCGGGTTCGATTCCGGTTACCCGTTTTATTTTATTATTTTTATATAAATTTAATTATTTTTCTTTTATTGATTATTAATTAAGTATGTATTTTATTTAAAAATATTGGTTACTAAATAAATTAATTAATACTAATAAATGCATAATGAACATTAAATAATTACTTGAGATTTCAAACGGAGCGGGTTCTTGAAACCCTTTTACACGAATGTTACATCGCGCGCCGAGCCAGGCCAAGCTCGAGCTCGGCTCGTTTACAAACCGAGCCGACAAGCTGGCTCATTTACAACCGAGCTAATTTCGAGCCGAGCTTTTCTCGAGCTTTTTCCGAGCGAGCCACGAGTTTTTTGAACACCCTATACCATTTTTTTCAAGATTTTCTACTTCAATAGAAGATTTTGATAATGAATAAGGATTTTGAAATGCTTTTTGGTCAAAAGGAAATAAAATGAATGTTCAACTTCAATAAAAGATTCTGATAAGTGATGGTGAATATAAAGTCTTGTCTTTCTGAAACAAATGAAAAATTAATAAAAAATTACAATTTGTTCATATGAACAATGATTAATAAAAAATAACTATGAGTACAAGGTAATTGAATATAAAGTCTTGTCTTTCTGAAACAACAATGATAGAAAATATTAAATTAAGTAGATTTTTATGAGTACAAATTTATGGAGGTACAACCAAGAGTTAAATACAAAACAATGGTCTTACAGCCAATTCAAAGATAAACCAACCCATGAAATAACAAATGTTTGAATGATATTATAACAGATGTAGTTATGTTATCAAACATTATGGCCTAATATAGTTATGTTTAGATTAAACAATGATAACCATATTCGCTACTAGATTTTTTTTTTATTGGACGCATTTACCCCACCCTTATGGACTTACGGTACACATGCCATGTCCTAGTGTCCTCTCTCGGTTTTGCCTTTTTAGTAGGAAGTTTTTGAGATTTGTATGATGCACTTGTATGTAGAAAGAAAGAGACAATTACATATTAAAGTAAAATGTACAAGTGTTTATATAATTTTTGTAGTTTCATACTTAGAATTAGTTATGTATTAAACGACCCTTGATAATATATATGACCCGTAGTGTTTTTTTTTTTTTTTTGCTTACTAAGATGGCAAAATCACGTATAGTCTTCTCATAGTTTTGATTTTGTTTTATCGTTTATCTAATTAAATTGTAGTACTTTTTGTTTTCTATATATTTTCCTAAAAGATTATACTTATTATGACATAATCATGTTTTTAATATCGGTCTGACTAGTGAACCGACAGAGTGGCTGGTTTAATCATCTATTCTGTTTTAGATGTATAGTTTCTTGCGTATCTCACAAAATTTAACAATTCTTGCATCAAAAAATATATACATCCCCTAAAATTATGAATCATGCAAAACTTTGAATAGTAAAATTGTACACAATCAGTAATTTCTCTAAACTGAAAATGTCTTCTACAACATATTCATTTTTATCAACCAAACAGTACCTTACCTACATTATCTACAGAAAAAGGAAGTTGAATCCAAAATCACATGTATGACCAAATGGGATTTGTTGGTTCAAAATAAAGTGCAAACATAAATAATCCAAACCGGCATTTCACATTATCGTGCACTTATCCTTCGATGGTTTCGGTTCCTGCCTAGATGATGTAGATGCATGCTTGGGCCTAGACGGATGCACATGCTGTAACAATGCCAATCAAATCATTAAATTTCATTTTTATTTTTAAAATTTGTTTTAACTAAAACGATGTTACAAACCCAAGATACATATGCTAAAACGCCAATTATGAAAAATAGAAACAAACTCGAAAGTAGATATAGCCTACCTGGGGACCGACAACAAGTCCTGAACGCGAAGTGGTAGGTGACTGTGGCAAAACACGTGGTTTTTGTTGTTGTTGTTGTTGCTCAAATTCTTGTTGTTGAAGAGCTATAGCCAATTGCATATCCGAACTGTCATGCAACGACAAACAATTATCTCCTTACATGCACTATTATAAAACATATACAAGAATAATATGCGCAGGCGAAAATAACACATTGACATGTGTTTGTTCATCTATAGGCTTTGTTTTGAGTTAAAATGAATATCACAGAACAAAGATAGATACATACCTGAAACTTGTGTTCCCTTGTGCGGCATTATCAATTCTCGCAAGATAATCCTAAAAAAAGGAAGTAAAATACATATGAACCAAAATAAAATAAACATTATATATACACTGATTAATTTACTAAAAAAACATACAGCAGTAGTAGCCCTAGCGTTCTGCTCATCCCATGAGCGCGTGTCATGGTTTTCTGCCTTGAATTTCTTGAAGTTACTGTTCATAAACACTGTATCACCATTCACCTGATATTTATATATATTACATTTACATATACATTTAAAGATCAACATTAAAATGCATGGAAAGACTATTTGACATCGTGTTTAATTTATCAGAAAGGAACGGGGAGCGAGCCTTAATACCTCATTTAGCTTTTCCCATACCAAATCAGGTTGATTTAAGTAACCTTGATCCGTAGCTAGAATGTATAGTTCACCTTCAAACTGTATATAATTTGAGGTTAGATGACGTATAAAAACCGAGATTTTGAAAATTTTACTGCACAAGAACCAACCTTGAACATCGTATTGAAGTGATTGTTTCGGAAAAACACACAAAGTTCACGTTCTTTGAGACCTTCTTGCAGGGAAAATAAGCTGCAAGAATTGCAACAGCAAAAGAAAAGAGGGCCTCCTAGTAAGCAACAGAAATCATAATCTTGTTTTAAATTAAACATATATAAATAACACATTAAATAAAACAAAACGTACCCACATACAGTCAGCTGACTGGCACTGTTCTTCAAAAAATTTCGAATCAGTTCACCTAATTGAAAATATCAACCACTTTAAGCAATAGCATTGAGTAAAAGTTGAAAAAAACTGAACATGTTAATTGTAAATATTTCAATACACTCATACCTTGTCTTGCAGTGGATCCATTCACAGGCCTTGTATCATCAACACTAGTAACATTGTTGTCCACTTGTGCTGATGTGGCAACCTCACCTTCAATCAAATTAGCAGTTGAAACTAAAGAGTTGGATTCGACAATTGTTTCTGTTGTATCTTTGGATGATTCTAGGACCACATTAGTTGCAGATGAGCATGATTTATTTGACTTTGTTTCAACTATATTGATCTTTTCTACTTCATTTACATCACCGTTCAAAGTTGACTGGTCAACACGAGATGAAGAATCTGATCCAGGCAAACTCTTTTCTGTTTTTTCCAATACATCGACACCCGTTTTCTCAATTCCATCTTTACTTTCATGTTTCTCGGATTCACTAGCATTCGTTTGCCCATCATGGCTTTCATTGTCAGTTTCAAACGTTATCAAATCATCATCGCAATTTTTCATTGCACTGTCAACGTTTGATTTTGTAGTCAACTTTTCCTCAACAGTACCATCAACAATTTTATCATTTGCCGAATTTGGGTTGACAGCTTCTGTTGGTATTATCAAATGCTCATTTGTCTCTTCAAGGTCTCCTTTTTCTAAATGTTCAACACGATCTTCTTCTGATATTTTCTTGTGAGCACTTTCCATATTTTGAGTTTCAAGAGCAACGAGTTCTCCCATCAGTGTATTGTACGACTTTGAGCCAATGGCACTCGAAGTATCGGAATCCTGACACCAACAGACAAATTTATTTTAATTCATGTTAAACATAAACTTATTGCGTATTTGCATGTACAGGTTTGGCTAAAATAACACACCTGTGGATCAACAATCCAACCGTGATAAAGTGGAATATCTAATAAATCAAATATTGCACACTCCCTTGTGAACTCAAAATCATCAATTCTGCAATAGCTCAAATATTGGAATGTAAATTACCACAATCATGCAGACGTGTAAGCGTTTGCATATAGAGACAAACTAGAAAGAAAAACCATACCTAGTGAACTTAATGTTCACGTCGATGCCGGTTGCAAGACGAGGAAGTAAATCAATGGCATCAGCTATATTCTGTTGTTGATTTTCAACATAACCTGCATCTTTGTTCTGCAAAAAGGACCAGAGCCAATTAAACTAAGGATGAAAAGAACTTAACTTGTACTTAGATGGAGCATATAACATATCTATAGCAAATATAAGAAGTGTAATTACATCAACATTACTGTTTGAATCAATTAAACGCTCCGCCACAAGTGAAAGCAATTTCTCCTGAGATACTTCGGCCACATCTGAGCTCAGACTCAAATTGTTTCTCAACAACAGAACGTTGCCTGACATAATCAAAATGCAATCATCAAAATGCAGTTCTGTCTCTAACCAGGTTAACAAAATCGTAACGTCATTAGCAAATAAACAGCTTCTGACTCCATCCCTTCAGTTCATGGTGATGGTGGGAGAAAAGATAAAACTAAAATATACCTTATTTTTAATCCAAATTCCAAACTTAAGGTTTAAGTTAGAAATTCATTTTATTAACTTCTTTTTGTTAACACGAAAAAATGGGATAGATCTACGAGAAACCTTATTGAGTTAGGTATGGTAGATTCAAATGGGATACAAAAAGAGTTGACTGGCGAGCCGTATGAGGTCCTGACCTCACCTCGACGGTTAGGCCGCGATGACCTCAAAGTCTATATGCGACAGATAGACTCTTGTAACCATGACATCTTTTCTATTTGCTAACTTAAACATAATTTCTTTCTAAAAAACTGTTTATTTCTACTTTTTTTGCGAGGTATAACCATATATTCTTAAGTAATCGACCATAGATCAATTCCCTTTGCAGGGAGCGTACCGAATACATCCCTAATTCTGATCTGACTTAACAATTGCAAACTAGAGTATACACTATACAATCACGTGATCTTTTAACCATAACGGAAGCAAGTTAATTACCATACTACACCCAAATAACTGCATAATACCTCACAATCTAGATAAATATAAAGATATGCATGAACTTAAATTTATGATTAAATCAATAATCACTCCTCCCCCTTTTCTTAACCTAAATACTACACAATTAAGTAATTACTAACCAAAATTAACTCAGAACTCATAATCACTTCTCCTAATACTTAAATCACACGCTAACTAATTAGATCATTTTCTAATCAAAAGTAAAACATACAAACAACTTATCTACACCAACCAATTTCATCAAAATCAGAAACCCTAGAAAACAGTAAAACGAGTTTCGAAACATTACAGATAGCGAGAAGAGGACAAGGTCCATTGTCATTCTGCAGTATAATCGGAGTATCTCTTCCAAAAAACTGAATTAGTTTCGTTTTATGCATCAGTTCTTTAACCGTCGGTAAATCTTCACGGTTCGTCTGTTGTTGTTCCGACAACGAAGCCATTTGTGATTGATAGTTTTAGCGACGCTTTGGGAGGAGTGAAGACAGCGAGTTGTATGTATAGGTGTGTGTTTGTGTGTGCTTTGGAAGGTCAAAGAGAGCGGATTGGTGGAGAAGAAGATGCCAGAGAGAGAGAGAGAGAATCTGGTGATCGGACGATCGGATTTTATATGACGGACGGAGGGAGGGAGAAAATCTAGAATATATATTTTTCTATATCTATTGGTGATAGATATAACCCTCTAGTTTTGAAGTTTGATGTTTTTAGCTTTTGGTTTTGTTAACTTTTTTTTGAATGGTTTCGTGGCTATGTCTAAAGTTAACCCATTGACTACCGTGAGATCGTACCCTCTGATGCATGGGAACCAAATGTAATTCGTAAACCCGGGGTTAAAGCCTAGATTATTCGTTCATTCACCAGATGTCTGTTGAAAATGGCCCAAACGGGAATCGAACTTGCGTCTCCACTAAGGGAAGGTAGACCTCTTACCACTGAACCAAAGAAAATGTTTTGTTAACTTTACCATGCCGGTTTTGTTAACTTTGAATTGAAAATCTGGATTTTAACAATCTCAACTTTAACATAAAGGTTGACACCAGAGCCAACTAAGAAAATGTTTTGTGACTCTCTCAACTTTTAACCTGATTTTCATTAGTGATCCTACACTAACTAAATGTTAATCAGTTAGTTTTTGATGACGTGTATACTAACATCTAGGGATTAGATCGGTACTGGTATCGAATTGAACCAGTACCGAGAACGAAATTTAGCTAAAATCAAAATTTAATATTGTATAGTATAGGTTTGGTAGGTACTTGTATGATACAATACAATTGAAAATCCATATCTGATACAATTCCATATAACATTGATACTGAAATTGAGTTGAATTCAAAAGAGAATACCTTACTGTATCTTGTATGTATAGTACAACATCGCTATGGTATCGGTATTTAATACAAATTATCATCCCTAACATCTGTATAATACGGTATAGGTACGGTACTAATATCAAATGGGAATGTTATTTCTTTATAATTTTTTCAAGTGGCTTATATTGTCTAAAATTGTAAAATTCATAACTAGAAGTCTAGAATAAGGGCAGTTTGATTATTTGGTACAAAAATGCATTGCCGTGTTACTTGCGAATTAAGAAATAAAGATTGTATTTGTTTTGTATAACTTGCGCACGAAGATTGGAGATGAAAATCTGCACCTTCCTTTAATTTACAAAATAGTATATAGTTCAGTTCAATTTCTTCATCAACGATTAACAGTTAATATCATTGCATTTTATTTTTATTTTGTTATTTTTAAAGAAACTTGACTATTTTAATTTTATTGATGCTCAGAAAATAATAAAATACTGAATCCAAACATGAAAGTGAGGTGCGATGATGACATAACGAAATAAATATAAAATTAGTACATTAAGTCTAAAGGGTATGGGAGGTTATGTCTAAAGGGATGGGCCGTCACGTAGGATGTCACGTCCTCATCCTTTAGAGAATGACACTCCTAGCAAAACTTGAAACAAGATAATTATTCCTAAAAAATAAAAATTACGATTCCTAAAAAATAAAAATTACGATTCGGGTTGTTTGGGTTGTTCGGGTTGAACGGGTTCGGGTTGTTCGGGTTGAAAGGATTCATATTTTTTTTATAAAAAAGATAAGAAATTTTTAAAGTGAATGAGAAGAGTGGGTGGATTTTGAATGAATGTGGTATAAAAAAAGGGAGGTTGAATGGTATTTAAATTAAAAAAAAACAATTTTTTTTATTAAAATAGCCGTTGGGTAACGGCATTTTTCGAAAAATGTGTCAAAATTGGAGTGGCAAGGGCGGCAGGAGAAGGCCAGGTGTGCCGCGGCCAGGCCAAGGGGGGCGGTGTGGGGGTCCGGCGCCAGGCATGGCCGGGCATGGGCCGGCCCCATATCTAACAACTCCATGATCCGTAGAAGATTCCTAAGTTCAGGCCTCCTTTATCTTTCATTTACTTTTATTATTTAACATAATTTTAACTAAAAATTGCACAACTGATTATAAGATAATAAAAAAAAATCTCATAAAAAAAAGTTAAAGCCTTTAAATCTTCGGTTGTAATTTCTTTTGACAATTTAACTGTTAGATTTATAAGGAAAAAATTGAATTTTCATCACTTTCCATGAGAGATAAAAAATGTGTTCCCTATGTTACAAAATAGTCATTTGGTTTGGGGGTTCTCATTTTGAAATACATGACATATAAATTGGTAATTATATTTTTAACTATGACAAATAAATTGATAATTATATCTTTTAGAATAACAAATTTTGTTGTATTAGGCTACCGTACTCCTCAAATTGTAGAGTTCTGTTGCCACATTCCAACCAGACTATGTTTTCTTAACCGAGAATCGACTCTCTTTTTCCTTCTCACTAAATCTTTACGTAATCACTTTCTCTTTCTTGCTAGATCATTAATAATTATATGTAATGCTTATACGATTTCCTAGTTTAATCCTTTATCTATATATCAGTTAAAGAAATAGATACAAGTGTTTACACATTTTTTATATCTCTCTTCCTAAAATTCTATAATATTTTTCATAACTTTTTAAGGTGTAGTAAAATAATTACCACTTCACACTTCTCACAGAAAAACAACTATCCGGACGCAATCTTTTTCAGCAAATCAGTATCGTTTGCTTTGTTCGACACTTGACGATGAACCAAAGGGAACAAAACAACTAGTCAAGGTTTAACTTGGTCTAATTTCGGAGTTGGTAACAGCATTGTTAACTTTTAACTTATATTCACAAATTTACATGAAAAACAGATGGAAATAATTTAAACTCTGAGCTCTGCAGCATCCGCAATGGCATGATCAAGTTGATCAACATGGTAAACTCCTTAACCCTAAGTTATAGTCGCTCTTTCTTGAACTTCATGACTTCAGTGGTGACCCAAGAATCCCAAATGTGAAACGGGTCAACGAATGTGCGTTCTGCCAAAGGATGATGCACCAATTTCACTCTCTGTATTCTGCATAACATGGATCATACATATGTTTTAGTTACTTTTTAGCTAAAAGATTAACAAAAAAATATTATTTAAAGGTCACTTATGAACCCTTTTAATTACCTGAGATTTGGGTGATGGAAACACGTTCCAGAATCTAAGTGTTTCGTCTCCAGCTCCAGTCACAATCGTCTGCAAAACTCATTTTTCGGTATCAAACTTATGATTATTTGTCTCTAAACTTAAACTAATAAAGTAACTTAAAAATCTACCTGTCCATCTGGTGAGATTGCAAGGTAGAGAACTCTATATGTGTGACCAGTGAGTGTCGCAAGCTGCATTACAGATAACAAACGGGTGTTAAAAAACTTGTCGTAAATTGTTAAGGGGCAACTGCACAGATTTTTATCTATTTAGACCCGTTACCCAACCCGCACATTTTGCCACCTCTATTCATATGCCTTTTCTTTTTGGTAACCAATCCGCTCTAAAATAAATTACCTTTGACATAGTAGGGTATCTCCAAACAATAATCTGGTTTTGAGAGTATCCGTGGGTGCTCACGAGTTCGTTGACATTCTTTGACCACACAAGATTGCATACCTGCCATTGTAACAGCATAAGAAGTTAGCTGTTTATTTGCCAAATGTCTAAACTACCCTTTAAATGAGAAGATTTACATTTCTCAGGCAATTCTTTTAGTCACGAGGGCCATAATAGAAATCTATATACATATAAAGAGAAAGGTTACCTGGCTACCAGTATCCATGCAGCTCAGGTGAGAATTGGTGGTTGTGTTCCAAAACCGAATACATCGATCAGCAGTACCTCCACCAGAGGCCAGAAGTCCATAAATATGTGGGGACCACGCAATTGCTTTCACAGCAGCCGTATGTTCACAGTATTTCAAGACAGGTTGTGTCGAATGTTGGTTCCAAACAAAAAGCTGTGTAAACACCAAAAAAAGAAGAAGTTAAACTAATATCCTGAAAAGATCAAGAAGATAAGTAGCGTAATCACTAACCCTGTTATCATTTCCACCTGACGCCAACTCACGATTATCATAAGACCACTTAAGTCCACAGACCTACAATTCACAAGTCACGATAAGTATAAAAACCATAGATGGTGTATATAAACTGATTTATATTAACTAATAATAACTATAATAATAAATTGGAGTTTAGGAAAAGGTTACCTCTGATTTATGACCACTTAGCTTACTAACAAAATCTTCTTGTGCACGAGGATCTCTTTGAAGAATGCTTTTATCTCGACTTCCTGAAGATAGCATTGATGAATTCCAAGCTAGTGCTCCAACACGTAACCTATGCCCTTCCATGGTTCTTACTCTCTTACAACGTGAGGATCCCAAATCTGATTTGAAATGGCATTAGCAATTTTAACAAGTTAAACCAGTTGGGCTTGAAATAACTACCCTGTTAGCCCAATTTGCATATAGTGTAAATACAAGAGTATAACTATTATAACGGACCACCAGGCAAAGTATGTTTCTATTCTTTGACATCCGCTTTGTAAAAAGTGATACTTTAAAAAAACAACTGTTACGTCACCAAAACTTATATAAAGACATGTATTTATGTATTTGGTTTCATTATAAAATAAATGATAAAGTCTCCAAAAAGCCGATGGTAGAAATCACGTGTAGAACATTTGTTGCATAATAAGGTAATTTCACAATTAAACAACTGTACCCAAGTAAATAAGTAATCGAACTACGTAATTCTCCACAAACTCAAGGAAACAACACCATATGATATGAATGCAAGGCTTAAGCAAATACGTCTAGATAAACTTTATAACCCACTTAAAACTAGCCTATAGCATTCATAACGAATATATAACTATTATAACTTTATAAAATTTCATGGCCCGTTTACTCATGTCGATCTAGCATGCTACAATTTTCTTCTCTTTTTCTCTTAGGTGGTCCTTGGTTACAGTAACAGAAGTCAAACAATGAATCATATTCTTTTGAATAAAGTTGGTCCTTACAGGCATACACTATGTTCGGGTCTTAGCCGATATACACCTACACGACCAAGAAATCATGCTTCACGTGATAAAACCACCGCATACTTATATGTTTTAGCACCGACCAAACTGTGGTCAATACACATAGGCACCAACGTACAAAACAAACGCATCAAAATTACTATTCTACATAAAAAAAGTACCTGAACTTTTCCATTGCTGGTCCCGACGGCAAGATTAGTCCCGCGTTGTGCCCACCCAACCGAACAAACGCTATCATCAACCCCCAAATCACACAATTTAGTCACCTGCACTTCCATCAAACATCCATTACCAACAAGACCAATTTAATCAACATCAACCTTATATATATATATATAATATATTATATATATATATATATATATATATATATATACATATATTCAAAACTCACCTTACTGCTACAAGCATTCCACAAATAAACACAATTCCCCAATCCCACAGCCAACACATTATGCGAAGACCAGTCAACAAGATTCAAATAAAAATCATCTTGCAATGCAGGTGCATCCAAAACCTATCACAATATAAAACATAAAAATTAACATTAACCATTAATCAGTAAATTAGCAACCGGTAACCGAATAACCGAAAATTGACAAATTTATCAAATAAAACATGTAAAATAGTAACCGAATAATCGAAAAGCGACGAATTTATGGAAAATAACAACCTTATAAGGAGATCTAGGGACTTTTCTGGGAGCTTTAACGGGGCTATGACTAACATTAACGGAATGATCATCAAACCCTAACGGCGACAACGAATGCAACGACTGTCGAGTCTCACTCTTAAACCGAAAAATATTCCGGTTAACGGCGAACTACTATTGACCGAAACAAAGCCCTTCTTATCAGGCGTAGATGGACCACCAGAAAACCCTAGATCCGACCCGAACAATGCGGTTCTCAAGAGCGCAGTGTAGGCAGCGGAGGAGGAGGAAGTATCGTCGGCGCGGGCGGCGTCGGAGGGCGGCGGGGGCGGTGGCGGAGGGGAGATGTCGAAGAGGGCGAAATTGGAGGAGGATCGGCAGGGGATGAAGCGGTCGCTGTAGATGGGGCGAGAGAAGGGGAGGGGTGGTAGTAGTATGGGGTGGTGGGGTGGTGTGGTGATGGGGTGGATTGAGAGGGTGGAGAAGATGATTGATTGGGGTTCATGGTGGTGGATGATGATGAATTGGGGGTGAGTGTGGATGGTGGTGTTGGTTTATTTACCCGGGTAACAGATGGGGATTTGCCGGGAAATTATTATTTTATTGGATTTTCTTTTGCTTTTATGGGTTTTTTATATTAAGAGGTTTCCTAAAAGTGAGAATTTGAGGGATTTTGTTTGGAAATAAATTATGTCGGTTTTATAAAATTGGGTTGAAGATTGTTTTCCTAAATTTATATTGATTTGAATGTGAGCTTTTAATCATTAAGTATACACGGGTTAACTTCAATTCTATGTTATTTATTAATTAATAACTAATAATAATATATTAAAATTTATGTGTTATAAAATTTGGAAAATAAAAAAAAGTTAAGTTTTTATGATATTGATGGTTTAGTAAAAAAAAGGTGAAGTTTTGATGATAGTGATGGTTTAGTGGAGAAAGGATCAAATACAAAGTAAGAAAGATTTTAGTTCATTGATCTTAAATTTGGAGGGTTGATATTAATTGCAGGAAAAGAAGATAATAGAAGGGTATAAAGGAATTCTCCATTTATGGATTTTCTCTCTCCACATGCAAGGCACATGCCAATTCCCCATCGATTTAAAACGTCCATAACTTTTTCATACGATATTTTTTTTTTAAAATCACCATAATAACGAGGGTTTTTTATCTTTAATATGATTACCATATTGTCATATAAAAATAAAATAAAAATTTTCATTTTTTATGGGTTTTTTTTTTGCATTGTGTGAAAGTTCGAGTCATTGTGTCTTTTAACTGGGTTTTGGTAATTACATTTTAGTAGGGTTTCTATACATTGTGTTATTATCAAAACGTATAACACAATTTTAAATTGGGTTCTAGCGATTGCATTGCGAGTACCATATTGTTATATAAAAATAAAATAAAAAATTTCATTTTTTTCTAGGTTTTTTTTTTGCATTGTGTTAAAGTTCGAGTCATTGTGTCTTTTAACTGGGTTTCGGTAATTACATTTTAGTAGGGTTTCTATACATTGTGTTATTATCAAAACCTATAACACAATGTTAATTTGGGTTGTAGCGACTGCATTGCAAGTACCATATTGTCATATAAAAATAAAATAAATAATTTAATTTTTTCTGGATTTTTTTTTTGCATTGTGTTAAAGGTTCGAGTCATTGTGTCTTTTAACTAGGTTTCAATCATTATGTTTTAGTATGGTTTTTATACATTGTGTTATTATCAAAACCTATAACAAAATGTTAATTTGGGTTCTTAGCGATTGCGTTTTTATAAGAATCTATAACACTATATATGACACAATGAAGATGATATTATATCTGGGTTTTCTATACATTGTGTTATTGGTTCAGGTCATTTTGTTTAATCTGTTATCTATTGTGTTTTAATATGTTGTCCATTGTGTTTTAATCTCTTGTTCATTGTGTTTTAGTTTATTCTGTATTGTGTTTTTAGTTTGTTTTCTATTGTCTCTTCATCTGCTCTCCATTGTGTCCTTTTATCTGATGTTATCAATTGTGTCTTTTATCTGTTGTCATCAATTGTGTTTTAATATATTGTTCATTGTGTTTTAGTTTGTTGTGTATTGTGTTTTTAGTTTGTTTTCCATTGTGTCTTTATCTACTCTCTATTGTGTCTTTTATCTGTTGTCATCAATTGTGTCTTTTATCTGTTGTCATCAATTGTGTTTAGTCTGACACTCATTGTGTTATACGTTATGGCCATTGTGTTATATGTCATGGTCATGGTCATTGTGTTTTAGTATGTTGTCCATTGTGTCTTTATCTGTTGTCATTGATTGTGTTGTTTTATCTACTTTACATTGTGTTTTATGTCGTGTCCATTGTGTAATACGCAACTGGGTTTTTTTTTTTTGAAAAGTATAACAATGTGGTACTCATATTAAAGATAAAAAAACGCTTAATTTTATGGTATAATTTTTTTTAAACAGGTGATGTATAAAAAAGTTACGGACGTTTAAAAATTAGAGGGGAAATAGCATGTGACTTGCATGTGCATATTATCTTTCCTCTTGTAGACAAAATTACCCTTCCCACTTGAATCCTCCTAGGACACTTGTCACTCTCTGGTGGCTTCTTACACTTTGTACATTAGTTGGCCTTTGTAGAATAACTTGACTCGTTTAGCGGTATTGGTGATTGTTACCACATAAATATGATGTGAGTTCAACTATTTAGAATGAAGATTAATTAGCTGGTATTTAGAGGTAATAAATTGTTGTTAAAAATGTAACTTATTACTTGACGTGTGTTAATTTTATAGAAAACTAGTAATAAGACATGCGCGCGTTGTGGCACGGGTACATCGCAAACGTCAAACGGATTAGTCCAAGCGTTATGTGATGTGTTAATCATGTAATAATATGCATTTCGACGTATCCGATTGAACTCAATGTAACCTATAGATCCGTTGCAATTGGATTAAAATGTAAAGCAAATCAAGTTTATACCGTGCAATCACAACGTATTATATGCGACTCGACTAACTCGAATTTATACCATCAAGTCAAAAAGCATTATATGTGACCCGATTCATATGTAGGAAACATACAAAAAAAGTCGAAAGCGTATACCAAATTTACATCAAAATGTAAAAATAAAAGTTTAAAAGTTGAGGGGTCAGTAGAAAGCATATTGGCAAAAACGTAAATTACCATCAAGTCAAAACGTATTATATGTGACCCGATTCATATGTAGGAAACATACCAAAAAAAAGCTGAAAGCGTATACCAAATTTACATCAAAATGTAAAAATACAAAGTTTAAAAGTTGAGGGGTCGATAGAAAGCATATTGCCAAAAACGTAAATTACCATCAAGTCAATAATGTATTATATGTGACCCGATTCATATCTAGGAAAAATACAAAAAAAGCCGAAAGCGTATACCAAATTCATAGATATGTATTAATTTCTAAGATGCAAATGATCAGTGATTGTTTTTTGTCTTTTATTAGTTTTTTTCTTTTTGATTTTTCTTTTTTTCTTTTTTGATATAGTAACTTTATGGTTTTCTTAAATTTGTAATAAAATTTTAACTTTTTATAATTTTACAACAAAAGTTAAATGAGTTTATTTTTTATTAGTTTTTATTTTACATTTATTTTTTCTGGATTTGTTGTCGTTCGGTTGTTACTTACTATGGTACTTTGTGGTCACATATGTTCCATTAAGTTTTTATACCCGATAGACTTTCTAATATGTGTCGGTATAAATTTGATTTCGTCTATTTATTACGTTACGTAAGTCACTTGGTGTCATAAATTCGTGTTTTTGTTTTAGTTTTTTCCCTGTTTTGGTTTTTGTTCGGTTGCTACTTAGCATGATTTTACATCTCACAACCCCGCAACGCTGGTTGCACGCTTTTTGACGCTCTCCGCCCCGCAACGCGGGGGATTTAAGACTAGTTTACATCAAAATGTAAAAATACAAAGTTTAAAAGTTGAGGGGTCGGTAGAAAGCATATTGCCAAAAACGTAAATTACCAAAGTATAGGTAAAAAATGCAAGTTACAAAAGTAAAGGTTAAAGAAAAGGAAAATTGTATATGCCAAAAATATGAACGAAAATTTTGAAAGTCAAAAAGTCTGATTTCACCGACTTTATAGTTTAAGTAGTATAGATAATATATCTTTAACTAGAAAAGAAAACATTATACTATATGAGTCAGGATACAATAGGAAGTTTCTTTGGCTAGGAAAGCTACAAAGTAATCTTGATCATCAATTGATTTAATTAAGAGCTAACATTAAATGAGTGAAATTTAAGAGAAGAAAAGAGGCGCATGGGTTTGTGTAAGGGCATTCTAATCAATCCGGACCAATAGTTTCTCTCTCCTCCAATTCCCCCCATTTTTTAAATGTTGATAACTTTTTCATACGACATTATTTTTTATAAAAACTGCACCAAAAATGAGCGTTTTTTTATCTTTAAAACGAGTATACTATTGCTATATTTTCGAAAAAAAATTTCGAAAACCCAGTTGCGTAATGTCACACCCTGACCCGCAGCGGAAAAGGTGATCGGGGCATGATTGGGTTATCATCAAAGCTCATGACATTTTTTTTAACGTTTCATATTCATTAATACAATTTAATGGAAATTTACAATAAATATTACAACATGTCCTAACTATCAATCTAAGCTTCTTTGTTTTCTTCTAAGGCATTTCCTATGTTTTCCTTGCTTCATCCTGTTCACCTGTATCATGTGTAAAAGGGTTTTTGGATCAATAAAAAGTTGGCGAGTGAATCCTATGGAAAACATTTGAACAAGTTTATTTAATTGATTATGAAATAAAGTGCACAACCACACATGAGTAAAAATAGATATAAACTTATTCGTAAATCAATTTAATATTAAACAATACACACATGAACAATAAAGGATCGTTTAGAGGCACGCGTTGCTCAACTCGTCTCCTACGAGGAACTGATGGGCCTAATGAATGAATTTGCATAAACATGATAATGTGAAAGACATAACTACAAACAATAAAAACTCAATAATACACACATGAACAATAATGGATTTGTTTTGAGGCACGCGTTGTTCAACTCGTCTACCACGAGGAACTGATGGGCTTAATGAATGAATTTCATATAAGTTGACAAGATGAAATACATAATTACAACAATATAAACAATCTAAGTTTAGATCACGATATGGTATGGCACAAGTTTAAATAAACGAGTTAATTATTTTGTGACACATGACACACCCCAAAACGTGTAATAAAAAAGGGGAGTTGTAAGATTCACTCACAGTAGGTGCGTTCGGTTGATGATGTTGAATGCACGCGAAGTGGTTTTAACCACGAGTGAAATTAACCTAGATAATGGCATAATGTTTCGGTAAGTAAACGGATTTTATTAATCCATTTTAGTAGGATTGTTGGGTGTATTTTTATGAGTTTAAGGCTATTTTCTAACCTTAAAAATGTTATTTTTAAGTATTTTTAATTGATTTTTAATTAAAATAAATAAATAAAAATAATTAAAAAAGTTGACTTTTTTTTACCGTTGACCGTTGACCTTGAATGTTTGACCGGTTCGTATGCGTGTAAGTGTGCGCGGAGTGAGGCTCGAACCCGAGACCTCCCGTACGCGTGCACGCAGCTCTACCAACTGAGCTACGTGTCTAACCCGAAATATTTCTGTTTTTAATTATATTTATATATTAATTAGATTAAACAGAAAATCCTTTATTTTTTAAAAACGATTTTACTGAATCGGACCGGTGCGCTCCACAGGTCTCGAACCCGGGACCTGTGGTTTATGCTAACACACAGTCCACCGCTGGACTGTGTGTCCAACTTGTTAACTTAACTGATTTTTATTATACTTAAACACAAACTAAGTATTTTCATTTCTGACTTATTTAAAAAGTTAGATATTTGTCCGGATCGATGTAGTAGACCGGACTCGAACTCGTGTCCTGTGATTAAACATACACACAGTCCACCACTGGACTGTGTGTCTAACTTGGTTATTATTCCGGTTATTAATAAACTTAACATGTAACAGTGTGACTCCGGTTCGTTTAACAAAAAGAAAGACATTTTTATTAAGGCAGCATGCGTGGGACAAGATTCGAACTCGAGACGTTAGTGTGTTTAATGTGCACACAGTCCACCGCTGGACTGTGTGTCTAACCCGAGTTATTTCTTGATTTAAATTAAACTTATACATTACAGAAAAACTTCGTCTTCTTCGTTGATTTTAACCAGAGTCGGAAATCCGACTGGTTCGATGGTTTAATCGTGTTCTTTAGTGTTTTGAGGTTAATTACAGATGAGATATGAATAAAATGAAAGAGAAATTAGGCGTAAGGTATACCGACTGGACTCCTCTGTTTTTCCGGCAGAACTCCGGCGACAGCAACAGGTTCCGGCGTCGTGTGTCTTGCAGCAGCGAGTCTTCAGAAAGCTTGAAAAGGATGTGGGTGACTTCGGTATAAGCTCAGGGGGTTTAGTAAGGCTTAGAAGTGAAGGGCTCGGTTTTCCGGCGAGATACAGAAGTTTTTTGGCGAATGGATTTACGTCGGGTAAAGGTGGGGTTTTGAGCGAAAAAGCTTGCAGAGGTTCGAGGGGGTATTTATAAGGCCGGTTATCGATGAACTTGGTCCAATTTCCGACTTGATTCAAAGTCGTTACGTTTTCCGGCGGTTATAGTTTGTGTCGCGGACTCAGGCGTCGGTTATAACCGATGTAGGTTTAAACGTTTACGTTATAACTGAAGAAGTCGTAAATTATTGGCGAGTTAGTCGGGATTTCCGACGACTGCAATTTTGGGCGCCGGTTTTGAATTCGGAAAAACATGTTATGAATTAAATGATTCTAATATTTAACAAAGAATACAAGTGGCGCAGTGGTTTAAGTGTTGAGTGTTAAGTTGTGTTGATCGGCTGACTGACCCGGGTTCGAAACCCGGCAGTGCCAAATCATTTTTATTTTCTTATTTTTAACAGTTTTTCAAAAACTAATTATATATTCCCATATAATAATTAATTATGTATCGTTTAGAATTATTTTGGGCATTAAATTCGCAACGAAATTTTTAACTGATTGTTCGGTTAATAAACGGAGCGGGTTTGGTAAATCCGTTTTTGACGGATGTTACAGTATCCCCTGCTTTTTTAGAAATTTCGTCCCGAAATTTAAATAGTGATATATTTGACTAAAAGAATGATGGTTTTTAGTTTGACAGTTACATGCTTAGAGAAAGTAAGGTTTTAAGTTTTTGTTTGAGGCGGTAACGTTCCTTGTAAGGGTTAAGTGCCCTATTACAGGAATCGCTTTTTGTTGCCTACTGTAAAAGTATTGATAAGCAGAATTGATTCGCTAAATATGATATCATGCATAAGAATTTGGATATGTTTGGAAGGATATGGTTATATTCTAAGGCAAAACTTCTAATACTACAACCTACATGGAACTTCTCATAACCATCTAACAATACCTCTGATCTTTTGACAAGAATACTTATATATAGGAAGTACCAGCGGCGTATCCACCATATTCTTGTCAATTTTTCATTGGTTTTATCAGTAAGTTATGATTGGTTCTATGACTAAAGAACATAAATAAACACAACAACTAATATTTGAATCCACATTTTGATAGCATATATGTTTGAATGGTGACAGTTCCTCTCTCGTTTGTTATGATAGAGAGGTTAGTTTATGTAGAAATAGAACACAGTCCAATTTCTTTAAATGGCGAGATGATATGAATGTAACACAAATTTCAACCAAGGCAATACTAAATCCTACATGGAACTTCTCATAACCGCCTGATAATGCCTCTGATCCTTTGGCAAGAATACTTATATATAGGAAGTACCAGCGGCGTATCCACCATATTCTTGCCAAATTTTCATTGGTTTTATCCACAAGTTATGATTAGTTACCAGGAAACTACTAAATCCTACATAGAACTTCTCATAATCGTCTGACAATGCCTCTGATCATTTGACAAGAATACTTATATATAGGAAGTACCAGCGGCGTATCCACCATATTCTCGTCAAATTTTCGTTGGTTTTATCAGTGAATTATGATTAGTCCTATGTGACTCTACAACCAATACAACAAACACAAAATACTGAAAATGAAAAAATGTTTGTGCGATCAAGGCTCAATCAAACGGAGCCGATCGTATTGCATGTACTGAAAATGAAAATGTCTGTGCGATCAAGGCTCAATCAAGCGGATCCGATCGTATTGCATGTACTGAAAATAATAAACTTAATCTACACACAGCCTATACATGGAACCTCTCATAACCGCCTGATAATGCCTCCGATCATTTGACAAGAATACTTATATATAGGAAGTACCAGTGGCGTATCCACCATATTCTTGTCAAATTTTCATTAACTTTATCCGCAAGTTATGATCAGTTCTATGTGACTCTACTACAAACACAACAACCACAAAATACTGATAATGAAAATGTCTGTGCGATCAAGGCTCAATCAAACGGAGCCGATCGTATTGCATGTACTGAAAATGGAAATGTCTGTGCGATCAAGGCTTAATCAAATGGAGCCGATCGTATTGCATGTACTGAAAATAATAAACTTAATCTAAACAACAATCACACAAACAGCCTATACATGGAACCTCTCATAACCGCCTGATAATGCCTCCGATCATTTGACAAGAATACTTATATATAGGAAGTACCAGCGGCGTATCCACCATATTCTTGTCAAATTCTCATTGATTTTATCCGCAACTTATGATTAGTTCTATGCGACTCTACAACAAACACAACAACCACAAGATACTGATAATGAAAATGTCTGTGCGATCAAGGCTCAATCAAACGGAGCCGATCGTATTGCATGTACTGAAAATGAAAATGTCTGTGCGATCAAGACTCAATCAAACGGAGCCGATCGTATGTGGGCACGCCAGGTTCAACCTCATAATAAAATGGGGAACATGCTCAACGCTCATAATGTAATGGGGAGCGGAGGCCTATGAAATTGCATGTACTGAAATAATAAACAATAATTACTCAAACAGTCTACACATGGAACCTCTCATAACCGCCAGATAATGCTTCTAATCATTTGACAAGAATACTTATATATAGGAAGTACCAGCGGCGTATCCACCATATTCTTGTCAAAGTTTCATTGGCTTTATCCTTAAGTTATGATTGGTTCTATGTGATTCTAAAACATAAAGAAAAACATAAAACTAAACGATAGGAGTTGAATCTGGATCTTCGGTGAAGAGGACTAGTTGGGTATCTTCGTTTGGGCCGTCATTAACTTCGACAGGATTGGCGTTGATGTTGAAGACTCTTCCTCTTGCTGGTGGCCTAGCGGTTGGGTTTTCTTGGTTTACTTGGTTAACTGGGTTTGATTGGGCTTGAGTGTTGATGACGTTAACCAATTGAGGGCATGTGTTTCTAAAGTGGGTAGGGTCGCCACAATTGAAACAAGCTCGAACATATGGGAACATGGGGTATTCGGGTTGTTGATAGGTTTGGTTCATGGTTTGGGTAGGGGGAGAGATTTGGTTTTGAAAGGTGCGGCAAACCTTGCTCAAATGACCATAGCGTCCACAAGTTGCACATAGTCGACAAGGTAGAGTAAGGGGATGGTGATAAAAACAGTTGTTGCATCGAGGGTGAGGTCCAAGATATGGTTTCTTATTTGGGTAAGTTGAGTTGGGTGCCACTTGAGTGATTAGGATAGCTTGGATGGGTATGGCGTGTGAAATTGGTTGATTTCGTTGGATAGTAGCAAAAAGTTGCCCGTCTCTTTTTCTCTTAGAATTGGGTTGAGAAGAGGATTCGGTTTGGGTGTAGTCAGAGGTTTCAGTCGATGCTTTATCCTTCTTCTTCTCCTCCTTGAAGTCTTTGTTCCGGATTCGGTTCTCGGTGAGCTCTGTAGCTAACTCCATTGCTGCTTCCAAAGTTGCAGGCTTGGTACTTATTACAGAGTCTTGAATCTTTGACGGAAGACCACGAATGTAGTGCTCGATTAAACGGTAGAGGGGAGTGAACATGTTGGGAACCATTTGATGTAATTCGAGGAATCTTTTGTTGTACGTGGTGTGGTCGCCTTCCTTTTGCTTCAATGAATAAAATTCATCTTCTAATTTCTTGATTTCGCTCCTTGGGCAAAATCGTCTGGTCATGATTTCCTTCAATTCGTTCCAAGTTAAAGTCATAGCATCTTCAACACCTCGTTTGGCCTTCTCTGTATTCCACCAAGTAAGTGCTATCCCATATAATCGACCAGTAGCATATCGCACTTTTCGATCATCGGGACAATCGCAATTTAGAAAAGTGTTCTCCATCTCTTCAAACCAATGGAGGAGAGCGGTGACGCCTTCAGTCCCTTTGTATTTTGGGGGGTCGCATGATTTGAAATGCTTGTAGGTGCATTTAGTGGTATTTGGGGGAGAATTGATAATGTTTTGGTTTTCCTGATTGACAGGATTAGTGGTAAGTGCTTGTTGTACTTGGATTACAATGTTGGGTATTACGGCAGCCATTTGTTGAGCGATTAGGGCAGCCATGCGCTCGCGGGCTTTTCCTGCTCTCATCTTCCTACGGGCGTGGTTAGAAGACATCTACAAGGAATACATGTCAAGAGTATGAGTTGGATGCTTTTGGGATCATGGGTCGCATTCAGGAATGAACGTTCATAAAATAATTATAGAAAAATAAATCTACTACATCCATAGGATGTCTTGGGCTTTGCTCGCCATTAGGCCCTACATGCCGCCATACTTCACCTTCGTAATCATGTGGGCCCCCATGAATACCGGGTTTTTCATATGGTTCGCATGGGTTTGCCTGGTTGCGTACACTAAAACCCTGAGAAAATCGAGAAATATGTATACAACGTGTGATATTCGGAATGTGTCTAGGTGTAGACACGGTGACACCTCAAAGTGGGTTAGTTCGAACGACGTTTGGTGTGGCATGCTTTGGCCTAATAGGTCCTTCGTACTCTCGTCGTTAGTCCCAGGTAGGCAAACTGGTCCGTTATATTGGATTTATACGAATGCCAACCTAGACAGGACGTTCCGACTACCGGTACTTGTACCCTTCCAGTTACTACATGCCCGTCGCAGAACTTACTTTGATGAGATTTGAAAATTGCAACAAAATCTTTGAATAATGAGAGTATGAAAATGAATTGAATATATGAACACTGATATATGTATAATGAATATGTATATAAGTATGTATGTTAGACTGTAAGTATAAACAAATATGAAACAAATAAATATCACAAGTTTGTATGTAACCACCTAATCAATTAAAATTTAGGCAGACTATAGTATAGGCTCTAAGGGTCTAATAACCTATCCTATATCCCTATAGTCATGGCTCTGATACCAATCTGTCACACCCCGACCCGCAGCGGAAAAGGTGATCGGGGCATGATTAGGTTATCATCAAAGCTCATGACATTTATTTTAACGTTTCATATTCATTAATACAATTTAATGGAAATTTACAATAAATATTACAACATGTCCTAACTATCAATCTAAGCTTCTTTGTTTTCTTCTAAGGCATTTCCTATGTTTTCCTTGCTTCATCCCGTTCACCTGTATCATGTGTAAAAGGGTTTTTGGATCAACAAAAAGTTGGCGAGTGAATCCTATGGAAAACATTTGAACAAGTTTATATAATTGATTATGAAATAAAGTGCACAACCACACATGAGTAAAAATAGATGTAAACTTATTCATAAATCAATTTAATATTAAACAATACACACATGAACAATAAAGGATCGTTTAGAGGCACGCGTTGCTCAACTCGTCTCCCACGAGGAACTGATGGGCCTAATGAATGAATTTGCATAAACATGATAATGTGAAAGACATAACTACAAACAATAAAAACTCAATAATACACACATGAACAATAATGGATTTGTTTTGAGGCACGCGTTGTTCAACTCGTCTACCACGAGGAACTGATGGGCTTAATGAATGAATTTCATATAAGTTGACAAGATGAAATACATAATTACAACAATATAAACAATCTAAGTTTAGATCACGATATGGTATGGCACAAGTTTAAATAAACGAGTTAATTATTTTGTGACACATGACACACCCCAAAACATGTAATAAAAAAAGGGGAGTTGTAAGATTCACTCACAGTAGGTGCGTTCGGTTGATGATGTTGAATGCACGCGAAGTGGTTTTAACCACGAGTGAAATTAACCTAGATAATGGCATAATGTTCCGGTAAGTAAACGGATTTTATTAATCCATTTTAGTAGGATTGTTGGGTGTATTTTTGTGAGTTTAAGGCTATTTTCTAACCTTAAAAATGTTATTTTTAAGTATTTTTAATTGATTTTTAACTAAAATAAATAAATAAAAATAATTTAAAAAAGTTGACTTTTTTTTTACCGTTGACCTTGACTGTTTGACCGGTTCGTATGCGTGTAAGTGTGCGCGGAGTGAGGCTCGAACCCGAGACCTCCCGTACGCGTGCACGCAGCTCTACCAACTGAGCTACGTGTCTAACCCGAAATATTTCTGTTTTTAATTATATTTATATATTAATTAGATTAAACAGAAAATCCTTTATTTTTTAAAAACGATTTTACTAAATCGGACCGGTGCGCTCCACAGGTCTCGAACCCGGGACCTGTGGTTTATGCTAACACACAGTCCACCGCTGGACTGTGTGTCCAACTTGTTAACTTAACTGATTTTTATTATACTTAAACACAAACTAAGTATTTTCATTTCTGACTTATTTAAAAAGTTAGATATTTGTCCGGATCGATGTAGTAGACCGGACTCGAACTCGTGTCCTGTGATTAAACATACACACAGTCCACCACTGGACTGTGTGTCTAACTTGGTTATTATTCCGGTTATTAATAAACTTAACATGTAACAGTGTGACTCCGGTTCGTTTAACAAAAAGAAAGACATTTTTATTAAGGCAGCATGCGTGGGACAAGATTCGAACTCGAGACGTTAGTGTGTTTAATGTGCACACAGTCCACCGCTGGACTGTGTGTCTAACCCGAGTTATTTCTTGATTTAAATTAAACTTATACATTACAGAAAACTTCGTCTTCTTCGTTGATTTTAACCAGAGTCGGAAATCCGACTGGTTCGATGGTTTAATCGTGTTCTTTAGTGTTTTGAGGTTAATTACAGATGAGATATGAATAAAATGAAAGAGAAATTAGGCGTAAGGTATACCGACTGGACTCCTCTGTTTTTCCGGCAGAACTCCGGCGACAGCAACAGGTTCCGGCGTCGTGTGTCTTGCAGCAGCGAGTCTTCAGAAAGCTTGAAAAGGATGTGGGTGACTTCGGTATAAGCTCAGGGGGTTTAGTAAGGCTTAGAAGTGAAGGGCTCGGTTTTCCGGCGAGATACAGAAGTTTTTTGGCGAATGGATTTACGTCGGGTAAAGGTGGGGTTTTGAGCGAAAAAGCTTGCAGAGGTTCGAGGGGGTATTTATAAGGCCGGTTATCGATGAACTTGGTCCAATTTCCGACTTGATTCAAAGTCGTTACGTTTTCCGGCGGTTATAGTTTGTGTCGCGGACTCAGGCGTCGGTTATAACCGATGTAGGTTTAAACGTTTACGTTATAACTGAAGAAGTCGTAAATTATTGGCGAGTTAGTCGGGATTTCCGACGACTGCAATTTTGGGCGCCGGTTTTGAATTCGGAAAAACATGTTATGAATTAAATGATTCTAATATTTAACAAAGAATACAAGTGGCGCAGTGGTTTACGTGTTGAGTGTTAAGTTGTGTTGATCGGCTGACTGACCCGGGTTCGAAACCCGGCAGTGCCAAATCATTTTTATTTTCTTATTTTTAACAGTTTTTCAAAAACTAATTATATATTCCCATATAATAATTAATTATGTATCGTTTAGAATTATTTTGGGCATTAAATTCGCAACGAAATTTTTAACTGATTGTTCGGTTAATAAACGGAGCGGGTTTGGTAAATCCGTTTTTGACGGATGTTACACGTAAAACGCAATGAAAAAAAGCCAATTTTTTTTTGTAAAATGGCATTAACTACATTCTACAGCGCAAAGCAGTGAACCTGAACCAGACCATCGCAAAGCAATGAACCTGAACCAAACTGCAGTTAAAAAACGCAACATCAGCAACTGATTGTAAAACGCACTGCAGTTAAAAAACGAACACACGAGTTCGATTAGATTCCGGTTCCAATTTGCACCCCCTGCGCACCCGCCCGTAGGACTTATGGTAAAACATGTCATAAAGTTATATTGGTTAGGCAAAGCTTTCACCTTATAAATAACCTTATACTTTATCTCCACATCAATGTGGGACAGGCGATTTCCATTTTAGGACATTCATTCAAACACACTTAATTTCCAAACATTATTATCATATAGTTTCATTTCGAGTTCAACAAACCATCATAAAAACACAATGGACTAAAAAACATAAAGTAAAGTGTTTTTTCTAAAGGCAATGGACAAAAAACATAAAAGATAATTTTTTTAATCTAAAAAGCAATGAATTAAAACACAAAACAAAGTTTTTTTCTAAAACGCAATTGACTAAAAATATAAAAGAAAGTGTACTTTCTAAAACGCAATTGACTAAAATCACAAAAAAGTGTCTTTTGTAAAACGCAATGGACAAAAAAGTGTATTTTTCATTATTTTGTAAAACTCAATGGACAAAAAAGACCAAAAAGTGTGTTTTTTTATTCTTTTGTAAAACGCAATTGATAAAAAACAGTTTTTTTCGTAAAATGCAACGGATAAAAAACACCCAAAAAGTGTGTTTTTCAATCTTTTATAAAACGCAATGGACAAAAACTGTGTTTTTCATTATTTTGTAAAACGCAATTGATAAAAAAACACTGTTTTTTCATTATTTGGTAAAACACAATGGACAAAAAACACCAAAAAAATGTGTTATATCGTTCTTTTGTAAAACACAATTTTAAAAGAAAGTCTAAACTGAAAGGTGTTTTGCAATTTTTCTTTGAGACATTTTGTCAAACACTTGGTGTGCAACTTTTTATTAATGATTTCTCAAAGAAATTCGAACTAATGATGTTGCCAAAACGTATGAATACATCAAGAGAAAGAATAGAACAGAGATATATTCACTTTGAATTAAAAAATGCTTGAGAAATTTGAGAAGAGAAGTACCCGTTTTAACACAAATCTCATTTTCCATCGCATCATGTTAAATGGAAAAAACGAGAAATTATAGAAACATAAACTGGGTTTTCTTCAAAGAAATCGAAGAACACGTTGATTGAGTGTTCGAACCATTCATTGATGAAGAAAATTTACACCGAGATGTAGTAATTCTAGATAGAGAAAAGGAATGAAATGTTGAAGATGGTGGGTTTTGAACATCTGGGTTTTGAAGATACAGAGAAGAGAAATAGAAAGAATAGAGAAAAGAAGATTGACTAAAATACCCTTCCCACTTGTATTTCTACTTTTCCAGATGGACGGCTAAAATTACTTCCGATCCTTACTGCCCAAAACATACTTCCTATTTGATCTCTCCCTATATTATATATATCAACAATTATCAACTTGGTCTAAGATACAATATACATGCACTCACTTGGTCAACGCGAATACCTTTTTTTTAATCTTTTCCTGACATGTTTTGTATATGTTTCTCACTTCTTTAACACAAATTAGTAGGTGGGCAGGTGATTAAGGTGCTTCCCGCACAATGAGGAGCCCGAGTTTAATTCTAAACCCCCAGACGAGGTAAACTAAGGATGAGCACGATATCTGTTCGTTACCGATATCAAAATACATGGAAAATTAGTATCGGTACCGTTATCAAATACATCTGTTCAGTAAGGTACCAGTATTTACCGCGTTTTACCCGTAAATACTGATACCCGGTACTAAATGCTCTATGTTAATTTTGTTTCTTCATTATTTAACTTTTTTTTGTTTTAATTTTAAAGTTTCGTTTTATATTGGAATTTAATTCTTTTATTATTGACTCAAAGTAAACAATTTTTATAATGGTTTCCCACTTTTTTTTCTTTTGATATAAATTAAAATTCAATATAAAAACGAATACACCAAGCTCATTTTGCGCATATTTAGACATCCTGGCTGACCAGATACCTAACTATACCAACATTAGTACTGGTATTAGGTATTATCGAAGCTAGTACCGTAATTCCTTTTTAGTTTTTTCAAATGATGTAGAAAACATGTTGATGTAATAGTAGTGTAACGAGCCGAACCAATAATAAAACGGAGCGCGTGGGAATCCCGCTAGTTTAACACAATACGGAAACTAACATATTATTATTAGCTTTGTCAGATATCAATTTTAAATGCCAAACACACCCTCTCTAAATCTACCCTTAAAATCCATCTATATTGTTCACTTTGTAGCAGTGTTTAAATACCCGTACGAACCGGCCGATTATACCGGTTAAACCGGATATCAGATATGGGTCCGGTATGATAAAGGTCGGTAAAACCCGAATACGGTATGTGTTATGTACCGGCGGTAAATCCGGTTCTACCGGTTCGAACTGTTGAACCGGTTTGCATTATCTTGGAATTTCATTTTTTTAATTTTAAGAAAATACAAAATTAAGGTAATATTAACTTTCCGTATTTACGGTAATTAATCTAGTGCATTCCATTGTTTTCCACATCGTACAATGCAATATTGCTTATAAGTAATGAACATGCTTTTAAAATGCTTAATATTTTACCAAAAAATAGTTGCTGTTTTAGGTAAATCTATGATCAGTTACATAAATCCTAATTGAGATTGGATTGTTTTTTTAGATGAGTTTGTGAAGGGGTATGGTCCCAAAAACCTTGCGCCAATCAAGGAAACCATACCCATTAATAACTTCTAAGAAAACTGCGCGCAGACTTCTATGCCAAAATAAGATTTATTAGAACTCTGCGCCAAATATCCAAGAGAGGAAAGGATCATATAACTACCTTGCGCGGGCTCGCGCAAGGTTCAAAGTTAAAAGCCTAAACATTCTCTTTGGATAAATGCTTCATTTAACTACCTTGCGCGGGCTCGCGCAAGGTTCAAAGTTAACCTTGAACATTCTCTTTGGATATATGCTTCATTTAACTACCTTGCGCGGGCTCGCGCAAGGTTCAAAGTTAACCTTGAACAATATATGCTTCATTTAACTACCTTGCGCGGGCTCGCGCAAGGTTCAAAGTTAACCTTGAACATTCTCGCTTGATACTGCTTCATTTAACTACCTTGCGCGGGCTCGCGCAAGGTTCAAAGTTAACCTTGAACATTCTCGTTTGATAAATGCTTCATGTACAAACCTTGCGCAGATATTTATATCAAAGCAAGTATCCACCAAACGTTGCTCTAAGCCGCAAGGAGAAGAAGGAAGATCAGTTAACTAACTTGCGCTTCTCGCGCAAGAAAACAGTAAATCCTGAGAAACTTTCCCTTAGCAAAATCCTTGACTTGGTGCAGAAGCAAAGGGAATCTTTTCTGTTGTAACAGAATGTACACGTGGCGAATAATAGATGGGTAACAGCTGTGAAACCTTCTAGAAGCCATTAACACCCAATCGTGCAAGCATCTTTTCGGTTATAACCAATTGCCACATGGCAGCATCTGGACGGCTGAGGAAGATCACGGTGATGGCATGCTCACATTTATAAGATGTAGTGATCTCATGTTGACACGTGGCACCTCCCTAACCGCTCATGAGCTCACGATCCGTGTGCACTAACGGATTGCCAACAAACATTAACGGAATAGCAGAAGATTCTGTTAAAGTTAACAATCTCTCTTTTTGGCGCCAAACACCGGCTATAAATAAGTAACTTGGAGTTCAAGGAAAGGTATTCACCCTCAACTACTCTCTCTCTTACAATACTTACTTCTGACTACCTGTACTTATTCTCACGCCGGAGGGTGGTCACGGAGAGAATCCCCTTCTCCCCGTGGCGAGCTAACGGTGTTCTGTTTTGCAGGTTCAGCCGGAGTATTGTTCTATTCATCATCTATCGTGAAACCAAACGAAGGGTTAACCCTTTTATGCAGAGCCAATTCCATAGATCTTCTTAGATTCCGGTCTAGTTGATCTAAGGTTTCTTTAGTTTGTATTTTATAGAATTATAGAGTTAACTAGTAACCCGGTTCAACCGTCTGGCACAACCCGGTTCAACCGGTTGAACTTTTTTCAAAGCCCAACCTGGTATGATTTAAAAACCGGTTTTTAAAACATTGCTTTGTAGAGCTTAAACCCCATCAATTTGTTGAGTTAAACGCCTTGTATCACTAAGTACCGTCGGCATTAGTTTTATGCTACATTATTATTATCGTTTACTCAAGAGAAAGAAAAAAGTTGAATGAAGAATCCAAAAAGAATCAAATTAAAGCCGGTTTCACCGCTTTATGCCGGAAGATGAATTTTAAGTTTATGCTCCAATTTGGAGCCCAACAAACCCAACGAAAATGACAAAACAGCCCACAAGGAGAACCAATAACTAGCAGTCCAGAAGCCAACCAAGCAATAAGCTTTTCTAAAAAAACCTTTTTTTTCGAACGACAAATTTGGATCATTGACGGACCACTGTAATATCATCGTGCCACCCGCGGAATCACCTTATCATATCCGTCTTCACTTGACAATAATGCTTATACACCAATTTAAGAATAAACCCAATAAATTTGGGAAAAACCCCCTTGTGAAAATTGAACTCAGATCTAATGGTTCCTAAGCCTTATCCCCACCCCTAATATGCCACCAGGCTATAGTACCCAATTCAAAATATATGAATACGAATGTATAAATCCATGCTATATGAAGCATATATATTAGCATTGTAAATATCACAAGTTTGATATAATAAACAATCAACAAGATTCACTCATTCAAGTATGAGAGGCTTAGTACATGATTACAAATACATAAATCCATGCTTCATGACAAAACGTGTATGCAAATTAACACTCTTTATGCTTCATAATTTCAATCATACATGTTAAAGGTTCATATGGAGACATCCGGTCCTCCACGATAAGTCACATTGTATCTATAGGTGTATTGACGGATCAAATTACAATTTAAATGTACATTGTATCCATGGGAAATCAAACATATTGATGAAATGTTACCATCTTGAATTCAAGTTATATGCTTTAAATGCTTAACTACATTGTTATACGTCGTATAATTGACTTGTTAAAAGGGTTAATGTTTGCGTTAAATAAGCGTGTCGGATGGAAGCCCCATTCAGCTAACAAATATCACGAAGTTACCAGACAAAAATACTCTAGTGACAAATTATGAATATAATTATCATTAACTATTAAATCAAGATGTAAGATTAATATGAAATTATGAATATAATTATCATTAACTAATAACCCTTTCATATAGGATTCAGATCTTCATCACATTTTCTTTAGTTGTTTATTACCATAATTTATCACACATTTACAACTGTCACTCCAAGCATACCCACCCTACAAAAGCAACCAGCTTTTTGACAACCAATACTCGATATTACCACCCCACAACACCTCCATCTCTCAACACTCTGATCATCATCTTCATGCTTTCTTTACATCTTGTCATTATAAAAACCTCCATAAACAAACCCTACTTTTCTCTTTTCAACTTAACAGAATGCAAGATCTTGTCAAGATATGCACATCTGCAACCAAACACATTCAAGTCCTCAAATCAATGGACTCCCACCATCTTTCTCTAACTTGGGTTCTTCTTGTTTTCTTAGCATTACCCACAAAATTTGCCATCCAAGCTCATGGGATCAAGCCCACACGCCTCCTCGACCTGCTATCCGATACTACACCTTTAAATCTCACAAGAACTTCAAACAGGCAAGTTGTATAACATCAATCTACCGTCGAATTTCGCAGGGATCAAGGTTACAACGGTGAAGTATCGTTGCGGAAGCCTTAAAAGATATGGTGCAAGTATTCAAGAATTTAACTTGGAGGTTGGTGTGGATGTTCATCCATATGTAGAAAGAGTCCTTGTTGTCACACAAAATTTAGGACACAATTGGTCCAATATTTACTATGATAATTACAACCAATTACTGGGTTATCAACTCGTGTCACCCGTGTTAGGTTACTAGCTTACAACGCTGGCGACGATTCGCGATTTAGTATCGAATCTGAGGTTAAAAATTTCGTCCCCTAATGTAAATGGAATAAAGATAGATTTTAGTAAGCATGTTACAAAAAAGAATGACACTTTGCATGGTAGATACAAATGTGTGCTACATTTGGTGATGATGGTAATGTGACACTACAAAAAGAGGTTGCACCGAATATTTGCGCCACCACGAGCCAAGGGCATTTTGCGTTGGTAGTGCAATCGCCAATATTGTTGCCGGAGAGGAAGAGGATTAAGAGGTGGAAGGTGGCGTTTGGAAGCGTGTTTGGGGCGGCGATCGGGGCGTTTCTTTTGGGGTTGCTTTTGGTTGCTATGTTTGTGAAAGTGAAGAAGAAAGCAAGATTGGAAGAGTTGGAAAGAAGAGCTTATGAAGAGGAAGCACTTCAAGTTTCAATGGCTGGACATGTGATTCGACCTCATAATGTTAATAATCATCGTGATCATCATTCTCGGTGAGTTAAGTTTTTTTTACTGGATTTGTATCAAAATATTCTTTGTTGTAATATTGTGGATCTTGGAATTTTCATTGTAAACTAATTATATATACTTTATTTTCTTGTGTCTTAATCTTGTGTTTGTTAAATTAACAAAATGTCATCTCTTGAGTAGTGTACAGTTTGATCACTTGGCAATTTTGTGTTCAAGTTGGGTTCTTAAATTTGAAATAGTGTCCTAATTTTGGAAACCAGTGAAAAGAATTATGATAATGCCACTGATTGTAAAATGTGTTGATTACAAGGAGATAGATTTACATACACACGATACGCCTAGTTAAAGACTCCGCATATATTCCAAAGCCATCACACACCGGAGGGTTAATGTATACAAGGCATTCTTGCATGGTAGCTTAAATGAGGAAATGTATATGGTTCAACCGCCGGGTTATGTCAAATTGTCAATCCACAATACTCGAATCACATTTGCAAACTACGCAAATCCTTGTATGGCTTCAAACAGGCACCTTGTGCATATCCAATAGCAAAACATTCATGGGCCTTTTTAAGGCTTAACATATAAATCAACCTAAGAGAAAAACTAACTAGACATGTAGATAACCACCTACTATTCTACGGTGACCCGGGGTGGTAAAAGTTTACCACGTGATGGACTTGTATCACGCGTGGAAGATGTCCACATCCCACCGCCAGTAGATTGTATAACGCGTGATATATATCACGCGTGAAAGAATGGAACATGTGAGGGGATGTAGGGGTTTATTGTTGAGTGTTGTGAGTGCTGGGCATTTCCACTAAAAAGGGTTGTGAGTGATGGAATAATGGTTGATGACATGGCAAAACTTGATTGGAAGTTGTGAATGAGTGACGAGTGATCGTTGATGACCATCCCTACTAAACAGAAATTAGGAAACCTACACAGAAAACCAGAAACTTCAGACAACTTGAGAGTGCTGCAAGGGACATGGGGATGTGAAAAAAATAAAGGAAAAAAACAATCTTGAATATACAAATACATATGAAGCTTAAATACTAAAAGTACAAAACCCTAAAAAAATTGATTTAACGCGTGGATACGGCTTTATGAGAGATGTAGTTGGTGCGATAAAAAATATGAAAATGGCTTCCAATGTTTTTAAAACCTGACCGGTAACTGAATCGGCTACACTACTGGTTCACTAGTTGGACCGCTTGAATCAGTTAACGTCATAGTTTGTTCTAAAGAAAAATAGCTTTCATCAATAGAAATAAGAATGCATAATATAATTATAGTGTTATATTAGTTAGACTTAAGAAACTATATTTCGAAAATAGAAGATAAAAGATATAAAAATAAAAAGAGCTCAAATGTGACAACTAAACCTATGAGATTGGTTGTTTATATTTATAAAATGTATAACAAAAACTATGATATGCTTAATTATCCAGGAATCCAGGCAGTCCAGTGACGCCGAACAGAAGCAACAGCGGGAGAACCCCAAATTTGAGTCAACACAAAGAAGGAAATGCACCAGACGGGATGGAGAAGTGGGGCGGAAGGAGAGGGAACACAATTTCCCAGCTTCGAGACATGACAAGCGTTTGGATTCTACTTTAATTAAAGTATATCACATCATTATCGCATGATGTTGACGATGAACCACGTCTTGGTTATGCTCTGCTGACTTTTATTTATAAAGTGATTTGTACCAAACTACTAGCAAATGTAATCTAAGTTGTGTCCATTGAATAGTAAATTAATTTATATAACTTCAATTCACTAAGTGCTAAAATATATAGTTAAGGTAAACCTAGGGATCATAGACCGAATTATCAGACGGTTTAGATTGATCTAAGCCAACTTAATGAGCTACTCACAACTAATGAGTATATTAGTTTTGATTTATTTCATTTTCTAACGATAGTTTATGCTCTTGTTAATTCAGTTATCCTGGTTCCGTGACATGTGACATGTACGTTTATAGTTCAAATCGCAATAACATGATAAACCAGGTCCATGTGGACCATGTTACAATCATGAATCTCAAAACAAAAATATGTATAGTGTGGGATGTTATTACTTAAAAGAGGCTGCCTTGTATAAACAAAGCATGCACCCAATGTAGAATATACATATGAACATACATAATCCATGGTCTCATGTTATGCACATAAATATACACGGACTATGATATGAATTAAACGCGAATGCACACTTATGCAGTACCACCTAAACAAACGTGTAACCCTATTCATGAAAAATCCTAGGTACATTTACAGTAGCTTCTTCCTTCGAACATAAATCCGCTCATGGTCCATATCCATGGTCTCCTGCATTTGTTTTCAGTTGGGTTGTAATTGATATAAATAGAAAGCTTGGAAAAGTTATGGGTAATTTATATTTTATACCCGAACTCATGCTTCACTGCCTTCTGGTAATGTTATCAACCGATCTTCTTGATCAAACACTAGTGCGGTTTGACAACTGAAATTAGAGCATTAAACGTAACGTTAATGATCATGCAAAAGTAAATTGCTCCAATAAAATAGACATTAGTGTGTAAGATTCAGTTGCTTTATACAAGAGGTCGAAAAACAAGTGGATCCAACAGGTTGGGTAACAGGTCAAAACGGGTCATGTTTAAAGGTGAGTCAAAATGCGTGGGTAAATATCCACCGACGGTTTTTTTTTCTGATCAATATGACTACACAAACTATAATATTTAATAAATCATTTTTTATAAATAATTTAAGTTGTTAAGATTGATGAACTTACTTTGTGCATTTGACATTGTTGGTAGAACCCCCACTGGAAATTGACAATATGGTTCCAAAGAATGAAGTATTCTCTGTCCCACAGTTTGGACATTGGCCCTGAAAAGGTAAAATTTAGATGTTAACATAACACAAAGATTAGTGTTAATTTGTGAGGCCTAAACGTTGATAACTTGATGATGAAGATGCTTACCTTCAATATCAAGAAATCCCTTACAATGGCGTTGGTGAGCGTAAAGGACAACCATAATATGAACGGCAGAGCCGCGAACCAAGTGAAGATAAAACTAAACGGCTCTGGAAGCTGATAAAAATATGTACAACTTTATAAACAACTTAAAAAATATAACGTTAAATTGCAAGAAAAGCGATATAAAACGTTATTTACCTCCAAAAGGTATGTAATTTCAAACCCGGTAATGTCATCCAGGAAGAAGAATCTACCATATACAATTCACAACATATATTAAACAATTAAAATGGAAAGTTGACATAAATGTTGAAAAATTCAAATAAAACATGCAATAAAATGATAGTGTAGAGAATAAAATGCACCATTTATGAACACTAAAAGTAGCATAATAAGTAAAGTGTCACTTACAATCCTACTGCAACAACAGCAGCTGGAACATTTATGAGGAACATTTTGAGGTAATCAACAGTCAGGTCACTGTAAACCTACGACAAAATATGTTCATCGGTAGAACATTACGTTAGAAACTGTAAACAACAAACTCATGGCCATGCGTTGCTTTTTAACGGCGTAACTTGCAATTTTTTTAATTTTTATGCAAAGGGGTGTCAAAGGCGCGTTACCTTTCTACTACGAAGACTACATCTTGGACCCTCAGCCACTATATCACTTCCATCTTTCTGAAAGAATGTATTTTAAGTTTTTTTTTTTCTATAATTTCCGGTAACCATGAACACGAACGCAATCGTTTGCATACCTTTAGTTGTTTTTTCAGTTTGTCAAACTCTACATCACTCATTATCGGGTTACCAGATATGTACGCCATTGTGGCCTCTAGAAGCTTCTGTTCATCAGAGCCTGCGAAACATATAACAAAAGACCATATAAATTGACTGACATCATGATATTCGAAAAGTTCAATTGGTGACAAACTATACGTACTTAGCATTACGACACTGCTTCCTTCCCACATTAGTTCTTCCTTGAGATTATCAAATTCCTCGTTCGACATGATAGCTTTTCCTTCGTAATAGAATGCCTTTGTAGGAACAGAAGAAAAGTTTCAGATTTTGTATTGAATTACAGGACCGGCCCTGAGAAGTCGTGTACCCTGTTCGAGCTCAAAAAAACGTGAGGTCCAAAACTAATGTCAATGGGCTAATAACTAATCTAAACCATAAAAATAGTTTTGTAAGTGGGGATGTTTTTATGGGTATACCCTATTAAAAAAAATGTTTTTACATATACATATCGGGTTTTTTTTACAATAACGTGCCCTTCGAAATATCGGGCCCTGGCCGCTGGTCCTCCCCGCCACCCCCAGGGCCGCCCCTATGAAATAAAACAGCGAAACACAAGGGATAGTGTACCTGTAGTGCTTGAAGAAATTCTTGTTCCATTTCTCCTATTGTTTTCTTCTTTTGTTCTAAGCTGCAATAAGGCATTATGTTGCTATCAACAGTATCTGCAGTGAATTCATCTTCAACTTGACCTGAAAGAAACATAACACTACAACAATGATTTTATGTTGCATTGCTGACACACTCACACATAGCTTAAGCTCAAAATTTGGAGAAGTGAGTGGATGTTTTCATTTGGGATTTACTCATGAACAAAAACAATTTATTTTTTTTACCGGAAATGATAAAGGTAAACAGACTCCTACTTGGACCAGCTAGACAGAGGAAAATAGTACAAAAAAGGCTCAAACAAAAAAAGAGAATAACTTGGGCTACAAGTGAAGTTACGGACCATTAAGCAGTAGATGGTAAGTCCCAGGGGAGGAGCTTAGTTAAGGCCGGGTGCCCTGGCCCCTACTGATTTTTCGCTTCTAGTGTTAATTTTACATAAAAATGATTTGGATTTTTTTTAAGAGTCCGGCCCCCATTGGTTTAGATTTTGAGAGTCCGCCCCCTTCGATTTTCGTTCAAGCTCCGCCACTGGTAAGGCCTTGACAAGCCAGATCATGTAGCAAACGCCACAAAGGGCCAAACGTCATAGGCGGTTTGGCCCAACTGTATTACCCGAATTTCATCATTTAGGGTTCCGATTTCGAGAATGATGATTTCCCCCAATTTTAGCAATTCATAAATCATTCCCTTTTTAGTGTAAAAAACATAAATCACTTATTATCACAATTTACGTGTTTATTTATATATTTAGATTTAAAAAAATTAGCAATACCTGCCAATATTTTTATTTATTCAATAATAATCATTTTCACTCAAGAATTATCTCTTTTATTAATTTGTACTATAATTAAAAGTTCTAAAAGCAACAACACAAAAAATCAAACCCAACCTGGCTGATCACTAGTGGCCTTTGGGCAAACAATAATCAATCTCCGTCGAATCGCAACCTCTCTTCCGATCATCTTGATCAACTGACCATTAGATGCAGCCAACCGATACGAACCGGGTAAAGATAAACCAGCAGAGGGTCTCTGAACCGGAGCAGTGACGAAACGAGAGGATGCTATGGCGAAACTTAATTTCGAGGCCATTTCGCCGGTGGCCGTGATGGTGGTGGAGTTGAGTGTGACATTGCAAACTAATTCATTTTGAGGTGGTTGTTTTGATATAGGAATTGAAGGATCAGACAAAGTGAAAGATAAGGTAAGGTTTGAATGTGTGGAGGGAAATTTGAGGATCAAATAAGTTTGTTGATTTTTTAATATTTTCTTGTAACGTTTAAAATGCCATGTCAGCAGCTTAGTTGGTTAAGAATCTTAAAAATCCGTTTCTCTGACTTGGATTCCGCCACGTCATTTTTCACATGGTTGTGTTGTGTTAAAAAAAAATTATATGAAGTTTATTCTTTATTAACTTTTTCACTATTTAACTCAATTTAACTCAAATGTAACAAAAAAAAAAGTTTGATGATATATATTTTTTTGTCATATGGGCCTTTGAAAGTTCGGTCAAATGCCCAAATCAAATCCAAATACAAACTTATACTTTTTACTAAACATGTTGCAGCTTATTTTTTTTCCTTTTATTTCTTTTTTATTTATTTTTAGGACATCAACAATAGAACATATTGATAAGACAAACCTATCAAAATATATAAGAAATCTTAAGTATCAACTAACACCAAAGATCTCTTCGAGGCGAGAATACCCCTAACCCACAAATACCATCGTTGAGGGAACCCCATTTGAGAAAGCACCGAAATAATAAAATCCCAATTGACATTGTCATAAACTGTTTCGAAAATGATCTTTAGAAAAAACGCATTCTTCTCACTTTTCTTAATCCACCCCATAATTTTATTCATGGTCATCACCCATCCAAGATGTACCTACCATTTAAGAAGGTGGATTGTCTCTCTGAGATAACCGACCCTAGAACCTTCTTAAGTCGGTTGGCAAGAACCTTGGATATGAATTTATTAATGAGACCGACAAGGGTGATAGGCCTGTATTCATTCAAACCAACCGAGTTATGGTTTTTAGGAATAAGGGCAATAAACGCCGAAGAACATCCCCTATTAATGATTCCATATTCAAATAAATTTTTAAAATATCCTTGAAACCTGGTTCAAATAAATTCTAAAAACAATTAAGGAATTTAATGTTAAATCCATCAGGGTTGGGGCACGATCGTCACCACACGAAAAAAACGGCCTCCTTTATCTCTTTATACGTAAACTAGGAAATAAGAGAATTAGCATCTGTCTCAGACAAGCGCTTGACATAAGAACAATGCAAAGGTGGCCGAGTATCAAGATCTTCCATAATCCATTTTTTAAAATACCCGAATACTTCTTTTTTGACCAAATTCGGCTTCAAAATCCAAACATTATTAATCGAAAGGCCATGAATAAAATTACTAATCTTCCTCTGTTGTCGTCTCCTTATTGATCCACCTCTTGCGAGACAAGAAACCTGTCGATCTTGCTTAGCTTTTTACCATTGTCCCGAAAAAGGTGAATGTCTTTCCTTTCACAACATACTCCTGTTAATCTACCTTGGAAATAAAATGATTAAGTTTCTAGCACAAAGGGGAATAAACTTGGATCTCTTCCTTTCCTCCTGGTACCTGACTGCACTGAAATCCCCGCCACGGCCATGTTGAGCATCAAAATCTCGTATATTTTAGTTATAATTTGAACTCGGGTTAGCTTGTTATGGAACACTTCTAAAAGGTAAGATCATAGATTATTAACATATAACATATACATCTACTGATCGACGTCTTTTGTGTCCTAATTATTTCATTGTTATAACCTAATATTACATCAATATTAATTTACTTTATGATACTTTAATGAGATTTTGATGTTTAGTACGTTTAATGTGAAAATAATGCTTAACCAACGTAACTGTTTTAGATAAGCAACAAGCAATTAACAACACTTAAATGTGCAAAACTTAAATGAATTAATGTGGGCTTAATGACTTGTTGACAATTCATTTAATATGGTTTATTTGGCAGCCCATTAAAACAAGATTTGAAAAAAAAAGGAAGTCTTATTTATCTAATTGTAAAAAATCATGGATCAAATACTCAAATATCATCTATCAAAAGAGTATTACACAAAAATCTAACCAAGTATATGTTTACATACAAATCGACACTCGAACTCACATACCAAACATCAACATGATGATGTGTTTGACTCTCTACCAAGAATTTAACGGACAAGAAATTGATCCGGAAGAAGTATGAATGATAGATGCTCTAAATGAGGGATCGGCTTGAAACCGTAAGAGAGAAAGTGGGTATCGTGTAATATGATCTGAACTCTTCGAAAAGTATGGAGTCTCACACCTTTTATACAGCAGCAACTAAAAATGTCCTAAAGGCCTTGGCCCAATATCCAACTTCTTTGATCCGAATCTCCAGCCCGCAACACACTTTGTCCAGCAACAATTAATCAAGCCCAGCAACAACCTTGAAACTTAGCCCAAGTGTTCAGCCCATCTCGCATAGAAATAGAACAATTATATGAGAATGATAAACGTAACAAATATGAAATATAAAATTGACATATCAAGTGATTATCTTTAACAGATCTCATATTGTACGAATCGGTTTTTATTTAGACCACATCGTGTTCCTTTTCTGTCACAAATCGTGAGGTCAATACGGCCGGATTCCTCATTTTTTGTTAATCCTTTATTACAAAATTGATGGCGGTTGAGATGACATTCTAAGTTTGTATTATTTTTGCGTATTTAAATCGTGAAGTCAATACACTCTAGTTTTGATAGTATCCTAGTTATATTCTTTTTCAATGTATTAAATTGTGAAGTCAATGCATCATACAATTGTGTTCTTTTTCGGTGTTTTAAATAGTGAAGTCAATGCATCTTGGTGGTGTGTTCTTTTTCGGTAATCGTAAAGTCAATATAACCGGACATATCAGTCTTGCAATTGTTTTTCAAACCAAACTTTGAAACAAGTTATGTATATGTAGCTTTTTCAAATGTGGTAAATAAATTAGGGTATATGTTGTGCTAACAAAAATGAACCTAGATGTGATCACTTGTTTTTTGTCTCGTGTTTTGCGTTTCGTTTGTTTGTCTTTCTTAATTTAGGTTAACATTAGTTTAATTCACCCACTCAATTTTTTTTTTGTGTTTTACTTTTTATAATAAGATGAAATGTGTAATGATAACTACATGCTTCCCGTGGATATGATACTCTACTTACTCTAGCTATCTAAGTTAATCGGGTTTTTTGAATAATCGGGATGACATTGTCATCATCTACATATAACTAACGTTGGTTAAGGTTAACGAGAAATAAATTCCCACACTAATTCCAACTGTTTAACCTGATCAAGATTTTATCTAACATGTCCTTTACACCAATGATACTAAACTATTCTCTTATCCCTAGGTTTAAACTTGTGACATCCCTCTAAAAAGCATGTGTCTCTACCAAGTGAGCTAGCCTCACCCCCGCATTAATCTATCTTATATAAAACGTGAAAATATTCAAGAGAGAAAAAACTTGCAAGGAATTGTAAGAGTGAGTATTGAACATTAAAGGATCAAAAGCATGATAATAAATTATTTATCACCTTTAATAAGAAGAAGTCTCATAACTCACAAGTTGCTATCTAATAATATATAATGTGTTTTGAAATTAGTTTTTAAAACGCATACTTTATAAACGTATTATTTAATACTTTGTATAACGTGTGATTTAACTGTTTAATTAATAAATATAAGATTTGCATGTGACGAAAAGAAAAAAAGAAAGCGAAGTGCGAACGCATCTTCCACCCAAGAAAAAGATAATAATTACCGTACGTTAAAGACATGCATGTAACATAAAAGCAAATAAAAGAAAACTTTTGATGACATAATTTCATATACTACATTTACCAAACGGGGAATAGTACGAGACAGCTATACCACATTTACTACACGGAGGGAATAGTATCAGACAATTGTTTGGCACTCCCCTCATTAGACTAACAAATTTATTATTTTATATGTACTGTTACCAAATGGGAGGAATGGTGTCAGGTAGATGTCTGGCACTCCCTCCATTGGACCAACAAATTTATTATTTTATATGTATTGTAAAATTATGTTTCAGCCCCTGTGACCCCAGCTCAAAATAAATTTACACTTCCGTCCTCAACTCAAAATTACGATTTTGCCCTCGGCAAAAAACTACGATTTTACCCTCAGCTCAAACTTACCTTTTTTCTCCGGTTCAAAATAAAATTATGTTTTTGCCCCTAGCTAAAAATTACGATTTTGCCCTCCGTTAAAAAATATGATTTTCCACCATTTAAAAAATTATGATTTCGCTCTCAGTTCAAATTACGTTTTTCCCCATTTCAAAATAAAATTATGCTTTTACCCGAGCTCAAAATTATGATTTTGCCATCGGTTCAAAATAAAAAGGTGGTTTTGTCTCCAACCTAAAATTACGATCCAACCCTTAGTTCCAATTTAAATTACGTTGTTACCCCAAGTTCAGAATTACAAATTTGCCCTTGCGCAAATTTACAATTTTGCCCCTGGTTCAAATTTACACTATTGCCATCACTTTAGCTTTTAGCAAATTACGATTTAAACCCCAGTAAAAAAATACAACTTTCCCTCACTTAAAAATTACAATATTACCATTATTTAGTTTTTTTTATCAAAACTATAAAAGTGTTTTGTTTTAATTGGTTGACTCGATTTAACTGTTTTTCATGTCAATGTGCTGCCTAACACTCGCTCATTATTCGGTCATCGCCCCGCAACGCGGGCCGGCATCAACTAGTTGTTTTCATTATCACAATGGATCCCATACACGAGGCTATATAATTTTTGTACATGAAAAATACATCATCAAACGAATATTTCAAGATTCCGTTCGGGTATTGGGTCGGGGTATGGGTATGGGAAAAAATATTTTGCGGGTATGAGATTAGATGATAACCGACCCGTTTACCTGAAACTATATACCGGTTTACCGAAAAACTTTTAAATTTTATATTTATTTTTGTTTCATTCTTGTAGTTTTATTATTAAAAAAAACTTTTCAATTGAAATATATATTTTGATAATATTATTTATGTTTATATGCTATGAAATGTAAAACTATTTAGAGATTAATATTATAATATATTTACATTTTTAAATACATCAAATATTATTACCATGGTGATAATTTGTATGTTATTTATCATACTTTAATATATTAAATATAAAGGAAAGTAAAAAAATATATACATAAAAATCCAAATGGGTATACCCAATACCCGTGCTAAATACCCGACGGGTAATGGACCGGGTAGGGACAAGATTTTACAACTGGGTATGAGTATAGAATTCGCTATACCCAACCCATTGCCATCTCTAAAAGATACGGAACAAATCCAAAATTTTGGAAAACCACATAAATTATCCGTGTATTTTACTTTAAATAAATTTAACAAATTAAATTGAAATTTAAAAATAAAATGTTTGGAATTAAAGATGTACCATAGTATGATTGTATATCCACATCTAAATCACCTAGTAATTTGAGAGAGTTAATCCTAGTTGAACAAGGATACAAGTCCTCATATGCATGAGATTGTCGATAACATGCATGGCCGATATGCATGCAACTCACTTAACCATATCTTTTATTTTGAGTTTCGTATCAATAAGAGTCATTACTCTTTATTATCTCAAATTAATCACTTTCCTTTCCAAGTTATATAAACTCCAAATTCTTCATTCAAGTTATAAACCCTACGTGTTGCTTGATTTGCTTTCATTATCCAATCGTACCCAACAACTAATATTCTCCGATTCATTCATCTCCAATCATCAAACCGATCATGGATCAGTGGCCCGACATCGATCAACAAGATTCTGCGGTGGTACCCGACTCTCTCAGCGAGAAACTCGTGTTCGCCTCAATAATTATGAGATCCTTTTCATCTTCGTCTACATCTTGTTCCTCTGGCTCCTCCCTAAAGACTTCGCCTGACATCTTAACCCCCCAAACCAAAACCGGTCCACCCGCATTGGCTACAACATTAACAACAATAGACCCAGTGGCGGACCAGAACTTTATAACTGGGGGGTCATAACAAAACTTTTTTTAACAAACGAAATTACGTAATAACTGTTTTTAGTGATAGATTTATTGAAGTTACATATCTTGAAATCGTTATAAATCCTTTTCATTTTTAATATTTGCTAGAACAAACCTTCTTCTTGCACGTTCACAAATCTCATATGCAGGGAGAAGACATTTCGGTTGACAAGGTTCTTTTGTGAAGAAATAAGGTCTCCCAACTTTCTTTCGAATGATCATTAATGGATTTTAGTAAAGTTCACATAACCATCAATCTAATCTTCTAACAATTCTATTTATTTAGTTATATTATTAATTTTAACTGGTATTTAATTGATGAAATTAAAATGCTATGTTTGGAATGTTTTTCGTTAATTATCTAATAATAAAATAATATATAACAACTAAAGAAAAAAAATGGTATGAATTAAAAATATTTAAAACTAATATAGAGACTTATTCTATTAAATTAAAAAACTAATAAACTGGTAAAATAAACACGTAACCAATCAATTAGGAAAACTAAAAAAAAATTTATACAAAAAGGAAATAGACTATTATAGAGTGAATGATGGATGGTACAGAGGAGCACCCTTTTACTTTTACTTGTGTTGTCAGTGTGTTTATAAAATTACTTTTATTTTTACCTAGACCTATTACATAAATCCATATTTAAATATTCTCTTTTTTTCCTCTTCATCTTCTTCGTGAAAAACAATCCTCATTTCCTCGCACTTTATAAACCAAGTCAAGCCGGTAATACATCGATAATAATATTTATCCCTGCTATTCTCTCACTACTTTAAGCATACAAGACAATTTAGAGGGTCAAATTACTCAAAAAAAAATAGTTTTACGAAAACTGATTAACTGTAGATTTAGCCGGAATTTGGTCGGCCGGAGGGTCAACGGACCCCCCGGACCCTCCTGTGGTTCCGCCACTGAATAGACCACGTGGGCTCAACGCGTCAATATTAAAGTCACTCCCATTATTTGTTTACTCGACTGAAACCAATACCAATGCGGATGTTGTGGATTGTGCTGTGTGTTTGTCAGAGTTTGAAAACGGTGAGAATTTTAGGGTTTTACCCCGAATTGTAAATATTGTCTTCATACTGGGTGCCTTGACATGTGGTTTTATAACCATTCTACTTGCCCGCTTTGCCGGGTCCGGTACCTGAACCCGGTCTAAGTGCATCATTTATTGAAAGGCCGGGTTTCAGAGGAGGATAGGAGGAAACGAGTTAATTTTTGGATAGATGTGCATGCTAACGAGTTGGTGACGGAGAATGCGTTACGGCCGGCGTCACTAGGGTCGAATGCCGCATATGGTTTTGCCATCGTATGGCGACGTCGGACCGAGTTGTGTAGCAGTTGGCACTGAGTTGGATGTTGAGTTAGCGAGGTAAGAGTCAGAGCACGAGTCAAGTTAACAAATTCAAATTTTCAAAGACAAAATTTTGGATGGATTAGAAAAATTGGTAAATGTGATTGTTGAAGAATATAATTGGTTTTTTTTTTTTACAATGGATCCAATGTGATTGTTAAATATTTTTTATTATTCATAATTAATTTAAATCTTTATTCACTACGGTATACTTGAGTTCTTTTTATCATTGTTAAATTCGTATAACCACTATCAATTATTTGATTATGTGCCGATCTATAAACGCATGACAATGACCATCTAATACTATACAACACATAAATATATTTTACATGTTACATGACAAATATTATTATTTGATTGCGTGTATGAATTCGTCACCGGCTATTATTTGACTATGTGCCAATTTAGGAATGAGCACGGTACCTGTTCGGTATCGAAATACGGGAAAAATTGATACCGGCATCGAATACATCGGTTCGGTACCGGTACAAAAAACGGAAACCGGTACCGATTATACCCGGTATGATACCCGTTTGATACCGTTACCCGATATCAAATGCTCATTCCTATGTTGATCTATAAAGGTATAAGTCATGAGAAACTAACTTTACTTTTGTTTTCATACAATGCAAAATAGTTAAGGGAGGATTTTAGTTAGAACCTTTAGAGGCTTCGACTCCATGTGTATTCGCTTCAGAGGCTTCGACTCCATGTGTATTCGCTTTGAAGTGAAATTTTTTTTTAATTTATTTTGTATATTTACCTCCCACTATTATTTTTCTTTAAAACTTTTAGCACTTATCAAAGTTCAAGATGCTAGTGAACGATACCACAACAAAAATCACTATCTTTTGTGTATCAATAGAAAAGTCCTAGATATTGAAACAATTGGGGCCGAGCCCCTATCCACGACCACAGTTTCATACCGCTAATTCCAAACTTATTTTATAAAACTGTTGCGTTCATTCTTGATATCTCTAGAACTTATGTTATATTTCATATAAAAATATAAATAAAAACATTATACGAATTGTCCTTGAGGTTTGCACCCGATGCTTCAAATTCACATGTTGGTCTCTAAGACGCAGGGGTGTGGGTCGGGAGAGGTCATTGGGAGGCTGATGTGGAGGCCCTCCCCCGACCGGAACACCCCCCCCCCCCGAGCGGGGATCGGTGGACTCGGGAGCCTAGCCCCGATCGTCCCGATCTCTCTCTCTCTTCATTCTCTCTATCTCTATCTCTCTAGCTTTGATTGATGAAGATGATGGGGAAACCATTTCCTAGGGTTGGGGAAAGAGGAGGAGGAAGAAGAAAGGTGATGATGTGGAGGTGAGGTGGAGATGATGTGGCCATGGGGGAAGGGGAATCACACCTCATGGCCTAAAAATGACTTTTTGTAACTCTGATGATCCTTACCAGCGAACGACGTTAAATATTCCAGTTAAGTCCGTGTAAAATGGCTAAACTATCCTTAATATGTACATAAATAATAAAATTAAAAAAAATTAAATAAAACAAAAGTTTAAAGTATATGAACTCTCTTTAATTAGGTACCCTTAATCTTCTATAACAGCCACCACTACCCACCTGCGGATTCTTTATTTTTCTGTTGAACCTTGAAGTCATCACCAACAATCATTTGGTTCATCCCTTGAAAAATATGCCACTCGTTGGCCACCTTCACCATCCATTGAGGTGTTTTCATAATATTGATTTGTATAACTAATTGTGTCTCATATTCTCAACATGAATATGACAAGGTCTTGCTAATGATCGTAAATAAGAAAAAGTTTGATGTTTTACAAAATCCTAATTCAAGGTATGGCAATTAGTCGGGTATAGGTAGTGTATGGCTAATCTCAGTACCATACCGGGCGGTTGTAAAATCTTGTCTTATATCCGATCCATTACCCGTCAAGTATCGGGTATACCCGCAAGTATGGGTACATTCGCTAGTGTTTTAAAAATTTTCGGTTAATATTATCAACATCATAAAAATTAGGGAAATTGGCCTGTAATATCTACCTAGACCTTATGGGCATATAATCTCACTACTTATTGGCCATTAATAATCTCACCTTAGAATATTCCCCCCACTAGTCCCACCTTTCACCTATTTTTCCTACAATGGTCCCCGTTAAAAAAACTCAACGAAGTTAAGCTTTTTTCCCAAATTACAAACAAATGTTTTAGGACTTTTGATTAGAACGACGATACGAGTCCATTGATGTAAAACTTGCCTCGAAACGGTGCTCCAAACGATGAAAACAGCGCTTCAATTCAGGTGTTTAAATTTTCAATTAACCAAAATCAAGTCACTTGGAGCAGACATCAATGGACTCGTATCATCGTTCTGGTCAAAAGCCCTAAAAATCTGTTTGTAATTTGGAAAAAGTTAAGTTTTTTTAACGGGGGACCATTGTAGGAAAAATAGATGAAATGTGGGACTAGTGGGGGAATATTCTGAGATGAGATTATTAATAGCCAATAAGGTCTATGTGAGATTATTACAGACCAATTCCTCTAAAAATTATTTTAAATATTTTAAAAATATAAATTTGTTATAATATTAATCTCAAAAAATAATTTTATATATCTATCATATAAATATAAATAATGTTTTGAAAATATACATTTCAAAAGTAATGAAGCAACTATAATGATATATTACTAAATAATAATCAAGGAAATTGAATTTAAAGTTAAAAGTTTTCATATATATGTTTCGGGTATTAGGAGAATGTGACGTGGCATATAATGAAATCATTTATCTGAAGTTATATTAGATTCAACAAATTTAGTTGAAATTTAATTTAATTATAAACGGTTAGGAATAGAAGATGTATTATAGTTTGAAATTTATTGATAAATGATTAGGAATTGAAGATGTATTATAGTGTTTGTAGCAAGTGAACGAGTCCACATCTAAAGTCCGTCAAACACTTCGTAAAAAAAATCCTACTTGAATAAGATGATTATTAAGTCATCGTATGCATGAGATTGGCGATAAACATGCATGGACGATAATCATGCAAATCATTAAAAATTTTTTATATTTTGAATATCGTATTGATAGGAGTCAGATTTGTTTTTGATTTTCAAATTAGTTACCTTCCATTCCAAGTTATGCAAACATATAAATAGAGTAGTAACTTATAATTTTTGAGTTTTTCATTCAAGTTATATATAAACCCTACGTCTTGTTTGTTTTGCTTTCATTATCCGATTGTACCCAACCATTGATATCAGATCTTGAAGAAATAACTCCATGTCTGCAGGCTCTCCGGTCATGAGCCCATGGCTCGACAGTGAACAACAAGATACCCCCATCCCCGTACCTTACTCTCTCAACCAAAAACTAACTGTTTGTCATAATAATGATGGTTTTCGTTGTGGTCTGCTTATCGTTCCTCTTCTACAAGCGACATCCTAACCCCCCCAACCGGTCCACCCGACATCCTAACCGGCCCAACCCCATATCGTCTACATCATCAACAACAATAGACCACTTGCTCCCTGCTCAAGTGGGCTCAACGCGTCAATATTAAAGTCACTCCCATTATTTGTTTACTCGGCTGAAACCAAAACCAAAACCAATGCGGATGTTGTGGATTGTGCTGTGTGTTTGTCGGAGTTTGAAAACGGTGAGGAGTTTCGGGTTTTACCGAATTGTGAACATTGTTTTCACACCGGGTGTATTGACATGTGGTTTTATAACCATTCAACTTGCCCACTTTGCCGGTCACCAGTTGAACCAAAAGCACCAGAGCCCGGCTCAAGTGCTTCACCTATCGAAACGAAGCTGGAGGAGGACAAGAGGGAACAAGTTGATGTTATCATAGATGTGCCTGTTAACGAGTCTGTGACGGAGCCCAGTTGTGTACCAGTTGGCATTGAGTCAGATGTTGAATCGGCGAGGCAAGAGTCAGATCTCGAGTCAAGTTGAAGAAATCAAAATTTTAGAGACAAAATTTTGGATGCATTGGAAAAATATGTACATGTTGAAGAATTTAATTGTTTTTTCGTATCACAATGGATCCAATATGTGGAGGCTCTACAATATTTGCACATGAAACATATGTTTTTGTTATAAGATCTTATATGACTTTATTCACTAATGTATACTTTTGAGTTAATTTTACCAGTGTTACTTATCGAAAATGATGATTCGGCATCACTTAGTGTCAAACACGTATAAACGCATGACAATGGATATAAGAGAAGTTGCGTGTATGAATCCGTCATTCGCTATTATTTGATTACATGCCAATATGTAATGGTATAGAATGTAGATAGAGTATGTGTGACACTTGTTTTGATATTGAAATATGATTCTGATCATGTCTATGAAACCCCAAAATACTCTGCATAGTTGTTATCTGAGCTAGGATTGCACAATGATGTATACCGTGTGTTGGTATCGTGTTAAAACTTAATTTTAGGTTTTCTCTTCGGTCTATATACCGTGTGTTGGTATCGTATCATTATCGTAATTAAGCGAATTGATACTGAACAAATTCCCACCGTAACACGTGGGTAATTTTACTTTTTTTTTTTGTATCTATAGTAAATAATAGTAGTTAAAATGTTTAGGAAGATGTGCCAACTCGTTTTAGCAAATGAGCCAAAACAAACATCTAAAATCACTATATGGTTAGGAAGTCATAGATAGTGAAACCATGGGGCCTTTTAGTACATGAATCGTTGACGTTGACTAACTTTTTTAATTTCCATTCAATGCGTGTTTTGAGCCATTTTGTCACCTTTTCCTTTTCGTTAATAGAAATAATAGAGAAATCTTTTTAGACCCACAGTTGAAAAATGAAACCTTTAGACTAAACTGACAAAATGATAAAATCGCAGAAACTAAAATGGCATTTAACTCTTCTATATATCTATAGTTCATGCTTTGTATCTCCATAAGCTATATATTCAAAATAAAAAATAAAGACACACTAAAAATTATAGTTAATTACACGGATAGTTTTTAAGGTTTATATTGATTTTATAGATGTCCCAAATTCACACTGATGGTCTCCAACTTTGACCTTCCGTAAGTCTAATGTTCCTTACCATGTCGTTAAAAATACCAATTAAGTCCGTGTAAAATGACCAAACTACTCTTAATATGTAAAAAATAAAATAAACAAATTAATTAACTAAAACAAAAGGATTATTTGTATAAACTCTCTATAATTAATTACCCTTAATCTTCTACAACGGCCACCACCTCCCCAAACCACCATCCACCTGTCGGTTCTTGAATTTCCTCCTTAACCTCAAAGCCATCACTATCCATCGTTTTGTTCATCCCTTGCATAATATGTCACTCGTCGGCCACCATCACTCCCCATCACGTCAATGAGTTTCCGGCAAACAGCGAAGGAAACGAGGTGGCTGTTGTGATGTGCATCGGAAAAACAAGCCGAATGTCAAAAAGGAATTCATTGGGACATAACATATACAACCCAAAATATACAATTTCTTTAAAAAATAGAGTTGTTTACACAACATGGATTTATATAACTAATTACATCCCAAATTCTCAACATGAACATGACTAGGTCTTGCTAATGATAATAAGAGATACAACTATTGTTTAACCACAAAAGTCAACATGTTTAGGAATCAAGATCTGGATATACATTGTTGCATTAAATTAAGGCCTAAATATTAACCACATGGAGAAACAAACAAATAACTGCACCAAGCAAATAGGAGACAAATTGATGGGATAAGAACTTTATAAAAACAAGTTTCCATAGAATCAACAAATTGATCTATAATACTAGCATCACGATGATCAATTCAACGTGTCAATTGGAGGGGGGATGAAGGACCAAAACGATCCAAACAACAATGGTGAAATCAGTGGCTCCTCAAGCGGGATATTAGTGGCTCGAGGACGATTATTTAGCTTGACGAACTTAAGTGCAGCACATCCAACCATCATCTTCAGTCTTTTTCGAATACCTACTTCAATCATTCTCTTATTTTAACATAAAAGATCATATAAGTTGTTCCTTGATGAGCTTTGAAATTTTGAGTTTCCCAAAACCTAACAGAACTAGACATACCGAATATGACGACCATAGGAGGTGGTAATAGTTGTTTGTAGGACGTAACGATGGTGAGAGTCAATAGCAGAAGTAGATTGAAGAAAATGAAGTCTGGTTAGTCAGACCTATGGTTATTGCTGTCATATTTTTTTTAATATTAAAAGAGCATAATAGAAGGGTAATTTTGTCATGGCACATATCATAGATTCGTAGTTACCAAATGTATACTACGTGGACCATCCATGTAATTTCAAAAACCCGTGCATATATATATATATATATTTGCAATATCAGCAAACCACATAAATCATCTTTATAATTAACTTTACGAAAAATTATTTGATAAATATTATTATGTTGAACATTAAATATATATAATATGGTTGTGAGCATATATCTTTTAGTAAATTTTAAAGATTTTGGTTCATAACTTACACAACATTCTCGATCCACTAAATACCATTACTTTTTTCTTCAATGACAAATTTGGATCACTGATGAATTATCGGAATATCATCATGCCACCAACAGAATCATTCAATCATATTCATCTTCACTACACATTTTTGTCATACCCAAAAATGTTAATAACCTATTATGCGCACAAAATAACATTACTATAATACACTTTCTAGTGCATTAATTGGTTAAACGTTTTAATCATTTATACAATTATGTATTTAATATGATTTTTTTTAATAATGACACGTTAACCAAGTGAATTAAAGTTGCTACAAGTTCATGTCTTTTTATCTATAGAAAATAGTCCCACAATATTTAAATATAGTAAATTAGATTAAAAAATAGTCACAATATTTAAATATAGTAAAGTAATAGCAAACAATTATATAAAAATAGTCACAATCTTTAAATATAGTAAACTACATCGCATTATCATCCATTATTTGCAAGATTATCCGTCATTATTTTGCAATACTAACGCTTTTGTTAAATAATCTCCTTTTTTTTATATTTGTTTGAAACGTGATAAGTGGTGACTTTATCTAACCGATTAACGAGTTTATCCTCGAAATAAAATATCTCATAACGAAAAAAAATTATCTTCATTTAAAGGAAAAAAAGGGTAATTTCCGTCATTTAATAATTCCCGCGTCAAAATATTTGCATTTTCGAGGTAGATATCAATCAACGAAAGCTGCTGTTTGAACCACTTCGAACCAACCCCGAAACTTCCTATAAAATTCCTTCATTCTCCCTTATTTTACTCCCAATCCAAACCAGTTATACCAGTGCTTTGAAAACCTAATCGAAACAACCGTAAGCTAGTGTTTTGAAAACCGGACCGAACTTCATAACCAACTTCATGTCGTCAGATCCAATCAAGGGCCAATGGCCCGACAACGAACAAGATGCCTCCAAAGCTTACGCTCTAAGCGGCAAAATCATGCTCGCCTCAATGATAACCCTCTTTGTCATCGTTTTCTTCTTGGTCCTCTTCCACCTCTACGCGCGTTGGTATCTCACGCGCCTCCACCGTAACAACGACACCCGCCTTCCCACCCGCCACAACCGGTCCACCGTATCCTTTACTACATCAACAACGATGGCCCACTCGCGTCCGGTTCGAGTGGGCTCAACGCGTCAATATTAAAGTCACTCCCATTATTTGTTTACTCGACCGAAACCGATGTTGTGGATTGTGCTGTCTGTTTGTCGGAGTTTGAAAACGGTGAGTCGGGTCGGGTTTTACCGAATTGTAAACATTGTTTTCACACCGAGTGTATTGATATGTGGTTTTATAATCATTCTACTTGCCCGCTTTGCCGGTGCCCGGTTGAACCGGTAGCTGAACCCGGTTCAAGTGCGGAAGTTATAGAAACGACCTCGGAGGAGGAGGGTAGGAGGAAACGAGTTGATGTTAGAATAGATGTGCCGGTTAACGAGTCGGTGACGGAGAGTGAGTTTAGGCTGACGTCACCGAGTCAGGAGTTTAGGTCTCCGGGAAGTCGGTTACTGTCGTTGAGGAGGATGGTGAACATGAGCCGAGTGTCGCCGGTGGTGTCGCCGTCGTCTGGTGGTGGTGTGGGACCGAGTTGTGTGGTAGTTGGGACTGAGTTGGATGGTGAGTCAGCGAGGCAAGAGTCGGGTCATGAGTTAAATCGGCCGGGTTAAGACGAAATTTGAACAATGTTGAGACAAATACAACCGCTAGATCTGACACGTGGCGCTATTTGAAATGGGGTATTTTAGATGAGGATGTAGAAATATCAAGCCAACCTTTGTATTTACGATAGTTTGTGTAGACACAAAATTATCAAAATCAGAAATTAATTGTTTATTTATTTATTTGATACTATTTTGGATTCATAATATCAAACCGTTAAGGAAACGAATGACGTTATTGATATTGCCAATCCAAACTTTTCAGACCGACAAAATCACAAAATAGTATTTATTTTGAGTTTTGTAATTTGTTTCGAATCTCATACAATTTCATGCGTATAGTTATAGCCGAGGTATGGATGTGAAAAGAATCGGGATGGGGTTGATTTAACAAGGCTTAAAAACGATGCGTTTGGGAACATATCTTCCTCTTATTAGTACGAAGAATCTAATTACTTTAAGAGTTAAATGTTTGGTTGGTCCCTGTGGTTTGCAAATCTTGCAGACTTGGTCTCAGTGGTTCACTAATTACACACTTGGTCTCAGTAGTTTCAAATTTTGCACTTGGGTGGTTCTTACCACTAACCTTTGTTAGATTTCTCAGTTAAGTATACATAAAATGTCTATTATACCCCTCGTCTTCTTATCCTTTCTATCTCTCTGAATAAAAAGCCTTGTCAACCACCCGCAACTACTCTGCTACCACCACCCTCACCCTCGTCGCCTTTCACCGCCATACCACTCAGCCACCACAAAAATAGTGTGTGATGAATATTTAATTTAATATACCTAAACTTTTAAAGATGACAAAATTGGAATCATGTTGCAATCAAGAATTTATAAACAAGTAGGGTTGTAAAAAAGCAGAGTCGAATTGAATTAGGGTGGTACAGGCTTGGCTTGTTTAAAAATAAAATTGAGCAGAGTCGGCTAATTTTTCTTAACGAGCTGGAAAGTTAGGCTTGGGCTCGGCTGTTCAAAAGCTCGAGTCGGCTCGTCTGTTTAAAAAAAGTTTATATTTTTGTATTTTATTTTACACATAATGATATACATATAACCAAAAAAAAACAATAAATAAAATATTATTTGGGCTAATAGAATAGTAATTTTAGGCAAACTACAAATAAAACCAACAAGAAGAGATTCTATGTTACTTACCTTAATATATATATTTTTAAATCAATATTACTAATTAAGACTATAGCTTAATAATCTATTTCTTTCGATAAAAAAATAATTATGTTACTAATTACACAACATTTCTTATTTTACACATAATGATATACATATAACCAAAAAACAATAAATAAAACATTATTTTGGCTAATAGAATAGTAACTTTGGGCAAATTACAAATAAAACGAACAACAAAAAGATTTTATGTTACTTACGTTAATATATATATTTTTAAATCAATATTACTAATTAAGACTATAGCTTAACAATCAATTTTTTCGACAAAAAAATATATTCATGTTACTAATTACACAACATTTCTTAAATATATTAGAATATACACGCACACACATATATAATTGGGGGTTTAGTTTGAACGAGCCAAACGAGTGAGCCACGAATCGAACCTACCTTGGCTCGGGCTCAACTTGCTTACAAACCGACCGAGCCGAGCTAGCTCGTTTAAAACGAGCTTTTTTCGAACTTTTTTCAAGCGAGCCTCGAGGCACGGGCTTTTTGAACTGCCCAAGAACTATGACAGGTTTTTAGGTATCAGATTAGATATAGGATTAGTTTAAAAAAAAATTATAGGGTTGGGATACGATATGGGATTAGTTGTAAAATTTACTGCTAGTATTGAACGGGTATAAGATTAAGTGATGTATCCGTTTACCTGAAAACACATACATGTCATGCTTTGCTGAGACGTTATTTGTTGATATTTTTGTTAACATATTCATTACGTATTTGCATTTCACATTGAAGAGGCCACGATGATGATTGTTGTAGTGGTAGTGGGTGGTGGTGGTGGTTTGTAGATCCAATCTATATATTGGTTAGGTAATGTAGATGTCAGTTGTGTTGTTGGGGATTTTCTCTACACCCTTTGCAATTACGATTGCAGCCATGGTATATTTGGGCGAAAGTGAATTTCGTTGTTACGATTCTGAGTCTTTGTTCATATTATTTTTTTTTATTTTGCCTTATATTTTGCTTTTGATTTGTATAAGAATTTTGTTTTGGGGCTGATCATATGTAGTTTGTATGCAAATTAGATCGAAAAACATGACAATTCTCATTGGTGGAAGTTTGTAAGTACTCTTTTGGTTGATATTTGGTTACCTGGTCGAGGATGGTGAGGGCAACCTCAATTTCCAAGAGACGAATTTCACATCTGTTATTCTTTTTTTTGCTACTTAAATTGTATCGAACTTGTTGTTTACATTTGGTTTTAATCTTTTGTCTGCAACCTTTAAACAAGTGAATTATATCAAACTCACTATACGGTTCCTAACCTACCCAATTCCTGACTTTGTTGACCAAACCCAGAACCGGTTCCTAACGATTGCAGGTTATAAAAAGCCATGTTTTGTGCATCTCTATCATCCTAATCCCCTTCAATCTTGTAGTGTCACGTCACTCGCTTCATCCACTACCATAAACTACTCAATTTTATGGCATAACCCTAAACTATCCTTTTTTTTATAAATAATTTATGTTTTTAAAATTAAATTAAGTTCTTGTTTTATAAAAAAATAGAAAACCTTAAAATATATAAAGGCTATTTAGAAAACTAAAAACAAAAATGAATTTTCATGACAAACAAACAAGCATTTCCATAAAGATAGAAAACAAAATAAAGGCTATTAAGAAAAAACAAAAACATAAAAATAGAAAACCTGCATCATCTTCTTCAACCAATAGTCCATTTCATTTATTTGTATTACTATTCTTTATTGATGTATCAGTTTGTATTCTCTCTTTTATTTATATATAGTCTGCATCTCCTCCTTTGATCTTCCCTCTCCCCACCCATTTCCTTCAATCTTCCACTGCTTCCCCTCTCTCTCTTCCCAAAATTTCTAATCAGCCATAGCCTCATCATCGACCACTGAACACAATCTTCCACATGCTGACAATCAAACTCAACTCTGCAAACTATCTAGTGTGGAGACACCACATGCTTCCAATCCTTGCATCTCAAGACTTGATTCCTCATATCGATGGCTCTTCTTCTCCTCCTGTTGCTGATATTATCCAGGAAAACAAGCATGTTCCGAACCCAGATCTGCCTAAATGGCAGGCAAACGACCAGAAGGCGATATTAATTCTCATGCGAGTCTTACTCAGAACCTCAAAGACCAACTCCGTCAAATCTCGAAAGGCACTCAGTCGGTGTCCGAATTTGGAAGAAAATTTAAGAATCTATGTGACCAACTTGCTGCTGTTGGCCATCCGGTTCCTGACATGGACAAAACCCATTGGTTCCTCTGTGGTCTCGGTGCCGCTATTCGTGCCACGAAACCTCCTCCGGTGTTTCGCGATCTTCTTACATCTCTCTCCATGCCCATCTCCATCATCTTAAACTCATCTCCATCTTCATACCCAATCTCCATCACCAACAAGCCTGCTTTAATCAAAACCCCAAAGCCCCAAAAACCCCAAAAATCAATGACCCTGGTCGATAAGTATCGTCTGGGTATGATACCCGCCCAATGCTTCCCGTCAGACCAACAATAGTGTATCCGTGCGGGTAGCACCTAACCGAGCGCAAATTGGGTGGTGGCCCGGGTCCCCTTACCTATATTAATCGTTAGGCGGTTATGCCTTTATTTCTTTCTCACTTCTTCTTCCTCGTCACTTACAAACACAATAAGTTCTGAGTAAGAAATACAACAATTGCGATTTAAGCAAGTATCTTTTTTATCTGTGGATGATTACTAGTTCATAGGGGTTGGGCGTTAAAATTTTTTGGAGTTCCTCAGGACAAAATCGCATGTATTCCAAACAAAAATTAAAATTCATGTGGTGCGGCCGACTCCCATCGCCTACCCCCTACGTCTGCCCATGCAAATGACCTATATATATGTTACTTTTGTTGTATGTATAACGTATTATCCTCCGTTTTATATTATAAATGAATGAATTATCTATCTGATTGTACGAATAACGAACTTTAATCTTTTTGATATGAACCGTTTGGCCTGCAGATGTGACTTATTTTGATTTTCCCATTAAGATGTTCGTTTCTAAATCATGATACATTTTTTAGCCTAAGTTGATGAAAAAATTTTTATTTGGGTTTGCATGTTTATTGTTTTTTATTTTCTAAAGTTTGCTAGTTTTGTGTCTTGAGGTGTATAAGTTGATCCTTGGAAAATATACATAAGTTTTGAAAGTATTAGGATCATGTATAATTGTATTTATGGAGACATATGGATCAATCCTAGAGGAAGAAATATTCATCCCAACCACATTCTTAGACATCTTTATGAAACTCATATGTTATAATCTTCTTTGATGAGGTTTTTTTACCAACATGTTTGAACACCATCCGGGTAAGAACCCTAGTGATGTTTATTTCAAATTAATCGTTCTAAATCTCAATCTAGTGGATATATGGTGTGAAGAGGATGAAGATGAAGTTGTTGAAAGGGGATGAAGATCGCTGACAAGTGGTCGACGGCTGTGGTGGATTCTCAAGTCGACGATATAGACACCTATACACCGACATCGTCATTACACCCATGCTAAATCACCATCGCCCCTCTAATGGGTGGATATTAGCTACAATGAAGTACAGAAATATAGTTGCACTACCATTACTCATTTTCAACGTTGTCTTTTTGTATGAGTTCATGGAAATTGACAAGATTTCCGTGTATAATTCGATGTTGATATTTTGATTTTGTCTTTGAAACTGAAGCAATTTCTTATTGATTTAATATATTCAATGTGTAGTTGATATATGATTTCCATCATTTGGTTTGTAGTAATGTTTAATTGTCGCAAATTTGTGTGTGGGTGTTGGTGGTGGGGGCACAAACGCAATTTAATTTGTGTTCATCGAAGCTTGCTTATATTCACGAATGTTATTTTTTATTGGTTACCTAGAATTCACAAATGAACACACCCAAACACAAACGCGTTCATTTTGTTTCCAACCCTATGTCACGAGGTTAGTTTTCGACCCCCGTGTGGCGTCCTCAAGTCCCTGGGGACAAGCCAATCCATTCCGCTTCTTTGTGTCGGTCACTGGTTTCATCCTGCCTTGGACTCATCAAGAGAGCGACACCAACTCTCGACCAGTTGTGTGTTCGTCGTAGATGCGACTAAGCACATACATCTCTTCATTGACACCGACTCCATACCCCGATAAAGTCTCAGACTAGCCAGTAACCCAAACGTTCAAACACAGCCCATAGCATCTCGATCTTCAAATATTTGGAAATTGACACCTAGCTATCATTGAAATCAAAGAAAAAAGTGAAAAGAGCTCCTTATGATATACTTAAGGGACCAATCATACAATCATCAAACCCTTAAGACTTTCAGACCAAAACGACTCTCTTTCGGTGCACAGACGGAGCGAATCCAATAATCAAATCTCATTCCAAATCTGAGCTGGTCTCCGGTGATCCATCATAATTCCGTCGTAACTCGGCGGCATAGCGTCCGGCTTCCATCCGGCGGCACTACCTCAGGTACACCTGTGCAGATCCAGATCTCATTCATTTTCTCCGATCTGTTTATTTTACTTTCATAATTTCATATTTCACATCATTTGAACAAAAATCAGATCCTGTAAACCCTAACTATGAGTTCGAACTACGGAAAATCACAATCTGGATCTCTGAACAGCTTTGATTTCGATATCGGAATCAATTCGAATCGATCTAAGCCTCTTAATGCTCAAAACAACAACAATAATAATAATTATAATAATACCCACACGCAACCTAAACCTAACACGACGACGCCGTATTGGCAACCGAATAAACCGTCATGGACGCACCAACCGGCTGCTCCTACACAGTCTTCGACTCTGGGCGGGTCACTGAACGGGCCTACATCTATGGTGGGAGATATTTCTGGAAGGAGCTGGGCCGCATCGGCACCGCAGCGTAATTCGAATACCGCTGGTAGTAATATTGGAATTGGTGGTAAGAATCCTAATTTGTTTGGTGATTTGCTTGGGTCAAATTTGGGGGTAGGTAAGGGGAGCGGTGGGAATGTTCCGTTGAAGAATGCTACGCCTGTTTCATCGGGAACAGCGAGTAAAAGTGCGTATTCGATGGGCGGTATGGCTGATTCGTTGCCTAAGTTTGGGAATACCGGGAGTAGTGGTGGTGTTGGTGGTGGTGGTTGGGGTTCTTCGCAAGGTTTTGGGAATTATAATACGAGTGGTTATGGTAGTAAGAGTCAAAATCTTGGAGGTCCGTCAATGAAAAGTTCAAGCGTAAGTGGAGGTGGAGTTGGAGGGGGGATGAATTCGAACAAGGATCCGTTTGGATCGTTGGTTGATTTCAGCTCTAAGCCGGCTGCTGGTATGAAAGCTGGGAATAGTTCGACTGCGCCGAAAACGTCAGGGGATGATGTGTTTGGTACCTTTCAAAATGCATCAAAACCTAGTGCTAGTTCTTTCTCAAGTAACAACACTAGTTTTACGGGCTTGGGGATTGGTTCTCAAGCGAAATTGGATGATTTTGGGTTTGGCCAACCGCCTGTACAGTCGTCGGGCATGGGTTCACAATCAAAATGGATGATTTTGGTTTTGGCCAACCGCCTGTTCAATCATCGGGCATTGGTTCTCAATTGAAGATGGATGATTTTGGTTTTGGCGGTATGCAAAGTCAGCCACAGGTTCAATCATCAGGAGGAAATGATTTCGATATGCTATTCTCTTCATCTTCAGCTTCAGGTGCTAACACTTCAAAGGATTCAGAAGCTTTTGTTAACCAGCAGTTTGCAGGGGCTGAAGATTGGGGTTTTGAATCTGATATTGGCGGCGGAGGTGGTGACGTCGGCGGAACTACTGAACTCGAAGGGCTTCCTCCACCACCTGCCGGTGTGACATCATCATTGGCGAAGAGCAAGGGTATGGATAATTACAAAGCGGGGCAATACCCTGATGCGATAAAGTGGCTCTCGTGGGCAGTAATTCTTTTGGAAAAAGCTGGTGATAACGCTGGCACTACGGAAGTTTTGTCATCTAGGGCTTCATGTTACAAAGAAGTTGGGGAATACAAGAAGGCAGTTGCTGACTGTTCAAAGGTACAATTCCTATTTCTTCCTTTTGAATTTGTTTGCAATCATATATATATATATATGTTAATTGTTATAGTTAGAGGATCTTAATGTAATCTTATTTCTCAGTTGTAACCATAGCTGTCAATAGCGATCGCTATGGTCGCTATAGCGAATAGCGTATAGGTCGAAGGTCGCTACAGGGTATGTAGCCATAAATAGCATGATTTCAGATTTTTTTTTTAAATATAAATAGCTATTGAATATGGCTATAAAATAGTTGGATTTTAGGTTTTTGTTAAATATACATGTAAAACAGCGTATAGACCACGGTATTTTCATACAATATACATATTATTTTAAAAAAAAATTTTTCTAGTGTATTGCTATTCGCTATGTAGCATGTAGTACCTTATCGCTATTGTCGCTATTCGCCATTAACAACTATGGTTGATTGGTTGTAACTAAAAACATCAAGATGGAATACAAGTTTACCCCAATTACTTTACTCTGGTCAACATCAAATATTTGACAAAAACAATCAATCAATCAATCATACCCAGTGTAATCCCACGCATGGCAAAAGCTATGTGTAGGGTCTGGGGAGGGTGGGATGTAGGCACGCCTTACCCCTATCTTTAAGGATAGAGAGACTGCTTCCAATGAGACCCCCAGCTCCAAAACAATATCCATATATAAAAGTAAAATAACAACAAATAAATGAATGTAGCTATTACTCACGACAAAGAAAAATGCATCCAGTACTAAAATGCACAATATGAACGTATAGCACATCACATATGACCACACAAATAACAAATACCATGCAAAGGCCATCAAATAATAGAAACGCTAAGGACCTAAGACAAGAATCTAAAAAAAGTGTGGCATTCTCCTAGAAGTCCTTAACCTTAATTCTATGCCTCCAAGAGTTCCTATCCTCGACCATGTCCTCAGAGAGATGCAAGTCTAACAGATCCACCCTAATGCGTTCCTCCCAAGTCAGTTTTGGCCTGCCTCTACTCCTCCTCCCCTCCACAGTGAGAGCTTCCACGGTTCTAACTGTGGCCGTCAACTGTCTCCTCCTAACATGCCCAAACCATCTTAACCTTCCTTCCTTCATCTTATCTACTATACTTGCGACACCTAATCTATTCCTAAATATGTCATTTCTTATCCTATCCCAACTAGGGTAACAAATAACAAATACCATGCAAAGGCCATCAAATATTTGACAGAAACAGATAAACCCATAATAAATAAGCACAAGTTAACCTCGTTACATATTTTGTGCAGGTGCTGGAGCAAGATGGTAAAAACGTTTCAGTTCTTGTACAACGTGCACTGTTGTATGAGAGCATGGAGAAATATAAGCTCGGAGCTGAAGACCTCAGAAGCGTTATGAACATTGATCCTGGAAACAGGGTTGCAAGAAGTACCATACACCGCCTCAACAAATTGGCCGGCTAAACGAGTTTTAAAATGAGTATTGTCACGTACCTTTTCTTTTATTTGTGTTCAGGAGCTTCAGTATTATATTCCCTTTAATATCAAATTTATGAGTAATACTTGCTGATTGTTATTTCATGCCTGCGGGTTCTAGTGTTTTACAAAGTTTAAAGAGTGTTGTATTCATGGTCTTTTGTTGCATAATAGTTTTTTTGTGGCTTGTATCGACTGTATAACGACTTGTTTTTGCAAGTTTTTTGTTTTCATATTATACATATTTAACTTGTAATTGTTACAAAATTTTATTTACTTTTAGGCCCTTATAGCATACGTACTAAAACTACGACTGAACTGGGACATAGTGCCTATGTTCAACCTGGTTTTCAGTTCAGATTTTCTCATAGGCAGTTTGCGATCTGGTTAGTGGTTTCAAATCGATACCAGGCGAATCAATATGGTTTCTGGTTCCACTCTTATTTTTTCATTGCGGTCCAATATGGCTGGGTTCGATGCACATCTCTTTGAAAACAGGACTTCAGTTGACAAACATGATCAAAACTGGATTTAGAGATATGCGTGTGACTTGAACTAGATTTTGGATCTACCAAGTGATAGATATATCCATGGGGTGTTGAGATCTACGGCGTACATTATTCAACGACCCAACGCATGTTGGGTCGAGTAAATAGATTTGACTCAAGTTAAATTGCAATCAAGTCTATTTCAAACGAGTTATTTTGACATCATATACTATTAGTATTACATAAAGTTACATAAATTAGTTATGTAATTTACTCCGATAGTAATAGTAATATTAGTGATAAATCTGTAGTATCATAACTCAGTTACACTTACATGTAGTCACATAATGGGTGTGAGTGTAATCACATGATGGGGTTGTTCCATTAACTTAAACCACAATGATAATACGAGCAAATGGAATTGGGCTTAATTCTTAATAACTTGTTAATGGAGTAATGGGTTTATATTTGTTCATATTTCGTTTATTTACTTTTTAACAAGTGAAAAGTTTCTAAATAAAAAACTCGAAATTACTTTTGTTGTTGTCAATGTTCACATTTTTTATGCGTCGGTCTAAAATATTCATAGGTGTAGCTCGGGTTTTGATTACATATATTGTACATGTGAAAAATTCATTGGTGTCGGGTGGCACCCAAACCTTTTTACTAGGTCCGTCCATGCTCCTAAGATCCAAACTGCATGTAAATAAACAAGTTAGAAGGAGAAGGTGGACGAAACTCTAAAAACACTCTCAAATGCTCAAGTCAGTTATTTATACAAGATAAGCATATGTATATAAGCATATTCACACACACACGTGTAAAGGATGAGAAATGAGGGCCTTGGTAGGCAAGGAGGGTGAAGAAGTAGGTCTTCCAACAGAAAGAGAGATCATCCAAGTAGTACAATAGTTGGTATTGTCTATCGCATATGTGATGAAATACATGTAAAGAGTGAGAGAGAGAAACAAAAAACTCTGAAACAAAAAGTTTCTTTTTTTTTCTTTTGGTGCCATCTGATCGAATTCAAGTTTTTCCTTTTACTTCTATTTTCTTGGTTCAAGAGTGTTGATCAAGGGTGTTAAATTAGAGTTGTATCTTTTGATTCACTTGTGTAAACGACCTCAGGTTTAACAAGTAGTATCAGAGCCACGGTTTTGAGAGTCGATTCCGAAGAGAAGGATCAGCCCCCGACGGTGGTGACAGTCAAAAGAAGATTTTCTTGGATTTGAAGCAAAACTCTGTTCTGGTGCTTGGTCGCTTGGAGGTTGCTTTATTGTTTTGTAAGTCAAAACAAAAATAAAGAAAGGTAATTCCTTGGTTCCTCCATTCAAGAATTAATTTAAAGACTTGTGAATCAGTTCCGAACAATTTACGTATTGCAATTGTGGTGGTGGTTAGTCAAACCCTCAATTGGTAAATCGCTTTTATCATGGAAAGTGGAAAACAAGTCTAAAAAGAGTATTGGTGGATTTAATTCATATGTAATAGTGAAGTGGGTCTGTGCATGGATATGGTAAACTAATTACCATGGTTTAATGGTGGTTGAATGCATTCATCAGAAAAGAAATAGTCAAAGTCGGTGATTTCTTGGAGTTGTTAAAAATAGGTCTAGATGAAAAGATGCATGGGTTAAATTGAATACATGTAGTTTCTATGGGATTTATGTGGTTATGGTTAGCCGGTGTCGTAGGGAAGTACCGTTTGAGATAACAGGTGATGACCGGTGATCAGTTTAGCGATGGTTTTTTCAGGTGATTTTGAAACTAGAAAAACAAGTGTGTCGCGAAAGAAACGAAAAAGCGGGAAGCTAACAAATTCGCCTGACAATATAGGCTCGTATTATGTTGAAGGTGACCATCTGTTTCCGATCGAAGGTGTCTAGGTACCGATCGCAGTAAGTTTCCGATCGCAGGAGTTTAGAATCCGATCACAGTGAAGAACCAGTCAAAGATTGACAAGCCAAAGATGACACGTCAACAAAGTCGTTGTGGGGGTGATGTTCCGCAAGTGTCTACTGGCAATCACATGTGTTCGTCGAGTTGAAGGCAATTTGAATTGTTTACCCTTCTCTCGATTAAAAATTCTCTCAGTTAAAATCTCTCTCGGTTATCAAGATTAGTCGGTTTGCCATTACCGTGTGTCGGTGTAATCTCCGTGTGTCGGGGTAGTAACTTGAACAAAAGAAGAAGACTCGCTCAAAGGCAGTGGTAAACGATCTCGAATAGATCTTGGTGAACCCTTTGATTCAATTCGGTTGAAGGCAGTTGACAAGTTATCCCTTCTTCCTAGTTGATCGAGTTATGGTATTGGTCAAGTTCTAATGTTCGACTGAAGTGGGTTTGAAGGATAGTTGGAGTGCTACCTGAAAAGTGTTCGAGGGCCTCTTGAAATCCTATCAAAGAGGGTCACATAGTCCGTGATTACCAATCGAATCCCGATGAAGAGGTGATTTTAGCTCATAGACAAAGCGTGTGTCGCTCAAGCTCTTTAGCTTTGACTACCGGAAGAAGTAATGTTCCCGGTAATGACGTTGTAACCAATGACGATAAAGGTAGTGTGTCTACTGAAGATGTCAATGGAGATAATGTGTTTGCCGAATATTGTGTGGTAGATCGAGACAAAATGAGTCAAGATTGATAGAGAGACTTATGGAAGTTGATGTTGAGAGGGAGTGATAAAATTACAACATCAACTAGGGAGGTGCTCCGAAAGAGATCTAAAGTCGAAGGACTAAACGAGTAAAATAATAATTAAAGTTATTTAATTATTATTTGATTTATCTATTAGTATTGTTTAGTATTTGAGTTAGAGTAGAAATAGATTTCGTATTAGTCTAGGATGTTTAGTTATAAGTATTGAGTCTTTGTAATCAAGTTTAAAAAGTTCACAACAATTAATAGAAGAAATTTGTGAATCTCGTTCGTGTTCATCTCTCTGATCCTGTACCCAGATTCAACATGAAATACATGTAAAGAGTGAGAGAGAGAAACAAAAAACTCTAAAAGAAGTCTAATATTGGCTGGTTTTGACCCACCAAGCTAACACTATATTATATCATACTTATAGACTTAACCCAGGTAAGAACATTATCAACCCCCAATTTGATGCGGTGTAGTTATAATTAGGTTGGAATGGTTTGATAGAGTTGCACGTATCTAGAAGTGAGGAGATAAAAGGAGAGAGGACTAGGATTGTTTGGGCATGTGAGGAGGAGGTAGATCACAACGTCAAATAGAGAAGTGAAAACCCTCTCTATTGAGGAGATGAGGGATAGAGGCAAGCACAAACTGATTTGAGATAAGCGGATTCAAATTTTTCGATAGAGTAGCACCGCTTTGATGACATGGTCCAGGATAGGAGGTCGTGGAGACGTAGAATTAAGGTTAAAGACTTTTAACTTAGGGTAGAGTTGTGTCTTAGCTTTGTCTTAGAGGCTTAGATTGGTTTACACTTTAGGTGAACTTTGCATGTAATTATCTTCTTGTGTTTATGTCTATATGTTGTTTTATCATGTTAGAGCATTCACGCCAACTTCTCTATCCCTATATTACATTAAAACTCGCTACATTTTTTTGTCATATTCAATTAAATAGTATTTTTATACCTTTATCATCATCATTTTTCTCCCCTCCACTCATAACCATCTTCAGAAAATATTAAAAAATAAATGCGACGGAACAGTGTCTCCCAAAATACATAGATAAACATTAATATTTTCTCTCTCATCCATTCTCAACTGCTCACAATCACATCCTAAAATACGCAAACACATTCACATATATATGCAGAAACTGTTGTGAATGCTCTTATATCCGTTTTTATATTTCCTATGTTACTATGTCACCACTCCTTTTGTTAGTGGTAGCTTTATGTTTCTATTATATTTTGTTCTATTTGTTTGCCCATTATCTATTTGGAGTAAGGGGTCTCTCTAGAAGTAATATATATCTATTCGATTTGTGTACTTCTCACTATCCTTCTATTTTACAAATAACTTTGTTGTACGTTTGATTTATTATTAACTAGGTCACACTAAACTTATATATCAGAAATATTTCAAAACTTAATAAAATGTAACTTCTAGTGGCATTATAACTATTTTTTTCTTGGATCTTTCGTAAGCTTTTGTAATGGAAATGTGATTTTACTCCAAATTAAATAATGCCACTCTATAGAAGAAATTGTCACTCCTTTCGTCACGAAAGGGAATCTTTTCTAGAGTAAAAATGGATTTGAAAGCTACTTTGGTTTGCAATTTTTTGTTTGTCATCTATGAAAAAGAAAAAAAAAATAATTTGAACACAAAATTTGCTATATGTAGAAGTTGGCGATGAATTTTTAGTAAGTAGTTATAGATCAGAAACTTCATCTATATTTTAGATCATTAGATCATGTATAATGGCATTATAGGAGTGTGAAAAAGTTTGATAATGTCATTACACCATTCCCGTGAGCATTATAGAGGCATGATAAAGGAGGAACGTTTCTATAATAATGTCCAATGAAGAGGAAAAACATGGAAAGTAATGAATAAAAGGGCATTAACAGGCGTGAAGTGGCTTGATAATGCCCCCAATACCACCCCCGTGGGCATCATATGGGCATGAAGAGGAAGGGACATTTCTAGTATAATGCCCAATGAAGATAACAAAACTGGAAAGTAATGATGGAATGAGGGCATTAAGGGAGGTTAACCATTACACATATTTTTAAAGGACGTTATAACGTTGATGTGGCCGAAAATGCCCCTTAGAGGACATTAACCATTACGTATGGCCTTAAGGGGCATTAATCATTACGAATGGTCTTATAGGGGCGTGAAGGATTTGATAACGCCTCAACACCATCCCCTTGGGTATTACAGGGACATAAAGATGGAGATATATTTTTAGAGTAATGCCCAAAGAGAAGAAAAAATAGAAAGTGATATATGAAATATGCATTAACCGTTATACATTTTTTAATATGTGTTATAATGGTGATATAGCAAAAAAAAATGTCCATTATAGAGCGTTAAGCATCAGGCATGGTCATGTTTAAAGTGTAAGTTACAATTTGTAGCCTAAATTACCCTAAGTCACTCTATCTCAACTTCAAATTTTTGATATCATCGCCACCAGTTGTTACAATTTGTAGCCTAAATCCCTCCACCTCATTACCCTAGCTCCTAATCTTATCATCTCATGCTTCATCTTTGATAAGCTGCATCTCAGCTAAGAACCGATTGTTGCGCCTAATCTCTGTACATTTTTGGGTTTCATCGCCCTTGGTTCCAACATTGCTATTCTTCAAGAGGGTTTGAAATCTAGGTTGGGTCAAGCTGAAGATTCACTCCATCTTAATAAACATTCTCTTGATCTCATTTCACTCCAATCTAAAGAAGGCGTCATTGTCATGTGAGTAAATTGACATCTTTCTAGAATGCCCACCAGTTGTTTGCTAAAATGTTTTAATGAATTTCGTTATTTTTCATAAAATTGTGATTTTATATGTAACTAAATACGTCTCATCATTATGCTTGCTATGAACCATATTTTTTTTAATAATTTCTATAAATAGTTAAATATCATCATGAAATTAATTACTGATGTTTATGTTTATATATCTCTCTGATTGCCTTAATTCAAGTTGAAAAATAGAATTCTCCATACACCTCATTTCTGTTGGTTTTGTAAATTGAAAAAACTATTATACTTTTGTAGGATCGAGTACACACAAATACGAATACGAACACAAAGATTTACATCGTTCTATCTAAACAGAGGCGGCGGTCCTGAGGATTCAGGTGTCTCGGCCGAACCAGAAAAATATGTCTTTACCCTTAGGTCTTAGAAACTTAAATAATGTAAATTATTATTTTTTTAAACAACTATTAAAGTTATAGCAGTAAACAGTTTTTCGCATCTATATATAACCGAGAATTTTTAAAATTTTTGTGTCCCTAGAAAAAACGTGCCCCGGCCGGGCGCCCACACTACCCCTCCTTAGAGCCTTCCCTGAATCTAAATGACATACGTTTACGGGTAACTAGCATATTCTTTATTGAGGTGTTAAACAAATTACAAGTACATCAAATATATTTATAGGGACTAATTATTGCTTAGCAAACTTACTCCTCAAGTTAAACTCATATAGGGCTCATAAGGCCTACGAACCCAACAACTCCTTCCCTATTTTTTTTTTTCAAAATTGTATCATAAATTACAATGATGCATACATTTTTTTTTGTAAAGGGCTTTGCTCTAAAATATTACACATGAGGTCCCCCGAAACAGGCTTCGGAACCAACTAAATAGAGGACCTAGACAAAGAAACAATACAATGTATACTATCCCTCTATACTCTTGAGAATGGACCCAAATCCAAATATTGTGAATCAAGCAAAATGTCTTGCACGGATTGTGGCCATATCGCGCTATGATAATTAAGAAACTAACGAAGATTGATCGATGTCTATTACATGCATCCATTGTACCTTAATTGTCCAATAATACGTCATCATTTTTCTAAACACACTACTATGATATTTTATCGGTTCAAGGTTATATTGAGCTAAAACGGGAAAAATAATAACACCTATGACAACACAAGATGCAAATAATGGAAAGAAAAGTCGTATTTCTTTTTAATGTCATGACTTTCAAAACAAATAAAGATGGTTAACAAGTTGTGGGTGGGGTTTACCGAGATGGACTAGCATGTAAAGACAAAGAGAGAAGAAACCCTAAGGAAGAAAATTATGAAGGAAAGAGGCACCATTCTAGACTTTTGGTGGCCACCATAGCTATACGTTTGACTCACAAGACAATGGTATGTTCCAATTGGATTTAGATAATTAATTAGAACGGGGTTAAAGGAGACCAGAAGCAAATAAAGAGAAATTACACTAATTCGTGTTCTTTCATTCATCCTATTATTAACCAAACTACTAGTGGCTATATATAGCCTTACATGAAATTACCGAATGAAAACTAAAGCAACGAATACTACATGATTATGAAGCTCAAGTATGCCCTATCACCCGTAATCATACAAACAACTTTTTGGATTTTACTTACAGTTAAAAAACATGTTACATTGACCATATAATACTCGTGAACATCGTACACACTTAACCTATATACCATAAGATAATTACGTTTATTTTTTTGCATGACTTGACTAAGGTCGTCAATAATATAGTTACTCAATTTAACTTTCTTGAGGTATGTATTTGTAGTTTTGAACATACCACACAACTTTCTTAAATATGCTTATGACCTAATTTGATTATAAGGATTTCTTTCCTAAAATCACATAAGGACCTCATGAGAATATTATTATTTAGTTACATGAATTTTCCATATACACCCTTAACCTCATTCGGTTAAGTAGAAGAAACAAAAACTAAAATACTTCACATAACGGGTATGTGTGAGGAGTATTAGTTAAAAAATAAAACCCTAGAGGAAGTAGTTAGTTTGTCAAATGTGAATATAACGGGTACGTTTGATGAGTTTTAGTTAAAAGATAAAACCCTTGAGGGAGTAGTTAGTGTGTCAAATGTGAATATAAGAGAGACTATTTTCATACATGGTAAATTTTAGTTAGCATTTTTTACAAATCTTAAATGCAATGACGGTTGTTTATTTAGGGTTGTTTCACACTTAATGGTTCAGCTGTTTGTTATATTTGAATGGTTCAGATAATTATCTCTGAGTGGTCAAAAATTATACTGAGTCTGAATGGTTAAGACCTCTAATATGAATTGGTCAGACATTTGCCTCTGAACAGTTAAACATTATATTGACTTTTAATGGTTCAGACATTTTACCAGTTCAGTACTTAATGATTCAAACCTTTACTTTAATACTTAACCAATCAACCTCTTATTTTCTACCTCAGCTCATAATTTGAAAACAAATATAACAATACTAAAGATTCAAATTAGTGGATTCTTATGCAAATTGGTCTAAACTTTAATATACCTTTTTTTTAATATTACATCCAATTATATTATATTACTATAAATTGTCATTTAGTCCTTTTAATTATTAGGCGTGTGGCATGTTGATTATTATTTATAAAATAACCATATAAAATATACAATAAAACAATATATAATCAATTGGCGTGTGGCAGCACATCCCAAAGCGTTAGTTTAGTGACACTTTTTCAAACGCTTCTCCGTGTTGAATTTTCCAAACTTCCAGAAATTTTGATTTTTTTTTATTTTCACATTAAAATGAAAATACTATATCATACCTATTAAATTTCACAAACATCAATAAGACTATTGATACAATTTCAAGGATGAGATTCAAGTTAACCTTGTCTAAAGGATAAAGAGACTGCTTATAAAAAGACACCTAACTATAGTGCTTGGTAGCCTTGATTATCGAGTGTTATATGTTAGTTGGTTGGTTGTTGAGATTGAGTCTTACACTCTCATGGTCCAAATCTAGCATTTCCCAAACCTATGGTGGATATGCGTCACACGACATGGAGGAAACCCGTAAACAATTGTGCGTGTTGGAGTGTCGGACCACCATGGTGCCCTTCCACAATTAAAGTCGGTACTAGATTAATAAACAATATATTTGAGTTTAACGTTATTGCATGGGCTGTGTCTATAGTGTAAGGTTTAAATAGGAATAAAATATTATGTAAGAAGAATAACAATAAGTTTAAACCAATGGGAATACTCTATTTGATATTTGGATTTAGTGTTATCGTAAGAATGTAAAGGTAAAGTTACATAATTAATTAATTTATTGTATTTTCTAAAATTAGCTAACTAAATTAAACTAATAACTCATTTTCAAAATATACTTCTTCAAAACAAACCTAGTTTACAGCGAATGATAAATCTCCATATGATGTGTAGGTTAAAATGTAACATAAACATATGACGAATTTTGATATGTAATGTGTACATTATATGTATGATAAGTTTTAATTTATGTGAGATAAAATGTTTTTTACTAATTAATTAGAGAGGAAAAGATAAAATATTTATCATTGTATTTGTATATATGTATCTACATACTAAAAAGACTAACTCATATAAATAATAAATATTGTAAATAAAATACATTAAACATCTAGAACCCCTATTAATACACTCTATCAAGACTCATTTGTCAACTTTCTACTTTAGTTTCACTCCTCTTTCTTCATTCTGTGTTACTTCCTCTCTTCAAAACAACAAATATGTGCGGTAGAGATGTCATACCAGAAGTTGATCCGATCGTAGAACGAAGCCGGATGGTGGCTGCCGGTGATCTCTGGAATGAATTCAACTCCTGCACTCCCGTCGGCTGGGATATCGAGCCGTGATTGGTAATTAACTTCGCTAGAAATGGTGACTCCACTCCAAATCTCAAGCAAGGTGAATTAATTAGTTTAGATGATTAGTTTTAATGAATATGATGTTTGGCTAGATATAAGTTAAATAGACTCACTAAATAACTTGATAATTTGTTTTTTTCCCTTTCTACTTTTGGTATATGGTTAACATGACGTTTCGTATATATATTGCCCTATCGGTTAGGCTAATTTATATTGAGTAATATGGTTGTTTATAAGGCCATATGTAATACCCAAGAGGGGATGATAAAACTGCATCGCGTAGACGATGCAGACATAAGGGGTTTCTTTCACACTCACTAAACATATGTAATGTTTAAGGGGTTAGAGATGAGTGTCTTTTTCTATTTTTAGTGCATTTTGTTAGTTATTCTTATATAAGTAATATTAGTTATTTTTAAACTCAAGTGAGAGGGGACAATAAAAGTGTGTTGTGTAGGCGTTAGGTAGGTGTTTATCTCCAAAAATACTTTTATAAAAACAAGTGTATCAATGAGATTGGCTCACCCAGGCTTAGGTTTAGGCCCACGTCCGTGACGGTGGTCACAAAAGTGATCAACAAATCCCTCCTCATGCTCACTTACTCACACTCATGTAACATTTCACATAGTAACACTAAATTTATTCATAACCCACAGATGAAATCTAAACTGTTTTTTTATCGCTTGCTTATATTCTGTAATTTTCACAAAAAAATACATAGAATATATATATATATATATAAAAAACTAATAAACTAATTTGTTCATTTGTTTTTAATATTGTAGTATTTATCTATACATGTGTAGATAATATAATCTACGTATGTGTAGGTTATACATAGTGGAAAGATTTTTTGCGAAAAAGTTAACGTGAGAAAGAGAAAAAACATAAGATTTAAAAAGAATGAGTGAGAATAAGTAAGAGTAAACTATACATGTATACCATTTTGTGTTACTTGTAGTTTTTTAAAAGTAGTAAAAACGAATAGTTTATTTTCAAAAATTTATACTTTTTTCAATTCTCATTGGTGTGTATGAATAATTCTTATTTTAGTTAAAAACCTAAAGAATATGAACAAGTGATTCCTTGTGGTCTATACAAAATCATATTTAGTTGGATGGTTGCAATTATAAATGTTATTTGTTTCATGAATGAACCAAAACTTATGAGTTGTGTTTATTTTTTCAGTATGCATGAATCAGACTCAAAAGCCTATAAACAAAACAACTAAACCCCGGAAGAATCTCTACCGAGGGATCCGCAGGCGATTATGGGGCAGATGGGCTGCTGAAATACGCGACCCACAACAGGGCGCTCGTCTATGGCTCGGGACATACAACACGGCCGAAGAAGCCGCCATACGTATCCGAGGCAATAAGGCCAGGCTCAACTTCCCTAATTCATCACCTCCTACCAAAAAGTTGTGTGTTGAACAGCCGCAACCTTAGCCTCCATTGATGGATCAAGACGAGCTCAATGGACAGGTCGTGACAGCGACTGAGTCGACTCAGCCACCTACATTGATGGATTATGGTAATATCCACAACCATTTGTCATCAGACCAGTTGAAGTTATTGGAGCAAATCTCTGACTGGGAAACTTTCTTAGGCCTCGAGCATGAGTCGACTCAGTTTAGTGGGCTCGGGTGTGCGGGTCGGGCGATCTTTGGGCTACATTTTGAGGTTTAAATCGGTCGTGAACTTGCTTGTCTTTGTTGTAATACAGAAGTTGTACCACTACGTATTATGTGTGTGGCACATATATTACGTGTTTTTTTGTGCATGGATATATGGTTATATATGTCATGACTCATGTGTGATTGATAATGTTGCATCTTTATATATTTTCTTTAATCTTGCACGTCGATGGTAAGACAAATTCCCGTTTAATGAAGTAGAGGAATAAACAACCGTCACATTAAAGTGTTATCACCCCACCATATTAAGGGGTGGGGGTGCTCCGTGATAAAGCTTGAGGTTTGGGTGACCACGCGTGGAACACCCCCACCGGTTCTTGTGACCATGTGTGCTGGTGACCACCCGTTGAAATGTGTTCAATGTTACCCTTGGAGGCGTTTAAAAAAAAATTAAACACTATATATATACCATCCGCACAAATACATAATTTTGTACCACTTTCTTGCATATAAAAAATAAAATTCATCACTAGTGATGGGCACTCCACTAAAATCCATCACTAGTGATGGAACCAAGTTCGATAACGTGACGGGACATGATTGGGTGTGATGAGTGATGGAAAGTGGAGCACCCCCACCCCTAGTGGTGATAGTTTCATCTAAATAGTTATGGGTTGTTTAAATGGCCTCTTGCTGGATCAAAATTTTAAAATGTATGAAGCAACTGTTTAATGGCTAGCTACTGTAGCCTGGTCAACTAATCAATTATGGATTATATTGGTGCAACCCGTGTGTATGTTGTGCGAAAAGTAGAAGTGTAAATGAGCCACGTATTCGTAAGTATGATGTAGATGTCGTGGTCTAATAAAAAACACGGTAATTTTGTTCGCTTAACTACTTATATGAGTATCGGTGAGTAAGTTCGTCTCCGCAAGGAATTTGTAGAAAGTGTCTAACTAGTTGTTTAAATATGAAAGCAAATTTGAGTTTTTAATTGGTTTTCAAAGTTTTGAGTTCAAGGCAAAGAATTTTGATTGAGAAAATATTAGTTTTAAGAAAATCAACCCCTCCTGGATTCAAGTTCTAGGTTTCACATAAAACTTGTTTGGTTAATTAGACACCACATAAACATAGTCCAGGGATTAAATAGTTGAAGTGATAATTGAAGAAATATTTTTAATCCTACAATCCAATTACCTAATTAAAGATGTCGAATACTCCCCTTCGTTCTCAAATCGCTCACGATGCAAGAAAACCGTATGCGAATGATAAAAGACAGTTTGAATCAACCAAACATTAAATTAGAACAAATCCGAAAACATTACCAAACAAAGTGTTAATGTTAATCCAATACGAACCATTCACTCAAAGAAAATTAGAAAAGAATTAACCGTTCATCGCTTATTTTCCTTGTCACCTTTCTGCCTTGATTTATGTGCCCCTAGTTCCTTCAACCCCCACAACAGAGGTAGCACTCTCTAAAAAAACCCTCCTATTTTCCTTAATTGCCGTCACCAAGAATTTTTATTTAGGGGCTGTTTGTTTAGCTTTTAATGAGACTGTTAATGATTCAGACCTCTTACTAGTTCAGTACTTAATTAATGGTTCAGACCATAGTTGCTAATAGCGCGCTATTTGGCGATGCGACAATGTGTCGCTATATAGGTCATAGCGATAATAGCGACAGTAAGTTTTTTTTTTTGGTGTAAATAACAGTTAGATATAGCTGTAAAATAGTTGGATTTATAGGTTTTTGTTAAATATACATGTAAAATAGCATATATACTAGGGTATTTTGATATAATATACATACAAAATTTTCAAAATTCTTTTTCTGGTGTATCGCTATTTTATAAATAGCGGTCGCTATTTGTCGCTATTTGCTACGTAGCCTATAGGTGCCTTGTCGCTATTCGCTGTCGACAACTATGGTTCAGACTGTTTGTTTCATGAGCAGATGTCTGAATGGTTCAGATAATTGCCTCTGAATAGTTAAACATTATACTAAGTCTGAACGGTTAAGACCTCTAATCTAAATTGGTTAGATATTTGCCTCTGAACGGTTAAGCATTATATTGGCTCTTAATAGTTCAGACCTCTTACTAGTTTATCACTTAATGATTCAGACCTCTTACCGGCTCACACATAACCATTCAAAAGTTGCCAAACAGCCTGATCGGTCTCTTTCATGCGCTCCAATCACTAATAGTTCATGTTTTTTATTTATATTCTTGGACCAACTCGAGCCCAATCACTAATAGTTCATGTTTTATTAAAGCCCACTTTCATCAGTGGAATGAATGTATGTTGACGTATGTATGCACCAAACCTAATATTATCCCATTCTCTTCTATAGTTCTCCACGTAGCCTACTTAATTCCTTCATGTTAAATTGTTATGGCCTTTTAATTAGGTTATGGGTACGGTGGATTGGGTGTTTGGAGCATGGCTCGTCACATAGAGTTGGAGAGGTACCGTCGCTCATGCACTTGAATGGTGGATATGGTGGGGCGTGGCTGCCGGCTGCCCCGCGTGGCTAGGCCACTTGTTTAATTAAATTTTTTTAATTTTTTTATAAATAAACACAATATTAAAAAAGCCTAAAAAATATTAAAAATTCCTAAAAAATACAAAATTATTCCTAAAAAAATTCTAGTGCTTGGAGTACTTTTTCTTAATCTCTTATTTCATCTTCAACATTAGTTCTAACTCTTCACCTGATAGGTGATCGGTGGGCAGGGCTAGAAATTCCATATCATCGCGTCCGCCCATTTTGGATGGTACTTACAAATGTCCCAACAATGCAAGTACTTGAAATCGGTCCCGATATTCGTTTTGAATGTTGCCAATGCTTTTGTAAAATTGTCGGCTTCAATTTCACCACTTTTTGGGTTTTGCCTTGCGTTATGCAAATAACCACTAAACTTGGTTATTTGCCCGCTTATGTCGGTCCACTTCGAGGATAAGCTATCATTTTCACGATACATCTCCTTTTCCTTCTCTTCGTGGAATAGTTTATTGACCACGTCCCACAAACGGTTTCTATGTTGGGAATTTCCAATTAAAAAAATAAACAACTAATATATTTAAATTATTAAAAAATAAGGGGTCCAAAATACGGTTATGAGGATTCATTTTTTTTGAATGCCCATGGATTGTTCGGGTCGAAAGTACGGTTATGATGATTCATTTTATTTGTGTTGGGGTTGGATGAGAAAGAAAATAAGATTATAGAAGATGTGGAGCAGTTGTAGTAAAAAATTGAATAGAGTTGTTTGGTATTTATATTGAGAAAAAAAGTTTTTTTTTTATTTTTAAATAGCCGTTGCCAACGGCTATAAATCTTGGCCAATCAGCCACCGCCAAGTCATCCGCTAGCCCCGCCCAACATCGGGTCTGAAACCACCGCCCAACGGGCTACGCTGAAACCCAAGCCCACTCGAGGTAATGCCTTGAGCGTTTCCCCCCAACCCACACTGAAACTCCCGCCCCATACCCAATAGTCTTAATTTATTCAATTTCCTTTTGTTCGTGGGTTGCAAGGAATAACGGATCAAAATAATATATTAACTCATAATTTGTAAGCCAAAGTATTTAATGTAAATTTAATTTAATTAATATAATTTGTAAGCCAATGTAAATTATATTATATTATATTATACTTCTATTAAATTTAGAATCTTATGAATAGTGTTATGTTTAGAACCTTATGAATAGTGTTATGTGGCATATGCCACATCTTCATTAGCTTTTTTTTTCTTTTTCTCTTTTATTTTTATTTTTTCACAATCGCAGGTCCCCCAATACCCGACTAACTGAGGGGAACATGTAAAGTGCGGCGCAAGCGTCGAGTCGGTGGCCTTTAAAGAACCGGTGAAAGCAAGCATCGAACTCAAGACCTCTAAGATATTTGAAACACTCTTTACCACTCCAGCACATCTCTAAAGGTTTTTTTCTCTTTTTTGTGAGTATTATATATATATATATATATATATATATATATATGGATTTTTGTTCTAGATTCAACAGGTTGTTCGATATGGTAATTTAATTAATTGCAAAACCACGATAATACATTACATTCTTTTCTAAAATTTAGTTTAATTAATTTAGTGACATCACAGCCGGTAATGAAAATTCAGGTGACTTTATTCGTGCTCGAAAAACATGGCATCATGTCTTCACAACACACATATATATATATATATATATATATATATGATGTGTGTTTATATAATTTATTTTTTTAAATAGAAAATTCATATATATATATAATATATATGTATATATAATACGTGTGTGTGTTTGTGTTTTTTTTTAAACTATGCCCCGAATAAAATGTATCCTGGCCGGAAGTCCTCCCCGCCTTATGGGTACCATAATAGTGATAATACATGACATGAGTTTCTACCATTACTCATTAAACTCTTTATCTCTTTTTTTATTACTTAACTAGTTTAAGTACCCGTGTATTACACGGGTTGTTCAAAGTAAATTATAGAATAGTAAACAATGTGGACATTACTTCTCTTTTTTTATTACTTAACTAGTGAAAGAAATGTCTCATTACTTATGTAAATGTTAAATTATATTGAACTGAAAAAAATGAATACGAAAAAATCACAAAACATAGATGTAGATGTTACGCAGGTTGTATAAAAGAAATATTTATTATAAATCTATTGATTTAATAAATGACACATAGATGTAGATGTTACTATACTAATAATTAGTTCCCGTGTTACGATTATTAACATATTTTAACACCTCATACTTTTTTAACACGAAATGGCTTCTCATAGTCAAGTGTAAGTTGTTTATCGACTTATATATTGTCGTCTAGGCAATATTAAATGTGAAATACATATATGAAAACATGATTATGCCCACATGTTGTGACGAGGGGTGAAAACACGTAGCGATAGTAGACATAATGAATGTTTAGGAACAGAATAGAGCATATAGTTGCATATTAGATGATACACATGTATATGCCAATAGTCATCTTAAGTTGCAAGAGAAAAGGAGAAAGATAAAGATTGACTATTTTATTAGCCAGCTAACTCATAGCTAACTCACACACCCTTTTAGTCCTACCCTTCAAGTCTACACGTGTGTCCACTCAATTTGCTAGTTCATGAACTTACATGGTGAAATTGTCCGTTAAGATTTGATTACCCGAAATTCAATCTCAAACTCACTCTTTTACAAATTTGAACTATCAAATATCTAGTAAAATTGAAGTTTTAGCGGTAAAGATGCATGATGGTTGAGTTTACAAACAGTTAGAACAATATGGGTACCATAATAGTGATAATACATGACATGAGTTTCTACCATTACTCATTAACAACTCTTTATCTCTTTTTTATTACTTAACTAGACCGTTTAGCTCGTTTTATTTTAAGTATACATCATGTTAAGACAAGTCAAAACAATATATATTTTTTTGGGATATTGGATTTAAATAATCCGAACTTTCACATATTGGCCGATAACACTCTGAACTTTCAGTTTGGACGGCAACACTCTCAACTTATTGGCCAATAGCACTCCCAAATGCTGGCGTGGCACTGGTTTTGGAGTGTTATCGGCCAATAAGTTGAAAGTTGGGAGTGTTGCTGTCCAAACTGAAAGTTCAGAGTGTTATTGGCCAATATGTGAAAGTTCGGATTATTTAAATCCAATATCCCTATTTTTTACAATATCAATGCAATTTATTAAAAAATTAAAAACAGATAAGGTGTATCAAAATAGTACCAATCAAGCTACGAGTCAATAGCTTGAACCAAGCCTAGCTTAAATTAGCTCGAGCCGCATGTTATTTATATAAATACAATAAACTTTAATTTTATGTAACAAATATATGATTAACAATTTACATTATTATATATAGCAATATGCAAAATAAGTCAAATTTAAGCTCTCTTTTTAACTCATATGAGTGTATGTTGATAGGGCTGTGCAAATAGTTCGACTCTTGAAATCGCTCGGAAATTACACGGAAAATGCTCGTTTGATTTTCGCCTCAACTGTAAATTAACAAGCCGGTCGGTTCGACAGTTTGTAAACAAACCGAGTATGAGTATAGATACGCTCACTTGTTTTGCTCGATTTATTTAGTTTATATATGTGTGTAGTGCACCTTAAGTTATTTTTTGATAGATAAGTTATTATTGGCCCACTTTGCTTCAAGCCAAATGCCCAATAAAGAATTTAAAACAAAATCCTAACTATTTAGTTTTCTAATTTGTATTTCCAAATCCCAAATTCGGCTCGCTCGACGCTGCATTGCTGCCCAAGTTTGGCTTTGGTTTTTAGTTGAATTCAACTAAAAATCGACAACCTAACCGAATAAACTGAATCGATTGAAACCTAACCGAATAATAAAATAGATTAAACGATGACTTAAGTTTCAATTAAGGCTGATACCGAAACCGTATACACCCCTACTTGTACATTTTAGAAAAGCAAACACGGTTGATGTTGGACACAAAAATTAACCCTCATACAACCTACTAATCATCATAAATTAAATAAAACACAGTTTCCACATTACAGGACATGTTAGAAAGAGGTTAAAGGCAACTTCATTATAAAAGATTAAAAGTCACCAGGCTTTACTGTCCTGAATTATTTTAATCTTTCAATTACTTGTATGAGTATCCAGTATCCCCCTCCACTTTTGGTTAAGTTTCATATTAAGCCTATAAATAGATTGCCTAAAACATCATATATTCATGTCAAATTGTAAACGTATAATCAATATCTTTACATGTTAAAATTTAAAAAGTAAGAATACTTTTTACTAGAAGAAAATAGAGATCCTAAAACAATATATTTTGAAGTCGTCTTTGGTATTTTTTAACTTATATTGTTACATAAAAAATCATAACGTTTTAAAAAAATACTCGACGCTTTTTTTTTTTCTCAAAACGTTTGAAAATATGTGTATTACATGCCCTAATGTTTTTTTGAAAAATAAAAGGTTTATTACATAAGTTTTACAAAGGGTTTCGTAGTTTGAAAAAATATGTGTATTACATGCCCTAATAATCAGTGACGAAGTTTGAGAGTTTGAGAAAACAGTCGCAAAATTTCAACTTTCGAATTCTTTTGCAATCTCGTTTAAACTGCAAGGATCGAATCGTAAATTCCTTTATCAAACATTATTAACAAAATATACAATTTTTTTTAATGAAGTGATTTGTATGTCTTTTTCCCTTGATTAATTGCTAATGGCCCCATTTTATCTGTTTTTTGGCGTGTGGCATCTTAATATTCTACAAGGTCATAGCCCCTTCTTACTTAAGTTATTCCTCAACAATCTAAATTTATGTGTATATTAAAGTAAGTGACAGGTTACATATACTAATCTGATTTTATAAACTTTACCAATTTGATTTATTACTTTGTCATTTATGTGTGTATATTTTTTTATGTTAGAGATTTGGGTAGTGAACGATTCGATCCTTGATCATTTACTTTGTCTTAAAAAAATCGTCCAAAAACTAACAGGTGAACGAATATTTAAATACAAAACTTCATTTGTTACACACTTGGAATATTATTAGGTAAAAATATGTCACTTATAATTTATTGTAATTAGCTTTTGATATAACTAGAAAATATGTTTTGATCCGATTTTATCTATAGTTAATACATTACGGGTTATTATTATTCTATATAGCATCATGGTCTAAAAGTTTTTGTTTTTTTTTTCATTTCGTGTATCTCTTGGTTAGTTTTCCTGTCACATCTTCACTAGTCATCAACCCTCCCATCGCCCTCTTATGCGAGGACTGTTCCCTCTCGTCCTGTTCTGGGGACGTGCTGCACATATAATACATCATGTTTTATTTAATTTTTCACTTGTCATAGTTGTAGCTCCTACCATCATAACCTTGTTATGTCTTTGTTCCTACCACTATTGCCTAATATCCGACGCCACAGTTTGCCGTCAGGAAGTTGTCTCACCACTTAAGTTTTCAAGGGTTATTTCCTTTCTTTTATTTTTCTCCGGTATGAGCACTGATATTTTTCGCTTCAACAACAACGAGTGAGTGTTAGATATAATACAGTAGTAGGGTTTACTATATTAGATTTACCAATAATTATGTAGTGTTAGATTTTCATTATGATATGAATATGAAAGCTGCAAACTAAAAATAATTTGGGTAGTCAATATGGGGTTAAGACAGTTGGTAGAGGTATATACCTCTTAGAGGAGTGGTCTCATATTCAATCCTAGACCTGGGTGAATAATGTATAATTATTGGTGTGTAATAGAGTAGGAGTAAACGTTGTCATTTTAATAAAAGATAAACGGGTGAAATTTTTTGTGTAGCGGGTCAAAATATATTATCAAGGTGTGTTAAAGTTAACGTCTGAGGATGCGTTAAAAATTCAAATTTAGGCTACAATATCTCGTCAAATGAATTTATACACCTTTAGGTGAATCTAGAAGGTTTAGATGGTCTTAGTAGGACACGTCTCCGACAATAGTTTGGTGCATGTAGTTGGTGTTGAATGAAGTTAGAAAGTTTGGTTAGCTTTATTTCTTATAGTTTATTGACTATGCATCAAGTACGATGCTCCTAGACATGAAACAATCGAAAGGGAAGAATTCATTTTGTGTGATCATCCTTTAAACACAACATATATATATATAATATATAAAAAAGTGCTCGATTAAATTAAAAGTGGTCTTAACCTACAAAGTGTGATACCGAAAATTAATAGTTGAGATAATAGGGGTGCTATGTCAGGAATGTTTCACGAGTGAAAGGGACCGGAGAGGTAATAATGGAATAGCATATCATTGTTGATTTTATTCATTTCTCGTAATTTTCTGAAATGAAAATGAGTTTTTTTATATGACATTATTATTACTATTATTTATTTATATTGCTTGATTATTTTTATATGGTTGTGTATTAATTTATAATGTGCATAATGGAATCATAAGTTACCAGTGACCCATTATATTGCAAATGGTGTAAAGTATGTTGAAATGTGACCCATAAATTACCAATGAAATTCCCAACTGGCATATGATATATCTAACTGTTACTATGACACATTTGTGTTGTTTATATAATATTGATGTAGAATATTGATCATATGGTTAAGGAATTGGAAGTTATGTTAATGATGTAGATAGAACTCGTTACAAACTCGCTTGCAAATATGATGAATGGAGGTATGTACAAAAATTGTGGAATCAAAACATGGCATGTTAAAGAAATAAAATTTAAAATTTTGATATTGGTGTTGTAGGGGCGTACCCTACAGGCCTACACCCCTAGTGTATGGTATGTCACCCTGCTGATGCATAAATCCCTTTTCCTCTAGTTTACGTTGCCAAGTTGCGAAATACGCCTAAAATGAATCCAAGATGACGTATGGTATGCTTCTAGTGTACTATACACAATTTTTTTTTTTTTTGGGTGGGGGGTTAGTTAAGGAATTATTAATTTATTTATCATAATGCCTTACGTAAAGCTAATAAAGATGGTAAATGATGATCAATTACTTTGGACCACACAAGAACATAACATCTTGAACTTAGATCATATTTTGTAAATGTGTTAATAGTAATGGTGCTATAAACTTAACAGACAATTATGTTACCTTAACTCAGGCTTTTGTTGACTCATAAATGTTGGAATTATTGACACGTAATTATAAAAGAAATTTTGACGTTATCCATAAATGGAAAAAAAAATTAATAGAATTGCTACTTATATTTATGTATTATAATAAGATGCTGAGTATTTTTATTTTTAATAAATACGATTCTCATAAATTGGTATCAAAGTCATACTTAATAGAGTCTTGAAAATGCATGAACGTAAACTTTATTCTCCCATTATTAAATATGCGTTATGTCTCAGACTTGATCAAGTTCACTACATGAAACTCGTATTTCAGTTCTTGATTTAGTTTTTTTTTTCAATTATTAATCAAATAATATTTACTATTCAATTTTGTATTTCATATATCATTATATAATATACATATGTTATATTTGTATAAATAATAAGTCGGTTAGACTCGTATGCCACTATGCTTAATCAAGTTCACTAAGGGGCTGTTTGGCAACTTCTGAATGGTTAAGTGCTGAACCAGTAAGAGTTCTGAACCATTAAGAGCCAGTATAATGCTTAACCGTTCAGAGGCAAATGTCTGACCAATTCAGATTAGAGGTCTTAACCATTCAGACTCTGTGTAATACTTAATCATTCAAAGGTAAATGTCTGAATCATTCAGACATCTGCTCACGAAACAAACACTCTGAATCATTAAGTGCTGAACCGTTAAGAGGTCTGAACCATTAAGAGCTTCATTAAGAGGTAAACAAACAGCCCTAAATGAAACTCGTATTTGAGCTCCTTTGATTAAAAGATCTTTAAGTTACACTCAAATTGTTTAGTTGAACTCATATCGAGCTTTTACAGGTGAGGTTTAGGTTCAAATGTCTCACGAATAACTCGAATCGTTATTCCTAGCGTCATAGAATTTCATCGTCCCCAACATATCTCTTTAGTATCCACCCACCGCCAACATCTTCTTCTTCCACAGTAATATATTATTCTAAATTAGAGGGGTGACCGTGCAATAGGGCGAAAAACACAACATAGTAAAACAAATATTAGTAAAGTGCTTAAACAATTAATTGGTGAAATATCATATAAATTTGAAGTTCAACAAAAGAAAATTGATAAGCAGATACGATATCATATAAAAAATGATTTTGATAACTTTGTTAAACATGAAATTGAATGTCTACATAGTTAAATCTCTTAAGGGAGTTTCGTGATTAATTGTAATAACTACAAAACTGAATTCTAACTAATTTATTGTATTTATAATAAATAGAGTAAATTGTCATTTTCGTCCCTGAGGTTTGGGCACATTTGCTATTTTTTCCAAAATGACACTTTGGTACCATTTTGCCCCCCACGTTTGTAACTTTTTGTCATTTTCGTCCAATTGCCTAACCTAGTTACTTTATAACGTTAGATGAGTTATTTTTGGAAGAGTAAATTGCCATTTTCGTCCCTGCTGGAGTTGCAGGTTGTGCCGGAGACGGTGCCGGAGTTGCAGGTTGTGCTAGAGACGGTGTCGAGTTACAAGTGTCATTTTGGATGAAAATGGCAAATGTGCCCAAACCTCAGGGACGAAAATGGCAATTTACTCTTTCAAAAATAACACATCTAACGTTATAAAGTAACTAGGTTAGGCATTTGGACGAAAATGACGAAAAGTTACAAACGTGGAGGGCAATATGGTACCAAAGTGTCATTTACGAAAATGACAAATGTGTCCAAACCTCTTGGATGAAAATGACAATTTACTCTAATAAATATTATTTAGTTACTTTTTTGTGTTTAATTACATAATTGACAGGTATTTGTAAAAGATAATTAAGATAGTAAAATTCATAAAAGACAATCCTATTTTACAATAATTTGATTTTCAAGTTCTCATTTTCAACTTTATTATAAATAATGTACAACTTTAACTGATTTAATTTACCACTAATTTAAATTTTCTTTAATAACTTTAGTTTGTTAACTTCAAAAATTTAAATAGGATGTTGTGGTTGCGTTGTTTTCTTTACATCTAATCAATATTTTTGTTGAAAACGAAGTTTTATTCCAAGTTAAGTATTTTATGGTATCGTAAGCTATAACAAATGCTGGTATTATACCGGTGTCATGGCAAACCGAAATCATACCAAAATTGATACCGTTACTAGTATTTCTATTCGTTTTTATGAGTTTCGATCAATATAAAACACATGTTGTTATCAATTTTTTTTCAATTACTATATCGAGTGTCGGTACCATAACAAATCAAACCAATACCAGCCAATTATTTCAGCGTAACAAACCAAATTGATATCGGCGCAACTCGGGGAACCTGCCACCTAGTTTATAACAGGTTTTTAGCTTTATTCAAATATTATTTGTTTCTATAATATAATAACTAATCCAAAAACAGGAAACACCCCCGTTGCATCGAGTTTTTTTCTAAATGAGTGGAGGTGGAAAAATTATTTATCAAAATATCTGATTTGAAAAATAATTACCAAAATAGGTCTTTATTTTGGAAAAAAAAAATAGGTTAATAAAACCCAATTGTAAGCGACGTTTCAGTATTCTTTCTGGACGATTTCATCAGAGCGATTATATCAAGTTCAATCTCATCAACGATTTCCTCAGGTTCGATACTATTTATTTATCTACATGAATTGTATTGTAACCCTTTTGTTTTCTTTTTCTTCCACGATTCCCTAATAGAAGCATTATCTTCATGATTTTTGTTTTATCAGTGGTTTTTCTTGTCTTTCTGCTTTTTGTTTTTTATCATGCATAGTATCAAAATGCATAAACATTTTGAGGTTGTTGAATCAAAACCAACCACTTGGTGTATTAAATGTAAGTTACATGATCAAGGATGCAAATGGCACCTTCGTGCAAGTAAACGTAAACGTAGCGGTTCTTTTGAAATCACAAAGTATACTGGTCCACACACTTGTTTGCATAATATGATTACTCAAGACCATCCAAATCTAGATGTAACCTTGATCGCTCAAGAAATCCAACATCTTATAAAAGAGCAGCCTTCTATTAGTATTGCCACTTTAAAAGCTGAGATAATTGATACATTAGGCTACACTCCTTCGTACAAGAAGGTTTGGGTAGGAAAACAGAAGGCAATTGAACAAGTATTTGGGAATTGGGAAGAATCTTTTACCATTTTACTCAAATTTTTATATGCACTACAAAAGTTCAATCCAGGGACTATCGTAGAATGGTGTGTAATGAGAAAGACCGATCAAGTGGAATTCAGACGTGTTTTTTGGGCATTTGATCCTTCTATCAGGGGTTTTAAGCATTGCCGACCGGTTATTAGCATTGATGCCACACATTTGTATGGAAAGTATAAAGGCAAGATGATGATTGCAATGGGGGTTGATGGTAATAATCATATATTGCCACTTGCATTTGCTATCGTAGAAAATGAATCTTATTCAAGTTGGAATTGGTTTCTTTCTCGTGTCAAGAAACATGTGGTGAAAGATAGCGTAGGGATATGTTTAATATCTGATCGTCATGCTGGAATCTTAAAGGTGGTTAATGAACAAGGATCTCCTTGGTCAGAACCGTTTGGTTTCCACAGGTATAATTTATATAAGTTCATGATATTGATTTAAACTTTTTTTTAATGTTATTAATATTGTCATGTTATTTTTTCATAGGTATTGCTTAAGGCATTTCATAAACAATTTTAATGATAAGTTTCGCAACTCACAATTAAAAGCTTTAGCTTATCGTGCTGGGAGCCAAAATCAAATTAGAAAGTTCAATGCCATAATGGAAGAAATTGGGACGATAAATAAACAAGCTCGCAAGTGGCTCGAGGGACATGCATTCAATAAATGGACACTTGCACATGATGGTGGAAAGCGATACGGGTTGCTGACTACAAATTTGTCAGAAATTTTTAACAGTGTACTTAAAGGTGCTCGTTTCTTACCAATTACAGTGTGTGTTCAGCTTACATTTTATAGGTTGGTAAACTATTTTGATGTGAGACGCCCTACTGGACTTAATGCTCAAGCTAATGGAGATGCGTATATACCTCATGTTTTGGCAAAACAAGCAGCTTCAATGTCAAAAGCCGGTGCACATTCTTTAAGATCTTTTAACCGACAAAAAGGAATATTTGAGGTAATAACTCAAAAAGGGAAAAATGTTCAAGTAGTTAATTTGGAGGAAAAAAACTTGCACATGTGGTAAGTGGGAGGTATACAAGTATCCGTGTTCACATGTTTTAATGTGCCAAGCTTTCATTGAACACTTGGCAATATGTTCATAAGTGTTACTCAATTGTAGAATATTGTGCTACTTGGTCATCCGAATTTAGTCCGCTTCCTCATGAAGCATATTGGCCACAATCATCATCTATTAGAAAATTACTTCCTAATTCGGATCTAAAACGGGATAAAAAGGGTCGTTCTCGTTCAACAAGGCTACGAAATGGAATGGGCATCAAAGAAGGCAAAAAAACTAACCTTTGTGGAATTTGTAGACAACGTGGCCATAATCGAGCAAGATGTCCCTCTAAGCCTAGAAGAATGGATGCCTAAATGGGTCGAGTTGTTTTAATATATTTATTTTAATTTGTGTTTAATTTTGAGACCGCTAGCTAGTTGACTTTATTCGTCGTTTTTTTTTGTTTGTATTGAGATGAACGGTTCAAGTTATAAAGATTGTTTTGCTTTTGTTATGCTTCTTAGTTCACTTGTTTTAATTTAGTTTTAGATGTTTGTTCCCTTACTTTTGGCTTTTAAACGTCCAGACGATTAAGTTTTTTTTTGTTCTAGTTGCATAAAATCAAGGACTTATAAGTTAGTTTAATCATGAAGAAAATAACTTATGGTCAGAGAACCGAAGAAAAAAATATAATCGGTTAATTGGATGATAAATAAAAGGAAAAGAGTTACACATTAGTTAAAATAAGTAAATAAGAAAACACCTATTTTGGTAAATATTTTTCAAATCATCCATTTTAATAAATAATTCTTCTACCTTCGCTCATTTGGAAAAAAACTCCGTAGCATCCGCTATAAATACTCTTCTCCCGAGTCCTTTATTCATTCCCTCAATTCACAAACTCACTACTCTTCCTTCTTCCTTTTCTGTGTTAAGTTTTCACTTTTACCAAACACCAAAAATGTGTGGTGGAGCTGTCATCTCCGACGTTGATCCAACCGGCGAACTAACCCGGAAGCTGACCGCCAACGATCTCTGGGACGAATTCGATGATCTCTTCGGCTTTGATATCAAGCCACAGTCTCTACTCCACACGACCAGAAATGACGACGAACCGACACCGAAACCAAAGCAACGTGAGTACTATGTTGTTTTAACACATTTACTCGGTACAAATTATATTAGATTAATTAATGAAAATAGCTTTTTATAGGACAAAATAACCTGCTTGTAAATACCGATATACATGCACCTTATAGGATTTGAACACTGAATTTATTCGATCAATCATTTAGGCCTAAAGCCGTAAACATTGGCGGACCTACACTATCCAATAGGGGGCGGCCATCCCCGTAAAAAATAGTGTTGTTTTAGGCAGGGCGGAGCCGGTGTATAAGGAGGGATAGCCCGGGCTACTCCTCAACTCCGTCTCTATAGTGTAAAAATACCATTCAACTCTGTTTACGTAGTGTACAATTTTTTTATACAAAAAATACCCCTGTTCCAAAAAATTGAGTATTCTAAATTTGTGGGTTAGCTCCGTCACTAGTCTTTGGCAAAAACCTAATCGCCTTCTTAAAAGTTCAGTTAAATTCCCCAATCATCCCCAGTAAAAAAAATCCAGGATCTTCCACCGGCCGTAACTAGTTAATTGATTTCTTTGATAAGAAACACAAGATTTGCAAGTTTGATGTGTGGTTCATGATGATATTTTTGTGAGAAACTGGTTTTAGATTTGAGTAATTTTGAGCCTGATTTTGATGTGAAGTGTGGTTTTTTGTGTTTTTGTGATGCACAAAATTACAAATTATGGTAGGGGATTATATATATATCTGGATCTTATTTGGCATGAAATTTCTGGTGCTTGCATATATACTTTTTTACAACTAAGCACATGAGTCATTTGTTTTTTCTTTCACGAAAATCATTGCAACTTTATTTTAGATCAACTTCGTGGTTGGTATCATGGTACGGTCACAAGATCAACAACAGGTTTCTATATTTAGTGTTTGATTTCAACACGATTCTTCTTACTTTAATTATTCAGTAGGTAAGGCTAATAAGTCTATAATCTTATTATTAATAATAATAATAATTATTATTGTTATTACTATTATTATTATTGTATTGAAATAATTATGTAACTAATAAGCAATTCATTAACAAGACTAGAAGAATCTTGTTGAAATATCAGTTACTTTCAATAATTAACTTTTGCAACAGTAAAATAGTTTTAGCTTTAAATCTTTAATGCCATTGAAATAAAATAAAAAGTAAATATTGTTCTCAGGCATTGATTTAAATTTAAACTTTCTACAAATCGTATCTTTTAAATAGTAATCAACTTTACATCAATAGTTATATAAATAGGGTGAGGATGCAGCTAAATCAAAAAAAAAAAACGAGAAAACCACTGTGAATCAACCACTTTTTTAATTTACGATGTACCTCGCAAAGGTACATATGTGTCTCATATGAGATATACAAAATATAGCTTACGAGCTTCATATTGTTTTTTTTTTCACAAAATTCAGTAACGTATAAAAAAGAATGAAAAAATATTAATTAATAATGTTCTCGCGGTTTTCAAGTATCTTTGCGCTATTCATATGATCCGTCGTCTGTATAGGTTAATGTTTTCAGGACCGGATCGGACGTCGAACTGTTTTCCTTACCGCTCCACTGGTCGAACCAGGAACCGGGTCCGTAACCGGACCGGCTGGTCCGGGTTTCGAAACGTTTTTGACTTTATTTTTTATTTGTTTGACCGGCTAAAAAACCTATGTTCAAGTAGTAAGTACCTAACATGGCTGGATTGATTCGGTTGATCGAATCATTTTTCAGGGAACAAGAGACAGACTCAGAAACCGATTGAGAAACCGGCTAAACCCCGGAAAAACCTCTACAGAGGGATCCGCAGGCGACCATGGGGCAAATGGGCTGCTGAAATCCGAGACCCACAACAGGGCGTTCGTGTATGGCTCGGGACATTCAACACAGCTGAAGAAGCTGCCAAAGCTTACGATGAAGCCGCCACACGCATCCGAGGCAACAAGGCCAAGCTCAACTTCCCTGCACCGCAGACACCGCCCCTGCAGCCACCATCTGCCAAGAAGCTGTGTGTTGAACAGCCTCCACATCCTCCTGCAGCATGGATGGATCAACACAAGCTCAATGGACAGATCTTGACAACCACCGAGTCAAATCAGCCTGCACTGATGGATAACAGTGGTCTCCAGAACCATCCGTTCGAATTAAAGGAGCAAATCTCGAACTTGGAGACTTTCTTGGGTCTCGAGCATGAGTCGAGTGTCCAGTTCGATGGGCTCGTGTGCGAGCCCAACGATCTCTGGGCATTAGATGAGTTCACTGTCACGGTTTGAGTCCGCCCTTGGCCTATATGAACCGACTCATTTACTATTATATATGGCGGTTCATGCTCGTGTTAATAAAAAAATCGTTCGCCACGGCTCGATGATTACGTATGTAGTTGTGCATGGACGTTTTAGATGTTTAGTAATGGTTGTGTGAGTGTGAGTTTTAACATGTTGTAAGCTAGTTTGTACGAAAGATGTGATGTGTTTTATAAAGTTGTAGTATAAAGAATTGACGTGTTACATAATCATATTGCAAACACTTTGTTAGTTTCTACTTGTTTATGAATTTATTATGATAACAGTTAGCTATTTGTAAGGGGGTAGGGGTGCCCATCACTCACGACATTCAATCATCATACGCCACGTCATCGAGTCAAATTCCATCACGAGTGATGGATTTTAGGCTATCCGTAGTCATAAAGCCCCTTTGTGGGCGTTATGCGACACGTGTCGTGCCACGTCACATAGGGGTTTTATGGGGCGTTATACCAATAGAGCCCGTAGTCATATAGCCTAGAGATGGGCATAATCGGGTTTTATTATTACCCGGAACCGGTTCTAACCCGGAACCGGTTCTGCTCGGATGTCATTGGAACCGGGTATGGTGTGGAACCGGGTCCAGTTCCTACCCGGGTTCACACCCAAGAATATGGAACCGTGTAGAACCGGGTACGGGTATTATGGAACCGGGTATGGTGTGGAACCGGTTCCTGTGTGGAACCGGTTCCTGACAGTCGAAAATCTGATTTTTTACTGTTTAGAACCGGTTCCTGACAGTCGAAAATCTGACTTTTACTGTTTAGAACCGGTTCCTAACAGTAAATCCTGACTTTTACTGTTCAGAACCGGTTCCTGACAGTCGAAAAAATCTGACTTTTACTGTTCAGAACCGGTTCCTGATAAAAATGTTACCGTTATAACCGGTTCCTGATAAAAATGTTACCGTAGAACCGGTTCCTGATTAAAAAAAGTTACCGTTGGGAACCGGTTCCTGTTCGTCGAAATCGGTTTTTTTATATAAACCCCTCCCTACTTACCATTTCAACTTACAAACTCACCATCATCAACTTACAAACTCACCATCATCAACTTACAAACTCAATCATCTTCTCAAAAATCTTGCAAAATATCTATGGCAAGCAACGAACAAGTTGTTACTGTCTTAGAGACGAAAAGAAACCCAGCTATATGGAAGAATTTTGATCTCTGTTTAATGTCCGACAGCCACGAGATGGCTAGATGCAAAGCTTGCGGAAAATTTATGAAAGCCGCAGCCAACTCAACCCTTAAGAAACACACTGAGCGGCATTGCCCAGTGACGAAGGCAAAGAAAAAATGAGACGGGAGAAGGTTCCGGCACCGGTTCTTCAAATGTTTGATGTAACCCGTTTGGTTTGGTGTTTTAATAAAGTTTGTGTAATGTTTCTTTCTATTGTGTTTGTTATTTTTGTGTTTCTTTCTATCGTTAGTCTCCACTTTTTCGGCTATAACCGGTTCCAAAGGTAACATTTTAACGGTATAACCGGTTCCTTCTAGAACTGCATTTCCGGGTACTGATGGAACCGGGTACTAGTGAAACCGGGTACGGGTAGGAACCGGGTACGGGTAGGAACCGGTTACTACCCGATTCAAATGGTAAAATTGTGGAACCGGGTTGGAACCAACGGGTATTTTGAACCCGGAACCGGTTCTACTTAATGTCGGGTAGGAACTGGAACCGGTTCCAGTTCGGTTCTACCGGTTCGGGTTCGGAACCGGTTTTTATGCCCATCTCTAATATAGCCCCTACCTCATCATTACCCAATTAATTAATAACCCATTAAATTATACATATATATGTATGTATATATTTGTATGTGAGTGGAGGGAAAACTTTGCAAATCCAAAACGCCGCTATGTATATAACGCCCACAAGATTTCACCCCCATAAAGCTCCCCGTAGTGGTATTGGGGGCGCTATGGGGTGCTTTAAACCTCCTCCCCCACCACAAAACGCCCCACTACACACTGCCTTAGTGGGGGTGCCCATCACTAGTGATGGGTTATTTGAATTCAAAACAAACCATCATCATCACATCTCCGTCAACCACCCTCCATCATCTTCTCTGACGATCATCTTCTCCATCAACCTCCGGCGACCTGCAATTACCTCCTGGCCGTCGAACCACATCAACCTCCGGCGACCTGCAACTACCTTCTTCATCTCAAACGGTCAACAAGCAACCACGAGTGTTTGAAAACGCATCATCCCGGTAACGCGTTTTACCTATCACGTGTGATACAAGGGAGTGGCGGTGTTGTGCAACGCGTATCCACGCGTGGTGGTCATTGGCGGATCTAAGAACTTTTTTCACTAGGTTCATTTTGGTAGATTCTTACTAATTCTCACAATTTTTTCCAAATCATACAAGGTTCTCACTAATTTTTTCCATTTTTCCCAAACCGAATGGGTTTCTGGGAACCCACAAAAGTGGCCTAGATCCACCCTTGGTGGTGGTTGCCGAACAACGGGGGCGCCCCGACTGCCCTAAGAGGTGATGCGTTTTAAATCTGACTTGCATAAAATCGATTTCGTTACATACGTAAAAGATGATTAAATATAAACTGGATGAAGTTTCTAAAATCGAGTAAAAATGCGGGTCACTAGGTAGACTTTGCTTCTTCTTTATGTCAGACTTTGCTTCTTCTTTATGTCATGTAAAGTGTTGGAAAAGTTTGTGCGCGTAGTAAATTTGGTTACACTTTCTATTTTGTTTTATATTTTTTACAGTCAACAACATAAATTTGGTCTAATTTACTAAATCCTAGACATCTTTCACTAAGATTAACGTCGGGTAAAAAAGGGTTGGATTCGAGTCAAACTGGGTTTAAGTCAAAACATTCCGTTTAAAAGTAGTAAACTAGTATTAAACTGGGTAGGGCTAAGAATACGTGTGGAAATCAAGCGTAGAAGTCAGTCCACGCCAGGCTACCCATCCCGTGTTCGGCGTGGAACATGGCGTTGTGGTTGGGGCTTGAGGATGCGTGGATGCAAATGTGTGGGTGAGGTGCCGGCGTTTCATTGGTGGATGTATTTTGGGTTGGTTTTGATTGGTCAATTTCTTATTTATTTATTTTTTTATATAGAAACACCACTTTCCACGCCCTATCCCACTCCCTTTTTTGCACCACTTCACTTTTCCGGCACGTGCTGACGTGACGTCCACATGTCGCATAACACCCTCTTTTCAAGCCTCCTACACCGTATAGTCTAAGGGCTTTCTGATCATAATCCCTTTGGATTAAAATAAAACGTTTTTCAAATAAAAAATAAACATGTAAGATAGATTCACCTGATATACCTTTTATAACGGCTAGTGGTGATAAAGAGGTGGGCGGTGACTAGTGACAAATCTAGCCAAAAAAATTTCAGAGGTATCTCACAATTTTTTTGGAGATCAGGGATATACTTTGTATAAAACCGAAAAAAATAAAAATCTTACACTACGTAGATGGAGTTGAGAGGTATTTTTACACTACGGAGACAGACTTGAGGGGTAGCTTGTGCTACCCTTGCTTCTACACTACTTCCGCCCCTGGTGGCAATGGCGGAGACGGGGGATGGTGGTGGTGGAAGTCATGGTGGTTACGGTGGTCATGGCGTCGATGTAGGTGGCGACAAAGATGATGACACTGACGGTGACGATGGTGATGATCGAGAGGAATAGATTCTAGAACGGTTGGTGAGAGTTACAAATTTACAATGCAATTTTCACCTATTTTAAATTTACAAATTTTATAACAGTGACTTATGTCAACTCATTATTGAGTGGCAGAAATTTACCCATTAAGATTCGGATAGATTCAGGGTAAAATGACACTGACGATTACGGCTAACGACATATTTTCAACAAAGACATGATGCCACAGGTAGACAAGGTCTTTCACCGTTGAAGAAGTGTACTGGAGCTATGCGGGTGTTAGCGTATGGTAAATCAGCAGATGCACATGACGAATATTTGAGAATGAGTGAAACTATCACAAGGGTCTCTCTTATAAAGTTCATAGAAGGTGTTATTTCATGCTTCGGTGAAGAGTACCTTAGAAGGCCAAATAATGGTGATTTAGTAAGAATACTCCATGTTGGGGCAGAACGTGGATTCCTAGGAATGGTAAGTAGTATAGACTGTATGTACTGGGAATGAAAAAATTGTCCCACCGCTTGGGCTGGGCAATATGCAGGTAGAAGCGGTAAACCAACAATTATTTTAGAAGCCGTTGCATCATATGACTTATGGATATGGCATGCATTCTTCTGAACACCAGGTACGTGCAATGACATTAATGTCCTTCAGCGATCTACCCGTTTTTTATGATGTATTGTCAGATCAAGCACCACATGTGAGTTATGTTGTTAATGGTCGGGAATATCATAGGACATATTATCTCACTGATGGAATATATCCTTCATGGGCTGCCTTTGTGAAGTCCATAACTTCTCCACAGCTTCGGAAACATAAATTATTTGCTAAACATCAAGAGGCCGTTAGAAATGATGTTGAACGAGCATTTGGAGTTCTACAAGCTCGGTTCGCATTTCTTCGACACCCATGTCTTGTGTGGGACAAGGATATGATGGGGAAAATTATGATTGCGTGTATAATTATTCATAATATGATCATTGAGGATGAGCGAGACACGTACCTTCACTATTATGATCCATCTGAATTTCTAAATGACACCCCTACAAGCCGACAACAAACAAGCTCTACTGAAGATGATGGGCGACCTTTTCAATACTCAACTGAACGAATTGCATATCTATCAAGTTATATGACCAATAGAACACAGCTTCACAACAGAGAATCTTATAATGCTTTAAAAAACGATCTGATTGAGCATATATGGCAAAAATTTTCCGTTGATGAATAATTATGTAGTTCGTATCATTTGTACTTGTATTATTAGATTCCATGTTCTGATTATAAGTTGATTTATCTATTAATTAAGTATTTTGATTAATATAATTTTTTAATCATTTTTAATATTTAAAATAATATAATTTAAAATAAACATTTTTATTAGTTATAATAAATTTTATATAATAATTTAAAATCTAGATCATAGTATATTTAGTAAAAAATAGTTTAGGTTGGGTTGTTAATGGGTGTGAAATGTTGGGATAGGTTGGGTTGGTTAGGTGAAAGAGAGAGAAATTAGTTTTTTATTAAAGGTTGGGTTATGAGTGTGAATAGTTTTAGACTATAACCATATAGCGTGATTGCATGATACTATTCTAAATGTAAAAAGTAAATGAGTAAGATTAACATATTATAAAAGTAACTGTAACCATATAGCATGATGCCATGATACTATTCTAAGTATAAAAAATAAATTGTTTATAAATTTGCAATCAGGTAGCTAAGAATCGAATAAACACATATATGTACAAAAAATTAACACTAAGTCATATATAGTGAATTAGTGATAGAGAAATAATCACGGTTATATATTTAATGTGAAATTATTAGTTTTACTTACAAAATAATAAAAACTAGGGTACTTCTCCGCACGTTGCGGCGGTACGCGACAACGAACATTCGATGGTTATTGGTTCGATTCGATTCGTTACAGTACTGTTACGATACATGCACTCGGTATAGAAATCAACATGTGCTTTACATCATCCGAAAATAATAAAACAACACTGGTACCGGTACCGACACCGATTTCAAACCGGTACCGGCACCGATGCTCGAACGGTATCAATCAATTTAGATCCTCATGGTACTGTTATCGATATTCGTTTATCTTCGTAGAAAGAATTTAATATATAAATGAAATATTATCAAAATTAAAAACCATAAAAATAATCCATTTAGAAAGTGCTTTATTCTTGCATGGTAACTTTGAGTAATACCAAACAATATTTATAGTGATATAAGTTTATCCTATATTTTATAATATAAAAAGGACATAAAAGAAATATATCAATTATATATATCATAAAAGGAAGCTAATAATATTAAAATACCATTTATATAGTAAAAGATATTAAAAATATTAAAATACTAATAAAAAATACTTTACTATTCATCATCAATTTGAAATAATATGTTCATCATCAATTTGAAATAATATGTATAGTAATAATAGTTATAATTCTTCACGCTTCGCGGCGGAAAATCGGTTGGTAGTAGTTCAGTTTGTTATAATACCGACACTTGTTATTGTAATCCAAAGAAAAAATCTTACATCGATCAAAAACAATAAAAACAAATATCGAGACCGATACTGATGTTCTTCAGTTTATATTGGTTTGATTCGTTTATGTTCTTGCTTTTTTTCAACACCCCGACCCGCAGCGGAATAAAAGTCGTGGCATAATTGGGTTATCACCAAAACTCATGATATTTACTAAGATTTTTCATATTTATTAAATTCAAATTACAAACTTAAATATCCAAAAACAAAATTTATACAATTACAAAGGAAAATGAAACTATAGATTTATTCCAAAGCATGAACTTGTTTATTCTTCTAGGCCATCCAAAGTGTTTCCTGTCTCACCTGGATCACCTGTATCATGTGTAAAACGGGGGAGATTTTGGGTCAACAAAAGTTGGCGAGTAAACCTTGATAAATCATTTTGACTAATTTCTTGTTTTATTTATTAAAGAAAAGTCGTGCATTAATCACATGTGAGCAAACATATATATAAACAATCACAAACCACTTTGGATGAGTATATGACATGAATGATGATGTATCTGAGATCAAGGCTCAATCAAACGGAGCCGATCTAATGAGGCTCCTGATGCTCAACCCGTATCCCACGGGGAACTGATGGGCCTAATGAAATGGATGTACTGAAATGATAAATTTAATCTACATATAATTCACACAACAATCAATACACATTTGATCACGGATATGATGTATGCACAAGTGTTTAAATAAAATAAAAGAATAGAACGACACATGATACACCCCAAAACATGATTAAAACGGGGAATTGGTAGAGATTCACTCACAGTGGATGTGTTTCTTGATGACGATGAATGCGCACGAATATTACGATTCAACCGACGAGTGAAAACTAACCTAAATAATAACGACATGATTCGATTAAATAAATAAATTTTATTTGAGATTATTATTTTTAATTAGAGCTCTTTAATGAGATTTTTAGATTTATTTTTGTGAGTTTAATGCAAAATTTTTAACCTTCAAAATCTTTATTTTTAAGTGTTTTTAAATAATTTTTCAATTTAATAAAAAGGAAATAAGAAAACAAAAATAAATAAATGGTTTGACTTGGTCAGGTCTGACCGGTCAGACAGCATGAATTCCAGGCGCGAGTGAGGTTCGAACTCGGGACCTCTCGTATACGTGCACGCAGCTCTACCAACTGAGCTACGTGTCTAACCCGAAATATTCTCTGTTTTAATTATATATATATACTAACTAGCTTTAACCTTATTAGTTTTTATTAAAAATGATTTATGATGGCCGAAACCGTTTACAGAACCCGGAATCGAACTCGGGACCTTCGGTTCGAGTGCACGCAGCTCTACCAACTGAGCTACGTGTCTAACCCGAAATATTCTCTGTTTTAATTATATATATATATACTAACTAGCTTTAACCTTATTAGTTTTTATTAAAATGATTTATGATGGCCGAAACCGTTTACAGAACCCGGAATCGAACTCGGGACCTTCGGTTCGAGTGCACACAGCCCAACCAGTTGGGCTATGTGTCTAATCTGTAAAAACACTGGATTATATTAATTTTATATATATGCTGTGAATTGATCTGAATAAGTTTAAAAAATGTTGGTTTTATTTCAGAAAGTCAAAAACATGCGTGATTCGAACCCGGGACGTGTGTTTTGTATTTGCACACAGTCCACCGCTGGACTGTGTGTCTAACCCGGTTAAATACCCGTTTTTATTTAGATTAAAACACTAACTTAACTTCATCTTTTTCATCTTTAAAAATCCCGACAGTGATCCCGGCTGAATGAACTGATTTAACAGTTTTGATTATTGATTTGAGCAATTAAATTATCAATCAAGAGATAGTAAGGAGGTTTAGACGATTATACTGTCTGAAGAACAACTGCGGTTTTCTGATCAGTGATTTCGGCGATATTTCGGCGAGTGCGAAAATCTCCGGCGACGTGCTTTGGAAGGAATAAAGCTTCGGAAAGAGAGAGCGTTTCTGAGCGAAATGTTTACAAGGAGTTTGAGTGGGTATTTATAAGGGGGACAGGCCGATTGGGTTCGAATTGGGGGTCAAGATTCGCGGTCAATGATTTCAAACGGTTTTGACTAAAATAGAGTGCTAGGCAACGGTTATAACTGATGTCGAAATCAGTTTATGCGTTTCAGTCAAAGGAAAATAGCCACATTTGCGGAGTTTTAGTTTTTCCGGCGATTGCGAGTTCTGGGCGCGCTGATTTACAGGTTTTGACTTTCGGTTTTTACTATAAGTGTTATTTGTTTCAGTATTTAACACAAATGATGTGTGTGGCGGAGTGGTGTGGTGTGTGTGTGTCTTCGCGGGAGACCCGGGTTCGAGACCCGGCTACCCTGTTTTATTTATTATTTTCTTATTATTATTATTTATTAATTATGGTTTTTAAATTCTAAAATATTTATTAATTATGTATTATTTAAAATAATCTGAACAATAAATACGCAACGAACTTATAACTGAATATTTGATTATAAAACGAAGCGGGTTTTGAAACCCGTTTTTCGGCGAATGTTACAGTATCCCCTACTTTTAGAAATTTCGTCTCGAAATTTAAGCAGTAGTGGTGACCTGAAAAAAATGCGGGTATTTTTCGCGCATTGAGTCTTCACGTTCCCAAGTAAACTCGGGTCCTCGCTTTGACTCCCAACGTACCCTGACAATTGGAATACGACTTCGCCTTAAACGCTTCTCTCCGAAATCCATGATTTCTACTGGTCTTTCAACGAAGTGCATCGATTCATCGACTTGAATGTCTTCTAGAGAAATATGGAGGTTTTCATCGGCAAGACACTTTTTCAAGTTTGATACGTGGAATGTGGGATGAATTCTGTTGAGTTCTTCTAGTAGGTCAAGCTTGTATGCTACAGGACCTACTCTTTCGAGTATCTTGAAAGGTCCTACGTAGCGTGGTGCTAGCTTGCCCTTCTGGCCAAAACGAACCACCCCCTTCCACGGTGATACTTTTAAAAGTACTTGATCACCAATGTTTTGAAATTGAGATTTATGTTATGAATTAATTGATTCCATTAATGAACAAGAAACACTAGTGGCGCAGTGGTTGGATGGTTGAGTCATTGTTGAAATTGCTGGCTGACCCGGGTTCGAAACCCGGCAGAAGCCTTTTATTTTTAAACCACTATTTTTAATACTTTTTCAAATATAAATTATATATTCCAATATACTTATTAATTATGTATCGTTTAAAAATAATTTGGGCATTAAATACGCAAAGAAATTTTTAACTGATTGTTCGGTTAATAAACGGAGCGGGTTTGGTAAATCCGGTTTTGGACGGATGTTACACTACGTAGCGTGGTGCTAGCTTGCCCTTCTGGCCAAAACGAACCACTCCCTTCCACGGTGATACTTTTAAAAGTACTTGATCACCAATGTCAAACTCCAAGGGCTTTCGTCGTTTGTCAGCATAACTCTTTTGACGACTTTGAGCCGCTAGAAGATTGTTTCGAATTTGAAGGATCTTGTCGGTTGTTTCTTGAATTAATTCTGGTCCGGTGATTTGCGCTTCCCCAATTTCGTGCCAACATACTGGAGATCGGCACTTATGACCTTATAAAGCTTCGAAAGGAGCCATGCCGATACTTGAATGATAGCTATTGTTGTACGAAAATTCCACTAATGGTAGGTGAGCGTCCCAGTTCCCTTTGAAGTCTATGACACATGCTCGCAGCATGTCTTCAAGGGTTTGGATGGTGCGTTCAGATTGACCATCAGTTTGAGGATGAAAAGCGGTACTGAGGTCTAATCGTGTACCCAAAGCGGTTTGTACGGCTCGCCATGTTCGTGAAGTGAAATGACCATCACGGTCTGAAATGATGCTTAATGGTACACCATGACGGCTTACGATCTCGCTGATGTAGATAAGAGCTAACTTCTCGTTCTTGAAGTCCTCGCGAATCGGAATGAAATTAGATGACTTTGTAAGACGATCGATTATTACCCATATGGTGTCATACCCACTGGAGGTGCGAGGTAACCCGGTAATGAAATCCATGGTTATGTTTTCCCACTTCCATACAGGTATTTCGGGTTGGACTAGAAGTCCTGAAGGTCTTTGATGTTCAGCTTTTACTTTGGAACAGGTAAGGCACTTGGAAACAAAAACAGCGATATCCTTTTTCATGCCAGGCCACCAGTAGGTGTATCGTAGGTCTTGATACATCTTGTCGGCTCCTGGGTGTACAGAGTATCGTGTTTTGTGCGCCTCATTCATGAGGAAATCACGGAGGTTATCGCGATCAGGAATCCATATGTGGTTTAAATAGTATAGAATACCGTCGGATTTGGTTTCGATTTTGAGTTTAGCTCCACATGACAGCTCATCGCGTACATAATTTTCTGTTACAGAAACATGTTGAGCTGCCCGGATTCGATCTTTGATGTCGGTTATGATTTGCGAACATATAAGACGAATGGAGTTCGCATAACCTTTTCGACTGAGCGCATCGGCCACCACGTTTGCCTTGCCAGGATGATACCGAATTTCACAGTCGTAGTCGTTGAGAAGTTCGACCCATCTTCGTTGCCTCATATTTAACTCTTTCTGGTTGAAGATATGTTGGAGACTCTTGTGGTCAGTGTATATTTCACACTTGGTACCGTAGAGGTAATGTCTCCATATCTTGAGAGCGAACACAACGGCTCCAAGTTCCAGGTCGTGGGTGGTGTAATTCTTCTCGTGAACTTTGAGTTGCTTAGAGGCATAGGCTATCACTTTTCCTCTTTGCATCAATACACAGCCTAGCCCTTGCCCTGATGCGTCGCAATATACCACAAAGTCATCGCAACCCTCAGGGAGTGTGAGGATAGGTGCGTCACAAAGTTTTTGCTTTAGAGTTTGGAAGGCCTCCTCTTGCTTAGGTCCCCATATGAAGGGTTTTCCTTTATGAGTCAAGGCCGTGAGTGGTACAGCAATACGGGAAAAATTGGCAATGAAGCGTCGATAGTAACCAACCAAACCAAGAAATGACCTAACTTCGGTAGGGGTACGTGGCGCTTGCCATTCCTGCACTACCTTGATTTTTGAAGGATCGACATGAATTCCCTTGTCATTGACGACATGTCCAAGGAATTGTACTTCTCCTAACCAGAATTCGCATTTTGAGAATTTAGCGTAAAGCTTTTCAGTCCTTAAGAGTGTAAGGATGAGTCGAAGGTGTCGCTCATGATCGGATTTAGACTTGGAGTAAATAAGGATGTCGTCGATGAAGACTATGACGAAACGGTCGAGGTAGGGTTTGCATACCCTATTCATTAAATCCATGAAGACAGCGGGGGCGTTGGTTAAACTGAATGGCATGACCATGAACTCGTAATGACCATAACGAGTCCGGAAGGCGGTTTTTGGGATATCTTCTTCGTGCACCCTGAGCTGATGATAACCAGAACGAAGGTCGATTTTTGAAAAGCAGGTGGCGCCTTGAAGTTGGTCTAGGAGGTCATCAATGCGAGGCAGTGGATAGCGATTTTTAACCGTTAACTTGTTGAGTTCTTTATAATCAATGCACATGCGAAACGTTCCATCTTTCTTCTTCACAAAAAGAACAGGTGCACCCCAAGGCGATGAGCTAGGACGTATGAATCCTTTGTCAGTCAGCTCTTGCAGTTGACTGGCCAGCTCTTGCATTTCGGATGGGGCTAACCTATAAGGAGATTTTGCGACTGGTATAGCGCAAGGTACAAGATCGATGCGAAATTCGACTTCTCTCACAGGAGGAAGTCCTGAAATGTCGTCGGGAAAGACTTGTGGGAATTCTTTCACCACTGGGATATCTTCGAGTTTCCTCTCCTTGTTTCCCTTTTTGACGACGTGAGTTAGGAATGCGACATAGTTCTTGCGGAGATATCTTCGGGCTTTAAGGCATGACATTAATTTGAGTCCTTTCGAAGGGGTTTCCCCAAAAATACGTAGTGTCTGACCGTCTGCAAGAGGAATGCGAATGAACTTTTCGTGGCACACCACTTCAGCGTGATGCTGGCTGAGCTAGTCCATACCGATTATAACATCGAAACTTCCCAACTTCATAGGAATAAGGTCAATTGAAAAATCGTGATCGTTTAGGGTGAGAGTACAATTGCGTATAATAGAATTTAATGAAACGGGTTTTCCGTCAGCAACTTCCACCGTTAGAGATTCGATGAGATTAACACGAGGTTGGTCGAGGATAGGTTCAAATTCTAAGGACACAAAGCTCTTATCCGCACCAGTATCGAATAATATGGATGCATAACTACCATTGATGAGAAACGTACCGTTGACCACGTTGTTGTCAGCCCTGGCTTGGTTGGCATTGATATTGAAAGCTCTCCATCTGGCAGGTGGGGGAGCTTGGTTAGCTTGGTTTACCGGGTTTGCGTGAGCTTGGGCATGGATGATGTTCACTAGGCGTGGACATGTGTTCCTGAAGTGGTTTGGGTCCCCACAGTTGAAACAAGCTCGCATGGGTTGCATCATGGGGTAGCTGGGTTGGTAGTAAGGTTGGGCTACGTGTTGTGAAGGTGGTAGAAGTAAGGGTTGTTGGGTTTGACCCACTATCTGATTTTGGGTTTGGGTTGGAGGTCGATTGCGATTCATTCGTTGAAGGGTACGGCAGGTTTGGATGGTGTGACCCGCACGGCCACAACTTGTGCAATGTTGGCAGGGATTTTCGGGAGGGTGATGGTATTGACAGCGGTTGCATTTTTGGTGTGGGCCAGTATATGGCTTTTTGAATGGTGCAGCTGGAGGAGCAATTTGGGTGATTGGTGTAACAGTGATAGGAGGGTTGGTTTGAGTGACAGCAAAATTCTTGCCATTTCGCTTCCTCTTACCAGCAAACTTTGAGGATGAGACTGGGTGGTTTGGAGTTGGGGTCTCAATGAGTGCTTTCTTCTTTTCATCTTTGAACCTGCCGTTTCGAATGCGATTTTCAGTGAGTTATGTAGCTAACTCCATTGAGGCTTCAAGTGTTGCAGGCGATGTGCTTAAAACCGAATCTTGAATTTTCGAGGGGAGGCCTCGAATGTAGTGTTCAACTAAGCGGTACAAGGGGGTGAACAAATTTGGGATCATATGGTTCAACTCGAGAAATCTCTTATTATATGAAGTGTGGTCTCATTCCTTTTGTTTCAGTGCGCGGAATTCGTCTTCCAGCTTTTTGATTTCGCTTCTTGGATAGAAGCGTCTTGTCATGAGTTCCCTTAACTCTTCCCATGTTAAGGCCATGGCGTCTTCAACTCCTCGCTTACCCTTTTCCGTGTTCCACCAGGTAAGGGCTACCCCAAACAGTCTTCCAGTAGTGTAACGTACCTTACGGTCCTCGGGACAATCGCAATTGAGGAAAGTGTTATCCATTTCCTCAAACCAGTGAAGGAGGGCGGTAACACCTTCGGTCCCTTCATATTTTGGGGGATCGCAGGATTTGAAGTGTTTTAGGTGCACTTGGGGTTTTTGGAAGGAAGGTTGGCGACGCTCTGGTCTTCTTGGTTGGGAGGATTGATGGGATTAGTGGTGAGAGCTTGTTGAACTTGAAGCACGATGTCAGGAAATACTGCGGCCATTTGTTTAGCAATTTGTGTGGCCAAGCGTTCACTTGACTTTCCTGACTTTCTACCTCCACGTAGTTGCCTAGCCGACATCTACAGGAAAATATATAGGAGATTGTGAGTTTAAGAATTTTCTAGGTGTCATGTGTCGTAAAAATAATGAAAAACAACATAACTGACAATAATTTAACTACATCCATAGGATGTCTTGGGTTTGCTCATGTTTGGGCCTCCAAATGTCCCCCATACCATTGCCTGTGTAGTCATGTGGGCCCCCATGACTATTGGGCTTGGTAGGATTCACATTGGTGTCGGCGGTTTAACACTCGCACCACCTGAATGAAAATCGTAAAATATGATTGCGAGATGTATGATAGGAGGGTGTCCAGGTGTAGACACAATGACAACTCAATGTGGGGTTAGCTCACACGACATTTGGTATAGCATGCTTTGGCCTAATAGGTCCTTCGTACTCTCATCGTTAGTCCCCAGGTAGGCAAATTGGTCCTTTATTTTGGATTTATACGAATGCCAAGCCTAGACAGGACGTTCCGACTACCGGTACTCGTACCCTTCCAGTTACTACATGCCCGTCATGAGAACTCACTTTGATGTGATTTGAAAAAAAATACAAAAATCATTGCCAAAATTATGAAAATCGTGAGGTGTGTGCTCTCATGGATATGATATGTTATGAGGATATGATTTATGATAAGCATTACATAATAACATGTATTTGTGAGCGTGCTTGCATAACATTGGGTGTGAAAATAAACATGAAACATATAAACATTATGAATTTTGCATGTAACGCATAAACAATTAAAATTTAATCAACTATAGTATAGGCTCTAAGGGTCTAATAACCTATCCTATATCCCTATAGTCACAAGCTCTGATACCAATCTGTCACACCCCGACCCGCAGCGGAATAAAAGTCAGGGCATAATTTGGTTATCACCAAAGCTCATGATATTTACTAAGATGTTTCATATTTATTAAATTCAAATTACAAACTTAAATATCCAAAAACAAAATTTATACAATTACAAAGGAAAATGAAACTATAGATTTATTCCAAAGCATGAACTTGTTTATTCTTCTAGGCCATCCAAAGTGTTTCCTGTCTCACCTGGATCACCTGTATCATGTGTAAAACGGGGGAGATTTTGGGTCAACAAAAGTTGGCGAGTGAAACTTGATAAATCATTTTGACTAATTTCTTGTTTTATTTATTAAAGAAAAGTCGTACATTAATCACATGTGAGCAAACATATATATATAAACAATCACAAACCACTTTGGATGAGTATATGACATTAATGATGATGTATCTGAGATCAAGGCTCAATCAAACGGAGCCGATCTAATGAGGCTCCTGATGCTCAACCCGTATCCCACGGTGAACTGATGGGCCTAATGAAATGGATGTACTGAAATGATAAATTTAATCTACATATAATTCACACAACAATCAATACACATTTGATCACGGATATGATGTATGCACAAGTGTTTAAATAAAATAAAAGAATAGTACGACACATGATACACCCCAAAACATGATTAAAACGGGGAATTGGTAGAGATTCACTCACAGTGGATGTGTTTCTTGATGACGATGAATGCGCACGAATATTACGATTCAACCGACGAGTGAAAACTAACCTAAATAATAACGACATGATTCGATTAAATAAATAAATTTTATTTGAGATTATTATTTTTAATTAGAGCTCTTTAATGAGATTTTTAGATTTATTTTTGTGAGTTTAATGCAAAATTTTTAACCTTCAAAATCTTTATTTTTAAGTGTTTTTAAATAATTTTTCAATTTAATAAAAAGAAAATAAGAAAACAAAAATAAATAAATGGTTTGACTTGGTCAGGTCTGACCGGGTCTGACCGGTCAGACAGCATGAATTCCAGGCGCGAGTGAGGTTCGAACTCGGGACCTCTCGTATACGTGCACGCAGCTCTACCAACTGAGCTACGTGTCTAACCCGAAATATTCTCTGTTTTAATTATATATATATACTAACTAGCTTTAACCTTATTAGTTTTTATTAAAAATGATTTATGATGGCCGAAACCGTTTACAGAACCCGGAATCGAACTCGGGACCTTCGGTTCGAGTGCACGCAGCTCTACCAACTGAGCTACGTGTCTAACCCGAAATATTCTCTGTTTTAATTATATATATATACTAACTAGCTTTAACCTTATTAGTTTTTATTAAAATGATTTATGATGGCCGAAACCGTTTACAGAACCCGGAATCGAACTCGGGACCTTCGGTTCGAGTGCACACAGCCCAACCAGTTGGGCTATGTGTCTAATCTGTAAAAACACTGGATTATATTAATTTTATATATATGCTGTGAATTGATCTGAATAAGTTTAAAAAATGTTGGTTTTATTTCAGAAAGTCAAAAACATGCGTGATTCGAACCCGGGACGTGTGTTTTGTATTTGCACACAGTCCACCGCTGGACTGTGTGTCTAACCCGGTTAAATACCCGTTTTTATTTAGATTAAAACACTAACTTAACTTCATCTTTTTCATCTTTAAAAATCCCGACAGTGATCCCGGCTGAATGAACTGATTTAACAGTTTTGATTATTGATTTGAGCAATTAAATTATCAATCAAGAGATAGTAAGGAGGTTTAGACAATTATACCGTCTGAAGAACAACAGCGGTTTTCTGATCAGTGATTCCGGCGATATTTCGGCGAGTGCGAAAATCTCCGGCGACGTGCTTTGGAAGGAATAAAGCTTCGGAAAGAGAGTGCGTTTATGAGCGAAATGTTTACAAGGAGTTTGAGTGGGTATTTATAAGGGGGACAGGCCGATTGGGTTCGAATTGGGGGTCAAGATTCGCGGTCAATGATTTCAAACGGTTTTGACTAAAATAGAGTGCTAGGCAACGGTTATAACTGATGTCGAAATCAGTTTATGCGTTTCAGTCAAAGGAAAATAGCCACATTTGCGGAGTTTCAGTTTTTCCGGCGATTGCGAGTTCTGGGCGCGCTGATTTACAGGTTTTGACTTTCGGTTTTTACTATAAGTGTTATTTGTTTCAGTATTTAACACAAATTATGTGTGTGGCGGAGTGGTGTGGTGTGTGTGTGTGTCTTCGCGGGAGACCCGGGTTCGAGACCCGGCTACCCTGTTTTATTTATTATTTTCTTATTATTATTATTTATTAATTATGGTTTTTAAATTCTAAAATATTTATTAATTATGTATTATTTAAAATAATCTGAACAATAAATACGCAACGAACTTATAACTGAATATTTGATTATAAAACGAAGCGGGTTTTGAAACCCGTTTTTCGGCGAATGTTACAGTATCCCCTACTTTTAGAAATTTCGTCTCGAAATTTAAGCAGTAGTGGTGACCGGAAAAAGATGAGGGCATTTTTCGCGCATTTAGTCTTCACGTTCCCAAGTAAACTCGGGTCCTCGCTTTGACTCCCAACGTACCCTGACAATTGGAATACGGCTTCGCCTTAAACGCTTCTCTCCGAAGTCCATGATTTCTACTGGTCTTTCAACGAAGTGCATCGATTCATCGACTTGAATGTCTTCTAGAGGAATATGGAGGTTTTCATCGGCACGGCACTTTTTCAAGTTTGATACGTGGAATGTGGGATGAATTCTGTTGAGTTCTTCTGGTAGGTCAAGCTTGTATGCTACAGGACCTACTCTTTCGAGTATCTTGAAAGGTCCTACGTGTCACACCCCGACCCGTAGCGGAAAAGGTGATCGGGGCATGATTGGGTTATCATCAAAGCTCATGACATTTATTATAATGTTTCATATTCATTATTACAAATTAAATGGAAACATACAATCATAATTACATCATGTCCTAAACATCATTCTAGACCTTATTGATTTCTTCTAAGGCATTTCCTAAGTTTCCTTGCTTCATCCTGTTTACCTGTATCATGTGTAAAAATGGTTTTTGGATCAACAAAAAGTTGGCGAGTGAATCCTATGAAAAACATTTGAACAAGTTTATTTAATTGATTATAAAATAAAGTGCACAACCACATATGAGTAAAAATAGATGTAAACTTATTCACCAATCATTTAATATTAAATAATGCACACATGAACAATAATGGATCGTTTAGAGGCACGCGTTGCTCAACTCGTCTCCCACGAGGAACTGATGGGCCTAATGAATGAATTGCATATAACTTGACAATATGAAATACATAACTACAAACAATATATACAATCTAAGTTTTGAGGCACGCGTTGCTCAACTCGTCTCCCACGAGGAACTGATGGGCCTAAAGAATGAATTGCATATAACTTGACAATATGAAATACATAACTACAAACAATATATACAATCTAAGTTTAGATCACAATATGGTATGGCAGAAATTTAAATAAACGAGTTAATTTTAGTGACACATGACACACCTCAAAACGTGTAATTAAAAAGGGGAGTTGTAAGATTCACTCACCTTGGGTGCGTTCGGTTGATGATGTTGAATACGCACAAAGTTGGATTAACCACGAGTGAAACTAACCTAGATAATAACATAATGGTTTGGTAAATAAGGGGATTTTATTAATCAATTTTAGTAGGATGATTGGATATATTTTTGTGAGTTTAAGGCTATTTTCTAACCTTAAAAATGTTATTTTTAAGTATTTTTAATCGATTTTTAAATAAAATAAATAAATAAAAATAATAAAAAAAGTAGACTTTTTGCGACCGTTGACCGTTGACTTGTTGACTTGTTGACCGGTCAGGCTGTGTAATTGCGTGCGCCGAGTAAGGCTCGAACCCGAGACCTCCCGTTCGCGTGCACGCAGCTCTACCAACTGAGCTACGTGTCTAACCCGAAATATTTCTGTTTTTAATTATATTTATATACTAATTGAATTAAACTGAAAATCATTTATTTTAAAAACGATTTTAATGCATCGAACCGGTGTTCTCCACAGTTCTCGAACCCGGGACCTGTGGTTTGGGTTAACACACAATCCACCGCTGGACTGTGTGTCTAACTTGTTAAATAATCTGATTTTTATTATACTTATATGCAAACTATATAATTTCATTTCTGTCTTATATAAAAAGTTTAATAATTGCCCGAACCGGTGCGGTAGTCCGGACTCGAACTCGTGACGTGTGATTAAACATTCACACAGTCCACCACTGGACTGTGTGTCTATCTTGGTTATTATTCCGGTTTTTATTAAACTTAACATCTATATGAAATGAATCCGGTTCGGTTAAAAAAAAGGAACATTTTTATTAAGGCGAGGGTGCGTGGGACAAGAATCGAACTCGGGACGTAAGCGTGTTTTATTTGCACATAGTCCACCGCTGGACTGTGTGTCTAACCCGGAATATATCTTGATTTTAATTATACATATACAATACTGAAACTTCGTCTTCTTCGTCAGACTTAACCAGAATCGGAGTCTGACTGGTTTATCGATTTTAATCAAGTTCTTTTAGTGTGTTGCGCTTAATTACAGGTGAGATTAATAAAAGAACGAGAGATTAAGTGTAAGGTATACCGAACAGGGCTCCTCTGTTTCACCGGCGAAACTCCGGTGACAGCAGATGATTCCGGCGACGTGTGTCTTGCGGCAAAGGGTCTTCAACGAGCTTGAGATGAATGTCGGTGGCTTCGGTATGAGCTCTGGGGGTTCAGTAAGGCACAGAGGTGAAAGGGTCGGTTTTCTGGCGAGTTGTAGAAATTTCCGGCGAGTGGAATTACGTCGGGAAAATGTGTGATTGTGAGCGAAAAAGCTAACAGAGGTTAGAGGGGGTATTTATAGGGCAGAACATCGACGTATTTAGTCCGTTTTCCGTCTTGATTCGTCGGTCATTACGTTTTCCGGCGGTTATGACTTGCGTCGCGGGTTCAGACATCGGTTATAACCGATGTAGTAGTTAATGTTTACGTTAAAACTGAAGAAACCGTCCAATCTTGGCGAGATAGTCGGGATTTCCGACGACTGCAATTAGGCGCGTCGGTTTTGAAATTGAGATTTATGTTATGAATTAATTGATTCCATTAATGAACAAGAAACACTAGTGGCGCAGTGGTTGGATGGTTGAGTCATTGTTGAAATTGCTGGCTGACCCGGGTTCGAAACCCGGCAGAAGCCTTTTATTTTTAAACCACTATTTTTAATACTTTTTCAAATATAAATTATATATTCCAATATACTTATTAATTATGTATCGTTTAAAAATAATTTGGGCATTAAATACGCAAAGAAATTTTTAACTGATTGTTCGGTTAATAAACGGAGCGGGTTTGGTAAATCCGGTTTTGGACGGATGTTACACTACGTAGCGTGGTGCTAGCTTGCCCTTCTGGCCAAAACGAACCACTCCCTTCCACGGTGATACTTTTAAAAGTACTTGATCACCAATGTCAAACTCCAAGGGCTTTCGTCGTTTGTCAGCATAACTCTTTTGACGACTTTGAGCCGCTAGAAGATTGTTTCGAATTTGAAGGATCTTGTCGGTTGTTTCTTGAATTAATTCTGGTCCGGTGATTTGCGCTTCCCCAATTTCGTGCCAACATACTGGAGATCGGCACTTACGACCATATAAAGCTTCAAAAGGAGCCATGCCGATACTTGAATGATAGCTATTGTTGTACGAAAATTCCACTAATGGTAGGTGAGCGTCCCAGTTCCCTTTGAAGTCTATGACACATGCTCGCAGCATGTCTTCAAGGGTTTGGATGGTGCGTTCAGATTGACCATCAGTTTGAGGATGAAAAGCGGTACTGAGGTCTAATCGTGTACCCAAAGCGGTTTGTACGGCTCGCCATGTTCGTGAAGTGAAATGACCATCACGGTCTGAAATGATGCTTAATGGTACACCATGACCGCTTACGATCTCGCTGATGTAGATAAGAGCTAACTTCTCGTTCTTGAAGTCCTCGCGAATCGGAATGAAATGAGATGACTTTGTAAGACGATCGATTATTACCCATATGGTGTCATACCCACTGGAGGTGCGAGGTAACCCGGTAATGAAATCCATGGTTATGTTTTCCCACTTCCATACAGGTATTTCGGGTTGGACTAGAAGTCCTGAAGGTCTTTGATGTTCAGCTTTTACTTTGGAACAGGTAAGGCACTTGGAAACAAAAACAGCGAGGAGGGAGATACGGAGCGAGAAGCACCCATTTTTTACGCTGACCACATCGTCCCAGAAAATATTGAGAAGGTGGCTCCGGAAGAAGAGCCTAAAAAATTTGATGCTGAGAATCCTGCTGGCGAGCAGGTTAAAGATACAGCTACAGATGCTGGGGTGAAAGATACTGCTATCGAGAAGCAAGAAAAAATATCTTCCCCTGTGCCGGACCTTCAAAGTTGATATCTAAGGGAGCTGGCCTTTCAACACAAAGCGAAGGCTCTGTGCCTTTTAAGGATTCTGATGAGGAGTCACCCATTCGCCCAGAGGAGACGCCTGGGGATTATTATTATCGTTCTTATTCTGAGAAGCGGACCTCTACGATCCATCAGCCTGTGTGGAAGGTTAAACAGGGTGATGTTTTCACAGATTGGCACTCCTGCAGGGAGTGGTATAAGGGCATCTTCCCTCCGGCGGAGGTGAAGCGCCAAGAAGAGAAAGACCATGAGGCTACATATGAGTTATATTTGCAAGAGTCTGCCCTTGCCTCTACCACAATAAATAGGATCGTGCCCGAATGGTGCAGTATGAACAAGGAGTGGGATGAGATTGAGATTGATAAGGCGAAGGCCAAACTTGAAAAAGAGAAGACGTTAAAGATGATCGTCGATTTTGAGGCTAAAAAAGCCAAGTTTAAGGAGGAAAAGAAGACCGAGGAGTGGTCTGCGCTGTCTTGGAAGCGCAAATGTGAGGCCTCTGCTGCGCAACATGCTGACGAGCGCAAGCGCTTTGTGGAGGCTTGCGATAGCGATAACAAAGAAAAGATATCTCTGCGCAACGAAATTGAGAAACTTAAGAAAGAGAAAGCTGATGCAGTTGCGGCAGCAGAAAAGGCGCGCTCTCATAGAGAAAGGAGCGAGCAGAATGAGGTATCAACCCAAATGACTCTCCTTCTTAAGAATAAAGAGATTGATGATCTAACTTCTATGCTATTTGACCAGGCGCGGTTGCAAGATGAGGTTGATGTTTTGAAAAAAGATATCAACTTTCACCGAATAGAGAAAGCCGAGTTGACCTACCGTTTAACTGAAGGTGAACAAAAACTTAACGACACGGAGGTCGCTCGCGCTACAGCAGAAAGCCTGACCGAATCCCTCATGAACCAGCTTACCTGGTTGCGGGAGTATGGGATTGTGGAGGTAATATTCCTTTCTTTCGATATATTCATCTTTGTTGAATATTTATATCTTATATTGACATGTTGATTTTGTAGATCGCGAACTCCATCTTGAACTCTACAGAATTAGATGAGAGAGTGGCGGAACTAATGGTGGCAGCGTGGAACGATGGTCATGCGGAGGGTTATAGGGAGTGCACCCTTCATGTGGCCCATGCGCTGAAGACCCAATGGGATACAAGCCGCACTGCTACGCATGGAACCGACATTGTTGCCATTTATACACCTGCCAAGGAGAGCTATGATCAATTACATATTCCTGTCATGGATCTTGTCGATGCTGCGCTGCAGCATGATGATTTCTTGGATAGATTAAAAGAAATCTTCTCTAAGGCAAAGGAACAAAAAGATGTGAAGGATGCAGGGAAATAGAGTTAGATTGTGTTATTCCTGTAACTGTCTGTATATTTCTTTTTGATGTATCGTTGCGTTTGATGCGCAAGTACTTTGATGTGAATATAGTATATTTAGTTTAGAATTTTTGCATGTGGCCCATTACTTGTTCAGGATAGACAATGAACAATTTCTTTCCTCATGTGTGAGCGTAAGTATTAAGTTAACTTATGGCTCATGAGTTTGTGTTTTTGTTTATCCAAAGGAATTGCATGCATTTGTAAATAAGCATATACAAGACTGTAAGTAGTGACAGAGTATTTTATTCATACTGATAAAGCGTAAAGCTATGGCTGCCACTAAGATTACATAAGAAATAAAGTAAGCAGTCTCGTTACGCAACGCCCAGAAGTTGCTTAGAGGACAGAGATTACATATAACATCGGCGTAGTTGTTGGACGTTCCAGGTTCGAGGAACACTGGATCCGTCCATACGCTTCAGAGTGTACGCGCCTTTTCCCAATACTTCATTTATCACGTATGGACCTTCCCATCGCGGGGCTAACTTCCCCGGTTTTTCGGCATTCGACGCTTCATTATCGCGAAGAACAAAGTCACCAGGCAAAAAGGAGCAGATGCGTGCCCTTTTGTTGTAATACTTTTCAAGCTGAGACTTGTACTTAGCTTCACGAATCGCGGCATTCTCTCGTCGTTCTTCTAATAAGTCTAGATCGATGCGCCTTTGTTCGTCGTTATCTTGTTTTTCCAAGGCTAGCATCCTTGGAGATGTCACACCCTGACCCGCAGCGGAAATGGTAGTCGGGGCATGATTGGGTTTTCATCAAAGCTCATGACATTTACTATAAAGTTTCATATTTATTATTTCTCTTTAAAGAAGAAGTTACAATAAACATACAAGCACAACGTGTCCAAATACATTTCCATTCAAATTACAAACTAAAGTATTCTTTAAACAAAAACCATACAATTACAAAGGAAAACAAAACTAAACGTCAATTCCAAAGCATTAACTTATTTATTCTTCTAGGCCATCCTACGTGTTTCTTTTCTCAACTGGATCACCTGTATCATGTGTAAAAATAGTGTTTTTGGGTCAACAAAAGTTGGCGAGTGAATCTTATGAAAACATTTGAACGTATTTATTATATTGGTTATAAAAAGGTGCATAACCACAAATGAGTAAACGTAAATGTAAATTTAATCACAAAACACATAATATCAATTAATGCACAAACACACACACCAAATGATGAACAATGAGATCAAGGCTCAATCAAACGGAGCCGATCTAATGAGGCACGCGATGTTCAACTCGTCTCCCACGAGGAACTGATAGGCCTGATGAATGATTTGCACGCAACTTGACAAAATGTAAACACGCATCATAACAATCAATATTTACATCATAAGTTTAGGTCATATAATGGTAATAGCACAAGTTTGAATAAACGAAATAATTAAAGCGACACATGATACACCCCAAAACATGAATAAAAAGGTGAATTTGTAAGGATTCACTCACAGTGGGTGCGTTCCTTGATGACGATGAATGCGCACGAATATTATGATTCAACCGACGAGGGAAAAACTAACCTAAATAATAACGAAATGATTCGGTAAATAAATAATTAATATTTTTAATTAGTGCTCTTAATGGGATTGTTAAATTTATTTTTGTGAGTTTAAGGAAATTTTCTAACTTTAATAATCTTATTTTTAAGTATTTTTAAATAATTTTTTAATTAAAAATATAAATAAAAGAAATAAAAAGGTTGACTTTTTGACCGTTGACCGTTGACCGGTCGGACTGTGTTTTTATATGCGCTGAGTGAGGTTCGAACTCGGGACCTCTCGTATACGTGCACGCAGCTCTACCAACTGAGCTACGTGTCTAACCCGAAATATTTCTGATTTTAATTATATTTATATACTAGTTAGCTTAAATCTTATTTTAGTTTTATTAAAAAGGTTTCATAATATGCCAAACCCGGTTTAAGTATTCCGAATCGAACTCGAGCTCTTCAGTTTACGTGCACACAGTCCAACCAGTTGGGCTGTGTGTCTAACCTGTTTATATACTGAATTATACTATATTTATATACATGTTGAAGGATGTTCTGAATAGGTTTTAAAAAGGCTTGGTTTTATTTCAGAAAGTCGAAACATGTGTGGCTCGAACCCGGGATGTATGCTTTATAATTGCACATAGTCCACCACTGGACTGTGTGTCTAACCCGGTTAAAGTGCTGATTTTAATTATACTTAACATCTTGCAGCATGTTAGCGTATTTGGTTTAAAGAAAAAAGGGTAGCGGTTATTATTAATATGAATCTGACCGGACTCGAAATCGGGACGTGTGCTTTGTAATTGCACACAGTCCACCGCTGGACTGTGTGTCTAACCTGGTTAAAACATCAAGATTAATTATACTTATTTTCTAGGTAAAACTTCATCTTCTTCCTAGACACTACCCAGAAACAAAATCCGACTGTTATCTATATCTTATCAATTCTGGTTACTGGTTTACGAACTAACGGAATTAAATATGAACATAAAAAGGTTTTAAAGGTTTATACCCACTGGAGAACAGAACTTTGATGATCCCGGTGACCAACTCCGGCGAGTTCCAATTTTTTCGGCGAAGCTTAACTTGCGACAGATGCTCTACAGGGAGTTTGAGGTGTGTGTGGGTGAGTTCTGTCTGAGCTCTAGAAGTCCTATTTTAGAGTAAGGCAGTAATGGAATGGATTCTTCGGTTTTCCGGCGAGTAACTGAGAATTCCGGTGACTTGCAGGGACAGCTTTAGAGTGTTTTAGCGAGAGTTTAAGAGAGAGTTTGAGAGATTGAACGAATTCGTTTGTGGTGAAAACGATTGGTATTTATAGAATAACCAGTAGATCACCGATTTCGGTTTCAAGAATTTAGGTCAAGATGTAATTGCCGAGATGATTGCATAACCGATTTGGGGATTGTTGACTCCTGATTGAGTCTATTACGTGATCAGTTACATTCGATGATTGAAAAGGAATCCGAGATATCTTGATGATAGCCGGTGACTTAGCGCGGCTGTTTCTTTTTTTTTTTTGAATCCGGATCAAAGGAATGTGATTTCAAATGTATTATTGTTTTGAGTTGTAGCAGATGTGGGCAAGTGGTGTAGTGGTGTGTTGTGTGTTTGGTTTGAGTGGAGACCCGGGTTCGAAACCCGCGGTCTACACTTATTGGATATATTTTATTTTTTTTATTTTTTATTTTTTTTAAATCTTAAATATTGCTATTATTTTTTATTCTTTTATTTAATCAACATATTAATTATTTATTTATAAATTATGGAAATTACCTTTTATAAAATGAAAAAAAAATGCGTAACGAAACTTTTTAAATAAATTCTAAAGTTTTTAAACAGAGCGGGTTTTGGAACCCGTTTTTCGACGAATGTTACAGGAGATGGTAACCCAATTTCGGTAGGAATCACAGCCTCCGTGTCGTACACAAGGCTAAAAGGAGTTTTCTCCAGTGCTAGTCTTGGGCATAGTTCGGTGTGCCCACAAGATGCTAGGCAATTCATAAACCCACCCCCGCCGTGCCGTGCCGAGGCGGGCTTTGATACCGTCAACCAACTGTTTGTTTATGCTTTCAACTTGACCGTTTGCTTGTGGATGCGCAACAGAAACAAAGACATGCTGGATTCCCATTTCGGTCATCCACGTTTGCAACTCTTCAGCCGTTAAGTTTGGACCGTTGTCGGTAATAATGCGCATGGGCAGACCAAAATGGCAAATAATGTATTCCCAGATGAATTTGTGAATTACCATCACTGTAGTAGAAGCTAAGGGTTTAGCTTCAATCCATTTGGTGAAGTAATCGACCGCAATAATGATGAACTTGACTGCGTCGGCGCATCTGGAAATGGTCCAACTAAATCAATGGCCCATTGTTGAAAAGGCCAAGCTGTTGTGACGGGTACAAAGGATTCTTTGGGCGCAACGTTTTTGTCACACCCCGACCCGCAGCGGAAAAGGTGATAGGGGCATGATTGGGTTATCATCAAAGCTCATGACATTTATTATGCGGTTGATCTTGGCGTGCCCGCACGATCGGCTCCATTTGATTGAGCCTTGATCGGTCATTTCATTTTCCATTTCAATACATGCAATACGATCGGCTCCATTTGATTGAGCCTTGATCGGTCATTTCATTTTACATTTCAATATATGCAATACGTTCGGCTCCGTTTGATTGAGCCTTGAGCGCACAGTTCAAGTTACATTTCCAGTTCATGCAATACGTTCGGCTCCGTTTGATTGAGCCTTGAGCGCACATACCATTTCATTATCAGTATCTTGTGGTTGTGGTGTTGTCGTAGAGTCGCATAGAACTAATCATAATTTGCGGATAAAGTCAATGAGAATTTGACGAGAATACGGTGGATACGCCGATGGTACTTCCTATATATAAGTATTCTTGTCAAATGATCGGAGGCATTATCAGGCGGTTATGAGAGGTTCCATGCATAGGCTCTGTGTGATTGTTGTTTAGATTAAGTTGTTCATTTTCAGTACATGAAATACGTTCGGCTCCGTTTGATTGAGCCTTGAGCGCACAGTTCAAGTTACATTTCCAGTTCATGCAATACGTTCGGCTCCGTTTGATTGAGCCTTGAGCGCACATACATTTTCATTATCAGTATCTTGTGGTTGTTGTGTTTGTTGTAGAGTCGCATAGAGCTAATCATAACTTGCGGATAAAGTCAATGAGAATTTGACAAGAATATGGTGGATACGCCGCTGGTACTTCCTATATATAAGTATTCTTGTCAAATGATCGGAGGCATTATCAGGCGGTTATGAGAGGTTCCATGCATAGGCTGTAACATCCGTCAAAAACGGATTTACCAAACCCGCTCCGTTTATCAACCGAACAGTCAGTCAAAAATTTCCTTGCGAATTAAATGCCCAAAATATTTTTAAACGATCCGTAATCAATTATTATAGGGGAATATATATTTAGTTTTTGAAAAACTGTCAAAAATCGCAAAATAAAAATGATTTGTTTCTGCTGGGTTTCGAACCCGGGTCTGTACCGAATCAGTTCAGCGACTTATCTCACACACACAAACCACTGCGCCACTTGTTCCGTTTGTTAAATAATAGAATCATTTAATTCATAAAGTGACGTTACGAATTCAAAACCGGCGCCCAAACGGTTCAGTCGTCGGAATCCCGGAAATCTCGCGAGTTTTAACACCACTTTCAGTTATAACGTAAACCATTACCAATACATCGGTTATAACCGATGTTTGAAGTCCGCGACCAAAATCATAACCGCCGGAAAATTTAAATAAACGAACACAGTCCGAAATCAGACCAAATACATCTCATTTTTCCCCTATAAATTCACCCTCAACCCACTGCAAACTTTTTCGCTCAAAACCACACTTTTCCTCGGCGTAATTCCACTCGCCGGAACTTTTCTGTTCGTCGCCGGAAAACCGATTTCCCCATTGCCGAGCCTTGCTGAGCCTCTGAAGCTTATACCGGAGATACCCATACTCTTTCCAAGCTTTTCGGAGACTTGCTGCTGCAAGACACCTGACGCCGGAGTTGAATTCTGTCGCCGGAGTTCTGCCGGAAAACAGAGGATCCAGTCGGTATACTTCTCCGCCCAATTTCTTTTCCTTTTTCACATTTATCTCACCTTAATGAACTGTAAAACACTAATAAACCGATAAAACTTTGAACCAGTCGATTTTCCGAACTCTGGTTATATTTCAGTGAAGAAGACGATGTATTTCAGTATGTTATAAGTATAATATAAATCTGGATATTAATCGGGTTAGACACACAATCCAGCGGTGGACTGTGTGCACAAATAAAGCAAAGGTCTCGAGTTCGATTCCCGTCTCACACACGCTGCCTTAATAAAAATCATTTTTTGTTAAACTGAACCGGAGTCGCCACAGTTATATGTTAAGTATATTAATAACCGAATAATAACCAAGTTAGACACACAGTCCAGCGGTGGACTGTGTGTTTGTTTATATCACAGGTCACGAGTTCGAGTCCGGTCTTCAGCACCGACTCGGACAATTATCTCTTCTTTTTAAATAAGGCAGAAAAGGAAATAACTAATTAGTATTTAAGTATAATAAAAATCGAATTATATAACATGTTGAACACACAGTCCAGCGGTGGACTGTGTGTTAGATTAAACCACAGGTCCCGGGTTCGAGACCTGTGGAGCGCACCGCCGAATTGATTTAAAATGTTTTTAAAATAAAATGAATTTCGGTTTAATCTAATTAATATATATATATAATTAAAATCAGATATATAACGGGTTAGACACGTAGCTCAGTTGGTAGAGCTGCGTGCACGCATACGGGAGGTCTCGGGTTCGAGCCTCACTCAGCGCACTTGTATTCCGAATTGAACCGGTCAACGGTCAGGTCAACGGTCAACGGGCTGGTCAACGGTCAGAAAAAAAATAAATTTTTTTATTATTTTTATTTAATTATTTTAATTAAAAATCAATTATAAATACTTAAAAATAACATTTTTAAGGTTAGAAAATAGCCTCAAACTCACAAAAATACACCCAACAATCCTACTAAAATAGATTAATAAAATCCGTTTACTTACCAAACCATAATGCGATTTATCTAGGTTAAATCTCACTCGTGGTTAAAACCACTTCGCGTGCATTCAACGTCATCAACCGAACGCACCCACTGTGAGTGAATCTTACAACTCCCCCTTTTAAATTACACGTTTTGGGGTGTGTCATGTGTTATGAAAATAATTAATTTATTTATTTAAACTTGTGTCATACCACATCATGACCTAAACTTAGATTGTTTTTATTGTTGTGATTTACTTATTTCCTTTTATCAATTTATATGAAACTCATACATTAAGCCCATCAGTTCCTCGTGGGAGACGAGTAGAACATCGCGTGCTTCACATCAAATTCATTATTGTTCATGTGTGTATCATTGAGTTTATATTGTTTGTAGTTGTGTCATTCATATTATCATGTTTATGCAATTCATTCATCAGGCCCCTCAGTTCCTCGTGAGAGACGAGTTGAACATCGCGTGCCTCTAATTGTTCCATTATTGTTCATGAGTGTTTCATTTAATATCTTATGATTGTTGATTAAGATACATCTAATTTTACTCATGTTTGGTTGTGCACATATTTCATAATCAATTCAAATAAATTTGTTCAAATGTTTTCCATAGGATTCACTCGCCAACATTATGTTGATCCAAAAACCTTTTACACATGATACAGGTGAACAGGTTGAAGCAAGGAAAACATAGGATATGCCTTAGAAGAGAACAAAGAAGTTTAGATTGTTAGTTAGATCATGTTGTAACATTTATTGTAAAATTTCATTTAATTTGTATTAATGAATATGAAACGCTTAATAAATGTCATGAGCTTTGATGATAACCCAATCATGCCCCGATCACCTTTTCCGCTGCGGGTCGGGGTGTGACATAGGCTGTTTGTGTGATTAAGTTATTCAATTTCAGTACATGCAATACGCTCGGCTCCGTTTGATTGAGCCTTGAGCACACAGACAATTTCATTTTCAGTACATTCAATACGTTCGGCTCCGTTTGATTGAGCCTTGAGCGCACAGACATTTCATTTTCAGTACATGCAATATGATCGGCTCCGTTTGATTGAGCCTTGATCGCACAGATATATTTCATTTCAGTATTTTATGATTGTTGTATTGGTTGTAGAGTTATAGGACTAATCATAATTCACTGATAAAACCAATGAAAATTTGACAAGAATATGGTGGATACGCCGCTGGTACTTCCTATATATAAGTATTCTTGTCAAAGGATCAGAGGCATTATCGGACGGTTATGAGAAGTTCTATGTAGGATTTATTAGTTTCTTGGTAACCAATCATAACTTGTGGATAAAACTAATGAAAATTTGGCAAGAATATGGTGGATACGCCGCTGGTACTTCCTATATATAAGTATTATTGCCAAAGGATCAGAGGCATTATCAGGCGGTTATGAGAAGTTCCATGTAGGATTTAGTAATGCCTTGGTTGGAATTTATATCATCTTGCTATTTAAAGAGATTGGATTGTGTTCCATTTCTACATAAACTAACCTCTCCATCATAACAAACGAGAGAGGAACTTCCACCATTCAATAATTTATGCAATCAGAATGTGGATTCAAATATTTTCTGTGGTGTTTATTCATGTTCGAATATTAGCTGTTGTGTTTATTTATGTTCAAATATCAGCTGTTGTGTTTTTATTTATGTTCATGTAGGTTGTAGTGTTAGAAGTTTTGCCTTAGGATATAACCATACTTTCCCAAATGTATCTAAACTCTTATGCATGATATCATTTTTAGCGAATCATTCCTGCTTATCAATACTTATACAGTAGGCAACAAAAAGCGATTCCTGTAATAGGGTACTTAACCCTTAAAAGGAACGTTACCGCCTCGAACAGAAAACTTAAACCCTTACTTTTTCTAAAGCAAGTAACTGACAAACTGAACACCATCATTCTTTTAGTCAAATATGTCACAATTTAAAATTTCGGGACGAAATTTCTAAAAAGCAGGGGATACTGTAACATCCGTCAAAAACGGATTTACCAAACCCGCTCCGTTTATCAACCGAACAGTCAGTCAAAAATTTCGTTGCGAATTAAATGCCCAAAATATTTTTAAACGATACATAATCGATTATTATACGGGAATATATATTTAGTTTTTGAAAAACTGTTGAAAATCGCAAAATAAAAATAAAAGTCCTCTGCCGGGTTTCGAACCCGGGTCTGTACCGGCTCAACAAACAAACTTAACACGCGCACTTGAACCACTGCGCCACGGATGCTTCTTGTGAAATAATGGAATCATTTAATTAATATTATGACGTTACGAATTCAAAACCGGCGCCCAATAGTTCAGTCGTCGGAAATCCCGGAAATCTCGCGAGTCTTAACGACAATTTACGTTATAACGTAAACCATTACTAAGACATCGGTTATAACCGACGTCTGAGTCCGCGACCAAAGTTATAACCGCCGGAATTTTTATAATTTACGATTACAGTCGGAAATCAGACCAGGTTCTTCAACGATTTGCCCTATAAATTCACCCACAACCCACTGCAAACCTTTTCGCTCAAAACCACACCTTTTCTCGGCGTAATTCCACTCGCCGGAATTTCTCTACTCATCGCCGGAAAACCGGTTTCCTCATTTCCGAGCCTTATTGAACCTCTTAAAATTATACCGAAGTTACCCACATATTTTGTAAGCTTTCTGAAGTTTCTCTGCTGCAAGACACCCGTCGCCGGAGGTGATTTCTGTCGCCGGAGTTCTGCCGGAAAACAGAGGAAAGCGAGTCGGTTTACCTCACGCTTATTTTTCCTTCTTTTTACTTATATCTCATCTATAATTAACCTAAAACGTTAAGGTTAATTATAGATGAGATATAAGCGTGAGGTATACCGACTCGCTTTCCTCTGTTTTCCGGCAGAAATCACCTCCGGCGACGGGTGTCTTGCAGCAGAGAAACTTCAGAAAGCTTACAAAATATGTGGGTAACTTCGGTGTAATTTTAAGAGGTTCAATAAGGCTCGGAAATTAGGAAACCGGTTTTCCGGCGATGAGTAGAGAAATTCCGGCGAGTGGAATTACGCCGAGAAAAGGTGTGGTTTTGAGCGAAAAGGTTTGCAGTGGGTTGTGGGTGAATTTATAGGGCAATTCGTTGAAGAACCTGGTCTGATTTCCGACTGTATTCGTAAATTATAAAAATTCCGGCGGTTATAACTTTGGTCGCGGACTCAGACGTCGGTTATAACCGATGTCTTAGTAATGGTTTACGTTATAACGTAAATTGTCGTTAAGACTCGCGAGATTTCCGGGATTTCCGACGACTGAACTATTGGGCGCCGGTTTTGAATTCGTAACGTCATAATATTAATTAAATGATTCCATTATTTCACAAGAAGCATCCGTGGCGCAGTGGTTCAAGTGCGCGTGTTAAGTTTGTTTGTTGAGCCGGTACAGACCCGGGTTCGAAACCCGGCAGAGGACTTTTATTTTTATTTTGCGATTTTCAACAGTTTTTCAAAAACTAAATATATATTCCCGTATAATAATCGATTATGTATCGTTTAAAAATATTTTGGGCATTTAATTCGCAACGAAATTTTTTATTGACTGTTCGGTTGATAAACGGAGCGGGTTTGGTAAATCCGTTTTTGACGGATGTTACAGTATCCCCTGCTTTTTAGAAATTTCGTCCCGAAATTTTAAATTGTGATATATTTGACTAAAAGAATGATGGTGTTCAGTTTGTCAGTTACTTGCTTTAGAAAAAGTAAGGGTTTAAGTTTTCTGTTCGAGGCGGTAACGTTCCTTGTAAGGGTTAAGTACCCTATTACAGGATCGCTTTTTGTTGCCTACTGTATAAGTATTGATAAGCAGGAATGATTCGCTAAAAATGATATCATGCATAAGAGTTTAGATACATTTGGGAAAGTATGGTTATATCCTAAGGCAAAACTTCTAACACTACAACCTACATGGAACATAAATAAAAACACAACAGCTGATATTTGAACATAAATAAACACAACAGCTAATATTCGAACATGAATAAACACCACAGCAAATATTTGAATCCACATTCTGATTGCATAAATGTTTGAATGGTGGAAGTTCCTCTCTCGTTTGTTATGATGGAGAGGTTAGTTTATGTAGAAATGGAACACAATCCAATCTCTTTAAATAGCAAGATGATATAAATTCCAACCAAGGCATTACTAAATCCTACATGGAACTTCTCATAACCGCCTGATAATGCCTCTGATCCTTTGGCAATAATACTTATATATAGGAAGTACCAGCGGCGTATCCACCATATTCTTGCCAAATTTTCATTAGTTTTATCCACAAGTTATGATTGGTTACCAAGAAACTAATAAATCCTACATAGAACTTCTCATAACCGTCCGATAATGCCTCTGATCCTTTGACAAGAATACTTATATATAGGAAGTACCAGCGGCGTATCCACCATATTCTTGTCAAATTTTCATTAGTTTTATCAGTGAATTATGATTAGTCCTATAACTCTACAACCAATACAACAATCATAAAATACTGAAATGAAATATATCTGTGCGATCAAGGCTCAATCAAATGGAACCGATCATATTGCATGTACTGAAAATGAAATGTCTGTGCGCTCAAGGCTCAATCAAACGGAGCCGAACGTATTGAATGTACTGAAAATGAAATTGTCTGTGTGCTCAAGGCTCAATCAAACGGAGCCGAGCGTATTGCATGTACTGAAATTGAATAACTTAATCACACAAACAGCCTATGCATGGAACCTCTCATAACCGCCTGATAATGCCTCCGATCATTTGACAAGAATACTTATATATAGGAAGTACCAGCGGCGTATCCACCATATTCTTGTCAAATTCTCATTGACTTTATCCGCAAGTTATGATTAGCTCTATGCGACTCTACAACAAACACAACAACCACAAGATACTGATAATGAAAATGTATGTGCGCTCAAGGCTCAATCAAACGGAGCCGAACGTATTGCATGAACTGGAAATGTAACTTGAACTGTGCGCTCAAGGCTCAATCAAACGGAGCCGAACGTATTTCATGTACTGAAAATGAACAACTTAATCTAAACAACAATCACACAGAGCCTATGCATGGAACCTCTCATAACCGCCTGATAATGCCTCCGATCATTTGACAAGAATACTTATATATAGGAAGTACCATCGGCGTATCCACCGTATTCTCGTCAAATTCTCATTGACTTTATCCGCAAATTATGATTAGTTCTATGCGACTCTACGACAACACCACAACCACAAGATACTGATAATGAAATTGTATGTGCGCTCAAGGCTCAATCAAACGGAGCCGAACGTATTGCATGAACTGGAAATGTAAATTGAACTGTGTGCTCAAGGCTCAATCAAACGGAGCCGAACGTATTGCATGAACTGGAAATGTAACTTGAACTGTGCGCTCAAGGCTCAATCAAACGGAGCCGAATGTATTGCATATATTGAAATGTAAAATGAAATGACCGATCAAGGCTCAATCAAACGGAGCCGATCGTATTGCATGTATTGAAATGGAAAATGAAATGACCGATCAAGGCTCAATCAAATGGAGCCGATCGTGCGGGCACGCCAAGATCAACCGCATAATAAAATGGGGATCCAACTCAACCTCATGGATGGGGAGCTGCGGCCTCGGCAAAAGCATATACTGAAAACAATATACAATAATTACCCTAATAGTCTACACATGGAACCTCTCATAACCGCCAGATAATGCTTCTGATCCTTTGACAAGAATACTTATATATAGGAAGTACCATCGGCGTATCCACCGTATTCTCGTCAAAGTTTCATTGGCTTTATCCTTAAGTTATGTTTGGTTCTATGTGATAAAGAAAAACAAAAAAAAAAAAAAAAAACTAAACGATAGGAGTTGAATCCGGATCTTCGGTGAAAAGGACTAGTTGGGTATCTTCGTTTGGGCCGTCATTATCTTCGACAGGATTGGCGTTGATATTGAAGACTCTTCCTCTTGCTGGTGGCATAGTGGTTGGGTTTTCTTGGTTTACTTGGTTAACTGGGTTTGATTGGGCTTGAGTGTTGATAACGTTAACCAATTGAGGGCATGTGTTTCTAAAGTGGGTAGGGTCGCCACAATTGAAACAAGCTCGAGCATATGGGAACATAGGGTTTTGGGGTTGGTGATAAGTTTGGGCCATGTTTTGAGTAGGGAAAAGGTTTGGTTTTGAAAGGTGCGACAAACATTGCTCAAATGACCATAGCGTCCACAAGTTGCACATAGACGACAAGGTAGGGTATGGGGATGGTGATAAAAACAGTTGTTGCATAGAGGGTGAGGTCCAAGATATGGTTTCTTATTTGAGTAAGCTGAGTTGGGTGCCACTTGGGTGATTGGGATAGCTCGGATGGGTATGGCGTGTAAAACTGGTTGATTTCGTTGGGTAGCAGCGAAAAGTCGCCCGACTCTTTTTCTCTTAGGATTGGGTTGAGAAGGGGATTCAGTTTGAGTGGAGTCGGAGGTTTCAGTCGATTCTTTATCCATCTTCTTCTCCTCCTTGAAGTCTTTGTTTCGGATTCGGTTCTCGGTGAGCTCTGTTGCTAGCTCCATTGCTGCTTCCAAAGTTGCAGGCTTGGTACTTATTACAGGGTCTTGAATCTTTGACGGAAGACCACGAATGTAGTGCTCGATCAAACGGTAGAGGGGAGTAAACATGTTGGGAACCATTTGATGTAATTCGAGGAACCTTTTGTTGTATGAGATGTGGTCTCCTTCCATTTGCCTTAACGAATAAAATTCATCTTCTAATTTCTTGATTTCGCTCCTTGGGCAAAAACGTCTGGTCGTGATTTCCTTCAATTCGTTCCAAGTTAAGGTCATAGCATCTTCCACACCTCGTTTGGCCTTCTCTGTGTTCCACCAAGTAAGTGTTATCCCATATAATCGACCGGTAGCATATCGCACTTTGCGATCGTCAGGGCAATCGCAATTTAGAAATGTGTTCTCCATTTCTTCAAACCAATGGAGGAGAGCGGTGACGCCTTCAGTCCCTTTGTATTTCGGAGGATCGCATGATTTGAAATGCTTGTAGGTGCATTTAGTGGTATTTGGGGAAGAGTTGAAAATGTTTTGGTTTGCTTGATTGACAGGATTAACGGTAAGTGCTTGTTGAACTTGGATTACAATGTTGGGTATTACGGCAGCCATTTGTTGAGCGATTAGGGCAGCCATGCGCTCGCGGGCTTTTCTTGCTCTCGTCTTCCTACGGGCGAGGTTAGAAGACATCTACAAGGAATACATGACAAGGGTATGAGTTGGATGCTTTTGGGATCATGGGTCGCATTCAGGAATGAACATTCATAAAATAATTATAGATAAATAAATCTACTACATCCATAGGATGTCTTGGGTTTTGCTCGCTGTTAGGCCCTACATGCCGCCATACTTTACCTGTGTAATCATGTGGGCCCCCATGAATACCGGTTTTTCATATGGTTCGCACGGGTTTGCCAGGTTGCGTACACAAAAACCCGGAGAAAATCGAGAAATATGTATACAACGTGTGATATTCGGAATGTGTCCAGGTGTAGACACGGTGACACCTCAAAGTAGGGTTAGCTCGAACGACGTTTGGTGTGGCATGCTTTGGCCTAATAGGTCCTTCGTACTCTCATCGTTGGTCCCCAGGTAGGCAAACTGGTCCGTTATATTGGATTTATACGAATGCCAGCCTAGACAGGACGTTACGACTACCGGTACTTGTACCCTTCCAGTTACTACATGCCCGTCGCAGAACTTACTTTGATGAGATTTGAAAATTGCACAAAATCTTTGGATAATGAGAGTATGAAAGTAAATTGAATACATGAACATCGATATATGTATAATGAATATGTATATAAGCATGTATGTTCGACTGTAAATGTAAACAAATATGAAACAAATAAATATCACAAGTTTGTATGTAACCACCTAATCAATTAAAATTTAGGCAGACTATAGTATAGGCTCTAAGGGTCTAATAACCTATCCTATATCCCTATAGTCATGGCTCTGATACCAATCTGTCACACCCCGACCCGCAGCGGAAAAGGTGATAGGGGCATGATTGGGTTATCATCAAAGCTCATGACATTTATTATGCGTTTCATATTCATTAATACAAATTAAATGGAAAATTACAATAAATGTTACAACATGTTCTAACTAACAATCTAAACTTCTTTGTTCTCTTCTAAGGCATATCCTATGTTTTCCTTGCTTCAACCTGTTCACATGTATCATGTGTAAAAAGGGTTTTTGGATCAACATAATGTTGATGGAAAACATTTGGACAAATTTATTTAAATTGATTATGAAATATGTGCACAACCAAACATGAGTAAAAATAGATGTAACTTAATCAACAATCATAAGATATTAAATGAAACACACATGAACAATAATGGAACAATTAGAGGCACGCGATGCTCAACTCGTCTCTCACGAGGAACTGAGGGGCCTGATGAATGAATTGCATAAACATGATAATATGAATGACACAACTACAAACAATATAAACTCAATGACACACACATGAACAATAATGAATTTGATTTGAGGCACGCGTTGTTCAACTCGTCTCCCACGAGGAACTGATGGGCTTAATGAATGAGTTTCATATAATTTGACAAAAAGGAAATAAGTAAATCACAACAATATAAACAATCTAAGTTTAGGTCATGATGTGGTATGGCACAAGTTTAAATAAATAAATAAATTATTTTCATAACACATGACACACCCCAAAACGTGTAATTTAAAAGGGAGAGTTGTAAGATTCACTCACAGTGGGTGCGTTCGGTTGATGATGTTGAATGCACGCGAAGTGGTTTTACCCACGAGTGAAATTAACCTAGATAAATAGCATTTTGGTTCGGTAAGCAAACGGATTTTATTAATCTATTTTAGTAGGATTGTTGGGTGTATTTTTGTGAGTTTGAGGCTATTTTCTAACCTTAAAAATGTTATTTTTAAGTATTTTTAATTGATTTTTATTTAAAATAATTAAATAAAAATAATAAAAAAAATTGACTTTTGCTACAGTTGACTTTGACTGACTGTTGACCGGTTCGAAGGCATATTGTTGTGCGCTGGGTGAGGCTCGAACCCGAGACCTCCCGTACGCGTGCACGCAGCTCTACCAACTGAGCTACGTGTCTAACCCGTTATATATCTGATTTTAATTACATATATATATTAATTAGAATTAAACAGAAATCCTTTATTTTAAAAACGAATTAAATCCAGAGAACCGGTGCGCTCCACAGGTCTCGAACCCGGGACCTGTGGGTTAGCGGACACACAGTCCACCGCTGGACTGTGTGTCTCACTTGGTTATTAACTCGGTTATTAATATACTTAACATAAACCTAAAATCAAACCGGTTCAGTTTGCGAAAAAAAGGAATTTTTATCAAAGCAGCGTGTGAGGAACAATACTCGAACTCGAGACCTTAGCGGTCAAAGTGCACACAGTCCACCGCTGGACTGTGTGTCTAACCCGGTAAATAACTTGATTTTTATTATACTAATAAGATACCGAATACATCGTCTTCTTCATCAAGGTATAACCAGAAAAGACGACTGACTGGTTCAATGATTAATTCAGGTTCCTTTAACGTTTTAGGTTAATTATAGATGAGATATAAGTAAAAAGAAGGAAAAATAAGCGTGAGGTATACCGACTCGCTTTCCTCTGTTTTCCGGCAGAACTCCGGCGACAGAAATCACCTCCGGCGACGGGTGTCTTGCAGCAGAGAAACTTCAGAAAGCTTACAAAATATGTGGGTAACTTCGGTGTAATTTTAAGAGGTTCAATAAGGCTCGGAAATGAGGAAACCGGTTTTCGGGCGATGAGTAGAGAAATTCCGGCGAGTGGAATTACGCCGAGAAAAGGTGTGGTTTTGAGCGAAAAGGTTTGCAGTGGGTTGTGGGTGAATTTATAGGGCAAATCGTTGAAGAACCTGGTCTGATTTCCGACTGTATTCGTAAATTATAAAAATTCCGGCGGTTATAACTTTGGTCGCGGACTCAGACGTCGGTTATAACCGATGTCTTAGTAATGGTTTACGTTATAACGTAAATTGTCGTTAAGACTCGCGAGATTTCCGGGATTTCCGATGACTGAACTATTGGGCGCCGGTTTTGAATTCGTAACGTCATAATATTAATTAAATGATTCCATTATTTCACAAGAAGCATCCGTGGCGCAGTGGTTCAAGTGCGCGTGTTAAGTTTGTTTGTTGAGCCGGTACAGACCCGGGTTCGAAACCCGGCAGAGGACTTTTATTTTTATTTTGCGATTTTCAACAGTTTTTCAAAAACTAAATATATATTCCCGTATAATAATCGATTATGTATCGTTTAAAAATATTTTGGGCATTTAATTCGCAACGAAATTTTTGACTGACTGTTCGGTTGATAAACGGAGCGGGTTTGGTAAATCCTTTTTTGACGGATGTTACAGTTTTAGGGGCATGCTTTTGGCAGGACATGCATTTGCGCAAGATCTCTACAGCGTCAACGTACATTCCGGGCCAATAATACCCTGCACTTTTCACTTTTGCTACTACCATGCGCGGCCCAGAATGTATACCACATAGCCCCTCATGAACCTCCCTGGTCAGGTATTGTGCATCATGTTTGTTAACACAGTGGAGCAAAGGACCCATTTAAGAGCGTCGGCACAGAATACCGTCAACCATCTCGTAATTGAGGGCTTTGCATCGTAACTTACGTGCTTGCGCTTTATCTTCTGGTAAAGAACCATGTAACAGATACATCATTATTGGAGACATCCATGATGGATCTCCTACTTCGACCATTGTTACTTATCTGAGAGGGACTGATGGATTACTTAAAACTTCAATCCGAACTTTCTTTGCCAAATGTTTGAAACTAGTTGCAGCTAGTTTACTTAGAGCGTCAGCATGTTTGTTCTCGTTTCACTTGACGTGTGTGACTTTAAATTGTTGGAACTCTGCTATAAGAGCCTTGGCTTGCGCCAAGTACAAAGCCATGATATCTCCTTTTGCATCGTACGTTCCAATTACTTGCTCAGCAACTAGTAATGAATCAACATGGGTTCTAAATTTGTTGCACCCATTTTGATAGCGAGGCGTAAGCCTGCTAGGAAAGCTTCATATTCGGCCTCGTTGTTGGTGCTTTTAAAATCCAACCGAATTGTATATGTGAATTCTGCTCCCTCTGGACTCATTAATCGAAGACCTGCTCTAGCCCCATCACTGTTTAATGCGCCATCTGTAAACAGTGTCCAGGCTCTATTGTCTATGAGTGGGACTGGGTTTTGAATTGCTTGACATTCTTCAAGTTTATCAGCAGGAATTTCAGCGATGAAATCTGCCAAACCTTGGCCTTTGATAGCTCGTCTAGGTTTATAACAGATATTATAACCCCCCAATTCTATTGCCCACTTCGCAAGTCGTCCAGAAACATCTGGCTTGATCAAGACTTGGCCAATGCTAAAACTAATTTCTCCATAATTGAATACCTGTCTCTGGATCGTTCAACATCTTGCTGATATAATAAATTGGAGACTGGACCCCTTCGCGTTCTACCAACAAGACAGCACCTACTACTACCTCAGATGAAGCAAGATATAAGACCATGGGTTCTTTTTCACGAGGAGCAGTAAGTGTGGGAAGTTGAACTAAACAATCTTTCATTTGCTGGAAAGCTTGATCAGCTTCAGGAGTCCAAGCGAACTCTTTGCTCTTCGTACAATTGCGTAAGGTTCGAATAAATGGATAAGACTTTGCAGCATGATTGGCGAGGAAGCGGTTTAGCGCAGCTAACCTTCCAGCCAAACGTTGCATCTCTTTGATGGTATTAGGAGAAGACATATTTTGTATTGCTTCGACCTTTTCAGGATTAACCTTGAAACCCTCCTTGGTGACGATGAAACCCAAAAATTTGCCCTCCTCCATGCTGAAGGAGCATTTGCTTGGATTTAACTTTAAATTTACCTTTCGCAGAGAATCAAAAGTTCGTTGGAAGTTATCTAACATAGTTTCTTCTGAATTGCTCATAATGACCAAATCGTCAATGTAGACTTCCACAGTTTTCCCGATATCATCTCCAAAAATTGCATCCATCAATCTTTGATAAGTAGCTCCCGTATTGCGGAGACCAAAAGGCATATTGGTATAACAAAAAATGCCCTTCTCCGTGCGAAAAAGCTGTTTTATCTCCGTCCTCTTTTTTCATCAAGACCTGATGATAACCTTTATAACAATCTAGAAAACATTTCCAGCGGAAGGAAGCTAATGAGTCAACCTTTTTGTCAATCTCGGGAAGAGAATAACAATCTTTCGGACACGTCTTGTTTAAATCTTTAAAATCTATGCACATCCGCCATCCGCCATTATGTTTCTTTACCATGACTGGGTTTGCCACCCAGGTCTGGTATTTGACTTCGCGCAGAATACCAGCATTTAGTAACTCGGTGACTTGTTCGTTCATCGCCTCTGTCTTTTCTGACCCGAGGCTGCGCTTTTTCTGTACAACTAGTTCTGCTGATGGAAATACATTCAGATAATGTTCCGCAACGTCGCGTGGGACACCGACCATATCGGCAGGTGTCCAGGCAAAAATGTCCTTGTTGCGGAACAACAGTAGTTTAAGTTTTACGCGAATTTCAATACTGACTGAAGGCCCTAACAGGATTGTTTGCTCGGGATACTTATTGTTGAGTACCCATTTTTCTGGTTCGTTATTTGGCAATGTCTTGACAGCCTTATTAACTGGTTCTTCAATAGACATGATTTCTTTCCGCGCGTAAAATATAGCTATATCATTTGGTGTTGGAAAACCACAGGCGGCATGTGGAGCGGAGGTAATCATACTAAAATCACGCTGTGCGCGGCGTCCCAATAGTACATCGTGACGGGAATTTGCCAGCATCACCATGAAGTTGACGTTACTCGTTCGAGAGCACCTCCCATCAGATAAAGTAACAGGAAAAAGAATTTGTCCTAGAGAAAAGACAGCCTCATTACAGAATCCAGTTAACGGAAAATCAACTGGTTCTAGGCGTGCCTTATCCTCAGGATCTAGCTGTTTGAAGCACTGCTCATACCTAATATCCATGGAACTACCAGTATCTATAAACATATAATATGTTTGGTAGTGTCCAAAGATACCGGTGATAACTATTGGCCGGTCTTCTTGAGGACCTCTTGGAACGATAGGAAAAATGACTTGCTGCTTGCGCCATGTGTTGTTTTGAAAGTGTTGAAGGCTACGCTTGTGCGACGAACCTCCTTGAATCATGGAAACATGCTGTTTCATTTTCTTGTTGCTAGGCCCTTCGTCCCCGCGCGTAATCTGTTTAATCTCTTTGCGCACATTCTGGAGTAGATGTGTAAGCTTCCCACTCTTTAATGCTTTTTCAATCTCCGTGCGCAGACTGATGCAGTTATCTGTTGTGTGACCTGTGTCTCTATAATAGTCACATAACAAATTTGGGTCTTGCCCTTTTTTGTTTTTCATTGGTTGTGGCTGCTTGAACTGATAATTCTCAGTGCTGAGAACTTCAGCCGGAGATTTCGTCAAGGGAGTCCACTGGCGTTCCCTATTCTCTTGTTTAATCGCTTTTTGAGTTGTTATCTTGTTGATTGTTTCACGCACATCAATTGGTGAATAAGGAGAATACGAATTCTGACTTGAATCTTTCCAATTTCTCTTATACTTGCGACTACCTCTACTCAAGTCTTGTGGACGATTCTGAGGTAGAGGTGGCCTGTTAGAATTTAAGTTGCGCTCCATCCGGGCGTAGACCTTGGCTGCCGCCATGAGTTTATCCCAGCTTTTTGGAAGGCCGGTTGTATCGGACAGCACTTTAATCATTTCGTCACACCTTACCGCGTATTTGAACTGCGTGCGAATAAGGTCTTCGTGAACATCTCCAATCTCCAACACCTCTTTATTATAACGCGTAATAAAACCTTCGAGGTTCTCATCGTCCATCTGCCAGATGTTCATTACATCTGAAGAGTCGTGCACGTATCGTCGTTGCTGACTAAAGTGTGTAAGAAATTTACCTGTCGGAAATTATCAAACCAAAGGCGCGCAGCGCCGGTAAGGGTCTGTACAAATAGGTGACACCACATTGGCAATGTCCAGCACCCAAGTAACCTTGCACCGGTAAAGAGGCGCATGTGATCATCAGGATCGGTTAAACCGTTAAACTTTCCAACGTTGGATGGTAATTTCGCTCGCTCCAACGGAGCCAGTGCTATCTCTATGGTAAACTTTGATTGTTCAGCTGCTTCGGTTGGGCAATACACCAAATTGTAATCATGCTCAGCTTCTGGATTGTATACTCCACGTACTTTTGGCTTGTAACTAGCATGATCTGCAGATATTCGATTGAAGATACTTGAACTATCCCCTTCCTCATAGGTCTTATCGAGCTCATCGTGTTGGGTGTCCCGCTTCTGTGAAGACCGCGGGCCCAAACGAGAGTGGACAGATACACGACGCTGAACGTTTTCTTCTTGCCTTCTATTACCAGAATGAACAGGATCATTCCTAGTTTTAGAATGCATTTCTGTTCCATCTTCAGACATGTGTGAAGGGGAACGAGCATGATTTTGAGTATTATAACTCAAAACTCTAGGTGCCGGCGAAGCACGGACCTGAGGAGCGTTAACCAGAGCTTGAAAAGCTGGAGTTCCGGTCTGGGCACATAGCTGAGCATTCATAGCGTTTAGAGCTGCTTGATATTTGATTAACCACGATAATGGAGTCTCCCCAGGTGGTAAAATCGACGTAACATCAACCGGAGGAGTCGCCGGAGTTACTGGAATACTCGCATGATCAGGATCATACTGAGCATTAGCTTCACCGGAGGAATCCTCAACTATTAGTCCGTCGATCTGAGGTCGACAACAACATGACGGATCTCTGATTGAGGACCTTGAAAAGATGATCCATTAGCCATGATGCTGCAGATCTAGGTGAAACGAAACGAAAGATGAGAAAAAGGATTGAAATCGGTGGGCGCCAATGAAGAACCCTAGATCCAATAGACCGGAATCTAAGTAGATCTATGGAATGGGCTTTGCATAAAAGGGTTAACCCTTCATTTGGTTTCACGATGAAGAAGAATGAAAACAATACTCCGGCTGATCCTGTAAAACAGAACACCATTAGCTCGCCACAGGAAGAAGGGGGGTTCTCTCCGTGACCACCCTCTGGCGTGAGAATAAGTACAGGTAGTCGGAAGTAAAGTATTGTAAGAGAGAGAGTAGTTGAGAGTGAATACCTTTCCTTGAACTCCAAGTCACTTATTTATAGCCGGTGTTTGGTGCCAAAAGGAGAGATTGTTAACTTTAACGGAATCTTCTGCTATTCCGTTAATGTTCGTGGCAATCCGTTAGTGCACACGGATCGTTAGCTCATCAGCGGTTAGGGAGGTGCCACGTGTCAACATGAGATCACTACATTTTATAAATGTGAGCATGCCATCATCGTGATCTTCCTCAGCCGTCCAGATGCTGCCATGTGGCAATTAGTTATAACCAAAAAGATGCTTGCACGATTGGGTGTTAGTGGCTTCTAGAAGATTTCACAGCTGTTACCCATCTGTTGTTCGCCACGTGTACATTCTGTTATAACAGAAAAGATTCCCTTTGCTTCTGCACCAAGTCAGGGATTTTGCTAAGGGAGAGTTTCTCAGGATTAACTGTTTCCTTGCTCGAGAAGCGCAAGTTAGTTAACTGATCTTCTTTCTTCTCCTTGCTGTTTAGCGCAATGTTTGGTGGATACCTGCTTTGATATAAATATCCGTGCAAGGTTTGTTCATGAAGCATTATCAAACGAGATTGTTCAAGGTTAACTTTGAACCTCGCGCGAGCCCGTACAAGGTAGTTAAATGAAGCATTTATCCAAAGAGAATGTTCAGGCTTTTAACTTTGAACCTTGAGCGAGCCCGCACAAGGTAGTTATATGATCCTTTCCTCTCTTGGATATTTGGCGCAGAGTTCTAATAAATCTCATTTTGGCAAAGAAGTCTGCGCGAAGTCTCCTTAGTAGTTATTAATGGGTATGGTTTCCTTGATTGGCGCAAGGTTTTTGGGACCATACCCCTTCAACTACCATACCGTACCAAACTGAACTGAACTGGACAACATCAATACTGGTATGAATATTTGTAATAGTATCGTGACAATCTGAACCGACGTTCAAACAACATTGGTGCAGGTACAATGTTCATTTTTATAGTTTTCGCTAGATGTACAACACATGGTAATTTCTATAACGAATGCATATATCGTACCGGTATTGTAACCAACCGGATCAATATCGATCCAATGCCCACAGTAACGTACTGCCACAACGCACGGGCAAATAACTTGGAATGATAAAAAGACAGATAAACATAGTTGCGGCTTTAGTATTTATTTTAAAATTGCTATAAGTTCAAATTAATTAATAATAATAAACAATATCCATCGTAACGTACCGTCACAATGCCTGAGCAAACAACTTAAAATGATAAAAATAAAAATAAAAACAGGTGCAGATTTAAAATTACTCAACGATCAATAATGAATGCATATATCATACTGGTATTGTAACGAACCGGACCAATATCGATCCAATGCCCGCGATAACGTATCGTCACAATGCTAGCAAATAACTTGGAATGGTAAAAAGATAGATAAACATAATTGCGGATTTAGTATTTATTTTAACATTACTAAAATTTCAAATTAAATAGTAATAAACATTATTCACGGTAACGTACCATTACAATATGTGAGCAAACAACTTAAAATGATAAAAAATAAAAAATAGAGTTAATTGCCCGGATGGTCCCTGTGGTTTCATGTTTTTTCACGTTTAGTCCTCACCTTTTGGAAATAGCAGGTATGCTCCCTATGGTTTGTTATTTTGTTACTCGGATAGTCCCATGCGTAAATATCAAGGGACTATCTGAGTACCAAAATAACAAACCATAGGGACCATACCTGCTATTTCCAAACTAACTGACATTACCCGGGTAACAAAATAACAAACCATAGGGAGCATACCTGCTATTTCCAAAAGGTGGGGACTAAACGTGAAAAAACATGAAACCACAGGGACCATCCGGGCAATTAACTCTAAAAAATAAAAATGAATCATATTTAAAGTTATTAACATTGACACTTTATTTTGATATGTATAACTAGTTGATGTCCCGCCCGCGTTGCGGGGCGATGGCCGAGTAATGAGCGAGTGTTAGGCAGCTCCTTGACACGGAAAACAAATAAATCGAGTCAACCAATTAAAACAAAACACTTTTATAATTTTGCTAAAAAAAACGATGGCAATATTGTTATTTTTAACTAAGGGAAAGTTATATTTTTGACTGGGGTAAAATCATAATTTTCCAAAAGCTAAAGTGATGGCAATAATGTAAATTGAAACCAGGGGCAAAATTGTAAATTTGCACAGGGCAAGTTCGTAATTTTGAACTTGGGGCAACACAGTATTATAAATTTGAACTAAAGGCACAATCGTAATTTTAGGCTGGAGACGAAACCGTAATTTTATTTTGAACCGAGGGCATAATCGTAATTTTGAGTTGGAGCCAAAAGCGTAATTTTATTTTGGACATGGGCAAAAGCGTAATTTTTAACTGAGGGCGAAATCATATTTTTTTAAACATGGAAAAATCTATTTTTGAAGAGAGGGTGAAGTCGTAATTTTAATATGGGGGCAAAAACATATATATATTTTTTTTAACTGTGGTGAAAACGTAATTTTGAGCTGAGTGCCAAATCGTAATTTTGAGTCGAGGGCAAAATCGTAATTTTTGGATGGGGACAAAAGCGTAGTTTTATTTTGAGCAAGGGGTAAGAACGTAATTTTAAACTGGGGGCAAAACTGTATTTTTAAAGTGTAAAAAAATTAATAAACGGTTGGTCCAACGGGGGAGTGTCAGGCCAGCTGGCTGGCACTATTCCCCCATTTGTGTTTTGTATATGTTGGTCTGGCACCATTCCCCCATTTATGTTTTGTATATGCAGTAATAATAGGATTGTCGTATACAAAAATTTCATTATGTATACAACTTTTAAACCAAATATTATGATTTTTTTATATCAGCGGGTCCCCCCAATACCCGCCTAACTAAGGGGAACAGGTAAAGCGCGGCGCAAGCGCCGGGTCAGTGGCCTTTAAGAACCGATGGAAACAAGTATCAAACTCAAGACCTCTAGGATATTTGAAACACTCTTTACCACTCCATCACATCTCTAAAGGTTAAATATTATGATTTTGGGTGAACTTAGATTGTTAAATGCTTATTCTGGGTGTTTCCTTTTTTTTTTTGAACGTCAGTTGTTACATCTATTCTGCTTTACACTGATAATCCTTAAATACTTCTTATGAACGAACTCTGTATAAATATTACACTTATAACATAGTATAATATATTTCCCATCTTACTAAATTTCGATCATGATCATGAAAAGAACTGTAGTTGATGATTAGTTCGGTCATTAATTAATTAAATACAATCACATTGGTAGAAGCTTGGCTTGTGATTGTCGAAACCAATTCAATTTGAATCTTTAAATATATAGTAACTAGGCTATTGCCTGCGTTAAACGCGGTTTCAAAAATGAAAATAAATTTATTTGTTGAAATTTAAGATTGTGTAAAAAACAAATACACTGGAAGAAACAAATAATTCAAATGTTAGTAAAATTTCATTGTAGACCACATTTGTAATAATACATTGTGAAATATTACATCTTTAATATAATTTATAAATTTGAATATGTTTTCCATGCAAAACAACAAACTCGAACCTAAAAAGTCAAGAGTCACTTGTGTTGATACAAAATACGAAAAGAAAACTCAAGTTACAGGATTTTGCGGTTTTTTGTCGTGTTTAGGTTCGACCCACGAACATGATCCAATTAACACACCTACCACAAGATATTCTAGCCTCTGCTACCAATTGTTACTCTAAAATGTCCAAATTTTACCTCCAAAACAATTATAATAACGAATTTTGAAATTAAGATAACTTTATAACATATAAATACATATTATATCTTATAGAGTGTTTCATTTACACATACATATACTAAGATAAATTTGGTCATCTCATATGCTTCAAAGGTATATTATCTCAATATAACTGGACTTTCCCTGATTAAATACAAAAAGATAGTAATAATATAATAACATTAAGTTGATCTAATATTTTTAGGACTTATGTAATAATTTAAATGTACTAATACTTATCCATAACTAATAATCTGTGATAAATAGCTGTTTTGTATATTACCTCTATTTTGAAAATTAACTCTATAGTTCTAGTAATAAGTTCCAAAAAGATGACATAAACTTATCTTCACCCATTAATCAACCCATCCAGCTAATGGTTTTCACCTAATCAAACGTTCTATTTACATGTCAGAGGACATAAGAAATTTGGGAACATATCAATCAATATATTCTTTAGTTATTTACACATATATAACCAATACACCAACATCTAGTGAGGTTAGTCAATCACAACTGTGTAGCACAAACATGTTTCATAAAGAAGAGCCGACAACATTAACCAAACCCACTGCAGGTTACTTTGAATAGATGCTTATTTGAATCCTTACCTGTTGCAAAGGGCTATCTGGCTATTTTGTAATAAAAAGGAGAGGCAAGAATAAACAAACCCAACCGACCATTTGACGCACTGCTTTTGTTCACGAGAATTACATATTTTTTAATAAATAAAATGTTTTTATAAGTTTTATATATATTTTATATCTCAGTAACTTATTGTTTAAAGAGTTAATTACTGTTTTCGTTCCTGTGGTTTGTCAAAAAAACACTATTTCAGTCCATTAGTTTAAAAATTGTGATTTCAGTCCCTATGGTTTCCCTTTCGTAACTATTTCAGTCCCTGTGGTTTCACTTTCGTAACCGCTTCAACCCATTTATTCTGTAAGTACATGGACTGAAATGGTTGCGAGGTGGACTGAAATGGTTACGAAAGTGAAACCACAGGGACTGAAATCGCAATTTTTAAACTAATAAACTGAAATAGTGATTTTTGACAAACCATATGGACGAAAACAGTAATTAACTCTTGTTTAAATCTCATACCAACCAATATTACCTATGGAGCAACTCATGCCAGCTAATATTATGTATAAGTATCCAAAAAAATGAAATATTTTTTTTTTCACCCATAGCGATTTCCACTTAGTCTTTGTCCTAAGATTACTAGACATTTACCTGTAATTGTAATTCTGTAAAGACATTTTTTTCATTCACAATCAATGTATTGACAAGCTAGCAGTATCTAAAACAGAACATATCTTAGTTTTGCTATATCTATTTTTTTTTTGAAATGCCATGTTTCTGTGAGACTGAACAGTTGAGAGGTAAAATGTCCGCAGTTTCCGGACCACATCTGCAGACATCTGTAGAAGAAGAGGTGAACCAAACCTCTGCGGTGTCCGGTGTGCAAGAAAAAGATTGTTTGTTTTTTAACGTATGTAGACTTCTAAAATAAACTAGTGGTGGTGTTGGATGGAGGATTTGGTCGGTGGGTTGTGGTGGTGGATCGTGGACGTGGACGATGGATGGTGGTGGTGGACGATGGTGGTGGTAGACAGTGGTGGACGATGGTGGTGGATGATGGTGTTTAACCCTCTGCAGATCTTAGAAGATCTTAAAAGTGGTTGGGCCAAGTCTGCACCAAGAAGAGCTCGTGTATAGGTTTTTTAATAAAACGTCTTCGAAAAAACAAACAGCCTGCAGATGGTAATGTCTGCGCGTGGTCTGCACGATGCAAATAGAAAACTCTGTGAAGATCTTTAAAAAAAACAAACACAATTTGTATCATCAAGAGAAGCTCCACTTTAACTTTAGCATCTATCTTCTTTACCATCGTTATGAGATTTATCTGAAGTTAAAAATAACAACTGTTAGATATAAATCACAATGATTTACTACTTTTGTCCTTGATAAATTGCATAATATCTAACTTAGTAGCTTACGGGCCTACATGTGTGATTACATTTTTATGAAAATATCTAAAGGAATCTAGAGAATGGTAAATGTTTATTTAGCATTAGAAACCTAAACGTGTAAATTAATATGTATCTTAAGAAACAAATTCGATATATTTTCAATTCACTACGGTCCTACATGTCTAGTTACATTTTCATAAAAACAAAAAAAAAAAATCAAACGGAATCTAGAGAATGGTAAATGTTTATTTATTCTTAGAAACCTAAAAGTGTAAATTAAGGCGTATCTTAAAAAATAAGTTCGATATACATTCGGTTCTTAAGGCTATGGGGTATGAGAATGGTGGTTTGAGTCATGGTGTCATATCCTAACCGATGACGGAAACATCGAGGCGGGACGGACATAATTTTTCAAAACGTCACAACATACTATATGCGACATCAAATTAATAATCCAAATTCCATTTCATTTCATAACTTCAAATAATACAATGTTGAAAAGGAAATTACAACAAGTTCGGAATAGAATGACAAACATGAAGGAAAAACATAAAGTAAAGTTGGGTTCGTTTCTAGTTCCACCCTAATTCGATTTCTTGTGTATCGATCATATATTTCCTGTATAATGTATATAAAGTATATGTGAACACAAAAGGTCCGTAAGCATACAGGTTTTGTCTACATAGCATAAGTATAAACGCGTCTCAAATCATAAAATTTGTTTAAAAAGTTTAATAAAAGTAGACTTTATTTTCATACCCTTTTCATTTTAAGCTCCTTCATAATTAACATGAGAGAGGTAAATCACTTCTTTTCAAAATAATATTAGTAAGGAAGTGAAAATTTGTTGTGAGGTCTAACCTTGTGACACCCAGTTTACCTTAGGACAAGTGATTTACTACCTTCATGTTGGTCCTGAGATCGGTCTGTACGAGCCGCCTAGTTGTAACGTACACCAGTTAATCGTAAAGTGTATGTAGGCCAAAGTCAAAATGTATTAATCAAAAATATTTTTTCTATCTAGGAAGGTAGCAAAATTAATAAAATCAAAGCATGTACTAAAAGCAATGAAATAACTTTTTAACAACATTTTTTTTACTTATAAACACACCTAATCGATATTTACAATTTAAACTCCTACCTATCATCAATACCACTAAACCACAACATAATAGTGGTGGAGTGGTTGGGGAAAGATTTAGTGTTTCTTGTGACCTAGGTTCGACTCCTACTCTACCCATTATTTTCTGCGGCATCCAGGTTAAGGGCGAATACGGGTGGCACCGGTTCATATTGGATGGGAGGCGAGGTTTTACCGACTATTCCATTGTCGTGCCTTCGGGCAGGTGGAGGTCGGGTTTCCGCGCATCTGGGAGAGCCAAGGGGATGGCGGCGGTCGAGTAATCGACCTTGTCCATAGCGCCCGCTGTCATGATGGTTGGCACGTCGTTACTTGCCGTTAAAAAAAACCACAACATAATAACACGGATAAAATAAATAGAAATTGAGAAAATAAGAATGAGAACAATCAGAGAGAATATACATCCCCTGCTATTGTTAATTGGAGAATCTCGATGATCATGGAAGTTTGGCAGGTTATTTTCTCATGGTGTAATACTCCGAGTATCTTCTTGTTTCATGTTCGGGACCTGCTAAACTTACATTCTACTGTCATGGCTGGAGTTCGGACAAGGAAGGCGTTTTATGGGGTGATTCTAACGGCTATCTGGAACATTTGGAGAGCGAGAAATGATGTTCTTTTCAATCACAAGCAGGTTTCGGTTCGGAATCTCATTGAAGAGACTAAGATTATGAGTTATTTGTGGGTGAAGAACCACGGTAAAATGTCGGATATGTCTTGGGAGGCTTGGTGTAGGTTTGACACGACAAAAATGTGTTAGGTCTTGTGGGGTTGTGTGTATTTTTTTGTTTCGGACTCTCTTTGCTAGTGTCTTGCTAGCGTTTTAATATAAAAGTGTTTTGTTGGCCGTTAAAAAAAAAGTAAGGTTGTCTTAGCTCTTAATTATTTAATTTAGTGAAAATCAGATGCATTGTATCCTTAACAACTTATACCAATTTCTCCCCTCAATTTCGGTTTTCTCAACGACACCCTTGGAAATCATACGAAATGTCCTAATCAAACTTTTCTTTACCAATTATCAAGTGCCAAACCTTCTCAAATCTAGAATCTTTTTACTCACACTTCCAAAAATATATATTTTATAGTTGATATCATATCTTATATCATATCTCTTCTTAGATTAGAATATATTATTTCATTACAATTTTTTTATCTAAACATTATCGAATGCAAATTGTGTTGTATTTATTCTATAATATTTAAAAATATTTAGAATTATCTGAGTTTAAAGGTGATTTAAAACGTATTAGGTTTAATAATGATAGCGTTGATCTCTCTACCATTCAATTGTGAACATTTATTCACCTTGAACGAATTTCACATCAGTAATGAATATGAAATGTGTTGAGTTTACAAAAATATTTGACTCAGATAATAATAACGTGTTTAGAATAATAAAAACTCTATTATGTGTTACTGATAAACTATTTTAAGGTATATGGAGAATATAATTACAAATGTAATAATACATGATCATGTATCTAACTATGGTAATACATAATGAAATCGAACGCTCATATTGGAGCAAAAAAAATAATATGTAAGTATAATAAGGACCTACAAATGTGATAAAAAAAGCCATAAAATGAGAAAAAAAAATACAGTATTTCCTTGATGACAAATTGCGTGACAGATCTAAGATCATAGTGGTGACGGCAAACGACATGACATTGGGGCTATGGTGACAAGATCTATGACTATGTTGTCATAAAGTATAAAGTATAATTGTGGTTGCACATCGACGACGCGGTGACGGAAGCTACTATTGCAACGCAGGAGTTATTACTTTGGTAGCACAACAATGACGTGCGAAAAATAAAGAAAACATAAACTACATACATGTCACACCCCGACATCCACGTGTCTACCGGTGGGCCCGGTGGAGAATATCATGACGTAAAGTTGATATCATCATAACCAATTATAAAATAACACAGCGGAAGGCATTGGATAGATAAACTATTACAAACAGATAAGTGTCCAAGGTTCAAAATACAATATATAAACAACGCTTCCAATAGGATCCACAGGCGGATCGCAAAGACATACAAATGATATCAGACTATAAACAGGCAAGTCCTAAGGACGCAACTCCTCGGTATATGCCCCGCAGCTCCCGGCCTATTACGTACTTGCACCTGTAACTTAAACTTCTGAAAATACGTTAGTTTACACTGGTAAATACGCTCAACCGACTCATTTTGAAAATCTTTTCGAAAATGGTTTAAGCGCACATGGCACATTTTCTTAAATAACTTGAGATAGTACAAATGACCTTTTATACAGATTTATATGCTGGCTTTTACATATGGGGCCCAGTACAGAAACCGAGACATGATCGACTGACACACCACTCTGAACTTTCACACAGAAAGCAGATAGCAATATCCCAGTGTATGCCTACACGCCATTCTATATTGTCGTGGCCACTACCAATTTAGTGAGCCAATGATATCCCAGACACGGTCAAGCCCACCCCAATGTTTTAGTTTCAAACAAGACAGATCAAAACGGGTTATGTAAGAATCTAGTTAATTACCACAATTGGATAAAACATGTTCCCATACCCGACCAAGCGGTAGTATTCTACCGTATCCCAAGCCCGTATAGGGAAAATAAGTTAAGAGTATTTACCTGAGTTGTTTGTATGTAAAGTTCAAAGCTCAGTCGTAGTTCCAAAAGCAAGTACAAGGCAATTTACCGGGAGCCGTTCAGTCTGGAGTGATGGTAATTATTAACCAATATTAGAATGCTAACGGGTCCTTAATTAAGTCTTAGACTTGAACCGGTTAGTCTTATGCTAAAAATATGATACGGTACGCTACGCTAGATTAAGCGGTGACTGTATTAGAATGTTAGTTGGGCCTGACAAGTATGCAAACTTGTATGATATGGGTAAACCAATAACATTCTGGATTTTGATAAGGAATGAACAAAGTCAAACCCGTTTCGGTTAAAATACGTAAACTAGTTACGTAGACTTTAGCCGAATGCGTATAATCGAAACCGGGTAACCGTACGAGTTATATATATGTTCCATAAGAAAATATGTTTAATATATGTTAGGAAATCAGTAGCATTTGCAAAGATAGGCCCGGGATATATTTAAAACCGATTTGTGCTTTAAAAGGGTATTTTGGTCATTTTATTATTTATAAAAGATGTAAATTAGGAATCTGATATCAAGACCTTTAATATTAAGTTAAAAAATATATATTTTATAATGTTACAACAGTAGGATATCAAATATGTTTGTGCTTGACGGTTTCGACACAAACTATGTCCCGTAGGGCATTTTAGTCATTTCACACATAGCTTTGAGGCCAAATTTGGGATTCTAAGTTTGGGACTTGTACTTACTGTTATTATGGTTAAAGTAAGTTTATAAATCAGTAGGTAACAAGTCTCGGCTCACGGATATGGCTTTTAACCACACTATGCGTCAAAAAGGCGTAAAAGTCGCTAAAATGCCGTTTAATCGATGTTCATGATAAACTGAGGTTAGAACCTGCTTTATGTAACCAAAATAAGTTATTTATCATGTTTAATTAGTAAGTAAAAAGATTTGGTTATAAAAGTTTGGTTAAAGTCATATTACGCGAAAAAGGGTAATTTAGTCATTTATCGGCATTTAACGAATCTTAAGCCCTCATTCAAGTTATAATCTGAATGAGCATCCCAAAAGGTCCTACTTATCATATTACATCAGTGAATATATCATATTGATGATTAAACCATGTTTATTCTTTCTAAAATGCCGAAAAGGGCATTATAGCCATTTTAGTGCCATAAATACGTTTCTTGCGAAAACTTATATCATATTCAGATTCTTGACACCAACATAATCAAATAATTTTTATAGGTCAGTTTATGGCTTATTCTTACATGCATGTGTGTTTAAAACCAAGATTTGTACAAAAAGGACCTTTTGTAAAGTTTTAGTAAAAATTATGGAACTTATGCAAAAACTCAGATTTCTTAGGAATCAAGTGACGAAACTTTAGATGGTCATTCTTAATATAATCATGGTCTCAAAATGTCCCGTATCTGGAACTCGAGAGGTTTACGCCTTCGATCCCGAATTTGCCAGATTTTATCTGTCGTCTCCAGGAATATCTCTGGTCCTGTAAGTTGAGCTTCCCGAACTTCTGCCCAACAAACAGGCGTCCTACACTTTCTCCCGTATAAAGCTTCGAACGGGGCAGCTTGAATACTTGCGTGGTAGCTATTGTTGTAAGAGAATTCGACAAGTGGCAAGTGGCTATCCCAACTTCCACCTAGATCGATCACACAAGCACGGAGCATATCTTCCAATGTCTGTATAGTGCGCTCACTTTGTCCATCCGTTTGGGGATGATAAGCTGTGCTAAAATTTAATCGAGTGCCTAAAGCCTGTTGAAAACTCTTCCAAAAGTGCGAAGTATATCTTATGTCTCTATCCGACACAATGGACACTGGCACGCCGTGCAAAGAAACAATCTCGTCTACATATAACTTTGCTAGCTTATCTGAGCTATAAGTCTCATTAATGGGTAAGAAGTGCGCCAACTTAGTCAGCCTGTATACGATCACCCATATCGCATCATTCCCTCGCTTTGTCTTCGGTAACTTGGTAATAAAATCCATGGTTACACATTCCCACTTCCACATGGGAATTTCTAATGGCTGTAGTAATCCTGATGGCTTCTGATGCTCTGCTTTCACTTGCGCACATGTCAGGCACTTAGCTACAAAAGCAGCTATAGACTTCTTCAATCCGGACCACCAATAGTTGGGTCTCAAATCCTTATACATCTTATCACTACCCGGATGAACCGAGTATTTAGAACTATGCGCTTCTTGGAGGATCAAGTCCCTGAGTCCTCCAAAGACTGGGATCCAAAATTCGTCCGCAGAACCTAAGGATTCCGTCACTTCCTGGTGTTAGCTGCTCCGCCATTTTTCCCAATTCTTCACTAGGAAGATTTGCTTCTAATAGCGCTTGCTTTTGGGCTTCCAAGATTCTATATGTCAAATTATTTCTTACTTCAATGCTTTTGGCATTAACCCGAATTGGCTTAATTCTTTCTTTACGGCTCAAGGCATCGACAACCACATTTGCCTTGCCTGGGTGATAACGAATTTCACAATCATAGGCGTTCAGTGTCTCCATCCACCGACGCTGTCGCATATTCAAATCCTTTTGATTAAACAAATGTTCGGGACTCTTGTGGTCGGTGTATATAATACACTTTGCTCCGTATAAATAATGACTCCATAGCTTAAGTGAAAACACCACAGCACCTAGCTCCAGTTCATGTGTGGTATAATTTCTTTCGTGTATCTTCAATTGCCTTGAAGCGTAGGCAATCACTTTTCCACGTTGCATAAGTACACACCCCATGCCGGTGTGTGAAGCATCACAATAGACCACAAAATCTTCAATTCCTTTTGGTAAAGTTAGTACATGAGCATTACTTAGCTTTTGCTTCAACACTTCAAAAGCTTCCTGCTGTTTCGGACCCTAATTGAACTTAACATCCTTACAAGTTAGGGTCGTCAATGGAGTAGCTATTCTCGAGAAGTTTTCAATAAACCTTCTATAATAACCAACCAATCCTAGAAAGCTTCGAATTTCCGACGATGTCTTGGGGGCTTGCCAGTTCATTACTACCTCGACTTTGGCAGGGTCCACTTGAATTCCACGTTCACTGACAACGTGCCCTAAGAACTGAACTTCACGCAACCAAAACTCACACTTTGAAAACTTTGCGTAGAGTTTCTCTTGTCTTAATAATTCTAGGATACACCTTAAATGTTTCTCGTGGTCGGCCTGACTGCGAGAATAGATAAGTATGTCGTCTATAAAGACAATGACAAACTTATCTAGATAAGGCTTGCAAACTGTAACATTCGTCGAAAAACGGGTTTCCAAACCCGCTTCGTTTGTAAATCGAATATCAAGTTATAAATTTTCATTGCGTATTTATGTTTATTTTAATTTTAAACGATGCATAATTTATAAACAAATTAAAATTTAAAAACTATAGTTGATAAAAAGTGAAAATAAAATAAATAAAAAAGAAAACCGGCTGCCGGGATTCGAACCCGGGTCAGCCGGGTGAGCCCCAAAGTCTTAACTCGCGCACATCCTACCACTCCGCCACTTGTGTTATTTGATAATATATCGAAACAATTAATACATATAATAAAACTCGAAGTTGAATTCAATCACTCAGCGCGCCCAAATCACTCTCGCCGAAAATTCCGACGATTTCGCCAATCATCGTCGGTTTCTTTTGACTTAACGTACGTATTAACAACGACATCGGTTATAACCGATGTCTAGTTCCGCGACATCAGTCATAACCGCCGGAGAAAATCTGACCAACGAATCAAGACTGAAATCAGACTAAATTCATCGCGATTCTTCCCTATAAATACACACCCAAGTCTCTGGAAATCATTTCGCTCAAAATCGCACCATTTCTCGAATCAATTTCACTCGCCGGAGATTTTCTGCAATCATCGAACTTTCGCCGGAAAACCGAGACTTTCTTCAAAACGGTAAATACCTCGACTCTTTTTGTTTCAATCCATCGTTAGACTGTTACTAACTTCAATCCATCAACCAGAATCAATCCTAGACGACATAGCCGGAATATTCTGCTTTCGCCGGAAAACTTCTGGAATTTCCAAATCACGTTGTGAATCGGTATAATCCTTCAAACCTTTTGTTAATCATTGTTTAGTAACTCAATTTCACATCTAATCGATCAAAACTGTTGATTGATCCGAACAGACGGAGTTCACAAAACAGAGCCGACGATCCTTGCCGGAGTTCTGAGAAAGACACCTGTTTCGGTACATTCTTTTCCCAAAATCCTCTCTGTCCATCACATTTCAATCGCTTATAAATTTCGTTAATTGAATTAAACAAGAACAGTTGATTAATCGTCGTCTGTATCTTTGAACGAAGAAGATGAAGTTGAACTATTGTATAAGTATAATTAAAACGAGATATTAAACCGGGTTAGACACACAGTCCAGCGGTGGACTGTGTGCAAACATCTATCACACGTCGCGAGTTCGATCCTTGACACAATCTCATTCTCTGTAATAAAAATGTTTCCTTTTTAACTGAACCGGATCAACTCACAGAGAGATGTTAAGTTTAATAAAAATCAGTATATTAACCAGGTTAGACACACAGTCCAGCGGTGGACTGTGTGCAACACTAAACCACAAGTCCCGGGTTCGAGACCTGTTGTGTGCACCGGTCAGATGTAATTGAATCCTTTTTAAAAATAAAAGATTTCTAATTAAATTAAATAGTGTATAAATATAATTAAAAACAGAAATATTTCGGGTTAGACACGTAGCTCAGTTGGTAGAGCTGCGTGCACGCGTACGGGAAGTCTCGGGTTCGAGCCTTACCCGGCGCATACTTGCACACTAGCGAACCGGTCAAACAGTCAACAGTCACAGTCAACGGTCAATGGTTAACCCAAAAAGTCAACTTTTTTTATATTTTTATTTATTTATTTAACTTAAAAATCAATTAAAAATACTTAAAAATAATTTTTTTTAAAGTTAGAAAATAACCTTAAACTCACAAAATAAATCTAAAAACCCTATTAAAATTGTTAATAAAATCCACTTATTTACCGTACTTTTCCGTTATTATTTAGGATTAGTTATTCTTCGTCGATCAACACTCTAAACTCGTGCGCATTCAACATCATCAAACGAACGCACCCAATGTGAGTGAATCTCTACCAATTCCCCGTTTTAATCACATTTTGGGGTGTATCATGTGTCGCTTATTATTTATTACATTTAAACACTTGTGCATTCATCATATCCATGATCAAATGTGTATCCAACATGTATCAATTGTTTGTGTGGTTAATGTTTAGATTAAATTTATCATTTTCAGTACATACATCATCATAGGCCGCCGCTCCCCATTACCTATGAGCGTGAGCCGTTCCCCATTACCTATGAGCGTGAACGAGGCGTTGCCAACATACGATCGGCTCCGTTTGATTGAGCCTTGATCGCACATACATCATCATAGGCCGTCCGTTCCCCATTACCTATGAGCGTGAACGTGACGTTGCCAACATATACATTATCATTCATGTTATTGTTTGTTATTGTTTGTAATGTATGCTTATTTACATTTGCTTACATATGATTATTGCACAATTTTTCCATATCAAATATAACAAGAAATCTATAATAAATGTTTTCTAACAAGGTTCACTCGCCAACTTTTGTTGACCCAAAATCCCCCATTTTTACACATGATACAGGTGATCAAGTTGAAGCAAGAAACATATAGGGCGGCCTAGAAGAATAAACCAGTTTAGATTTTGAATTGTTTTAGTGAATTTTTCCTTTCCTTGTATTGTATGAATTTGACTTGAACATTTGGGATGTAATTTGAATTTAATAAATATGAAACATATTAGTAAACATCATGAGCTTTGGTGATAACCAAATTATGCCCCGACTCTTATTCCGCTGCGGGTCGGGTGTGGACACAAACTCTATTCATCAAGTCCATAAAGGTTGCAGGTGCATTTGTGAGCCCAAAAGGCATCACTAAAAATTCATAATGACCATATCTTGTTCTAAACGCCATCTTCGGAACATCTTCGGTTCTAACCTTGAGTTGATGGTATCCAGATCTTAAATTTATTTTTGAAAAGTAGCTCGCTCCCTGAAGTTGATCAAATAAATCGTCGATCCTGGGTAATGGGTAGCGGTTCTTGATAGTTAACTTATTTAGCTCACGGTAGTCAATACACATCCGCATCGATCCATCCTTTTTCTTCACAAACAAGATTGGAGCTCCCCAAGGCAAAGAGCTTGGTTGAATAAAACCTTTCTCTAACAGTTCTTCGAGTTGTGTCTTCAATTCTTTCATCTCTGTAGGGGCAAGTCTATATGGTGCTCTAGCAACTGGAGCTGCGCCAGGTATGATATCAATTCTAAATTCTACTTGCCTATCTGGGGGTAGACCAGGCAAGTCTTCAGGAAATACATCGACGAATTCTGAGATAACGGGTAGATCTTCAATCTTTGGCTTAGCTTCATCAATGGTCACTTGTGCCATATAAATAACACAACTTCTCCTTAAACACCTCGATGCTTTGAGCAACGATACTTTTTCTGACAATCCATAATACCGATCTCCTTGTATGACGATGGCATCCCCCTTTGGGATTTTGATTTCGATGAGTTTCTTGTTACAGGCTATATGGGCTTGTTTACTAGACAACCAATCCATACCAAGAACTACATCAAAACCGGCCAATTTCATTGGCAAGAGTGAAACAGGAATGGAGTGATTCTTAATGGATATGGAGCATCCATCGAGGATCGTAGAAGCGGTTTTGATTGATCCATCGGTGAATTCTACATCATATGTTATGTCTAGAGTTCTTACAGGGAAGTTTAATAAGGCACTAAACTTATGATCTACAAATGATCTATTAGCCCCTGAATCGAAAAGAACTCTAGCATAGACATCATTAATAAGGAACGTACCTGTTATCACATGGTCATCATTCACAGCCTCCTTGGCCTTCATCTGGAAAGCAGGAGCTTTACCCTTTTTCGCCTGATCGTCCTTAGCAGCGTCATCCTTCTTATATTTGGGGCAGTTGGGTTTGATGTGCCCCTTTTCACCACAATTGTAACAAGTGGCTTCCTTCAAATCCTTGCATTCAAGGGTCTTGTGCCCATGCCTCTTGAAAATCCCACAAACCTTGGATTGGGATTCATCCCAACATGACCCAAAGTGTCGTCGGTTGCACTTTCTACATTTCGGCCTATCATCTGACCTTTGATGATTTCTATTGAATCCAAACCTCCGATTCTTGTTTGACAGGTGGCTTCGGTCATTTTCTCTCTTCCTCTTCCCATCATTCTCTGATTTTCCTGGTATCCGCCTTATGTAATCTTGGGTGAGGGAAAGAGATAACTCGACAGCTGATATGTAGGTGATGAAATGCGCAATGCGTTTAGGCTCGGGAGTGACCAAATAAGATACTAATCGAGAATAAGAATCAAATTCAGTGACATACTTTCGACAGTCAAGATTTCTCATGGTGAGAGCTAAGAAATCCATTTCTATTTTCTCCACCTCGTGAGGTGGGCAGTAGGTGTCCTTAACCAGATCCACGAATTTCGACCATCCCAAATTATACAGATGTACCTTCCCAGTCTATTGCATCAAAGCTTTCCACCAGATTAGGGCATTGCCCTTGAAGGACTGAGAAGCGAATTTAACAATATCTCTTTTCGCGCATCCACTGATGTCCACTACCGTTTCCATCTCATCTAGCCATCTCAAGGTTTCGACAGCTCCCTTTTCACCATTAAAATCTCGCGGTTTACACGAGGTGAAATACTTGTATGTGCATCCATCCTTGGGAGCATTATCTCTATCACGAATTTCTTTCTTCTTTGCTTCGCTCCTCACATTTGAGGAATGCACAGAACTTTCTTCCTTGTTCGAGGGAGGAGGTTTCGAGTTGGTCTTGGTTAAGGTTCTAGAGTGCGTAGAGCTCGATACTTTGAACTTATCAAATGCTTTTTCCATTGCTTTTCCTACAGCTGCGTCTATGCGAGCCTGGAAGTCATCTTCATTCATGACTATATTCGCGCTGTCGTTCTTTCTTTGACAGTTCGCTTCATTAGAGTCTGCCATCTTGTCCGGTGGAACTATAATATCAATAATAATTTAAATTAATTATACTTGCTTGATGACTTGCGATGCAGGGTATGGCAAAATAAAGCTATATAAACTTGCCGATTTTTTGTAGGGGTGTTTAAGCATGGCACGAAGGCCTGTCACTAAGGACGTAGAGAATAGCACCAAGGGCTTGTCGAAAAGACTTAAGTTATAAAATGCCAAGAGCACAAGAGATCGTAAGGCTTCGAGGTTCGAACGTAGTTTTGCTACCTCGAGACAGGGAGTCGTAGACTACAACTGTCGCCTGTCACTTAATGGACATGAATATAGCTCGTAAGCATTACACCACTAATGGGTGTTAAAAAAAATAATCATCGCACTGATGATTTATCATGATCAAAATAGATCGTGTAGTTTTGGACGTAGTCCTTTATTTAGATGGTTCGTGTGGTTCCTCAAGTCACACTTACCAGGAGGTTAATATTTTAGATATATTAATGTTTTAGAATAAAACTCTTAAGATGTTTTAAATAACTAGTCCAGATCAGGCAGACTAGGGGTTTAGAACGTAGTTCACCACCCTGGATAGAAGGGACATTCTCAACCTTAACTATCATGGTAGTAAGCCATGTAACTACCAATTTGCCAATTCATGTGACCTAATCACTCGGCGGGCATAAATCATCAAGAGGATCTTTTGGAAATATTTCGTAGATCATCAATTTCGAAACAAAATCGAGACGATCGCTTGAACAACTTGATGGAAGACATATATAACTTAAAATTTCCAAAATTCCGTTAATAATAATTATAATAATGCAATACAATACAATAGTGCCCAAAAATAGGATTTTAAATAAGAAAAAGTTGTCCTCGCAGGGACTAAATAAGACTTATCCGTGCAGGGACTTAATTTTAAATAACAACATACAAAGATAATAGAAATTTCAATCCTTCTTCCCTCTTAGCTTCTTTACCAGCCTTTTCAACAGTTTATTATTCTTTTTATTATCCTTGGCCGTTTGTTCCTGAAGCTCCTTGACTCTTTCTATTGCTTCAGTGAGTACCTCCATTGTTGGCGGTGGCTGCTGTGGTTGCGGTTGAGGTTGGGGTTGAGGCGGTGCAACCGGATGTTGATACTCATAGTAAGGGTATCCGCCTGGTTGGTAAGGATAAGGGTAGTGTGCATTCATAGCCATTTCTAGGTAAAGGTCTTAAAGAGGTACATTATGACTATGGCCATGCTCCGGCCATGTAGAGGGTTCGAATGGATTATACGAAGGTAAGTTCGAATAAGAAGGAATAGGGTTATCAAAACCTGATGGTGGTAATGATGATGGCTCACCTGCAGTAAATGGTGGTTGAGGCTCAGGCTCAATAGTTGGTTGTGGTTGGTGCTCCACAAAGGTGAAGTGTGCGAGGGTCCACCCATTTGTGGGTCATCGGGAATAATGGGGTAAGGGTTAGGTGAGAGTGGCCCTACTCTCGGTCCTAAGCGCACTGATATGCGCGTTCCACACCTTTTTGGAGGTGGAGGTGGTAGTGGCTGCTCCACTGGTGGTTCTTGCGGTGGAGTATGGTATGAAGGTGTGTCATGATGGGATGGGGTATTATGAACAGAAGGGGTATTATAAAATACATACTGCCCCCATCTTTCCTCGTAGCTGTCAGTGTAGTGGTGAGGGGTTCCATTGTATGAGTTTGAACCGCTTGATATATCAATAGGGTGACCCATTGATCATGTTGCTGGCAATTCTGGTTCTGAGTCTTCCTCCATAGGTTCAGGAGAATCCTCGGGCGGTGTTACCGACTGTGAATGTAGTTGAATATCAACGTTGTAATTTTCGTGAGAAGAATGGGAATGGGAGTGGTAGGAGTGGTAGCTATGGTGCGAATCCGAAGGTTGTTGAACAAAATGCGGCTCAGATGGTGGTGAATACTCATGGGGCAGGTTTGGGTAAGGCTCCCATGGTGATGATGAGTCGTCTGACCCTTCATATGGGTAATAACAGGTGCTTTTGAAGGTCCTTGTTTTGAGGATCCACCCCTCATCAGTCCTTTTCCTTCCGCTCCTCGTGTGAATTTTGGCAGCATAATTCCTGCTTCAAAAATAATTCAAAATACAAAACAAGCAGAATAATAATAATAAACAGAAAAAGAATAATCCTAGGTCAAAGCCTAGACTCGAGAGTCTAAGGAATGTGTTACTTATATCGTTTGAGATTAAACACTAATGACAAGTGTCGAATTCCCTCAAATGTTGGCTCTGATACCAACCTGTCACACCCCGACATCCATGTGTCTACCGGTGGGCCCGGTGGGGAGTATCGTGACGTAAAGTTGATATCATCATAACCAATTATAAAATAACACAGCGGAAGGCATTGGATAGATAAACTATTACAAACCGATAAGTGTCCAAGGTTCAAAATACAATATATAAACAAGGCTTGCAATAGATCCACAGGCGGATCGCAAAGACATACAAATGATATCAGACTATAAACAGGCAAGTCCTAAGGACGCAACTCCTCGGTATTCGCCCCGCAGCTCCCGACCTATTACGTACTTGCACCTGTAACTTAAACTTCTGAAAATACGTTAGTTTACACTGGTAAATACGCTCAACCGACTCATTTTGAAAATCTTTTCAAAAATGGTTTAAGCGCACATGGCACATTTTCTTAAATAATTTGGGATAGTACAAATGACCTTATATACAGATTTATATGCTGGCTTTTACATATGGGGCCCAGTACAGAATCCGAGACATGATCGACTGACACACCACTCTGAACTTTCACACAGAAAGTAGATAGCAATTTCCCAGTGTATGCCTACACGCTATGCTATATTGTCGTGGCCACTACCAATTTAGTGAGCCAAGGAATCCCAGACACGGTCAAGCCCACCCTCAATGTTTTAGATTCAAACAAGACAGATCAAAACGGGTTATGTAAGAATCTAGTTAATTACCACAATTGGATAAAACATGTTCCCATACCGACCAATCGGTAGTATTCTACCGTATCCCAAGCCCGTATAGGGAAAATAAGTTAAGAGTATTTACCTGAGTTGTTTGTATGTAAAGTTCCAAGCTCAGCCGTAGTTCCAAAAGCAAGTACAAGGCAATTTACCGGGAGGCGTTCAGTCTGGAGTGATGGTAATTATTAACCAATACTAGAATGCTAACGGGTCCTTAATTAAGTCTTAGACTTGAACCGGTTAGTCTTATGCTAAAAATATGATACGGTACTCTACGCTAGATTAAGCGGTGACTGGAATAGAATGTTAGTTGGGCCCGACAAGTATGCAAACTTGTATGATATGGGTAAACCAATAACATTCTGGATTTTGATAAGGAATGAACAAAGTCAAACCCATTTCGGTTAAAATATGTAAACTAGTTACGTAGACTTTAGCCGAATGCGTATAAGCGAAACCGGGTAATCATACGAGTTATATATATGTTCATAAAAGAATATATGTTTAATATATGTTAGGAAATCAGTAGCATTTGCAAAGATAGGCCCGGGATATATTTAAAACCGATTTGTGCTTTAAAAGGGTATTTTGGTCATTTTATTATTTATAAAAGATGTAAATTAGGAATCTGATGTCAAGACCTTTAATATTCAGTAAAAAATATATATTTTATAATGTTATAACAGTAGGATATCAAATATATGTGTGCTTGACGGTTTCGACACAAACTATGTGCCATAGGGGCATTTTAGTCATTTCACACATAGCTTTGAGGCCAAATTTGGGATTCTAAGTGTGGGACTTGTACTTACTGTTATTATGGTTAAATTAAGTTTATAAATCACTAGGTAACAAGTCTCGGTTCACGGATATGGCTTTTAACCACACTATGCGCCAAAAAGGCGTAAAAGTCGCTAAAATGCCGTTTAATCGATGTTCATGATAAACTGAGGTTAGAACCTGCTTTATATAACCAAATAAGTTATTTATAATGTTTAATCAGTAAGTAAAAAGATTTGGTTATAAAAGTTTGGTTAAAGTCATATTACGCGAAAAAGGGTAATTTAGTCATTTATCGGCATTTAACGAATCTTAAGCCCTCATTCAAGTTATAATCTGAATGAGCATCCCAAAAGGTCCTACTTATCATATTACATCAGTGAATATATCATATTGATGATTAAACCATGTTTATTCTTTCTAAAATGCCGAAAAGGGCTTTATAGCCATTTTAGTGCCATAAATACGTTTCTTGCGAAAACTTATATCATATTCAGATTCTTGACACCAACATAATCAAATAATGTTTATAGGTCAGTTTATGGCTTATTCTTACATGCATGTTTGTTTAAAACCAAGATTTGTACAAAAAGGACATTTTGTAAAGTTTTAGTAAAAATTATGGAACTTATGCAAAAACTCAGATTTCTTAGGAATCGAGTGATGAAACTTTAGATGGTCATTCTTAATATAATAATGGTCTCAAAATGGTCAGAAGTCAGTAGAAAAAGTGGCTTGAAACGGGTCAGAACCAAAAAGTCAACAAAAGTCAACTGTTGCGGCTTTTGGCTACAAACCGAGCCTAGACCAAAACTTGACGAGCCAAATCCGTAGACATATGTTCTAATACTTAATTTTAGGTTGTTAGTGCATCAAAACATATTTTATAACATCTAGATCATTAGTTATGATTTTTTATAAAAACTGGACAGTTTGACTTTATTTGACTTTTCGGTTGACTCGTCAATTGGTCATGAATCCGTGAAAATCTGGAGATGCCCTCTGGAGGGATTAACACCTCCATTATTATGAACGTACAGGAACTTTCGTTACTCACAATGACGGAGTATTCACGGATTTAAAACAAAGTCAAGGCGTGATTACGACGAGACTTTGTTATAGGCTAAAAGCTATAAGAAATCACTAAACACGAATTTGAACACTTACATTATGTCCAAATGAGTGGTAGGAACGAAATGGAAAGCTTGGAGGTGACCAGAAACTCCATTAGCATGAACTTGGTGAATGTTGTGAAGAAAGTGTGTTGCAAACACCAAGAATTCATCAATTAAATAGTAATGGAGTGTGCATAGATGGTTGCCAAGTGTTAAGGGACGAGTACAAGTGCCCCAAGTCGTGTCAAGCATGCAAAGAAGGTGCCAAAACTCGACGATGGTGGCAGAACAGGCTGCTGCCACATTTCTGTTCACTGGCAGGTTCTTACGTACCGCATGGGCTTTGCCTTGCGGTCCGTAAGGACCTCAGGCGCCCATTGTTTCAGATTGCGTTGCGGACCGTATGGCTTGAGCCTTGCGGTCCGCAAGGGGTTCCCAGATCAAGAAAATCTTTATATTTATACATAAGTCCTCCAACTTATTTTCAAAATAACATACGAATATTATTATCGTTTCAACGACTTCGGTCCCTCCCTATTCACCATACGGTTCACGAGGATTACCGGGACAAGTGTCGGAAAAATATTGGATGTGAAAACACGAGGTGTTACAATACATCTGTATGAATGTTCTCTAGGAAAAAAGATAGGGAAGAAGAGAAAGAAAGACATCACACAAGGGGAATGGTGGCGGAAGAGTGCTAATGACCAATCAAGATATTGCGATAAAAACGGCAGAGTGAGATATAAAGGAAGAGAGAAAAGGTAAGAACCTAATCTTTTGATAAAATAAATGGTGAAAAACGCGATAAGTATTGTGTATCACTGATAACAATTTATATAAGTACACTAAGTATAATTACATAGATAACCTAATCAAATCATATCTAGTTAAGTAAGTTTATTATTATTTAATTATCATACCAAACATTTAAACATAAAAGGAGTGATGTAAGAGCCAGTATCACCTTCTTCATCCCACATGTGATGTCGTGAGTTCAACACGACAACTTCACATTTTTACTCACTTCTCGCCCCCCTCTAACCTATTTTTTTAAATAAATTTTATACATATATCTCTACAATGTGGGCTTATACTTTTATGGAATCCGGTTTCGAGATTCAAATTGATTAAACTCTAACCGGGCCTGAGCTTTTGTATATGTGTATTCTAAGGAATCATTTTTACTAGTCGTACAGAGTATCCAAAATATTAAGAATGTCCTAGATAATAAAAATATTGAGTAAGGTTATTGTATAAATAGGTTTTAACATACAAATTGGCTTAACGTGAGAACTAAAGGAGAGATTTTTTTTCTTTTTTTGAATTTTTTCCTATCTTATTAAGCACATATTTAGTCTCAGAATCTAAAAAAGATCGTAGATTTTACACTAATAGAGTAGTTATAATTTATCTACTCGTGTAAAATCACATTTCTTTTTACATTTTGCAATTAAACATCATATTTAAGTACATGGAAAAAAAATAAAAATAAAAACTTTCTTCACTTTTCATGTTAAAACCATTTTGTATGTTAAGACTCATTTGTATTGATCCTTAAACTAAAAATATAAAACCCTAAGCATTTTGTGTGTAAAATCATATACAGTAGAACATCTATAATTTTATACTCGATAATATTAATAATTTGTCTGGTCCCAACTTGGGACGAGTACGAAATTGGACCCCAAACGATAAAATAATAAGATAATAATGTTTTTGAAATCCCAATGTAAATATATTGGTACTAGCGAAACTATAAATTAATAATTACTAAAATATTCTAAAATTCTAGGATTGTCTAGTAATAAATGAATTTATAATCCCTTGTTTTTTTTGTGAACTTCAAATCTATATTGATCAATCTGGATCTATGGTACATTGAACTTGACAAGTTCATTAATGTGTGAATTTACATGGGAATTTTGAAGGTCCTTGTTTTTGTTTTATTTAAATAGGTAAAACGAACGTACATGGAAATATTGATGGTCGATGCATTAATTTGAGAGTTGCTCACGAATATAAGCCAACTCTTTAAATTAATAATTTATTAATTTATCGATATAATAATATCTCACTAAATTAACAAAATATCTTGGTCCCAACATTATTAATTTATAGACGTTTTAATGTAATTTTTTTAGTATTTGATACTTGGTAGAAGTGGTTAGAATGATATTTGTATGTGCTTTAGAACGAATAAATAACTGGTTTTAAATTTTTAAATAAGCACGTTTATTTTTTAATTATCTTATTGTTTGATTAAACAATCACTATAAATCTTATACAGTTACTTTAAAATTAAGTAATTAAAATCAAGCTCTTGAATTGTCTCTTCCATGTCAAGGATTTCAAGATCATAACGGTCACAAACGAAGCAACATCTCCTAAAAGTGGTTTGTATCATCGATTCCTGATTTCTTACAGTCTTGCGTAAAATCCCGTGAATTTGATGCATTGCATGTACAATTTATTGGCATTAAAAAAGACGACACGACAAATGAGGTGACAAGTCCACTAACGAAGGCAAAACCTTTAAAAACATGGCCGTTCGAAAAAAGAATGACAACACTACACAAATGACTGATTTTTTTTAACAGCCAAAAAATAACTAAACTGAAACATGAAAAGACCGGCAGGAAACTGGCCCAAATAGTACACCATATAGCTAATTACATACGATAGGTCATAGACGAAAGGGACAAAAGTAAGCAGCCCGTTGAAGTTGTGTAGATGGGCTTGAATGAAGTAAGCAGCCCGTTGAAAGATGGGCTTAAATGAAGTAGGTTGATCTTGGTTGAATAAGTTGAGAACAGAGTATGGACCACTTTTTTAAGGGTGAAATGAATTGTTCTTCTTTCTTTGTTTTATTTTTCTTCACTAAATTGCGTTTGCGAACGGCAATGAACGACGTGTCAACCACCGTGAAACCAGGCGTTGTGGCCAAGGTCGACTACTCGACCGCCCCAACCCCTTAACTCTCCCAGATGCGCGAAAACCCAACCTCCACCCGCCCGAAGGCACGACAGTTGAATAATCGGTAAAACCTCGCCTTCCATCCAAAACAAACTGGCGCCACCCGTATTCGCCCTTCACCTAATGGCTGCATAAAATAAGGGGGAGAGTGGGACTCAAACTTGAGTCACAAGGAACACCAAATCTTTCCCTAACCACTCCACTACTACCTCGCCTTTTTTTTTAACACACGAGTTTATAAGATCGCAAGTTTGTAGCTCCAAAATCCAAATCTTTATAATGTTTTTTTTCCTTCTTTTTGGCTACAACCTACAGATGATATGCATAATATCTTTTACAATTCTAGTTCTTTTTTTGCAATAATTGTGTTACGGATTTGTTGTTATTTGTTAGTGTGTTAAGTGTTAACTTGTTAGTTGTTGATTTTAGACAATATAAAAAGATACATGCGACCAAAATCAAATCTAAAATAAAAACATCTTAAAAAAATCAAACGGACTAAATCAAAAATCCTAGATCTACCTTAAATAAAAACATCTTAAAAAAAATCAAACGAACTAAATCAAAAATCCTAGATCTACCTTCACAAACACAAAATATTTTAGCGACTTGATCCGGAAAAAAAAAAAAAAAAAAAAAAAAATCCTTCTTGATAGATATATAAACACCGAAGTATTGTAAAAAAAATTCAAGGCCTTCCACTAATTGTAAGAACAATACCCTTGTACCAGGAAGTACCATTATTATTTATTAGCAACCTGATTGTGTTTATTTTGTGTGTTCAACTAAGTTAAGAAAGCAGGTGCTTTGATTGATATGATAGGCGGAAAGTAAAGTCATGGGCGAAAGCTAAAAATTAAGAGTCACAGAGATGAGAGAGTTGAGGCTTATGCGCGAGAGCGCAAACCAACAGCCGATTTGTGAGAAAACTGAGGTCTCAGCCTCTCAGGGAGACTCAAATGAGCGAGCATCCCAAGAGAAATGCCGATATTTTGTTGGGTTAACTTGATGGGCGTCTGGATGATCTCTAAAATGCCAAAATAGGTCCTAGTCCAAATCCAAAGCATGTCCTGATAATAATATTAATATATGTTCAATATGTTAGACATTAACGTCCAGTGACGGATCTAGAAAATCCGCCAAGCCGTAACGTTTTATAAAAAAACGGTAACGAATTCGAAAAAACATCAAAATTTTCCAAAATTTACACTAATTTTACACTACCGCAGGAGCGCCAAGCCGTAGCGGGGGTTGCCCCTTCTTGTATGCTACATCCGCCCCTGTTAACGTCTAGGTTCTCCCATGAGAATAGCTTCTTACACCATCAACCTCAGAGTCATGATCCGAAATAAAATGCTTAGCAAAGTCAAAACATCCACATACAAAATAACGTGCTTATCAAAGGCATAAAACATCCACATATACTGCAAACAATCTAATACACTACTAGGAGTAGATACTACCGTTTATCAAACATCTTAAAAATTTTGTAAAATTCATTGCTCACCTTTCTGAGTTTCTGATACCAACAAAGGTTGCAACTTGCAAGACACTCGTGGATGGTTAGTTTCTCAAGTGTCAACCCCGGTTCTGCACACACCATGGAGCCATTTTAACAACTCATAGTGGTTCAATAATCCATCCTCTTAAAGAACCTGCATTCACCACTCAGCATTCAGCAATCAAAACTCCAGATGTCAAATTAGCTGTCATTTCTCCTTCAATCATCACTATTGACATAATGAATAGACGGTAACCACACAGATCATGCCAGCAGCAGTAACAGTTTGCAAAAAGTAACGGGAAAGAAATAATGTAGTCAATCAAATATTCAAATGACTTAATTGTGCTTGGCCTCTAGTAGGGGTGTTCACAGTTCGGTTTCAAACCATGAAACCGCCCAAACCGGTCATTGGTTCGGTTTCACGGTCGGTTTTTTTAGTTATTTTTGGTCGGTCGATTTCAATATTTGCAAACCGTAGCAAACGGTTTGGTTTACGGTTTATAGCAAAAACCAACCGTAATAAACCGGACCGTAAAAATATATTTTATTTTATTTTTTAATATTTCATATATTATATATATAGACATAAATATATTTATATCTAAATTTTATCCAAGTAAGTAAACTAATAATGTTAACTAAAAATAGGCAAATGTAAACTTCCAATTTTATTAATAAATACAGTTCATGTACATGGACGTGTCTTTTTTATAGTAATACACTAACAGCAGGCAACATTTCAAAACTTGTACTTTGAGGTATTTAGTTATGTATGTATATTGATGTATTTTGCCTATTTGGACAGCCTTTTAAGCTATGTAGAATTTGTTGACATAGCTAGGGTATTTGAAACAACTTGGTTTAAGCATTATGGATAAGTATTATGATATCCTTTAATTTGTACAGTTTTTTTCGTTCTTTTGTTTTATTTATTCATTTTTATCAAATAAGGTCCAAATAGCTCAAACTGTCAAACCGAACCGAAACCTGGTTTGGTTTAAGAATTTAACAGTTCGTTTCGGTTTTCAATTACCAAAAACCTTGACGAACGGTTTGGTTCACGGTTTGATCCAAAAACCGACCAAACTGGACCATGAACACCCCTAGCCTCTAGGAATAGCAAGGGACCAGGATTTCAGGTAATGATAATCCATGTCCTGTACCGGACTGTAAAACCGGTCCTGGTTACCCATGGAAACTTTCATTAATCCCGTACCCGTATACATGCCCATTACCCGTCTTGGATGTTTCAGGTTTTGGTTTTTCAAGTTGGGTTCAAATCTTTCTACCATCCGTACTAGCCACCCCAGATGCGACCTGGATAGTGCAGCACTGCGCACCACTGTTTAGACCACCGCACAAACTAGGAGTTGGTACCACCATTTATCAAACATGTTAAAAGATTTTCTACGATTATTTCCTCACCTTGATGCAATGATCCACACTTATGATGATGAATCAATACCGAGTTACCAACAAAGGCTGCAAAACACCTGCCAAAGACATGGCTCAGAAAACCTGATAGTTCGTTTGTCGACCCTGCTTCTGCACACACCACGGAACAATTTTAACACCTCACTGGCTCACGGAGTCACAGTGGTTCTATAATTCATTCTCTTACAGAACCTGCATTCACCACTCAGCAATCCAAACTCCTTCAGTCATCACTATCGCATTATTATTATGAATAATTGGTAACTAATACACGGATCAGACCAGCAGCAGTAACGGTTTAAATTAGGCATGAACTAATGGTATGGAAATAACCTATTCAATCAAATTCTTGCAAGTTATATACAATACCACATAAACATTTATACATAAACAGATAAAATTATATACAGCATTCGCATCATAACGATCCCATACAACTTTATCTTAATATTATATACATACGAATGAGTCATTCGTCACCGAAAGTGCTGTACCGATTACCGATTCTGTAACGCATTGCCACTTCCTTATCTGAATCTTCTCTCACCGGAATCAGCAGATCCATCAACAAATATCCTAACAACTCGCTTAAACGCAAAGTGCAAGCAATTTGACAACACAAACCACGTAAGCGCCTCATAAACAAAATCAAAAGCCGGATCCGCCGGATAACCCGACGATTCACCCAAATTAAACTCATTAAAACCACCACCACCGTTACCGTTACCATTACCGTTATAACCGCCACCGCCAAACGGACCATCACCGCCACCAAATAATCCTCCACCGAATAATCCTCAGTCGTTTCCTCCGTCATTAGCACCGGCACGATCCAGTTTCCGTTTTCTTCTAACGCGAGAACGTTTCCTGGAGTGTGTTTTAGGTATTGTGCTCGGTTTGACCGGCGGTGGAGCGACGGCGTCGATCGGTAGAGTTTGGGCGCGGATTTCGAGGCGGCGGCGTTGTGGATCGGGTGGTGAGAGTGTGAGGTTGTGTCGGCGAGTGAGGGAATTTGCTAACCCTAGGTTATGGTGATGCTTGCTGTTGATTGTTGTTACGTTATCGCAAATTGATGAAACTTCCATCGTTTTTTCGGAAAATTGGGGGATTGTGTTGTGTTTGAGCAATCAAGAACTGATCTGTTGATTGATCATCGGAGTGTTTGACGCTTCAGTGGATCGCAATTGGGGGAAAGGCGCGACTCAAAGTATCTCGCGGGTAGTTGTACACAAGTTGTGAGGGATAAACGTGATTACTATTTAGGGTGTACGGATAGCGGTTTGGTTCGGTTTTTACGTGTAATTATAGTCATGATCACTAGATTTGGTTATCGGATTTTATCAGCTATAATCGAACTTTGGTTTCAGTTAATTAGTTATGAAGCCTGGTTATAGTTTAGTTTGGTAAATCTTGGTTCATTAATCGAGTATGTTTGAACTGAAATGTGAACCAAATGATCATGGAAAAAGAATATGTGACGTCAAACGAGAATAATGTTCTATTACCAGACACTCTTGACCATAAATGATTAATCAGTTAATAAATTTAAACTTTAATCATAATCAATTAACCATCGATTATCAATCTGATATATGTGAAGTGGGTAACAATAAATTTATCCTTAACCAACAATTATGTCTATTTTAGAAGATATCTCATCATCATGAAGTTTCGGGTAACCCTGTAAAATAAAGATAGGTGTTGATCTTAAATGTAATCATGTTCAATGATATGTAACTAATGAAAAACGCGATGGGATGACTTTCTTTTACTAATAAAGTGTGATGAAAACAGGTTACAACTTGGTCATATGATGCCTTCATATACGACCCATCAATGATAAACTACATGAGGTGATGATGTACATGTATTTTATGTTGTGAGGAAGCTTGCCTCGACTTTAGAGATTATGGCTACCCTTCTCTAAATTAGGCCACATATTCTAAAATCACTTCATTCTATCACTTGTGGTCTAGTGGTAAAAAGGTTTGGGTTCTTCAATGAGACCTAAGTTCAATCCTCACTTGTGTCACTTCCGTGGATTAAGCAATGATGGATAGAGCCTAGCCTCTTTACAGAGGTGCCATGGGCCCAGGTTCTATCCTGAGCCAACACGGGTTTTCGTCCCACCGTGTGTTATGTCAGAGAGTGTTCAATTCTTGTGATCGCACAACGGCTGTCAAGTGGCAGTCGACAGTATGGTTTCCCAGGGGAACATTCAAGTCAAACTCTAAAGCTAGCGTGGACCCGGTTAAGATAACATAGTCTGACCAGAGTGGGTCTCCAACTTGAGAAGTGCGATAACCTAATACAAAAAGCAATTCTATAAATTACTCTTGTTACCCAGGTGATGATATGTAAATATAATATGTTGTGAGGAAGCTTGCATCAACCTTGGGGATTATGGTTTTTTTAAATAGCAAATGTACTCTTACGCTACTTTAGACTACATATTTTTAAAATTACTTCTATTGACTAAGTTTGAATCTATTTTTAAAATTACTTCTATTGACTAAGTTTGAATCTGTCTTACTCTTCAAATTTAATACAGATAGCACACTGTATAGCAAAGTTGTTCAAGTTGCTTGTTGCTTGCTCGGAAATTTAGTACTCAAAAAAGGTTGGCTCGGTATTATGTTTGGTTTGTAAACAAGCCAAACACGAATAAAGATCCGTCCGGTTCGACTCGACACATAAACAACCCTAACAATTATTATCTTTTACTTTTTTTATAGGAAAAGAATTTAAAAATTACGGGCCGCCGCTCGATGTTAACAAGAAATCTTGCAGCCCATAACAAATCCCGACCCGACCCGGTTGCATTTTATTAGTAAAATCATTAAATCCAAATTTCAAAGCTTATGCACGTTTACAACACATGCCAAATCTCTCTTCTCTCTCCTCAACGCAACTGAAAAATCAAAATTAAAACCTCATCAAATTCATCTTCTCTTCGTTGCTCTGATCGGAGTTAAGCAATAATATGGAATCGGAGCAGTTAATTCCCGCCGGAGGTAGTGGATCGCACTACGTGCAAATGCAATCTGAGCCGTCGAGACTGTCATCGTTCTTCTCGTTTCATCAAAATCCGCCTGAGTCAACTCGGATATTCGATGAGTTACCCAAGGCCACAATTGAGCAAGTTTCTCGTCCCGATGCCGGCGATATTAGCCCCATGCTTCTTTCCTACACTATTGACTTCCAGTACAAACAGGTAGTTTCAATTGTTTATTAATTGTGTTTGCGGTTTAGTTTAACTTATAATTGAATAATATTCCAGCGTATATGTTGTTGAGACGAGATTTGTTGCTGATAGTTTGTAATTGATGTTAAAACCTAGGTTATTTACTTATTTCATATGTATAATTGATGAGTTTTGTCAAGTTAATTGCTGTTTTTGTATTGATTTTGATGCGGCTTTGAGTAATTTTGATGAAAAGGAGTTTGTATCAGTTTTGTGTTGATCAAAGTCATTGTGCAACATATGAATTAGCTTGAGATCGATGTTGCGGACAATTGAATAGCAGAACTTTGGGTGATGAGAAGGTTTTAAAACATGATTCTGTTTCACAAAGAGATGTATATGTTGATGTCGATTCTAGAATTGTTCGTTTCCTTAATTTGTGTGTTTCGGTTCTGGACGTCATCATCGCATAAGACTTGATCTTATGTTGATGACTTTTAGTTTATGGAATGCATGATTCTTAGGGTTTTTCGGGAATTCAGTGGTTTAATTAGTTCGTTGATGCTCTCTGCCTTTGAGAATGAGTTACCATTTGTGGAATCAGTATTCCTGATTCTCTCCAATCATAGTGTGAAGGAAACTCTGTATTACACCTAAACATACTGCCTTAAGGATTAGAAACTGAATCCATACTTCTATTATAAGTACATCAGAGATGGTCTCTTTAACTAGGAGTCTGAGGTTTATGATTGAATTTTTAGTTAAGAACATAGGATTGGTTAATCATACTTGAATTAGAATATATTCGAAGGAGCAGAAAGCAGACGTCTCTACTAACTTACTAGTATTATGAGCAAGAACATCAATTTGATGTTCTTGTCCTTATTCTTAGTAAGTTAATAGAGAGGTCTAAATGCTGCTTCTTTGAATATATCCTAATTCAAGCATTTGATGATACAAAGTATGATTAGGATTTAGGGCTGGTTATGCAACCATTTCACTCTTTCTTTTATTGCTTCTGTGAAATACTCTTGTATTACAGGTCTGCCGTCTACAGATACTTACCGCGATTCACTTTCACTGATGTATTCTATGTACCTTGCACTGCAGTTCAAATGGCAGTTAGTAAAGAAAGCTTCACATGTATTTTACTTACACTTTGCATTAAAGAAACGTGCGATTATCGAAGAAATTAACGAGAAACAGGAACAGGTTTACATATCTTCCCTTCGGCTTAGTTACATTTCTATATTCTTGTTTGTTTTACATGACTGGCTCTTTTTTATGAAGGTTAAAGAATGGCTTCAAAACCTTGGAATTGGGGACCACCCAGCAGTTGTACATGATGATGATGAACCCGATGGCAACGTAACAACATCAAATATCGAGGGAAGTGTTAAAAACAGGTGACTACTAAGTATCAACTTTATAAAAATTTGTGTGAATATTGGTTCATGTCTGTAATGATCATAGTTCTTACAGGTGATTTTTTGTTCAGAGATGTTCCGTCAAGCGCAGCCCTACCAATGATACGCCCAGCACTTGGAAGGCAACATTCCATTTCGGATCGAGCCAAAACCGCAATGCAGGAATACTTGAATCATTTTCTTGGGAACCTCGACATTGTGAACTGCAGAGAGGTAAAGTCCTATTCACCTGTTACAGGTGGCAAAAATGGGCCTGTCTAACGGGTCAAAACATCTGCATTTTGTATGGCTGGGTTGATCACTTGATCCAACACAAGATTGTTAACAAATTTGTAGTTTTTTTAAATAAATGATTAGTGTCCAAAACGTGAAATTAAACTTTTGAGCGGCTTGATCCACGTACTTTTAAGTAGGGCTGTAGGGGTGCAAACGAGCCGAGCGGCTCGAGATCGGCTCTAGAAAAAGCTCAAAACGAGCCGAGCCTTATCAAGCCCGAGCCGAGGTTGAGTCTAAAATAAAGCTCGTTTATTTATCTAGCCTGAGCCTGACATGTGAAGCTTGTCAGGCAAATTCGAGCCTTGTTGTAATAGTAGTTTTTATTAACATTTAATAACATTTACCCCTTATTTAAAGTTGTCTAGTAAACGAGCCTAGCCGAGCTTATTTAAACTTGTTTACGAGCCTACCGAACCTAAAAATAAGCTTGTTTAGTAAATGAGTCCAGTTATCGAGCTCGCAAGCCTAAACGAGTCTATTATTTATATTTTTTTTATTTAATATATTAATTAAAAGATAATAAACGAGTCGAACCCGAGCCGAGCTTGAGAAACTACCAACGAGCCGAGCTTGAGCTTGAGCTCGGCTCGTCTTGTTTGCACCCCTACTGCTAAGTTATTGTTACTACTTTTTTATTTGACCTGTTAAAGATACAACACGTGCTGAATCAACCGGTTCATAATTAAATGGGTTGAAATTGCCACCTGGCTCAACTCTACTTCCGAAAAATCCAGCATGCATCATGTATCCTCTTATAATTTTTGACCAACACCTTTTAAAACTACTTGATTATATGTCTTTATACCTGTTTAAAAGTACCAAGGAGAGTAAATTTTTTACTTGATTGTGGAGTACTGCCACATCACCTTTTCGATACACATGAATGTTCTTGTAATCAGGTGTGCAAGTTTATGGGGGCTTCTAAGTTATCCTTTTGTCCAGAGTATGGGTCCAAGCTAAAAGAAGAATATGTATTAGTAAAGCATTTACCAAAAATTCCCGACAAGGATGATGACCGAAAATGTTCCGCTTGTTCTTGGTTCAATTGTTGTAATGACAACTGGCAAAAGGTATCACCGTCTCATTTGCTCTTTGTCTACTTGTATGGGTTTCTGATTTGTATGAATATAGTAGTTCATCAGTTATTTTTGACATTCTCTGCATGTTTCGTCATAATGGTTTCATAATTCATAATGCATGCAGGTATGGGCTGTATTGAAACCTGGATTCTTAGCCCTGCTAAAAGATCCTTTTGACTCTGAGCCATTGGACATAATTGTCTTTGATGTTCTACCTCCGTCAGATGGGAATGGTGAAGGTCGCATATCATTAGCTAAAGAAACTAACGAACATAATCCCTTACGTCATTCGTTTCTGGCAAGTATAACACAAATTGTTATAATACATTAGCAGCATACCAACTGAGATTGTTCTTTGTACTATCTTTTATCTGAAGTGATATTTCTGTAGGTATCATGTGGAAGTCGAAGTATAACAATAAGAAGTAGCAATAAAACAAAAGTTAGGGACTGGGTCGCTGCAATTAACGATGCTGGACTAAGGCCACCTGAAGGTTGGTGCTATCCTCACCGGTTCGGTTCGTTTGCTCCACCTCGTGGTCTCACAGATGATGGTAGCCAGGCTCAGTGGTTTGTCGATGGTCAAGCTGCATTTGAAGCAATTGCGTTAGCAATTGAAGACGCAAAATCAGAGGTTTGTTACTTTGTTTCTCATACCTAGCTCCTAATTTTGGTTTACCCCAATTCTTTGTGACTGTCTACTGTTATTTGATCTAAGTTGATCTTCGAAATGGTTATTTCAGATATTTATTTGTGGGTGGTGGTTATGTCCAGAATTGTATTTAAGACGCCCTTTTCAAGCCCATGCGTCCTCTCGCCTTGATGCTTTGTTGGAGGCTAAAGCCAAACAAGGTGTTCAGGTTGACGTTTCTTTAAAGTTAGAATTACAATATTATAATATTACTTTATTATGGAAACAGTATATATCCAAAACGATTCTTTTACTCACACAACATGTTTTGTTGGTAAATCTGTGACTGCAGATTTACATTCTCATGTATAAAGAGCTTGCTCTTGCACTGAAAATTAATAGCGTCTATAGTAAGAAAATGCTGGTTGCAATCCATGAGAATGTGAGAGTTCTGCGATTTCCTGATCATTTCTCCAGTGGTGTGTATCTATGGTAAGCACTCTCTATTCTCTTGTTTATTTCTTGTTTCTTGAAAATTATATTCATTATAATCAATGCTATTATTTCTTATCTTTTGTTTCTTGTTATACATAGGTCCCACCATGAGAAACTGGTCATTGTTGATAATGATGTTTGCTTCATTGGTGGACTTGATCTTTGCTTTGGTCGTTACGACTCATATGAGCACAAAGTGGGTGATGAACCTGCTATATTTTGGCCTGGAAAGGACTATTATAATCCCCGGTAATTTATTGTTTCATAAATGTGGTAATATCTGCCATAATAACGATATTCAATTTTATTTTTAGTAAGCTTGATATGCAGTCATTTGATTTCAATACAGGGAATCTGAACCAAATTCGTGGGAAGATACAATGAAGGACGAGCTGGACCGTAAAAAATATCCTCGTATGCCATGGCACGATGTCCATTGCGCCTTATGGGGCCCACCATGTCGTGATGTCGCTCGACACTTTGTTCAGCGTTGGAATTATGCAAAGGTTTCTGCTTTTTCCTCTCAAATTGACAGCTGTACAGCAAGAGTTTAAAAAATGACCATATATTTCTAAATTTTTTCAGAGAAATAAAGCTCTCAACGAGCAAGGTATTCCACTACTTATGCCTCAGCAGCACATGGTGATCCCGCATTACATGGGCAACAATAAGGAACACGAGAACGAAAATACAACAGTTGTGAACACTCATCAAGTAATTAACAGAGAAAATTCTTCTTCATCTGTATCTTCTGAAGACATCCCATTGTTAATCCCTCAAGAAGCTGATGAGATTGATGCTTCTAATAGACAAATAAAGATTAATGGGTCAAACGAGTTTCATGGTCAACCAAGTAGGCCTTCGAGGACTTCTTTTTCTTTCATGAAATCCAAAGTTGAACCTTTAGCTCCAGATATGCCAATGAGAGATTTTGTGAACGGACGACACACGTTAAATCTTGAGAAAAAATTGTATACTGGCATAAAATCTGATGATAAAGAATGGTGGGAGAATCAGGAGCGAGGTAACCTACTTGTGTCTGCAGATGAATCAGGACAAGTTGGTCCTCGTGTTGCGTGTCGCTGTCAGGTTAGGTTTTATTCTTTATGAATGTTAACAAGGTTTCGGTCGGATTTTAGTTTAAGCCCATTAGTTTTTCATTTTAGGTTGTAAGGAGTGTCAGTCAATGGTCAGCTGGGACAAGTCAATTGAAGAGAGCATTCACAATGCTTATTGTTCCCTTATTGAGAAAGCTGAACATTTTGTCTACATTGAGGTACATCATAATTTCATTCATATGTAATTTAAGATCACAATTTTTTTTACATAAGTTAATTTAATTTTTTTCGAGTAAAATGCCATTTTCGTCCCTGAGGTTTGGCCAGTTTTGCGATTTTCGTCCAAAAGTTTATTTTTCCACATTTGGATCCAAAATGTTTGAAATATTGCCATTTTCATCCAGCTTGTTAACTCCATCCATTTTTCTCCGTTAAGGCAGGGGTATTTTTGTCTTTTTTGTTAACTTGAAGGGCAATTCGGTCTTTTTCACTCTATGTACAAGCATTTAGCATAATGTACAAGTATTCAAAAAAGACGAAAATACCCTTAAGTTAAAAACAATCCTTTGGACGAAAGTCACAAAACTGGCCAAACCCCAGGCACAAAATGGCATTTTACTCAGTTTTATTTCTTGATTTTTTTCTGTTTATAGAACCAATTTTTTATCTCGGGTTTCGCCGGAGATGAAATTATAAGAAACCGTGTGTTGGAGTCCTTATACAGACGTATCATCAGGGCATATCATGAAAAACAACAGTTTAGGGTCATTATTGTGATCCCACTCTTACCCGGCTTCCAGGTGAGTTGACTTGGTTTTTTCTATTAGTAAGACATTATTGGAGCTATGAAAAGATTTTCACATACTGAAATTTTACAGGGTGGCCTTGATGATGTGGGGGCCGCATCTGTAAGGGCCATAATGCATTGGCAATATCGAACAATATCAAGAGGAAACAGTTCTATACTACACAAGCTCTCTGATCTTCTAGGTCCTAGAGTTCATGATTACATATCTTTCTACGGTCTTAGGGCTTATGGTAGACTTTCTGATGACGGTCTTATCGCTTCCAGCCCGGTATATATTTTAAATTAGAGTAAAATGCCATTTTTGTCCCTGAGGTTTGGCCAGATATGCGACTTTCGTCCAAAGGTTTGTTTTTCCACATCTGGTTCCAAAAGGTTTGAAATCTTGCCATTTTCATCCAGCTCGTTAACTCCATCCATTTTTCTCCGTTAAGTCAAGGGTATTTCCGTCCTTTTTTATTTACTTAAAGGCAATTTGATCTTTTTCACTTTATATAAAAAGACGGAATACCCTTGAAAAGACAGAATTGCCCTTTAAGTTAACAAAAAGGATGGAAATACCCTTGAGTTAACGGATGAAAATGGCAAGATTTCAAACATCTTGGATCCAGATGTGGAAAAACAAACCTTTGGACGAAAATGGCATTTTACTCTTTAAATTATAACTTCCATTTTATTTCAAAGTTGTATATCTTTTGATATATTTTTATAATTTTTTCTATTTATTTATTATGCAGGTATATGTGCATAGCAAGGTTATGATAATTGATGACAACACAGTCTTGGTTGGATCTGCTAATATTAACGATAGGAGTTTGCTTGGATTACGAGATTCCGAGGCAATTTATATACAATTTCACACAATTTTTTTTACCTTTTATTATTTTTTTGTAAATACGTTTGAATTGGTATACAATTTTGTCAATCCAGATAGGAGTACTTATTGAAGATAAAGAATTAGTGGAATCTTTCATGGGAGGCAATCCATGGAAAGCTGGAAAATTTGCGTTAAGTCTTCGCCTTTCACTTTGGTCCGAACACCTTGGTCTTCATAGTACAGAGGTTTGTTTATCTTGTTACAGTTACGCTAATAAAATAAATGGTGGATTAAATCATATGCCTATTTTTCACTTCGCAGATTAACAAAATAACTGACCCAGTGATTGATTCCACCTACAAAGATATATGGATGGCGACTGCAAGGGTAAGATCGGATCTTCACTGTGTATTAGACTTTGCAGATTTGTTCAATGCAAATGTTAAATAAGAATGACAATAAATTAATAATGTTGTTCTATAATCATCATGCGTCCAATGTGTTATTGACAGACGAATACCATGATCTACCAAGATGTCTTCTCTTGCATTCCTAATGATCTTATACATTCCAGGTAATTTTCCAATCCATTTTGGGGTTATGGGCTGTAAATGAACCGAACGAACACGAACATATAATCCAACACATTTTTTTGTTCATGTTCGTTAATTAAGAAAATGGGTCTGTTCGTGTTGATTTATGTTCGTTCGTGTCGGTTTATGTTCGTTCGTGTCGGTTTATGCCCGTTCGTTTATAACCTAAACAAACAATTCACGAACATAGACGGACAAACTTAAGCGTAGCGAACATATTTTCACAAGCAATAAAACAACAAAAATGAATATAATTGAAGAAAGTTAAAAACATAAATGAACACAAGTGAATGTAATTTGCTAAACATAAACGAAAATACAGTAAAATTTTATATAAATTAGTGATTAATCACGATAAATTCCATTTGAAAACCCATTTTTATTACTATAACGCCCAATTATTAGCTTATACTTATATAAGTAGTTAGAAAGTTTCTTTTATGTTTAATGTTTATATAAATAGGGGAGGGTTATCTTGAGAACGTTAAATATTGCGAGAACCGTGAGAACGAATGAGAAAACCAATCAAAACCAATTTTTTAATACAAACCTCATTGTAATTAAAATACAACATCAAAATAAGAATTTACAACATCAAATAATTCATTTCTTCCCTCAAAATCACTCTTATTAGATTTTTTACACATGTGTAAATATAACAAATTTACACATGTGTAAATGACAAACTTACACATGTGTAAAAAAAAATATTTACGAATTCACGTAAATTTAAACGTGTAACATTGTATTCGACCAAGTTTCTAACATTGTATTCGAATAATAATGATAAGTGTAAAAAGAAATTTTAAATTTGAATTGTTTTTGACCAAGTTTTCGTGGTTTTTTCATTCGTTCTCGCGATTTTCGCGTTCTCATTTAAACCCTCCCATATATAAATTTAACTACTTAGGTATTTAAATTGAAGTGAACATAAACGAACAAAACATAAACAAATGTAAATGAACGAACATAAACGGACGTTCACGAACGTAAATGAATGAACAAAACATGTGTTCATGTTCGTTCGTTTATTAATAAATGAACATAAACGAATTTTCCGCCAAACAAGTTCATGAACGTTCGGTTCGTTTACAGGCCTAGTGGTTATGTTTTATCTCTTAACAGATTAAATTGGTAAAATTAAAAAAGAAAAAGATCAGCTTCAATGGAAACGGGTTGAAAGTCACTAAAAGATATAATCTCCAATTATTTTTCGTTGAAAAATATAAAATAACATATTTTTGGAATATACAAATTTTTATTTGCTCTGTACAAAATCTTCATGGTCAGCTTAATCCTTCTGCATAAAATTATCCCCATTTTGACAGGATACTTGAACCGCAGTTTACCACCTCTATGTGGTGTTGGATTTATAATGCTTAATATTAAAATTTAATATGCAGAGCATCCTTAAGGCAATGTGTGAGTGAGAGAAAAGCAAAACTCGGTCACACTACTATCGATCTAGGAATAGCCCCGAACAGTCTCGAGTCCTATGAAGATGGAATTGCGAAGGGAATCGATCCCATGGATAGATTAGCAGCGGTGAAAGGCCACCTGGTTTCTTTCCCTACAGATTTCATGTTAAAAGAAGATTTGCGGCCAATGTTTAATGAAAGCGAGTATTATGCATCACCTCAAGTTTTTCACTGAGTGTGATGAACCGATGAATATGGTTTTACAACACTGAATTACCTAACATTCATCAATGGTGTAAAGTATTTACATTAGGAAGAGGCACCAAAAAACGAGATACACATGATGTACATTCATATGGGGACTTAGTTTTACTGTAAATAGCTGTTGTATATCTCACCTATTCATGGTGAGTTGCAGCTTCCAAGCTCACAACTGGCGGTCCAAGCCAATATCCAAGTGACGGGAATCCGTTTTTGGGTGGTTACAGTTTGTGCTTTGTTCTGATTACATTTTGAAACAGTCTTTATGCCCATAAGTTGCAACTCTTATAAAACTTAATGTCTACTTTGAAATTTGAAGCATTCATATATTATAGATATAAACTCTCTTCCCATAAATTGACATTTTAGTTTTTCTGTAATTATTTGGTTACAACAATGAGTGCTAAATTTAGCATGGAACCATAAAAGGCAATGGCGGAACTGCAGAACTGTCAGAATCACCTAGAAGAGGATTTGTGCAACAAGAATCTCATGAACTTAAATTATTTGAAGTATTTTGTATCAAGAGCAATTAACTCTCTAGAACACTTGCAATGGTTCAAGGTTGCATATATAGATAGGCGAATAGCGATTAAACGAAAGCAATCTCATTCAGGTGAATTGTTAGATTTGAGTTGGATGTATTGTATAAGTCCTTCCTGAACCAGTAATTTAATTTTATCCTAGACTTGTGCACTATAGTGCTCAACCTTTCTATCTTTGCACATCTGATCCTTCAACCTCCAGCTTTTTAATCTTTTAACACTGAATCAAAACATTTAAAAAATAAAATGATTAACTCATTCTTTGATATTTGAATTGGTATCATGATAAACACATTCTTTGAAACCTGAATTTGTATATTTTAACACTAGCTTAGAGCCTACGCGTACACGGATTTAACAAATGAAATTATGAAAATACTTTCAATTTGTTCAGTTTTTTAATTAAAATAATAAATAAAATAAACTTAAAAAACCCATATGATAGGTAAAAAATACAATGAATAATTTGGATTTCATTAAAAAGTTCCTTCTACACCATATTTGTTGTCTTATTTGTAATATTCTCATTGTTATCTAATTTGAATTTTAATGGTCTTAATTGAAACTAAAATTAAACGTGCATAAAAGAAAGTTGAATGACAAAGTGAAACTATCTCAGCTCGTTTGTCTCTCAGTTGCCTCATCCCCTTACCATATGAAAGTATACGGTCTCGCCCATAAAAACAACCTTAAAAATGATTAATTTATAAAAATAACTAACAATAAAAAAAATCCAAAAGGTTCTAAACAAAATAATTCCATGGGGATTACACCTACCAACTTTAGTTCTTTTTGTTTATTTTATTTATATATTTACATTAAAAGTCTAAAACGTTAGTAAAGCCATTAATTATTTATATGCTTATTTTATTATAATTCAATTTTATTAATCAGACTATAAAGCAAAGGCATGATAAATATAAATATAAATGAAAAACAAAATGGTAAAATATAAAGTTCATGGATTAAAATAATATATTTTTTATTTGAATCTTATTAACAAATATTATCTATATCTATTTATTTAGGGTAAAGGATAAAAAGATAAAATTTATGGATAAAAATAATTTTTTTTATTTGAATTTTATTAAAAAATATTATCTATATCTATTTAATTAGGCGGGAAAAAATAATTGAGATCAACTTATAGAACACCATGTGTCCCTCGTATAGAGTTAATTACATAGTTAGTCTGTAGTTTGCATAAAGTAGCATACTTAGGTACTTATAATTTAAAATCACATTCTAGGGTATTAACTTTTCATTTTGTAACGTTTGGAGGTATTAACGTTAATTGTTTGTTAAACTATAAGTACCTAAGTATGTTATTTTGTGCGAACGACAGGGACTAACTATGTTAATACTCTAGAAGTTAATACCTCCAAACGTTACAAAATGAAAAGTTAATACCCTAGAAGGTGATTTAAACTATTAGTACCTAAGTATGTTGTGCAAACCACAGGGACTAACTATGTAATTAACTCCTTTATTATATGTAATAGATGAACCAAGAGAGGGTTAAGATGGTTCAGCATCATTCGAATAAGTTAGTCGTGTTTCTTTATGTAATAAGTTGATTTTTAGAGGAAAATGTGTATTGGACCTTATAAGTTGTCATCGGATAAGAAGAAAACATATTTTTTTTGGCGAAACTGAATTTAATGTTTGAAAACATTAGTTTTAAATAAAAACATGATTTTTTACATGATATGTAACAAAACTAAATTTCGATAAGTAAAACATAAGGGTCTTTTTTTCTAATATACATTTTGTTACTGTATATAAAAAGGACTCGTATAGGTGTGAGGTGCGGCTAGGTGATGTACAACTAATCAATCATTTTATAAAAACTTTTGCCGCGTCTCTAGCCTCGGCTCCAAAGATCCCCTCTTTTTAAAAATGACACACTTGTTTCATAAATAAACTTATTAGCACAACAACAAGCCCTTTGTGTCTTATTACTTGTCGTTTGAATATGTTATGCTATTCCATTACATGATTATTTAGGAATTTAAACGTATTGTTGCTTGTTTGATTATACTTTTATATATATTATATATATGTATATATTGTCGTTGATGTGACCATCCTGATATAAGCACCCACTTGATGATTATATTTTTAACTTATTCAATATTGAAGATGTGTTGGATCATAATTAGGTTGAGAATTATTTTAATTGGTATTTATTCGTATTTAAAATGTGAATTATCTCAAATATATATTTTAAAGCATTATTTGGGTGTATGTTGGCTTATAATTTGCTTATTCTTGTATGAATGTATCTATTTTTAGTATACAAATTATTATAAAAAATAATTGCTTATATATATACCCTAAACACAATTATATTGCTTCAACCCAAATCATTGAATTGGCAACTAATATTCTCTTTCGCCTCGCTGTAATCTATAAACGTATTTTAACGAGCGGAGAAAAAAAAAGGTTCGGATTTATTTTCAAATACATTTAAAAAAGTCAAGAGTTGACATACCATGAATTTTTGTTACATTAATCTGGAATTTGCATGTGAAGTTTATGCTTAATTTCTTATTTTTCATTATGATTATTAATATTATACTGTTCCGTATAAATCAACCACATATGTGCAAAAAGATAAGACACAAATATCATATCGCGACTCTTTAACTATTTTTGGTGTTGGAACACATGTCAACTAATAATTATAATAGAAATAACTAGTTTTAAGCCTCCCGCGTTGCGGGGGACGTAAAGTCATATCACCAGCGTCAGGGGAGGGTAGCGAGTCAAAAACGACTAAACAGGGGAAAACGTAAAATAAAAACACGAATTAACAACACCAAGTAACTAATGTGACGTAAAACGTAGACGAACTCACATTATTACCGAAACATATCAGAAAGTCAAGGGGTTAAAAGTTTTTCGAAAATGAACAGACAAAAATGACAATTTTAAAACTCAAAGGGGAGTAAAGATACTTTAACTAAAAGAAAAAAAATGACTTGAGGTGGTGATAAAATCATAATGGCAAAATGCAATTAAGATCAAATTATTGTATGTTTAATATAGTCTAGCTAAGAAGCTACACAAATTATTATATTTAGCAATAGTAGTAAAAGAGAATTGAAAAACTAGTTTTTGCAAGAACTCCAACGCATAAATACGGTACACCATGTTAGTAAATACAATTGTACAACACATGTGAATATGGCGAATCCATTTTTTTTTATCTACCGGCATCACTATAATCCATTTTGAAAAGATAACTTAGGTTGTTGATCACTTATGTCACCGCCACGATGAACAGTGGCGGATCTAAGAACTTTTTCACTGGGTTTCTTTTGGTAGATTCTTACTGGTTTTTTTTCAAATCACACGAGATTCGCACTAATTTTTTCCAAACCAGATGAGTTCCTAGGAACCCACAAAAGTGGCCTTGATCCGCCACTGAGTCTATGAACACGTTGTCCAAGCCTCTATCGATGACCAATACAACTTAACATCGCTTGACAACTTCAAATAACAATTGTATCAGTGCATATGTGTGTATTCCTCTCAAATTACATAAGCTCAACTTTAAAGCAAACTATAAACTCTATGAACTAACTTATTTAGTTATGTATATAAGAAAAGACATGTTGCAAGTGTCAGTTACCCTTTTTCATAAGAGCTACTATGTAACAACTCGTATTTTTCGTTGTTATCTTTTTCCGTCTATTTTGTTGTATTTGTCATTATAATCCGAGATTGATTAAGGGAATGGTCTATGTTTATTAAATACATTTTGTCACAACTTAATCTAAACGCCTATTAAATGCAACACTAACCCAACGCAATCACGAGTAACTATGTTACCTTAAGAGCCGAGTGTGTTGTTGTACAATAACCACTTGTGCCTTTGACATCGCTTATCATATCGCATCGCAAACACAGTTATTTATGTGGAATTCTATTTTATGTGTCTATGTTATGGTTTTCTATCGCTAAAACGCTCACACGCCCACGCAACTCGCTGTCTCTCATTACAATGGTAAACTAACGCTTAACGCTTCGCTAAAACGCTTAATATAACTATCTAATACGAACCGAATCACCAAACGAACACCTAACGCGGAAATAACGAACAAAACTTTTCCAAAAGGCCAAGTTCGTCCGAAGTTGGGTACCCCAACTTCGCCCGAATTTGACCAGGCCTCAAGAAATCTCAGGAACCAGCAAGTTCGCTCGAACCTGCACATTTGCAAGCAGAACTGCCCAAGTTTGTCCGAACTTGGTCTCCACCAGCTTAATTTCTCCTCACCTATAAATGCCCAGCACCTCCATTCATGCTCCCCTTACTGCAAGTTCGCCCCAGAGCTCCCAAAACCGAAAACCTTTGATTTCCAAGTAAGAATCAACCCGTTTTATGCAAACTACAACGTTTCTACTATGATTTTACACAAGGATTACCTTCGTTTTCATCAAATCTCTTCTGTTTATGAAAATCTTCATCTTTTTCTACAACCTTCTTTTTTTCACTTAGATCTACACTAAACGAGTGTATTTGTGTTTAGCTTTGGTTTCCTAAGCTATAAATCTTTATGATTTCTATTCACCAGGTGTTAGATCTGGGTAAAACCTTTTAAAGTATTGATTTTACACAGAATACGAACTAATAACGTATGTTTCGTTCACTATGAAGTGGAACGAGGTGTTGTCAAGCAAGATCTCAGATCCGGAAGCACAAGGACGATATCGTCACCTTGCACGAACTGGACTAACCCGTACGAACCATCAAGTTCGCCCGGATTAGCCCGAGTTCCTGTAAAGTGGCTAAAACTCGCTCCAAAAGACCTCTCCAGCCTATGTTTTGCTCAGTAGCTAAGGTTGGAGGGATGGACACTCGATTTCCTCAACAAACGACGCGAAAACGCACGATTTGGTGACCAAAACAGTCAAGTTCGCTCCAAAAAGAGCAAGTTCGCCCGAAGTTGTCATCAGATTAATGACCAACTTCGCCCGAACTTGTTCAAATTCTCAAGAAAATCAGTCAAGTTCGCCCGGACTTGTACAGTTTCTAAGGAAACCAGACAAGTTCACCCGAACTTGTACTAACTGTAAGATTCCAGTCAAGTTCGCCCGAACTTGTACATTCCAGGACATTCAATCAAGTTCGCCCGAACTTGTACCAAATCCAAGAGATTTGGTATAACTTCGCCCGAACTTGTCCACTGCTCCTTCACGTTTCGACCGTTTCAGCAATTCGGAAGATTGATGCACTTCTGTTCGCGTTTACAGGCTGAACTGGCGCTCCCTTCAATCCATATCAGATCCCATCTCTCTCTTAATGCACCGACTGTGAGTATACTTGAACCCTTTTACGCTTAAACGCACTTTTGGGTGTCACATATGTTCCTATATCAAAACACATCACACAACTCAAAACACTTATTCGCGACCCGCCTTTACATGATTATACGTGAATCGATGAATTGTATGTATTGCTCGGTTTGTATGCCACATTTAACATGATAGCTTGCTAGAGGTTGACCCGCCACCCGGAGGCCCGGGGTTGTTAAGGCTCGCACTTTTACTTCTCATTTATTTTTTTCTCTTTGGGACGTGAAAACTTGTTCGCATGCCTCGCACTCGCGGTTTGTTGGTTTACATGTGTTAATGCAGTAGTATAATTCACATCTCTTATGTATGTTCATGCGGTGTTTGCTAAACGCTTTCTATATCTACAATGTATGCAAACCTGTATGCTCACATTTACTTATTTGTATTGACGTTTATTTTAACATATGTAATAGGCTGATGACTTTTGCTGCAATGGATTTAGGATTTTATCTTTAGAAACTCATGTAATAGAAATCTAGGGAAGATCGGATTGGGTTTGTTTGAGAGATCGTTTGATATTTGTAATGATTATTTGAGGATTTTATGTTTGATAGTATGGGATATTGCACGTTTAAATATTATCGCTTAAATAGTTGTTATGGATTCTCTTGAGCAATCTGATTCGCCTAGTGCCGCGCCCCGATGTTTCCGCCATCGGTTGGGGTGTGACATATCAATCGGATACGTAAAGATCACACAAACAACAATCCAAGGAAGCTATTAAACATCATCAAGAAGAAACCAAAGTGGTTGTGAAATGCTTCACGATCGAGATTATAGCCCTTCGAGAAATGCACCTTCCATTATTACGTGGTGGTGAGAACAACTCGAGGATAGGAGGTTGGAATGGATATTGGTTTGACGACAGCACCTTCCAGGCACAGGCGTTGTGTAGGGTTTCATTCGATTGTCTAACATAAAGTAAGTCTGCCATGTGAGACATATATACATCATATAACAATACATCCTAGCAATTTTTTCATATTTTTTGGACTTGTAGTGTTGACATCTTGATTTGCTCTATACATAGGGTTTATGTAAATGATAATTCCCCACCAATACATTTTTAGTCTAGTGGTGTCTTGTATTCAAGGTGCCCTTTAAGTGGCCAATGACTCAAGTCTCGACCAGAACAAAAGTACATTATAGATGGATATGTGCGTATTTATTGTTACTTTTTTTTAAAAGTGCATATGGTCAACATCGATGTATTGAAATAGATTATGGGTCCAACAGGCAGCAATGATTTTTGGGTACCTCTTGTGATAATATTATCAAATTCAAATCAACATGTAGTTCTAGGATGTGGTTTGAAACTATGTCGTTTTCCTTGACAAGACCAAGCAACTTGTATGGTACTTAAAGTTGAGTTCCTCTTCCAACGGGTGCTTGTTACTATCAAGCATCATCTAAATTTCAGATAACATATTATTAATGAAGGATATGAATAAAATAAAAGGCCGTCAACATTGGCTTTATTAAACAAACATGCCATTCTCACATAAAACATTAAAAGAATGGTCTTTTACTTTTGTAATTATAAAGTGTCTTGATATCATATATAATAATCCCATACACCTAATTTCTTTTCTAATCAAGATGTGTATAAAATAATTGTGATATATCATATCCATGCATATTTAATTTATCGTGATATGACACATTTTTACACTTTATTGATTATTATAAAGCTAAGAGTAACTTTTTAATGGTTTAGTTAAAATTGCATATGTTATCTTTCCTCAAACCTATTTAGTATTTACGGAATTTGTACACACCTTCGTTGTGTTTTTCATTTAGAGTCATTCGTCGAATATTTAGTTTGGATATGTTATTTTTCGTCAAACCTATTTAGCATTTACTGAATTTGTACATACATTCATTGTGTTTTTCGTTTAGAGTCACTCAGTCGAGTTAAATTGATCAAACTATCCTTTACTTTTACGCGTTTTTTATTTCATTTAGAGTCTCTGATCCAGTTAAATATATAAATTATTCTTTATCCATTTAGTTTTTTTACAGAGTCTCTAATCCAGTTAAATTTATAAAATTATTTTTTACTCTTTACTTTTTCTAAATATTAATTAATGTTCAGTGATTATTAATGTCTAATATCTAATTAGTTATTCTTCAACTAAAATCTTTATCATCTTCACCACCAACTCCGACCACATTTGACCACCATCATATCACATCCAGCCTCTCTTATCTTCGACTGCCATTAACCCCCTAACGCATTTGTGATATTTGAAATGGGACATTTCTTATGAACCAAGAATCTCTCATGCCAACAACCAATGTGATATTTTCCTAGGTTGTTACGCACCACCACGACTGATGCCGCCACAACCTCTACAATCATCTTGTCCAGTCACCTCTTACCACCACCGTCACCATCTTGTTGGAATTTTTGTTAGTTTTATAATTCACGAATAACTTGGATATCTGTAAAAGTCATGTAAACGACTTTCAAATTGAATTTTTTCATTGGTACTCACAAAAATTCAATCGGATAATTCTCAGAGAGAAATCAAGAACGAATGTAACTTTTGTATACCCTCAATGGATGACCAAAAAGAACTTCTAATAAGGGGAAATGCCATGAGAATTAGCGGTTAGAAAAGCCGAATGACAGTAAATTTCAATTTCGCAATCCCATTGTATTATGTGTTTGAAATCATAGCGTTTTCATACAAGTATAAACTCTACACTTTTCAACTTGTTTAATCTTTGACTATGATTTTTCATTGATCATTAAGTAAACCCAATTACATAAAATAGTTAGATGATACTAATATCATGAACACATCACCGATATAAGTGAAATTAAAATCACAAACTACTTTCAGAAATCAAAATCACTAAGTATCACCGCATCCTCATCTTTAATCCTCCTCCAACACTACAACCATCACTACTCACATGGCGGAGAACACAACGCTACAAATAGTAACCCCCTTTCACACTTTTTGAACGGTACGTCAACAAATAAAAGTTCGGCTATCTGGGGTACCCGATGGCAAAAGACAACCCCATACGCCCGCGATCGCAGACAACGCTAGGTAGCCCAAGCCCACCATCTCTAGTTCTGGAGAAAACCTGCCGCCAAAAGACCCACTACGAAAAAACCTGATTAAGATGGGATTCAAACTTGAAATCTGTGTCCATCTCGAATCTTTACTTCCATTCCAATGCTAGCTATGCTAAAGCGAATTGGCACCCCATTTTCCCACTAAACACAAACATGAAAGTTAAGATGAAATTAGTAAATAGTTTGCATGAGAATTAGGTAGTAAAAAGAACGACAATTACAACACATGAATTTACTCTACAAATAATAAAAGTGTTGAATTTGAATATATTTTATTTATGTTTCTATCGTTAACAATGATGACACAATTTAGTAGCAGGCCAACTAAATTTCGACAATTCTTAACTCATTTAGTGGCAAAGATTATCATTATTTAATTAGTCTTGCTTTAATCTAACTGGTAAGACCAGACGGTATGGTGGCCGGCCCATGCCCGGCGCCGGAACCCCACACCGCCCCCTTGGCCCCGGCCGCGGCACACCCGGCCTCCACCTGCCGCCCTTGCCGCTTCAATTTGGCACAAATTTCGATTGAAGACAGCTACCCAACGGCTATTTAAAAAAATGATTTTTATAATTTAAATACCATTCAACCACCCATTTTTTATACCCCATTCATCCAAAATCCACCACTCTTCTCATCCACTTTAAAAATTTCTTATCATTTTTAGGAAAGATTTGTCGGCCGACTTCGCTCGAGCGAGTGATTTTAAAATTCTACAGTTGGATCTCGATACGGTACCGGGATGAACGGGATATTCACCGGAGGATGAAGGAGGACGTTAAAAGAAAGTGGACCTCGTAGTTTTATTTTTAGGATTCGAAAATTTTATTTTTTAGGAATCGTAATTTTTATTTTTTAGGAATAATTATCTTGATTCAAGTTTTATTTTTATTTAATATATGTAGTGTTTTTATAAAACTAAATTAATAAAAACTAAAAATTAATTTAATTTTAGGTGGGCCATGCCTATCCCTCCACCCCTCATTTTGCTAGGAGGGCCATCCTTCAAAGGATGAGGATGTAGCATCCTACGTGACGGCCCATCCCTTTGGAGATGACCCTCCCCATACCCTTTAGCCTAATCATCGTAACGATTACTTAATTAATCTTTTTTATGGCAGCATCGTTTTAAGCTCATTAATGTGATTTTTTTAATACATTTATTAATTATATTTTCTCACTGACCTACTTTGGATATTTAAATCTATCCATTTTTTTAATAGTCACAAATAATTGCTTGGTTCTTATTGCTTAGGAATCAAAAAGTCTCCTTTTCCTTAAAACTAACCCAACTTAATCTTAAGTATTAATTAAATCCATATTTAATTAGTCTTTACTTTTTAATTATTAAATTTTACATCCAAAATTGAGTAAATTATTGTTATTAGTATTCATATAGTTACGTCTTTTTTTGTGTATTTTAATAAAAACCACTTTTGGGCACATAGAGTTTCACTTTAGTATCGTTTATTAAATTATTAAATGGTATATTGCATATTTGAATATTCTCAAATATTTTTATTACATCATTTATCAAAATAAGTTTTATGTTTCTAATCATCTTCTATAACTAGTATTAAGTCTCTGCCAAGTAATGCTAATGCTAGCGGTCACCAATATCATAAAAGCTCGTAAAAACAAAACAAACAAAAAAAAGAAAAAATAACACCCAAAGAAAAACAAACGTAAAATGTTGCGGCGTGTAAATGCGAAGAAATTAGACCAAAACGTAAAATATAGACAAAAATAGACGAAAAACGGCGTGTTAACTCGCGGAATTTAGAATGAAATACTTGCGAAATATAAAAAGTACAGGAGACAATGTTGAAAATAAAAAAGTGTTGAGGTTAAAATTGTAAACTATGAAAAACTTTGTATTAAAAGTAAAAAAAAAACAAAGAGGTTAAAATGCAAAGAGAAGTGAAAAATCAATTAACTTTTTTTTAAAACCCCATGCATGAGGTATAATACCATGAGATATGGATAGTATGAAAATATGTATAATCGCCAATAAACACTTAAATTGTCCCCTTTGGGTAATTGCTTTTTCTAATTTAATCCCTGAAAGAGTTGAATAAATTGCATATATTCATCACACTTTATAATTGTTTTTGAGATTTTTACACATCAATACTTAAAATTAATTCGGTATTAAACATTTCTCAAAAGTTAAACGTGTCAAAAGTGACAAAGTTTCAATATATTGTATTAATTATATTATATTATTTATTAAGATAAACATGCTTATTAAAATATTATTAATATATAAATCAAAAGGAGAAGTAAACCAAAAAGTGGTGGCAAGTTAACAAACTTGATATAATGCCAATAGCATTAGCCACACACACTTTAGGTTATACTTTCAGTTTGAAAAAGCAAGAGGGCTATAATTGTATATAAACATAACAAAAAGGAGTTTAGAGAAATAATATATTTTTTTAAGGATGACTTTCAATATGTACATCACCACTGGTCATCGGGTTTCCGTCAAAGACGGTTACCCGTCAGCCAGCCTTGGCAGACGCGATGTTCTATCGGGCCCCGGCTGCCGCTCTGACTGACCTTCGCCCGGAAACCATACTGTCCTCACACGAGAACCTCGCTGGAATAACAGCTGGGTAAAACCGTGTTGCCCTCCAGATTGAACCATGCCTCGATAAAAAACGATCCATCATTGAAACGTCCCGCACCTTTCGCCACAGCCGGGAGTTGAACCGGAGTCTCCAAGGAGAACAACCGGCCCAACAACCAACTGGGCTAGGGTGGGATTAGAGAAGTAATATTGATACTCCACAAAGGTAGTTATCCAAATTCCAATAAACATGAGTACAAAATTATATGACACATAGGGTGGACCCATCACAACACATGACCTTGATTGATATACGTATATATCGTCCACACACCCATCGTCTCTTGATCAACACAAAGGGCGACCGTTGAAACTTGATATGCACACAACCTGTTTGTATAAATGCCCAACTGACTTGAAAAAGTTTCCTTAAGTTATACATGCAGTGGAAGTTACCTTAAGCTTCAGACTCTGTGTATCCTCATTTTTTCTTGCTGGGATTTTGAAGATTTGAAGATCATTCATTGAATCAAATCTGGCTAAAAAACAAGGTTATTTTTTATTTTTTAGCTTCTTAATTTAGTAATTTGTTTGGTTATGAAGGTTAACTTGTGGCATGAGTTTTGGATGATTGTTTGTTATGTAATTTTGCCAGTTTTGTTTTTTCTTTGATTTATTCAAAATCATAACAGAGGTTTTTAGGTGAATTTAGCTTTCAACTTTTTAATGATTCTGGCATCAAAAGAACAAGATTTTGGTGGGTTAGGAGGTTTGTGTTGATCTGTGAAAGAAAGTTGAATAATTGACAAATTTGAACCAAATTATTGAGATTTACCACTATCTAAAAAAATATTTTTCTTATGGAATTATATAATTTTAGATCAACCAATAAATAATCATTAGATATCTGGGAATCTCATATCATGAAAATCCAAACTAAAGTTGCTGTGTGCAGTGACGGAACCAAGAATTTTTTCAGGGGTTTCCTTTTGCTAGATTCTCAATAATTTTCACTATTTTTTCCAAATCATTAAAGGTTTACACTAAATTTTTCTATTTTTTTTTCCAAACAAAGGGTGTTCCTAGGAACCCAGAAAGTAGAAACCCCCTGGATCCGCCATTGGCTGTGCACCATTGAGAATTGAAATATATATATGAAGCCTTAAAGTGTATGTGTATGTTTGAATTTACTTAGCTACAACATTGTCTCACTTGGTGTATACCATTCCATGTAAAGATTTAATGCCACTTAAAAGAAGCTCAACGGAATGGTTATGGACGGTGGTCGTGGTCCATCGGGCGGTTAAGATGGTCCAAGATGACTATGAGGCTATGAGCCACAGGATGCCACTCTTTACCTGCTATTTTGTTAGTTTGCTATTACGGTCAAAGAAAGAGACTTGTTTGACCAGTTGAGTTTATTCGATATGAACCATAAGTTCCAAATGAAAATTTGATCACGGGTTCCTTGTTAAAGTGATAATTTGTGGTGTATGTTATATAGTTTTGTTATCAGTTGTTTTCTTTACCAAAAGTTTAGCATGGAAAAAGATTACTTTTCCTTTTGATTCAAATATTAGATGGTTGATGTTGACTAGTTGTAAAAACTTGACTCATTACATGAATTGGTGGATCTTTAGTATTATGCATACATTATCTTGATTTTTCTTACTTGAATTATAGAAAAGATGGTGCAGTTTTCTTCATTTTTGAGCGGTTTGACGAAAAATATTTCACCAAAAAAGGGGAAGAAACGAAGGATTAACCTTGGAAGAGAAGCTACCGAGGCTTTGGCAAAGGAATCGCGGAAAAACGGTTTATTATTAACTTCTTCGGGTAACGTTTGTGCCGAATGGTCAAATAATTACATATCGGCTTACTCTAAGGGTGGAAATAAAGGAATTAACCAAGATTCCTTCATCGTATGGGAGGTATTTTTTTTTCATAATTCATACGACACATATAAAGATCAAGAGTTAACTGCGATTTATGTCCCTGTGGTTTTTACAGGTTACCCTCCATTATTAAACAACAGGTTTTAACAATCTTATTTTGTACATAAAAGAAAATGGGAAATCACAATTTTACCCTCCATTAAACAACAGGTTTTAATAGGGGTTAGTTTTTTGGACTGAAATGGCGTGTTTCGAGCAGGGAGAGATATGCTACAAATTTGATATTTTGGCCTAAAATGACATAATTGGATAAACCATAGGGACGTAAATGACAGTTAACTCTAAAGATAATAAAGTTATAAAGATTATGAATTCAAATGAATTAATTCGGATGTTGATCTATTTGTAGTTATAAAGATTATGAATTCAAATGAATTAATTCGGATGTTGATCTATTTGTAGGGATTTGGAGGGAAGGAAGATGTGATGTTATGTGGAGTTTTCGACGGGCACGGGCCATGGGGGCATCTTGTCGGAAAACGAGTGAAGAAAGTAATGCCGGCTTATTTGCTACACTATTGGCAAGAAGCTATGGCTCAATGTTCAATCTTGATCAATGGGGAATCGAGTAAAAATGCGAACGTTGATCAATTCGGCATGTGGAAGAAATCCTTCATCAACGCTTGTTCTACTGTTGATTATGATCTTGAGCTTCATCCTGTAATCGATTCCTTTTACAGTGGTACAGCTGCTGTGACTATAATCCGCGAGGTAATTCATAATTAAATGGAAATCTGTACTTGAAAGTTGATATTCGTATCTGTCAAAATGAGTAGGTTGACCTTTAAAGTCAAACTGATCATAATTCATTCTCAGGGAGATCTTATCGTGTTGGCAAACGTTGGTGATTCTAGAGCTGTTCTCGGGACCGCTTCAGACGACGGTGATGTGGTAGCTGTTCAGCTAACTGTAGACTTTAAACCGAGTTTACCTCGTAAGCACTCCATACATTATATAACTATATGAAATCTGATTGTTTTGTGTGTGTGTGTGTGTGTTTACAAATACATACATTTGAGTGTGTATGTATTTGTCACTTACTTTTATCTAATCCTTGATTTAGAGGAAAAAGAGAGGATATACAAGTCAGGAGGAAGCGTATGCGAACCAAATGATGAGCCAGGAGTGTGTAGGATACGTGCTTCGATTGACGAGACAGACGGACCAGGACTCGCGCTTTCAAGAGCTTTCGGTGACTTTTTTGTTAAAGATTTTGGTCTTATTTCCGAGCCTGACGTGATACAAAGAACCTTAACCACACGCGATCGTTTTGTTATTTTGGCAACTGATGGGGTATGATATCATCATCTTTATCTCAACTCCTACATCATAAATATATGTATAGGGTTAGGGTAAAAAATGAAAACTCCTACGAGTGGTGAGAACTCAGCCAAAACGAAAACTTTTTCAAAAAAAAAAAAAAATCTTACCAAAAATCCTTAAAAAATAAACTATTCCAAAAAAGTTTTTGTTGATTTACACCACCGTAAATAAACCGTTACAGTGGGTGTAAATGTTGATGTCATCAGTTTTTTACAAGCAGTAAAAAGGCTGAAAACACCGATTGCATTTTTTATTTTACAGCTGTGTTTGTAACATTTTCATCAATGTGTGTGCAAATAATGGTGGCAAAACTCGCACGGGAAGTTGGAGTTCTCTAAGTTTTCACAACTTGAGGAGGGGGGGGGGGGGTCTTGATCCGAAGCGTATATATACACGAAGTTGCATTTTTGAAGTGATTATTAGTTGATTTCAGATTTATATGAATAACAATCTGCAGGTATGGGACGTTGTCTCAAATGAAAAGGCGGTGGAGATTGTTTCATCATCAGCAGACGAATCAGCAAAACGGCTAGTTGAGTATGCAGCCGCTCAGTGGAAATGTAAACGACCAGCATTCGCAGCAGACGACATCTCAGTTGTCTGTATATTTTTCAACAATCCATCATCTTCTCAAGATTAAGGATCTATATATGCATGGATGTTGTACATGGTGACCGCTGAGCAATGTCTTATTGCTAGCTTATTAGTCTCCGCATGTATATTATTGTAAACTATTCCTTTCTTATAGAAGTTGCGATTACCAGTGTTTTTATAACACTGGTAATCAAATTGGTTGCCTTACCGATCCACTGGTCGATCTGTCAACCTTCTCTATTCGGCTTCCTCAATGCGGTTGACCAAACAGTCTACTGGTCAATGATTTTGTCAATTCCCATCAAAGTTGTAACGTTTAAGATTTTAATCCTTCAAATCCATTTCTCTCTACTTGTGTTAAAATTAAGAATTAAGTCTACATTTAGGGAAAATTGTAATTTTTTATGTTGGTTAACAAAATAAAAAGATTACTGAAAAGCTTGAATAAAGGTTTGTAAGTTGATCAACCAATTTTAAATATAAAAAATAGAAAGCGATTTTTTTCACTAGTTAACTTTGATTATTGCCAAAAGCCCATTATTGTTATCATTGGGCCGGGATTCAAAAGCCACTTGTTAGGTCTTTTGATGTTAGTATTTTAGGGTTAGTTGTGTCTTTAAGTATTTACCGAGATTGGCTATTCTTTTCCTTTTATTCATTTTAATCTATAGTAGTGGACTTCCCTTCTGTTGTGTGGCAGTATTTGGTTGTATCCATTATATCAAAACTTAGCATAACAAATTAATAAAAAAGTATAAATTAAATAAAACTTAAATGGTGGGTTAAAGTATAACAGTGATATTGAAACTTAAAATAATATTATTGTATATATAATGAAGTTACTATCCATCAAAATACCATATCTATATACGATTATGCGTGTAGCTAAATACCATATCTATATACGATTATGCGTATAGCTAGTTAGCTACACTTGGCACTTTACAGTTGCAATAAGATTCACAAATCATTTCATTTCATTTCATCATTTGCATTTATACTTGCAACAATTCATATACTTTCATATAAGTACATGTCTACCAACATTCTACTTCTGAAATTATCAAAATTGACAATCTCAAAATAATTTCTTGTAGCACTCTTTGTTTTTATATATCTTTTTTCACACACAAAACTAATCATACAAGTGGACTGCCGGTCACATACTCGGTAAAAGCCAAAGCCACCAAACCCAACATCGCAGCCCGCCCGTTCCACAGCTCCGCATCCGACGTCATCAACCCACTCGACTTCGACTCCGCCCTCACCCCTTTAAACAACGGCACCTAGCGACAGCACCACGCTCGTCGCTACAAACGCCGTGTATTTAGCTTAGCTAGTGACTTTTTGGGGTCGGGTCACGTGGCTTTCGAATTGGCCGCTAGGAAGTTGTTGTGGGGTCTACATGTGCAATTTCACTAATTGATCGAGTGATTGGATTTGGACCATGGAGCTTTCTTGGTTCTTTGCATAAAGTTCAATTTCAGATGGTTTTACTGGTGACAAGAAGATGATATTACAATGCTTCAGATTTGCCATTAAATAATAATCTTGATTTGGTTAGTCTAATGTCTTCAACAAGTATGGATTAGTGGTAAAGTATTTTGTTTTTATCGTAGAGGGTAGGGGTGCGTATGGGTTGGTTTTGACCTAAAATTATAACCATACAATATTTTTTTAACCTAAATCATAATTGTTCAACAAACAACTAGGTATTCATGTATTTTTTTAATCACATACAATATTTAAAAAGATGTGGTGAGTTCAGTTAGGGTAGTGTGTTTCTAGTATTTTTGTATAAAAACTCATTCAAGGCAACACCCGGTAATGTGTAAGAGGTTTTTGATCATTTGTTCATGTTGTAGTTATGGGCTTGTGACATGTTACGTTGATTTGCTCCAACCATCCTTCACGATATTGATTTGGTAAAGGCCTGATATTTTAATATAACATATAATCTGATCCGATTTTAATTAGTTATTTTCCAATGCAACATGATCTATGTGGTGAATTCAGTTACTAAGGTAGCGAACCACCTACTTTTACAAAGTTTCCATAAAACCATACAAATTATTTTACAAAACCATTTAATCTTTAAGAAACAATGGCCTTTTGCAATCGTTGGTTAAGAAACAATGGAAGCAAGTTTCAAATGGGAAAGAAGAAACCTCGGGGGTATTGTTCAAACCACGGTTACCCAATTTTCTTCACCACTTATTCCTCCTTGCATGTCTTAACCTAGTCCTAACATTATCCTTATGTTAAGTAAATATTAAGAAAGTCTATTCCCAAATATATATGTAAATAAAGTTTATACGTAGTTTTTTAATTTTGATAATCGTGAGACTATATTCAATTTGTTCACATAAACGTGTCTTTTCATCTTCACTTTTTTATAAAACATATTTGTGTGTGGAATTCACTTAGTTGTGACATAAAACCTAACCATTTATACAAAAATGAAAAACTATACACTACGAGATATAGATTTTCTTTTTAGAGTTTAAATTAGATTTTTTTTAAGAAAGAAAAAAAGTAAAGAAATTTTAACCAATAATAATTCTATATTTTGTTTCATTTAATATTTGTATTTATTGTTATTGTAAGAGTATATTGGTAAACTTACAAAAATCATTAAGTTGCAAACTTCCTCTTTAATAAATAACTACATTATATTTGTAATTTACTTTCAAAATATCTATTTTTTTCGAAAAACAATTAATTTAAAGTATGTAGGACATGTTATAAGGTATGTAGGATAAATTACGAGTTGTGTTAGATGAAATGCAGAATAAATTTCGATGTGCGTACGATAAATTTTGAAATGTATAAGATAAATCTGGATGTGCGCTGGCAAAAATTTTTTGTATAGTAGATGATAGTCTTTATGACTAATTAATTAGTTAAAAATAATTATAAATGATATGAGAGAAAAAACTACTAGATGAGAATTTCACTGTTAAGAAAAAACTATTTAAATCATTTACTGTTGTAGTTTTTGTTATTTTTATTCTTAAATGAACATGGCCCCATAAATCTATTCACATATTCGTTTTTTAAGTATAATTTTATTACGTCTTTACGTAACTAGAGCGATATAGCTACGTGTCTTCTAAAAGCTGAAACATTGGAGTTACTCATCTTTCTAAAGCGAATAGTTCCAAATAAGCTGTATATTAACTTAACTAGGTTATCACCCGGGATTGCTTCCCGGGTAGGAAAAAAATAATTTTAAATAATCATTGTATAATTAAAATAAACCAAATCGTTTTGCTTAAGGCATGAGTCTAGGCTCGAGGCTTCAATTTATACCAATTTCATGTAAGCTTTGAAGAGGATGATTGTCATGAAAGTCAAACGCAATTGAAAATTTTGGCCCATTGTGACCCGCAATGGCAAAAAAGGGATAAAACATAACTAAATTTCTTATACTCAAATGACAACATGCATGATTAAATAACATTTAGAATATAGTATAATAGGACCCTTCGTATAGCTCCCAAGATGTTGCACTAACTAAATAAGAACCCACAAAACTTGATTGTAACCATTAATAAAATGTCACGGTTGTTCTCGGGTCCGGTTTCCGAAGGAAAAACCAGTGTTGACGGTTTCCTTTGATTACTAAGCCATGAAGTACTCAAAGCACCATCAATTGTCGCCACTGAGCTTTCATTATCAAATCGGTGAATCAAATGAACTCGTAGGACTTGTTTCCCAAGCCACCCATGTTCCACCTTTACTCATATCTATACCCACCTTTAAATCAAATTTAACATGATACAGCCTATGTTAAGAAAACCATTTTCATGCTTTGTCGGTGAATAGGTTGAATACTGTTCATGAAAATCAAACATGAAGTTTTAATTTAAAGAAGAACAAAGCATTTTCATAGCTACACTTGCATTAATTAGAAAAGAAAAAGGTAAGAAAGAAACAAACCAACACCTAATAGCCTCGAGATTCGGATAATGTTGTGGGAACTTGAGAATGGTGACTCCATCTAGTGCATATAATTGTTTGTAAAAGTCCATTAACACACCTTATATGCTACAAAAATAAACGTTAAGACATTATATCAGAGGGGAATCGGTATAAGATAACTACACCAAATTTTTACTATGATAATTTTTTAGAACATACTAACAACATTTGAAGTTGACATTTGTTTAAAGATAAACATTAACTTATTTATTTTATTGTAAGTTGATAGTGTATATAAACTCACGTAGTACATGGCTAAAATAATAAAAACGATTATAATTCATATAAATATCTTAATTTGTTGCTTATGATTCATTTGTATAAATTACTTTGGATTAAATAAATAAAGTTTTTTAAAACTAATGAATCATAAGTTAGCGTATTACATACAAAAGCCTTTTAAAAAAAAGTTAAACGATTACCAATTAATAGAAGAAATGATGTATTTTTATTAGTTAGAACAACTAATTTTGATAAAAGTAAAACAATAAGAACCTAGGAGCCTTCCGTGGAGGCATCTGCAACCTCACAAAACAATATGATCCATTCTTAAAACAAATACCATTCTAAAGCAATAACAAAGCAAAATATTAATTCTTTTTTTATCCAAAATACTAAAACATATAGATAAAATTACACTCAATTATAAATAATACAATTCCAAACTTCCCCTTTGCATATCTCTGTGGTTAACAACTTCCATAATCTTTTTCCCTTGTCTTTATTCATCTCTTTTTGCCTTGAGATTTTTCCGGATCGATTTAAAAGTTTTGTTAAAATTTGTACCCCCATCTCGCCTTTGATGCTATCCCGCACCGCTTGTGAAAATTGTTTTGCCTCACCTGAAACATACAAAAGAGTGACAAATTTGACCCATTTATAACCGGGTCAATTAACATGTCTAAAAAATGGTTAACAATAGGTCAATTTACACATCTCAAAAATGATTAACTTAGGTCGAACAGGTTGAATAAGATTTTTGTAATCATATTACAATTAAAAAAAAGTTTAACAGGACAAAAGTGTGTTAACCCAGCGTGACCCGACCTATTTCGACCTGTGCCAAATGTTACCTATTGTCATTTTTGAAACGGACGCAGATAATGACTTACAATGAGGACACATGTCTTTACCCGGATCCTTATTTGTAGTAAAATGGTTTCATACCCAAGATTTTTACATCTACCATGTTTCTTTTGCTCTACGGTTTCTTGACTTTCTTCAACATTAACAACCGGCTTACTCGCGGTTTCTCAGTCAACTTTAATAGCAGGTGTTCTGATATGCTATAATACGAATTGCAACTTTTTTTAAAGAATCCTTAACACTAAAAAGAAATAGGGAACAACCATTGTAAAAAGAATTCTTTACAAAAACCCAAATTACTTATTTTCCTACTAAAATAGTTTAAGAAAGTTAGGGACACCGGTACGTGAACCATTTTTGTAAAAAAGTAAACCACGCCTAAATTAACTAAAACCCAATAACAGACTTCTAGTTTTGTTCATCAAAACCAGATACCAAGTTTTGTTCATCAAAACCAGACACCATTTTCTATTTAGTAAGTAGGAATAAATAGAAATAATCAACTAAAAACATAGATAATATGTATTGGATGAGTCATGTAAGTTCTTTCCCATTCATCTTCACTAATGTTGGTTATTAGAAAAAAAAAACATTAACCGACCCGTTGGTCTTTATTCGGTTCTGTTAATTCGGTTATCGGTGAATTAATTCAGTTTTATGCACACCAAATACTGTCCAACCTTACCCAACACAGGCCGTTTTGGCCCATACTAAAGTCCATACAAAACATATAATGCGCAATATAATCTATAAATAAAATTTACTAACCTAGACTTCCGCATGTCATGTGTTAGTGACAAAGTGGAAATACAATTTGAAGATAGTCAAGTCCTTTTAAAGATGCATATCTTAGAGTTGCCAAAACCTTTCCTTGAGTCCCTCCTACAAAAAGAAACAACCAAAAGTTATAAAGATACTCTTTTTAACTATTGAACAATTGTAGTGCATCCTGCAAACAATTATAAAGGATGTAGCCATGACTTGACCATTTGATGTAGCTGACGTATGATTCATGCATTCAAGTCATATTTATATACATAAAAACTTTATAGAGCAGAAACTTTGATTTTCGTATTAAATAGTAAATGAAGGTATGAAAGGCATTCTAAATAAAGACTATTAGCTGATCATTGTTATTTTCTAATTCCAATATAATGACGACCATAATAACATATGTTTGGTGAAGATAAATTGTCCACATAGACTGAATCATCAAGAAAAATGACCAGACTTGGATATTCAATGGTGAGCGGCACGCCCATCTTCATGAGCAAGGTTGTTTTCTAACAGTAGCAAGTAAATCTTAATTAGTAAAACAATGTTTTCTTTAAAATTAATAATCCAGGTCCTTACATCTGGTGTTGAGCTCTCTCTGCCATTGCTTTCTTTAGAATATTCATACAACATTCCAGTTATAAACATCTCATTCTCAAAATCTTATTTTGAACCAATACCCAAAAGTACCTTTGTTAAGTAAATATTAAGAAAGTCTATTCCCAAATATAAATGTAAATAAAGTTTATACGTAGTTTTTTAATTTTGATAATCGTGAGACTATATTAAATTTGTTCACATAAACGTGTCTTTTCATCTTCACTTTTTTATAATACAACATATTTGTGTGTGGAATTCACTTAGTTGTGACATAAAACCTAACCATTTATACAAAAATGAAAAACTATACACTACGAGATATAGATTTTCTTTTTAGAGTTTAAATTAGATTTTTTTTAAGAAAGAAAAAAAGTAAAGAAATTTTAACCAATAATAATTCTATATTTTGTTTCATTTAATATTTGTATTTATTGTTATTGTAAAAGTATATTGGTAAACTTACAAAAATCATTAAGTTGCAAACTTCCTCTTTAATAAATAACTACATTATATTTGTAATTTACTTTCAAAATATCTATTTTTTCGAAAAACAATTAATTTAAAGCATGTAGGACATGTTATAAGGTATGTAGGATAAATTACGAGTTGTGTTAGATGAAATGCATAATAAATTTCGATGTGTGTAAGATAAATTTTGAAATGTATAAGATAAATCTGGGTGTGTGCAGGCAAAAATTTTTTGTATAGTAGATGATAGTCTTATGACTAATTAATTAGTTAAAAATAATTATAAATGATATGAGAGAAAAAACTACTTTTTAGATGAGAATTTCACTGAAACTTATCATTTAAGAAAAAACTATTTAAATCATTTATTGTTGTAGTTTTTGTTATTTTTATTCTTAAATGAACATGGCCCCATAAATCTATTCATATATCTTGATGCGTTTTTTAAGTATAATTTTATTACGTCTTTACGTACCTAGAGCGATATAGCTACGTGTCTTTCTAAAGCGAATAGTTCCAAATAAGCTGTATATTAACTTAACTAGGTTATCACCCGGGATTGCTTCCCGGGTAGGAAAAATTAATTTTAAATAATCATTGTATAATTAAAATAAACCAAATCGTTTTGAAGTGACCTGCCCTGCTATGAAACTTTGTTTGTTTATGTTTACTTGTTTTACATAACCCGACCCAATCCGAACTACTATGAAACTTTGTTTGTTTATGTTTACTTGTTTTACATGACCCGGCCCGATCCGACCCGCTATGAACCGAATTTTTTTATATAGTTACGGATCTAAAATCTTTAAAAAAAATTCGCACTCTCAAGAAAAAAATATTGGGTCCGCCACACTGACAACTAGGTATTCATATATTTATATTTATTAATTCACACACAATATTTAAAAGGATATGGTATGATAGTGTGTTTTAGTATTTATGTATAAAATGTTGTACAAAGCAACGTCTCGTAATGACTAAGAGGTTTTTGATCATCTATTCATATTGTAGTTATGGTCTTAGGACATGTTACGTTGATCATCTATTCATGTTTAGTAAAAGCCATATCATAATCATGTATGATATGTTAATATAACATATACACAATTTTAGGGTCGGCTCCATAGGCTTGGCAACCTAGGCACGAGCCTAGGGCCACCAAAAAATAAAGGTTTTCAAGTTTTTAGAAAGTTTTTATGTATTAGGCCCAAATAAATACGTTTATTTCAAAACTAAACTGGATTTTCATTAAATGTTGTTTGGCCAAGTTTCAAAACTCATTTCGACTTGATTTCCAACTATTATAACACAACAACCATCATCCTAATCATCGACATTTTGTGGCCTAAAGCCCCTAAGACAGCCGCAATGATCTTTCCCACTTCCCATCACAACCTACTTTCAATTTCTAGGCTATCGGCTATCACTAGACGAAAAAAAGTAAGGGTAATCACCCATGGAGTCGGGATTAGAGGAGAGTTTATTGGCGAAATTAGGGCCCCCACTTCATAGTTCGCTTAGGGTCTCCAAAAACGTAAGAACGACTCTGCACAATTTTAAGTATGAAATTTAATAATTCGATCCAAATTTAATTAGTAATTTTCCAAAGCGACATAATCTATATGGTCAATTAATTTACGGAGGTAGCGAACCACCTACTTTACAAAGTTTCCACATGACCATACAAATTGTTTTACAAAATCACTTAATTTTATAAAAAAAAAAGTTTTTAACGACGTGATGCAATCGTTGGTGAAGAAATAGTGAAGCGAGTTTCAAATGGGAAAGAAGAAACTAAGGGGCTATTGTTCACACCATTTCAACTCAATTTTCTTCACAACTCATCACTTATTGCATAATCTCCACCCATTCTCTCCACTCAAATTATACTCCTATCATTATCCTTATGACATCTGTATTCATAAAGCCCTTTGTGGGTCGTTATGCAACAAGTGGCAGATTGTGTAAGAGAGAGACTTTATATAACTTGAGTGTGTAGTGTGGTTATACATGTATGGGGCTTTATATATATATATATATATATATGTATGTATGTATATGTGTGTGAGTGGGGAAGGAATGATCACGCAGATATTCATCGTGGGAGGGCAACAAAATTACCTTGTAACGCCGGCCGTAGTGGTGTAGCCGGGCGCTATAGGGCGCTATAGAGGATTCCGGCGGTATATATCGCCGCACTACAGAGGGGCTTAGACAGCCTAAACCTGAAATGACAAGCACTCCCACAATTCTAATTATGGTCCTAACATTATCCTTAAATCTGAACTGATTAATGTTAAGAAAATATTAAGAGAATATAAATGTAAATAGAGTTTATGCATCTAAACCTTTTTTAATTTTGATAATCATGACACTATATTGAATTAGTTCATATAATCGTGTCTTTTCATCTTCAATTTTTTTATATATTAATACATATTTGTGTGTGGAAATTCACTTAGTTGAATAAAACCTTAACATTTACAAAAAAAAAATAAAAGCTATACACTACTAAATAAATCTATTCAGATAGATGCGTAAATATAATAAATGTTTTTTATATTTATGTAATTAAAACGATATACTTATGTCTTCTAACCTGAAATTTTTGAGCTACTTATCTTTTTAAAACATAGTTCCAAATCAGCTATATAAATTTAATAAACATAGTTCCAAATCAGCTATATAAATTTAATAAAGTGAACTTGCCTCGTAATCTCATATGATATGCAATGTGTGGCAACTTTTGATGTTTTGGACAATATATACAACATTTTAACGCTTGTTATATTTATACATAAACCAAGACAGATAAGATTAGGTTCGTCCAAAAAACTTACGTCTCGAAACTTGGTAGGATTTAGCTCGGAAAAAAATCACTCGATATGGCCCGGTTTGAAATTGAGCCAAGCCGGCTCGGCTCGTTTAGAAAGTGAGGCTCGGCTCAGCCTATAACGAGCCGGATTGACTCGCTTTAGCTCGCTTGACAGCAGGGCGGACCTACGTAATAAAGCTGAGGTGGCGGGCGGGCCACCCATGAATTTTTATTTTTCTTTAGTAAATATGATTTAAAAAAGAGAACACATTTTTTTATGGGGAAATCTCAAAAATAGCCTTGACCTGGTCAAAAAATCAAAATTAGCCAATGCTAGCGTCTTGTTGAGACTCCACCTTTTTTCCATAGCGTCTCAAGATTTGACCAATGGCATGGCGCCACGTGTCCGACCAAGGAAGAGGCATCTCAGAACATTGAAGAGTCTCAACTGAGACGCTTCCACTCAGCTTGAGACACACATGGATTTTCATTTGCAAATTTTTCTCTTTCTAACTTTCTCTCTCTAAATTCTCTCCCAATTTCGGCTGACTCCTCTTCCCCTCATGTCCGATTATCCATCAATTGGTGGATTAATTCCACCAAAAAACTCCCCCTGATCCACCGAATATATCAAATATGGCATCAAATCCAGCTCTCTTATCTCTATATCCGTGTTTTGAGAACAAAATCTCATCCCCATTTGAGGAGTTCTTATACGCCATCCTTTCTGATGGTGGTAGATATCCTTCTCAAGAGCATAATGCAAGCAATCGGTTCTCTCCTGAAGTTTCTAAAGAGCAAACTAACCATCTTATAGCATCACACAATCCAGGTAACACAATTTCACCCCTAGTAGATGCCGTTCATGCGACTAGTGTTGATAATCTGAACACCCACCAAGTTCCCTTATCTGTAGAGGACGAATTAGCCTTAAGTCGTGCCAAAAAGATAGCGAATGATGCTCAATTGATGCAAGAAGCAGGGCTGCCCCCTGGTGGGTACAAGTCTGCTCGGCTAGCTTGGCTGAAGCTTCTCACGTTCTTGGAAGTGGATTGATGTGGAAAGTCGTCGGACGCGTCTCAAGCTGAGTGGAAGCGTCTCAGCTGAGATCCCCTTGGTCGGACACGTGGCACCATGCCATTGGTCAAATCTTGAGACGCTATGGAAAAAGGTTGCGTCTCAACAAGATGCTAGTATTGGCTAACTTTGATTTTTTGACCGGGTTAAGGCTATTTCTGATATTTCCTTTTTTTATTGATATGTATTTTTATATTGGAAGTTGAAAAAGAGTTGCTGCAAGCCTACAACCTAGCTACATAACATATTGCCTAATCATTTCTAGCTCATAAACTTTTCTTTTCTTTTTACAGACAAAGACTACATTTTATTTTTTATTTTATTTTGATTTACTTTGTAGACTGATGGTCTAACTTTTTCATATATTCATTTATTCTAATTTGGAGTTACTATTTTAGAAAACTAATTTCATAAAAGTTATGTAATTTTTTAGAATAAATAACTGAATAACATTCTTAATCATCTAAAATTGTAAATGACGACTCTTTGTAAAAATAATTTTGGAGAAAGACATCAAACAAAAAGTAGGTTAAATCAAGCAAACGTTTTTTATTTACGTTGGTGTATATTTTAAAGAAGTTTGCATTAGTTGTTTTTTTTAATTTAATTTATGAATTTCTAATAACGATTAAAGTATTTTTATTATGTATTTTAAATTTAATAAGTTGGTTAATAGTTTTTATTATATGAACCGACCCGATTCAACTCAATCGAATTTTTTTAATATTTAACTTCTCATGAGAAAAAAATTCCTAAATTGGACCGAAATCGACCCGATCATAACGCCTCCATATGGCGGGGGCTGGCCGGTCTTGACGGAGTCACCCAGTTGGGGGTGCTAGCCCACACCCCCAATCTTAGTTGTGATATAAAACCTAAACATTTATAAAATACGAAAAAGCATACATTACTAATAAAATCTATTCACACAGATGCGTTATGTAAATAATAAATGTTTTTATGTAATTAGAACGATATACTTATGTCTTCTAAGTCGTTATGTTGAATAATTAATGTTTTATATTTATATAATTAGAGGATATGGTTATGTCTTCTAAGTTGAAATATTGATACAATTATAATATCTACATACATATAGTTACACTTAGGCAAAAATATTAATATATCAAAACATTTCATCTTTTACACATACTTACTAGCTTTAAAAGTACATGTCTACTAACATTCCCATCCTAACTCGAACTTTCATTGTGCCTAAAAGTATCACAACTTCAAAAAATAGTTCTTGTAGCACTGTCTTTATATAAGAAATTAATCAAACAAGTGGACTGCCGGTAACATACTCAGTAAAAGCCAAAGCCACCAAACCCAACATCGCAGCCCGTCCGTTCCACAGCTCTGCATCCGACGTCATCAACCCATTCGACTTCGACTCTGCCCTCACCTCACCCCTTTAAACAACGACGCCAGCGACAACACCACACTCGTCGCTACAAACGCCGGAACTCCACCCTGTGAGATCTGAGCGAAAACATCTTGACCGTTGGTCAACTCCACCGCCATCGCAGACACAAACCCTATCATCGCCAACCTTCCGTTAATCCTCTCCGGTGCCGGCCCACTGAACGCCAACACATCAGAGAACTTAGTGCTCACCTTCGGCGCCGGTGGTGGTGGAGGCGGCTGGAGTTTTGGAAGTGTCGGTTGAAGGTTGTTGATATTGTGACATGCATGAGAAGACAGCAAAGTTGATGTTTCTTGTAGATGACGGTGTGGTGGTGAGACGTGCAACGGGGGTTGCCATGAAGACTGAAGTAGCAGCCATTGCAATGGATGGTTGAGAGAAGATTGTGGGATTAATGTTAAGGTTGTTTGTTACTGTGGTTGTTGATGGTGGTTGTAGAGGTGGGGGGTTGGGTTATATAGGGGAGGGGGTGAAGAAGACAAAGACTGGATATTAAGAGGGCCACGTTAGTCGCTTTTTTAGTTGGGTCACGTGGCTTTCGAATTAGCCGGTGAGAGGTTGTTGTGGTGAATTGGGGGTCTACATGTGCAGTTTCACCTAATTGAGTGATTCGACCATGGAACTTTCTAGGTTGTTTGCATAAAGTTAAATTCTCGAATTTTGATTTAGTTACTTCTTTAATGTTTTCATAAATATGGTTTGGTGGTGGTATGTCTCCTCTTTATTTAAGAGATATGATCAGAGGTGCAGCTTCTCTAGTGTGGGAGATGACGGCTGACTCCCTAAACTATTCACTCATTAGTGGAGAATATGTAGTTTTCTTATAAAATTTTTTAGGTATATACGTTTTCGATCCCCGGTCAATTTTGGGTATATATGTTTTCGACCCCCCGATCAAAAATCTCAAGCTTCGCCACTGGATATGACGTTCAAATCTTATAAAATTCAGATATAGCACTCTTTGTTTAAGAATTGAAGCAGACATAAAGGAGACAAAAGAAAGTTCAAAAGAATCCTCTTCAATCTCACTTGTAGAGACATCGAATTCAATAGTTCAAAGGTTCTTTGCGAAACTCGCTTGTCGCACAAACTAGTTCATTAAAGTTGGCTAGGTTCGGTGATAGGACTTGCGAATCCATAATAATCATGTTTAGGGTTCGATATTAAAGCAATGAATTCTCAAGTTCAAAGTTCAAGCATCATTCGTTTAACAAGCTCAACATTTCTAATAACTTCATATTTTAATTTACTATCAAACTTATTATTTTCTCATATCATCAAATTTTCCAAAATGAGCTTGAGGGTAAATCGTGGTCCAATTGTTCAATAAATACGTTTTGAAAAAAGAAAAGATGGTGCTCTATAAGTTTAAGAGTTAATTGCCCGGATAGTCTGTGTGGTTTACCAGTTTTTCATCTTTAGTCTACAACTTTTTAAAATAGCATGTTTGTTCCATGTTATTTGCTCACTTGTTACTCAGGTAGTCTCTAGACCGGATGAGCATTAGTTTTTTCATTTAAGTTGATATGAAATGACCAAATTACCTTTCTTGTTAAAAAAATAATTAGAATATTAATAAAACTTAAAGAAATCATTTAAAACATGAGGCCCACCTATATATTAAAAATTTGGGATATTGGATATAAATAACCCAAACTTTCATCAATTGGCCGATAACACTCCAACTTTCGATTTGTACACCAGCACTCCCAACTTTCAACTTATTGGCCTATAACACTCCCTAACTAACTTCACCCTAACCAGTTAGTTGATGTCAGCTACCACATCATCAGAAATGCACGTCAGCTGCCACATCATCAAAAAATGCCATGTAGACTGCCATATCAGCTGCCACGTCATAAAAAATGCAACATCATATGCCACATCATATGCCTCGTCCAAAGACGCATCAGATGCCACATCAGCAAAAACTAACTGGGTTAGGCTTTAGTTAGTTGGGGAGTGTTATCGGCCAATAAGTTGAAAGTTGGTAGTGTATCAGCCAATTGGTGAAAGTTGAAGTTATTTAAATCCAATATTCTTTAAAAATTTAAAAATGAAAATTAAAAACTTACCCCCACCCCACCTATGTCCTTCTCCGACGACTTTATAACGCCAGCCTCCTCACCTTTCTGGCCACTTGCGTTTTTGCGGTCACTGCAACTAGCCGGCGACCACACCCCTCCACCTTGCCGGCAACCTCCTACCTATACTGAGTCCCACGAAGCTGAACCTCCACTTTCCTTTTTCTGACGTGAACCTGAGCCACCCGGTGGAATGGAGTTGTGAAACAATGTTATATAATCACAACAATATTGGATTTTTTTTTCTGATGGTGTCGCTGCCTTCACAATTGATCCGAAAAAGAGGTTCCAAGATCAGTGGAATAGTATGACATACGTGAACCCGAACCACTCAATCACGATTTTCATACTTTTCCGGTGAGCATGTCCTTTTATTCCGGCGAACCTGTGCATTCCGGTGACATTCCATCCCCACGAAACCACCGACCACTCACCCTCACCTTCATCTCCATTTTTCGTCACCCTACCCGAACCCCGACAACCTTGAAACCAACTGCCGGTTGTGACAGGTGGAGGTAAGTGCCGCGGGGTATGACGACGTGGTTGCAGGTGGGTAGGTCGTGAGTTGTGACGGGTGGGATGCTTTTGGCCGCAGATGTGAGGTGTTCGTAGGAGGTGTAAGGTGGTGCTAGATAATGTTGATGGTGGTGAATGATTGTTGCAAAGAGAAATGGGTGGTAGGGTGGGGATTGGTCGGCCTGAACAATTGTGGGATTCTGGGAGGAAGACAAGAAACATGTATAAGTGGGCCCCAACACATGTGTATGTATTTAATAATTATATTAATTAGTTTAATTTGTTTTATCATTAAGAGCAATTTGATCATTTAACATGGATTTAACTGAGTAAACTAATGGCCATCCATTTGGGGGACTAGACGAGTAACCAACGATCAAACCACAAGGAACAAACATGCTATTTTAAAAAGTTTGAGACTAAAGGTGAAAAAACGATAAACCACAAGGACTATCCGGGCAATTAACTCTAAGTTTAATAATTATTATGTGGAATTGTGGATGATAACCCGCTATATGTTAGTCGAGGTGGTCGGAATTTTTGGGAGTTTATACTGTCTCGTTCTATCCCTGAACGGTAAATATAACTAAATATGCATAGCTATTTTTTGTGGACGTAAACAATTACAACTATAGAACGGTGGAGAGATGTCATCCTGAAAACGCACATTTTTATGTGACAAGTGGTAGAGTAACGTTAACTCTTCAAGATGTACAAGGTTTATGAAGTTTAATTTGGTGGTTGAGGATGAAATAGTCTTTGGTAGCGATCACACGCCGATCGACATCTAAGCCAATGGTAATTAGGTGTCAAGATGAGTTAAGGTAGTTGACTTGCAATCCATACAACACACGGTAATCTATTTAGGCTGTGGGGTATAGGGCGCGGGTTTGGGGGTGGGTTGGGGGAAACGCCCATATGACCACCTCGGGTGGGTTTGGGTTTGGGCGTGGCCCTTTGGGCGGGGGTTTCAGCCCGGGCGTTGGGCACCCTACCCATCTGAGCTGGCGGGTGAACATTTGTGCACCCTACCCTATGGTTATTCCTTAATTAAAAAAAAGAAAAAATAAAAAGAATTTGGCCAAGCCACGCCCCAAACCCAAGCCTCACCATACCCTCTCTTTTTTGGGTCTTGCCAGTGGAGCTCACCCAGTCCACATGTCAATCCATGCCCCAAACATTCGCCCACCATACCCATAGTCTTAGTGCATTTAATTGGTGATACCGTATTTCCGATTTAGCAAACAACTAGGTATTCATTTATTTTTTAATTCACACACAATATTTAAAAAGATATGGTGGGCTCAGTTAGGGTAGTGTACTAGTGTGTTTTAGTATTCATGTATAAAAAGTTGTACAAAGCAACACCTCATAATGCCTAAGAGATTTTTGATCATATGTTCATGTTGTAGTTATTATGGTCTTAGGATATGTTACGTTGATTTTCTCCACCCATACTTCACGATATGGATTTAGTAAAATCCATATCGTGTATGATATGTTAATATAACGTATACACAATTTTAAGTATGAAATTTAATAATCTGAGCCAGTTTTAAGTAGTTATTTTCAAAGCAACATGATCTATGTAGTCAATTCACTTACGGAGGTAGCGAACCACCTACTTTACAAAGTTTCCACAGGACGATACAAATTGTTTTACAAAATCATTTAATTTTATAAAAAAGTACTTTTAACGACCTGTTGCAATCGTTGGTGAAGAAATAGTGAAGCGAGTTTTAAACGGGAAAGAAGAAACTAAGGGGCTATTGTTCACACCATGTCAACTCAATTTTCTTCACAACTCATCACTTCTTGCATCATCTCCACCCATTCTCTCCACTCAAATTATGGTCATCGTTATCCTTAGGCTATGTGTATTCATAAAGCCTCTTGTGGAGCGTTGTGTGACAAGTGACGGATTGTGTTAGAGAGAGAATTTATATAACTTGAGTGTGTAGTGGGGTTATACATGTATGGGGATGTATGTATGTATGTATGTATGTATGTATGTATGTATGTATGTATATGTGTGTGAGTGGGGAAGAAATGATCACCCCGTGATATTCATCGCGGGAGGTCAAAAAAATTACATCATAGCGCCGGCCGTAGTGGTGTAGCCGGGCGCTATGGGGCACCATAGAGGATTCCGACGGTATATACCACTCCACTACGGAGGTGCTTAGATTAAATGACAAGCACTCCCACATTTCTAATTATGGTCCTAACATTATCCTTAAACCTGAAATGATTAATGTTAAGAAAATATCTAGTATAAAGTATAAATGAGTTTATACCGAAACGCTTGGAAAAAAAGTGAACACAATTATGTGCTTAGTTTCTTAACAAAGAGTTAAAGCAAAGATAAAGTTAAACTAAATGAGTTAAGCATGAAAATTTATAGGTTATATTTAGAGTTAAATGTTTGGTTGGTCCCTGTGGTTTGCAAATCTTGCAGACTTGGTCCTAGTGGTTCACTAATTACACACTTGGTCCCAGTAGTTTCAAATTTTGCACTCGAGTGGTCCTTACCACTAACCATTGTTAGATTTCTCAGTTAAGTATACATAAAATGTCTATTATACCCCTCGTCTTCTTCATCCTTTCTATCTCCCTGAATAAAAAGCCCTGTCAACCACCTGCAACTACTCTGCTACCACCACCCTCACCCTCGCCGCCTTTGAAGACTTGATCGGTAGTAAACTGGATGAATTGTAGGTTGTGGTTTGTGTGACCAGCAAAATTGATGAGGAAATTTGTGAGTTTGAGCGAATTAGGGTTTGACAGAAACGAAATTTGGCGATGACAGAAACTTTAAGATTTGAGAACAAGGTTTTGTTTGGAAAGAATTATGAAGCAGTTGTTTATGGATCGTACCTCAAATTAACAGTGGATAAGAAAACGTAAATTGTACCTATGGTACCTTACGAACAAGGAATACCAAGAGAAACCGTAAACCGTAAATTAACACTTGATTACAATGCTCATTGAGTAATTACTAACAGGAACACCAAGAGAACACATTTGGTTGAAAAGATCAAGAGAGGTAGAAAAATGTTTGATTTTAGTAACAACAGTCAACAACCGATTAAACTGAACAACAGATGGAAGAGGGCGTCTCTGTGACATTTCATCGAACAGGTTGAGTGCATCATTCAAGTTGTTTGATTTTGGGTTCAATAAACAGTAATCCGAACTAACAGAGTAAAACAGTTAAGAAGGTTACCTCCATTTTACGAAGAAGATAAGTCCCCGTGAAATTGAACGGATTTAGAAGACCGCAAGACGATGTAGATGATGATGAAGAGGTTTTGAAGAGAACGGTGGAGAGTGGAATGAGAGAGAGAGAGATTACGGTGGAGACTTTATGAAGAGGTTTTGAAGAAAACAGATTTAGAAGACCGCAAGACGATGTTGATGGAAATTAAAAGCACCACACTATGTGATAGATAAAGTTCAAACACAAGTCTTCAAATTCAAGTTTTTTCACCGCCATACCACCACCGCCGCACACACTTCATCTTCCCCATTGCTTGTGAAAGGCGGCGAGGGTGAGGGTGGTGGTAGCAGAGTAGTTGCAGGTGGTTGACAAGGCTTTTTATTCAGAAAGATAGAAAGGATGAAGAAGACGAGGGGTATAATAGACATTTTATGTATACTTAACTGAGAAATCTAACAAAGGTTAGTGGTAAGGACCACCCGAGTGCAAAATTTGAAACTACTGGGACCAAGTGTGTAATTAGTGAACCATTGGGACCAAGTCTACAAGATTTGTAAACCACAAGGACCAACCAAACATTTAACTCTTATATTTACATATAATACATAAATAAAGATAATACAAATTGACCATTGTCTTACACTCATACAAGAATCACACCACACATATTAGAATCCTAAAAGGATTACCCACCGTTCATTTGATTAAATATCAAAGGGCTTTCAAACTCTCATTATCTTTTTCAACACAACACCCAAGAACTCAAAAGCTTTTCTTTACACCAACAAATACCACCCAGCTGCATTTATTAAAAGTTTAAAACACATCCCTAAAACTCAATCAAAACAACCCCGGAGTTTAAAAGTTGTAGATATAGAGGCATTTCTTAGTCATTAAGGTTGTCATCTTCGTTAGCGTTTTGATGAAATTCTCACTTTGTTTGAGTTTAGTCTTAGAAATCATCCGGTAAAGATGGTACAATCGCCTTTCCGGCGACCCCCAACCACCGCATCAGGCGGCGACAGAGGTAGAATCGAAGGCGACAATGTTGAGCCCCAACCCTTTAAATTTGCAAATTTACATTTATTAATACTTACGAAGTTTATAATATGTCGGCACCTAAATCACAACTGTTTTTGAACGGCAAATTTGGTCACTGACGGACCACTGGAGTATCATCATGTCAACAACGGAACAACCCGTTCATATCCATCTCCACATATACTTATACACCAATTTAGGAGGAAACCCAATAAATGTGGGTGTGGAAATCGAACCCAGGACCTATTAGTCCCAAAGTCTTATCCCACCCCCAAGATGCCACTAGGCTATAAAGCCATGGACACCCAAATCACAACTGATGCCACCGATCGAAACGCCTCTCCAACCTCCTAATAACCGACTTCGTCAACCAGATCAACCATGCGGCCGCCTATGTAGCTTTTATTTTTCAAAAGACATTGTAGTGTTTATTTTTGTTTTAGTAATAGCAAAAGACACGTGGCAGGGGGTAATTGGATTGTGATTTAACATCATGTGAATTTAATGTTAATTTAGCTAACAAGTTTGCAAATTATATATATAATAAAATAGCTCATAAGTTCATATATTGTTAAAAAAATCTTTGGGGAGATCCAGTGATTGAGTTGGTAAATTTCCAAAGCTTAACTTGTTTAAAATGTGTTAATAGTATGGGAGTTCGAAGGTAATGATTTATAAAAACAAATGAAACGCTTTGAATGCAAAGTAGAGGTGTTAGCTATGGGGTGAGCAATAACCAAAAAGTTAATCGATTCCGAACCGAAAATAGACGAAACCGAATCGAAATTAATCGAAACCTAATGAATCGAATATCAGTTATCGGTTATTCGTATGTACCATCGGTTAACCGAAATTAACCAAGCCATTTATATTTTCATTTATTTCTAGCTTTTATACCTCTATTTCATTTATTTATACCTCCGTTTCATGTATTTATACATCTATTTTATGTATTTCCGCATCCATCACATGTATTTCCAAGAAAGAAAATTAGCCCTTGTTTGGTTCGGTTATTAACCGCAATTAACCGAACGATTAACCGATGACTTTGGTTACGATTTTGGTTAATACTAATAACTTATCCGGACCGTGCACACCTCTAGTTAGCATGGTAAAACGTGTTAGCATAAGTAAAGAAGTATGTATGTTTTGAAAGAAGTCTACAAAGTAAAGATGAACGTTTTTAAAAACAATGCCTTTATAAGAAGTGAACATTTTTATTTTACATTCTCAAACACTTCACTCGTTTATTATATTTCCTCTCCGATCAACTGATACTTGCTCTCACGCCAAATGCTGATCACAGAAAAAACCTCTTTCATATGACAGGGCTAACGATGTTTTATAGTTTTTTACAATTCGTTTGGCAATTCATAGATATTTGAAAAGCTCTCTAATAGAAACCATAATCCATACTATTTATAGGCTTTCAGTATGCAAATATAAGAATAAACTGTTAAAATGGTCCCTAAGGTTTGGTAATTTTTACCATTTTAGTCCAAAACTCAAATCTTTTGAATCTGGGTCCATGTTTAAAATTTATTGTCATTTTCATGTAAAATCAAAATCTTGTCAGATTTTTCAGTTAACATCCATCTTTTTTTGTCTTTTCTTCCCTTTTAATAAAGAGGAAAATGGTTTTTTAACGTTTTTATTATAACAAATTAAAAAAATCTGATCATTTTGCCATGCATTAAAAGACAGTAAAAAGACAAAAAACTGGATGCTAACTGAAAAATCTGACCAGATTTTGCTTTTAATTGAAAATGGCAACAAAATTGAAACCGAAAGGACCCAGATTCAAAAGTTTAAGCTTTGAACCAAAGTGGAAAAAATGACAAAACCTAGGAGACCATTTAAACAGTTTACTTCAAATATAAAGAATCTCATATTATATATATATATATATATATATATATTAAAGTAAAGAAGTTCACCAGTGTTTTGGAGCACTGGTTTTTTTTTCTTTTGTGTTTTTAGTTTTAAGTTTTCTTTTTGTCTTTTTATGCTTTTAATTTTTTTATTTTTAACCTTTAATTGTTTTTTTTTTTTAACCTTTAATTCTTAACATTTACTCTTACAACTCCTTAACTTTCTAAATAATTTGTAACTAAGGTTTAAGCAACTTTTTATCGTTTTCTTTTTTCGTTTACCTTATTTTACCTTTGTTATTTACTATATCGTTTTACCTTTAGTTATTATTTTGATGTTTAGAGTTGAGTTACGGCACAAATAGCGTAACAAAGTAATATATAATTTTAATTAATTTTACAAATTTATTTATCGGTTGTTAGGGTGTGCTATACGTTCTGAATTCCTACCGCTTTCCTACACAACGCGCGGGTAACTACGACCCTAGCTATAAAAAGAATAAATAAAGAAAGACACAGTCACATTCATATAAGTAACTTTACCGATTTATTTATAACAACTTACATCGTCGTGATAAGTAACTTTGTCAACCACATGTTATTACACAGAGTTTACATATGTTTAGTTTAGAATTATCAACAATCGGTTCACCGGCCTATTGACGCACCGCTACCTAGATGTGGGCAAAAAGAATGGATATTGAACTAAACCCGACCAAATTAAATATCCATAACCAGCGTTTTTTTGATATTATCGTTACTACTACTACTATTACTATTAGCATCATTGCTATTATTTTATCATGTTTCATATTTGGACGATGACTGTAACGAAAAACGAATGACTGATTTGTCACTAATTTCATAATTACTTACATAGTTGTCATTGATGTACATACTCCGATATTCTTTTTACGATTATATATTTTCTGATGAAATGCTAACACCTTTATGCGATTAAACCTAATCCCAATATACATGTTTCCCACACTATGTTATGTGCCGACCCGACCCTCGAAGAACCGGCACAAGATTTACAAGCCACGTTCTACTCCTTAGTTTATTTTATGCATTTTCCAAGTCTACCCACTACTTCCATTAATTTAGGATACATTGTTATATATTTTAGTTAACCCATTAGTCCATGATTTCCATGATTTACCTTCTCTAATGTAATTGTAATTGTATGCCTATTTAAAAAGGCTATTATTATTTGAGTTGGGATATGAATGAAAAATATCAGTTGAATCAATCTCTAAATCTCTAGTTTCTTTCTGGGTTTTTACTATTTTCTTTAGAGTTTAATCCACTCAACGGATTATTATCTATCAACCGATTGATTCGTATCACACTACATGATGTGGGTTGAGATTTCAAGTTGTTTACAAATTCTACTTCTAACTAAATCAAAAATATTGAAACCTAGAAAGTTCCACTTTCCACATCACTCCACTAGTACTAAATGTAGAGGCCGAACTCACCACAATAACCTCCCAGCGGCCAATTCGAAAGCCACGTGACATGATCCTAAAAGCCACTAACGTGGCCCTCTTAATATCTAGTCTTAGGCTGCCCCTAGTGGGGCGTTTGAGAGGGAAGGGGAGCCGAAGGCGCCCACAAAGCGCCGGCCACACCACTACGTGGGCCGCTTTGAGGGTTGAAATTTGTCCTATGCGTTTTATATATAGCGGCGTTTTGGAATTGAATTTTCAAACTTTTGACCGTTGCAATGGTCATATATTAAAAAAAAAACTTTTTTTATTTTAAAACTCAATTAATACCTATAAATACTCCCTTATCTCTCGTTTTTTTATAAAAATTCAACACACACTTCACATACGTTCATCCTATTATTTCCCTTTTTAATAAAATTTACATCTTTTAACCATGAATCCTTTCAACCGAGGTTTCATTCCTCCACGTTCGAGCGCAGACACGAACCAAGCTAGCCACTCTACCCGTCCGTTTCTCCGGTACCCAAGCGGCAGACGAGCGTTGAAGATGGCGTTGGCACAAAAGGAGCGAATCGAAAAAAATATAATATTTGAGTTTTTTTATTGTGATGCTTTTTAAATTTTTAGTGTAATGTTTTTATTTTTATTTTTAGTGTAATTTTTTATTTTAATTGAATTTGTTTTTTATTTTTATATAGTTAGAAATTAATATTAAATAATAAAAATTAATAATTGAGTAATGATGACGTAGGGGCATTATGACTACGACATCTAATATGTCAAAACACCCCAAAACACTCTCTACTGACGTAACACGCCACATGTCATAAAATGCCCCTTGAGGAGCGTCACTACCATACTCTACATTAGTGAACCAACAAAGAAAGAAATTACAGGCATGCAGCAACTAATTTTATATTTCAAAAATTAACGTCACTCGTTACTCAAACAACCTAGAAAGTTCCACCGTAATCAATTAACGTTACACAAACAACCTAGAATGTTCCACTTCAATTAGTGTTATTGGCTTAATGCACATATACCACAACAATGTCTCAGCGGTCAATTGAAAAGCCACGTGACACGACCCAAAAAGTTGAGTGACGTGGCCCTCTAAATATCCACTATTGGACTCTCCACCACTCCCCTATATATAACTATCCCACCTCCTCTACAACCACCATATCAACAACCACGTAAAATAACAAGATAACCTTAATTAACATTAATTCCACAACCTTCACTCAATCATTCTAACATGGCAGCTACGTAAGTCTTCATGGCTACCCCCGTTGCACGTCTCACCACCACCCCTTCCTCTAGAAGAAACATCAACTTTGCTGTCGTCAGTGCATGTCACAATATCAACAACCTTCAACCGAAACTTCCAAAACTCCAGCCACACCAACTCCGCCGGCAGTGAGCACTCCGCCTCCGCCACCACCGGCGCCAAAGGTCAGCACTAAGTTCTCCGACGTGTTGGCGTTCAGTGGGCCGGCACCGGAAAGAATAAACGGAAGGTTGGCGATGATAGGGTTTGTGTCGGCTATGGCGGTTGAGTTAAGCAACGGTCAAGATGTGTTCTCTCAGATCTCACACGGTGGAGTTCCGGTGTTTGTAGCGACGAGTTTGGTGCTGTCGCTGGCGTCGTTGGTGCCGTTGTTTAAAGGGGTGAGGGCGGAGTCAAAGTCGAGTGGGTTGATGACGTCGGATGCGGAGCTGTGGAACGGGCGGTTTGCGATGTTGGGTTTGGTGGCTTTGGCTTTCACCGAGTATGTGACCGGCAGTGCCCTTGTATGATGAGTTTTTTTTTTTTATAAAAAAAAGCTACAGAAACCTTATATTTAAACCGTGGTATTAGATAAAGGTTGAATATCGAATTAGAATGTTAGTAGACATGTACTTTAAAAGCTTGTACAAAAATGTTTTGATTAATGAATACTCTTTTAAGTGTATGTAGATATGGTAATTGTATAATTTTGTATCTTACTTATATATATATTGTCAAATACTTTGGCTAAAAGTCTTTATTGTACATATATCGACTTCTGATGTGCTATCTTACATATGGACCCATCGCATCTGTCTGTCTAGTCAAAAACATCAAAAGCTGCTATTGCCTATAGGCATATAATATGAGATTGTGTGATAAATTTGCTTTATTAAGTTAAATAGTTTTAAGTGCCATCTTGAAGGCATTATGTCAAATATTTCTCAACCAATTAAAACAAAATATTGTCATAGTTTTTTAAGGAAAAAAAAACTAGAACGATTGCAAGTGGCTATAATTTTAAGTTAGAGGCAAAACCATAATTGTCAGAACCTATGAGCGAGCAATATCGAATAAAAATTGCATCGACTCAAGCAATTAAAACAAAACATTACCATAGGTTTGCTAAAAGAAACTAAAATGATGGCAAGACTATAATTTTAAACTGGGGGAAATCAACCGTCGATTGGGGTCAAATCGTAATTTGCCAAAAGCTACAACGATGGCAAGAATGTACTTTTAAACTAGGGTAAAATCGTAATTTGTTAAAAGCTACAATGATGACGATACTATAATTTTGAACTGAGGGCATTATTGTTATTTGTACGGGCCAATATCTGGTACTATTCCCTCTTGTGCCTTTTAAACATTATATATATATATATATAATATTAAGAGTTGGTACAAGTTCAAATTTCTTAAAAAGTCTAAAAAGTTATAAAACACTATAATATCAACTTTAAACACACCAAAAATCCACAAATAACATAATAGAGATTACTAAAACATCATATATGTGGGTTTGTGTTGTTTTTTTTATGATAAGACTCTGATTAGTGATATGACAAACATGATTGTGTTTTATGTTGATTAGAATGTTGTGTTTTATATTCATAGTTCTACGATTGTGTGTTTGAAGTTTTTATGTGCTATTACGGTTTGAATATAGTATTTTAATAATTCTTCACTATATTATTTGTGAATTTTAAGTGCGTTTTATGGCTAAAATTATAGTATTTTATAACTTTTTATACTTTTAAGAAAATTTAGACTTTGTAGATATATAGCTTATTTGGTACTATGCTTTAAAAAAGATGAGTAACTCTATAAGACGTTACTATATTGTTCTAACTAGCAATAACACCCGCAGCGTTGCGGCGCGGGTACATCGTAATATCGAATGAAAAATAACACCGAAGAAAAGCTTGTAAAAATAACATAAATAAAAGAGAAAAATAACACCGAACAAAAAGCAAACGTACAAAGTTGAACCATGCACACTCGTTGCGGCGTGTTAATGTGAAGAAATTATACCGAAAAAACGTAGAAAAAATAACTAAGTCGATCTACGAACTGCACATTGCTACAAATCTATCAAACGGGAAAAACAGACGCGTTGCGATGGACTTGTCAAACGGGAAAAGTAGACGAAATAAACTTTGAATCCCACACGTACGTTTGGCGTGTTAACTTGGAACGTGAAACAAAAAAAACTTGCGAATGATGAAAAGTATGGTGACTAAAGTTGAAAGTAAAAAAAGTGTTGAGGTTAAATTGAAGAAAATAAAAAGTTTTGGATCAAAAGTAAAAAAATCAAAAGGGTAAACCTTTGGGTTTGAGTGAAAAAAAACAAATTGTTTTTTGAAGAACTCCCTATAGGCATGAGTTACAACACTACAAAGCATGAGAGTGTTACTAATTTATAATATGGTAAATACACAAAGACATTAAAAAGTGTATTTACAAAAGCGTTTATATATGTGAACTAGGTTATAGACCCGCGTATTACACAAGTTGAACAACAAAAATATCTTACGTAAACCTGTGTAACACACGAGACTATAACCTAGTGACGTAGATAATAATAATTCATAAATGTAATTATATAATAATTAAAAATAAATAACTAACAATAACGATTGCTCTCATCTGTTTTTCATTTTTTGCCAATTTCATTCAGCTCGTTAACTTTATCAAAAGAGTCAGCTAAATGAGGGCATTTTTGTCTTTTTCTTATTTAATTTGTTGTTTTATAAATCCAAATAAAATCCACCCCATTAGTTTATATCACGGGTCAAATGTGAACTTAAGAAGTTATATAAATATCTTCTACAATAACGAGATTTAACTTAATTATTGTTGATATTAAATCACAAAAATAAAATGAAATCTAATCTAAATTATATAAAATAGATTTTAAATTCTAAAGTATATACCATATTCGTTTTTATAGGTTTATCAACGTGGCGGTATAAAATCCTTTGACTACAGAATTAGATATAGAAATTATATTGCACGCCACATGTATTAGAAATATACTAGAAATAGAAATTATATTTTTTTGTATTGGACGCCACATGTATTGTATATCAGAAATAGAAATTATATATTAATCTAATATATCATTAACAAAATAATAATATAGTTAAATTAAGAGATACATACGTGTAGTTATTAGCAAACAAATTATTAGGTTAGATTAGACAATCTAGGTCTACAAATATATATCCTAATTTCGTTTAATCCGCAATGATTAAAAAATAACTACTTTATGTCACATGAAAATATAAATAAAATAATTAAATACTACAATAATATAAGATAATTATTTGTATTTATTATGTATTTATCTATAGTTATGTATAGATTAATAAATTGGATATATTAAAATGATATAATAATAATACTATCTCTTTGTTGTTTATAAATTTAGATTAATATGATATAATAATAATATTACTAAATTAAATCTTAATGCATGTGGCATTTTTTTGAACGACCAACAAAAAAAAATATTATAATTAAAACCAAACCACTGTACAAAGATTAAGGACCTAGCCAGCAGCTAGGAGACCTCACCAAATGTCCAGAACCCCTGTTAAGATGACCGCATATAATGCCTTTCCTTCTTGTTGATGTCGTTCACGTGCGGATGCAAACCAAGCAGGTCCTTCAAATCAAAGACAAACGCTTGATTTATCTTACACCATTGAAAAATAACCTGCCAAACATATTGCGAAAAACGATGATCTACTGATTCCGGTAAATCCCCACACAAGCAACAAAAAGGGGAATTCATCGGAATGTGTCGTTTAATAAGGGCGTCTTTTGTCGGAAGCCTATCCTTCTCAGCACGCCACGCAACAATACAAACCTTGGCGGGAACCCATTTATTCCACAAAAAGGTGGAATATTGTTTATTACAAGCTGAAAATTGAAAGACCCTCTTAGTATTTTTTACTGAAAAATCGCCCAGCTCATCCAGGGACCAAACCCACTTATCCTTGTTATCCGACAGGTGAGTCGGGCCCTCCGAAGATAGCAAAACAGTTAAGTTGAATAGCTGCGAGAGTTCTATCTCGGACATTAACGGGCGTTCCAGTTCCAACCCCAACCCGTCTCGTTTAACCCCGAAGACCATCTTTCTGAAACCGAACAAAGTTTATGATTTTCAAGAGAAAATAATGCGGGAAAAAGCTTAGCTAAAGGTTGAGTCCCAACCCAAACATCCAACCAAAAAGAAATATCTGAGCCCCTACCTACAACCCCTTTAATTGCTAAAGATAAGTCTACCCCTACTTTATCAAAATCGTACAAAATGCCGTAAATTTGCTTCCACGGGCCAGCAATGGAAACCTTGGCTGGAATAGATTGCCACGATCTAGAATTGTGATGCATCGACCAAATCACCTTCCTCCAAAGACTATCCGGATCCACCTTAAACCGCTACCACCACTTCGCAAGCATACTAAGGTTGGCGTGTTTTAGAGAGCCGAACCCCAACCCCCATAACCTTGTCCCAAGCAATCCAACACCTCTTAGACTTATCCTCCATTCCACCCCAAAAGAAATCCCTCCTCAACTTATCCAAGGCTTTGATAACTTGACAAGGAGACTTGAACAAAGAAAAATAATAGGTGGGGAGAGAATTAAGAACCGACTTTAATAAAGTTACCACTCCACCATAAGATATATGTCTAGCTTTCCAAATGGAAAGCCTATCTTGGAAAAGCTCCAATACAAGTTTCCAATTTTTTAGCATATTCATATTAGCACCAACCCAAAGTCTCAAATGTTTGAATGGGAAATTCTCAATTTTACATCGGAAAACATTAGCCATAGAAATGATTTCCGAGCTATGCACTCCAATACCAAACAAGCTACACTTTGCAAGATTAGCTTTAAGTCCGGAAACTAAAAAGAAGCCTCTAAGGATCCTACAAAGATTCTTAGCGCTAAGCCGAGACCAATCACTTAAGAAAACCACGTCATCCTCATATAGCATGTGGGATATTTCCGGACCCTCCACCCCACATTTAATACCCTTATTCAAGCCCACTTTGCAAGCTCGTTACATAATTCCCGACAAAGCTCCCATGGCAATAACGAACAAGAAAGGCGAAAGAGGATCACCTTGTCGAAGACCACAATGACATCGGAACTCCTGGGTAGGGACCCATTAACGAGGACCGAAGCCCTCGCGGAACGAACAATGACCATAACCCACTTCCTCCAAAGATCTGGAAAACCCATTTGTCCCATAATCGAATCAAGAAAATTCCAACTTAATGAGACATAGGCTTTATGAATATCAACCTTGAAGAACAAGCCTTGTCTTTTACTCCTTTTTTACCACCCATATATCCCATTGAGCATAAGAGGCCCGTCCATTATGCTTCTACCCCCCGAAAAACCCGTTTGTTCCACCGAAATCAGCTTGTTAATAACCCCTTTCAATCTATTAACAAGAACCTTAGATATAAACTTATTAACACACCCAATAAGGCTAATAGGCCTGAAATGGGATGGTTGAATCGGGTCTTTTACTTTAGGGATGAGGGTTATAAAAGACGCAGCACATGACCGATTAACTGAAGCATTAACATAGAAGTCAACAAAAAGCCTAATGAAGTCCCATTGCAGCCCCTCCCAGCATCTTTTAAGGAAAGTGAAACTAAAACCGTCAGGCCGGGCGCTTGCCGCTCTATCACCTTCACACTCCGATATAGCATTTTTTACTCTAACAAAGAGAAAGGCAAAATCAATGAACTAGCTTCCCCCTCCGATAAAGAGGCCAGATTAGAGCAGATTATAGAGGGTCTCGACGGCAAAGGCTCCGAGAATTGCTGGAGAAAAAAACTCGAAGAAACCCTCCTTAATTTCCACCGGACTAGTAACCCAATTACCATTCAATTGGAGGCCGTGAATCCTCCCACTACTAGTGTTGGCGTTAACAATTTTGTGAAAGAACGAGGAGTTTTCGTCTCCGTCGATTGCCCACTTCACTCGGGATTTCTGTCTAATATCTTTATTCGCTAACCTCTCAAACTCAAAAACAAACTCCCTGCATTCATTCCTTTCCTCTAATTCATGTTCGGTACGGGGTCTGTCATTCGCAACAACCTCTAAGTTCTCGATTCTGTTTTTTTTTAGATTTAAGACGCCTTCCCGAACATTTTTATTTATTTTCAACCAGTGGCGAAGCTTGAATTTTTTTACGGGAGATGTATATACCCAAAAAATTTTATACGAAAATTACATGTATAACACTACTGGCCGAAAAGTTCAGGGCGTCGGGCGCCTCCACTCGCCCCTATAAAGCATCACCCCTGTTTTCAACCACTCCTTTAGACGGTTTTTTAACCACCTAAGTTTGATTGCTTGAATCTTTTATTAGTATTAGATTCCGCACACAAATATGTTGTATTATAAAAAAGTGAATATGAAAAGACAAGTGAAAAAATTTAATATATTTTCACGATTATCAAAATTAAAAAAAGTACGTATGAACTCTATTTACATTTATATTTGGGATATGACTTTCTTTATATTTACGTAACATTATAGCATTTCATTTTAGACTCTGTTGGAAGTCAGACCCTTGATCGAATAAACAAACACGCGATATAATAAATTTGTTCGACTCTTTTTATTATTAATCAATGAGCGCACACTAATACGATAAATCTATCATCTATTTATATTAAACATGTTCTAGTCCTAACCCGACTCAAACTCTATTAATATAAATAATAATCAACTAGATAACCCTATCTAATTAAATCTAACAATTATCTCTATAAAACTCAATAAATAATCCAACATAATTATCTATAACCCGTCTTTATCTTTATCTCCTAATTCAAGATTAACTTCTTCATTCTCCCCCTTAATCTTGAATTGAACCCGTTTCTTCACATCCGCATCATTATCCACAACTTCAATCCCTTGACCAAGTTTGACATCCCTCTTCCCGGGTCACCAGATTCTCACCGTTCCCGTACTTGACCACCGATCAACGAAAAACAAGTCTCACAGCTTCTACCGTTTTATTATTTTCTTGCTAGACACGACAAGATTGAAAGCCCTCCTGCTTTGACGAATCTTCTTTCGTCCGTCTACACGCAAATTCTGATCGGATACTTCAGCCAAAGAGAATAACCTACACCGGTTTTTCCGTTCTTAACCTTGGCATGAAGGATAGGGTCTTGATCTAACCTGATTGAAAATTGCTAATGGAGTTAATTACTGTTTTCGTCCCTGTGGTTTGTCAAAAATCACTATTTCAGTCCATTAGTTTAAAAATTGTGATTTCAGTCCCTGTGGTCACTTTCGTAACCATTTCAGTCCACCTCGCAACCATTTCAGTCCCTGTACTTACAGAATAAATCGATTGAAGTGGTTACGAAAGTGAAACCACCGGGCCTGAAATGGTTACGAAAGTGAAACCACAGGGACTAAAATCGCAATTTTTAAAGTAATGGACTGAAATAGTGATTTTTGACAAACCACAGGGACGGAAACAGTAATTAACTCTTGCTAATGCTATGAAGTCACCACTGCCGAAACGAACTGAACTGGTCACCTGTCACTACCGTTTTTCCAACGGTACTCCCCGTGACACTCGCTAACCCGAACCACTGTTCGCTTTTAAAACAAATTGAACCCTTCTTTGATCGTAGTTTTTCCACCCTGTCAACTTCTCATTGATATGCGTCCTCGAAAATATCAATCCACCAACAAAGACAACAACTCACCTGTTGTTTTGTCCCTCGGTCGTCAAACGAATCTCTTAGCCTCCTCGCTCCTGGGTTGAACCTCCCTCACCATCACTGGTTTGCCCCTGAACCCTTATGAACCAACTTGGAAATCCGTACTGATTTATATGGTTGTATTAGCAAGATCCAGTTAATAATAAACTTGCAATTTAATTTTACAACCATAATCTTGGACGTAATCTTCCAAAAGCATCTTTATCCATTGAATGCATTTACCCCAGGAATATTTGCCATGCCACGTAAACCCACATGCATGTCAATATTCAAGATGAACATGGTACAACCTTTAAACAACCATCAGTTCCGATTGCATCTTCACCAAACTTTTTCCTCATCTTCAATGCATGCCATTTTTGTCACACCCCGATCCGTAGCGGAATAAGAGTCGGGGCATAATTGGGTTATCACCAAAGCTCATGATGTTTACTAAATGTTTCATATTTATTAAATTCAAATTACAACTTAATGTTCAAACTAAATTCATACAAATACAAGGAAATGAAACAAAGTAAAACAATCCAAAGTCTAAACTGATTTATTCTTCTAGGCCGTCCTATATGTTTCTTGCTTCAACTGGATCACCTGTATCATGTGTAAAAATGGGGGATTTTGGGTCAACAAAAGTTGGCGAGTGAACCTTGTTAAAAACATTTGTTATTGATTTCTTGTTGTATTTAATATGGGAAAAATTGTGCAATAATCATATGTGAGCAAACGTATGTAAACAAACAATAACAAACCACCTTGCATGAGTATATGACATGAATGATAATGTATACGTTGGCAACGTCACGTTCCGCTCATAGGTAATGGGGAACGGACGGCCTATGATGATGTATGTGCGATCAAGGCTCAATCAAACGGAGCTGATCGTATGTTGGCAACGCCACGTTCCGCTCATAGGTAATGGGGAACGGTTCCGCTCATAGGTAATGGGGAACAGACGAGCCTATGATGATGTATGTACTGAAAATGATAAATTTAATCTAAACATTAACCACACAAACAATTGATACATATTGGATATACATTTGATCATGGATATGATGGATGCACAAGTGTTTAAATGTAATAAATAATAAGCGACACATGATACACCCCAAAATGTGATTAAAACGGGGAATTGGTAGAGATTCCATCACCTTGGGTGCGTTCTCTTGATGATGTTGGATGCGCACGAGTTTTGGGATTTGATCGACGAGGAAAAACTAACCTAAAATAATAACGAATTGGTTCGGTAAATAAGTGGATTTTAGTAACAATTTTAAATGAAATTTTTATATTTATTTTTGTGAGTTTAAGGTCGTTTTCTAACTTTAAAAATATTATTTTTAAGTATTTTAAATTGATTTTTAAATTAATTAAATAAATAAAAATATAAAAAATGTTGATTTTTTTTGTTGACCGTTGACCTGTTGACCGGTTGACCGGACCGTTGACCTGTCGGACTGTGGTGTAAGTGCACTGAGTGAGGTTCGAACTTGTGACCTCCCGTACGCGTGCACGCAGCTCTACCAACTGAGCTACGTGTCTAACCCGTAATATTCTATGTTTTAATTATATTTATATACTGATTAAATGTTAATATATTTGGTTTATATTAAAAGGGTCTAAAATGGTCGAACCGGTGTCAGGAAGCCGGATCGAACTCGGGTTCTTTGGTTTGTAAGCGCACAGCCCAACCAGTTGGGCTGTGTGTCTTATCTGTTTAATTTACGATTTATATTAATCTTATAAACAACTGGAACCTGTTCTGATTTAGTTCTAAAAAAATTGGTTTTAATTCGGAAAGTCGGTGCGTTTGTAAGGATTCAAACTCGTAACATGCGCTAAGTGTTTGCACACAATCCACCGCTGGACTGTGTGTCTAACCCGGTTTAATATCTTGTTTTAATTATTCTTATAAACATCGTCGACTTCGTTTTCTTCATTCAAAGACTCAGACGACCGATATTCGAGTGTTCTTGTTTAAATCGTTCGTCGAACATAATATTGATTGAAATGTAATGATTAAAATGAGTTAAGGAATCGAATGTACCGATCAGAATGTATTTCTCAGAATTCCGGCAATGGTCGTCGGCTCTGGTTTGTGAACTTCGTCTGATTGAATCAATTAACAGTTTTGATCGATTAGTTGTGAAATTGAGTTACTAAACAAGGATTATCAGAAGGTTTAGATGATTGTATCGATTCACAGTGTGATTTCGGAAATCTCCAGATATTTTCCGGCGAGTGCAGATTATCCGGCAACGTCGTCTGGGATTGATTCTGGTTGATGGATTGAAGTTAGTATAAGTCTAACAGTGGATTGAAAACGAAAGAGTCGAGAAATTTACCGAATTTATGTAAGTCTCGGTTTTCCGGCGAATGTCCGGCAGTTACAGAATATCTCCAGCGAGTGTAATTGCTTCGAGAATTTGTGCGATTTTGAGCGAAAAGATTACCAGTGGGTGTGTATTTATAGGGAAGAATCAAGATGAATTGGGTCTGAATTTAGTCTTGATTCGTGGTCAGCCTTTCTCCGGCGGTTATGACTAATGTCGATGTCGATGTTAATACATGCGTTAAGTCAAAGGAAACCGTCGATAATTGGCGAAATCGTCGGTATTTCCGGCGAGAGGGATTTGGGCGCGCTGTTGACTGAATTCGATTTCAAGTTTTATTATAAATGTTATTTGTTTTGATAGATGTCACAAAGGAGTCAAGTGGCGGAGTGGTTAAGTCTTTGTTGGTGGTGTCTTCCGGCTGACCCGGGTTCGAAACCCGGCAGCCCCTTTTCTTTTCTATTTCATTTATTTTTACTTTTTAATAATTATAGTTTTTAAATTCTAAATGTTTATTAATTATGTATTGTTTAAAATTAAAATTAACCATAAATACGCAACGAAATTTTATAGCTTGATATTCGATTAATAAACGAAGCGGGTTTGGAAACCCGTTTTTCGACGGATGTTACAATTTTACTGCCGTTCCAGCCCCCTGAGGGACTACACCCCTTTATCGGAAAACGACTCTCAAAATCGTAAAGCTCTGATACCAATTGTTGGAAGTCAGACCCTTGATCGAATAAACAAACACGCATATGAATAAATTTTTTCGACTCTTTTTATTATTAATCAATGAGAGCACACTAATACAATAAATCTACCATCTATTTATACTAAACATGTTCTAGTCCTAACCCGACTCAAACTCTATTAATATAAATAATAATCAACTAGATAACCCTATCTAATTAAATCTAACAATTATCTCTATAAAGACTCAATAAATAATTCAGCATAATTATCTATAACCCGTCTTTATCTATATATTTATCTCCTAATTCAAGATTAAGACTCATCTAAAGAGTTAAAGGACTATATTAGAGTGAAGGGAATGGGTGGAGGATAGGGATGGCAAAAAAAAAAACCCAAATTCAGTGGGTATACCCGAAACCCGATATATATGGGACGGTTATACTCGAAACCTGACGGGTAATGGGTTGGATATGAGATTAGTTTTTAAAAAGTTCACAGGTATGGGTCGGGTATGGGATTAGATTATACCCGACCCGATTACACGAAACCACATATCTGTATACCCGAACTATATACCCGATCATATAAATTTTTATATTTATATCATTATTTTCCCTTAACCCTTATCTTCTGTTAGTGACTTATTTTAGTAGTTTTACTTTGTGAAAAAAAAACTGTTAGAATATATATTTGATAATATCATTTATATTTTGTGTGTTATGAAGTATATATAAATAAAACTATCTAAAAATTTACAATGTTATGATTTTGTTATGATAAAATGTATATGTATGTAACGTATATTGTCATTTATAACTAGTCTGACTTTAAGATTTGTCTCTTTTTTCCCATAAACAACTTGTTGCATTATTACTTAATACATAAGATATTTAAATTGACTAGCTAGCAGAAGTCAAAGGAACTGTAACTAAACAAATAAAAGCACATGGCAAATTAATTCAAACAACCAATGTAAAGCTGCATGCCATCTCTTTTCCAATTTACTCTGTCTTTAGCAAATAATTCGTTCAACCTTAGACCATATCTCTTATCACCATTATCCCCAATCCCCATACCACGTACTCTATATAAATCAACTTAACACATGGTTGGATATTTATCCTCAAGCCAACTTAAAATATTTTCCTAGCTTCATACTGCTCAAATCTCCTCCTTTTATAACATCAATGGCATGTTACAAAGTTAGTTCTTCTTCATCATGATGTTGTTGCTTGTCACTTTAGTATCAACCGGCGGTGGTAAACTCTTTGCAGAGGCACGTAATCTTTTGGAGGTTCCTAAGCCGACACTTCCGAAGATTCCAAAGCCAACACTTCCCGTGATTCCCAAACCTACACTTCCAGAACTTCCAAAGCCCATTATCTCGGAGATTCCCAAGTCTACACTTCCCAAGGTTCCAAAGCCTGAGGTTCCAAAGCCTGAAGTTCCAGAGCTTCCAAAGCCTTCCATTCCTGAGATTCCCAAGCCTAAACATCCCGAGGTTCCAAAGCCCAAGGTCCCCGTTGTGCATAAGCCAGAAGTTCCCGAGCTTTCAAAGCCCACCATTCCCGAGTTTCCCAAGCCTACATTTCCTGAAATTCCAAAGCCAAAGCTTCCAACTCTTCCAAAACCCGAAGTACCAAAGGTTCCAGAAGTCCATGACCTGCCTAAACGCACCATTCCGAAGTTGCCCAAGGAATTTCCTATTCCTTCCATACCTCATTCATAGAGAACTGCTTTTGTGATCCCTTCTATAATTTTTACTTCACTAGAACTACTGCTAAGATTGTCATCATTTCCAGCTTTCACATTGTTTCCTTGTTAGTGATTTTTATATTAATTTCATGTTTCATTAGTATATGATATAGATGTATTGTTGAATCACTTTTGACTTCAAGTAGGTATTAATGTTGGTCGAAGTGGCTTATGTGTTGTGCTGATCGCCATAATTCAATCCATGGTCCGGTACGATTTAAATCATCATAAACAAATCAATATTAGATACATGTATGATGTTTATAAAAATCAAGAAATAAATAATAAATTGGCAAGTCAATGATGGTCACCGATCGACTTGGTGTCCTTGGCCATCTAATCCGATACTTTTCACTGAGTTGCATCAGATCATAGCATTTTATTCCACATACTATAACTTCAGTTTCTAGATTCAACATTTAGCGACAACATGTCCTCCTAAAGGTCTCTTTTATTTTAGTTTTAATTATTTTTTGTTATATCATTGTTTTCAAAACGACCATGTCATCACTACCAGGTCATCTGTCCATACGACCTTGTCTTGACGATAACATTGGTACTCATTATTCGTCGCGTCACGTGTGTAAAGAAATTGATCGTATCCAGAGATGTTTTGGTTCTGATAATAGTTTGGTTGAATCAATTGATAACTATATTGTGATTAATATGGAACTAGCAGAATTTGTCCGCGCGATGCCGCAGGAAGTCGGTCTGTATCAGGTTCGATTTGTTACATAGAGGATTCGGTCGGTAATGATTCGGTTTTTTCAGTAGTGATATAGCATCAACACTCAGTTTAAAGTCATGATATGTCCAAAAGAATGTACGGCATTTACATTAAAAACGAACACAGCATTCATCATGATACTACCTTGAATAAAACTTTCTTTTTCAAGCAAGTTTATACAGGAACGATGAGAAAATAATATTAAACACAACTATGAAGTGGTGGCGGCTTATTGTGGTGGGTCATGGTGGTGGCGGTAGTTGTTGATGGTGGTGAAAGTTGGGATTATTAAAATCCAACAACTATGTTTGTGCCACATAAGCAGCACAAGAGCAGCCACATCATCAAATAACTAGGTTTGTGCCACGTAAGCTGTCATGTCAACAAAAAACTAACTCAGTTAGAAAAGGATCGATGAGGGCCAAATTATTACAAGTTGGGATTGTTAGATGGAATTTTTGAAGTTGAGATTAATGTTGGCCAATTGGTGAAAGTTGGAATTATTAAAATCCAATATCCCTTTATTAAAACATAAATTTACTATTCATGACAAGTTTGAAAAATTAGAATAGTAACAAAATGTATTTGAAAATCTCAATCGGTATCTTTCAATAGAGGGTATACCCGATACCGTGGTATGTCCGATACCCAACGGGTAATTACCCGACGGATATTGGGCTGGGTATGGGACACGGTTTCACAACCAAGTATGAGTATGGGATTACCAATACCCGACCTGAATCCGACCCATTGCCATCCCTAGAGTGAAGGATGATGCAAGAAGGAATGAGTGGTGAAGAAAATTGGGTTACCGTGATGTGAATAATACCCCCTAGGCTCCTTCTTTCCTTTTTCTTAATCAACGATTTCAACAGGCCATTAAAAGAATTTCCTTGTAAGATTAAATGGGTTTACAAAATAATTAGTATGGTTTTGAGGAAACTTTGTAAAAATAGGTGGTTTGCTATCTTCATAAGTGAATTCACCACATAGATCATGTCGTATTGAAAAATAACTAACTAAAATCATATCAAGTCAACTGTTTATACGTAATATTAACATATCATACACGATATGGCCTTTACTAAATTAATATTGTGAAGGATGGTTGGAGCAAACCAACGTAGCATGTCACAAGCCCATAACTACAACATGAACAAATGATTAAAAACCTCTTACACATTACCGGGTGTTGCCTTGAACGAGTTTTTATACAAAAATACTAAAAACACACTACCCTAACTGAACTCACCACATCTTTTTAAATATTGTATGTGATTAAAAAAATACATGAATACCTAGTTGTATGTTGAATCGGAAAAGAGGGTATCACCAGGTAAATACACTAAATAGGATTATCGCTTGTTGTAGGAATTGTAAGTCAATTGGATCTTAATAGGTGTAAACCCCGACACATCTTGACACCTACTTACCACTTGCTTCGATTTCAGTGTGTGACTAATACCAAACTATTTCATTGTCAGCCTGCAAATCCCTCTTATAAGTGTTATAGATTCTATATTAGGCCATTTGTAATGTTTAATGTCTCTAATGGGTATTTTCCGCCACATCAATACTATAATGCCTTTTAAAAAATTGTGTAATGGTTAATAGTTCTTAATGCCCTCATTCCATCATTACTTTCATTTTTGTTTTTCTGATTGGGCATTATACTAGAAATTAGTGGTGCACAAATCGGGTTTTTTGAATACCCGGTTCCGGGTATGGAACCGGGTTTGGCATGACCGGGTTCTACAAAATCGGGTATTGACAATACCCGGGTCAGGTCCGGATCCGGGTTTTATATAAAAATGTATACCCTATGTACTGGGTTCGGTAGGGTTTTCTAATACCCGGGTATTATAATACCCTATTTCCGGGTTCGGTAGGGTGGGTATGGATCGGGTTTGGTTCGGGTATGCCTCGGGTATTCATCTTTTTGCATAAAACATAGAAATATAAAATGCAAAACCTTTTTATTTCATAAAACATAGAAATACATGACACCTAAATAATCATAGAACCGGGTCGAATAAGATGATAAACATAGATAGCTTCGAATAACTTGATCTTCTTCGTTTATTGTTTGTCTCGAGGATAACACTTGCGGTTAAACCAAACATCAAAGACCCCTTTTATATAGGTACATAGATACAAAGTAAACCAAAATACACTTTCTAACAACTATATAGCCGTTACCAATGTACAAAACTCGAAAAAAAACACAAAAAAATGAAAAAACCTGAACATGGTATTGGAAAACCCGGATTGGGTATTGAAAAAACCCGGTTCCGGGTTCGGATTTTATGACAGAAATGAAAACCCTGGTTTTATAATACCCGGTTCCGGGTTTTTTATTCCGGGTTCAGGTTTTTTGTGCACCACTACTAGAAATGTCCATTTATCTTCATGCTCCTATAAAGTCCATAAGGATAAGGATGATTTGAGGATATTATCAAGCTATTTCAGCCCCATAATGTCATTACTCATTGTCTTAGTTAACCAACGAACGAAGATATGTTACATGCCCTAATAATTTTTTACGACAAAATAGCACACTTTTAAATACCACTAAGCCATATTTATTGAAAACATTAAAGAAGTAACAAACTCAAAATTTGAGGAATTTAACTTTATGCAAACAACCTAGAAAGTTCCATGGTCCAATCACTCGATTAGTGAAACTGCACATGTAGACCCCAATTCACCACAACAACGTCCCAGCGGCCAATTCGAAAGCCAACTCAAAAAGCGAGTAACGTGGCCCTCTTAATTTCCAGTCTTTGTCTTCACCCCCTCCCCTATATAACTAACCCACCACCTCCACAACCACCATCAACAACCACAGTAACAAACAACCTTAAACTTAATCCCACAACCTTCTCTCAACCATCCGTTGCAATGGCTGCTACTTCAGTCTTCATAGCAACCCCTATTGCACGTCTCACCACCACCCCTTCATCCAAAGAAACGTCAACTTTGCTGTCGTCAAATGCATGTCACAAGATCAACAACCTTAACCGACGCTTCCAAAACTCCAGCCACACCAACTCCGCTGCCAATGAACACTCCGCCTTCGCCACCCCGACGCCGAAGGTGAGCACTAAGTTCTCCGACGTGTTGGCGTTCAGTGGGCCAGCACCGGAGAGGATCAACGGAAGGTTAGCGATGATAGGATTTGTGTCAGCAATGGCGGTAGAGTTGATATCACACCCCGATAAATCGATCACATCAGAGCCGGCGTGACTGGCCTGGTATCTTCATTGCACAGCGGAAGTGTTTAATGTTAAGACTTCTAAAAAATGAACTCCCGCTAAGTACTCGGATCCCCATGGGTTCTCCTATTCCAGCCGTGCCATAATTTAAAAATGTAACCTTAGAAAGAAACATACGAAAAATCAACATAAAGTTAATCGAGTTCATAGTTTGTTTTGAAAAAGATTTAAAACAAAACTTTTTGTTTACCGGTTTAAAAGTTGTTGAGAAAACATAAATAAAATCATTTTTCTCGGCATGTCAATTGAAAACCTTGTTTTTGTTATATTTGAATACCCGTCGATGTCCGCGTACGACAAAGATAACATGCCCGCATGAGCCTATAACCCATCCCAAGCTAGAAAGTGCATCGCCAAACCGTTTACTCAAGACGATAAACTAGCAGGCGGTTATAGTTACAATTTGTAGCGAGGACTTCACTGTACAGTTTTAAGCGACCCTACTGTAACAACTCGAAAATTCGATTGTTATCTTTCATTTTGTTTTCCCGTGTGTCTATCCTTTTTGTAATCTGAGATTCGGTTAATAATAAAGTTTATGTAAATTAATTTTGGTGTTGTACATTATTATCGCATCTAATCGTTTATTAAATCTCATCGCTAATCTCATCGCATCGCAAATCGCAGTTATTTATGTGGTTTTATGTTACTTATGTGTTATGTGTGCTGGTGATTTATGTTTACGCTCGCTATCGCATCGCTCTCGCACTTCGAATCGCTAAATCGCATTATTATATCAACTATAACACTTAACGCTAATATAACTATCTAATGCGAACCAAATAACCAAACGAACTCATAACGCGAAATAATCAAACGAACCTTGGCCACCAGGTCAAGTTCGGCCGAACTTGTAGACCACAAGTTCGCCCGAACTTACTTGATGACACAAGGATTCCCTTATTTCCTCAAGAACTTGTACAGAAATGTACAAGTTCGGCCGAACTTAGCCATCCATTCTTGAAATCCTAGGAAGTTCGCCCGAACTTGCATGAATCTCATGCAAGTTCGACCGAACTTGGTCTCACCAGCCTCACTTTTTGCCTTCTCCTATAAATACCAAGCTCATCCCTCTCATTTGAACTTGCTGTAAGTTCGCCCAGAGCTCTCAAAACCCGAAACCTTCATGTTCTAAGTAAGAATCAACCCGATTTCACTGCAACAACGTTTATCAACGATCTACAAAGGTTTACAACGATTTTGGCACAAGGCATAGCCTTCGTTTTCATCAAAACTCATTTCTTTTATGAAAACCTTCATCTTTTTCTTCAAAAACTTCTATTTTAAGCTTAGATCTACACAATACGAGTTCGTTTGGCGATAGTAGAGGTTCCCAAACATGAGATCTGCAAGATCTCGGCTTGTAAGTGATAGATCTGAGAAAAACCTGTGAAAACCATTGATTTCTACACAAGATACGGACTTTTGATGGTGTTTTGTTCATTTTCTGATATGAAACGAAGCATCTATCATTCAAGATCCCAGATCTGGAAGCACAAGGACGTTTATGTCGGTTTACACAAGCCGGAATAATCCGAACGAACCCCGAGTTCGCCCGGATTAGCCCACGCTCTTGTAAAACGGCTTAAACAACTCTAAAAGACCTCTCCGACCTAAGTTTGCTCAGTAGCACAGGGTTGGAGTCAAAAACGGATTTACCAAACCCGCTCCGTTTATCAACCGAACAGTCAGTCAAAAAAATTTCGTTGCGAATTAAATGCCCAAAATATTTTTAAACGATACGTAATCGATTATTATACGGGAAAATATATTTAGTTTTTGAAAAACTGTTGAAAATCGCAAAATAAAAATAAAAGTACTCTGCCGGGTTTCGAACCCGGGTCTGTACCGGCTCATCAAACAGACTTAGCACACACACACAAACCACTGCGCCACTTGTATTGTTTGGTGAATATTAGAATCATTTAATTCATAAAGTAACGTTACAAATTCAAAACCGGCGCCCAATAGTTCAGTCGTCGGAATCCCGGTAAACTCGCGAGCTTTTAACGACAATTTACGTTATAACGTAAACCATTAACAAGACATCGGTTATAACCGACGTCTGAGTCCGCGACCAAAAATTATAACCGCCGGAGAAATTTAAATCAATGAATCCAGCTGGAAATCGGGCCAAATACATCAACGATTTACCCTATAAATTCACCCACAACCCACTGCAAACTTTTTCGCTTAAAACCACACCTTTTCTCGGCGTAATTCCACTCGCCGGAATTAAACTGTTCGTCGCCGGAAAACCGGTTTCCCCATTGCCGAGCCTTACTGAACCTCCTAAGTTTATACCGAAGTCACCCTTACCTTTTCCAAGCTTTCCGGAGACTCGCTGCTGCAAGACACCTGACGCCGGAGCTTATTGCTGTCGCCGGAGTTCTGCCGGAAAACAGAGGGTCCAGTCGGTATACCTCTTCGCCTAATATCTTTATCTTTTCACTCATATATCATCTATAATTAACCTAAAACACTAAAGAAAACGATTAAGACTTTGAACCAGTCGATTTCCGAATTCTGGTTATATCTTGATGAGGAAGACGATGTTTCGGTAGTGTATATGTATAATTAAAATCAGGATATTAGTCGGGTTAGACACGCAGTCCAGCGGTGGACTGTGTGCACAATAAACACTAACGTCTCGAGTTCGAATCCGGTTTCACACACGCTGCCTTAATAAAAATCATTTTTTTGTTAAACTGAACCGGAGTCGCCACTGGTATATGTTAAGTATATTAATAACCGGAATAATAACCAAGTCAGACACACAGTCCAGCGGTGGACTGTGTGTTTGTTTATATCACAGGTCACGAGTTCGAGTCCGGTCTTCTGCACCGACTCGGACAATTATCTATTCTTTTTAAATAAGGCAGAAAAGGAAATAACTAATTTGTATTTAAGTATAATAAAAATCGAGTTATATAACATGTTAAACACACAGTCCAGCGGTGGACTGTGTGTTAGTTTAAGCCACAGGTCCCGGGTTCGAGACCTGTGGAGTGCACGTCCGAATTGATTTAAACTGTTTTTAAAATAAAATGATTTTCGGTTTAAACTAATTAATATATATATATAATTAAAATCAGATATATAACGGGTTAGACACGTAGCTCAGTTGGTAGAGCTGCGTGCACGCGTACGGGAGGTCTCGGGTTCGAGCCTCACTCAGCGCACTTGTGTTCCGATTCGAACCGGTCAACGGTCAGGTCAACGGTCAACGGTCAGGTCAACGGTCAGAAAAAAATCAAATTTTTTTTATTATTTTATTTAATTATTTTAATTAAAAATCAATTAAAAATACTTAAAAATAACATTTTTAAGGTTAGAAAATAGCCTCAAACTCACAAAAATACACCCAACAATCCTACTAAAATAGATTAATAAAATCGTTTACTTACCAAACCATAATGCGATTTATCTAGGTTAAACTCACTCGTGATTAAAACCACTTTCGCGTGCATTCAACATCATCAACCGAACGCACCCACTGTGAGTGAATCTTACAACTCCCCTTTTAAATTACACGTTTTGGGGTGTGTCATGTGTTATGAAAATAATTAACTTATTTATTTAAACTTGTGCCATACCACATCATGACCTAAACTTAGATTGTTTAGATTGTTGTGATTACTTATTTCCTTTTGTTAAATTATATGAAACTCATTCATTAAGCCCATCAGTTCCTCGTGGAAGACGAGTTGAACAACGCGTGCCACAAATCAAACTCATTATTGTTTATGTGTATATCATTGAGTTTATATTGTTTGTAGTTGTGTCATTCATATCATCATGGTTATGCAATTCATTCATTAGGCCCATCAGTTCCTCGTGAGAGACGAGTTGAGCATCGCGTGCCTCTAAATGTTCCATTATTGTTCATGTGTGTTTCACTTAATATCTTATGATTGTTGATTAAGTTTACATCTATTTTTACTCATGTTTGGTTGTGCACATATTTCATAATCAATTTAAATAAATTTGTTCAAATGTTTTCCATAGGATTCACTCGCCAACATTATGTTGATCCAAAAACCCTTTTACACATGATACAGGTGAACAGGTTGAAGCAAGGAAAACATAGGATATGCCTTAGAAGAGAACAAAGAAGTTTAGATTGTTAGTTAGAACATGTTGTAACATTTATTGTAAATTTCATTTAATTTGTATTAATGAATATGAAACGCATAATAAATGTCATGAGCTTTGATGATAACCCAATCATGCCCCGATCACCTTTTCCGCTGCGGGTCGGGGTGTGACAGGATGAACACTCGATTATCCTCAGCAAACGACGCGAAAACGCAAGATTTTGGACCCGAAAACATCAAGTTTGCTCGAGAATCACCAGCTTATCAGGCCAAGTTCGACCGAACTTGTACCCATTTGGGTCAAGTTCGACCGAACTTGAGTGTTTCTTCATCAAGTTTCTTGCAAGTTTGACCGAACTTGCCAAATCAGTAAGGTTTTCCTACAAGTTCGCCCGAACTTGACAAGTTTCTTAGGAAACTCATCAAGTTCGACCGAACTTGACTCTAAACCCACCAAAACCTAGCAAGTTCGCTCGAACTTGTCTACTGCCCAACCAAGACTTAACCGTTTCAGCTTTTCGGAGACTGATGCACTTTCGTTCGCGTATGCAGGCTGATCCGGCGCTCTTCTCGACTCTCCTTAGATCCCAAACTCTTACCTAAACGCACCCACAGTGAGTATACTTGACCCATTTTCGCTTTAACACACTTTTTGGGTGTTACATACGTTCCTATATCAAAATCACTTCACAAATTAAATTGTTTATCACACGCGAATAATCTGATTGTGTATGCTCAATACGGGATACTAGAAACATATTACTAGGACTTGTTTTCGTTAACTTGCCTCCTTAGCTAGTATAGTACTATAGTGTGGCTTACACCCGACGGGGTCTAGTTAGGATGGACACGCAAGCCTTCTCACGGTAGTTAGCATGAGAAATGAGCCTATGTTATGTTAAGTGTTTTGGTGTATGATATGTAATTAGATTGTTTCGCAAACGCTTTCTCGACTATGCTAGTATTATTCAAACTCGTATGTTCACCTTTACTTAATTGTATTGACTTGTATTTTAACGTATGTAACAGGATGAGGATTTTGTAGCTTGGATGTGGCTTGCGTAGTTTAGTTTTGTTTTTATTTGGTTTAGTTCCAAGTGTAATAAATCTAGGAGAGATCGGATCAGATTTACTGTTTAAGGGATTTATGTCAATGTAATGATTGTTTAAGGATATTATGAGTTTAATAGTATGGGATGTTAAATGTTGATTTAGTATCTTTAAATAATTGTTATGGAATCTCTTGAAACAATCCGGTTCGCCTAGTGCCACTACCCTGATGATTCCGTCATCGGTTGGGGTGTGACACCTACGGCCCTTAGTGTTGAGTAGTGGACAATCCTGTCCTTGTGTCTTCGTGCCTCGCACGAGTATAGGTGGGTCTAACCCACTCGAGTCTTTGTCATTGGGCCTAGCCCACGAGTCTTTGCCATTGGGCCTAGCCCACTTGAGTCTGTAAGCAGGACCAACCAGTCCCCTTATTTGTATGTAGGACAATCCAGTCCCGTTGTAGCTAAGGCATTTCCGTCACTAGCCATGAAACTCATGCACGTTCTGAAAATACGCGTGTCTTTTGTAAAAAACCGGTATGTTGAGCTTAAACCTTTCGTAAACCATTTGAGTTTATTGAAATCCATTTGCAACATGGTTTAGAAATATGAATCTTTTTGTTCATCGAAAATTTTGTGTACTTTGTCAAAACTTGCATGTCTTTCCACCCCCGAAAACATTTAAGAAAATGTAAAACCTTGAAAAGTGGGGGTTATGAACTCACCTCGGTATCCTTGTGCAAAGCTAGCTTTATACGATTCCATAATGTTGTTCCAAGAATGTAACTCGCTAGCATGCAAACTATAGCATTCCTATCATCGAATAACTTATAAGTTTCTAATAAAACGGGCATAGCTAAATTACGTGTCCGAGCTCTACCGAATCGTTAACAAAACGACTCTAAGGGAGTGTTGTTATCTTGGCTTGAAATAACCATTCTACGGTCATTTAATCCCATTTGTAATCGGAATGAATACTAAGTCTCGGAAACGACTTAGTGTTCGTGTGATTTAAAATATATATATTTATATCTAAATATAAATATGTTTACGAAGTCGTGTTAGTCGTCGTGAATAGAAATACGTAGATGGAAAATGATACGACTCGTTGTAACTTTCGTATGATGTAGATGTATTTATGTATTTATATATACATCTATGTATGCAACCGTAATCGTATGCGGATATATACGTCGTGTCTCGTGGATAGTCATTGTAAATAATTATATAGTTGTAGCTCCTTAATATCGGCTCCATTTATTTGTAATTGAAACGAATCGGACAATAATGTGTTAAGATTGTACGATGACGCGTCGAATTACGTTTTGGCGCTTGAAATAAATATAAATATAATTATATTTATTTAAAAAAATATTCGAATTATCGGTAATTGAAATAAATATAAATAATTATATTTATTTTATATGTTTTTCGAATACTAGAAGTTTGGAATATAACTTCCGAGTTCTGACATTTGAAATAAATATAAACAATTATATATATTTTATAAAAGTATTCACGTTTCGTTAACTAGTAAACCGTAATCGTTGAAGGTTTACAACCCCGTTCCGTGAGTTATAAGTGTCGTCAAAAATAAATAAATGCTTATATTTGTTTTAGAAAATTACTTGAACTTCGATATGTTTCGGTAGGTTTTGAAATAATAACATACTATGTTTATATTTTTTCGAAAATCGGGCAGCGTTTCCTCTGTTTTGGGACGATCCCGACAATCAAAGTGTCGATATATTTGTCAAAACGCAACAATAATTTATGTAACTCTCGCAAGGTTGTCGAATACTAAATCAATATATATAATTTTGTATACAAACTACGTCACGATACCACGGTTCGAGCTCGGTTCACGTTAACTAATACTATATAACATCAAAATAAGAAAATTCGGATCGTTTAAATTTTAAGGAGCCTTGCGTTGACCAGCAGTTGACCAGCGTTGACCGAGTCGACTGGGTTTGACCCGTGTTGACTGAGTTGACCGAGTTGACTCGTACCGAACCGAAACTGAACCGAGAGTGATGTTGACCCGAGCCGAATCCTCACTTTCAGCTAGCAGAGAGAAGGTAGTTAAAAAAAACAAGATCTTGAGCTTGAATTCTTATGGCTATGAACCGCTTGAAAAATCTTGGAAGTTGATTTTAGAATTTTGTGTTTGAGAATGATAAGTGTGTGGGTGGATATGGTCTAGGATGATGATATTTACAAATTATAGATGAGCTTCAGATGTATTGAGATATACATACATGGTTAAAAACAAAGTAAAAGATTAAAATTAAAAAGGAAAAAGAGAATAGGGGGGTAGTAGGGTGACGTGTGGGTAGGAGGTGGTGTCCATAATAATGGTGGTATGGTGTGATGATGATACATATCTCTCTGTCTATTAATGCCTTACTTTAATAGATTCATTATGTGAAAATTTGATTTTTTTTTTTTTTAATATGAATTTGATACAACAACCATACCTAAATCCCCCAAGCTACTGGAAGGGTTTGAGGAGGGTGAGATGTAGGTAAATCTTACCTCTATCCTTAAGGATAAAGAGACTGCTTCCAAAGAGATCCTCAGCTACGATTAATTTGATAGTATAACTTATATTTTGTATGTTGTGAAATATATATATATATTTTCTTATATAAATCTATACATATAATAAAAGAAACCAATTGATGGACACGTGTTAATATGAGAGGCATCTAATTTTTAGTTTACTCGTCATATATTTTTGTTTATTTTTATCTTAAAAATTTACAGGTTTTAAAATAATTTATCAAGTTATCCCATATTTTAAGTCAACGTTTATCTATAACTATATCTATATATTTATATTTATTTTCTAATATAATCTTTATCTTTATCTTTATCTTTGTTTTATTATTTTATTTATCTCTTATTTATTTAATATCTCTTTTCTTAGCTACTTTTTTTATTTTTTACACTTATTAATAGTAACTATTTAATATTAACACACACGTTTTTAACCTATTAATAAATTAAAAAAAACAAGTAAAATGTTATAATTTTTGTAATATACAAGTTTATAACCTAATAATAACCAAACAATAGATAAATAAATAAAAACAAAGTAAAATGTATATGTAAATAGTACATCAAAGTTCTCTTTTTTTTCAAAAACGTATCTTGACAACTGTGTGTATTAACTGATAACATTATATTTAATCAAGCCGTGTAAGAAACGTGTTTATTCAACTCATGTTATACACGGGTTTATAAAGATGTAACTTTTTATTACTTAGTGTATAAAAACATATTTAATTAACTCATGTAATATACAGGGTTCTAATCTAGTATTATAATAAATATGTGATAAAACTTATGTTATTTATCATATTATAACTTGTAATAGTTATGTAAATAAAATTATATAATAATTATCTATATCTATATTACTATATAATACATATTAGAGGGATAATATTAAAATTCGACATCAATTTAGTAAACTTTATTTAATAAACGTTTCATAACGAAAATGTCATTTAATTAGTTCTATTTAATAAAAACTCAAATGTAATATTTAAAAATGATAAGAGAATCCACATTTTTGTGTGTGTAATGTCCGCATGTCTAAATTTTGTTGCGTCTAATTTTGTTCTCTATACATACTTGGTAAATTCGAGGACGATTCTTTCGAGAGTAGAATAGTAATATACAAAAGTTCAAAAACACCAAAATATCTAAAGTAATAAATATCGATTAATTATGTTGGTTTTCAAACGCGTATAATACAATAAACATTTTCATCAATGTCCATCAATTAACAAGTTTGTATCTCTAATAAATAAATAATAGAAAGTAAATAATAATAATAATTGTATCTATAACAACATTTTAATGAATTAGACTTAATTATAAGTTTAGGGTATGATTTAATTTTAAACATAGCAGAGGGGTTAGTGTGTAACTGGCCTTAAACCTAAGTATTGGAAATTTCAGTTAAAACAAATTGTCTCCTTTGTTTCTAAATTCCAAAACTGACGAGGTTTAATCTGACATCATTGTTTCTCGGTCTGACACCTAAATTATCATCATAGAATACTTATGAGTATAAAGGTTATACACTAATACGGAAACCCAGTTTAAATACCTTTCGGTTCTGGTTGTACCACTAGAGAATATTTGTGTTTGCTTTGTATTATAACTCTTACCACTAGAGGAGAATTTTTGTATTTGCGTGTACATTAACAATGTAGTTTAGTGTTAGATATTTTAGTGTAATTCAGGATTAACTTGGTGATTGAAGAGAATTATAATATACATCGGACAAGTTAGGAGGTGCGGAAGTGCACGCTTGTTCGAGTTGTTATAATTCCAAGTATTCGGGCGGAGCCCGAAGGGAAGTTCCAAGGGGGCAACACCCCTGGGAGCAGGGTCCAAGGGGCGCCAGCCTCTGGCTAGGGTCAGCTTGGAAAAAATTTATTTTAATTAAATTGCTTTATGAAAAATGCCTTAGAAAATAAAATTTTATTAAATTTCATACTAATTTTTATAACAAAAATGAAGGCAGTTATAAGGCAATTTATTAAAATTTGAAATAAAACTGCCAAAGACAGTTATCTGCAAACCATCCCTAAAATTCAAAATCAATTTTTTTGGTCACATTCCTGATTCATACGAATTCGCTAACACACATACAATTTGTTCGATTTCTCAATCAAAGTTGTATCCGATTGAATTATTCGGTAAAACCACTGAAATAATTTGATCTGAGAGTGATTACACGCCTCTCTGATCGTCCGGTTTACTGAAATTCCCCAACATTTAGGAGGAAAGAACCCAAGTTAAAGAAAGCTAAAGAGGGGACGTGCTTTATTGTAACGTTGTTAATAATCATCTCATTATTCGTAATCTTTTGAAGGTGAAGGAACAAGTCCACAACGTTCAATTTCGTCGGTATTTATAGCAAACACAGTTGGTATTTGGTAACATTATCAAATGGACATTGATTATACATGCTTTCGAGGCAACCTTTCAACATGTTTCACTTTTGGGTTGATACCCTTCAAACCCGTCAAACGGAAGGTTGAGAGTTGAGACTTTTAACGAACCATCATAACTACTGGATTTCTGATTTTCAGTAACCAAATCTGAACAGTCACGGCTGTTTGTCGAAACCGATTTGGCATTCAAGATGAACTTCTAAAGACTCCATGTTGATGTTTGAAACCCTCATAGGATTTCTTGATGTCTTGTCAAGAGATCTCTAGATGCTATCAACGCTAATAATAGCCACATCTCCCAATCCAATTGTTAAATATTCGGCTAGTTTGTATGAAAAGTGAACTACAAATAAATACCAAAACATATATCCAGCCTTAATGGCCTGCAGGGATGTCACAGTTAACCGCCGTACCTAAATTTGAGCGGCTCTGGTGGTTCTTCTTCCATTATGCCAGAGCCTGTTGTGGCCAAGTATTTTCTTAGTGTTGTTTTACGGTCTGCAAGATATGTATGATCCAAGAAGTTATCATATGCCTCATTCCCAAGATTCTTTGCTGCCAATACGCTGCACAAAAATTTGTTTCATATTAAATTTTCTCAAAAATGCGTAATGCAAATGACATTTTTGCCCCAGATTACTTTGTATTTCCATGGTAACTTTATCATAGAAGGTCAAAAAGTTAACCATTCGACTTCGGACCTTCGGTCATATGCATATTTTTTATTGAATAGATGGGTTATGAAAATAGGAAACCGTTTAAAGAACGCCAAGACAATAAGGTGCTCACACGATAGAAATGTTAGTTTGAAACTAAATATGGTGTAGTGACACTAAACACTTACCAATGCCGACAATAAACACGACATGGCAAGACATCGTCTCTCCAGATCTTGTCAATACCAAATCGTCCATATCGCTCATGGTATATCTCCTGGCTTCCTGCCAAAATTTGGCACACCAGTTAGGTTTTGAAATAGAATAACAGATAAAAATAGTCAAAACATCCACATTCAATATATTGGAATAATTATTTGTATCTGGTATTTTTATTCACCTAAATACCTAATAATTCATAACAGTACAAGTGCCATTTAGTGTGTATGCGACTTAATTAGTTATATTTTAGGAAGTAGGAACAAAAATATTTGTGTTACTCGATTCCTTCATAGGGACCTCAATCACAGAGACAGATATATGTATGTATACACTATATATACATACTTCAAGTTAAAACAATGTCATTATTCTATGGCCACTCAAACAGAATTTTGGTGCCATATTTTTATTCAACAATACATTTTTGCTTCACATAATTAGCACCAAATGTTCACTACTTTACCCACAATCAAACAGATGAAACAAGAACCTGAATTGTGAAAATCAATCATCTTTTGTTACTTAAAAATGTTATCATATATAACAATATATAGTTTGGTTCAGAGGTGGAGTACTCACCTTTGCATCTATTCTGGAAATATTCCTCATCACTATAGCGGGTACAGAGCACCTGAATCAATAATTAAAAGCACGATCAGTCTTATAAGCAGGTTGAAGATATGTACACTCATTAAAAAAAGAGTTAATTAGTGTTTTCGTCCCTGTGGTTTGTCAAAAATCACTATTTCAGTCCATTAGTTTAAAAATTGCGATTTCAGTCCCTGTGGTTTCACTTTCGTAACCATTTCAGTCCACCTCACAACCATTTCAGTCCCTGTACTTACAGAATAAATGGATTGAAGTGGTTACGAAAGTGAAACCACAGGGACTGAAATGGTTACTAAAGTGAAATCACAGGACTGATATCGCAATTTTTAAACTAATTGACTGAAATAGTGATTTTTGACAAACCACGGGACGAAAACAGTAATTAACTCTTAAAAAAAATATCATCTAGTAGATATATTGGGTCAGGTGTCACTCACAGCAGGGGTAACATACTGGATGCCTTCTAAGGTTTCAGGTTGGACCTTTAATACCAACAAATAAATTCATCATTAGAACAAAGCATGAAGTTGGAGAACAAGTTATGGACTCTTATGCAAAAAAGTACTTGCAACTTACAGCCAAAAAACGGAATTCGTGTTCCCTCTCAATGTAGGATGGGATCTGATCACCATAACAATGTGTTCTATTACTTCAGTTGTCTCTTATTTGATAAATTTGTGTATCAAAAGGATAACGTCTAACAAATTCTAATAAGTGTATAACATACCTCTGACTTGTTAATCTCAAAAACAGTAACTATCAGCGATTCACCTTCACACGGCTCCACACTCAAGCTTGAAATTTCCTGAACACTTACAAAATGATTATTATATCATCATAGGATACGAAGAACTCCGTCTTCTTTACCGTTACAATTAAGTCAGTACGCATAATCATGCACTCGATACCTTAGTCTCAAGCTTGGCGATCCCACGCTCGAAGAAAATCGGAGCAACATGAGCAAAAACACGCCTAAATCCATTCAACTTCGCAACTCTAAAGTTAACCAGATCAGGAAACGTACTCCTAGCACTCCGCTCTAATCACTCAAAAACAATAATCACACAATTAACAAAACTAAACAAACTGATTATCAATCTCAAACTATTAACCAAATACAATAATGTTAAATAACCTAAACTTCAATTCAAATATCAATATACAGTGCCTAGGGTTAGATCAAACTCAGTAACCGTCCGTATCAACTTCACATGTAAAAACCTAGGTCTAAAACACTACAATTGTAAATTAATTGAAGCTCAATTTAGATTTTCTTCTTTATTAATTAACAGAAACCGATAAACAGTAAAAAATAAGTATAAAACAATTGAGTATGATGATATTATTAATCGATAACAGTGTGAAGAGTACCGGATAGTAGGGAACCGAAGCCGCAGATAGATAGAGTGCCATCGGGAGAAACAATTTGCTCGAAATCGGACTCCGTTGTGAGTTCTGTGTGGTGACGGAGGATGTCGGTTGACGATGACATGGTTGAGTGGCCGGAAAAGAGGCTCCGGCGGTTGTGTTGTGTGAGTGGAAGGTGAAAGTGTGAGCGAGTATATGGAATCGGTAGTGTGTGAGGTTGAAGATGGAAGACGCGATCGGAGCTTGTGTTACGCCATTGAAGGTGTGTTAATGGTGGAAATGATGGCTTGATTAAGATGGCATTCATGGAGTTTTGAGAGGTTATGGTTTATGAACAGTGAAGCTGATTCTGATTGATTTAGCTTTTCAGTGAGAATAATGGATTTTAATAATCCAAACTTTCATTTGTCAACTTAAAAATGGTCTCAATTTGTCATATATTGTAAATAAATGGACTTTTACTAAAAATCTTTAATTTCTTTTTGTCTCTTTATCTTTTCGGTTTAGTAAATGTCCATTGGTTTACATTATACGAAAAAGTTGCCGAAAAGAATAAGGAGATAAAAAGAAATTAAGGTTTTTTTAGTAAAATTATATTGGTTTACAATATACGAAAAGTTGGGACCACTACCGGTTATTTTTTAAGTTGGAACCATTTTCGGCCAATGACTAAAAGTTTGGATTATTAAAATCCATTATTCCTTTTAGTGAAGACAGCCATCAAAACTAAAAATAACCAAATAGTTAAAAATAAAATGTCGAAACAATGCAACAAAAGAAAATTGAACGGCGGGCTTTTTTGTATTAGGCTACTGCACTCCTATATTAGAGAGTCTCATGGTCCTACTCCGGCCAGATTATGTTGTTTTAACTGAGTCTACGTTGGCTTCAGAGTTTGGCTTGGCGTTCCCCAGAGAAACCATACCGCCGCTGCCACTTGACAGTCGTTGTGCCACCACAAGAGCAAAACTTTCTGGCGTAACATACGGTGGGACGAAAACCTGGGTGGGCTCAGGATAAAGCCTGACACCTCTTGCAAGAAGGCTAGGTTCTATCTATCATCACCTTATCCACCAAAGTGACACAAGTGTAGATTGAACTTGAGTCTCCATTTGAGAACCCAAGTCTCCCTACCACTTGGCCACAAATGGTGGATTTGCAACAAATGTTTCTTTGGCTATAGGTGTGGTCATGACTACCATGACCCTCCACGTCAGCGTCATGTCACCCACATCTAGTCCATCATCCAAAATTACTACCCTAAGGGTGTGTTCATGACCCAAATCACTATCTTCGTATTTATTTTTGTCTAAAGGAAAAGGAAATCTTGGAAAATGGAAAAGAGGACTGTGATTGTCGTGGTTTAATCCAGACGAACCATGGTTGATTAGGCAAAGGGATGGTTTAGCCTTCTATTCATGGTCCTACGTGGCGAATCTTGTCCCCGCCCATGCCCCTACAATAATTGCTTAACGTGCGAAGCGTACGCTAGTGGTGTTCCAAAATTTTGAAAACCGAATAAACCAAATAAACCATAAACCGAACCGATGAACACCCCTAGCGTACGCGAGTAAATTACGCATGTTACAGTTTACAAACCCTAATTACGCATGATCACAAAAATCATGGCAAACACAAAATCACGCATGTGGTCGGAAACCCTAATTACGCTTCTTGTAGCATAATCATGCACGTTAAATGTTATACTACTGCCTGCGTAGGGCCTTTGTATTCTAAACTTTTTCTAAATATATTTTATTGGTTTTCTACTCATATTAATATCACTTCTAACCGTAAGTATATTAAACTTTATAAGATTTCGATATAAACGTTTATCACTTCTAACCGTAAGTATATTAAACTTTATTAGAAGTGTATTAAACTTTATTAGATTTCGATATAAACGTATAAACGTGTCAAGCTAAATTATGTGTAAATATATATCTATTTATATGATACTTTGACATGATTCTAGCCTTCCCGAAAGGTTATGCCTTAGAATAGGGTATAGTTCCATTTTACTCACCTCATGGAAGCGTCACGTAAGAGCCAGATCATCTCTATACGGTTTACACATATGAGAGGTTGTCCTTCATTTTCCACACTCGTTAAAAAAAATAATAAAATAATAAAGAAGAGTGGCTCACGAAATCGCTTCCTTCCCCGCCTCACCCAAATGCTTCCACAGCCAAACTTCACGGCCACATTCGACAAGCATCTAGCTTGGTTTCACTGCGTTAAAAGGCACTCCTACACCAAACAATCTTATAAACTTAATGATAACTTTTTTGCCAAAATAGTGATATGATTTACTTGGCTACCATTCGTCGAATGAGATATGAATGCTCAAATTTGTATGTTTGAAATATCCAAAACTATGAAAATGAGAAGAAACTTGTCCCACACAAGGACTTTGAAACCTTTGCATGGTATATAACTGTAAGGCTTTTAAGGATATTGTTTTCCTTAGCCATAAGGAATAAGTAGGGATTATCACTCTCTATATGTCTCTCTTACTCACTCTTGTGTTGTGGGCAAAGTGATGATAGGTTGATAGAAGTACTTATAGAGGTGAAAGACTGCGAGGCGGTGTTTCGTCCGAGCTTTGAGGAGCTCCGCAAGTAGAGCACCAACACCAATATTCTTCTTTCAACCACAACAATTTTCTATCCACATCTTTTTTCTAAATGTGGATATTACAACTTAAAACTCTTGCTTTAACTGTCAAACAAGTAACTTCTCATCATATCCTCGTCATGCTGCTACACAAAGACAAATGGGATACTTCTTTCTCTGAGCTTCCTTTCCTATATGTCATTACAATGTCTCTAAGGTACACTTCTACAACTTTTCAGGTTCTCTTTCTACATTAGTTAACGAATCAACCAACTGACCAAACCGCGAGTACCATTTAACCTCGCACCTTTGAGCACCAAAGCATTTCCGAGGTTTACACAGTTAACACCGAACTTGGAGGTAAAAGAATCAAAGCATTCATAAGAAAGGAACACTTATGACAAATAGTAAGTTTTCATTGGATTCCAAATTCAGATGTCAACAGATTGGTCTCAAAGCAAAGTTTAGATACACACAGTTACATGATACATACTAATGAAACTAGTTAGTGAAATCCATTTTTTTCAAAACAAAAGAATGATCAATTGCCATTCATCATACAGTTACAATATGAAGATATTATATACCACCAACTACTATATCAATCCTATTTCTCTAGCTCCACCAATAATTTCTCCATCATCTTCTTATACATTGGCATGTAATGATCGTTGATCATCGTTCTTGACAACCGTAACTTACCATAAAGATCCCGAGGCGTCTCATAAATACCCACATGTTCACGCTCATGATCATGATCTTCTGCATGTTCTTCAATGGTGCCTTCATGATCATTGTCTAGATCAGCTGGATTATTTGAAATGGTGGAAACAATATGCATTATTCTTCCGGGAGGATACAAATGTTGATTTTCCGACATATCCGATGAAGAAATTGGCTGTTCATGATCAACTGAATCGGCTATAACTTTTTCCTCTTCTATGATTTCTTCGGCTGCAGCCTCTTCTTCCTTTTGGGCTTGAATATGGGCCTCGTTTTCTTGCCTTTTAAGTTCTTTCTCAAGTTCATATAATAATTCGCCTTCGGTTATGTGTTCAGATTTGGATGTAACATGGTCCACGGGAATAAGAAGCTCCTCTTCATCTGTGTCGTCATGACCCGACCCTGAACCATCACTGGAAGAACCGTGATCCATGCTTGGCTCGTGGGCTGGATGGTTGGTGTCGGCTGTGAGAGAATCTGGGTTCTTTTCGAGTATGAGTGAAGTTTCGGAAAAGTTGTCAGTTGGTGTGGTGCCGACAGCTCGACGACGTGCACCCATGCATGACCACGCAGATAGAGTTGACCGGGTTCTAACTACTGCCTGGGCCATGTTTTGAGCGCGTTTCATCACAACCTAGAATTAAAAAGAGGAACTTTTATAGGCCTTCCTTGGGTTAAATTCTTAAAACAATAAACTTATGAACACTTCAATACTGAGATGTGTACTATCTCTAACGGGTTTGCAATAAATGTAAAAATTAAAGGTGCTAAATGAGTCGTGTTTGTGGGTTGGCAGGTTCAACCCAAACCCGAAAATCGTGTAATACATATGAACCCGAACACGACCAGAATATTCTTGGGCTGACCCGAACACGACCCGTTCAACCCGATTTTTTTATTTCTTCACAAATTGATATATTAAATTTCACTACAAAAAACAAAAAATGTATATAGTTCAGTTACATTTTAAATATAAAATCTGATGTCAATTTGTTTTTTTAAGTTATAATTATGGCATAAAATACACACCCAATTTAATTTATGACATAAAACATATTGTAAAAAAAATAAAATATAATATAGAGTAAACTTCTATTTTGCTCCCTGTGGTTTAGTCGTTTTAATGGTTTTGCTCCAATCCTTTAAAAATGGCTATTTTACTCCCTGACATATGAAGCCTATCTCTATTTCACTCCCCGCCCTTAACGCCATCCAAAATGTTTGTTAAAAATAAGGGTAATTTGGTAATTTAAATATAATAAGAAGGGTATTTTAGTAACTTTACAAATAAAAATTTAATTATTTATAATTATAATCATTAAATTCATTTTAAACTCTCTTTTTCTCTCTCTCATCACTTTCTCCTCTGTAATACATTCTGCCTCCACCCCACCAGCAACCATCACCACCACCAACAACCATTAGCCACCACCAGCTAAACCTAGCCGCCGACGTTAAACCCTAGATCAGCCCAATCTGCCGTCAATCCTTAAACCGTCTCTCTCTTCTCACCGCCAATTACCACCGCCCCAATATCACAAACCCTTGATCAGCCCACAACCCTCTCTAATTGCAGATCTGAACAAAAACCCCTCACCAAAAAACTAACCCCACCCTACTCCACTTAAGTTTCTGTTAAACCATCATAACCATCGCCGCCGGACCTAATCTTGGTTTCAAAAGTTGTTCACAAATCTTGCTGGTGGTTTCAAATCTTGGATGTAGATCTACTCAAGGGTTTTAAATCTTGCCAATATATTTAAATAATGAGAGTTAACTTCAGCAGGTGGTGGTGGTAGGTACGGGTGGCAGACAGAGGTGATAGGTACGAGAATATGGTGGTTACTGCAGGTGGTGGTGGCAGCCGGAAGTGGCTGTGGCGATTGGTTGTGTTGGTGGTGGTACAGAGATGGAATATTGCTTTTTGGAAACCCCTTTCTCCAGTGTCTTGTTCATTGAATTCATCCCACATCTTTGATTTACTCGTCAGATCGGAAACCGAGGGTGGAGTGGAGCTGTTGGAGCCAGGGAAGATGGTGTGGTTTTGATTTGGGTGGTCACATCTCATGTTTGAATTGGATGAGTTGGTTTTGAGTTTTGCTATTGGGGATTCTGATTTGTTTTGTTTAATTGTTGGTGTGGGGGTGGCAGAATCTGAGTATCGGTGATTTGTTGGTGAACAAGATCCCAATATTGTGATGGAGGTAGGGAAAAGACTGAAATGCCCCTCATGTGAGGGGCACGTGACCAGGATTTAACACTTAAATTGGATGGCGTTAAGGGCGGGGAGTGAAATAGAGATAAGCTTCATAGATCAGGGAGTAAAATGACTATTTTTAAAGGATTGGGGCAAAACCATTAAAACGACCAAACCACAGGGAGCAAAATAGAAGTTTACTCTATAATATAACTGGGTTATACAGGTCAACCCGCCAACCCGATCGGGTTGACACGAACCCGACCCGTTTAGCTATACGGGTTATTGGGTTTAACCTGAAACTGACCTGAACCAGTTTAGACTAAACCTAAACCCGCAAATTTTGTGTTAGGTTCGGGTCGTGTCAGAAATTCACACCCCTAGTAAAAATAATAGATACACAAAATTATTATCAGCATTTATTAAGTGATGGATATTTTAATCATGTTTGACAGACTAACTAATACTACTACTAAAAAGTAAAAAAAAAAAGACAAAAAGTGTTAAGTTGCCAATCTCAACAGAACCGTTACAAATCTTATAAAAGGTGAGCCCTTAATGCTCGAACCCATATTGACCAGTTACCCAACCCACACATTTGCCACCTGTAAGATAAGTGAACAAATATAAGTAGAGATTTGACCTGGGTGCTACTAGATACAGGACGGAGCATGGCACCAGCACCAGCAACTTTGGCTCTTGCATTGGCTATTGATGGGAGACGAGAGCCCAAAGCAGTAGCTGAACGAAATACAACATTCAAAACCCTAGTTTGCTCAACTTGATCACGTAGATCATTTAACCATGAGGATGCTGTAACCTGTGGATCAAATATTCTATTAAAATTAATTTACATGATTAATACATATGCAAGTAGTTTGATAATAGAAGATTAACAAGCAACTGTTTTAATATCAGAGTTGATGAAACACTAGGTTTCCAAAAATATTAGCAATTTCATCAAAAGTTAATTCAAATACATCTGGTAGATGAGTTGAAAAATAACTACACAAAATCTCAAAATAGGGGGTCGGGGGGTTGGGTTAGGTAACAGGTCAAATGGGTTTGACAAATAACATGTTCTTTTGGTACAGCCGTACAGGTGGGTTAGGTTCAGCAAAGATGCTTTTTGTCATATATTTGTAAATTAATATACGTCAAACATGGTTACAATAATTGCATAATTTTAGTACTAATCTATCTAGTTCTTAGAATACAGTGGTTGAAGGCTGTATATGTTAAAATACACATTGTGCACCTTTCGACCCTGGTTTAAAAAAGCGGGAAGCGCACAAAAGCGATGAGGTCTAAAACCGATTTTTTTAAAGCGAAGCGCAAAAGCGGTGAGCTTTTCATACGCAAAGCGCAAAGTGATTATATAATTTATTTTATATATCCCATAAGTGTTTAGCATCCAATACCTATGATTTAGCTATAATTAAGCTTTATATATGTTTTAAAATGAAAAAAACATAAATGTACAGCATAAAAAGCTTGTTGTACAACACTCAGCTGCATAGAAACACCCCATGTACAAAAAGCGTGCGCCTCAGCCTGCGCCTTAGGTCGATTTTCCCCTAAAAGCGCGCCTCATCTGCGCTTCTTGTACACCCACCCCGCTTTGAAGCGCAAAGTGATATGATTTGCGCCTTGGGTCGCCTCGCGCCTAGGCGCGCTTTTTAAAGCCAAGCTTTCGACCCCATTTGATAAAAACATAATCCAAATAGACCCATTCATAAGTAATTAAGTATATTGATCGAAGTTGCCACCTCTAGCTCGAAGTGACAGAACAGGATGTGGGTATGAATTTTCAGGAAAATTTAAATTTGGGAGTTAATAGTACCTCAGTGCGTAGATCATCTATAGAAGCGGTTGAGAATGTAGGCACCAGATCAGAGCCGTTGATTATTGTGGTGATGAAGTGCTTACCCGACTCCGCCAATTCCCATGTCATACAAGCAGCTGCAGAAAATCATATGTAGAATCATGAATCACATTTACAAAAACTGTAGTATTCCCTTTTAGCTTCAACGTTTTAACAAATTTTTCTTTTAACATAAGGGTCATTTGTTCCCAATTAAAGAATAAATAGATACGATGCGCATAAATACATCTTTAGTATTCCTATGATCAAGATAAATAAATGTATATCCGGAGACTATAAAAGTCTATATTCACTAATTTGGTAAAAGGGAAACAAAGTAGAAGTGTAGAACTGAGGTATATGTCTATACGAACAATACATACCCGGTGCAAATGTAATGCACGAAATAGATGATAAGTCTTTGTGTTCTCGAAGAATGTACGTTAAGAGTGCAGCGGTCCCACCGCCGAGTGAATGGCCTACAATCTAAAAAAAAGAAATACAAAAGCTCCTTAGAACACACGTTTAACTAGTGGAGTCAGAGTGTCAAACTGAAGTAACCAAGGTTGGAGAACTCGCTAGTCGCTGGTCAGCCGGTGAGGTGGGGACTAGCGACTACTCGGGATTAATCGGATCGGGTTTTTTATATGAAATTTTCAGTTTTAGGCATACATATACACATTTTCATAGGTAAATATTTTAATTAGCTAGGTTTTAAATCTTACCCAACTCATTTTTTAAGCATACAAGATTAATTGTTGGTATTCACATGGTTTGGTTGGAAGCTGGCCGGAATTTAGAGGTTTTAGCCGGAATATACAGGTTTTTTGCCGGAATCTGGCCAGAATCGCCGATTTTTGACTGGCCGACTAGGCCCGACTAGCAACTAATGGACTGATTAACGAAAAATTACTCACTGGCCGACTAGCGATTAATCGCTGATTAGTCGCCGCCTAGTCGCGATTTTTACAACACTGGAAGTAACACATCCATAAGGCATGTGGCTGACAGACTCAAACAAGAAGTATTTACAATGAACACATTAAGCTAGTAAAATCAGCAATTTCAGTCATATTTTACTTTTCACCCACTACTAGCCATTAACTAAAAGTTAAAATTTACTAACTTTTATGCCTTAACCCCCCTTCGAAGGCCACCTGCCAGCACAAGCAGCATTTTACCTGATCATGTTCGTTAGCAGGATATTGGTGGGGTCCCGTTAGTTTACGGGTCCTCACAGTCACCAAAAAAAATAGTTACTTTGACTTTGGACAATAATTTTTTTTTATTCAGCATTTATGATGGGGTCTTAATGGAAGAAGTGTGGTACAATATTTATAATGTTATGTCATCGATAATAGTTTGCATGTGCGTGTGCATTGATCATCTAAAGCATCAAACTTAGTAGCAACAAGAAAAAAATATAACTTGTGCATTCAAAACAAAATCTACCTTCACTTCAAAACCGGGGTTTTCTTTTAGGGATTCAAGAAGAAAAGGTATACTGAGCTTTGCAATCCACCTCGCAGCAGCAACCATCCCACAATGTGCATAACCTAAAATAAGATTACTTATCCCACCATCATGTAAAACGGAATGGTGAAAAGGGACAACACCACCAGTTGCTGCCGTCAGTGTATCTTTAATACTATGTGTGCCTCGTATAAGTAAAAGGAAGCACTTGGATTTTTTATCACATATAATCGTGAAAGCAGGCTTCAAAATCTGCATTCAAAAAAAAACATCAACCCCGTCAGTATAAATATAGATGACTAAACAAGAACACCTTATTATTAATAAACAACTTATACCCCTGCTTTCGGCTTTTGCAGTAAAACATCTTCCTCTGTATAGCCAGCGGACTCCAAAAACACCGGGAACGGTTTCTTTGAGAAAAGGATGCAAAGAGTCAACAGCTGCAAATAGTGTTTCAACTCTGCAATGATTTCGGGTCCCTTGAGCGGTATACTATTTTCTCCAGCATATACACTAGCTACTTGTACATTACCCTGAATCAACATTCAGCACATTAAAAGCTAAAACAGTCTGAGCTTCTCAAAGAAAAAAATAACCACGCAAAACAGCATGTCAACATATTACACAAAAACTTATTTATGTTCATTCTTCAACATCTCAAAGCATTACACACACAATGCAAGAACTTAGAGATCTCCACAGATAATCAGTAATTCAGTATCGCTCCTATACACCGTGGCCTAATGAACAACATTTCACTTCAAAGCGCGTATGAACTTAACGAGTCTTTCACTCTTTCTAAAAACTTAACAACTAATAGAACTTAACTGCAAGTAGTCCAAACACACAACTATATGCAAAACTGTTACAAACTCATATCAACATTCTGCATCCAAACGCATTAAGCCACGTGTTCTCTTTTCCAATTAAGTTAACTCAAAACACCCTATATCAAACCAGTTTTCAACCTCATATTCTCCAATTCATTCACACATTCTACCCTAGCATATCAATATTTACTTATAACATAACACGATCCATACATATAATCAATCAAAAACACAATCTCAAACTTCAAAAATAATTAGAAAAAACGCGTTACCTGCCTTCGCATCAAATAATTGATACCAAACGCCAAATCACCAATAGGCCATTTCCCTAGGGTTTCCGAATACGTAAACCTAAGCGTCTCAGACAAAGTCGAAATCGTTTCAAGCCACGTGGCAGGCGCCTGCGCCGGTCTCCTCTGCGCGATCTTCCTCTTCGATTTACTCGATTTCATATACTCACGTCCTTCATCATCCTCAACAGCCTTCGCATCAGCTGACGTCATTCTCCGAGCCAATACGTAGTACAGCAGCACCACCGCTCCTGCCGCCGTCGCCATTGACGTCGCCGCCATCAAATCAGCTCGGAATTTCGCTGATTCGCGACTTTTAACGGATTCGGATCGGTATAATGCTCGATTGTTGTTACTGTTGTGATAGATTTGTGACGGATCAGTGTAGATTGGATTGAATAGTTGTTTAGCGAAGATCGAGAGAGTTTGTTTGCGAGAATACGTTGAATCTAGAGAGAGAAAGTTGCGAACAGATGAGCAACGGAGACGAAACAGGAAGAGAGAGAGAGATTGAGGGAGTTGAGAGTTGAGACGAGGAAGGGAAATTACGTTGTTGACCTTTGATGTGTCTAATAGGTAAACAAACGATTTCCACTTTCTAATTATTTTTATTTAATAATTTGGTGCATATCTATACAGGAAAACAATAATATAACTATTATTAGTTTAATAGGAGTATCATTCGGTTTTACTAGTCAGACAACGATGTAAGTTAGTTTTTTTTTAAATTGTACTTTGATAAGAAACAGGAATGATATATGATATTGAAATTTATTTAAATATAACTCTTTATTCGTTGTGGAGCGTTTAAGTATGTCACATCAGAGAGGTGCGAACAACTTGTATAGCCATGACATGGCACCAAGGGGGGCGTGAAGGTTTTCACAGGCGTGAGGGCCGGTGAAGATGAACGATGTTTATTTTTTAAAATAATATATAACACAGTTATATTTTTTTTGAACAGTTATATAAATTCATTTCAACCTACCATCACATTTCACCCCACCATAACATCTCTTGTTTGGTGCGAAATGTGAAAGCCTCATTGTCTAAATGACCGCTACGTGATGTACTTGTTTATCACATTTCACATCTTCCGTAACACATAGTCTTCTTAAATATACCGGATTTTTTTTCATCATTCATGTTTGCTTGATTTTAGGACTGCATACATGGTCAAAGCAAGTTCAATGGTCTTATTCCGAGTCGATTTAAATGGTTAAGCGTTAGGGTTTTGATTATCAGATAGAGTTAGGAGTGTATAAACACAACATAGTACTCTTTATAAAAAAAGTTGATAAATATCTTAAGAGATAAAAACTATATATTAAAATCATATTATATAGGTTAACTTTGAGAATATAAAATTGATATTGTGGACATGAAGTTGAATCACCAAATAAACAAGCGTCTGAACTAAGAACGATTCACGAGTTTTTACAATCAAAATGGTAAAAATTTAATGTATTAATGAAAACCGTCAAAGTCAAAATTTAGACTTTAGATGAAGAGATTTGAACTTGCGTTGCATCATTTTCATTCATATTTTATAGATCCGTAACTCCAGACATATAACACCCATCAAAAGTTATGCTTATTTTCAGGGGCGCAGCATGTGAGGGGCGGGGAGTGGCGCCCGCCCGCCCCCCCCTCCTCTCCCGAACTTTTCGGTCAGTAGTGTTACGTATGTGTTTTTCGTATAGAAATTTTTAGGGATATACATTCCCCCCCCCCTCTCGGTTCTATAGAAATTTTTGTGTATATACGTTTTCGCCCCCCGTTTTCAATGGCAAGCTTCGCCACTGCTTATTTTAAGTCTATTCATTTTGTAACTTACTTGTATCTAAGGTTACAAATGTTATCTATTTTCTCTTTGTGGGTCCCGTATTATTAAGCCAATGGTTTTTTCTCTTATTAAAACCCCAAAACACTTTCTCCTCGTAGCTCAATCATAAAAATGGCAGGGTTTATGATATAGTATTTGTATTTGTTTTTTACACAAAAATTGCTCTCGATTTAAAATAACATTTTTTATCTATGTTGCTATTTGGTGTACGATCAATTTAATCATAGGCATCCCTATATTTATTATGTTCTTATCATGATTATTAACACTTATTATTCATGTACTTGATATAAAAGTATAAGTCAACACTATAGGCATACATACATACAAAGTATAATGATCGTATTTAATAGAAAGGGACATCGCAACAATGAAACGTTGATATGGATATGATTCTTTCTTTTTTAATCAACACTTTATCTTTTCATAATTTGCTTTCATACATTGTTAATGAGTCGGTCCAAACGTGGTGACCGATATTATTTATATATATATTAATTTGAGTTATAATTTCCTTTATGAATTTAAATACATCCTTTTAGAAATCATTTTCGAAATGTAATTAATTTTTAGTTTTATAAATTGTTATTCTCTTCGTTTTTACGGTTAAACATAAGTTTTAAATAAAAATACAATATCATGGGTCACGTTCTTAATGAGTTGGTAATGATCGATCACCTTATAAGCATTTATGTTTGCTTATGTATCGATCAAGATGGTCTTGGCACCAATCACGCACACTAATCACCGGTCCAATAGGTTTGAGATCGAGATTTGTTTCAATTAGCATTTAGGTTAGGTGTTTTCACTCGCACTGAAATATGAACGGATGTTAACAGTGTTATAGAAATTTAAAATCGTAAGAATTAATATTTCGATTTTATATATGACTAGTAACTAGTAATTTGTGGCCCCATTAAAGATTAGTTTAGTAGCATGATTGATAATTTGTAGTTTATAAATAATTGTGTCACGGTAGCTCCCAAGATGTACCCTTGACAACTAATTAGACGTAAATGGGACATACCCTCTTTGTAACAAACAAAATAATGTCACTTTACCTCTACAATGCAATCAATCATTTAGAATTAGAAGCTTATCTTTTTCAAGAAAATGTATCACTTATCCACATAAAAACTAGATATAACTCGTAACAAATTGTACTTCCCCGTAGTCTCAATTATGGGTGGCAAAATTGATGGGTTGGACAAGTTTGTGTAATGGGTTAGAATGAGTTTAGGTTAGAATGAGTTTATTAAGAAAAAAGTCAGGATGGGTTTGGGTTAAGATAGGTTTGGATCAAAATGGGTTTCAGTCATGATAGGCTAAAACTAAAAGTAAACAAAATTTTTTTAAAAAAATAAAAATAATCAAAAAAATCTAAATAATAAAAAATTCTAAAAAAAAAATGTAATTCTAGACATGATCCAACATAATGGATCGTGATCCGATCCATATCCAAATAACTCTCGATTTAGAATTTTTTTTTTATTTTTTTCTATTTTTTTGCATTTTTTGAGTTTTTTTATTATATTTTTTAATATGAATCGATCCGGATGGTGATTCATCTATTTAAAATTATTTGGATATGGATCGGATCACGATCCATTACGTTGGATCATGATCCATTTAATTTGAACCATTAATGAATCGGATCATGTTTCAATCCATATCCATCCATTGACAGACCTGTCTTAAAACTTATCATACTACTTAATTAAGTGATTTAACTCATCTTGACCCGCTTTAGTTTTATCTCATGCTCATCCCGATATACTCACTTTTTTATCCAGCATTTACTACCCATCCATACTTACTCACTTTTTTTTAATATACAAGGCATGATTTAATACATGTTTAAATTAAAAAATATATACGTATTAGGCATGCAAATACTCAATATACCATAGTTGTTAAAATACTGTTCATCTTAAAAACATACAAACAATGATTTTTGTTCAAGAAATGCATAGAATTAAGTATTATAAGTCTAGATTTATAGCCCATATATACTACAACAATACACAGATCAGAATAAAACATAATTTTTAATAAATTTAAATATATAAGAAAAGAATATAGATGACTAAATGTAACCTTCTGAAACTAAAAAAAAAGTTAACAAAATAGTTTGATTTTATTAAATTAAAAAAAATGAACAAAGTAGTTTGATTTTATATGATTCAAGTGTGTATGTAAAGGTAGATGCATAACATACCATTTTTATATGCATAACATACCAATATGTTTATAAAAAAGCAAAAAATAGAAATAGATTTATGAACTGTTTATAAAAATTAAAGGATTTTGATATTTCACCCCATATAAAATATTTAATATATGTATTCTTTCCGCTTGGAAGAGAACAGAAGCAAAGTATTGCCACTAAAAGAACCAACAAAAAGACTTTATAACACTATCCCGAATAAGTTCAATATATAAGACAAAATTTTGACTAGCAAATTGTAATAAAAAAACATAATGATTACTGATTTAAGCCGCAACGTTCTAATGTGTTCTACTCGTTCGGTAATGCACAATTGCACGCGCGTCAGATCAAAATACTGAACCCCAACTAAATTCTGGGCTCATCACGCTCGGTTGTTTACTCTTCTTTAATTGGTTGACTCTTGTCGGGTAATTTAAGTAGACCTTGATCTAACAACGGCTTCAACTCTTTTTTTGCCAGTTTAAGCACCTTAGGATCCGAGGTTTCCATGTACGCACTAACAACTTTCGCACTGCAACACAGTTTTACAAGATTTAACAAACAAGTTAAGGTTAGTATAGGTGTAAATTCTATCAATATCAAACCATATTGTTTTGATTAAAACTAGGATTTCCCACCGCGTGTTGCGGCGGGGATTCTTCGTATGAACCAAACGATATGAAGGTGCAATATATAAATGTAACAACAAAACACAAAATATAACAATTAGAAGAAGAAGAAGAAGAAAATGGTGACTTGGTGTAGCGACCTAAATGAACGAACGGAAAAATGATGATGGTGACGTCGTGTTACGCCGTTTTTATAAGAACTCATATCATTTATTTACTTTTTTTCTAAAAAAAAACTAACGAACGGAAATTATAAAAAAAAATTAATGGGTTAAAGGCGTATTTTATTTATAATGTAAGTATTAATTTGAAACTTCAATATTAAAAAAAAGCCATTGAAATGGCTAAAGTTATTTTTTGATCTTACTTAATATAAAAGAAATGGTATAATAAATAAAAGTGTAAAAAAATAATCTAGACAACAAAAAAGCCTTTAAAACCCAATATTATTTATAATGTTATTTAATATAAATTAACAATTCATATTTTAACCTCCTATAGTCCACCAATAATAATGATCACAAAAAATCTAAAGACAAAAGATTTTATAGCATATCAATCTAAGAATTAAAGTATATATTAATATATGACATTAACTAAGATAGTACAATGACAAACATGTTAATACAATATTAGTAATATTTATTTTAGTGTTAAAACAAAAAGGTCAAAAAAAAATTTTGTGGCTAAAACTAAACATAAAAAAATTCATGTAAGCTAATAACAAGTTGAGGTTAGTATAAGTTACCTGTGACCTTGGGCCCACGTCTTGCAATTCCCTTTAAAAGTATTTTCCCACAAAGTGGATGCGAAAGAAGGGCAATCGAGTATAAGTTTTCTTATTGTCCGGCTTGAATGGAAGTTCTCTAGAAGATGTTCTTGCCCTTCGGATTTAGGAGCTGATACCTCAGATGCTATAGATTCATGTAATGAATCCAACTTTTCGTCCAGATGTGGGTGGAGAATCTTATCTGCACCCCTTGTCGCAACCTACATGTCAAACCACTTTAAAGCAATGAGATTCAAAATAATGAGAAACAAATAGACTGCAAGCCCAACACAAATGAAAGCAAAGAACGGGTTGACGATATAATAAACAAGAATATTATTTGCAATAGACATTACATGGTTGGGTTGTTGGTTTTAGAAAGCAAGAAGCACACCGAGGCGAAGAGTTCTAACACAGAAGCAAAAGCGCTCGCTTTTTGTACGCGAGGCAAAAATTATTGTAGATTATTCATATATTTCCCATAGGTTTCTAGAATCATCTGGTCAATATTTAGACAGAAATAAGCTTTATATATATGATTTAATATATAAATTACCTACATGTACAACCTGAAAAGCATGCTGTACACCCTCTTGCTGCGCAAAATATATGACATTTAAAAGAGGGCGCGCCTCGAGGTCAATTTTTTGCCAAATAGCGTCCCTCGCTTGCGCTTCGTATAAAACTCGCGCCTTATGTGGACTGAAACGAAAACCCCTGCGCCTCAGGCGCCCTTTGTTTTAAACCAATTGGGTTTGTAAGATATTGAGTAAAGATGGCACTTTCAAATTCGTCTAACTATGAGTAGGTCAATGACTCAACTTGCCGTATGCTTTGACATGCTAGATGCGTAAAAAATTTAAAAAACAACATAATGACAGGTCAAATGAGCATTAAATAAGTCAAAATTCATGCAAGGTGGATTTTTTACCCCACGAACATTCTCAGTCCTTTTATTAAAAAATGGATTTATAATAAATAGATTTCATAACCATACATACAGGGTAGATATATATATATAAGAAGCATATAATTCTAAACAAAAAAAGCGTTTCTCTTTACCCAGGACAACCCATTTCAATCCATACCAAAAACTCCTAGTTATGACCCGCCATTTTTCAACCTCTGGATCAGATCACATATGTGCAATCATGTATAATGTGCAACCAAGATTCTCAAAACATAGACATGCAAAAATAATAGATAAATAAAAATATTAAGCTCTGAAAAATATCATCACCTCAAACAAGACCTCTTTTCCATGATTTGATCTTAGTAACTCCTCTGAACTCTCACAGCATGCATCAATGAGACTCTGTGTAGACAAATATAAAAATAAGCATTATTTATATGCATACAAGTGTAGAAGCATGTGCCAAATTGAGTCCATTCAACTATAAATAAGTAAAGTCAGGTTATGTTATATTTCTCACGAGTCAATTGCAACGGTTATATAAAAAAACAAGCTAAAGAAAAAACAGTTAAAATGGCTCGTAAGTGTTGAAACATGAAAGTCACCGAAATTTTACGTTCTTAATGCATTATATACCTACTAAACAATTTCATTTGAAAAGAGTTAAATCTTTACTGTCACAATATATTTCTAACACGTATTAGGCATAAAAACCGATTTAAAAAGTAAACGAACCTCAGCAAGTCCACTATCAACCAACAGCTCTTTTCTTCTTAGAGTGGGATCTTTTTTCCCACCGGCTACTGATTTTACATTCTCTTCTGCATCACTCATGTCCACGTCATCATCCTTAGCCTCTGACGATTTGGTCTCCGATTCTGGTTCTGGTTCTGAGCCACCCTGATGAGTAAAGAAAGACTTATAAAATTACATGCCAGCAGAATCACTCCATTTTATGTAAATTTGAATGGTATGAAACTCACCTTTGTTAGTAACGAAGGTATTGACGAATCTAACAAAGACAAATCATCTGGACTGAGATAACGTGAACAATTTGGATGAAGAAGTTGTAATAAAGGGCGTCTTGCATTCTGAATCACATTAAAATAATTATTATTATAGTATTAATCTCATTTTAAGTTTCGAGAAGTAATATTAAATTCAAATAATAAAAGTACATCACACTAAAGGCCAGAAGGGAAGAACCTTATCAAAAATCAGTTCCTTTAGTACCGGTTGTAGTTCACGAATGATGATCTGTAAGATAATCATAATTTTAATAAATAACAGGACATTTCATGACTATGTAAAAGCTTAAAGATAAGAGGTAACCAACCTTTTTAACTAACTGTGTGTCATCAACAACAGAGAGGATACACGTGAGCACCTAAAAAAACATAAAAAACGAGATTAAACAGTATTCCCTTTCTTTGCGCGATAACAAGGTTTAAGAAAACCGTTCTTACCATACTGCCAAATCTATCTAAAGCTATCTTACTAACGTGACCCTTCATTCCTTTTATAATTTTCTTTCGTTCCTGCAAAAAAGCACAAGATTTTACAACTGAGATTAATCAAGACAAAAAAGAAAATAGTAACATAAACGATCAAAAACTTAGAAATGAATTGATGATCATGTAAAGGTTGTATCAAACCTGTGCACTGCCATGCTTGATGCAAAGAATCCCAATCTTGGATCCATCTTTTGTGTGAATCATCCGCACAAGAAGCGCACTTGACAAATGTTGAATAACTTCTGCAGCAGAAGACTATACGTATATTTGGATTAGAAAACGGGTAATGAAGCAGATTAAATAAAAATAATAATAACTGAAATGTGGGTAGTAACTAGTAACTAGTTAAACGGAAAACATGTAAAGATACCTTGTCGGCAATCGTGAAGTACTCCACAAGCACTTTGTGTAAAATAGAGTGATCCACTATCCCTTTCTCCATAATTGGTTGAACCACAGCAGACATATGTCTCACTACTGCTGATTTTTGCAAGTTCAGCTTCGAAATTATATCCACTAACCTATTGTAAGCATAAAGAGTTTGTTTAAATTATAAAATGAAAGTAGAACATGAATTTGCAACTCAAAGAATAATATCACAAGTTTCGCAATTAAGAATTTTAGAACGATAAGTTAAAACATTTGAAGAAGTGTAATCACCTCTTTTCTTTCACTAAAGCTAGATCCTTGAATAACTGAAGCTCGGTAGAGTATAATTCCATAAGAAGAGATTGCTTTTGAGAGGCATTTCCCAGTTGATAAGCATGTTCAACAACTAGAAAAAGTAAAATATACATATATATATATATATATATATATATATATACACACATATATATATATATATATATAAACTTAATAATATTGTCTTCAAGGAAAAACAAACTTCTCTGCTTTAGTAAAGAAGGGGCGTAAAATATCACTAAAAAAACTACAAACTAGTGAGCTACAAAATCATTTAATAAGCAGCATACCAACTGAACCAACCATATGTCGTAAAAGAGAAGCAACATGCCCACGAAGCGAAGAAATAAAACTTGCCAGTTGTTCCTTCGTGGCTGTAATAGTGATAAAGACATATGATAATAAGTAACAGACCCTTTTTTCATCTAACAGAAATGTGACCAAACTAATTGTACAGGTGGCAATTGGGATATGTTTTACCTCTAACAAGTCAAATGGGTCAAATCAAAAAAACAGGTCAAATAGCTTTAACAGGAAAAATTTGCACACGGTGCTTTTTTCTTATGAATACAAGTATACAACTGCATAAACTGTTTATTAATCATATTAGATTAAAAATACTTTTTTTAATTCTTTCATAGTGGGCCTAACCTGCCTGACCAGCCCAATTGCCACCTCTACTAGTAAATATGTGGTCACGGACATCTTATAAATTATACTACAAACCATTATCCAACAGCTTTGTAATGAGATGCACTGCATAAGTGTTGCAAGCAAGGGTAAGAAAGTGAGGCTTAAGCTCCTCATAAACAGCAGTCCTTTCATCTGGCGTACAATATTTAGCGCATGTCTAAAGCAAAAGAAAAACCGCGTAAGTTTCTATCTTACCAAAAAAAAACACAAACTGTAGCTTTTAACAATCACCTGTAGTACACGGCAAGACACGTGAGAGCCTGCAATTTCGGGAATTTTACCCTTCATCTTCGTTAAAGCCTCACTCACCAACCTTAACAAAAAGATCCAAAAAAACAATAAACTTCATAGCACAAGCCAAACAATAGTTAAACAAAGCAGTGTGTATAACAAGCAACCATGTACATACTTGGATCTATCTTCCTTTGCAATATTACGACGTCTCATCTTTTCCCATAGTGAAGCAAGCTCCTATGTTAAAAAGAAAACAATTATTAAAACAATAATCCTAAGGGGGTAGGGGCGCCCATCACTCACCACCCACTCATCACTCACAACATCTAATCACCATACGCCACGTCATCGAGCTTTATTCCATCACTAGTGATGGATTTTAGTGGAAATGCCCATCACTCACCACACCCAACAATTTCCCTCACAACCCAACAATTTCCCTCAAATCATCACGCGTGATAGTGGCCACGCGTGCTCAAATCCACGAGTGATGAGAAGGAGTGGCGGCGGTGTATCACTTGGTATAACGAGTGATGGAATTCTCACCACGGGGCGCCCCGACCCCCCCTAATCATACAATATATTTATAACAAGCCCTGATCGGTGTGTGTATGTATGTATTATAGAAAGTACGCACTTGCTCAAGCGTGTAATGAGGCTTCCTCTTTTTCTTCCTAGCTTCGGCAAGTTCCTGCAGCAATATAAATTACAACATTCTCATTAACAATATTAATTTTACCATGTTTTATAATACTTACATCACAATTAAAGATAGTAAACTAACTCCAAATAAAACTAAAAAAATAGCAACAATAATTAGCCAATAACAAACAGTTCAAAACAAGCTACACTTCAAATTTTCATGTCAAAAATACTACTTTTCTTAACAAACTGAAATGAAATTTGTTGCATTTTAACACAATTCAAATATTTTCTCCAAAAGGTTAACACTGCAAACAAATATTGAATATGAATCAAGGCTACAACTTTGACATCTAAAAGTCAAACAGGACTTTCTGTGAACTGATAATATGAATAAAACAGGTGCCAATGAAAGCTTAACAAATGGTAATCTTTGCAATCCATCAATACCAATAACAAGGCAATCAATTTCCACAAAGCAGATAAAAATCGAACACACCTTGGCTTGTATACGAAGCTCACGCTTCGTTTTGGGGACATTATTGGCTGCATCTTGTTTCTCGAATTTGGGTTTACCGGAGTCGAACTTTTTCTTAAAAGGCTTGTTTTGCTGGTCGTTTGATGAGGTTTTGAGTTTCTTCTTATCGCCGCCTTTGGTTGCGCCGCCTGTAACTGTCTTTCTCTTGTTTGATTGGCTGCTGCCCTTTTGGTTCTTGAGCGCCATTGATGGATGATAAGCAGCAGGCGGTGGGTTTTGTTAGGGTTTTGTGGTTGAGGCGTGTTTGTGGGTTTTAGGGCATCTTCTGCTGGTTACTAGTTTAACTACTCTTTTCTTTCCTTTTCTTTTATAGGTTTTTTTTTTTTTTTTTTTGATGACTTCATGTGATTGTTTTTTTTACTTCATGTGAAAAGAAAATAGAAGTTATTTTGTAGGGTTTAATCTTTGTTCTTGTATAGTTATGTAAATTAGTTGTTATAAGTGATTTAATGGTAAGGTGTCTGTCTATTGGATTCAAATTCTCCAATGTGAAATACAGAAGCAAGTTAATTATCGTATCTAAGAAAAAAGTTTTAACTGTCATAAATATGTGTATACGTGTTTTAACATTTTTAGTTAAACGAGTTGGTTCAAGTAGTACTTGGATTAAATAGGTTCATATTTCAACTTATATAAAACTATAATTATATTATATGTGTGTTCAATCTATCAATTTAGTTATCACCTCTTTTACTTGGTTACGTGGATTGTGGTTCGTGTTCGGATTAGAAGATGACAAGTGTGTTTTGGTTATGGGTTATGGTTACGTCTTTACAAATAAGCAAATAGGTCGTGCCTGATTCATTAGTTTCAGCTAAGCCAACCAAACCGAGACGATTGTAGTTTGTGACAAGTTTCTACACACTTTCTTGTTATGGCATAATTGCATTTGCTCTGTGAAAGCAACATGAATTATCATTTATTCTATTATCGTCCGTATGGAACATTTGGGTGGTAAGTGATGTACTCTACAATCAAAATGCTTGGAGTTCAAATCATACGAGTAGAAGTGTAAGTATGGTGTATATATCTTGGGAAATCAAGAGATTGTTGTTAAAAAATCTATTCCATCATCTTTGTGCGTTATGCAACTCTAATCTATTTTTCATCTTTTGAGTTTTGGAAAGTGATGGTCAAAAAAGAAAGATTTATTATTATTGTTATTACTATCTATGTTATAGTCTTGTGTATTATACGAATTGAGTAATAAATATTGTTTGCTGACATGGACGCCGCATGGCGGAAAAGGCCTCTGTTAAAGCAACAAGAGTATGGCAGGGGAAGGTCCAGGATCAACTCCTAAAGATAGCTCCTTGGTCGGAATCTACAATCAAAGGACACCGTTAGTCTTAACGCGAGAGGTGGCTCCCGTGTTTGGACTCCGGCGTGAGAATCAGCAATGTGTTCTTAAGAGTCTAGCGAATAGAAATGATAAGAGTATTGAGAGAGAGAGAGAGAGAGAGAATGACTTACTTTGGGCTGGAATGAGACTCACCTTTTATAGACAGCATGCACTGCTCGAGGAAGCCTCACTCCAGTTGGCACCTTCTAGTCTAGGTTCCCTGATGTTGCTTGCAGGGTTAGCCTTGCCTCTTTGGGTATGTTTCAGGTTTGTGTGTCTCGAGGACACCCTTGCGTGTTGTAGAGAGAGGTCAAAACAGTTTGACCTGTTCCATTCAAGTTCCAAGGATGTACGATAATCCCGGCTTCCTGTCACAAGTTGTTGGTGTATCGGTTCCTCATCAGGAGCTCCTAGCTTCTGACTTATAGCTTGTTTCGTTATGTTTGTGTTTTCAACATTCTTTATTACTTCTTTGCAATTGTTGTTTACTTTGTCCTTGTTGACTGGGATCTTCGGGTACCTACGTAATCAACCCAAAGGGGGACCACTACGAATGATCTTGGTAATGGCAAAAGAACTTGAATCAGATGCATTCAATATGAGTGGTTGGGTATGATATTGATCACCAACACTTTCACAGAGTCGGTGTGGTATCAAGTGATATTCGGCCCGATTAATCCAACATGTACTCATTCACCCTACAGATATTTTCCTTTCCTTGATATAAGAAATCCCTCAAAATGTTTTTAGAATTTCCTCGTAAGTCATAACCAAGAATTGCTTTTGCATTACGCTGAAAATTACGTATTTTCAATCTTTAGAGTTTAATTTCTTATTGTCAATTTCCATCAATCATTGGGGGAGCTTTATTATTGCCCCGTCCCTATCAATTTTTCGCTCGTAGTGTTACTTTTATCGAAAATGTTCGAATTTTTTTAGTGTATAATGTTGGATTTTTAAGAGTCTGACCCCATCAATTTGGACTTTTAGAGTCCGGCCCCCACCGAGTTTTCGTTGAAGCTCGGTCAGTGCCATCATTATTTTTTAGTTGATTCTTTTTTTAGAAAAAACTAGAGTAATGTATGTGCTTGTCAAATACACTAGTATCTGATACCCGACAAGTAATAAGTCATCTAATCCCTTCCAATATCCGGCCCTAGTCATCTACGGTCCTTTCGACAAGCATGAAACCCCCTAATACCACAATTTTTTTCCCACGAAATCAATTACATGATCACCTTATCCATATCCAATGACCGCACAACGGACTTTTGGTAACACATGATACAACACTTCCACCCTCTATGATATACCGCGATTTTAACAGTAGGTTAACTAATTGGTCCATGTAGTTCGTCAAAGAGATAAAACAGTCATTTCACACAAATATAATGAAATTAAGTGTTAGAATTAAAACATGTCACAACGTGTTTATAAATATTCATAAATATCATGCATATTAAACCCTCGTTTTAGGCATTTTATTAGCATATTCATGTGAAACGATGCTTAAATTACAAGGAGATAAAACTACACACTAGACTTTTGATGATCAAATTGTTAAATTGATTGAAAAGTAAAATGATGTACTTCCAATTTCAAATGCAACTTGAAGAGTTTAAGGTTCAAACAAGAGAGAATTCGAACAACAGTTGCTACAAGGAATTATGGGCTAATGCAAATGAAGGACTTATGGGCTGATTATCTACGCTTCAAATCAATTCTAATTAGAGTCACCTGGGTTAAATTTTTAATTAAAGCTTGGAACAACTATTAATTTGTGTGTTATGCTTTGGCCATAAAAACCATTCAATTGCCATAAAAATCAATTCAGTAGTCGACGTCCTGCAAAGTGCACGCATTGATGTATTTATCCTATAAAATCTAGGAGTTGTTAAAAGAAAAAGAATTGAGAAAAAATAGATCGGTTGAGAGGACGACAAATTGAAGGGGGTTGAAGATAATCAAATGTGTTGGGTTGGACTAAAGGGTTCGTTGATTTTCGGGTTATTTAATCATTGTGATAAACTAATTTCTTTTGATGAGTTCAACTAAATACTATTTTAGAAGTGTTTTAGTTTAGGTTAAAGCAATAACTTTTAATACACAACATGAAACACTCTCGATATATTTTGCGATATTTATATGATTAAATGGATCAAAATGTATTAACATTTAACACTATAACTGAAACAATGTTATAAAGTTACATTAATCAGAGAAGATACAACTAAATTTTAAATATATTTTTTTGAGATAAAATGTATAGTTTTATCTATTCTCGCAAGAGTATAATCATATATGATTAGTACTAGATTAGAACCCTGCGTATTACACGGGCTGAATAAAATTAAATTTTATATATCAAGTAACAAAAAACTTACATCTTTAAAAACTCGTACATTACAAGATTGAATATTACACGGCTTAAATACAAATAATGTAATCAATATATGTTTTTTTTTAAAAAATTTTATTAACATTTTTTTATTTATAATTAAGTTAGATGAGCGTGTATTACGTAAATTATAATATTTTACTTTATTTATTTATAGGTTAAAAACTTGTGTGTTATACGTGGTTGAATCAATTTATATTACACAGTTATTGATAAGCAGAAAAATCAAAGAAATATTAAATATATAAGAGATAAGCAAAAAAAGAAATAAAATAATTATATAGCAATAATCATTCTAATTATTATTAATAAATAACCCGTTATATTAATCAATATATTAAGTGACAAAACGATCCATTTGTATTATTTATATGTATAGATTATTCAGATAAGATAAAAACCGTGGATTAAAATAACATATTTTTTTATTTGAATCTTATTAATTAACAAATATTATCTATATCTATTTATTTAGGGTAAAGGATAAAAAGATAAAATTCATGGATTAAAACAATATTTTTTATTTGAATTTTATTAACAAATATTATCTCATTCTATTTATTTTGGCGGGAAAACATAATTGAGATCTCTCCATAGAGCGACACATGTCTCACACATGATTTACTTTATTATATGTATAGATTTGAATCTGTTATAGTTTATGTCAAATATATTATAAATATGTATATATATAGGAGTTGGTTAACGTACAATATTCCTTAACGTACGTTGTGTACGAGATGAAATTACGCATGTTATCAAACTCAAAAACCCTAACAACGCATGTTGAAAACCATAATCACGCATGTTCATTTCACATAGCGTACGCAACGTAATTAAGCAAAATTGTACGATACATTTTCACTATATATATGTATATAAATATAGGGTTAGGTTAAAATGAGAACCGTGAGAGCTAGACCATCAAAAAGGATTTTCAAAAAAAAAATTCTCAAAAGTCATTAAAAATAATCACTTGTTTCAGCAAAAAAATAAAAAATAAATGTCGTATACACGCATTTACATGAGGTGTAAAAAAATATTTATCTTTGTAACAAAATTTACATTAGCACGTAAACAAAACTTACATCAGGCAAAACTACCGACTCGACAATTTTTTTTTATTTTTTTACAGATGTGTTTATAATATTTTTATCTACGTTTATGCAAAAATTTGTGGCCCAACTCGTGCGAGAAGTAGGAGTTCTCATTGTTCTCACAACTCGTGGTGGTCCCCATTTGAACCGTAGCCTACATATATAACTTATACAACTATCCATGTTAAAAAAATGGCAATTTATATCTATATCTTTCTCTTTCTATATATATATATCTATACTATATAATAAAATGAACCATTTTGAAGACACTTGTCATCATATTAACATTAGGCCATGTGTCTTTTAATTTTCCTCCAATCTCTTATGGATAATTATTATTTAGTTTCATCTCTTCTAATTAATTATAGATAACTCTCCTACTAAATATTATTTCGTTTAATCTCTTATGGATAATTATTATTATGGGCAAAGTTTTATTAAGTCTGGATCATGTATCCTGAGACCTGACGTGGATCATTTATCCTTAGCGGATGGTGCAGGAAGTCTAAGGATCAAGGATCCTTATTATTACTTATATTATCGAACATGTTCTCTTTGTTTTATAATGATTGTATACAAGTTATGGACGACGTGTACCAAGTCGTACATGGATTCTTGGTCAATATTTGTTTAAGATGTTGCGCGTGATGAATGCCACTAACGTTCATGAGCTTGGACATGGTCTACCATGAAAATGGGACCTAGTTGTTAGCTTATTTGAAAAGGGGTTGATCAAGTGTTTTAGGCAAATTTTGAAACACTCGCATACATTGGAAAACCAGAGCTCTCACTTTAGCAAACATTCATTGTACCACACTTGATCAACATCCGAAGTTGTAATCTTTTTGTGCAATGTAGTTGGTGATCGGTAGTGTCTATCACCCGAGGTTTTTTTATGCCGGAGATCCTATAAAGATCAAGAGCTTTTTCCTTGTATAAATCATTGTGTTCATTTGCATTCACATTTCATTCTTGATCATACAATTGTTCAACATTCAAGCACACTACCTCACAAATCAAATTTGGTTACATTATCCTTAGTCCGATTTTTTACCAAAACAATTATTATTTAGTTTAACCTCTTCTAATTAATTATAGATAACTATCCTATTAAATATTATTTTGTTTAATCTCTTCTACTTAATTATAGATAATTATTATTTAGTTTAAATTTAATGTATACTTCTCACTTATATTATTATTTATGGCATCAATAACTTAAGACATAATAACTATATGTATAATATGCACTTTTAATAAAATAATACAAAACAAAATTACAAATATAAAAGAACACTTACAAGTGTTCAAGAGGAAGATTAGACTTCAGGTAGGAGGCCTCTATACCTCAGAAGCTACTCCAAGAGAAGTGAGAGTGAGAAATGTGAAGGTGCAAGTTGGAATGAATGGAAATGAGGCCTATTTATACTCGATCAAGCCTCATGTGATGATGCCAAGGGTTGTCATGCCTTATCAGAGTTTGCTTAGTGTCCGCATAGGTGGAAGAAACAGGAAGAACGTGGTAATTTGCGAGCAGTGTGACATAATCTGCAAGCTGCAGCTGCCATAAAGCATAAACTGTCCGTGATCCCCTTACAGACCGTAAGGGGTTGGTTACGGTCCAAAAGGGACTATTGACGCCCACAGTTATTTAAACTACCTTACGGACCATAAGACTTAGCTTGTGGTCCGTAAGGGACCCCCAGAAGCCAAAATTTTGGCATTTTCTCATATTTGATCCCTCAACTTTTATATCTTCCACTTTTGATAATACTTGTCCCTCTCGTCCAACATATCTGAAATATTTGAGAGTTTAATGAACATGTGTTGCCATATAATTTGATATAAATTTTCGAGGTGTCACATCCTCACCCCCTTAAAAAAATCTTGTTCTCGAGATTTTATTCAAATAAATAGGGGTACTTTTGTCTCATATTAGATTCAACCTCCCAAGTAAATTCTGGGCCACAACGGGAATCCCATTTGACTTTCACGATGGGGATCAATTTCTTTCAGAGCTTTTTAACCTGTCGATCCTCGATCGATAACGGTTTTTCAATAGTCCTCAGGTTATTCAAATAAATAGGGGTACTTTTGTCTCATATTAGATTCAACCTCCCAAGTAAATTCTGGGCCACAACGGGAATCCCATTTGACTTTCACGATGGGGATCAATTTCTTTCAGAGCTTTTTAACCTGTCGATCCTCGATCGATAACGGTTTTTCAATAGTCCTCAGGTTTTCATCAATATGCACATCATGGTGCGGCATAGCTAGCGACATATCAGCTAGATATTTCTTTAGATTCGAAATGTGGAACACATCATGGATTCTACTTAGTTCCTCAGGTAGCTTAAGCCTATAAGCTACGTTATTGACACATTCAATTATCTCGAATGGTCCAATATATCTTGGGCTCAACTTGCCCTTCTTTCTAAACCTCATGACGCATTTCCAAGGTGATGTTTTTAATAAAACTTTGTCCTCAATTTGGAACTTAAGAGGTTTTATCCTTTGTCTGCATAACTCTTCTTCCTATCACGAGCAGCTTTGAGCATGTCACGTATTTGTATAATCTTATCCGTAGTCTCAAGTACTATCTCAGGCACAGATAAACTACTATCTTTTCCAAGGTGACACTTTTAATATTCCCACTACCCATCTAAACTACTATCTTTTGAAACAATATACAAATCTACAAACAATGAAGAAACAAAACTCAAAAACCCATATCCTGTTTTGATGAAGAAAAGATTGTGGTGAGTGATTGAAACTTATAGCCTAATCCCAAATGGCTACAAACCAATGGACTATTATTCAACACCTACAAATAAAATAATAAGTGTCTTTAACTCCAAGTAAACATCAAAATCCATAATAAAATTAAACCCTAAAACCAAATAAAAAATTTATGCCATGGATTTACATAAAATTAAAGAAGTTACTCGGTGATTTTTTATACCTCGAGGAACCACGTCGTGTATGATTGTTCTTAATTTGGGAAGAATATTCGATATAGGGATTGGGAAGAGAAGGCTCCATGCTTTTTTGGAGTGTTTGAGACGGAGCTTGTCTTGAAACGCCTTCCAATTCATCTTCGATGCAGGTGGATTTAGAAACATAAATCACGACTAAGATTACCTGATCGTTGAATCGAAAGATTGTAGAGGATTCAAGGAAATAGAAAGGGCGAAATCAAGAAAGCGTGAAGGAGATTTGAATTTAGGGTTTAGAGTATGAGAATAAGGTAAAGCGAAGCGTGTGTTTTGTGGTTTAAAGAGGATCGAATAACACAGATTGGTCGGGTTAGTGAAATGGGGCTTCATTAATGAAAATATTAACCCGAAATTTTTCCTCCTAAACAACATTTAGGAGGCTCTAATCTATTGTCATGTGACCCTAACTTATTTTCATTTATATAATAGATAGTAGATAATAGATGTGTGTATATATACTATAATTATAAATGTTTTTATTGCTTTTATTTTGATGTAAAAAAATAATAAAAATCAAATAACTAGAAAAATAATTAGGTAATTACCAAAATTGAACCTCAGTTAACGACAAATTTTAATTGGGTTTCTGGTTTGGATGGAAGTGACAACAAAACCAAAACATCAAGTATCTAGATAAAAAAATATGTATATAACCTAAAAGTCATGGACGATTTTAACATTTTGGATGTGGTAAGTTCAAACACATTTTGGTTTTAATCTACTAGTGTTACTTTTGTATAAAAACAGAAGTACAGGGGCAAAATGAACACAACCGGAGGGTTACTCTTTCAAACCATTATACTATAACCTGCAAAGGCGCCGCGGGGACAAGAAGAAGAAAGAACCACCGCCACATCACCCTATCGTCCGCCGCCGCCGCCGCCGCTCCTCCGTATCTCATCTATCTCCGTCGTCCTCTGTCCTCCCGGAGCAGGTCTGTCTTATGGTTTCGGAAATTTTACGCTTACATATACTTCTGAGCTATTTATCTTATAGATTTAATAAAGGTATACATGTTTAGAATGGAGTCTGCAAATATCAGAGACGTATTGACTTCCTTTAGTCCCTCGTTGATTTTCTCGCTATCAGTTCCGGCGATGGCCGGATTAAGGTATGCTTTTATTCACTTCTTTTGTGCATTCTTTTTTTTACATATCAAAATTGAAGTCAAATTTGTAAAAGTATAATGAGAAACATGAAAATAAGAGTGGTTTTGTTGACTTTAGGGTTGGTTGAAGCTATGTGTATTATGTAGTTGAACACTGCTGAAATTGTTAGACCTAGGTTCTTTTCGGTTTAATTACTGATGCATTATTGTTGTTTCTAGATTGTTGAAGAATGGACTTCTTTTACTGTGTTATATATCGAGTTTTTATATTGTTTTACTTTAAATAAGGCAAATTAAATGTTTTTATAAAAGATATACTTTGGTAGTTTAGCTGGTGTTTTTTAAGGCAAGTGGTGCGAATGTATGGTAGCTCGTTAAGTTCATATCAGTTGTTTATTTTGCGCAAAATATTACTAGTTGCTTACTCGGTTACAGAGGTTGACTGTGAGTCTTTAAATCATTTAATGTACTTTTAGTGAACTAATATATTGATATGGGTTAAAGAGGTTTCGGGCACTTGACAAGTTGACATGATGCTTTTTTTTAATTTGTTTTTTCAGATTTGGGATACTATCAAGGGCCAAGTGCAGACAGACTTTGCAAACATCGTGGCGTCTGATGAAACAGACTTTTTTGCTAAACCTGAAGGTGGACGCATGTCGGTTGATTACACTTGCATGAAATGGCTGCCCTTAGAGAAAAAGGTTTCGTTATTTCATCTATATATAATCAAAGTGGTTTATTTACCCCACAAATATGAGGAAATGTTTGGTTGCCATTATTGATTTCATGACTATGTTTAATCAGAAAAAAAGGAAACATCGAAGCTCATTGCTCATTTTAGGAACCGGTGGTGGTGATATTCTAGCTTTAGATGTATCTGCTGGTCAACTAAAGTGGAGGGTCAGTGATTGCCATCCCGGGTGAGTCTTAATTTCATTTAAATGATATGATTTCCACAAAAGAAGTTGATAGACTTTAGGCTTATCATCTGCATGTTTTTGGGTAAACGAAGCTAATTTCAGGAAAAAGACTTATTGATACACTAAGATTCTTAAAAGACCCCTTCCTTGGTTAACATGCCCCTGGGGAGAAGCTAAGATAAATAACACTCTAAGTTCTAGTGATCGACTCGGTTTTAAAAAGTGCGCCTCAGCGCGCTGAGGCCCAACTGCGCAAGACGCACCAAGGCGCAGTTTCTGGGGCTTTTTTGCTCATCGTCTAGAGGAAATACAAGAAGCGTCCAAAAGGCGCATATATTTCCGTTTTTGGGGGTTTTTAGGCGTTCTTATGCAGAAAAGTGTTGTACTTTTGGTTTTCTGGTGTGTACATTTGTTACCACTGGGGAAAAGCTAAGATAAAATAACACTCTAGATAAAATCATAGAAGTTCTTATTTATAGCTAATTTTTGGGTAAAGGAAGCTAAAAACATGTTGGATATATAAAAAAAATACTTAATCGTCGTGCGCCTCGGGTACGAAAAGCCTGCCGCTTTTGCACTTCGTGCCTCGGTTTTAGACCTTGTCGCTTTTGTGCGCCTCACGCTTTTTAAAACCAAGGTGATCGAAGACACGATCTAGTTTTATTGAGTAAAACGAGGCCTTAATTCAAATTTAGAGGTTGTGACTCTACTATAGTTATACACAGATCAAATAAAAACCCCCAAAGTATCATTGTATAGACTTAAAGATAACCAGAAACCTTGCGTGGCATCTAAAGGCTATCTGGATCAAGTCAACGACACAATGATTACTGGAACTTTGCAGCAGCAAGTCAGCAACAGCTTCTGTACATAAACAACCGATTTTATTTATCTTTAAGCACCCACGTCTTCCTTTCTCACCTGCATCTCAGCCCCATTTCTTGTCTAGATACTCCATAGTGACCACTGACCACATTGACTATCAACAAACTACAGAAAGGCAACTGGTTTCTCTTAATAAGCGAACTCAAGTACTGTACAGAATCACCATTTGGCTTCTATTACCGTCATCAGACCAATATACCCAATAACTTTATTTTGACCGTCATCCACTGCTGGATGCACTGGCTGTAATTGCTGATTTAGTCCCATTCGTGCAAGCTTTGTCTGCCTGCGGCAATCTAGGAACTGAGAACCCCCTTTTTGATCTGTTAATTTGTAAACACTAAACATGACTCTCTTCTGTACATTTGTTACCACGGCAACCCCAAAAACATAACGTTAACACTTTAGAACTAGCATATGTAAATAGAACAGCATGCAATACTATGTATATGCATTAATAGATAGTTAGATACCGTAATGAAGCTAACATACGAAAATTTAACACCTGTAATATGTATTCTCTTTTTTATGACCGGTCATAAATTCCATGTAACCGGTAATATTCACTTTCTCATAGCAACTAAAAATGTGTGTGAATAGTCACCAAAGCAGTCAGTGGTGGTTAAATCAAGCTAACATACGAAAATTTAACACCTGTAATATATATTCTCTTTTTTATGACCGGTCATAAATTCCATATAACCGGTAATATTCACTTTCTCATAGCAACTAAAAATGTGTGTAAATAGTCACCAAAGCAGTCAGTAGTGGTTAAATTAAGCTAACATACGAAAATTTAACACCTGTAATATGTATTCTCTTTTTTATGACCGGTCATAAATTCCATATAACCGGTAATATTCACTTTCTCATAGCAACTAAAAATGTGTGTAAATAGTCACCAAAGCAGTCAGTAGTGGTTAAAATAAGTGTAAATAGAGGAGAATGGTAAAAGAGCACCAGACTCCATACATAACTGTTGACCCTGTACATACAAAGTGTATGCTCTCAGGTTGATTTTAATAGCACTCCAGATCATATAACAAGTTAACAACTGCAGAAACTGTCAACCAAATAGCATTCCCATGTTTCGACTTAATAGTTTCCCAGCCGCGTTCCACAATAACTCAGACTCAGACCACAAGGCACAAACAAACACAACCTGTTGTGATTCATGTCTGAGGTCAAAACATAATAGTTATTATATTAACCTCTTTAGGCCACCATTTGAATTAACAATTTATCATCCAAATCATAGATTTTTTGATCTAGTTGTCATATTGAGGCCTGCAAAATCACAGATTAATAGTAATTACATTAGCACCCCTGCTAATCTTCATTGGAACACGGTAACATATCAGACCCCTAACCCCCGATGATCAGCTACTGATGATGTGATCCAAGCAATAACCACAAAGTATAATAATTAATCTATTACTGTTGGACATAGTCCATATATATGCTATACATGTTCTTCGTAAGCTGAGGCCAGCATCTAGAATCTAGATAACACCAATTTCTTTAGCATTATTTCTTTCATGTAGCTGCTTTTCCAATACCAGATGGATATTGGACTTAAAATGTATGTTATAGCAAATACGAATTATAACCATAACCCTGCTTGTCATGTCACGGTGCATCTGCTGGTTATGTTGCTTTAAGTTGTCGAATTTGTTCAAGTTCAACAGATCATTTATGATCCATCATGCATTTAGTTCTAAGTCATGCTACTCAATTGTAAGTTACATCAGGAATATACATATGCTATTATGCTAATATAACATTTTCGATGCTTCATGCATGTGATTACAGTCTATAATGTCCACTTTAAAAAATGGTTTTTGAACAGATGATATTGTTTTTTTAGATCACTTTTTGTATACTTATCACGGACAAAATCTAATACACATAACAATATGCAGAGGCGCCACTGCCATCTCATCTCCTTCAAGTGGATCGATTGTGTATACTGCGGGTGTCGATGGGATGATATGTGAACTCGATTCCATGACAGGAAACTTGTTGGGCAAGTTTAAAGTCTCAGCAAAAGCTATATCTGCAATGTGCGTTTCATCAGGTATACACGTCATTTGAAGTTCTGAATTTATAGTCTGAAATCTCCGGAGAATTCTTGTTTACTTCATTGATTAAGCTGGTTTGCTCTTACAAAAAAAGCATGCAATATTTTTTAAGTCAATTTTATAACATCAGATGGGAAGCTTTTAGCAACAGCAGCATCTCAACTAAAGATCTTCAGTTGTTCAGGCCACAAAAAGATGCAGAAATTTTCCGGGCATCCTGTAAGTAATTTTTTGTTCTTTTAAATTTTTATTAGAGCACTCTCATTTGGTTCCCTATCCCCATCCTCATCTCTAAAATTGAGGGCAAAAACAAAGAATTATTCTTTTTCATTTCATATCAGGATTCCAATCCCTAAAATCTGAGGGAAAGCTATAGGAGCTTTCTAAATATAGAGACACACTATTCACTATGGGTGACCAGAAAACTGAAAAAACCGATTTAACTGAGCCAAACAAAAAATCGAACCGAGATTAATGGTTTGGTTACCATTTTACATTTTTTTAAAACCGAACCGAATAACCTAACAAATCATTTTTTTAACGTTTGTTATATATTGATTTAGGAATTATTAGTTTTATTCTTGAATGTTAAGTATTTATAATAAAAACAGTAACATGTTTATCTACATTTGAAATGATTTATCTATTGCCTACAACTAACTTAACATACAAATTAAATGATTTTCAAAGTACTATAAAAGAAAATGTCTTAATAAAAACTTTGTAGAAACAAAAAAATAGATTAGAAGGTTAGGTTTATGTGAAGATGTGAACAATATTCATTAAAAAGTTTGAATATAATAACTTAAATGTAAACATCTTACATCTAAGAAAGATTCATGAATCTTGGATTATATTTTTTTTATTTTCGAATCTTACGTGATTTTGTTCCAAAAACCGAAAAACCAAACTGAACCAGTGCTAAAACCGAACGGACCGTGCACACCCGTACTATTGACTCCTTATATCTATTATCTATTCTCTGTGATTGGTTGTGTGGAAGACATAGAAAAAGTAATAAAAAGTATTTATTGATTAAATAGGGATATATATGGGGAATGAGTTGTGGGAGATAAAAAAGAATCTTTAAATTTTATGGATAAAACTGTTTTCCAGTTAAGGCTGTGGGGTATGGGGCGTGGGTTGGGGGGAAACGCCCATGTGACCAACCCGGGTGGGCTTGGGTTTTGGCGTGGCCCTTTGGGCGGGGGTTTCAGCCCAGGCGTTGGGCACCCTACCCATCTGAGCTGGCGGGTGGACATTGGTGCACCCTACCCTATGGTTATCCCTTAATTAAAAAAAAAGAAAAAATAAAAGGAATTTGGCCAAGCCACGCCCCAAACCCAAGCCCCACCATACCCTCAATTTTTTGGGTCTTGCAAGTGGAGCCCACCCACTCCACGTGTCAACCCATGCCCCAAACCCCACCCCACCATACCCAGTTATAGGGATGAGGATGGAAAGCTACTGTGAATGCTCTTACTTTGTTTTTTTCTGCTCTCTGCTTAATTCCATGTCTTATAATAGGTGGCTGTTCGGTGTATAACTTTCTCCGATGATGGCAAATATGTCATTTCATCCGCTGTCGGTGAACGATATATCGCCATTTGGGAGATAGACAGTAGCAAAAAGAAATCAGCTTCTTGTGTTCTTGCAATGGACCACCCTGCTATCTTCATAGATAGCAAGTCACACTGTGCAGATAACTCAGGTCTATCTGTATTCGCCATTTCAGAAATGGGCGTTTGTTACATGTGGAACGGAACAAATAATGACGAGCTGCACAATTCCAAGCCAACAAAAGTCATGGTATCTGTAGACGATGATTATTCTAAGAATTACAAGGGTGCGGGCCCGACTATATTTTCCGCAAAATTACAAACTTTTTCGAAGCCCACAACTAGTCAAGTTTTTCTTGCTCATGGCTTGCTGATAAAACCGACATTCGAGAAACTCGCGGTACACTATGGTACAGACGTACAGCTATCCAGTTCGATGGATGGTATTCTCTTACCTTTGACCCAATCTCATAAGTCAAAGAAAGGGCAAGAAAACCGGAATCACAGTAAGTCTGCCTTTTTTTATTGTTACATAACTCAATCACGGCTTTTGCTATTTGTATGGTTATTTAACATAACAATCTTCTAATTTTAACAGTTACGGCTTTAGACCGTGCGAATACCGAAGGTGCCTTGCTTCCGGTTTCTAAGATTTTTGATGCTCCTGATGTCAAAAGCAGAGATACACCTTCATTAACCAAAGGTTTTTACATTTTACATTCATTTAATGTTTATAGTGGTAAACTGTAATCGTTGTTTACTTAATTTTTCAAATATTATGATCAGACGATGTGGAAATGGAGGAAGTAACTGTATGCCTCGAAGACTGGCTGAGAGCTGAAGGCATTCTCATGAGTGATAACGATCTAAAATCTAACACCGTTACGTTATCCAAGCTTTTAAAGGGTGTCAACCTTGAAGCTGTTGTACCACAAAAACAGGTTTACTGTTCGTTCACATTTTCATGCATGTTATTTTGGAGGCTATTTTTATATACCCCTCGTAATTATATATATATATTGTTAATTGTTAATAACAGATGAGAGCAGCTGTTTTATCTATGACACCGGAGGATGCGTGTACATCGTTAAAAATATTGTTGTCCATGTGGCAATCAAGGTGTGTGTTTTCTAAATACAGAGTAATGGATAAAAATGTATAATAAACATCGTGCTTTAGTTTTTGAACGAATTTTTTTTTTCATAGGTCAATGAACGGGCAATACATTCTTCCATGGGTTTGTTGCATATTAGTGCATCATGGCCACTATGTTAAATCTGAAGAATCAGCATCACAATTGCTGGATTCATTGCATAAGGTATAGTTATATCAAACTATAATATGCTCCTAGCAGTTTTAGCAATGTGTTAGAATAAACGTTTTTTAATCTTTTTGCAGCTTACAAAGTCAAAAGGGTCTGTTACTCAGTCTTTGCTACAGTTGTCCGGGCGTTTGCAACTTGTAACAGCACAGGTTACTCTCTTTTATTAATCAGTGATTCTGTTCATGTTTTTTTTATGGTAATTTGATATCATTTATGAACAGATCAACAAGGCTGCTGATAGAAGTCAAATTTTGAAACAAGAAAGTGAAGCTGAAGACGATGATGATGATGAAGAAGAAGACATGCTTTATGATGAAGATGACACATCTGATAATTCTAGCGATGATGATAAGAACTAGGTCAGTTTCAGACAAAAAACATAGGTTTGTTTTCTTTATTAGATGTCATTTTCCCTGTGTAGAAATATATCATTGGAGGTATAATTAAGTTATTTAGAAGCTTTCCTAATATTATTAAGTCTTTGGTCATGTTCTAAACGAGCCCTGCAGAAACAATTATATCTTCTCTAGTTCTCTTTTTGGTGATTTTTTGATAACTTAATGTAATTGATCTTGTAAGCTACAGTTACTGAATATCAGAAAAAGTTTTGTTTTTTTTCACCATTCTTCTACTTTATGTTACTTTTAAGTCTTGTTTAGAACTCATGGCTGCAGTTCATTACCTTAAGTTGGTGGCAATTCTGACCCATTGACTAGTGAATTCCTTTATTTAAGGACACAAGTGTTTGAGGGTCAAACATGATCCTGCCGGTCTTGACCCATTCGTGAAAGGAACTCATTTCAACCCGAACATGTTTTGACTAGTAAGCCTTGCTTTCTCCACTGTGTGTGTACCAAGCATTCTTTCTTATTTCATACCAGTATCTGCATCTTGTTTATTACACATTGGTTTGGACCAGACAAGACTAGTAAAATACCGGTTAGGTTTGATGCCCCAAATAGCAGCTATCCTAGGACTTGTCCAGATTCTTAGGTCCCGAGACTTTTTTCCTGAATGAAATTGGAGGAAAAAAAGTGGTGAATTGTTTGCTTTTTAAGCAAGGATTTGCTACCTTTTGACTAATGTTCAAACATTCTGTAATTGACTGCTGCTTTTTGAGGTATTGTCAGTTTGTCACCACGATTTTTGTGGCAACAAGCTGGCATGGAAATGATCGGAATACGGACACTTAAAGTTGGGATTATCTTGTCCATGTTCTTCTGTGTTCGTGTTGCTTTATGTGCATTCGCCTAGATTCTAAATGAACATAAGTGAAATAACTTAAATGGCCGTAAACAAACAGGCATAAACGTGTTTTATTGTTCTTCTGTTGATTACCCACGGCTTGGGTCCAAAATTTGATTGAGTACCATAAGATAATTGTGCATGACTTCTAAGATTTGAAATAAAGTACCGATTGGCAGCCGAAATCCATAATAAAGTCAAAGGTTGACCGATTATGAGAAAATAAGATTCCTTACATAAATATACATACACTAAAGTAGTGTTTTAGATAAACACCTAATCCTCTATAGGAATGAAGAACATATTCTTTATGCACTCACAAGCTAAGAATCTTGTTCTTCCCTATCACCATCACATGTTTCTGTAATATTATTATTTTATATGGTGTAAATCAACTGTTTGGTCATTTTCCATTACGCTGTTCGGCAACCAGTAATTGGACCGAAAGATGCCTCCGATTCGTTTCATTTCCTTTAGACAATTTTACATCCATTCGGATCCTCATCTCCAAAAGGTGACATGATGTCATCATTTCTGCTGCTACTGTGATATATCCACCATTGTAATGCATGCTATAATGCGGTGGCTCGAGCCTGTTGTAGTATGTGTATAACGTTGATGGCTCTGGTCTACTGTAGCGTGTGTATTGTCGTGGTGGCTCTGGAAGGTTGTAATGTGTGTATTGTTGTGGTTGGCGGTTCTGTTGTGGATCCGTGTGGTTCTCTTGTGGTGGTGGTGGTGGCGGCTCTGGTCGCTGTAATGCTGTGGAGGCGGTTCTGGACGGCTGTAAGATGGTTGTGGCGTCTCTGGCTGGTTGTTAGGTTGTTGTGGCGCTTCTTGCCGGCTGTAATATGTGTGTTGTTGTGGCGCTTCTTGCCGACTGTAATATGTGTGTTGTTGTGGCGCTTCTTGGCGACTGTAACATGCATGTTGTGGTGCTCCTTGTCGACTATAATGTGTGTATTGTTGTGGTGGTTCCGGCCAGCTATAGGAGGTATATCGTGGTGGTTCTGGTATGCTGTAAGGTGTGTATTGTGGTGGTGGACGGATATATTCATATTCAGTGACATATGGTGTGGGCTTGTACGTGTGATAACTATGGATAGGTTGTGCCGGTTCATGTCTGAACGCTGGACCGAACCCTGGACCACCTTGACTCGCTGGATAATGGTCCACACGCCCACTATAAATACGAACATTATTCATATGTTCTGGTGGCTGACGATACACAACATGAACCTCATCCACCTCTTTTGGTCTGGAAGATTGTGGCGGCTGGTTTGATGTAGACTCTGGCGGCGGAGGTTGTGCTGCCGCCGCATCTGGTGGAGGATTTTCCGGTTCAGGTGGTGGTTCCGGTGGCGGGGCTTGTTCTGGTGGCGGAGCTTCTTCTCCAGGCTGGTGGTTTTCAGTGTCTTCAGACGGTGGTTCACCTTCCTGTGGCGGCTCTGACTCTGGCGGTGTGGTATGCGAACATATGGTGGCGTTTTTTCTCGTCTTCTTAATAGCTTTCACGATCTTTTCAGGGTCCGCCCACCCGATGATAGTCAACTTTTGCTGTGGGATGTCGATATAGATATCGTATATCCCTGAAAACATAAACCGGTCATGAAACCGATCAATCAACGAACCAACGAGAATTCGAGAAATAAGAAACATATAAACTAACACGACTATATACCGTTAATGCCGTGTAGAGCTTTCTTGATCTTTTGAACGCACCCGTTACAGTCCATTCGGACTTGTATCTCGGTAACTCTTGGTTTCTGCATTAGAGTTCAAAACATGAAAGAAATGATATGAAATAATTTGCATATTATTCATATTCTAAGATAAATTTTGTATGAGAAAAAAAATACCATACCTCTAATTCTGGAACCATGGTGATGAAGGTGGTGGAATGAGGAATCAAAATATGACATTTATATGTGCACAAATACATACAGAATATATAAAAGGCATAGTGTGTGGGACATCTAAAGAATCTATCTCATCTTTGTGTGTGTTTGTTTTATTCCCTTTGGTTCAAAGTAAGTAAAACATAGATTTGATATGCTTTTGTATATGTTATATATATATATTCTTGTTTATTGAAGACAGAAATAGCACACGATTTTGGGCCTCCAATTCTTTCAAAAAGGTTTGAATAAACGAGGGAATAATATGAAAAGGATATCGTGCAATGAAAAGTATTTCAACTATAAGCGTCGCAAAATGAAAGATGTATAAAAGGTATTTCAACGATAAGCGTCGCAAAATGAAAGATGTGTTTCTAAGAATAAAAATTGTTGAAATGATTTTTTTGCTACATTGCATTTGAATTCTTAAATGAAACAGCGTTTGATCCCAGCATAGCACCAAACCACCACCACCTTTGCTGCTGAACCCAATCCACCGCTACCATCGCCCCTGATCCAAGCACAACACCAAACCACCGCCTTTGATGTTGAACCCAAAGTACCGCTACCGTCACACCCTAGTGGCTGAACCCAAACCACCGCCTGAGAAGAAGCGAAACAAAAATGACTGAGAGAGAAAGGACACACATATGAGGAGTTTTCCAGCTGAAAACACGTGTGTTTGGTGGAGACGCGTGTAACAACCGTCAACTTTAGTATAGCCAACCACACAACTGAAACATTGTTCACAACTTTCGTGTATTGATAGTATTATAATATAATTATAATATAATATAATATAATTATAACTAGTTTTAAGCCCTCCGGTTGCGAGGCAGGGGCGTAAAACTGTGCTACCAACATTGGGGGGCGAATGGGGCGTAAAACCATACTAAGTAGCAACCAAACGATGACCAAAACCATGAAACACCGTAAAATATAAACACGAATTTCTAACACGAAGTGATTCACGTGACATAAAATGTAGACGAAATCAAATTTATATCGACACGTATTAGAAAGTTGAGAGATAAAAAAAAACCCGAGGGACCAAATGTGACTACCATACAACTGTTAAGTAGCAACCAAACGATGGCCAGATTGAGAAAAAAATATAAAACAAAAACTAATAAAAAACACTAAACTAATTCAACATTTGTGTCAAATTATAAAAAAAAACATAGTTTTATTAAAAAATAAAAATTCTAATTTTTATATGATAAAAACCTCAAGAAATTTTTTTATCATCAACTTGCTATGAAGTAAATTAAAAAGTTAATATATACAGAAATAATAAGTATATTAAGAAAAACCTTAATTTAGTGAAGTATGCAATATTGATAGGAATCAGAGTGGGCAACGGATAGATAATTTAGAATTCAACAGAAGCAGTAATAAAAGGATAGATCTGCCAATAAAGTAGTGGTGGAGTGGTTGGGAAAGGTTTGTTGTTCCTTGTGACCCATGTTCGACTCTCACTCTCCCCATTATTTTCTGTGGCGTTCAGGTGAAGGTGAAATACGGGTGGCGCCGGTTCGTCTTGGATGGGAGGCGAGGTTTTATAGATTATTCCACTATCGTGCCTTCGAGTGAGTGGAGGTCGGGTTTCCGCGCATCTGGGAGAGCCAATGGGCTGGTGGCGGTCAAGTAATCGACCTTGGCCACAGTGACCGGTGTCACGGTGGTTGGCACGTCCGTTCCTTCCCGTTCAAAAAAAAGGATAGATCTAAGGCTCATTTGTGATACACATACACCACACAAACAAACAATGGAGCAATAATATCCAACCAGTGATACAAATACACTACTATGATTAGAGAATCGTGTTTAAAAACACCACGAAACGATCCATGAGAGAGCTAGCATAGACTATTTGACTCGTAACCAATCCAATGAGATAAATTAACACAATGTTTTTTTATTTTAACTCTGTTCATTTTCATTTCCATCTTACTCTACAATATAAATTAGTTACAAACAGTTAAGTTCTCGAAACTACCCATGAATCCCACTAACAATTGGCTAAGATCATCATACTCAGTTAATCTCACTAATAGCAAAATTAAAGTAGGGTATGAGGAGGGTAAGATGTAGACAGCGTTACCTCTACCCTGTAGGAACAGAGAGGCTACTTCTAGTGAGACCCCCGGCTCCATAGCAGTTTTGCATCAAGCCTTGGACATAAGGCACATAACACTTAGCAATTGGGACAAAAGCCGGTTAGTGCATGTACCCCCTTGTCTTTTAGCTATCAACGCCACCACATATACATGATTAACCGTCTCTCGCCTTTTAACATTTTTCACGAAATTAGTAAAATAAGGTTAAAATAACGTTAACAATTGGCTAAGATAAAGATGCAAAAACATTAAACTAAGAACAAAAATGAAGAAATGTTAAATAATAAAAATGAACTTTCACGAAATTAGTAAAATAAGATTAAAATAACGTTAACAATTGGCTAAGATAAAGATGCAAAAACATTAAACTAAAACAAAAATGAAGAAATGTTAAATAATACAAATGGACTTTTGCAAACTAAGGTGGGGTTATACTGCAAGTGTCGATGTTTTGCCACCAAATTTACTAATTTGCCCCTTTAGAGACGTTGTGAACAAATCCATGTGCCACCAAAACAATTTGTTGACCCGGGATAGATATCAAATATTCAGACGATGAACCCAAAACAAAGAGATTTTGTCCCTCTTTCGGTGGCGATTCTCGGTTGGTAACAAAACACTGCTTTTCAGCAAGGGCGAATTTAAGCAACTAGGATGGAGAGTCGTTCCTCTATATTTTAGAGTAGTCGGATTGACTTGACGACCAAACGGAACTATAATATACATCGAACAAGTTAGGAGGTGCAGGGGTGCACCCTTGTTCGAGTTGTTATAATTCCAAGTGTTTGGGAGGAGCCCCGAATAGCTCGAGCTCGATTAACTTATGAGAGCTCGGGCTCGATTGGAGCTTTGTTTTCAAAACTCGAGCTCGGCTCGTTGGCATTTTCTCAAACTTGGCTCGGGCTCGGCTCATTTTTAATATTAAATAAAAAATAACAAATTTTTAGGCTTGCAAGCTCGATAAGTGAAGCTCGGGCTCGTTTACTAAATAAGTTTATTTTTAGGTTCGAGGTCAGCTTGTAAACAAGTTAAATAAGCTTGGCTCGACTTGGCTCGTTTACACTAAGGCTCGATAAGGCTTGTTGGGATTGACCCCTACAAAAGAACAGATAATAAAATGCCAAAACAGGTCTGGTCTAAATGATCCAAAATAAACAGTGTTTTGGTTCACAACTTCCCTCAATGACAAGGCACCTAACATCTGATAGCCCTAACATCTGCTCAGTGCTAAGCTCTGCTGGTTGTAAGGACTGTTGAAGACCAAACCTCTGCTTGAAGTCAAAAGTCTGCTGAAAGTCAAAGGTCTGATCACCCTTTGAAGAACATGTGATAAAGCTTCAACAGTGGTTAAGCTCATCAGTGGTTAGCATCCTATTTGGATAACCATCAGTGTTTTGTAAATGTATCAGAGGATAGCATTAGCAGTGGTTAGAGGTTGTTAGGTTAGTTAGATGTCATTGTCTTGGTGATGTCAGCAAAGATGCTTCAGAGTTTAGAATTTGTACTATAAATAGACAGTGTATGTACTGTTCTATTCAGCTCAGACACACACACACACACACACTTATCTTGTACATTCTAATCTGTGTGAAGCTCGGGCTAAGGGGGAGTTAGTGATTCATGCATGTAATCAATTGTAATCTTTTTCAATCTTAATGAAAACATTGTGTGATGAAAGCTAATTTCTCATTTGATTGTGTTACAAAGTTTTAAATCGTATTCTGCTGCAAGTTTTATATGTTTTATCTTATTTTATGTTCAATTTGTTTAAAACAACACAATCAGGTCAAACTCAGATCCTAAGAATTGGTATCAGAGCTTGGTCAGTCAAATTCGATCTAACAATCGACTTGACGTAAAAAGATTAGCTCAATTTTTGTGATACTGTGTTGATCGTAATTGTTGGAAAGCAGAGTAAGAGCCAAATTACGTTATATACATTTTCGAGTATGTGTGTCAAAATCTGTGATGATTCTATGATTGATGGTTGCTAAGAATTCATCTAATGTATTTAAAAGACTAAGGTGAACCTAAATCTTAGGAACAAGATCTATATGATGAACAAAAGTTATGAGAAAATTTTTAAAGGTTATGGGTTGATGTTTAGAAAACCGGATCAAAAGTAATGTGAATTTTAGCATAAGCATTTCTGCAAAAATGTCTAAGGTTCTCAAAATATTACTGTAAATGATTCTGGATTGATTATTCTTTCCTTAAAGATCTTCAGTGAATGTTATTTGCTCATGGAAAGGTTAAAAGGGGAATAGAAGAAAGATCACAAAACTCTGAAAGTGTGTTTATCTCAAAACTTTTAATGTTAAAAAGAAAAGAGTATAAACTTAAAACACCCGAGAGTTCACAGGCTAGTACTACAAAAGGAAAACCTAAGATTAAATTTTCATCTCTGCTCAAACATCTATTACCAAACACGTTGAGTGCAACCACTGTTTACAGGTAAATTCAGATAACTGATGCATGTCAAAGCTGAACATTGTTTTAAAGAAGGACTTAGGACATCAATCAGATCTAATTGATTCATTTATCAAGAATTTTTTACTTAATTTTTAGTAGTAAATATTTCATGTATGTATCAGGAATGTATTATTCTTTTTCAGTATTTTTGTTCTCTAGAAAGAAATACATGTTGAGCTTACACTTGTTTTACATAGTTAAAGCTCAAAACTGCAGGAAGTAAGGCCTTTCTATTTTTAGAGAGAATGGAGTTACTCTTCCTTGATAATGGATCAAAAGAAATCTGTTGATAGTCAAGGTTATCTTATATTATGCTTGTCGAGGCTAACTTTGCAGATACTCACATGTCTTATCACTAGAGCAGCAGATGTTCAAAACAATTGCCTAGGCTCATCCTCTGCTGGTTCAACAATAGTTGATCAAAACAGCATCAAAATCATTGCCATCACATGATATCCAAACACTGATGACATCAGACATCATTTATGAGGGATTGCTATAAAAAAGGTTTGATTTCTTTATAGCATGTTCAGTCTAAAGATCGGTTGGGAGATGTACAAACCAAAGATTGGAATCACCTGTCCTTAAAAACTTGATTTCTAGGCTTGGAATGCTAAACATGGATTAAAAACAAAATTTCTTTGTGATCCATGTGTAAATAGCAATAAAATGTTTTTAGAAAATCAAAATCCATCCTTAAAAATAGTTTAAAATTGAATTTTTTCAATAAATTCTCAAAGTCTGTTCAAAGCACGGATAGCACAAAAACACTGTTCGTTTGGAAAAATCTATCCACTGTCAAAAAGTGTATCCTCTGATAGTTACAACCACTGTTCTTATCCACTGGTCATATTTTCCAACAGTGGTTAGCCAAACAACTGTCTTTCATTTTCAAACAGAGCTTACACATGGACATATGTTATTCGACAGTTGTTGCATCAGATGCCACGTCATCATTACTTTTCAAAAACCTTATAAAAACCATGTTCTATCCATAACATGGGTTTTTCATCTTGCTATGCGATAGAACAGGGTTTTTCATCTTGCTGTGCGATTTTAAAAATCTAAAACAGTTTTTATCATAAATATGGCTCCCAAAACAAAACCAAAAGCAAAATCTAAATCCGTACCATCTACACTCAAGTTAATCATCAAAACTCCTCATAACTACACTGCTATTTTAGAAGAAACCGAGTCAAACTTGAGATATCATACAATGATTCGGTTACTAAAGGAATCAAAATTCAAGGATATGCTGACGGCAAAAGCCCCAATTTATGAAGGTTCACTACGACAATTTTGGGCAAATGCTGAGGTTCACTCAACAGAGGAGTACCTTATGTTATAATGTCACACCCCCAAATTACCACCTACGGAGTTTTACCGCTAGGCGTGTGACGTACCAGGATCTAGCCACTAATCACGTTCAACTAACAGTAGATATTATAAACAACTCATTATAACAAGTCATGAAAAAATAAGGTAAATTAAATAATTCCCAAAACATATGTTTCAGCGGAAGCAAGGTAACCGGTTCAACAAGTGAAACCAAAATATATTAAAACATAAGTTATTAAATGTTCGCAATCCAAATCTCGTCCCATGACACTCTAGCTCCACAGACCGCAAGTTCCCATGCCAAAAATCTAACGACCTGCAAGCATGCAGAAAACAAGTGTATCACGATAAAGTCGGCGAGTTCACAGTTTTGTTTTACCGATAACAAGTTGGTGTTTAGTTTAAAGACATCTTATGACTAATAAACTCTGTACCGATTGACTGTTCTGTTTTTGGTGCCCTCATTAATGTCTATCATCATTGATCAACGTGTTTAAGGTCATTAGTTCACGCCCGTCCTCCCAGGTACGGTGTGAGGGTTGTCAAACCTAATACCGCTATCAACTAATACCCCGTTGCCCTCCAGGCAACTAGTTCGGTATGTAAGTAGGGACTTTCCGTGATAGAGTTTGAGTTTATTAACTAACATCGACATTAAACTATAACATTTGTAAAAGTATTCCCCCAAGGAATAGCAGTCTGTCCCCAACCGGGACGCATGCTTGTGAACGAGTAGTGAACTCACCTTAGTTTGCTCGGTAAATGTTATCGTGCTTTTAAGCGTTAAGTAAGTGTTAGGTCCGTTACGCGCGACCTAGTGTACAGTAAATGTAAGTATACATTTTCAAGTAGGGTTTGCAATACCCTAAGTGTCCAAACAACCAGTGTTTACTGTGATCAAATTATCAAATTTATTGTAACAGATAGCATGTGAACATATAATAGATAGCATGCGATCATCTAACAGATAGCATGTAAACATATTACTAAGCTCGGACAAATCCCTCATATTAAACTCGGACCCATAGAACCATTAGCTCGGACCTCCTTAAGACTTACTAAGCTCGAGAATGACTGTAATGCCGGATAAACCCAAACCCGGACGCACACGCTACTCAGTAACTCGACTCTAGCTAAGTCTGGACACTCGAGTCCTCCCCTAAACTAGGACACTTTAAAATTAAGTTCGAAGAACTAGTTCCTTATACAAAACTGGACCTTATGGTCCTTTAGTAAAACTCAGACCATGTGTTGATTAAATAAACTTGGATACTACTTGTTCCCTCCCTCAAACTCGGACCTCTTGGTCCCTGTATAAAACTCGGATCCCTTGAACTTGTCAAACCCGGACACAGAAACATGTTACAACAAGCTCGGACCCAAAGATTTAACATAAACTCGGACCATATGATTTTAATACAAATTCGGAGAACAAGTTTGGATCCTGAGTTTCTGTGAAACTCGGACTTCGTGACTTCACAAAGTCGGACCTTTCGCAAAACAGTAACACGACAGTTTCTCAATGCAACAGTTTCAAACTATGATCAAACCCTAATATTTTTCCTCAAACATACTATGATCAGAACAGCAGTTTATCAATTCTAGCATATCATTTATAACCTACTGTCAGGCAAACCATTACACAATCATTCACAAACTAATGCACGAAAATCAAGATGATTAAATAAACACAGAACCATTGTTTGGAGAACTAGGGTTTGCATGACTCAAATGATTAAGGGTTAACAACAAACAATAATTAAGCATTTACCTTAGATTGATTCTAGATGAAGTGAAAATCAAAAATGATGATTGAGAACTTGTGCAGCCAAGGATGATGAAAGAAGATGATTGCAGGAGATGATTATAGAGAGTAATTGAAATGCCGTAGAATGATTTGTGAAGGGGAAAGTTAGGGTTAGGAGTTATTAGAGGTTCACTAATTACTCTAATCACCCCTAAGTATCATATTTCACATAAAACACACACACCACATATAATTTACAGTTACAACATAGAGTTCTTATATTTGTCAAATAATGTAATGCTAAAAGATTGTGTGACCAAAATAATTGTGTTAGGTTAAAGCATTAACCTGAAGTTGCGGTTGTCAAATATAATCTCAAGAGTGGGCAAAACCTTGATGAAAATTACCCCACAATCGATCTCACAAGTCTTTAAGTTGAATGATATGTCATATCCCGTGACATTTCCTCTGGGTGAGATCCAAGCAGAGTTTATTGAAAGAGGGTATGTTGGCCAGCTCAAAGGTATACTATATACAAACCAAATTTCCTGCTGAGATGAGATTTTTCTTCCATACTATTTTGACATGTCTCTCAGCAAAAACTATTGGTTTTAATGAAATTCCATTGAACATGCAATATTTGGGATATGCTATTTTGACTGATTCAGATTTCAATTTTTCCCAAGTCTTGTTCAATGACATTGTTAATAACTACTATAATATTGCAAAAGAAAAGGTTTTTTTTAATACATCCCAGGTTTTTAAGCATATATCTTCAAAATCAATTACCTGGAGATGATTCTAAAATTGGCCCAGTTAGCAAGGCAGGAGCTATGAGTCATGAAACTTTTACACGCATTTCTAATCAAGATAAAGTTTCAAAAACCCAAGTAGAGGTAATATAGGAAGATTTATCAGAACAACCTGCCCAAACTCAACCACCTACTACTAAGCCCACTGCTCTTGGTGACCACAACAGCACAACCACTGCTGTGCAACTCCCACCACAAACCACCAAAAAGAAATCCACCAAGCCCACCAAACCCAATAAAAAGGGTCTTCTGGAAGATGAGATCCCAGAAGTTAACCTAGTGACAACACAAAAGTCACAAGAAACCACTGTTGCTACTTCCTCACAACAGTTGGAAAGATCTCCACCCAAAACCAAAACTCCTCATGATTCCTCACAAAAGGAACATGTTGTAAGCAAAGGGAATCCACAACATGAGACATTACCCTCATTTGAGAGTATATTGAATAGCTCTCCTCCCAAGGCAAATTTTCCTTCCTTCCCACACCACATATCTAAACTTCCACTATCTATATAACCACTGTTTGGTGCCATTGAAACCCAGACACAAAATAGTCCCTCTCACCAACACATTACTGAGAGTACAACTCCAACAAGGGCTATGTCTGAACCATTTCAATTGGTTAACCCACAAACAGATGAGGAGGCTACACCACCTGAATTTCACGAAATTCATGTTCGTAGTTCAAGTGGAGCAACTCTACAGATGTTAGACCCACTGGTCTATCTCTGGACAGTGGTTACATAAGTAAGTCTCCCTTGAAGGCAATTTCTACTAAGGCTACCATGGTATCCACTGTTGGTGTTAAAACCACTGTTGGAATTACTAAGGAAACCCCTGCTGGAGAAAGAAGTCCCCAGTCTCAAGAAAAAGGGCCATCTGTGTTTGAAACAAGGGTTGAAACCTCTGTTCATGATAACATAGATACAACTACCACTTCTGGTAGGAGTTTAGATGATCCTATTAAGTTAGGTGATGATCTAAAATATGAAGATTTGACGGAGAGAGTCACTAAAATAGAGACATCAGTGGCAGATATAAAAAATATGCTGCAACAGATGTTAGAAGCTTCAAAGTCTCAAAGCATTGCTCAATCATCTGCTCTTCAAACCGCTGATATAGTCAATCAAGTATATCCTTTGTTTCAACAACAACGCCAACTTGCTGATCACCAACATGAGATGCGTATAAAAAATGCTCAAAGATTTGGTTGATGAAAGATATAGAGAAACTCAGGCAGACCTCAAGGGCATCAAAGAATTCCTTACAAAGAATCTGGCACTTCCTCTGCACCTATCTTCGAAAAGACGATGCCAAAAAGGGGGAGAAAACTGAGTCTATGGATAATATGACAAAGCAAAAGCCTGAACCTGAAAAAGAATCCTTGGTAACTTCTGCTGAAACATTTGTCAAAGAAAAGAAAAAGGGAGTTGATGAAACCCTAGACATTCAAGCAGATGATGAAGATAAAGAAAAAGGACTTCGAAAAAGGATTTTGGCACTTCAAGCAGAATGAAATCACCACCACAACCTAAAGAGCAAACCATTGCTGGTCTCAAAACCACTGCTGGTACTATATCCACTGCTGCACCTAAATCCAACAACCCACCTCACAAATCACCTGCTAAAAAGCAGAAGACAACCCACCACCTTCATTACCAACCTTCAATGCAACAGGTGTTGTGACTACAAAAGGTACAACAGATGTTAGAACAATAATGGTTGAGACAACAGTTCCTTCATCAGCTGTTAGCCAAGCCACTGCTATCATAACCTCTCAAATCCATATCCCTGTAATACACAACACCTCCACAACAACTCATTCACTAAGCTCAGTCTATACAAGAAAAAGAAAATTCAAAGTGACTGATGATATACCCACACCTACACCACTTATTCTAACCAATCCAGAACCTTTCATCCCTCCATCATCACCAACATCAAACCCACTTACTCAATCACCTACTGGTCGTAATCCAACAAGACAAATACCTCTGGCAGTAAATTATCCTTTGGAAGTGCTTGCAGTTAAAGATGAAATGCTATATTTTTTCACAGAGGATAATCAATCCAAAAGAACATTTCCATCTCTTTTTGGCTATAGAGCTCCGAGGAACATTGAGGAGTATCTGAAATTAAAAGTCAAACAAGCCAATAACATTGCAAAAGAAGAGAGTAAAGGGAAAGGTGAAACTTACTTGTCAAGTCGAATGCAGCATGCACTAAGTAAAGTTAAGAAACTGGAAGACTTTGCAAAAGACTTTGAACAAGAAGAGGTCAACTCAATCACCTGATGCTGATATTCAAAAGAAAATAAGAAGAGATTTCATAGAAATTATCATGAGAGACAAACCATATCAAGCTGAAGAGCATCAATTTGAAGAATGGCCTCTCAAAGCTCTTCAACAAGAAGCAAACAAGTGTGAAAAAATGAAGAATGATCCTCAGATAAGGAAGATTGCACCAGACTGGAACAAGTTCAAGAAAACTAGTCACATGCAGATCTTGCCTTAGATGAATGCATCCAAGCCTTCAATCAAAGGAAAGAGCATCAAATGAAAAAAATACATGAAAAGAAGGAAGATGAAAACATGAAAGAATCAAAAATGAGCTACTTCATCAGATTATCAGGATCTACCTACTATCACTGCCACATCCTTATCAAGCAGACCAACTTCACCAGACTCATCACAAATAAAACTTCTCCCAAGAAACCCATTGAACTCAAAAATACTAAAGTGGTTGTCTGATAAACAGACCCATGTATTGACTTTGCTCAAGTCCAATGGGAAAGTTGATTATATAACAAGGAAGGATGCAATAGGCTTGGGTGTAGCTGACATTCAGGATCTTTTGGAACTTCAACTGTGCAGGGATGAAGATGATGAGAATTCCCTAAATTTTGAACTATCAGTTCAAGAGACAAATCAGGGAAAAACTGATGAGAGGATAAAGATCATGAATAAAGAAGACTTTTGGCATCATCTGTTCTAGGGGGAGATTGTTGGGATTGACCCCTACAAAAGAACAGATGATAAAATGCCAAAAAGGTCTGGTCTAAATGATCCAAAATAACAGTGTTTTGGTTCACAACTTCCCTCAATGACAAGGCACCTAACATCTGATAGCCCTAACATCTGCTCAGTGCTAAGCTCTGCTGGTTGTAAAGACTGTTGAAGACCAAACCTCTACTTGAAGTCAAAAGTCTGTTGATAGTCAAACGTCTGATCACCCTTTGAAGAACATATGATAAAGCTTCAACAGTGGTTAAGCTCATCAGTGGTTAGCATCCTATTTGGATAACCATCAGTGTTTTGTAAATGTATCAGAGGATAGCATTAGAAGTGGTTAGAGGTTGTTAGGTTAGTAAGATGTCATTGTCTTGGTGATGTCAGCAAAGATGCTTAAGAGGTTAGGATTTGTACTATAAATACATGATGTACTGTTCTATTCAGCTCACACACACACACACACACACACACCACACTTATCTTGTACATTCTAATATGTGTGAAGCTCGGGCTGGGGGGGGGGGGAGTTAGTGATTCATGCATGTAATCACTTGTAATCTTTTGCAATATTAATGAAAACATTGTGTAATGAAAGCTAATTTCTCATTTGATTGTGTTACAAAATTTAAATCGTATTCTGCTGCAAGTTTTATTGTTTTATCTTATTTTATGTTCAATTTGTTTAAAAAACACAATCAGGTCAAACTCAGATCCTAACAAGGCTTGACGAGCCTAACATGCTTCACATGCGAGGCTTGAGCTTGGGTTCGAAAACAAACGAGCTTTATTTTAGGCTCAAGCTGGCTCGTGCTCGATAAGGCTCGGCTCGTTTCGAATTTCTCGAGCCGATCTCGAGGAGCTCGCGAGCCGCTCGGCCCGTTTGCACCCCCAACTACCAACAAGCAGTTACCAGCCTTTCATCCTCAAATTCAAAATTAGGGTTCTTGGTCACTTTCACTGGTCCATTCACGAATTCTCATACACACATACTATTGTTCAATTTCTCGAATTCAAAGTTGTATCCGATTGAATTATTCGGGAGAACCATTAAAATGATTTAATCTAAGAATGATCACACGCCTCTCTGTTTATCCATATTTACAAAATTCCCCAACGTTTACATGTTTTATAACTCCTCAATACCATCTAATCAACTTGTATATGGATTTGAACCTAAACCAATTTACGGGTTTTTCATTTATTATTTAGTGAGAGAGTAAAGATCCAATATTTGGGATTAGATCATAAAGAGGGAGCCCATGAGGGGGGTAGGGGTCCAGTTACCGTCTCTTGTAGTCTTGTGGGCTCAAGGATGGTTTTGGTTTTGGTCTATAAATGTGGTACATAATTCATTTTATCAAATATCAAACACTAATCTTCAAAAACGTATCTTATGACTCATCATACAATGAATTCCGACAAAACGTGTCTATAACACATCTAATGAAATTGATACACTAAACAGCCCATGACTGATTTTTCAAGAAAATATTTGATTCGAATAGTTTTTGTTTGTTAAGCGAATTGATTTGAGACACTCAACATAAATAGAAGATCAAAATGTGTGATTCACATAAAATCTAACTTGAAACAAATCACAATGGGTCGCTACCACCTACCAATCTTCGAGTCTCGCTAACACCACCACTGTAGCGACCCCCACCGCTACCTACCAATCGAAGCCACCATCGTACCCTTTTATGCATAAGACGAAAGTAAGAGGGGTTTTTTTTTCTTCTTCTAGTGTTAACTTTTAAATGAGATAAAAGTGAGTTTTTTTTTTACTTTTTAAATTTCAAACAGTTATATTTTCTTTCTTACAAAGATTATTGTTTGAAAGTTTTTTTAAGGTTTAATAAATAGAAAAACACTTTCAGCGAAAAAGATTTAAAATCAAATATATGATTTCTAGAGAAGGTATATAGTCTTTACATTAAGAACCAAAAAGAAATATGTATTTAGCTTTATTTAATAACCATGATAAAGGAATTAATCATTCGACTAATTTTGATGCATAGATACTTATCATTTTAAAGAGAAGCTATTAGATTATAGAGTAAACTTCCGTTTTGCTCCTTGTGGTTTGGTCACTTTAATGGTTTTGCCTCAATCCTTTAAAAATAGTCAGTTTACTCCCTGATCTATGAAGCCCATCATGATTTTGCTCCCTGCCTCTAACTCCATCCAAATTGCTTGTTAACTGAAAGGTATTTCGGTAACTTGCCACATAAAAGTAAGGAAATTTTGGTAATTTTACTTATAAAGATATTTTTCATTTATATACAATATAATACATCATCTCTCACCCTCAACACATACAACCAGTCACACCTCCGATGAATCGTCGGCGCCGTCACACCTCCGGCGCTGCCACACGTCCACTTCTTTCTCTCCACCATCCACCACCACTAACACCTGTCACAACCACCAGCAGTCTACGACAACCAACACAACCCTAATCCAGCCACTTGCCTGAAAAACGAACTCCCTGATGTATCACCAGATCTCCGACAGCATTATCCCCCACCATCTGCCCCCACAACCTCTCTTTCCCTGAACCTGCCACCACCACCACTCTTTAAAGCTCCGACGGCGACAAGATCTGAGAATACGAAATCACCGGCAAGATCTGAAAACCGTCAAACCTCCGCCACCATCTCTGTCTCTTTGTCTTTGAAACCATGACCTCCATCTCCGATTTCAGATCTTGTTTTGAGTTTTAAACCATGACTTGCATCTCCGATTTCAGATCTTGTTTTTGTGGTGGGATTCGGCGGTGGTGGGTTTTTTGGGGAAGATGCGGCCGTAGATGTGGTGCAATGGTGGATGTTGGTGTTGAAGGCAGGTTGTGGTGGTTAGTGGTGGGCCTGGTGGCGCAGGTTGTTGGTGGCTGGTTGTAGTGGCTATCGGTGCAGGTAACAGGTGGTGGTGGCTGTTAGGGTTGATCGTGAGTGGTTGGTGGTGAGGTGGTGACCGTTGTTGATGGAAGAGATAAGAGTGTAGAGAGAGAGAGAGAAGAGAGAGAGGGTAGAAAGCAGATTAGTTTATGAGTTTTAGTTTTATATAATATAATATAATCTTTATACTTGAAGTTACCAAAATACCCTTTCAGTTAACAAACAATTTGGATGGAGTTAGAGGTGGGGAGTAAAATCATGAAGGGCTTCATCGATCAGGGAGTAAACTGACTATTTTTAAAAAATTGAGGCAAAACCATTAAAGTGACCAAACCACAGAGAGCAAAAGAGAAGTTTACTCTAGATTATATGAAATCATTTATACTTTACATTCAGATCAGATAGATGTTGAACATCCTTAAAAGTTAAAACTAAAATAGTGATAATAATAATACGATTATGAGATGATGACTATGCATCTATTCCGGTCGTCAATGAACAATAATAATGATGAGAATGATCCTGAACTAGATAATAGTAGGTTGTCCTATGTATGTTGTCAAGTGTCAACAAGACACATAAGTCATCTTAAGCAACTCTTTGTTATAAAACAAAAAAAAAAGTTACAAGAGTTATGCATGCTTTACAAAAATTAAAATATAATGATTGTGTGGTTTTAACTGAAAAAAAAAACAATTAAGCATGTCTCCAACGCGAGAGTCATGACGCCCATCTTGACCGTCCTCAATATGTTGACCGGCCTAGCCTCTCCCTCCCAATGTTTTAAAAACCGTTTTTAAATCGTATCGGGTTAGGGTAAAAAATGGTTCAACCGTTGAATCGGGTTGTATCGAAAGGTTCAACTGGGTTGACTAATTAACCCTATAAATCCATAAAATACAATTTTTACTCAAAAAATAATCCAAAACAACATCATTTCATGATAAAAAAATATTCAAAACTTAATCCATAATAAAAAATAATCAAAAAATTCACTATTAATACTTTTTTGGGCGCTAGGTTTTACTAAAAAGGTAAATCGTCAACCTTTTGGGTCCATAAAAGATTAAAGTCTAAATTTTAACCTTTGACCCGGTACCGGTATACCGGTTTAAACCGGTATAACCCAATTTACCGGCGGTACAACTTCTTTGTCGTTCCTTCAATTTACCGGTATGATTCGTGCCGGCCAAGCTTCCGGCATCCGGTTTAACTGGTTCAACCGGCTGGTATAAACCGGGTTTTAAAACATTGCTCCCTCCAGTGGCGAAGCTTGACCCGAATGACAGGGGGGTCGAAAACGTGTATACCAAAAAATTTCTATAGAACCGGGGGGTCGAAAACGTATATACCCAAAAATTTCTATACGAAAACTACATACTGAACACCACTGAGCGAAAGTTCGGGGGGTCGGGCGCCCCCCGCCCTCCACAAAGCTACGCCCCTGTCCCCTCCCCTTGAATCTGTTATCTGCCTCTCTTTTCTCCTCTCTTAGGCTGCTCCGTGTGGGGCTCGTTCTCAGGGCGTCCAGGTGCGGCGATGAGCTAGAACACCAACCCCCGGGTCGTCCCAGTCACAACCGTCTCCCCTTAGACGTTCTCGCTCGGCCTCACTTTTTTATCCAACGCGCACACACAATATACATACATACATACATACATACTGAAGGGGTATGGTCCCAAAAACCTTGCGCCAATCAAGAAAACCATACCCATTAATAACTTCTAAGGAAACTGCGCGCAGACTTCTTTGCCAAAATAAGATTTATTAGAACTTACGCCAAGTATCCAAGAGAGAAAAGCTTCATTTAACTACCTTGCGCGGGCGCGCGCAAGGTTCAAAGTTAACCTTGAACACTCTCTTTGGATAAATGCTTCATTTAACTACTTTGCGCGGGCTCGCGCAAGGTTTAAAGTTAACCTTGAACACTCTCTTTGGATAAATGCTTCATTTAACTACCTTGCACGGGCTCGTGCAAGGTTCAAACTTAACCTTGAACATTCTTGTTTGATAATGCTTCATTTAACTACCTTGCGCGGGCTCGCGCAAGGTTCAAAGTTAACCTTGAACATTCTCGTTTGATAATGCTTCATTTAACTACTTGCGCGGGCTCGCGCAAGGTTCAAAGTTAACCTTGAACATTCTTGCTTGATAATGCTCCATGCGCAAACCTTCCGCATATATTTATATCAAAGCAAGCATCCACCAAACGTTGCACCAAGCAGCAGGGAAAAGAAGGAAGATCAGTTAACTAACCTTGCGCAAGGAAACAGTAAATCCTGAAACTTTCCCTTAGCAAAATGCTTAACTTGGTGCAAAAGCATGGGGAATCTTTTCTGTTATAACAGAATGTACACGTGACGAATAATAGATGGATAACAGCTGTGAAACCTTCTAGAAGCCATTCACACCCAATCGTGCAAGCATCTTTTCGGTTATAACCAATTGCCACATGGCAGCATCTGGACAATTGAGGAAGATCACGGTGATGGCATGCTCACATTTATAAAATGTAGTGATCTCATGCTGACACGTGGCGCCTCCCTAACCGCTGATGAGCTCACGATCCGTGTGCACTAACAGATTGCCAACAAACGTTAACAGAATAACAAAAGATTCCGTTAACGTTAACAATCACTCTTTTTGGCGCCAAACACCGGCTATAAATAAGTAACTTGGAGTTCAAGGAAAGGTATTCACACTCAACTACTCTCTCACTTACAATACTTACTTCCGACTACCTGTACTTATTCTCACGCTAGAGGGTGGTCACGGAGAGAACCCCCTTCTCCCCGTGGCGAGCTAACGGTGTTCTGTTTTGCAGGATCAGCCGGAGTATTGTTCTATTCATCATCCATCGTGAAACCAAACGGAGGGTTAACCCTTTTATGCAGAGCCCATTCCATAGATCTACCTTGACTCCGGTCTAGCTGATCTAGGGTTTCTTCATTGGCGGCCACCGATTTCGATTCTCTAACCTTTCGTTTCGTTTCACTTAGATCTGCAGCGTCAGGGCTGACAGATCATCGTTTCAAGGTCGACGATCAGGGATTCGACGCGTTGTTGTCGGACCTCAGGTCGACGGACAAATAGTTGAGGATTCTTCGGCGGCTCCTCAGGTTGATGTTACATCGATTTTACCACCTGGAGAGACTCCATTATCGTGGTTAATCAAATCTCAAGCGACTCTAAACGCTATGTATGCTCAGCTATGTGCCCAAACCGGAACTCCAGCTTTTCAAGCTCCGGTTAGCGCTCCTCAGGTTCGTGCTTCGCCGGCACCTCGAGTTTTGAGTTATAATACTCAAGGTCATGCTCGTTCCCCTTCGCGCATGCCTGAAGATGAAACAGAAATGCATCTAAAACCAGGAATGATCTTGTTCATTCTGGTAATAGAAGGCAAGAAGAAAATGTTCAGCGTCGCGCATCTGTGCACTCTCGTTTGGGCCCGCGATCTTCACAGAAACGGGACACCCAACACGACGAGCTTGATAGAACATATGAAGAAGGGGATAGTGCAAGTATTTTTAATCGAATATCTGCAGATCATGCTAGTTACAGGCCAAAAGTACGCGCAGTATACAATCTAGAAGCTGAGCATAATTAGAATTAGGTGTATCGCCCAACCGAAGCAGCTGAACAATCAAAGTTTACCAGAGAGATAGCACTGGCTCCGTTGGAGCGAGCGAAATTACCATCCAACGTTGGAAATTTTAACGGTTTGACTGATCCCGACGATCACATGCGCCTCTTTACCGGCGCAGGGTTACTTGGGTGCTGGACACTGCCAATGTGGTGTCACTTATTTGTGCAAACCCTTACTGGTGCTGCGCGCCTTTGGTTTGATAATTTGCCGGCAGGTAAACTTTCCTCTTGAATGACTTAAAGAAAAATTTATTACATACTTTAGTCAGCAACGGAGATACGTGCGCGACTCCTCAGATGTAATGAACATCTGGCGGAGGACGATGAAAGCCTCGAAGATTTTATAACACGTTACAATAAAGAGGTGTTGGAGATTGGAGATGCCCATGAATGTAACATTTGTGTAAATCGGGTTTCGAAAACCCGCCCCAAATTATCAATCAAAGTGTATTTATTTATGTCGTTTGGTTATTTTATATTGTTTAAAATATTAAAATGTTTCATATATAAATAATCAATGTTTAAATAACCTTAATGAAATAATAAAATAAATAATCAGTTAAAATAATAAATATTAATACTTAATAAATGATTAATAGGCTTAATAAAAATAACAAAGAAAATAGGACTCAAAAGGGGGAACCGGGAATCGAACCCGGGTTCCCCGGGTAAAACACACACCGCACACACCACTGCACTACACACATAAGTTGTGCTATTGTTAGAATCTCAATGCTCTTATATTCAAGCTAAAAGGAACCTTGCAACACCCGCCAATCTCCTCGCCGGAGATCTCGGCAAATCACGTGTATTTCCTCAAAAATCGAAAAACTGTCCAATCTATTTCAAGTAAATTTCTTGACTGTAATCGCACTGGCAATCAATCCGAACCAAATCGCAGAAATCGAGCCCTCAAACACCCCTATAAATACTAGGCGAACTCTCACAATCAAAACTCGCTCATTCTGCTCGCACTGTTCCTCTGCTCACACCCCCCCTGTTCGCCGGAAAAACACAGTCAGCCGCCGGAATTCAACCGCCGGAAATCGTGATCCTCCACTTCTGTTCTACGGTAGACTCCTGCTCTTTTCCTTTGAATATTACTCAATTAACATCGCATACTGATGGTAATCAGAAGTGAATCAGATTTAAACAGGCGGGTACAGGTTTGGTTCGAATTCAAAATGAAGAAGATGAAGTGAAACTCGTGTTTTATATATTTAAGTTATAAGTTTCAAACGGGTTAGACACACAGTCCAGTGGTGGACCGTGTGCAAACACACTCACACGTCGCAGTTTCGAATCCCCCGACTCACACCGGTCGGACCATTTAATTCTCTTTTTAACTTTAATTAAAATAGAATGAACCTAAAATGTGTATAAGAATAATTAAAATCATGTTTCTTTCGGGTTAGACACGTAGCTCAGTTGGAAGAGCTGCGTGCACGCAACCGAGAGGTCACGGGTTCGAGCCTCAATACACGCATGCCAATTATCCCAGCGAACCGGTCTGACAGTCAGCCTGTCAGACTGACAATGTATTTATTTATTTATTTATTTATTGTATAGTTATATTAAAAGAAAAATTTATAAAAATACCTAAATTACAAGGGTTTAAAATATTTATAAAAGATCACAAAAATAAACTTAAAAATCTAAACAAAGGTTTTTAATCAAAAAGTTAGCTTATTTATTTATCTAGTTATCGCATTGTTATTTTAGGTTAGTACTCTTTCGTCGGTCAAATTCTCAACTCGTGCGCACTCATCATCAACCAAGAATACGCACCACTGTGAGTGAATCTCTACAAATTCCCCGTTTTAATCACGTTTTGGGGTGTATCACGTGTCGTATCATTTCTTTATATTATTTAACACTTGTGCTTATATCATTGCGTGATCAAATGTGTATTGCTTGTAGTGTGGTTTATATGTGGATTCATTTTATCATTTCAGTGCACTCATTTCATTAGGCCCATGAGTTCCTCGTGGGATACGGGTTGAGCATCAGGTGCCCCATTAGATCGGCTCCGTTTGATTGAGCCTTGATCTCAGATACATCATCATTCTTGTCATATATTCATTCAATGTGGTTTGTGATTGGTTACATATATATATTTGCTCACATGTGATTTATGCACAATTTTCTTTAATAAACATAATAAGCAATTATTTAAATGTTTTTATCAAGGTTCACTCGCCAACTTTTGTTGACCCAAAATTTCCTCTGTTTTACATGTAACATCCGTCAAAAAACGGATTTACCAAACCCGCTCCGTTTACCAACCGAACAGTCAGTTAAAATTTTCGTTGCAATTAAATGCCCAAAATAATTTTAAACGATACATAATCAATTATTATACGGGATTATATAAGTTGTTTTTGAAAAACTGTTAAAAATCGCAAAATAAAAATATTTTGGTTCTGCCGGGTTTCGAACCCGGGTCAGTAACCGGTCCGGCAACAACTTAACACACAACACACAAACCACTGCGCCACTTGTATTGTCTGTTAATTATTAAGATCATTTAATTCATATCTTGACGTTCCGAATTCAAAACCGGCGCCCAAAAGTTCAGTCGTCGGAAATCCGGTAATCTCGCGAAACTTAACGTTTCTTTCAGTTATAACGTAAGACATAAACGCTACATCGGTTATAACCGACGTCTGGGTCCGCGACCAAAGTTATAACTGCCGAAGTTTTTATAACCGACGAATCCAGTCGGAAATCAGACCAGGTTCATCGATAATTTGCCCTATAAATGCCCCCTCGAACCTCTGCAAACCTTTTCGCTCAAAACCACACCCTTTCTCGGCGAAAACCCATTCGCCGGAATTCTTCTGTTTGTCGCCGGAAAACCGGGTTCTCCATTTCCGAGCCTTATTGAACCCCCTAAGCTTATACCGAAGTCACCCATACCTTTTTCAAACTTTCTGAAGGCTCGCTGCTGCAAGACACCTGACGCCGGAGCCTATTGCTGTCGCCGGAGTTCTGCCGGAAAACAGAGGAAGATAGTCGGTATACCTCACGCCTAATTTCCTTTCTTTTTATTTATATCTCACCTTTGATTAATCATAAAACGCTGAAGAACCTGATTTAACACATCGAACCAGTCGGATTTTCCGACTCTGGTTAAAATCCGACGAAGAAGACGATGAACCTGTAACTCATAAGTATAATTTAAATCAAGAAATAACTCGGGTTAGACACACAGTCCAACGGTGGACTGTGTGCACAATAATCACACAAAGGTCTCGAGTTCGAATCCTGTTCCACACACGCTGCGTAAATAAAAATGTTTTTTTTGTTAACTGAACCGGATTCATTTTATATATGTTAAGTATATTAATAACCGGAATAATAACCAAGTTAGACACACAGTCCAGCGGTGGACTGTGTGTATGTTTAATCAAAGCACACGAGTTCGAGTCCGGTCTTCTGCATCGACCCGGACAATTATTTACCTTTTTAAAATAAGACAGAAAAGGGAATGTTCAGTTTGTGTTTAAGTATAACAAAAATCAGTTAAGTTAACAAGTTGTACACACACTCCAGCGGTGGACTGTGTGTTATCATAACCCACAGGTCCCGGGTTCGAGACCTGTGGAGCGCGCCGTCCGAATCAATTAAAACGTTTTTAAAATAAAAGAATTTTCTGTTTAACTTAATTAATATATAAATATAATTAAAAACGGATATATGACGGGTTAGACACGTAGCTCAGTTGGTAGAGCTGCGTGCACGCGTACGGGAGGTCTCGGGTTCGAGCCTCACCCAGCGCACTTATATTCGCACTCGAACCGCAACGGTCAACGGTCAAAGTCAAAGTCAACGGTCAGAAAAAGTCAAAATTTTTTATTATTTTTATATAATTATTTAATTAAAAATCAATTAAAAATACTTAAAAATAACATTTTTAAGGTTAGAAAATAGCCTTAAACTCACAAAAATACACCCAACAATCCTACTAAAATAAATTAATAAAATCCGTTTACTTACCAAACCATAATGCGATTTATCTAGGTTAATCTCACTCGTGGTTAAAACCACTTCGCGTGCATTCAACCTCATCAACCGAACGCACCCACTGTGAGTGAATCTTACAACTTCCCCTTTTAAATTACACGTTTTGGGGTTTGTCATGTGTCATAAAAATAATTAACTCGTTTATTTAAACTTGTGCCATACCTTATCGTGATCTAAACTTAGATCGTTTATATTGTTGTGATTACTTATTTCATTTTGTCAAATTATATGAAATCCCTTCATTAAGCCCATCAGTTCCTCGTGGGAGACGAGTTGAACAACGCGTGCCTCAAAACCAATACATTATTGTTCATGTGTGTAACATTGAGTTTATATTGTTTGTAGTTGTGTCATTCATATTATCATGTTTATGCAATTCATTCATTAGGCCCATCAGTTCCTCGTGAGAGACGAGTTGAGCAACGCGTGCCTCTAAATGTTCCATTATTGTTCATGTGTATTTTATTTAATATCTATTGATTGTTGAATAAGTTTACATCTATTTTTACTCATGTTTGGGTGTGCACATATTTCATAATCAATTTAATAAACTTGTTCAAATGTTTTTCCATAGGATTCACTCGCAACTTTATGTTGATCCAAAATCCTTTTTACACATGATACAGGTGAACAGGTTGAAGCAAAGAAAACATAGGAAATGCCTTAGAAGAGAACAAAGAAGCTTAGATTGATAGTTAGAATATGTTGTAACATTTATTGTAAATCTCCATTAAATTGTATTTAATGAATATGAAACGCATAATAAATGTCATGAGCTTTGATGATAACCCAATGCCCCGATCACCTTTTCCGCTGCGGGTCGGGGTGTGACATTACACATGATACAGGTGATCAAGTTGAGGAAAGAAACACTTAGGATGGCCAAGAAGAATAAACAAGTTATTTCATTGGAATAAACATTTAGATTTTTATTGTGTTTGTAAGAAATTTTTGTTGGATATTTAAATTTTAATTTGAATTTAATAAATATGAAACTTCTTAGTAAATATCATGAGATTTGGTGATAACCCAATCATGCCCCGACTTTTATTCCGCTGCGGGTCGGGGTGTGACAGATTGGTATCAGAGCTTGTGACTATAGGGATATAGGATAGGTTATTAGACCTTTAGAGCCTATACTATAGTTGACTAGATTTAAATTGTCTATGTGTTACATGCAAAATTCATGATTTTTATATGTTTCATGTTTATATTCACACACAACATTATGCAAACATTCTCATAAGTACATGTTAATATGCAATGCTCATCATAGATCATACCCTCATATCATATCATATCTATGAAAGCACACACCTCACAATTTCACAATTTCCGTTATCTCTTTTCGAAGATTTTTGCAATGTTTCCATATTTTTCAATTCACATCAAAGTGAGTTTTCACGACGGGCATGTAGTAACTGGAAGGGTACGAGTACCGGTAGTCGGAACGTCCTGTCTAGGCTTGGCAATCGTATAAATCCAAAATAAAGGACAAGTTTGCCTACCTGGGGACTAACGATGAGAGTACGAAGGACCTATTAGGCCAAAGCATGCTATACCAAACGTCGTGTGAACTAACCCCACTTTGAGCTGTCATTGTGTCCACACCTGGACACCCTCTGACCATACATCTCGCAATCATGTTTTACGATTTTCATTCGGGTGGTGCGAGTGTTAACCCGTCGACACCAATGTGAATCCTACCAAGCCCAATAGTCATGGGGCCCACATGACTACACAGGCAATGGTATGAGGGACATTTGGAAGCCCAAACATGAGCAAACCCAAGACATCCTATGGATGTAGTTAAATTTTCAGTTATGTTGTTTCCATGCTTTTTTTTACGACACATGACACCTAGGAAATTCTTGAACTCACAATCTCCCTATACATATTCCTGTAGATGTCTGCTAGGCAATTACGTGGAGGTAGAAGGTCAGGGAAGTCAAACGAACGCTTGGCTATGCAAATTGCTAAACAAATGGCCGCAGTGCTTCCTGACATCGTACTACAAGTTCAACAAGCTCTCACCGCTAATCCCATCAACTCTCCCAACCAAGAAGACCAAAGCGTCACCAACCTTCCTCCCAAAACCCCCAAATGCACCTACAAACACTTCAAGTCCTGCGATCCCCCAAAATATGAAGGGACTGAAGGTGTCACCGCTCTCTTTCACTGGTTTGAGGAGATGGAAAACACCTTTCTAAATTGCGACTGTCCCGATGACTGTAAGGTACGTTACGCGACTGGAAGATTGTTTGGGGTAGCCCTTACCTGGTGGAACACGGAAAAGGGTAAGCGAGGTGTTGAAGATTCCATGGCCTTAACATGGGAAGAGTTAAGAGAAATCATGACGAGACGCTTCTATCCAAGAAGCGAAATCAAAAAGCTAGAAGACGAGTTTCACACATTGAAACAAAAGGAAGGAGACCACACTTCATACAATAAGAGATTTCTCGAGTTGAACCAGATGGTCCCCAATCTGTTCACCCCATTATACCGCCTAATTGAACACTACATTCGAGGCCTCCCCTCAAAAATCCAAGATTCGGTTTTAAGCACTTCGCCTGCAACACTTGAAGCCGCAATGGAGTTAGCTACGGAACTCACTGAAAATTGCATTCGAAACAGCAAATTTAAGATGAGAAGAAGAAAACACCCATTGAGACCCCAATTCCAAACCACCCAGGTTCATCCTCGAAGTTTGCTGGTAAGCAGAAGCGAAATGGCAAGAACTTTGCTGTCACCCAAACCAACCCTCCCATCACTGCTGCTCCAATCACCCAAGTTGCCCCTCCAGCCGCACCATTCAAAAGGCCATACACTGGCCCCCACCCAAAGTGTAACCGTTGTCAATACCATCACCCTCCTAAAAACCCCTGCCAACATTGCACAAGTTGTGGCCGTGCGGGTCACACTATCCAAACCTGCCGTACCCTTCAGCGATTGAACCGCAGTCAACCTCCAACCCAAAACCAAAATCAATTGGTGGGCCAAGCCCAACAACCCTTACTTCTACCACCTGCACAACTCACAGCCCAACCTCACTACCAACCCAACTACCCCATGATGCAATCCATGCGAGCCTGTTTCAATTGTGGGGACCCAAACCACTTCAGGAATACTTGCCCACGCCTGGTGAACATCATCCATGCCCAAGCTCAAGCAAACCCGGTAAATCAAGCCAACCAAGCTCCTCCACCTGCTAGAGGAAGAGCTTTAAATATCAATGCCAACCAAGCCATGGCTGACAACAATGTGGTCAACGGTACGTTTCTCATAAATGGTAGTTATGCATCCATATTATTCGATACTGGTGCGGATAAGAGCTTTGTGTCTTTAGAATTCGAATCTGTTCTCGACCAACCTCGTGATAATCTCATTGAATCTCTGACGGTGGAAGTTGCTAACGGAAAACCCACTTCGTTAAATTCTATTATACGCGATTGTACTCTCACCCAAAATGATAACGATTTCCCAATTGATCTCATTCCTATGAATTTGGGAAGTTTCGATGTTATCATCGGCATGGACTGGCTTAGCCAGCATTACGCTGAAGTGGTGTGCCATGAAAAGTTCATTCGTATTCCTCTCGCCGACGGTCAGATACTACGTATCTTTGGGGAAACTCATTCGAAAGGGCTCAAATTGATGTCCTGCCTTCAAGCCCGAAGTTATCTTCGAAAGAATTACGTCGCATTTCTAGCTCACGTCATTAAGAAGGAAGGTAAGGAGAGGAAGCTCGAAGATATTCCAATTGTGAAAGAATTCCTGCAAGTTTTTCCCGACGATGTTTTAGGACTTCCTCATGCGCGAGAAGTCAAATTTCGAATAGATCTTGTGCCTGGTGCTACACCGGTCGCAAAATCGCCCTATAGGTTAGCCCCATCCGAGATGCAAGAGTTGGCCAGTCAACTGCAAGAGCTGACTGACAAAGGATTCATACGTCCTAGCTCATCGCCTTGGGGTGCACCTGTTCTTTTTGTGAAAAAGAAAGATGGAATGTTTTGCATGTGCATTGATTATAGAGAACTCAACAAGTTGACGATTAAGAATCGCTATCTGCTGCCTCGTATTGATGACCTTCTAGACCAGCTTCAAAGCGCCACCTGTTTTTCCAAAATCAACCTTCGTTCTGGTTATCATCAGCTTAGAGTGCGCGAAGAAGATATTCCAAAAACTGCCTTTCGAACTCGTTATGGTCATTACGAGTTCACGGTTTTGCTCTTCGGTTTAACCAACGCCCCCGCTGTCTTCATGGATTTAACGAATAGGGTATGCAAACCTGTTTCGTCATAGTCTTCATCGACGACATTCTTATCTACTCCAAGTCAAAATCCGATCATGAGCGACACCTTCGACTCATTCTTACACTCTTAAGGACTGAAAAGCTTTACGCCAAGTTCTCAAAATGCGAATTCTGGTTAGGAGAAGTACAATTCCTTGGTCATATCGACAATGAAAAAGGGATTCATGTCGATCCTTCGAAAATCAAGGCAGTACAGGAATGGCAAGCGCCACGTACCCCTACCAAAGTTAGGTCATTTCTTGGCTTGGCTGGTTACTACCGACGCTTCATTGCCAATTTTTCCCGTATTGCCGTTCCGCTCACGGCCTTGACTCACAAGGGAAAACCCTTCATTTGGGGACCTAAGAAAGAGGAGGCCTTCCAAACTTTAAAGCAAAGGCTTTGTGACGCACCTATCCTTACACTCCCTGAGGGTTGCGATGACTTTGTGGTTTATTGCAACGCATCAGGGCAAGGACTAGGCTGTGTATTGATGCAAAGAGGAAAAGTGATAGCCTATGCCTCTAGGCAACTCAAAGTTCATGAGAAGAATTACACCACCGACGACCTGGAACTTGGAGCCGTAGTGTTCGCTCTCAAGATATGGAGACATTATCTTTACGGTACCAAGTGTGAAATATACACTGATCACAAGAGTCTCCAGCATATCTTCAACCAAAAAGAGTTGAATATGAGGCAATGAAGATGGGTCGAACTGCTCAATGATTACGACTGCGAGATTCGGTATCATCCTGGCAAGGCAAACGCGGTGGCCGATGCGCTCAGTCAAAAGGGATATGCGAACTCTATTCGTCTTCTATGTTCACAAATCATAACCGATATCAAGGATCGAATCCGGGCAGCTCTACATATCTCTGTAACGAAAAATGACGTACGTGATGAGCTGTCATGTGGAGCTGAACTCAAAATTGAAACCAAATCCGACGGTATTGTATATTATTTAAACCGCATTTGGATTTCCGATCGCGACAACCTTCGTGATTTCCTATTGAATGAGGCACACAAAACACAATACTCTGTACACGAGGAGCCGATAAGATGTATCAAGACCTACGATACACCTACTGGTGGCCTGGCATGAAAAAGGATATCGCTATTTTTGTTTCCAAGTGCCTTACATGTTCCAAAGTGAAAGCTGAACATCAAAGACCTTCAGGACTTCTAGTCCAACCCGAAATACCTGTATGGAAGTGGGAAAACATAACCATGGATTTCATTACCTGGGTTACCTCGCACCCCCAGTGGGTATGACACCATATGGGTAATAATCGATCGCCTTACAAAATCATCTCACTTCATTCCGATTCGTGAGGACTTCAAGAACGAGAAGTTAGCTCGTATCTACATCAACGAGATCGTAAGCCGTCATGGTGTATCGTTAAGCATCATTTCAGACCGTGATGGTCGTTTCACTTCATGAACATGGCGAGCCGTACAAACCGCTTTGGGTACACGGTTAGACCTTAGCACCGTCTTCCATCCTCAAACTGATGGTCAATTTGAGCGCACCATCCAAACCCTTGAAGACATGCTTCGGGCGTATGTCATATTCTTCAAAGGCAATTGGCACGCTCATCTACCGTTAGTCGAGTTCTCGTACAACAATAGCTATCATTCAAGTATCGGCATGGCTCCTTTCGAAGCTTTATATGGTCGTAAATGCCGACCTCCAGTATGTTGGCATGAAATTGGCGAAGCACAAATCACCGGACCTGAATTGATTCAAGAAACAACCGACAAAATCCTTCAAATTCGAAACAATCTTCTAGCGGCTCGAAGTCGTCAAAAGAGTTATGCTGACAAACGACGAAAGCCCTTGGAGTTTTGTTTTGGTGATCAAGTACTTTTGAAAGTGTCACTGTGGAAAGGAGTGGTTCGTTTTGGTCAAAAGGGCAAGCTAGCACCACACTATGTGGGACCTTTCAAGATACTCGAAAGAGTAGGACCTGTAGCCTACAAGCTTGACCTACTAGAAGAAGTCAACAGAATACATCCCACGTTCCACGTATCAAACTTGAAATAGTGCCTCGCCGACGAAAACCTCCATATTCCTCTAGAAGACATTCAGGTCGATGAATCAATGCACTTCGTTGAAAGACCAGTGGAAATCATGGATTTCGGTGAGAAGCGTTTAAGGCGAAGTCGTATTCCAATCGTCAGGGTGCGTTGGGAGTCAAAACGAGGACCCGAGTTTACTTGGGAACGTGAAGACTCAATACGCGAAAAGTACCCGCATCTTTTTCTGGTTACAACTACTACTTAAATTTCGGGACGAAATTTCTAAAAGTAGGGGATACTGTAACACCCCTATAAATACTAGGCGAACTCTCACAATCAAAACTCGCTCATTCTGCTCGCACTGTTCCTCTGCTCACACCCCCCCTGTTCGCCGGAAAAACACAGTCAGCCGCCGGAATTCAACCGCCAGAAATCGTGATCCTCCACTTCTGTTCTATGGTAGACTCATGCTCTTTTCCTTTGAATATTACTCAATTAACATCGCATACTGATGGTAATCAGAAGTGAATCAGATTTAAACGGGCGGGTACAGGTTTGGTTCGAATTCAAAATGAAGAAGATGAAGTGAAACTCGTGTCTTATGTATTTAAATTATAAGTTGCAAACGGGTTAGACACACAGTCCAGTGGTGGACTGTGTGCAAACACACTCACACGTCGCAGTTTCGAATCCCCCGACTCACACCGGTCGGACCATTTAATTCTCTTTTTAAATTTAATTAAAATAGAATGAACCTAAAATGTGTATAAGAATAATTAAAATCATGTTTCTTTCGGGTTTGACACGTAGCTCAGTTGGAAGAGCTGCGTGCACGCAACCGAGAGGTCACGGGTTTGAGCCTCAATACACGCATGCCAATTATCCCAGCGAACCGGTCTAACAGTCAGCCTGTCAGACTGACAATTTTTTTTACTTATTATTTTATATAATTATTTATTTTATAGTTATATTAAAAGAAAAATTTATTAAAAATACCTAAATTACAAGGGTTTAAAATATTAATAAAAAGATCACAAAAATAAACTTAAAAATCTAAACAAAGGTTTTTAATCAAAAAATTTGCTTATTTATTTATCAGGTTATCGCGTTGTTATTTTAGGTTAGTACTCTTTCGTCGGTCAAATTCTCAACTCGTGCGCACTCATCATCAACCAAGAATACGCACCCACTGTGAGTGAATCTCTACAAATTCCCCGTTTTAATCACGTTTTGGGGTGTATCATGTGTCGTATCATTTCTTTATATTATTTAACACTTGTGCTTATATCATTGCGTGATCAAATGTGTATTGCTTGTAGTGTGGTTTATATGTGGATTCATTTTATCATTTCAGTGCACTCATTTCATTAGGCCCATGAGTTCCTCGTGGGATGCGGGTTGAGCATCAGGTGCCTCATTAGATCGGCTCTGTTTGATTGAGCCTTGATCTCAGATACATCATCATTCTTGTCATATATTCATTCAATTTGGTTTGTGATTGGTTACATATATATATTTGCTCACATGTGATTTATGCACAATTTTCTTTAATAAACATAATAAGCAATTATTTAAATGTTTTTATCAAGGTTCACTCACCAACTTTTGTTGACCCAAAACTTCCTCTGTTTTACACATGGCCTAGAAGAATAAACAAGTTATTTCGTTGGAATAAACATTTAGATTTTGATTGTGTTTGTAAGAAATTTTTGTTGGATATTTAAATTTTAATTTGAATTTAATAAATATGAAACTTCTTAGTAAATATCATGAGCTTTGGTGATAACCCAATCATGCCCCGACTTTTATTCCGCTGCGGGTCGGGGTGTGACAATGAAGAACTTATACGTGCGTAGTTCAAGTATGCGGTAAGGTGCGACGAAATGATTAAAGTGTTGTTCGGTACAACTGGCCTTCCAAAAAACTGGCATAAACTCATGGCGGCAGCCAAGGTTTATGCCCAGACTGAGCGCAACTTAAGTTCTAACCGGCCACCTCTACCTCAGAACCGTCCGCAAGACCTGAGTAGAGGTAGTCGCAAGTATAAGAGAAACTGGAAGGAGTCAAGTCAGAATTCGTATTCTCCGTATTCACCAATTGATGCGCGAGCAACAATCAACAAGATAACAATTCAAAAAGCAATTAAACAGGAGAATAGTGAACGTCAGTGGACTCCCTTAACGAAATCTCCGGCTGAGGTTCTCAGCACTGAGAATTATCAGTTTAAACAGCCGCAACCAATGAAAAACAAAAAAGGGCGAGACCCAAATTTGTTCTGTGACTATCATAGAGACACCGGCCACACAACAGATAATTGCATCAGTCTGCGCACGGAGATTGAGAAAGCGTTAAAGAGCGGGAAGCTTACACATCTAGTCCAAAATGTGCGCAAAGAGATTAAACAGATTACGCGCGAGAATGAAGGGCCTAGTAACAAGAAAATGAAGCAGCACGTTTCCATGATTCAAGGTGGATCATCGCGCAAGCGTAGCCTTCAACATTTTCAAAACAACACTTGGCGCGAACAACAAGTCATTTTTCCTATCGGTCCAAGAGGTCCTCAAGAAGACCGACCAGTAGTTACCACCGGTATCTTTGGACATTACCAAACAGATTATATGTTTATAAGTCCGGGTAGTTCCATGGATGTCATGTAAGAGCAATGTTTTAAACAACTAGATCCTGAGGATAAGGCACTCTTGGAACCAGTTGATTTTCCATTAAATGGGTTCTGCAATGAGGTTGTCTTTCCTCTAGGACAAATTCTCTTTCCGGTTACTTTATCTGATGGGAGGTGCTCTCGAATGAGTAATGTCAACTTCATGATGATGCCGGCAAATTCCCGTCACGATGTACTGTTGGGACGCTGCGCGCTACATGATTTTAGTATGATAACTTCCGCTCCGCATGCTGCTTGTGGTTTTCCGACACCAAATGGTGTAGCCATACTTTATGCACAGAAAGAAATTATGTCAATCGAAGAACCAGTTATGAAGGCTGGCAAGACACTGCCAAGCAATGAACCAGAAAAGTGGGTACTCAACAATAAGTACCCTGAGCAGAGAATCCTATTAGGACCTGCAGTCAGTATTGAAATTCACGCAAAGCTTAAATTACTGTTGTTCCGCAACAAAGACATTTCCGCCTGGACACCTGCCGACATGGTTGGTGTTCCGCGCGACGTTGCGGAACATTGCCTGAATGTATTTCCATCAACAGAACCTGTTGTGCAGAAAAAGCGCAGCCTCGGGTCAGAAAAGACAGCGGTAATGAACGAACAAGTCATCGAGTTATTAAATGCTGGTATTCTGCGCGAAGTCAAATACCAAACCTGGGTGGCAAACCCAGTCATGGTAAAGAAACATAATGGCGGATGGCGGATGTGCGTAGATTTTAAAGATCTAAACAAAGCATGCCCGAAAGATTGTTATTCTCTTCCTGAGATTGACAAAAAGGTTGACTCATTAGCTTCCTTTCGCTGGAAATGTTTCCTAGATTGTTATAAAGGTTATCATCAAGTCTTGATGAAAAAAGAAGACGAAGATAAAACTGCTTTTCGCACGGAGAAGGGCATTTTTTGTTATACCAAGATGCCTTTTGGTCTCCGCAATGCGGGAGCTACTTATCAAAGATTGATGGATACAGTGTTTGGAGATGACATTTGGAAAACTGTGGAAGTCTACATGGATGATTGAGTAATTCAGAACACACTATGCTAGACAACATCCAAAGAACTTTTGATTCTCTGCACGAGGTAAACCTAAAGTTAAATCCCAGCAAATGCTCTTTCGGCATGGAGGAGGGCATATTTTTGGGTTTCATCGTCACCAAAGACGGTTTCAAAGTTAATCCCGAAAAGGTCGATGCAATACAAAAAATGTCTTCTCCTACTACCATCAAAGAGATGCAACGTTTGGCTGGAAGGTTAGCTGCGCTAAACCATTTCCTCGTCAATCATGCTGCAAAATCTTATCCGTTCATTCGAACCTTGCGCAATTGTACAAAGAGCAAAGAGTTCGTATGGACTCCTGAAGCTGATCAAGCTTTCCAGCAGATGAAAGACTGTTTAGTTCAACTTCCCACACTTACTGCTCCTCGAGAAAAAGAACCCATGGTTTTATATCTTGCTGTATCTGAGGTAGCAGTAGGTGCTGTCTTGCTGGTAGAACGCGAAGGGGTCCAGTTCTCCAATTTATTATATCAGCAAGATGTTGAACGATCCAGAGAAAGGTATTCAATCATGGAAAAATTAGTTTTAGCATTGGTCCATGCTTCGCGCAGGCTGCGAAGATACTTTTCTGGACATGTTATTACAGTTTTAACAAACTTTTACATTGGCCAAGTCCTGGCCAAACCAGACCTTTCTGGAAGACTTGCGAAATGGGCAATAGAATTGGGAGGTTATAACATCTGTTATAAACCTAGACCAGCTATCAAAGGCCAAGTTTTGGCAGATTTCATCGCTGAAATTCCCGCCGACAAACTTGAAGAATGCCAAGCAATCCAAAACCCAGTCCCAGTCATCGACAATAGAGCCTGGACATTGTTTACAGATGGCGCATCAAACAGTGATAGGGCTGGAGCAGGTATTTGATTAATGAGCCCAGAGGGAGCAGAGTTCACATATGCAATTCGGTTGGATTTTAAGAGCACAAACAACGAGGCCGAATATGAAGCTTTCCTAGCAGGCTTACGCCTCGCTATCAAAATGGGCGCAACAAATTTAGAAGCCCATGTTGATTCATTATTAGTTGCTGAGCAAGTAGTTGGAACATACGATGCAAAGGGAGATATCATGGCTCTATACTTGGCGCAAGCCAAAGCTCTTATAGCACAGTTCCAACAATTTAAAATCACACACGTCAAGCGAAGCGAAAAAAAACATGCTGACGCTCTAAGTAAACTTGCTGCAACTAGTTTCAAGCATTTGGCAAAAGAAGTTCGCATCGAGGTTCTAAGTAATCCATCAGTCCCTCTCAGGCAAGTGTCAATGATCGAAGTAGGAGATCCATCATGGATGTCTCCAATAATGATGTATCTGTTGCATGGTTCTTTACCAGAAAACAGAGTGCAAGCACGAAAGTTATGATGCAAAGCCCTCAATTATGCAATGATTGACGGTATCCTATACCGACGCTCTTACATGGGTCCTTCGCTCCGCTGTGTTGACAAACATGACGCGCAATACCTGATCAGGGAGATTCATGAGGGACTATGTGGCATACATTCTGGGCCGTGCATGGTCGTAGCCAAAGTAAAAAGCGCAGGATATTATTGGCCCGGAATGTACGTTGACGCGGTAGAGATCTTGCGCAAGTGCATGTCCTGCCAAAGGCATGCCCCTAAAACATTGCGACCAAAGAATCCTTTGTTACCCGTCACGACAGCTTGGCCATTTCAACAATGGGCCATTGATTTAGTTGGACCATTTCCAGATGCGCCCGACGCAGTAAAGTTTATCATCATTGCGGTCGATTACTTCACTAAATGGGTTGAAGCCAAACCTTTAGCTTCTACTACAGCGATGGTAATTCGCAAATTCATCTGGGAATTTATTTTTGCCGTTTTGGTCTGCCCATGCGCATTATTACAGACAATGGTCCAAATTTAACGGCTCAAGAGCTGTAAACATGGATGACCGAAATGGGAATCCAGCATGTTTTCGCTTCTGTTGCGCACCCGCAAGCAAATGGTCAAGTTGATAGCATAAACAAACAGTTGGTCGACGGTATCAAGGCCCGCCTTGGAACGGCACAGCGGGGGTGGGTTGACGAATTGCCTAGCATCTTGTGGGCACACCAAACTATGCCCAAGACTAGCACTGGAGAAACCCCTTTTAGCCTTGTATAACGGCACGAAGCTGTGATTCCTGCCGAAATTGAGTTACCATCTCCAAGAATGCTAGCTTTGGAAAAACAAGATAACGAAGAACAACGGCGCATCGACCTAGACTTATTGGAAGAGCGACGAGAAAATGCAGCGATTCGCGAAGCAAAATACAAGTCCCAGCTTGAAAAGTATTACAACAAAAGGGTGCGCATCTGTTCCTTTTTTCCTGGTGACCTTGTTCTTCACGATATTGAAGCGTCGAATGCCGAAAAACTGGGGAAGTTAGCCCCGCGATGGGAAGGTCCATACGTGATAAATGAAGTATTGGGAAAAGGCGCGTACACTCTGAAGCGTATGGACGGATCCAGCGTTCCTCGAACCTGGAACGCCCAGCAACTGCGCCGATGTTATATGTAATCTCAACCCTCTAAGCAACTTCTGAGCGTTGCGTAACGAGGCTGCTTACTTTATTTGTTATGTAATCTTAGTGGCAACCATAGCCTTGCGCTTTGTCAGTATGAATAAAATACTTTGCCACTACTTACAGTCTTATATATGTTCATTAACAAATGCATGCAATTCCTTTGGATAAACAAAAACACAAACTCATGAGCCACAAGCTAATTTAATAATTACGCTCACACATGAGAAAAGAAATTGCTCATTTGTCTATCCTACACAAGTAATTGGTTCCATGCAAACATTGTAAAACTGAAATATATTATATTCACAATACTTGCGCAAAAGCGCAACGTTACAAGTTATTATACAGCAAAAATTACAAATTTCCTATTCTACGGACTTGGTTCCCGCCTGCTTCTCTGCTGAAGAAAAAATCTCCTTTAGCTTATCAACAAAGTCGTCTTGATGCAGCGCGGCGTCCACAAGATCCATAATCGGAATTTTCAATTGATTATATTTTCCTTGGCAGCAGAATAAATGGCGACAATATTTAGCCCGTGCGTGGCAGCACGACTGATATCCCATCCAGTCTTCAGCGCATGGGTCACGTGCAAAGTACATTCTCTATAGCCCTCGGCATGCCCATCATTGGGCACCGCCATCATTAATTCTGCCACTCTCTCATCTAACTCCGTAGAGTTAATGATGGCATTTGCGATCTGTACACAAATACAATCAGTATATGTTGCGACAATCAAACCAGACGTATAAAGAAAAGTGTATTACCTCCACAATCCCGTACTCACGCAACCAGGTAAGCTGGTTTATGAGGGATTCGGTCAAGCTTTCTACAGTAGCGCAAGCGACCTCTGTGTCGTTAAGTTTTTGTTCGCCTTCACTCAAACGGCGGATCAACTCGGCTTTCTCTGTTCGGTGCAGGTTGACATCTTTTTTCAAACTGGATACCTCAGCTTGCAGCCCCTCCTGGTCAAAAAGCATTGCAGTTAGATCATCAATTTCTTTATTCTTAAGAAGGAGAGTCATTTTGGTTGATACCTCATTTTGCTCGCTCCTTTCTCTATGTGAGCGCGCCTCTTCTGCTGCCGCAACTGCTTCAGCTTTCTCTTTTTTGAGTTTCCCAATTTCATTGCGTAGAGAAGCTTTTTCTTTGTTGTCACGCTCGCAAGCCTCCACAAAGCGCTTGCGCTCGTCCGCATAATGCGCAGCAGAAGCCTCACACTTGCGCTTCCATGATAGCGCAGCCCACTCTCCAGTCTTCTTCTCCTTCTCAAATTGGGCCTTTTCCGCCTCAAAATCCACAAGCATCTTCAGCGTCTTCTTCTTCTCAAGCTTGCCCTCGTCTTCTCAAGCTCAACCTCGTCCCACTCCTTGTCAAACTGCGCCATTCACGCACAATTCTTTTTATGGTGGACGAGGCAAGGGCAGACTCTTGCATATATGACTCGTAAGTAGCTTCATGGTCTTTTTCTTCCTGGCGCTTCACCTCCACCAGCAGGAAGATGCCCTTATACCACTCCCTACAGGAGTGCCAATCAATAAAAACATCGCCCTGCTTAACCTTCCACACGGGCTGATGAATCGTAGAGGCCCGCCTCTGAGAATAAGAGCGATAATAATAGTCCCCAGGGGTCTCCTCGGGGCGAATGGGCGATTCCCCCACCGAATCCTCAACAAACACAAAGCCTTCGCCTTGTGTTGAAGGTCCGGCTCCCTTAGATATCAACCTTGACGGTTCCCCAACATCTAGCCGTACCTTTAACCTGCTCGCCAGCAGGATTCTCAGTATCAAAATTTTTGGGCTCTTCTTCTGGAGCCACCTTCTCAATATGTTCCGGGACGATGGGGTCGGCTTCAGGTACAAGAATTTCTTGCCCCGCATCTCCCTCAACATTCTCAGGCCTGCGCGGTAATGATATAACAGATGAGGTGGTCAGCGCAGCTTTCACCATTTTCTCTGCAAAGCGTATCAACAAATACCAAGTATCAGATTCTGCGCAACTTTTATGACAGAAATGCGCAACAAACTAAACGTACCAGGTGAGAACTTCTTTGCAAAGGCATCCAGATTACCCTTCTTACCAATGCGCGGGCGCGCAACTTTGGTTGGCGCAGGAGTTTTAGTCTCCACCTCCTTCCTCTTCTTAGTACGCTTCAACGCCTCTTCCGGGCTTGAAGGTATTTCCAAAGGATCATCTGGGTTCGCAGCAGGAAGAGAGGAGGTGTCAACGGGTTTTGGCTTTGGTTTTTTCAAACCTACAGGCGCAAGACCCTCCAGTGAGTCCGACACCACCACATAATTGCACCAAGAGTCGGATACGGGAAATGTACCTTTCTTGCCCTCAGCTTTCGCAGCAGCTGGTGGCTTGGTTTTTTGCTCTAGGTTGGAAGGGGGAGGCGCAGCAGCTGCAGTAGCAGTTGGTTTTCTTTTCTTCTTCGAATCAGGGCCTTCGCCCAAGTTTAGCGAATCACCTACATAATCAATCATTGTCACACCCCGACCCGAAGCGGAATAAGAGTCGGGGCATAATTGGGTTATCACCAAAGCTCATGATGTTTACTAAAATGTTTCATATTTATTAAATTCAAATTACAACTTAAATATTCAAATCAAATCCAATACAACTACAAGGAAATGAAACTAAGTAAGACAATCCAAAGCTTAAACTGATTTATTCTTCTAGGCATTCCTATGTGTTTCTTGCCTCAACTGGATCACCTGTATCATGTGTAAAACGGGGGATATTTTGGGTCAACAAAAGTTGGCGAGTGAACCTTGATAAAACATTGTTATTAATTTCTTGTTGTATTAATATAGAAAATTTGTGCAATAATCACATGTGAGCAAACATATATATATAACAAAACACAAACCACATTGGATGAGTAAATGACATGAATGATGATGTATATGAGATCAAGGCTCAATCAAACGGAGCCGATCGAGTGACGTGAATGATGATGTATGTGAGATCAAGGCTCAATCAAACAGAGCCGATCGAATGAGGCACCTGATACTCAACCCGCATCCCACGGGGAGCTGATGGGCCTAATGAAATGCATGCACTGAAAATGATAACTTTAATCTAAACATAATTCACACAACAATTGATACACATTTGATACACATTTGATCACGGATATGATGGATGCACAAGTGTTTAAATATAATAAGGAATTAAACGACACATGATACACCCCAAAACATGATTAAAACGGGGAATTGATAGAGATTCACTCACATTGGGTGCGTTCTTTGATGACGTTGGATGCGCATGAATTTTAGGATTTGATTGACGAGGAAAACTAACCTAAAATAATAACGAAATGATTCGGTAAATTAGTACTTTTAATTCATACTCTTAATGTGATTTTTAGATTTATTTTTGTGAGTTTAAGGAGGTTTTCTAACTTTAAAATCTTATTTTTAAGTATTTTTAAATGATTTTCTGATTAAATAAATTAATAAAAATAAATAAATAAAAATTTGACTTTTTGACCGTTGACCGTTGACCGTTGACCGGTCGGATTGTGTTTAATTATGCGCTGAGTGAGGTTCGAACTCGGGACCTCTCGTATACGTGCACGCAGCTCTACCAACTGAGCTACGTGTCTAACCTGAAATATTCTCTGTTTTAATTATATTTATATACTAATTAACTTTTAACTTGTTTGAGTTTTTATTAAAAACGATTTATATGGCCGAACCGGTTGCAGGGACCCGGAGTCGAACTCGGGTCCTTCGGTTCGAGTGCGCACAGCCCAACCAGTTGGGCTGTGTGTCATATCTGTTTAACTTATGGATTAAATTATTCTTATTAATATTCGGTGACCTGATCCGATTCAGTTGTAAAAATGTTGGTTTTAATTCTGAAATTCAGTAACGTGTGCGATTCGAACCCGGGACGTGTGCATTGTTTGTGCACACAGTCCACCGCTGGACTGTGTGTCTAACCCGTTCGAATATTCGTTTTTAATTATACTTATACACATATTCAACTTCGTCTTCTTCGTTTACAAAGACACAGAACAGTGATGTCCGACTGTTCTTGTTTAAATCGGTCATCGAACTTATAATTGATTGGAATGAAATGGATAAAGAGGATTACAGAGTAAAATGTACCGAACAGAATGTTTTTCTCAGATTTCCGGTAAGAGTCGTCGGCTCTGATTGCTGACTTCCGTCTGAGTGAATCAATTAACAGTTTTGATCAATGAGTTGTGCAATTAAGTTACTAAACAAGGGATATCAGGAGGGTTTAGATCATTATACCGATTGACAGTGAGACCTTGGAATTTCAGTGATTTTCCGGTGAGTGCAGGAATTCCCGGCAACGTCGTCTGAGACCGATTCTGGTTGCACGATTTATGTTAATACATGCTGAATAATGGATTGCAAACAAAAGAGTCGAGAATTTTACCGATTCGGAGTAAGTCTCGGTTTTCGGTGAAAGTCCGGCGAATGCAGTATATCTCCGGCGACGAGCTAGAGCTTCGAAAAAGTGAGCGGTTCTGAGCGAAAGGATTTCCGGAAGATTGAGTGGGTATTTATAGGAAAGAACTGAGTGAATCGGGTCCGATTTTGGGTCTTGATTCGCGGTCAAGGGTTTTCCGGTGGTTACGACTAAAATTGAGGGTCAGACATCGGTTATAACCGATGTCGAGGTCGGTTAGCATGTTTAGTCAAAAGGAAAGTGGCAAAGTCGCGGATTGCCGGATTTTCGGTGATTGCAAGTTTTGAGCGCGGTGATCTCCGGTTTTGAATTCGGGTTTTATTTTAAGTATTATTTGTTTCATATATTCACAAAGAAGGCATGTGGCGGAGCGGTGTGTTGTGTGTTTGGGTTTGTGGGTGACCCGGGTTCGAAACCCGGCGTCCCCATTTTATTTTTTTCTCACTATTTAAGATTATTTATAAATTATGGTTTTTAAATTCTAATATAGTTATTAATTATGTATCATTTAAAATTAGCTTGAGCAATAAATATGCAACGAAAAATTATAACTGGATATTTGATTAATAAACGAAGCGGGTTTTGGAAACCCGTTTTTCGACGGATGTTACAATTATATTGAGTAAAGATTGTGCCATTAAGTTATATTGCAATATCAACTTAGGCTTCGTATGGACTTATTTACCAGTCTTCGAACATGGTTGCGTCTCCAGATCCTCCTGCTTGGGCAACTCAAAGTTCCCCAAGATTTGTGAGAACCAAGTGTCCTCACCGTCAGCGATAGGCACGGCGGCCATTTTTCCCTTCTCTCTCTTGAAAGCGACCAAGTAGAGAGGCACATCTACATAACAAACATTTTTGCATCAATACAGATCTATTGAAAGATATTGCTAAGAAGTTAAAGGGTTACATATCAGTTCCAACTTCTGTATACACGGATTTTCTCGGCGTTCCTTCTTCTAGAAAATACTCATCCCAGCAACGATGAGGGCCCTCTCCGGTAAAACAATATTGGGCACATCTTTAATATCTTGATACCATACCTCGTCAGCATGTATGGGAAGGGTCTCCAGCTCAATCTCATCACTCCCCCGGAATGTAATCTTCATCGGGATCACCGCCGCCTTGATAAAGAAAAACTTCTGCTTCCCGTCGTGGTAAGACTTCGGCGGCATTAACAGCAATCGTTTGGCTTGAACACGCTGTTGGAACGAATAAAAACCCAACGAGCAGTGCAGCTGGTAGAAAACTCTAAACTTCTCACCGACGGCAAAATCTGCATCGATCGGCAAACGAACTCAAAATGCCGGATCCTCACCATTCCCATCGGGCTCAACTGAGAAATATGAATCTTGTAAAAACCAAGAATTTCCAACAAGAAATGAGTCACCGGCAGCTGGAAATTCCCTTCGGCAAAATAGTCGTAGAATAATGTAATGTAGCCGGCCGGCGCATCAGCTGCCGTGGCATTCGCCTCCGGAAGAAATGCTTTCCAGGACGGAGCGAAAAAGAAGTTGGTGGCAATATTATCAAAATCTTTCTTCGACCACTTTAGCGGTGGCAAAGTTGACGACGACATCTCATCAGAGCTTGCACCGGTGGCCATAACTTGGAACTTTGAAGAAAATTTAGAAAGCTTTGAGGGTCGCCGGAATTTTTTGAACGCAAATTTATCTCAAGATTGGTGAGGAAGCAAATGGATCGTTGATCCCTTTATATACTAACCGCAATTAATGCACGATTTGACTGCAGCGACTTTTACGGCCGTCACGTTTCCCCAAGTAACCGCAAGGGCGAGTGGGGAACAGTAACCATCCCACGCGCACGAGTGTCGCTAAAAAGCATTAAATGTGGTAAGACAGGTACTCTTGACAGCCTGTCAACAGTACCACCACGTCTCAAGAACGTGCGTCGTCACCAACTACACCATCCAGATAAGTGACACGTGTCTAAGCATATTTGAAATTCAAATACACTTTCAAAATTCACTTACGACGCGTCATCAAGATGCATAAAGCAACAAAAAGCTAGTCCTTACCTAGCGCAACACATTTATCTTAAGTCCAGTGCCTCACCTACTTTTATTCTTACATAGGAGCAACACTGGACTGGGGGGACTTGAAGGGGTATGGTCCCAAAAACCTTGCGCCAATTAAGGAAACCATACCCATTAATAACTTCTAACGAAACTGCGCGCAGACTTCTTTGCCAAAATAAGATTTATTAGAACTTTACGCCAAGTATCCAAGAGAGGAAAGCTGCATTTAACTACCTTGCGCGGGCTCGCGCAAGGTTCAAAGTTAACCTTGAACACTCTTTTTGGATAAATGCTTCATTTAACTACCTTGCGCGGGCTCGCACAAGGTTCAAAGTTAACCTTGAACATTCTCGTTTGATAATGCTTCATTTAACTACCTTGCGCGGGCTCGCGCAAGGTTCAAAGTTAACCTTGAACATTCTTGCTTGATAATGCTCCATGCGCAAACCTTGCGCAGATATTTATATCAAAGCAAGCATCCACCAAACGTTGCGCCAAGCAGCAGAGAAAAGAAGGAAGATCAGTTAACTAACTTGCGCTTCTTGCGCAAGGAAACAGTAAATCCTGAAACTTTCCCTTAGCAAAATCCTTAACTTGATGCAGAAGCAAGGGGAATCTTTTCTGTTATAACAGAATGTACACGTGGCGAATAATAGATGGATAACAGCTGTGAAATCCCTTCTAGAAGCCATTCACACCCAATCGTGCAAGCATCTTTTTGGTTATAACCAATTGCCACATGGCAGCATCTAGACAGCTGAGGAAGATCACGGTGATGGCATGCTCACATTTATAAAATGTAGTGATCTCATGCTGACACGTGGCGCCTCCCTAACCGCTGATGAGCTCACGATCCGTGTGCACTAACAGATTGCCAACAAACGTTAACGGAATAACAAAAGATTCCGTTAACGTTAACAATCTATCTTTTTGGCGCCAAACACCGCTATAAATAAGTAACTTGGAGTTCAAGGAAAGGTATTCACACTCAACTACTCTCTCACTTACAATACTTACTTCCGATTACCTGTACTTATTCTCACGCTGGAGGGTGGTCACGGAGAGAACCCCCTTTTCCCCGTGGTGAGCTAACGGTGTTCTGTTTTGCAGGATCAGCCGGAGTATTGTTCTATTCATCATCCATCGTGAAACCAAACGGAGGGTTAACCCTTTTATGCAGAGCCCATTCCATAGATCTACCTTGACTTCGGTCTAGCTGATCTAGGGTTTCTTCACATACATACGTACATACATACATATGTATGTCACACCCCGACCCGCAGCGGAATAAGAGTCGGGGCATAATTGGGTTATCACCAAAGCTCATGACATTTACTATTATGTTTCATATTTAATAAAGTCAAAATTACATTTTCAGATATCCAAACATGTTCATTCAATACAAAGTAAATAAACCAAGCATAACAATCCCAACACTAAATCGTTTTATTCTTCTAGTCCAAATCCTATGTGTTCCTAGCTGCAGCTGCTTCACCTGTATCATGTGTAAAATGGGGGTTTTTGGGTCAACATAAGTTGGCGAGTGAACCTTATTAGATAAACATTTGTTAATGATTTTATGGTTAGTTTATCAATGAAAAATTGTGCATAATCATAGATGAGCAAATGTAAATAATCAAGTAATGGCAAATAGCAGTCACAACTATAACATACAATAACACATGGCAGCATACATGAACATACCAACATCATACTGTAAATAACATAAATGAAACTGTGCGATCAAGGCTCAATCAAACGGAGCCGATCGTATTGCATGTACTGAAAATGAAAATGTCCTGGCGGATCAGAAAGGCCTCAATATCAAACGGAGCCGATCGTATGTGGGCACGCCAGGTTCAACCGCATAATAAAATGGGGAACATGCTCAACGCTCATAATGTAATGGGGAGCGGCGGCCTATGAAATTGCATGTACTGAATAATAAATTGCATCCAATGATAACTACTTAACAGCAACAAACTGAATACACAAGTTCATGATATGATGTATGCACAATGGTTTAGTAATAATATATATATATATACACAGACACATGATACACCCCAAAACGTGATTAAACGGGGAATTTGTAAGATTCACTCACATTGGGTGCGTTGGATTGGAGATGGTGAGATGCGCACGAATTAGATGAGCGGATCAACGAGGAATACTAACCTAAATAATAATGTTAAATGGATGGATTTTATTAAGGATTTTAATGAAATTTTTAGATATATTTTTGTGACTTTATGGCTATTTTCTATCTTTAAAAATGTTATTTTTAAGTATTTTTAATTGATTTTTAAATTAAATTAATTAAATAAAAAATATAAAAAAAATTATTTATTCAGCGTTGACCGTTGACCGGTTCGGTCAGCGAATTAATCTGCGCCGGGTGAGGCTCGAACCCGAGACCTCCCGTTCGCGTGCACGCAGCTCTACCAACTGAGCTACGTGTCTAACCCGAAATAATCTTGTTTTTAATTATATTTATACACTTTTTCAAGTTAACCGAATTTCCTTTATTTGCAAAAACATTTTAATTCAATGGACCGGTGCTCGTGACGGGTTTCGATCGCGCGACGTGTGGTTCATGTTGCACACAGTCCACCGCTGGACTGTGTGTCTAACCTGGTTAATATCTCGGTTTTTATTATACTTAACAACTAACTGGGTTATCCCGGTTTAGTTTTTAAACAAAAAGGCGCGTTATTATATAAGGTGTGCGTGTAGCAGGGATCGAACTCGAGACGTGTGTGTGTATTTTGCACACAGTCCACCGCTGGACTGTGTGTCTAACCCGTTTAAAATACCGATTTTAATTAATCTTATGTTATGTTGTGTCTTCATCTTCTTCGTCGATTTACACAGACAAACATATTCCGACTGTTATGACTGATTTATGACTTATACGCTTTTCAGACATTATCGATAATTTAAAAGTAGAGAATGGAGAGAGTTTAAGGAAAAAGGATATACCGATTGATGTTGTTCACAGAATTCCGGCGGAGGTTCGTCGGTACTGAAAGTGAACTCCGGCTGTTGAAACCAATTAACAGCTTTGTTCGATTATTTAAGAAGTTGAGTCACTTAAACAAGGTTTAACAGAAGTTTGGGAGATCATACCCGTTCACGGTGTGTTTCCGGCAGTTTCAGAAGTTTTCCGGCGAAGGTAAGATTTTCGATAATCGTTGACTAGGATCGATTCTGATGGTGGAGTTGTGTTAGAGACTGATTAATCACATGATTGAAACAGAAAGAGTCGGAGAAAATACCGTGTGGATGTGAGTCCCGGTTTTCCGCGACTTGCAGAATTTTTCCGGCGGTCTGATTCAAGCTTCTCCGGTGGATTGTAAGGTTGCGGAAATGCAATTGGGAGTCTTGCAGAGTGTTTTGAGTCGCAGGAAAAGTCTATGATTGAAGTAGTCCGAGAATTGAAGACTTTCGGTTATTAAACCGATCTACTTCCGAATTCAAGTTCCATTCATGGCAACATTGATTGAAATTGTCCGTTTATCGGTTATACTCGCTGAATCGAGAGTATCCAAAACGATTTGGATGATTGATAACCGGTTTCAGTTACAATGTGTAAACTCGATTGATTTACCTTAGTCTATAAAAATTATTTGTTTCCTAAACATGACAGAAAACAAACAAGTGGCGGAGTGGTCTTGGGAGTGAGTGTTAAGTTGTTGAAGTGTTTCATGGCTGACCCGGGTTCGAGTCCCGGCAACTTCATAATTTTTTTATTTATTTTATTTTAACTTTTTATCAAATATAATTTTTATAGTTTAGTTTATTTATTAATTATGTATCGTTTTAACTCAAAATAATCATAAATATTTAATGTAACTTTTATAAATTGGTACTTGATTACAAAACGGAGCGGGTTTTGAAGACCCGATTTTTTTACAAATGTTACAATGTATATATCAAGTTTGGAGAACTCGCTAGTCGACCAGTGAGGGGGGACTAGCGACTACTCGGGATTAATCGAATCGGGTTTTTTTATATATAATTTAAAGTTTATGTTTACATATACACATTTTTATAGGTAAATATTTTAAGTAGCTAGGTTTTAAATCTTACTCCACTCATATTTGAAGTATACAATATTAATTGTTAAATTCACATGGTTTGGTTGGAAACTTGCCGGAATTTAGAGGTTTTGGCTGGAATATACAAGTTTCTTGTCGGAATCTGGCCGGAATTGCCGATTTTTGGCCGGCCAACTAGGTCCGCCTAGGCTCGACTAGCAATTAATGGACTGATTAACAAAAAAATTACTCAGTTACTGGCCGTCTAGTCGTGATTTTTACAACACTAGTATATATAAAGGGCCTCATCCCCACACCCCTAGCCCATACCTTTAGGCTTATCCCCCTCACCCGCTTACATGGACACCTACGTGACAGATCATCATTTGATAACTACCCTCCTCTATACTCCATAGCCTTAAAATCCTTTACGGGCGGCACCCTTCCTCACGAGCTTATCCCCTTCATCTCTCCTTACCAACAACACACTCTCTTTTACACATCGGACATGTGCTCTCATAGATGTCATGTCCTTGTATCGTAAGACATTGTCTTTGTATCAGAGAAGGTCTAACTATTATTTTATTATTGATTAATAGTATGACTTACCGGTAGCATTACAACTAGTGACATCTTAGAGGTGTGATAAGGCTTAGGGATCATTAGACACTGGGTTCGATTCTTAGAGTAAGGTTTTTCACCAGATTTACCGTTAAAGAAAATAGTATGATTTACTCTATTTCCATTAATAATCGCTGTATATCCATTAAAGAATATTTACGTCTTTTTACATGATAAAGCAACGTTTGGTCAAACTTATATAAAGTTTTGCTACACAGTCCCTAAGTTATGACAACAGTTACCATTTCATTCTACAGTTTTGAGGTTTTGATGCACTCTATATTTTATTGAACTTATATAAAATTTGTTGACAACAATAAATGTTTTTGACGAGTGATTTTGATTGAAAGAGAAATTTCTAGATATACATATAATATAAGTATTTACGTATAAAGTACGATGCATGATTTAAAATGTTTTAACATATGGGATATTATTTTATAGGATGTATAGTATTGCATTATTGTCCTACTAAAATATAAGTTAGGCATCCCTACAAATATTCAATTTAGAGATTTTATTCATAAATAAAATTTGGTACATTGCATGGAAGATTTATTTGTGTTTATTTCTTCATTTTGCTTTTACATGTGTTTTGTTAAGTTATTGTCTTTTAAGAGTTGAATATGATTTTTCTACCACTCCATTTAGAAGTTTCGTAACTCACATGGGTATGCTCGGATTCAAAGTTTACCACACGCTAAAATACAAAGGTGGGTATTTTTCTAACAATGAAACAAGTAATCTATAAATTGGAAACAAGGTTGAATGAATATCTGCTGATCCGCTTTTAAAAGTAATAAGATCTAACGTCTTTTAAAAACTTATAAAAAGTGATTGCATATAAAGACTGCATGAAACCATGAACAGACCGTCAATAGTTAATATCAGCTATCACTAAATAAAACAAGTCATATAACACTACATTACAAACATTTATTTTCTCACATAAGCATTAGGAAGCATGCCACCTAATTCTTCTAACTAAATCGACAACGAATACTCAAATTTGGTACACAACAATCATTAACTGGCCTTATGCTTTAACATGCATGTCATCAGCTAGTTGGTCATACAAACGTGTTTTTTCACCTTCAGTGCCCAGTTAAAAACCGTTATTTCATACTTTCATCACATACAAACTTATAAAAAAAGCAACTAACATACTTAGAAGAAACAATAACACTCTTACACATGCACATTTATGATCCACCTTAAGTACACACACCAAATCTACAACATATTGGTATGAGAAAAAGAAATAGGAAGAAGATCCAAACATAATTCACAACCTAACACATTCCACAAGGTAGGTGCAAAATTAGCAAAAAAAGAACCACAAGGACATGAATAACATACCAACATTAATTAAGATAGATCAGTGTAACATCACCAAACACCTACAAGACCCCGCCCACCATGGCTTTATAGTCTAGTGTATCTTGATGTAGGATAGGGCTTTGAGAGCAATAGGTTTTGAGTTCGATTCTCATAAAGGGATTTTTTTCCATATTTATTGAGTTAATTTCCTCCTGAATTGGTGTATAAGCATTATGCCTAGTGGAGATGGATATAGATTAGATGATTGTGCTGAACTGATCCAAATTTGCGTTTAAAAAAAACTCATATAGACCCCACCCCACCCTACCTTTCTCTCTCTAAACCAAGTCTTTCTCTCTCTAAAACCAGTCTTTTTCCCTGACACACATCACCATACTCCTTCACTCACTCACTTCTTTCAGAAGCCCTTTACTCCTTTTCTCATAACAATCTTCAAGTCTTCTTGATCCCTGTAATTCTATAAACATCATAAAAAAAATCAAATCTTTATTACCCATCAGTCCAATGTAGGTTACATACAACTAACCACATGGCTAGATTCCAACAAAACAATCTGGGTTCGGTCGTTCTTGACCACCAATCCACCACCAGCGCCGGAAACTTCAAATTATGGTCAACATGTCGCCGGAAAATCATCAACACAATAAAATGCGGCGGAGGCGGCTACCACCACCGTCCCACCGCCCAATCACCGGCGCCGGAGAAGCCCAACAGCAGATCTGACGTAACCCAGAAAAAGAAATCGGAAAAGCTCTCGGAGTTGTTAAGAATGTCGGAGTTGTTGGAACAAGAAGAAGAAGAAGTCAACAAGAAAGTTGAAATGTTGGAAGAGTTAAAACAGGTGGTGAAACGGTTGCAGTACGACGACGTTTTGGGTGGCGCGAAGGAGGTGCGCAGGTTAGCGAAGGAGGATTCCGGTGCACGGTGCACGTTAGCATTGCTCGGAGCAATCCCGCCGTTGGTCGCCGTTCTTGATTCCGGCGATGTTGACTCTCAAATTGCTGGTCTTTATGCTCTTCTTAATCTTGGAATTGGAAATGACACGTAAGCAGTTTTGTTTTAGATCTGATTTTTGGTCAATGGGTTTGACTTTTTTTAATAAAGTTTTGATCTTGAATGTGTTTTAGGAATAAAGCTGCTATTGTTAAGGCTGGGGCTATTCACAAGATGCTTGATTTGATCAAGTGTGATCATGATGATGGTGAACCTAACCATGATGTGTGTGTAGGGGTTGTAGCCAATTTTCTTGGGTTAAGTGCACTTGACTCTAACAAGCCCATCATTGGTTCATCAGGAGCCATTAAGTTCTTGGTCAAATTTTTGGTCAAGATGTTTAAGAATTCAGTCAATGGTGAAGTCAACTCACAAGTGATTCAAGATTGTTTGAGGGCTCTCTACAACTTGTCACTCTTGGCTTCCAATGTGTTGCCGATGATCGAAATCGATGATTTTGTTCCGTTTTTGTTGGCTACATTGGGTGATATGGAAGTTAGTGATCGGATCTTGTTGATTTTGAGCAATGTGGTGTCGACCCCTGAGGGGCGGAAGGCGATTAGTGGTGTTCATGATTCGTTTCAGATACTCGTTGATGTGTTAAGCTGGTCGGATTCGCCTAATTGTCAAGAACAAGCAACCTACATTTTGATGGTGATGGCTCACAAATCGTATAGAGATCGAGTAATCATGATTGAGTCTGGGGTTACATCTGCGCTACTTGAGCTTACGCTTCTAGGTAGCACCTTAGCTCAAAAACGAGCTCTCGGCTTTTGGAAATTTTAAGCGTCGATAAAGGGAAACAAGTGTCTGAAACTTTTGTATGCAGCACAGGGGCGAATGTTTCAGCGCCCCTGTGCAGGTCTGTTGATTCCGTATCACTTAGATCAACAGACCCTGCAAAGGATTCAGAGGATGACAAGATCATGAGTGACGAGAACAAAGCGGTTAAACATTTGGTACAACAAAGTTTGCATAGCAATATGAGGAGGATCGTGAAAAGGGCGAACTTGCCACAAGATTTGGTGCCGTCGGAGCACTTTAGATCAATCACATCTATGTCAACTTCAAAGAGTTTACCATTTTGAGATGATGATCATTAAAAGTGTGGCTGTCTACATCATATAATTAAATCAAACTTGTGCTTATGATGTTTTTGTTGTTTGTGTATTAGTCCTAGAATGCTACTAATATGGCAATGTTTTTCGTTTGGGGTCTCTATATTTATGGTAGAAACAGAATCTATAGTGTACGGTTTTTGTCTATTAACTATGTAGTTATGGTTTCTAGTTATGGGTTCAAATTTTATTACACTTGTAGTACCACTTTTCATAAAATATGTGATTACTATTCTTGTACTATACACTTTGTATCTAGTGTAGCTATGTATTGAAATTTACAAACCTCATCTACTCCTGCCTTTTTTGTATATTTACAATGGGCGAAAATATAAAAGAGAGAAATTTTGAGATAAATTTGATATGATACTGAATGTCTAATTAAGTAATTAGTCATCAAAACCTCTTTTTCTTATAGTGTCAGGGGTTTTTTTTTAGTTCTTAATAAAGCTCTTAATGGTTCGGACTTCCTACTGGTTCAATATTTAATGGTTCAGACTATTTGTTTCGTGAGAAGATGTCTGAATGGTTAAAACATTTGTCTCTGAATGGTTAAGCATTCTACTGAGTTTGAATGGTTAAGACCTCTAATTTGAATCGGTTAGAATTTGCCTTGAACGGTTAAGCATTATACTGGCTCTTAATTATTCAGATCTATTACTGGTTCAGCACTGAACCATTAAGAAGTTACCAAATAACCCTTTAATCTAAGGGGGTGTTTGGTGTTGCGTTTTCAAAATAGATTTTGCATTTTCAAAACTACGTTTTGAAAAAGCATGTAGGTACATGCTTCTTCAAAACTGCGTTTTGGAGGCAAATAATCTTTTTTTCATCCAAACATTTTTTTAGATTATTTATGTTTTACAAACGCAATAATCAAATAATCACTTCAAAACACAATCCCAAACACCTCTAAATTTGGCTTGACAAACCGAATTTCCAATAAGTGAAGTTAACTTAGTAATCAAATTAACTGTCCAAATGAAAACGTAAATACATAAACCTAAACTTTTTATTATTAATTTATTTGTTAAACAGTTTTATGGCACAAAAATGCATAAAAGTTATTAATATATTTTGTTACGATATATGTAAAATTTTATGAATTATAATTATCGTAGTGATTTTATCTACATCTGAACTACTCAACATTGCAAACGTTTTTATTACTATATTATATTATTATATATTGTTTTTCATTTCTGCTATTTATTTATTAAAAGGTATTGTCATAATAATAACATCAAATAGGGACAAATTATGAACTTGTTTTTCTTCCTCAAAAACTATTTGAGATACCTGTTGCTCTGGTTACCATTTGGCATTTTCCACTTTTTGATATAAATCCAACTTCACTTTCGAGTAATGCTAACTAATATGTCAAAATTCTTTGCAGATAATGTTTGATAATTTTGTAGATAACTTTAATAATTTAAACATGTTTAGATCTTGGTAATTGTTCTTAGAAATATTTGTTTATATATCTCAAGTACAATTAATTAATCTCTAAGCAGTAATTATCCCACTATTAATCTGCAAATAGGTGTTGTGTCTAGGTTTTACTATTAAACTTATACAGGGTTTAAAGCCTTTTGTAACCGATTGTGACCTGTAACTGATTCTGACCCTAATCCGTTCGCATCCGAATCCCATTGATACCCGAACAACTACAAAATATATTTTTTATCTGTATTTCAAATGACTTTGTATTTTTTATTTTGTGTTATATTCTATAACATTCTACTTTTATTACGATATTGGATTTATTATGTAATTCGATTGACTCAATCTGAAAATTTTAACTCCGGGTTATTATGAACCCTAGTATCGAGAAAAAAGTGACACCATAGAAAAAACATTCCTAATCCACCACACTCGACTACTTAGGAGTAAAATGCAAATAGATATTTAAACAAAATATCCTACAATAATTCTAGTCATGTTTTACAATAAATAATTATTTCATGTCATGTTATTTTGTACAACGTTATTGGTGCAAGTATACCATCACATATACTTAAACTATTTAAAATAATGTATGTTTGAAACCATTTGTTTTGTTCATAGTTAGAGCAGTTGCGGCGCCCCGTGGTGAGGCCACCACCACGTATGAAAGATAAAACGCGTTGCACACATCACACGTTTTCAAACACTCATTCGACCGTTGCTTTTGTTGACCGTTGATGATGATGTTTATATAAACCATCACTATTGATGGGCACACCTAGTAAAATCCATCACTAGTGATGGAATAAAGCTCGATGACGTGGCGTATGGTGATTAGACGTTGTAAGTGATGGAATTCCATCACTAGCAAAACGCTTCCCCCCTAGAAAGAAGGGATGTAAAGTTTTTTTTCTATAGGAAGAAGTTATCAAAAGTATTAATTTACAAATTTACTAAATAATATATAATAATTCTATATATTCAACAATTTCATAGTTATGAATTGGAGTTACATTGGTAACTTTGCATTGTTTACATATATCGGGTGAGGACTAAACTAAAAAGATTTTCATTTTAATATCATTATCAATAAAAATAATAAACGAAATTAATTAATGCTTGATCACGTTTTGTTATTATTGCTATGGCGTTTACGGCATGCGAATTGGTATTGCGAGTTTGGTACGGCATCAATAAAAGGGTCAAGTTACCTCCTTTCATTGTTTTCTCTTTCAGAGATCTTATGGAAATACACAAAACGTCAATTTTGGGTAAAAAGGAAGCGGAGGTTGTTCACGGCATTATCATCACAACGGTTTCGTGTGTTTGGAAGGCGAGGAACGAAAGGGTTTTCAACATGAAAGAGCACTCAGTTGATGGCATCATCGGGGAGATAAATTCGTTGGGTTTTCTGTGGTTAAAATACAGGTCCAGATATAAGGATTTAGAGTGGAAAAAGTGGTTAATGTTTCTCATGTACATGTTGTCTTAAATGTTTTTTTGGTTGCTGCTGTTCCCTGTCTTTTTTCTGCAGGGGCAGTTTGGTAATTAAAGTTTGTAGTTCAAAAAAAAAAATGATAAAGACTAAAGTTGATTTATGTCAATCGTAAATCATGATTTAATTTGACCAAAAAATACTTTAGACCTTCTAATTGTCATAATGATTAAAAAAAACTGTTTGGGAGAATTAGAATTAGAATGTACCTACCTGGCTACCCATGGACAACTAAACTTAAAAGTGAGAATAGTTACTTCGTGAGTTCGTGTGGTATTTCATAAATCCTTAATGTTTGATTGTGCGTAGCGGGTATCAAAACCCTGTCAACTCATCCAAATAGGGTACCAAACACCGCAACTTGGACGCCAATGGAGCTTTCACCAAGTCCTTAACGGGCGTCATCCATATTTACAATTGCTTGACACGTTGACCGAGGGCGAAAGGGGGCACCAATGGAGGTTTCACCAAGCCCTTGACGAGCGTATCCATATTTGACAATTGCTTGTCACGTTAACCGAGGGTGAAAGGGGGAGCCAATGGGGGGTTTTGCCACTACAACCTTGTGAAATGATGGTTTAGTTAAAGTTTCAATGTCAACGTAGCAATGATGTTACACTTGTTTTTCCACATTTTTAGTAAACCTACTATACATAGTTTTTAGGTATTTAATTTTTTTCTTATCGAGTAACTCCTATCCTCTAATCGTGTTTCTAAATCTACACCTTTGGTGACATCTCGACTTGCTCATATTTTAGTAGGCTAATTAGTCATTTGGTCATACTTTCATGTAGGGGTGTGCAAAAAACCGAATTAACCGACAAAACCAAACCGAAAAACCGAACCAAATAAAAAATCGGTGGGTCGGTTAATGGTTTTTTCGAAAACCGAAGGTAGCGGATCGGTTATAGTTATCAATGTTTCCATACCCACCATAACCGAACCGAACCGACATGTAATAAATCTTTGTAAATTTTAGGACTTTTCACCATATTTGTAATTTTGGTGTTTTTTACTGAAGATTTTTAGTATTTATGGGTTTTTCATATCGTTATGTGGTTTTCGTTGAATGTTTATTTGAATTTATGGAATATATCATATCAGTTTATTTGAATATTCGATAATAATTGGTATGAATATTATAGATTATATGTATTTTTATACTATGTAATCAAACTTATAATAAAAGACTACAAAAAATGCCACATGACATTCTCTCCTTCAACCTCATAAATTTTATTAATACTTATTTAATATTAATATTAATATTAATAACTAATATATATATATATATATATATATATATATATATATATATATATATATATATTCACTTATTTTTATCCTATCTTTATCTAAGATTAATAAATAACTTCAAATTTGCAATTTAGATCCTTTATTTTTTTACTTTTAACCCAAAGTTTTTCATCTTTTGCAATTTAACTCAACTCTTTTTTATTTTCAGTTTTGGACCACTATACTTTTCATCTTTTCCAAGTTTTTCGTTTCGTTCTAAATTTTGTGAGTTAACGCACCGCAACGTGCGTGTGGGGTTTAACATATTTTCGTATATTTTTCCCGTTTGACTGGCCCATCACAACACATTTATTTTTCTCCGTTTGACAAGTTCGTCTAACGCACGGTCCTGGATTGACTTAGTTATTTTTCTATATTTTACATTTCGGTTTAATTTTTTTGCAATGAGCGTTCGTGATTCAAAGATTTTACGTCTGCTTTTCGCTCTGCATTATTTTTTTCGTTTTTTTATTTATCTTGTTTTTACGAGCTTTTTCGGTGTTAGTGGTTGCTAACATGCTATAGCATTGATACTACTTGACACAATTTTACGACAACTGCTGCAACGCAGGGGCTTAATACTAGTATACTAATATATACAAATATGCAATAACAATTGATTCTATGTAAAAAAAAAACTATTTTAGCTAGGCTAAATACACGGTTAACCCACCCATAACCGCCCGCTATAACCATCGAAATCGATTAACCATAACCGCTCGATTATGGTTATGGTTATCCATTAACTGACATCGTGGTTATGGTTATGGTTTTAGGCCAAAAACAACGACCCATGCACACCCCTACTTTCACGATCTCCGCAACTCAACATCTTTCGTACTATCAAGTGAAATTTTAATTTCGAACTTATTTTACATAAAAAATTGTGTAGTTAATTTTCTGAATAACTGTAAGTGTCATCCCATGTTCAGGAAGCTTAAAAGAAGATTATCATCCTACATTGCTTTGGAAAAGAAATTAGCGTTATAGAAAAATTTATACCCTCGGGCCTCAACTCACCTTGATATGGGTAAGGGAATAATATGGTGTTAATTTCCGCAACTCAACGTCTATTGCAATTTTTAATTAACCCACAACGCATAATCTTAGTTATTTAACTTTTTAATCCGTTAACTCATATCTTCTAATCATATTTCTAAATCTACACCTTTGATAACATCTATCGACCTGCTTAATATTTTTAGCAACCTCTATATCATTCGACTTGCCCAATTAAGTCATACTTCTCATTTAGTCACACTTTTACAGTCTCCACAAACTCAACGGTCTTTCGTACTTTCAAGCGAAGTTTAATTTCGAGCTTTTTTCTATAAAAATATTCCATAGTCAATTTTTTGAATCAATGTAAATGTCATCTCACGTTCAGAAAGTTCAAAAGACGATTGTCATCCTACATTGGTTAGGAAAGAAATTGGTGTTATAGAAAATGGGTAAGAGACTAATATGGTGTTAATATATATATTTTTTTCATCCGTAAAGGATAGTCTAGTGGTTAAGTGATGTATTTTCCAATAAATGATTGCGTGTTCAAATTTTGCAAAAGACATGTGTGATGTAATTTAACGGTTAAAAAAAATTCTTTCAAATAGCATCAATGCGTTAGCCTCTTTTAGAATGTTGAATTTGGAAAGCACTAGTTAATTATAATTTTCATTTTTCTTTTAAGTCTTTAAAATTATTAAAATTTTAGAGGCTTAAACGTAGTTGCTAATTTTCAATAGAGCCACCCAAGTCCACTATATGTATATGCATGATTTGTTTTATGAGAAAAATAATTGAAGTAGCCTTGCAAAAACTATAAAATGGGTCCTATGCACAGTAATTAATTTAATTATCAAATTTCATTTCAAATTTCACAACCCATAGCCACTTTCTTTTTATTATCACTCTCCCATACTTCAGATTAAACTCTGCTCTCACCTACCTACCGATTATCATAAGTTCAGATCTGGATCTCCTCTTTTCATTTGCAGAGGGAAGAATCCATATCGAATTGAAGAATGAGAAAGTGAACGATGAGAGAGAGAGAGAGAGATAGAAGGAGAGTCTTGTGCTGTACACGTGGCAAATCCTTCCAAATCTCCTGTCGGATCACTCCTCTGATCTACTCTCTCAAATCGATCTGCCTCTTAAGGTACTTCTCACTTTCTGTTGTTTTTGGGGGAAATTACTGATGGATTTGGATTATTAAGCGCCTACCGTGGATCCTCCGGCTACGGGTTCTTTCACAATCCATATCTAAACCTTATCTGATCTAGGGCTCAAATAGATTATTCATAATTGTGAAACTGATCTAGGGCTCAAATAGATTATTCATAATTGTGAAACTGATCTAGGGCTCAATAGATTAGGGCTCATTTGGCTACGTGAACGATGAGGTTGTGATTATATTGATTTTCTTTGGAACTCTCTGATTCTTTGATGCAGTTGTTTATCTTCATTATTTTTGATATTTGGTATATTTAATGGGTATTGATATCTTATTTCAAGATGGTTATAATAGGGTTTGATTTATTATATTATTCGATTGAAACATTCAATGACTAAATGAATGGCAGAATGATTTTGAAGTAAACAACGTGAAAGATCTACTCAAATTCGGCGAGTCGTCGGCTTGTTTTTATGGATTTCGATGAACGGACAATTAACAATTTGATTAGCTAATGCGGAATTGAAGCACTGAACAAGATTTACCAGAAGAGTTAAAAGGCAATATCCGTTTTACGAGAATTGGGAACATCAGTAATTTTATGCTGAGCGGATGAGTTTAATTATGTCCGTTAACAATTTTTTCCGGTTCGATATGGAGAAACTGATTCTGATTGAAGGGTTTGAGTTAGCAAAAGCTTAAAACTGATAGACGATGAAAGAATTAAGAAACTTACTGTTTTGATGGAAGACACGGTTTTCCGGCGAAAGTCCGGCGAGTTCAAAAAACTTATCCGACGAACTGAACGTAGAGCGAAAGTGAGATTGGAGGTTCTGCGGATGAGTTTGAGTCGCGAGAGGGTGCTATGGTTGGAGTAATTCAGGAAATGAAGATTTTCGGTTATTAAAACCGATCATCACATAAATTCAAGTCCATTCAAGACTGAATTGATTGAAAGTGTCGGTGTATCGGTTATTGACAGAAAAACGCGAACACTCAAACGTTTTGGACGTTTGGAAACCGGTTACGGTTTCAGATGGCGTAACCAGGTTGATTCGCGATTGAAGTTATGAATTAATTCATTCCTAGAACTAACAGAAAACATCAAGTGGCGGAGTGGTTATACGTGTGCGTGTTAAGTATTTAGGACTCACCCGCCTGACCCGGGTTCGAATCCCACAGCCGGTTTCCTTTTTTATTTATTTTCTTTTCACTTTTTATTAATTATATTTTTTAAATTCTAATTTGTTAATTAGTTATGCATCGTTTAAAATTAAAATAAACATAAATACGCAACGAAAAATTTATAACTTGATATTCAATTACAAACGAAGCGGGTTTGGAAAACCCGTTTTTGACAAAGGTTAATAAACTACAAAAAAAAAACTCTTCACTATTAACATGATTTTCTCTTAACAGAGGCCATTTGTTCCATTTTTGTTTAGATATTTTGTAGGTTGACTATAAGTAAATTACAAAAAGTTTGTTGCAAACCTGCACTTGGCTCCTTCTAATTAAATGAATGTTGAGAGTATAATATATTCTTGCATATAAAGCAAAAATATGCTTCTCCAAACTGGCTAATTTTATTTTTTGACATATTTTAGGGTGAATTCAACAGCGTAGCTACATACTTCTCCAAACTGGCTAATTTTATTGAGGTAACAGGAACATGTAAAGATAATAAATCTATGGTCTTGGTTGAACAGTTTAATGTCAGCAATAAACTTCTTCGTGAGCCAGCATCTTCATTCTATAAATCAGATCAGGTACTCTTTCTTTATTTAGTTTTAGTATTTAGAATTATGCCATTACAGTCTGTAGATGGTGCTAGAATTGAGATCTAAAAGTTCATTTCAATTGTCCTTTAGTTTGTCAAAGAAATTTATAATAGTCGAGTTCGGACTTTGTACTTCCGTTTAATTAATGTCTCATCTAATGGAATTGTAGTTTGTCTTTCACCTTTTTTTATATTTTAATAATTAAGTATTGGTGTCTTTCAGTTAAGTGCCTTTGAAAGATTGTGGTTTTTAACACGAGAGCTAAAAGGAAAGATGCCTATGGTCACACCAACTCCGTTTCTTCATTTTTTTGGATAGCATGGTTGTGGAGTGCATTTTGTAAGGAATAGTAAAACATAATTTAATATTTAAGAAAAATTTAATTATGGGTCCGCTTTATTATATTTAATCAAATTGTTTCTTTGTAGTTGTTGGACAGGATAGAGGGATTCTGGTTCTTATATTGCCTTTCATTTTTGGTATGAAAAGGACATGCTTGCTTTTAGTAGATGCACACATGATTTATCCATTGAAGAAGCCAATAAGCTTACATCTATTAGGTTAATTATATTGTTACAGTTATTTTTTTACTTATATCAAAGATTTCACATCATCCGTGTTATCGTGAGTCCATATACATTGATGGATGTGATGTTTGCTTTGAATACTTATGTATGTGATCTGTTTTGCTCTTTTGTTTATGTGCTTCATTTGATCCGATTTTCTGCTAAATGTTAGTGATATATGAATGATTTGATATATTATTATTCAAATGATTTGATCAGATCTGGTCATTTGCGAGGAAGAAAGTCGATTGGCTGAAGAACGAAAGAAGTGAAGGTCAGTTAAATTAGCAATGTTTATTAGTTTATCAAATTTATGATTATTTTCTGTGTATATATATATTTATGACTTATGTTGTTCTGTGTATATATATTATTTTCTATGTGTGTGTATATATATATATATATTAAGGTTAGTCATTTGCATCTACGTTATTATTTAACTTACCTTTTGACTTTGTTGTCTTGATCAAGGAAACTCAATGCTTACTGAGCGAACCATGGTTTCAGCTGGAATTGTCTAAGAGGCGATTACAAACTTAGAATCAACTTCTTGAAACAAGTATTGTCCTCTTTACTTTGTTCTTAGCAATTGGGTATTTTATTGGGATTTTACTTCTTTAGTGATCATTCGACAAAAAGTTGTTGTCTTTATAATGATATATACCGGATGAAATTTGATATCCATTCTGTACATGTAGATGAGCAATGTTATCAGGTCATTTTTCATATGTTTAATGAGAAGCTTTATACCTTGGTATTTTTATATGTACTTATTTATAACATTGATGAGTGTCAGGTACTTATTTGCAGTTGGGCTATTGTTGCATCTAAGTTCAAGGATAATGTCACACCCCAACCGATGGCGGAATCATTGGGGTAGTGGCACTAGGCGAATCACATTGATCAAGAGATTCCATAACGATTAATTCAAAGACAATAATCAACATTTAATATCCCATATTATCAAACTCATACAATCTTCAAACAACCATTACAATTCAACAAAAATCTCTTAAACACAATCCAATTTGATCTCCCCTAGATTTTATTACAAACCGTTCTAAGTCAAACCAAATAAAGCAAACTAAACTACACATGCAACATCCAAGCATCCAAGCTATAAATCCTCAACCTGTTACATACGTTAAAATATAAGTCAATACGATTAAGTAAAGGTGAGCATACGAGTTTGAATAATACTAGCATAGTCGAGAAAGCGTTTGCGAAACAATCTAATCACATATCATGATACACCAAAACACTTAACATAACATAGGCTCATTTCTTATGCTAACTACGGTGAGAAGGCTTGCGCGACCATCCTAACTAGACCCTGTCAGGTGTTAGCCAAACTATAGTACCATACTAGCTAAGAAGGCAAGTTAACGAAAATAAGTCCTAGTCACATGTTTCTAGTATCACGTATCGAGCACATACAATCAGATTATTCGCGGGTGATAAACAGTTTTGATTTGTGAAGTGTTTTTGATATAAGAACGTATGTAACACCCAAAAAGTGCATTAAAGAGAAAGTGGGTCAAGTATACTCACTGTGGGTGCGTTTAGGTAAGATTAGAGGATCTGAGGAGATCGTGAAGAGCGCCGGATCAGCCTGCATACGCGAACGGAAGTGCATCAGTCTCCGAAAAGCTGAAACGGTTAAGTTTTGGTTGGCAGTAGACAAGTTCGGGCAAACTTGTATGTAAACATACAAGTTCGAGCGAACTTGTATGGTTTTGGTGAGTTTTGAGTCAAGTTCGGTCGAACTTGATGAGTTTCCTGAGAAACTTGTCAAGTTCGGGCGAACTTGTAAGAAATTCTTACTGATAAGACAAGTTCGGGCGAACTTGCATAGTTTCTTAAGAAACTAGACAAGTTCGGTCGAACTTGTAAGAAACTTGGTGAGAATTGACCCAAGTTCGGTCGAACTTGGCCCATATGGGTGCAAGTTTGGTCGAACTTGACCAGTGAGCTGGTGATTCTTGAGCGAACTTGATGTTTTCGAGTCCAAAATCTTGTGTTTCACGTCGTTTGCTGAGTAAATCGAGTGTTCATCCCTCCAACCCTGTGCTACTGAGCAAACTTAGGTCGGAGAGGTCTTTTAAAGCGGTTTTAGCCGTTTTATAAAAGCGTGGGCTAATCCGGGCGAACTCGGGGTTCGTTCGGATTAGTCCGGCTTGTGTAAACCAACATAAACATCCTTGTGCTTCCAGATTTGGGATCTTGAATGACAAATGCTTCGTTTCATATCAGAAAATGAACAAAACACATCAAAAGTCCGTATTTTGTGTAAAAATCAATGTTAAAAAGGTTTTTGCTCAGATCTAAGCTTAGATCTGAGTGAAAAGCAGAAGTTTTATGCAAAAAGATGAAGATTTTCGTAAATAGAAGAGTTTTGATGAAAACGAAGGCTATGCCTTGTGCCAAAATCGTTGTAAACCTTTGTAAGACGTTGATAAATGTTGTTGTAGTTGAAATCGGTTGATTCTTACTTAGAACACGAAGGTTTGGGTTTTGAGAGCTCTGGGCGAACTTACAGCAGGTTCAAATGAGAGGAATGAGCTGTGTATTTATAGGAGAAGGCAAAAATGGAGGCTGTTGAGACCAAGTTCGGCCAAACTTGCATGGAAACATGCAGTTCGAGCGGACTTGTGAAGATTTCAAGGGAAAGGGAGCCAAGTTCGACCGAACTTGACCTCTCTGAGGTGAAGTTCGAGCGAACTTGAGGTCACGGAGGAGTTGATTGGGCCAGTCAAATTCGGCCGAACTTGGTAACACCAAGTTCGAGCGAACTTGACCCAAAAGTTGGGTTTTCTTCGTTTATTTCGCGTTAAGAGCTCGTTTGGCGATTCGGTTCGTATTAATTAGTTATATTAAACGTTATAGTTGATATAATAGTGCCATTTAGCGATTCGAGAATGCGAGAGCGATGCGATAACGAGCGTAATCATAACCACAAACACACATAACACATAAGTAATATAAAACCACATACATAAGTGCGATTTGCGATGCGATGAGATTAGAGATGCGATTTAATAAATGATTAGATGCGATATTAACGTACAACACCGTAAGTAATTAACATAAACTTTATTATAGACCGAATCTCGGGATTACAGGGAAAACAAAATGGAAAGATAACAATCGAATTTTCGATTTGTTACAGTCTCCCCTACTTTAGGGAATTTCGTACCGAAATTCAAGTAGTAGCTGTAACAAATAGATGCGGGTACTTGGCCTTCATATCACTTTCCAATTCCCAAGTGAACTCGGTGCCGCGTTTGCCTTCCCATCGGACCTTCACGATAGGGATGTGAGAGCGTCGGAGTTTCTTGGTCTCTCGGTCCATGATTTCCACAGGCTTTTCCACGAAATGGAGAGTCTCGTTGATTTGCAGATCTTCGAGAGGGACATGCAGATTTTCTTCGGCTAAGCACTTTTTGAGATAGACACGTGGAAAGTCGGATGTATATTATTGATTCCTCCGGTAATTCGAGACGATAGGCTACTTTACCGATCCTTTCCAGAATCTTAAAGGGACCAACGTATCGAGGCGCTAACTTTCCTTTCTTGCCGAAGCGGACCACTCCCTTCCAAGGTGCAACCTTTAGGAGAACGTGATCTCTCACTTCGAACTGCAGGGGCTTGCGGCGTTTATCGGCGTAACTCTTTTGATGACTCCGAGCTTTCAAGAGATTGTCTCTGATTTGGAGGATCTTGTCGGTTGTTTCTTGAATTAGCTCAGGACCACGGTGATTTGTGCTTCTCCGATCTCATGTCATGCAACAGGCGATCGACATTTTCTTCCATACAGTGCCTCAAAAGGAGCCATTTGAATGCTGGTATGATAACTATTATTGTACGAGAATTCGATTAAGAGTAAATGCGTATCCCAGTTACCACCGAAATCTATGATGCACGCACGAAGCATGTCTTCGAGGGTGCGGATCGTTCATTCAGTCTGACCGTCGGTTTGAGGGTGAAAAACGATACTTAGATTAAGCATAATACTGAGAGCCGATTAAAAGGTCTCCCAGAGACGCGAGGTAAAGCGACCGTCGCGGTCAGAGATGATGTCACGAGGTGTCCCGTGTCGACATATAACTTCGTCGGTATAGATTCAGGCTAACCGTTCGACCTTAATGTCTTCTCGTATAGCAATGAAGTGCATGGATTTAATAAGACGATCAACGATAAGCCAAATGCTATCGTGACCGGATGAAGTGCGGGGAAGTTTGGTAACGAAGTCCATAGCTATACTCTCCCACTTCCACATCGGGATTTCGGGTTATTCGAGTAAGCCAGAGGGCCTTTGATGTTCGGCTTTAACTTTCGAATAAGTTAAGCACTTTGAGACGTACAAGGCGATATCCTTTTCATGCCGGCCACCAATACTTAGGACTAAGGTCCTGGTACATCTTGTCGGCACCGGGGTGAATGGAATATCGAGATTTATGAGCTTCGGTCATTAGCAAGTTACGAAGGTTATCGCGGTAGGAATCCAAATGCGATCGAGATAGTGATAAATACCATTAGGCTTAGATACGAGCTGAGTTTCGGCACCACATTTCATTTCTTCCTCCAAAGTATTCTCGTTAAAACAAGCAAACTGAGCGGAGTGAATCATGATTTCGAGATCATTCAAGGCTTGAGAGTCACGAACACTATACATATAGCTTCGTCGACTTAGAGCATCGGCGACGGCGTTTGCTTTGCCGGGATGGTAGCGTATCTCGCAATCGTAATCGTTGAGAAGCTCAACCCATCAACGTTGTCGCATGTTTAGTTCTTTTTGATTAAAGATATGTTGTAAGCTCTTATTGTCGGTGAAGACCGTACACTTAGTACCGTAAAGTTAGTGTCGCCATATCTTTAATGCAAAAACAACTGCACCGAGTTCGAGATCGTGGGTTGTGTAGTTCTTCTCGAGGATCATGAGTTGTCGAGATGCATACGCGATAACCTTGTCTCGTTGCATGAGAACACAACCGAGACCAAGATTAGAGGCATCACAATAAACAACGAAATCGTCGTTTCCGTCGGGTAAAGCGAGGATAGGAGCGTTGCATAGCATACGCTTGAGAGTTTGAAAAGCTTCCTCTTGCTGGGAATCCCAAACAACAGGTTTTTCCTTACGAGTTAAAGCGGTAAGCGGAACGACGATTTTTGAGAAGTCGGCGATGAATCGACGGTAATAACCCGCCAATCCAAGAAACGAACGGATTTTGGAAGCATTCTTCGGTGTAATCCAACTCTTGACGGCTTCAATCTTTGCAGGGTCGACGTGAATTCCTTGACTATTAACGATGTGGCCGAGAAATTGGACTTCTTCGAGCCAGAATTCACATTTGGAGAACTTAGCATAAAGGCGATTTCCTTGAAGAAGTTCGAGGACTAAGCGAAGATGGCGCGCGTGTTCATCTTTCGACTTCGAATAGATAAGGATATCATCGATGAAAACAATGACAAAGCGATCTAAGAAAGCTTTACACACACAGTTCATCAAGTCCATGAAAACCGCGGGTGCATTGGTTAGACCAAAAGGCATGACCACGAATTCGAAATGGCCATAGCGATTACGAAAGGCGGTTTTTGGAATATCTTCATCCAACATGCGTAACTGATGATAACCGGAACGTAAATCGATCTTGGAAAAACAAGTAGCACCTTGGAGCTGGTCAAATAAGTCGTCGATACGAGGAAGAGGGTAGCGGTTCTTTATCTGAGTTTGTTAAGTTCACGATAATCGATGCACATTCGGAACGATCCATCCTTCTTTTTCACAAAAAGGACAGGTGCGCCCCATGGCGAAGTGCTCGGGCGTATGAAACCTTTATCAAGAAGCTCTTGAAGTTGGCTTGATAGCTCGCGCATTTCGGATGGTGCGAGGCGATAAGGAGCTTTAGCAACGGGAGTAGCACCTGGAATCAAATCGATACAGAATTCAACATCTCGAGTAGGGGTAAACCGGGTAAATTGTTGGGAAAGACCTTAGGAAATTCACAAACAACGGGAATGTCTTTATAAGTCTTCTTTTCTTTCTCCGGGTTCACGATATGGGCGAGGAAAACAACACATCGCTTTTGCAAGCATTTGTGTTTTACACGGGTCCGACCACTAGTATTTATTATATGATAAACTAGCTTTATTGTAATATCTTAAATAAATCTCATGATGTTCTCTTATGTTCAGAGAAGAAATGTTGGACCATAAGAAATTCTCTGCCTTGAAAATCACCAACTATTTTGAGCGTATCGACTACAATTAAGAGGAAAACTTTATGGTTAAACATTCTTGCGTAAGAGCAATCAATGACGATATGATAGGTATTAGTAATCACAATCTCACACACGATTATAAAATTGTGTTTCATACCTGACTGACTCAGTATATTTTGAGTATTTGACGGGTGATTAACCGTTTGGTATTGGGTATATCGTATACGCATCATTTTCCTTATATAATTTTAAGTTTTTAACAATTATAACAAATCAAAATATAACTAGTATTAAGCACCGCCGCGTTGCAGCGGGATAATACCGTGCCAAATAACATCAATGTCATACCCCCTTCAGTAACCACCAACAACGGAAAAACTCGTAAAACAAAAAAAAAATAACGAAAAGTAGACGTAAAACCGTTGAACCATGCATGGCCGTTGCGGCTTGTTAATGCGAAATGTAAAAAATAAAAACTTAGTCGATTGAAGACCCATGCGTTACAACAGGGCCGATAAAGACGTAAAAATGTTGAAACACACACGCACGTTGCGGCGTGTTAACTCGTAAAATTTAAACCGAAATGTAAAATGAAAAGTTTATAAAAGTAAAAGTATAGGGTCAAAGTTGAAAGTAAAAAACGTTAGGTTAAATTATAACGATAAAAACTGAAAATCTTTGGTATTTGCTTTGGGTAATCTAGGTATCAAGTACTAGGATCAAGTATCACCTAATACCATATCCGTACCTAAAACCGTAAATTTTTCTTTATCAGTATCATACCCGATTACCTAGCCTTGATGTTTTGGTTTGCGTATTCCCAACAATTTTTGTTATTTTTTCCATCCCTACAAGTAACCAATACCAAATATGTGTGCTCCCCGCCTCCCCGTGAATGAATGAGACAATACTGGTTGGTGTGATATGTCAGATGTTACATTGACTAGTGCATCAATACTAATGCACCGTGTAATCTACACTTAGCCATTTGTTGCTCCAACTTCAATGATTGCATTGGGGCTCTTAATTGACAAACCCCATAAAACTTATACATCTTGAAAGATTATCGTTGTTTCACCAACCGGAAGGTGAAATGTATGTGTTTCAAAACGCCATATTTCTACCAGCAATTTGGTGAGTAAAGCATGATCAGTTGTTCTATAACCACAATCGTAAACACCACCAAAACCGCCTAAACGTATTTAATCCACGGTCCTTTGTGAAATAGATTTATCTCACATCTAACATTTTATTATCTAGCATAGCATTTCTAAACAAACTATACGTTATGTGTTCACTTGCCAAAATAAAACATCATCAAAAATTGAACCCATATATATCATCAGATTCATTTTGAAAAACGAGTTAAATTTCAAAACAAGAATTTAGTTTTTTAATTGTAAACTTTGTTTGGAGCGGTATAGATTTCTTTTAGTTGCATATCAGGTTATTCGATTGCCATGAGTATATAGGAACGTTAAATGGGTGAAAGTCGCACCCCATCCCCACGAACCCAAATTGGATTATGACATCTCCCAAATTCACCACCTCCCCCCGCTCCTCCCCCCCCCCCCCCCCCCACCACCACACACACACGCACACACATGATTTACTTAATTTATCTTGAGAATCCATACCGTGGCAATTCTCATATTTCATAGTAAGAGCCGGTGTGGGGAACATGTGCCAAATGATAGAATACTAAACAGGTTACGAGTAAATAAATAAAGCGACCTAACTACCCACTTTAACCCATGAAATTTGAACTGTATTCGGTTCAAACCGAAACCAACCGACCATTACTGGTCTAGTCGTCATTCTCATTTTTTTACGAAATCCCATCACTAGTCCAATCGAGTCTACACCTGATTCAGTCTTGTTTTTAGCTCGTGACCACCAGAGGCAAAATTGGCATGTGACTTATGCCTTGGAAGAAAAGGCATCCCAATAAATGAATCACCAACCAAATTTAATTTTTGTAGATCAATAAACATACATACTATTTTTCTTAGACCATCCGTACTCGATCAATTTGGAGCTTTTTTACGCCAATAACGCCCCTCATCGGTCCCCGTGGGCGTTTTTTTTCGAAATTTTTGTTTTTGGCGTTGGATTTACAACGCCTTTGCCCATTTGAAATTTTGATTCTTTCGAGATTTTTGACCGTTTGACAAAGGTTAAAACATTATATATATTTTGTGTAATGATTGACGGGGCATTATTGGGTGTTATCACCACTACGCCCCTTTGATGACTACGATTACACGTGGCACAAAACACCATAGGGTGGGGCTTTATTCAACCCAACGACTACCCATGGTCTTAACATCAAACTTGATGATTTTTCAACGTTCTAGAATAATGGTTTTAGTAAACTTTGAGACAAAATCGAAACTACTTAGTTATATTTTTAATAAGAGAAATCTATATCGTTAAACCATTTTACCATACCATTCTATGATCATTGTGTTTCAGGTTTGTGGCAAATGGCTTCTTAAGATACAATGAATAAACATTAATTGATATAGGTTATCAACACTCCATAGTGATTAAATACCTATTGAGTTTTCAAGTACACAAAAATCATGTTTGGTACTAAATATGGTTCTTTTACCTTTTATTTATTCATTATATATATTAAATAAAAGTACAATGTACTTTTTTTCTTTTTCAGTTTTAGCCACAACATTTTATATCCCTAATGATTTCGTACAAAGTGTTCGCCTACCTTTTAATTGGTACACATATGTTGACAATTATTTCTTTAGGATTTTTTTTTAAATTTGTTCTTATTTTAATTTAATATTTATGGTTAGTTTTACAAAGCTTTCGGTTTTTCCTTATAACTTTTAAAATATTATGTTTTCGTATATTCCAAATATACCACTGTGACATGCATGCTCATTTTCATATATTTTCGGTATAAATATGTTCGAAATCGAGTTTGTCTACATTTCATTGTAAACTTTATTAAAAACTCCATTGGTTCAAATATGATATGTTTTACTTCTTTTTTTAAATGCGCTTTTGTGTTTCTTAATGCTTATTTTTACAATGAAGTAATTTTTTCTTAATTTTTCAAATATAAGTTGCGACGTCTTCTTTTAATTACGTCTGATATTCAAACTAGAGTTGTTGCAACTTCATGCGCTTCTTTTTATACATTGTTTACATTTCGATGTAAATTTTATTCAAAGGAGAATTGGGTCAATACAATATTTGTTTATCTTTTATTTACAAATACGCTTAGGTGTTTCTTATGTTCATTTGTAAATGATGTAACCTTTTCGTGATTTCGGAATACACGTTGCTAAGTGATCTTTTATCTACATTTCAATGTTTAGCGGTGATTAGCCGCAACGTGCGGCAAACCCCCACTAGTTCTAAAGAAATTACAACAAAACTCCTGCCCCTTATACCTTCACCATTGTCTAACCACTACTAAAAGTTTGAATGTTTCATTGAGGGATACCTCATCTAAACCTACTAGACGAAACTTATTTGTAAATAATATATTAAGTATTTAAATGACATTCAATACAATTAAATAAATTTATTTCTTTTAAAAGATGATAAATGAGATAATGACGAGGATAGACCGTGTGTGGTTCAATTATTTGAAGTAAAATGGTAAGTAATGAACCACACATGTGCCAACCAGTACGTTTAAGCCTTGGGCTCCACAAAAGGACTACAATGACCAAAATATATTCAATGCCAAGGCGACTCGAATAAATTGCATTATTTTAGATGAGAGTTTGGAATTTAATCCAACATCTATAACTTTTCATGATAATAAAAGTAAAAATAATTTTATAGACTACATATAATACATTTGCTATCAGATTCTGACGGTCAACTAACAAATTTTGTTAGCAAGACTTTATTGATTCAAATTGATAACCACAGATACCAGAATGATCGAAACTGATAAACAAGATTGTATGTGAGGTCTGGTGTAAACCACAAGAACTGATATTGTACTTTACTCTTTAATTAACACCATTTGGAGGTCAAAGATTCAAGTCCCACAATTGACAGGATTAAAAAAATCGTCGTTTAGAAAACAATTTTTAATTTGTTAACTTGTCCAAAATAAATGTTGCAACTTATAGAACGTCTTCAAAATTAAACATGGCTACAAACCTCGATATGTTTTGATACGATTGATATATGTTTTTTTTTTCACTTTTCTATGATTGACGTTTATTTGTGGGATTCGTTGATAGCAAGACCTCTTTTAGGTTTGTCAGGTTAGTGGTGTGGAGCCGTGGAGGAATGTAGTCCTTTGGGGATGATCCGCCATGTGGACGGCTACGTCATCGGGTGTGGGGGTGAGCCCTAAGGGATACATACATTTTGTATGTATATCTTTGTGTGTGGGATAAGAAATCAATGGGGTCGTCGCGAGCGTCAATGGAGGAACGATGGGGACGGGAGCGGACCAAAGGGGGGCCGTGTGAACGTCCATAGACGGGCCTCGACGACCCTGGGACGTCACCCACACCACACCCACTAGCCTCGGGGCATATGACCGTGCTTGGTAGAAGATGAACCCCGTTAAATTTGAATTGTTTATGTTAATGATCAAGTTTATACATCGCTTAATGTAATATCATATGGATTATGAAATTAAGATGTAAATGCTATAGAAAGATACAAACAATACATTTATAGTATATATATCATCTTAATTTCATACTTGTAAAAATCAATTCCTTTTTCACTTGCGTATATAGCACCTTTGCTTTGTCAGAAATCATTGCATGTGTTTAGTGGAGAACCATGTTCTTGGGCTCCACCAAATGGGTAATCGTAAAAAAACATAATGTATATAAACACGTGTTTGGGTTATCAATGTAAAAATAATAACTAGTTGAGAAGTATGAGAATCATTGTACCCAGTGCTTCATAAGATTTACGGACATAAATTACGGGTAAGTTAGGCAATACTCACATGTCAAGTCAAGTAACTTTTGTAACGGGTTATATCATGGTCCGGTCCGGTGTGCGCAAAAAGCAAACTGGTCCGTTATGATTAACTGTATTTCTATAACTGAATCATTGGTTATGATTAAGGTTAAGATTAAGCAATTTTTATAGCCGAATTAATCAAAACCAAACCAAACTGAACTTCTAAAATATGTAATTTAAGTTGGTAAACATTCTATTTTTTTTTTTTAAGTTTGAAATGTTTGTTGTTACTTGGTAATCATGTTATAAAGTAATTGATAAATCATATTTTGTATTTCTAGATAACTATTAGAGATAGTCAACTTTTGTAGTTGGTTTCATATTTTGTAGATATATAGAATTGTTCTTCATTTTTATCACTCATATTTGTGTTTCTAGAAAACTAATAGTAAATTAAACCATTTTCAGTTTAAACAAAGCAAAAGAAATATACATTGGAGAATTAATTGAAAATAACAAAACCGTTCCATAACCGACGGTTAACTAAACCGTGCTTAACTGACCATTGATTATAATTATGGTTAAGCAATTTGCCATAACTGAAGTTCGGTTATGGTTATGGTTAAGCCTCCATAACCAAACCGAACCGATTTTACACACCCCTAGTCGAGTCGAAACATGGGTTTTCTGACTGTAATCCAGTATCCTCTCCTATGAGCACTTCCCAGGTACAATTTGTTGGGGACAATCCTCTTTGATCTAATTCGGTTAAATTTCGTCAACTTGTTATTGCTCTTCAGTATGTCACTCTTTCACGCCCGAACATCATTTTTACGGTCAACAAAGTTTATCAATACATGCATGCTCTATCTGAAAATCATTAGTATCCTTCCAAACGAATTATCCGATACTTAAAGGGCACAACTGATTATGGGCTTCTCATTTAGCACAATTTCGGATCCCACCTTCAAGCCTTCACTGATATTCAGTACCAGAGTTCCTTTACCCTACGTGTTTTCTCTGATGCTGCTTGAGCTGACTGCCCATATGACCGACGATCCATGAAGAGATTTGCCATATACATGGGTTTAATCCCGTATCGTGGACCACACACAAACATAAAACCGTATTTGATCATCCACAGAGTCAGAATAAAAAGTCGTGGCTTACTGACACTGTTGCGAACTGGCCAGGTTACAAGATCTTCTATAAGAAATCGGTTTGAACACCAAAATTGCTCCTACCCTAGTGTGTGACAATCTCTTTACAACCTATCTTGCTGTTAATCCTGTATCTCATGCTTGAACAAAACATGTTGAAGTTGACTTTCGCTTCGTCAGAGAAAAAGTGGCTCAAGGACGATTGCATGTACAATTCATATGCACATGAGATCAAGTAGCACGCATCTTTACGAAACCATTGTCAATACAAATATTTGCGTTTCTACATTCCAAGTTACAGCTTGCTCCCCGGTCTTATAGCTTGCGGGGAATATAAACACAAAATGTAAACATTGGTGCTTAGGGATAAATTATATAAATATCTATTTAGTATATAAGGTCTTATTATACAAGCCCTTGTCAATATAATAATCAATGCAAACAATTACAATTATACACACAGCGGTATTTTATCTTGAGTTAGTAGATAATTTCATCCCTAAAGTATTATCTATCAATAAAAAACAAAGAAATAAGTAATAAATAATTTGTAATAGCAATTTGTGCATAGACCGCCCATTTAGGAAAGACTAAAAAATCAAGTCCGACGAGAACACTAATCCTGTTATCCAACCCACCCGACCAGAGTATTTTGCCACGCTCATTTTAGTACCAAATTATTGAAACGTTTGATTGAGTCAATTTTAATGAACGGTACTAGGATGCACACGAAGCTCAAGCCCTCATGATACATAGGCACATAGCCATAGAAACAAAAATCTACTTTGTGAGTTGGTCTTGTGAATCCAATCTTTATGATTCATATAGTGAAGTAATATTAATTTTGAATTATAAAGCTCTATGTTTTTGCACACATCTCTTGTCACATAAAGCTGGCAATATCTAATGTTATCATTAATACTTGGATAAAAGTTGATAAAAGTCTTTTTCTGTTTTAAGATCAATAAATAAAATAGAACGAATAAAACGATAGCTACTCTTGACGTTGTTTTCATGATCCATTGCTCTATGATTTGACATTTATTGTGGCAACTTGACCCTCATTTGTGTTATAAATGTCAAGAAATGGACTCCTATGTGACAATAATTTTTTTATTGTATACTCAAATAAACCTTTCTTCATAAGAAAAGATGGAAAATTGTTGTTTACTTACTAGTATAACCATAAATAAATATTATAAATTGATATCGAGTAATCTGCAATTTAAGTCCTTATGGTTTTTTTTAGGGGGGTGGGGGGGGGGGGGGGGGTTGGGAAAAGGCATTTGAGCCCCTAATCTCAAAATTCAAAATTCGCAGCCTGAGAGTGTTGTTGCATTTTTTTTAGCAATTTGCGTCCTTGACGTTATCTACCATCAATTAAACGTTAGATAACATGACGGATGCATATTGCGAGAAATTAAACCACATGCCCTCATTCCATTATTTTTTGAGATTAGGGGCTCAACGTGACCTTTCTAGCAAAACACAAGGACTCAAATTGCAGTTTACTCATTGACATATGGGTAGAATTGCGGAGGACTATCCATTGTAAAAGAATCCGGAAATTTTAGTTAGTAAATCGAAAACGTACAAGTTAGAAACACATCACATTACATTATTGTGTTGGGGGCAAACAATTGGTTTTTCGCTTTGATAATTCTTGTCATCAAGTTAAATCTCAATTGTGTGTTTATGCAATCAAATCTGATCTGCTAACTTATCTTTCTAAAAAACATAGACCAAGGGGTTGCGGGTCAGCTGACCCGACCCATATTATACATTTATCCTTTGTGACCCACTCTTAATTTGAGTCATGATCCGTAGATTTTGCATTATGGTATTGCTGCAAGATGTAAGCCCACTGGTTCGTACGGTAGTGGTGCACAAAAAACCCGAACCGCCGGACTCGAAAAAAAACCCGGAACTGGGTATTATAAAACCTGGGTTTTTTATACCCGAACCCGACCCTACCTGTAGGGTAGGGATCGGGTATGCATTTCTATTATAAAACCCTAACCCGGAATCGGGTTTTTTTATACCCGTTTTCAACCCGGGTTTTACGAGTACCCGGTTTCAACCCGAACCCGGAACCGGTTTTTTCATATACCCTGTTCGGGTTTTTTCGTTTTTTTGTGTATTTTCGAGTTTTGCACTTTGGTAACGGCTATATAGTCATTAGAAATTATATTTTGACCATTTGTTGGTTTACATTTAATCTCTATATTCTATACAATATCCATACCCGAACCCAAACCCGAACCCGGAAATAGGGTATTATAATACCCGGGTATTAGAAAACCAGACCCGACCCTACCTGAACCCGGGTATATAGGGTATACATTTTTGTATAAAATCCGGACCGACCCGACCCGGGTATTCTCAATACCCGATTTTATAGAACCCGGTCATACCCGAACCCGTTCCATACCCAGATTCATACCTAGAAGGGTATTCAAAAAACCCGATTTGTGCACCACTACCGTACGGTGTTGAAGAAGATGATTTGATCAATACATTAAAAGTTGGAAAGGCCCATTTGAGCAATGTATAGCAAGTCTTTTGGGCCAGGCTAATTTTCTTTGATTTTCGTTTTGGAAAGTGGGAGAGGCCCATTTTATCGAAATGTCACTGTAATATTTCTTTGGTTATTACTATTATTAAACGCTCAATGAATCTTAAATAGGCTACTTATGGAATTCACCAAATCGAGATACACTCGCCTTCGAACTAGGGAAAACCCTCACCTAGGGCCGAAGCCAGTGAACACTCGCCCGAAGGCACGACAGTGCAATGAGATAAAACCCGCTCAGTTCAAGGATCGAACTAGCGGTCCGCCTAGTTTCCCGTTATCACCAAGTGCCGCCGAAACAAAATGGTGGGAGTAGGAATCGAACTTGGTCACTTGGAACACCAGATCTCTCCTTTGCCACCAGGGATCAAATAGTTGGTGATGAACTGATGATCAATAATTGTATCGCCACCCTATGTAGATTCAAACCACCATCACACCAACCCTGATTCACAACCCTAAACCCACCATTGTTCGTCTCCGCCTTATGTCTTCCCCCTTTGACAACCAAATGGCACTCCTAACTTTTACTTTCCTGTTGAAAACAATCCCAATCTAAATGGAAAAATAACTCCGTATGCAATTAATTTCATGTATTTCGTTTAAAAATAATTTACTACACTCTGGGTCGGGAAAAAACACGTCCGACGTTCATTAGGGGCACCGGGCATGCATAGTTACTTTTCCATTAGAGAGAGTTTGTCTTGGATAATGTTAGTTACATTGCTAGTATGAATTGTTATCGTCTTATAGCTCATATTTTAATTTTATTAAAATCCTGTTTGTGAATAAGTTAAGAAGTCAATAAATTAATAAAGCATGTTAACTGTTAAGTTTTACTAAACCAACTTGTAATTTGCTTCATTGTGAATGCACTGTTGGCTTTGAAAGGATGTCCATAATACCACATCAAAAACATGTTTTCATTCATTAACGTCATGCATTAGCAACATAAATAAATAAATAAAAATAAAAATAAAAAAATAGAAAAACCCAAAAATACTAGTATAATAAAAAAATGAAAACAGCTTCTAGGTGTAGATGAAACAAGATGCCTATAGAATATTCATTTTGTGACAGTCAAAAGTCCAAATAAGGCGTACACTTGTTGTGATCTGCCACCACCTTTACAAACTGTGACGTCCCCTCTGATTGACAACCCACAGTAACCCCTTTATTCTATTCATTCATCATACCTTTAAAATTTAAATAGGATCAAAAGTTCAAAACACATACCCACAGTACACAGAAATAATAAACAAGATTAATAATTATGGGAGAAAAAGGAGTTTTTGAAGACATATTAGCAGATGATCATACGTTCAAATATTATTCTGAAGGAGAATAGAAAGTTTCATCCTCTGGAAAATCTGTGCCCATCATCAACCCACCACCACAAACATCATATTCAAAGTGCAAGGTATTTCTCTTGTTAATTTTGTTACTCATCATCCTACTCAACGCCTAAGATAGGATCCTCAATCGTAAGACGTAGACATTCTTACCTCTACGGAACAGAGAGACTGATGGCTCGATAGTAGTTTTGCATCAAGCCTTTGACATTAAGGCACATAACACTCAGCAGTTGAGACAAAGCCGATTAGTGCATGTACCCTTGTCTTTCGGCTATCAACACCACTACAGGCATGATTAACCGTCCACCGCTTTTTGACGTTATTTTTTACGAAATTAGGGAAGTAACGTTAAAATTAGTGCACTTTTGCCTTTTGCCCCGAGGGCCACACATATTATATGTATTATATATATTATATGTATTATATGTACGTGCATACCATAAAGTAAATTAATTTTGTTATTATGGGCATTAATAAGAAAAAAGACTGAAGATGTGTAATAAGAATTATAGAATGAATGAGATATGTATAGGTTTTATAGTTTGGATGTGTATGAAATCACGTGTGTGACTATAGGCGGGACCATCACAACGTTTAAGTTGAAACGTCATAACTTTTCTGAAAGAGTATTTTAGTTGAAGGTTAAAATTGTTGGTAGTTATTCGGTTACATAGTAACTCACAAAGTTTAAGTTGAAACGTCACAACTTTTCGTGAAAGAGTATGTCAGTTGACGGTTAACACTGTTGGTAGTTATTCGGTTACATAGTAACTCTAGGGGCCACAAGCCCTTTGGTATTTATGGTATTCTATTGTTTGGCGAATTTCGAAAATTGAAGAATATATTGAACAAATGAGTATATTACACGTTGATATTGTTGGAAACCAAGCTTTCTTCGACTTAATCAAACAATTGATTTAACAAGAAAAAACTTTTTGATTAAAATTGAAGGTACATGAAGCCTATACTATAACCCTATTTATACTGAACAACCGGCTTGGAGAACAAGTAACCTACTCCTATAAGAAAACTAAATAAAACTAATAATATAAACCATTTAGCATCCGCCAACTTTTGAGTATTGACAAGATTAGTTTCAACAGATATTAACTTTTGTCATCAAAATTATAAATTGACAATAAATAATTAGGTAATTATATACAAAGTTGTTTGTTCAAAGATTTTGTAATGATCAAATAATCATTTCTCAACTTGTAGATAACAAGTGAACATTTTTTTATATATTCTATCCATTTCCCTAACTGGGAACACATTAAAATCAAGAAATTCAACCCATTTTTAGGGATTTGAACTGTTATTGTGATGCAGCATGTACACAAGAAGAAGTGAACGCGGTGATGGAATCAGCAAAATCTGCACAAAAATTATGGGCTAAAACGCCTTTATGGAAAAGAGCTGAATTGTTGCACAAAGCTGCAGCTATTCTTAAAGATCACAAGAAGCCCATAGCTGATTGTCTTGTTAAGGAGATTGCAAAAGCTGCCAAAGATGCTGCTACTGAAGTAAGTTTGATTTGATTAGCAATTATTTTCTGTGTTTATGTAATTGTTTGCTTAATTTGGTTGGTGAAGTGATCGTTTATAGAATTTGATTACATTGGGATTGATGAGTTGTTAGTTAGTTAGTTACTATAACATTTGTTACACTTGATGACTTTTGGAGACCATATTGTGAAGATTACTTATTTGTCTATTTGTACTTATATATGACTTGACAAAGAAGATCACTTCATGACTTTATTGTTCTTGAACGATCTTCGTTAACGCTTGTTAAGGGCAATTAAGTTTCCTGATGTACCAAAGGTAAATATTTGTATTTTTGAAGGGTACTTTTGTAAAATTATAGATCTTGATTTGCAAAATTAAGCTTTCGATACCTTTGGCGCTCTCGCCCCTGATGCGGTTCCTCAAGCAGGTTCAGCAGGTGGTAAGTAGTAACACCGCGCATGTTAAGGGGCAGAATTTTGTGTTTAGCAGGGTAGGGTTTGCTATTCAGAAGGGGGTAGCTGCGCAGCTTGTTGCCCGTCTACCTGCCATTAGTTTGTAATCGTCTCTGGTTTATTATGAATTATTCATAATTCAAGAAGTGTTGTATTTTTGAAGGGTACTGTATTGCAATAACCTTTGGTAGCGATAAAAAGATGGAATGTTGACTAAAAAGATTAAAAAAAATGCAGCACTAAAGGTTGATCTTTTATTGCTGGACCCCAAAATAATACTTATGCTATCTTCTAGAGAATCAAGTAAAGACACAAGCTTTAAGGAAAACCTATTAAAGTTTAAGTTTTGTATATAGCTGTATATCTCTCATTTCATAAGAGTACGACTTATATATGTATATATGTATCATTTTGAAGGTTGTGAGATCCGGAGATTTGGTGTCATATTGCGCCGAGGAAGGCGTAAGAGTCCTTGGAGAAGGCAAGTTTTTGGTGTCCGATAGTTTCCCGGGAAATGAACGAACAAAATATTGTCTAACGTCTATCATTATGTCATTATGATTAATGTACAATTTTTTTAGACAAAATAGAAGATACTTGGATGACATTGTGTGTTTGATTATTGCAGATTCCGTTAGGTATAGTATTAGCGATCCCACCTTTCAATTACCCGGTCAATTTGTCTGTCTCGAAGATTGCTCCTGCACTCATTGCAGGCAATTCTATAGTACTTTAGCCTCCAACACAGGTATGTAATGTGCTGTATGTTTTTAGTTTATTAGAAATGTTTGACTAGGCAGGTTCAGTAACGGGTCAAACAGGTTCAGTTTACCACACTTTTCTGTTCATTTTTGAAACATATCATAGATAATATGCGAGTCTTGTTGTGTAATACTTGTCAAAAAAATAAAATTCATTACAAATAATTAGCGTGCCAAATATGAAACAAAAACTATACTATATTTATAACTATGTGATTTTTTACAAAATAATTTAGGAGGACTCATGCATTTAAAATACATTATGTGTAATCAGGGCGCGGTGTCTGCACTCCATATGATACATTGCTTTCAGTTAGCTGGATTCCCGAAAGGCGTAATCAGTTGTGTAACCGGAAAAGGTTCCGAAATCGGTGACTTTCTCACAATGCATCCTGGAGTTAACTGCATAAGGTGATTATTACAATTATTATCTACTAATCTTAATCTTAATCTCAATAACAAAACCATCAAAACTAAGCCTTTCGGGTCACCACTACTGCTGTTACTCAGCTTCACAGGTGGAGACACTGGTATCGCAATCTCGAAAAAGACGGGTATGATTCCGTTATAAATGGAATTGGGTGGAAAAGATGCTTGCATTATTCTTGAGGATGCTGATTTGGATTTGGCTTCATCTAGCATCGTTAAAGGCGGCTTTTCTTACAGGTAACACCATTTTTTTAGAATTTTGTTTTTTACTTTTTAGAGTAAAGTACACGGTGGTTTACCCAAATTATGAATTTGGTCCCTAACTTTCCAAAAGTACACGGATGGTCCCTGTGGTTGTACTTTGTAACACATTTGGTTCCTAGCCAACTATACAAAAGGTTTAAGCATGTCCAAGTTAGGGACTAAATGTGTTACGAATATCAAACCACAGGGACCATCCATCTACTTTTAGAAAAAGCTACGGACTAAATGTGTTATAAAGTGCAAACCACAGTGACCATCTGTGTACTTCTGGAAAGCCGGGGACCAGATCCAAAATTTTGGTAGACCATAGGGACAATTCGTGTACTTTACTTTTTAGGATGTTTTTGTTATTCAGTCAACTAGTCTAAATCACTTGGGGTTGTTTTATCTGTATCAGTGGTCAACGGTGCACAGCGGTTAAAGTCGTGTTAGTAATGAAATCCATAGCAGATTCTCTTGTGAAAAAAGTTAACGAAAAGCTCGGGAAATTAACCGTGGGCCCGCCTGAAAACGACTGTGACATCACCCCTGTAGTCACAGAATCATCTGCTAATTTCATAGAAGGTTTGGTCATGGATGCCAAGAATAAAGGAGCAGCATTTTGTCAAGAGTACAAGAGAAAAGACAATCTTATATGGCCACTTTTGATCGATAATGTTAAACCGGATATGAGAATCGCATGGGAAGAACCGTTTGGACCCGTGTTACCTGTTATAAGGATCTCTAGTGTTGAAGAAGGGATTCATCATTGTAATGCAAGCAACTTTGGGCTTCAGGTAACATTAACTTTGACTTTTAAAGTCAAAAGAAGTGACTTTATCGTTCCGTTTCTTGTGTGAAGTCATTGTGCTTCTAAAAAGGTTTACAACCATGTTTAAGTTTGTAATATATGCTTTATTCTTGAAAGTATTGATCTGAAATTTAACAATATGCATACCAAATTTAAAGTTTTTGAAGTAAGAAGTTTGACTTTGACTTTGACCTCAGATGCCATTTTTTATTGTTGGTTTACTCAGGGTTGCATATTTACAAAAGACATCAACAAAGCAATCTTGATAAGCGATGCGATGGAGACCGGTACCGTACAAATAAACTCAGCACCGGCTCGGGGACCCGACCATTTCCCACTTCAGGTTCATGTTCTTGTCACATTAATATTGTAGTTTTGTTAGTTTGTGAACTCTTTATGCTCTGAATTTGATTCTAATGAAGTAAACATGTTTTTAAATAGGGTTTGAAAGATAGTGGCATTGGTTCACAAGGAGTGACCAATAGTATCAACATGATGACTAAAATCAAGGGTACAGTAATCAATTTGCCAACTCCTTCTTACACCATGGGTTGAGTTTGATGATTTGGAGAACATCATGTGTATATACATCTTATCTCAAACTCTCAAAGCAATAGTTTTTGTAATTTTATTGTACTTGTTAGGTCGGATGTTATGATATGATATGTTATATGCGTTTACATAAAAGCCACTTTGATGGGGATTTTGATGGTCATGATTAGAAAGTAGGTTCTTAAAGTTAAAAATTTGATTTATGTGATTAAAATTGATTATTATTTCAAATTACCATAGGTCTGATGGTGGCAGGACTGTGGAGATCGATGGTGATGGTGCTGATGGTTGATGGTGGCGGGATTGCGGTCTGGTGGTGATGTTTTGGTTTGATGACAGATTGACAGGTACATGATGATGGTGATTAATTGTGATAAAATGTTAATGGTGATGATGAGATAGTTAATAGTTGATGGTGATGATGGGTGTAAAGAGAGAGAAAGAGGTGTTTTATATATTATATATAATAATAATAATTTAAATATACGGGTTGAAAAGACATCACTGTTTTCGTTTGTAAGGCATATGCCATACTTAATTAAAAATTTTAATCGGGTTAGGGTTAAAGAACGTAAGGTGTAATGATTTCTCTAAAAAATAATTGTAACTGTAATTATTGAACTTAAAAAATATTCATTGCAATCTGATACAAACATAAAGGACGAAAAATGTAGTTTACCCAAAACATTAAAACAAGCAAACACAACAATTTATCATATGAATATTATTGAAACTTTTGTACAGAGAATAATTCTATAATTTCAAAGATATTTGTCATTCAAAGATATCGTCAAATCTGGTTTTTAAGTGTTAAATATATAGGATGCAAATTGAAAGTGGTCAGAGGCTTGTATTTCTCTTTGGAGATGCAGGTTCGACTCCCACTTGGTATAAAGTGAGGCACTAGTGGGCAGTGATAGGATCATTGAGCAAACGAGTTTTACCGGTAATTTCACCCTCATGCCTACGGGCGGGTGGGTTATCGGGTTTTCCCGAAATTGGTAATGGACTCGGGTTACTCTCGGAGTACTCCGTTTGGTTCAGTGGGTGCCCCGAAAGTGCTCGAGATTGATTATGTTGGCCATTAAAAACACAAATAAATAAATAAATCTTCCTCAATCATTTACTCATTATTTAGGGTGTAAGACTATGAGGTGTGGAGAAGGATAGTCCTCAAAGGATGATCCGCCACATAGGCGTCCACGTAAGCCGATGTGGGGATGGACCTAGGGTTGTGGGGACTGGGGATAGGCCTCAATATGTGTATGTGTGTGTAGTATAAAGAAGAAAGGAGTGTCTTTAACGTCTTGGCCCCCGAGGGGCGGTGTTCTGGCCCGTCGCCGCACCTGGACGAGCCCTACACCGATTAGCCTAAGAGGTGCTCTCCTCATGGGAAGTGGTAAACTCTTCACCGCAACCAATAAAACTGTGCCATGTCAACTCCCTCTCCGCTCCCCATTTTACCATTCAAACATTAGCAAACTTCACCCAAACATTTTTTTTTTTAAAAAATTAAAAAATAAAAATACGATTGCTTGAAAAAAGTGGGCCCACCGTGAACGCCAAACATTTCTTACTTAAACGGCTCAAGTCTTTTTTGAGCTCAACGACTCGTAAGTTCAAAAAGGTTGAAACTCACTTTATTTAGAAAAACAAAACTAAAGTCCAGAAAAATGGTCAAAAGTCAAAACTATAGTCGCCCCCGTATGCACCTGCATGCATCTGTATCTATCTATCTATCTATCTATTTCGTTTAGTTTTTTCCTTCATTTCACGCTAACTTTTTCTAGGGTTTGGAACAGGTTGCGGTCGAATTGACTGAAGATGGCGTCGGCAGATGTTAAGCTGTCGCATCCACCCGATTCCGTCGATCAACTCCTTCCCGTTCCTGATAAGACGGATGTTTCTGCACCAAAATCAGCTACAATGGAGGGAGATTTAACAGAAACCCCTGTCACCAGTGCAAAAAGGAAGCCTTCCAAAGACAAATATAAAGTAAATATTGTTAAATTTTAGCACCGAATGTCTTTGACGCCAAAAAAAAGATCAACCTAATACACTGTTTGGATCAATGTTGGAACATGATATTTTGTGTTCTCAGGTATCTAATAATACTATAAAATATGAAGAAAGTCTGGTTGGTACAAAACTCAAAGTCTGGTGGGATGAAGATCAAATGTAAGTGCTTTCTTTGCATAACATAAATTTTACAATTTTCATTTCAAGATTTCATCATTTGTCAGAACCTTATATTATTTGTGTAGATGAACATTTATGTTGTGTTGCTTGTAGGTATCATGAAGGTGTTGTTACTGAATTTTATCCTGCTAAAAAGAAGCATAAGGTCGTTAAACTCTTTGTTATATTTCAAATCATCTTTTTGTTATACCTATTCTTTTAGAAATTTCTAACAAGTTATACAGGTTGAATATGTGGATGGAGATGAAGAGATTTTGAATCTGAGAACACAACAATGGGAAATTTTGAAGGACTTTTCCGTGCGGAATGATGCGGTTAGAACAAGTTGATTGGTGTATAATCAATAATGTTTACTCTTAACATATTCTTGTTTGTGCTGATGTGGTTCGGTTGACAGGAACATAACACTGAGGTTCAGATTGAAGAAGGCTCCCCTGATATGTATGTGTTCCTTTTTGGTAATTATTTTATTTTACATGTGATTATTATCTTGCTTCAGTCTGATATTGTTCGCACATATTTTTGTATCAGTAAGTTACGTGTATTGTATATATAGAGAAGTTAAGATCATGTTTTAGAAATTTTGATATTGTAGTAGTGTAATATACATGAACATGTGGATAGAGAGAGTGTGTGTGTTTGAGTTAATTAGAAGAATAGTCCTTAAGAAATTAAAATGACCAAAATACCCTCATGTGCGTTGGATTTAACAGGCAAATCTAACGTCCGTTGGACCAAAGGACGAAAGTGTTACAACATATGAACTTTAGGGATGGTCAATGTGCTTATTGAAGTTAAGACATGATCTACAAGTCACCCCGAATATAAAGGACGTAATTAGTAATTTACTCTAGATACAATAAAACATGCTATGGGATATCGTGTTTCAAAGTTCTCTTTCGGTTCAGGTGGTTAGCAAATTTAAATATATCTAGTGAGAGTAGTCTTCTAACAAGGCTAAAAAGGAGTGGTACAGAAGTAACTCTAGTTTTTCCTTTAAATAATCAGTTTTGTTGCATATGATATGAAATATATGTTGCCCCAAGATGTGTTTTTGATTTTGCCTGTTATGCTCCAGACACAAGAAGAAAATATCAAAAACAGATTGAATTGTGTCTCAAGAAATGATCAAAGATTCAGCCAAGAAGTTTGTTTCTCTCTCCCCGTATTTCTATAATCATTATAGAGTACATGGACGGTCCCTGTAGTTTACCAAAATTTTGGATTTGGTCCATAGTTTTCCAAAAGTACATGGGTGGTTTGTGGTTTGCACTTTGTAACGCATTTAGTCCCCAATTTTTTTTTTCAAAACGTACATGGATGGTTCTTGTGGTTTGCACTTTGTAACGCATTTAGTCCCTAACTTGGATAAAACCTTTAGATTTGTTGGTTGGGGACTAAATGTGTTACAAAGTGCAAACCACATGGACCATCCATGTACTTTTGGAAAGCTATGGACCAAATCCAAAATTTTGGTAAACCTCTGGGTCGATCCGTGTACTTTACTCGTCATTATATATGGTATAAGGGTGGTAGGGGCGCCCATCACTCATCACTCGCAACATCCAATCACGTTCCGCCACCTCATCGAGCTTTATTCCATCACTAGGGATGGATTTTAGTGGAAATGCCCATCACTCACCACACACACATGTCCTACATCACTCACCACACACACATGCAGATTCATCACTCGTTGTCACCACCACGCGTTTTAACCACCACGCGTTATGAACATCTGTGGCGGCGCACCATCACGCGTGATGGAATCTCACAACGTTGTATAACGTATACGCCCCGACCACTCTAAGTATAACCTACATTATCAGATTTTATTAATATAAATAAATGAAAAACAGGGTCGTCGATGTCTCTTCATCTGGCGGGTCAAAAGGGTCAACTCCAAAAGATGATCAATCAACACAAAAAACTAGTGGCAAGTCCTGCGATGCAGCAACCACCACCTCCAAAGAAGCTGCAAAGTCGAAGGAGGATGAAGAGACACTAAAAACCAGTAGCAAGATGATGAAAGTCAACAAGTCAAAGGATAAAGCCACTCCAAGTAGCAGCAAATCCGATACCGATGAACCCACCAAGGCTGATAAGATGGAGTATTACAAAGAGAAGTTGAGGATTAAAGCTGATAAAGCGCAAAGCAAAATCCGCCAAGAGGAAGAAAGATTGAGGTTGAGGCTGAGAAAATGAGACTTTTAAAAAAGGAATCAGATCTACGAATTATGATGGTGGATGTGGTTGTCATGCCAGAAATGCAGCGACTGTATTTTGAGGAACTTCAGAAGGAAATCATAATGAGACGCGGTAATGCTTAAGATAACTAGCTTTAAGATTGAAGACTAGTTAGTACATATGATTTTGAATGTTCAGCTTACTTGATAACGACGTCGTACTTATGTGCTTTAGGTGTTACATGGAAACATTACTGGCTATTTTTTGGTGTTGTAGGTTCTAAGGGTCATAGGCTGCTAGTGCGATAATGAATGTTCCATGTACGTTGCTCATTTGTTTTGGTGTTGTACGTTGCTATTTTTTGGCTTAAGTTGTTTCCTCGTTTTGATGCTATAAGAAATGAAGATCAGTCATATATATGATAATGAAATTTTGTAAAATGTTGTGTATTATTCATTAAATACTTTTTATATTACGATGGATATAATATTGAAAGATAATCAAATCATATATCCCACTACTCACTTGCAGTTGCCGAGAGAGGTAATTAAATTTTAAACTTAGAAATATAAACATAACACATAAACAACTTAGAAAGAAAAAAACATCACATAAGTAAAAAAAAACATTTAAATAAGACAACGTGATCAAGCGGCCTTGCGTGGTTTGCTTCGTATGTAGTATGTGTCTCGGCACACGTTTCATCCTCAGCTACACCTTCCTCGCGATTCAACACAGTGACGTAGCACCTCTCAAAATGGGTACACTTTACACGTAGCGACATAAACCTTCCGATAATTTGTTCTCGAATATTCTCACCTACATGTTTGTAGAATGCGGTCCTAATCATGCTCTAAGTTTGAGGTGCGTCATCAGGGAATCGGGGAATCCTAAATTGACCTATCCAGCTAACAAGTGACAAACGCAACATCCTTACCTCGGTCCGACGACATGCCATTTAAATAAAAAGGTTAAGAGAGTATAAAAAAGGTTGAGAGTGTTAAAAACTGAGAGGATAGAGAAGTTTTCGGTGGAATAAAATATGAGAGAGAGTGTGTGTATAGTGGATATATAATTGATTTTAAAAATATTTTTTAATATACGACCGTTGCTTCAACGGTCAAAAAGCACACCAATTAAACTTTTAAGCTCGTGAATGCTCGTTATTATGCTCAGTGGCAGACCCAGAAAGTTTTTTCTAGAGGTGCGGAATTTTTTAAGGATTTAAAGCCTCTATCTATATAGTAATTCTTTTTCGGTGTGTAGCAGGTCGGATCGGGTTAAAAAACAAAATCACGCATGTTCATTTGTAAATTACGTGCAAAGCGTACACGACTTAATTACACATGTTCATTTGTAAATTACGCACCATATAAATTCAAACCATAATCACGCATAGGTTAAACACAAAAAACACGCATGAACAAAACACAACAATCACGGATGAAGAAACCCCTAATGACGCATGTGGTCAAAAAACAAAATCACGCATAGGTGAAACACAAAATCACGCATGGGCAAAAACATAATTCAAGCATGAGTAAACCCTAACTACACATGTTATATGCATAATTACGCACCTTATTTGGACGTCGCGTATGCTTCGCACGTTAAGGGATTTTTGTATTTTAAACGTGTATACACACTCACTCTCTCTCTATATATATATATTGAAAACTGATTTATATAAGCAACCCTAAGTCAAATAAAATGATAACTAAAAATCCTAATATGTATACTAACTTATTTATGTACATAGTAAACAAAAAAGATGGTTATTTTTTAACTAAAAAGTAATAAAATTTAGTTTACTTTTGATGGTACTTTTGAGAAAAATTCACAAGTCAGACTTTTGATTATTTTATATTAAAATTGTATTACTTTTATTACTTCTTTATGTGTGTTGTTTTCTTTATTTCAAATGGTAGGACTATAGCAAGAATGTTATACATTGCAGGTCGCCTGAAATTTTTTTTGATGTATACGTCTCTTCTTCTTTCTTTTAGGTTGGTTTCTAAAGTTTAAGGGGTGCGATTCTAAAATTTCATGGGATACGTTCAAGATTTTCTCGCATTTTTAACACTAATTTTCTTTTTTTCAAGGGGTGCGGCCATCCGCCAACGTCAGTAGTTATGTCTACCCCTGATTATGCTGACGAGACATCAATAGCGTCTCCCCTTATAACGTCCATGGTATGAAGGTGGAGACGTTATTGTTGACTTTTGGTTGAGATGGCTTTCGTTTAGAGCCCCATATAGTAAGTATAAGTGAAACAATGTAGCTTTTTTATCTTAAATTTAAATAAGTTACATAAATAATAAAACTAAATTTCTCTTTGCTTATTCTGTTGTTCAAAATAGTATATATTTTATATTTCTCTTTTGACTAAATTTGTAAAATTAAGAGGTAGAGTAACATGTTAAAATGTACACTTTAGAAAAGTATACAAGGAAACCGTTTTAGAAGTCATAAGTTAGAAATTCTAACTTCTTCTTTTCAAACTATAAAACTCCTTCTCAACTCTTATCCAACCATTATTAAAAACATTAAAATGACTTATTAACTTTTTATAAATAAATGTTAGCTCCAAAATAAGCTAAGCCCAGACACCCATTTTGGGTATGTTTGGCAAAAGTAGCTGGTAGCTGGAAGTTAGAGGCTGGAAGCTGGTAGCTAGCTTTTTAGATATATTATTTGTTTGGCAGAGTAGCCGAAACTTTTAATAAAATGTAAAAAATGACCAAAATGAACATAACGAAAAAAACATAATACTAAACATAATCACACACGCACATATATATATATATTATTTCTCAAACATATAAAACATAATTAAATAAAACATAGTCATTCACAAACACTCTAGAACATAATATAATACTATTAAATCATTAATTTCGTGCATTCCATATCAAAGAAGCAATATTGTTGCGAACATGTTTCATCTCATTCGATGTTCCTTCAAATAGATCGTTGGTGCTTGTGTCATGGTTACGAACATCATGTAGTTCATCTCGTGGTATGTAGTTTGGATATTGCTCCATTGAAGTAAATAAGATATCTTCTTGAGATTACGTATATAGTTATGCAATGCAAATGTAGCCATGATAACATCAATTTGTGTTTGTACGCTATATTTGGGCATTTTACCAAGTATCTTAAATCGTTTCTTCAAAATTCCAAATGACCTCTCAATATAACTTCGTAAAGATGAATGTGAACGGTTAAAAGCTTCTTGCATATTATTCGATGGCTCTCTTTGAAATTGAGATTGATGGTATCTTGTCTTGGAATATGGAACAAGATACCATTTTCTGTCTGGATATCCTTTATCAACCAAATAATATCTGCCTGATAAAGGAGTTGAAAAACAAAAGGCGTTGGAAATTATTAAAAGTAACATGAAACAATTCCAAAATATATGTGTAAACAATTCGAAATATTACCATCAGGTGGTTGTGGGAAGTTGAATTTACTATTTTGGGTCGCGTTAATGAAAACACGCGTGTCATGTGCTGATTCCTCTGTAAAACACATATCAAAATCACATGTTGCCATTACGTTGAAGGTTGGTACCCCTTTTCTACCAATATAAGGTAATTGTTGACTCTATGAGATACAGGCCCCTATGTGTGTACCGTCAATACATCCAATCCAATACAATCCTAAATATAATTTGAACATTATGTGCTTTTTTTTGGTTCTCTCTCTTGTATAACAAAAAACAAACAAACAAACACTCTGTTATTTGTAACACAGTGTTAGATTTTTAGGGTTTGGAACAGTGCGAGGAAATGGCGTCTGCAGATGCTGATCTAGAGCAACAGCTTAAGGAGGCAGGGAAACAGCTATCACATCCCCCCGATTCCGTCGATGAACTCCTTCATCTTCTTGGTGTAAGCCTGTTTTTCATCTTTGAAATCCGCTAATTCGCGTGTTCATATTCAAAAGTTTAACATCAAGTTTTGTTAGTTTTTGAAGTTACAAACAGGAGACACGTGTGACACTCGAAAGCAAAACTTACGGAAGAGCAACCGAGGTTTAAAAGTTAACTGAGGCGTATTCTCCAGACGGAATTAAAAAAATAAAGAGTTAAATACATGGTTGGTCCCTGTGGTTTGCAAATATTGCAGACTTGGTCCTAGTGGTTCACTAATTACACACTTGGTCCTGGTGGTTGTAATTTTTGCACTCGGGTGGTCCTTATCACTAACATGTGTTAAATTTATCAGTTAAGTGTGTGCAAAATGACTAAATTAACCCTAACCAGTTAAAAAAATAAAAAGATATAAAGATGGGTGAGGCCCCTCATCTTCTTCCTTTCTCTCACTCTCTCTAATAACCACCTCCACCTTAAACCAACCACCACTTCCACCTACAGTTCCACCATCAACCCACCACCACTTCCACCTCCACCATCACCTTCAACCCACCACCACCACCTTCACCGTCACCTTCAACCCACCACCGCAACCTCTACCCCCACCCCCACCGTCACCTTCAGCGCACCACCCCAACATTCACCACCAATACCACCCCAACCACAACCACTCAAACCCAAATCTGGCCGCCGGAAAAACAAAAAGGAATCTGGCCTGCTACAGTTATGAATGAGAGCTTTGCGAGTGATTAAGTCAGTGGATAATGTAGTTATGGAGAAGCGGAATCTGATTCACGTTCGAGCTCCAAAAGAGTTTTAATGGCGGATGAGCAGGAAAATGGTTTGTTATCTAAAGGTTGTTGACATTGGGGTTCTGATGCAGTTCGTGTGAAGCTTGTTTCAGAACCTCAAGGATTTTGAGAGCTTGTAGTGAGTTGTGTTTAGGGTTCAAGATTAAAGCTTCAGCTTCATCTTCCATGGCGGATGTTTATAGATGTTTTTGTTTTTGGTGTTTGATTTGTTATAGTTGTCTTATTGTTATTTGCTACTGAATCTCTTGAAATTGTGGTGGATATTGATGTAATTTGTGGTGTGAGATCAGAATTTTGTTGATTTGTTAATGTTTTTAAGAGAGAGAGAGAGATACGAAGGATGAGGAAGATGATGGTGGGCCCCATCTATCTTTATATTTCTTTTACTTTTTTTAATTGGTCAAGGGCAATCTAGTCATTTCGGACACACTTAACTGAGAAATTTAACACATGTTAGTGATAAGGACCACCCAAGTGCAAAAATTACAACCACCGGGACCAAGTGTGTAATTAGTGAACCACTGGGACCGAGTTTGCAATATTTTGCAAACCACAGGGACCAACCAAGCATTTAACTCAAAAATAAATGTAAAATTATTTATCTTTTAAAAAAAAAATACTAACGAATATCATCATCAGATTCGTCGAAAACATAAAACCACACATGAAAAAGACATCAAAGATTTAAAATTGACACAAAAAGTCAAAAACATCAAAAAACCCTGAGGCGCAACTTCTCTTACCGCCTCAGCCTAATGAGATGCACATACAAAATAACCCCTGAGCCCCCAAGGCACTGCCTCAGACCTGTTTTTCTGGGCGCACGCCACAGCCACAGCCGTTTTCTTAAGCTACTGGAGCAAGGGAGCGTGTTACTGTCATAATAATGTAAGGACCTAACATGCGACATTGAATAGTACAGGGGCTGTGAATAACCAACCAACTATACTATCAATTGTTATTGTTCAGCTCTTGTACTATACGGAGTGCAGAGTGGGATGGCATGAAAAGTGGGCGTTATGCGACATGTGGTAGCCAAGTCAACACACATTAGAAAAGTTGGTGCATAAAAGGGAGGAGTGGGACGGGGCGTGGGTGGCGTTATTCGACACGTGGCACACACTTTTTATTGTTATTTTATATTTAAACATTATATAAAATCTATTAAATTTTAAAAAGTATTCACTAATACTAATATAATTAATAAAAAGCATTACATAATTTAAAAAACCGGATCAAAGGTGCGGTTGTGTGGATGCGTATTTTTTTTAAGTAGAGAGATGTTATATATTCTTAGAGTTGGATAGAAGAGATTATGGTAAAATTAGTGGAATAGGTTGGGTTTTAATTTTTTAAAATTAGCCGTTGGGTCCAACGCCCATAATCCAAACCAATTGAAACATGCCATCTCATCCACCATTTCACTCCACACCGATAGAGATGTTTGCCGCCCCACACACAACGCCATTGGATATGACTTTTAAGGATAACCCATTGGATTTCCCCATTAGTATTCATATGTTGCGTTTTGCTAACTCGGATCCCAAATTCACAATGTTTACTTTGATGTGAATGCACAAGCAAAATAATGTATTGCGAGTATTTAGCTAATGCTCAGCTACTACTAATTTGTGTACAGTTAGTTATGGTGACTAGTTGAGCGCATATGAAATTAAGTACTGTAATTGCTATTTTGCTTTTAGACAGTGTTTACCATTTTCCTGAATGAAAATTTGATACTAGAATTTGGTCCACATAACTGTTTCTTTGTTCTGTGTGCTTCAGAAAGTAGAGAAACTTCTATCAATGGTTGACCAGCTCCAGAAAAAGTCAATGCTAGATGCAATGAACCCATCAAAGAACGTGTTGATTCAAGATAGTCTATCAAAACATTCAGATATCGACGTGAAAGTTGCAGTTGCTTCCTGCATAATTGAAATAACAAGAATTACAGCCCCTAATGTACCCTACCCTGATGACCAGATGAGGGTACACCATAACAAAATACACTCCACTTGATATAGTTTTATACTTCTATGTCATATGTAAACCACTTTTTTATGCACAGGATGTCCTTCAGTTGATTGTTTCTTCCTTTGAGGATTTAGCTGACAAGTCCAGCCGATCTTACAACAAGCGGGCCTCAATCCTTAAAACTTTTTCCAAAATCAGAGCATGTGTCATCATGGTTGATCTTGAATGTGTCGAGCTAATCGTGAAAATGTTTGATCATTTTCTAAAAGCAGTAAGGTGTGCTGTAGTTCTGGACTTATAACTCCTGAAGAGTACATTTCTTAAAAATATGCATTTTATTTTTCAGGGACTATCATATTGACTTCATATTTTCATCAATGGAAGATATAATGGTGATGGTTATAAAAGAAAGTGAAGAAATTTCATTTGAGATGCTCAGACCACTAATGGCTAGCGTTAAAAAAGATCGTGAGGTACGAGGCTTGGATATCTTAATTATAATATTTTTCTTCTTGTTTACATGAAAATTTCTTACCGGCTGTTTATTTTTTACGTAGGGCGTTCTACCAGTAGCTCATAAGTTAGGGAAAGGAGTACTTCTAAAATCTGCAGAGAAGCTAAAGCCTTACATGAGGCCAGCTTTGACATCTCTCGGTGAATCGTTAGATATGTACCATAAAGTTGTGGCTGCAGTATGTGAAGGCACTGCTATTATTGAAAATAAGGATGATGATGATTCTGGAGCCCAACTGGTATGATTTCTATATCGTTTAACAAAGTGGTGGTCTTGATATAGTATTTACGTGGTTTGTTTTTATTTCAGGCTAATGAGTGCAAATTGGAGAAGGGATCTGTATATGAGGCGCAGCAGGCATGCTATCTACCTTTTTTTTTGTGTGTGTGTGTGTGTATATATATATATATTGTAGTTTCGTTCTGTGAAGTCTTATATATTATTATGATTTTTAAATCTTACAGGTTGATGAGAGCAAGCTTACAACATCATTATCGTGGAGCAAGTATGTTATTTGATATTCTATATAATTTTTATAATATTCATTAACAAGTTGAAAAATAATTGTGAATTAGGTGATAAAAGCAGAGGAGACGTGTCCTAAAGAAGAGGTAGATCCTACAGTGGAGAACAGGTCTCCAAAAGCAGTTATGAGTAATGGAGTAATTATTGTTAAATTTAAGCCCAGTATACTGTTTGGGTCAATTTCTAAATGTTGGAACATGAAATTTATATGTTTTTTTAGGTATCTGATACTATAAGATATGATGAAAGCCTGGTTGGTACAAAACTCAAAGTTTGGTGGCCTGAAGATAAAATGTAAGTGTTTCATAAATGGAACTTAATTTTAAGATTTCATCATCTGATTGGAACTTCATATTATTTATGTAGATGAACATAACTCCGAACATACAGAATGCTGACATTTATGCTGTGTTGCTTGTAGGTATTATGAAGGTGTTGTTGCTGAATTTTATGCTGCTAAAAAGAAGCATAAGGTCGTTAAACTCTTTGTTGTATTTCAAAATATGTTTGTTATACCTATTGTTTTAGAAATTTCTAACAAGTTTTGAGCTATACAGGTCTCATATGTGGATGGAGATGAAGAGACGATGAATCTGAGAAAACAAAGATGGAAAATTCTGAAGTGCGGAATGATGGGGTTAGAACTAGTTGATTGGTGTGTAATGCTCACTCTAAGATACTCTTGTTTGTGCTGATGTGGTTCGGTTGACAGGTTCAAAACACTGTGGTTCGTGGTGAAGAAGGTTCCCCTGAAATGTATGTGTTCCTTTTTGGTATTTTGGTTTTGAATTCATATATTATTTAAGCTGTGATTATTATTATTATTATTATGTTGCTTCAATCTGATATTGTTTGCACATAGTTTTGTACCAATACGTTTATTTTATATTTAGATATAGTAAGACTACTGTAACAGCAGTGCAAGATATATATATATATATGTATGTATATGTGCTAAGAGAAGGTAAGATCTTGTTTTAGAAATTTATTAGAGAATATGTAAATTTGATAACTTAATGTGGTTTAGAACATAGAATTTCAAAATCTGATCAAGTGATATTGAACAACCACAATTAGATACGATACAACATGCTACAGGATATTTCGTTTCAAAGTGCTTCTATCAGTTCGGGTGGTTAGCAAATATTAATTTATCTAGTGAGTAGTTTTTCAAGTACACTTAAATGAGAGGTACAAGTAATTTTAGTTTTTTATTAAGACTGATATGCTCCAGGCATAAGAAGAAAAAATCAAAGACGATCCTGCTGCGTCTCAAGAAAAGATCAAAGATTCACCCAAGAAGTACGTTTTCTCTCTCTCTCTCTCATGATCTCATCTCTATAATCATTATATATGGTACTAGGTTATATCCCCATGTATTACACGAATTTAATATAGAAAAATCAAATAGTTAGTAATGAAGATTTTAGATTTAAGAATTATAAAATAATATATTTGAGACGCTTTTTAAATGTTCGAATTTTCGTGTAATAAAAAACATGTGATGTTTACTAAGTTATCATATTAAATAACTAGAACTAGAGGTGCAGTTTTCCCATAGTGGGCTAAAAAGGAGGGGTATATAAGTAACTCTAGTTTTTTCCCATAAGTAATCAGTTTTCTTGCATATTATATGAAATATTTGTTGCCCAGAGATGGTCTTTAATTATGACTGTTATGCTCCAGACACCAGAAGGAAAGATCAAAAACAGATCCTGCTGCCTCTAACGAAAAGATCAAAGATTCGGCCAAGAAGTTAGTCTCTCTCTCTCTCTCTCTTCTCTCTCTCTCACACACACACTCTCGTCTTTTTAGTCATTATATATGGTATACGCATAACCCACATTGTATACGGTAGTGTTGATGGTGTCACTTCATCTGGCAGATCAAAAGGCTCGATTCCAAACGATAATAAATCCACTCAAAAACCTCTTGGCAAGTCCTGTGATGCCGCAGCCACCACCTCCTAAGAAATTGCAAAGTCAAAGGAAGACGAAGAGACACTAAAAACCAGTAGCAAGACGAAGACCAATGGTCTCACCAAGGCTGAGAAGATGGACGATGACAAGGAGAAAGAGGTAAAAAAATTACGTCTTGAAGATAAAAGGTTAAGGTTGGAGGCAGAGAAATTGAGGATTAAAGCTGAAAAAGAGCGAAGTAAAATTCGTCAAGAGGATGAAAGACTGAGGTTGGAGGCCGAAAAAATGAAGTTTTTAAAGGAGGAGTCGGATCAACGAATTATGATGGTGGATGTGAAGGTCATGTCGGAAATGCAACGACTATATTTTGAGGAACTTCAGAGGAAAATCATAATGAGAACCCGTAATCCTTGAAATAATCAGCTTTAAGACCGAAGATAGTAACGAAGACTAGTAGTTAGTACATATGATTTTGAATGTTCAGTTTACCTAATGCTAACCTCATGCTTATGTGTTTTTGGTGGTATATGGGAACATTGCTAGCTGTTATTTTTTGTAGTGGATTCTCATACTCATGAGGCTGGCTGCTAATAAATACTATTATGAACGTTATAGCCGAATTTTATGGAACTTGATGTTGGCCTTTAGACTTATTAATTTTCAAGGCGTTTTTTTGGCCTTTAAATTATTAATTTTCATGTTGTTTTTTTGGTCTTTGATCGTATGCTTTGAATAGTCACAAATTATAAAGTCAAAATTGTATAAATATTGATTAGAATCAGGTATTTGAAAAAAAAAATATTAATAAGAGAAAATAAGTAAGAACAAGTATCATAAAAAATATAGAAATATTTTATAATATAATAGAGATAGAAATATTTTATAGAGTTAAATGCCAAAATGGTCCCTGAGGTTTGCTCACTTTTGTCACTTTAGTCAAAATCCAAATTTCTTAAATCTGGGTCCTGTGGTTTGCATTTTGTTGCCATTTTAGTCCAAATTTCAAATTTGGTCAGATTCTCAACTTAAATCCTGATATTTTGTCTTTATCCTTAGGGGTATTTTGGTCATATTAGCATCACTATATATACATATTAAAAAATACAGATCTACAAACTCTCTCTCTCTAAACAACACCCTATCTCTCTGTCTGAATTACCACCACCACCACCCCCACCACCGCATCATCCCCACCACCACCATCCCACTGCCGCCGCACCACCATCCCACTGAAACCCCAACACCACCATCCAACTGCCGCCACTTCTGGACAACACCCTATCTCTCTGTCTGAACTACCACCATCACACCACCACCACCCCCACCACCGCATCATCCCCACCATCACCATCCCACTGCCGCCGACACCACCATCCCACTGAAAACCCCAACACCACCATCCAACTGCCGCCACTTCTGGACAACACCCTATCTCACTCTCTGAAACTACCACCACCACCACACCACCACCACCACCATCCCACTGCCGCCGACAGTCACCCACAAACAAAATCAAATTTTGATCAAAACCCAATAACCACCATTCTCTTCAAAACCACCCCCAACATCCACCCTTGACCCAAATTCACAAGAAAACCCTAATCCAAACCCTAATTCCTCTGCACTTGACCACCGCCGCTGCTAGCGGCTTTCTGTTCGTCTGCTCCCCCTTCTCCCACCGCTCTCTCTCCTAATCCAAACCCTAATTTCTCTGCTCCCCTTCTCCAACCGCTCTCTCTGTCCTCGTACTCTCTATCTTCGTAAGTCTCTTTCTCTCTACTCGTCTCTGTCTTCGTCGGCGGCAGTGGGATGTGGTGGTGGGGTGGTGGTGGTGTGGTGGCGATAGTTCAGAGAGAGAGAGAGCAGAGTGGTGGTTATTGGGGTGTATTTTAGGGTATTATATATATATATATATATATATATATAAATTAGTTATAATAAATCTAATATGACCAAAATACCCTGAGGATAAAGACAAAATATTAGGATTTAAGTTGAGAATCTGACCTAATTTGAAATTTAGACTAAAATGGCAACAAAATGCAAACCACAAGGACCCTGATTTAAAAATTTGGGATTTTGGACTAAAGTGGCAAAAGTGCGCAAACCTCATGGACCATTTTGGCATTTAACTCTATTTTATAACATAATAGAAATGGAATTGGATACAAGATAGCAAAATGTTCTAACTTGCATTACTTTGGTTTTGACCATTTCGTCTTTATGTTGATAAGTTTATACAAAAGCTGACGTTTCACATTTTGGACATGCGGGAGTATCAACCCACCAAAGCCAAACCACAATCTCCCTTCTGTAATTCAAATGTAACAATGTAAACACACACACTGATCAAATAGATCACACGATCCCACATTCGTTACACAGTTACTACACACATAATTACACAATTTTAACATTTATACAATAGGAATCGTCGGCCAAGGTTAGCTTCAGTCTTGGAGATGCGATAACAGGTAGCTGCACTAGTATTTCAATTCCGACTCACCAACCCTCTGCAACCTAAATTTCAAAGACGAAGTTGACGAGAACTGCGACAATGTAATCGATTCAATCTGAATGTCGAAGATGGAAAGTTGATTTGGAAGGATGACTAAATTGAATTTAGGGCTTGGAATGGGGAAACTCTCGAATGAATTAGGGCTTGTAAGGTAGAAGATAAAGAAGTAAGGGTAGAAGAGTCATTTCACCCACATGTTGGACGACAGATAAACGGATCTTGACAACAGGGAGAGAAGTTGCAACGTATGGAAAACATGGGGATGCAATATCAAAAGTTTTTGTAAAAGGGAGGCAAATTGCAAAACGTCCCAAACAACACGGATGCAAATTGTACTTAACTATAAATTTTTTAACTTATATAAATACCTGTAAATACGTATACCAATCACACTAAATTTACAAAAATTTAACCACAGAGTATACTCTCAACTCTATATACTCATAAAAAATGACAAGAAGACATTGGACCGAAGATGAATACCTCTTTGTTGGATGTTGCGAAAACAGACGAGGATTCGTTGCGATAACAGACGAGGATTCGTTGCATTTAGAACAACCTTATTTGAAGAATTCCGCCAATGTGTATGTGAAATCAATCGCTCTTCGCACCAAGCTTTGTCAAGGTCGCATACTCTGTTCGTGGAGGTTTGCAAATTTTATCAACTCTTCAATATCATGATAACTCGCAGTGACGACATAACAGAGGCACAAGCGACTGCCCAGACCTGTATTGAATACCAAATTAAACACAATAAATATTTACTCACCTCTCGACTTGGCAAATTACTCATTTACTCACATCTCTACTTGGCAAATTACTAAAAAACCATCCTCGTAGTAGATGGACACGGTGCGGGATTGAATCTTGTTAGGGTAGAATAGTCCTTTCCCCTTAGGCTTACAAAAAAAAACTGTATGCACTCCCTGTATTCGTTGTGTGATTTCGCTTACTTTTCACGGTAATTTTTGCTAGGGTTTGGAACATTGCGAGGTGATTGCAGTTGAATTGACTGAAGATGGTGGCCATGTTTAGCTTAGCTTATTTCTGACTTTTGAAAAGGACTTTTATCCAAAAATAAGTAAGAATTTCATTGACTTATTCACTCACATACATACAAAACCCAAACACTTTCAAAAGTCCTCTTTCCCCAAAATAAATCAATAACTTCAAATAGAAGCTAAGCCAAACACCCACCCCCGGTGTCTACAGATGCTGAGCTAGAGCAGCAGTTGTCGCATCCCCGGATTCGTTCGATAAACCTTCCATGTTCTTCATAATATGGATGATTCTGCACCAAAATCAGCTACAATGGAGTCAAATTGAACAGAAACCCATGTGACTAATGCAAAAAGGAAGCGTTCCAGAGGCAAATATGAAGTAAATATTGTTGAAATTTCGCCTAATATACTATTTGGAACAATTTCTAAACGTTGGAACATGAAATTTTGTATTTTTGCAGGTATCTGATAATATTATGAAATATGATGAAAGCCTGGTTGGTACAAAACTCGAAGTTTGGTGGCCTTTAGATCAAATGTAAGCTTTTTGTATGTAAAACTTCATTCCAAGATTTTATTATCATAATATAAGGTTCTGAAAAATTTAGGGGTGTAAACAAGCCGGCCGTGCCCAAGCCTTACTAGGCTCGAGCTCGCTTCAACATCGCTTAAGCGAGCCAAAGCTCGGCTCGAGCCCAGGCTCATCAATGTTATCATCATTATAATTATATTATATATAAAAAACTAAAATTTTGTTTTCAGGCTCGGCTAGTTCGAGGTTTTAACCGAGCCGAACACGAGTAGCTCTCGAGCCTCCGGGCTTGTTTACACCCCTAATATTATCTGTGTAGATGAATATAATTCTGAACATTAGAATGCTGACATTTATGTTGTGTTGCTTATAGGTATTATGAAGCTGTTGTTGCTGAATTTTATCCTGATAGGAATATGCATAAGGTTATTAAACAGTTTGTTATGTTTGAAAATCATCTTTTGTTTTAGAAAGTTTTAACAAAGTTTATACAGGTCTTATATGCGGATGGAGATGAAGAGACACTGAATCTGAGAGAAGAGAAATGGAGAAGTAAATATTATGTGCGAGATGATGAGGTTAGAACATGTTGATTGGTGTATAATGCTCGCTCTTAACGTATTCTTGTTTGTGCTGATGTGGTTCATTTGACAGGAACATAACACTGAGGTTCAACTTGAAGAAGGTTCCCCTGATATGTATGTGTTCCTTTTTGGTTTACTATTTTGTTTTACCAGTGAATACTATCTTGCTTCAGTCTGATATTGTTCGCACATATTTTTGTATCAATACGTTACGTTCGTTGTATACTTAGATATAGTAATGCTGCTGTAATATCAGTGCAATATTTAGGAATATGCAGATATACATACTGAGAGAAGTTAAGATCTTGTTTTAGAGATTTTGATATTGTAGTAGTACTATGTGGATAGAGGGGGGTTGTTTAAGTGAATTGCAAGAATAGTCCTAAAAAGGGTAAAATGACCAAAATACCCTCAAGTGCGTTGGACCAAAGGATGAAAGTGTTGCAACATATGAACTTTGGGGATTGAAGTTAAAACATGATCTACAAGTCACCCACTGTATAAAGGACGTAATTTGTAATTTACTCTAGATACAATAAAACATGCTATGGGATATTGTGTTTCAAAGTTCTTCTTTCGGTTCCAGTGGTTAGCAAATTTAAGTCTATCCAGTGAGAGTAGTCTTTTTTAAGCAGGCTAAAAAGGAGTGGTATACAAGTAACTCTAGTTTTTCCCTTAAATAATCAGTTTTGTTGCATATGATATATGAAATATATGTTACCCGAAGATGTATTTTTGATTATGACTGTTATGCTCCAGACACAAGAAGAAAAAATAAAAACAGATCCTGCTGCGTCTCAAGAAAAGATCAAAGATTCAGCCAAGAAGTTTGTCTCTCTCTCTAAAGAAGTTGCAAAGTCGAAGGAAGATGAAGAGACACTAAAAACCAGTAGCAAGACGAAGAAAGTCAACAAGTCGAAGGATAAAACCCCTCCAAGTAGCAGCAGCAAGTTCAATACCAGTGGTCCCACCAAGGCTGAGAAGATGGAGTACGACAAAGCGAAAGATGGGAGAAAATTACGTCTTGAAGATAGAAGGCTCAGGTTGGAGGCAAAGAAGTTGAGGTTTAAAGCGGATAAAGCGCAAAGTAAAATCCGCCAAGAGGACGAAAGACTGAGGTTAGAGGCTGAGAAAAGGAAACTTTTAAAAAAGGAATCGGATATACTAATTATGAGGATGGATAGGAGTGTCATGCCAGAAATGCAGCGACGATATTTTGAGGAACTTCAGAAGGAAATCACAATGAGAGGTGATCATGCTTAACATAATTAGCTTTAGCATCGAAGACTGGTTATAGTTAGTACATATGATTTAGAATGTTCAGCTTACTTGATGACAACCTCATAGTTATGCGCTTTAGGTGTTACAGGGAAACATTACCGGCTATTTTTTATTGGTGTTGTAGGTTCTAAGAGTCATATGCTGCTAATGCTAGCATGAATGTTCCATGTACGTTGCTCATTCGTTTAGGAATTTGACATCCGCATTTGAACTAATTTTTTTTTTGGCCAGCCAAGAGAAAACTTTATCAAAACCGAACCAAATACAACAACCCCTTAGCAAGAAACTTATCATCATCATACTCAGTAAATCCCACCAATAGCACAGCTAAGGTAGGGTCTGAGGAGGGTAAGATGTAGACAGCCTTACTAAGGGATCAATACAGAAAGCCCAGGCTAAAAGCCTAACACCCAAAACATACAGAGCATATACCATAGAAACTGGCTAGCCAAAATCTAATCCTTCAAAACTGCTCCAATCTTCCAAACTAGGTCTTGCGAATCACGTTCTCTTTATCATCCACCAATAATAGGTGCCGATGTCTTTGAGCGCCACGCTTGCAGACCTGAAGTTATTGTTAAAAACCCGATTGTTGCGGTTCAGCCAGATAGTCCAGAGAGTCTTCCTTTGGCAAAATGGTTAGTAGTTTGATTTGTAAATGGATGAAATAGAAAAAACTACTAAAAATAGAGTAAATGGATGAAATAGAAAAAACTAGTAAAAATAGAGAAATATTATATAATAGAATTGTGGCTGAGATGGACTTCAAATAGTAGAATTTCTTTTTTTTTCTTTTCTAACTAACAAAATTTACAAATAATTTTAAGGAATTATTGTTTTTACTTTGGTTAATTAAATTATATAGATATGGGTGGAGAACCAATATGAATACTCTGTAACTAAAGTAGGATTTTTTTAAATGAAAATATTGATTTATGCTAATAAAAGAAAACAAATTATTATATTTTCTATATCTATTAATTCATAACACTTGGAGCAATAGCACACTTTCAAATGTTAGAGATAGTCACACTAATATTATTGAAAGTTTAAATCCTTCTTTTTTTGAAAAATATAATATATTATATTAATTTCAGAGACACATGTCCATTGGTCTATTTGTAATAATTTTTTTTTTCAAGTCTGGTTTGAAAATGTAAATTTACAAAACTACCGGACACAAAGTGAAAATAGATCAAAGAAACCCATTTTTAAAAACTCACTAAAAACGTACCAAGATTTATCTTAGTTGAACAATTCAAGTCGCTTTTCAGCTAAATATATATGTATAAAAGTCTACGTTGAAACTCACTTAATAAAAAAACTAAAGTTTGACTTTCACCACCAAATTGTGAACATAAACATGATTATTATTTGTATAAACATTAATTATATAAAAAATACGAAATACGTTACATATATATAAGTAATAGATAAGTTAAGTTTAAGTCGAGCTTGTACAATTACTCACAAACCAATGTTGCACTTAAATGCTCTTTAATTACACGGGCTTAAGTTAGAGCATGATCAAGCTCAAGCTTGGCTCCACTTAATTACACCTTTAATCTTACTTTTTTTTATTATGAGAAGCGAAATATATGACACTTACATTCTTACGGTTATTGTACTAATACCCAAATCAAATTTCCCAAACTTAAGTTGTTTCATCGCTAAACCCCAAATAAAATATCCCAAACTTAAGTTGTTTCATATGTGTTGCTGCTATAAGAATTCCTAAACTTAAGTTGTTTCACCCAAATCAAATTTCCCAAATTTAGGTCGTTTCATCGTTTTGGTGCTATAAGAAATGAAGATCAGTCATATATATATGATAATGAAATTTTGTAAGATGTTGTGTATTATTCATTAAATACTTTTTTATATTACGATGGATGTAATAATTGACATATATCTTAATATTTGATGGTCAACATATACATTACTGTGCACACAAGCAAAGTATCATATCAGTTAGAAATAAAAAAGAGCCAAACAACAATGTGAAGGCATTGTGAGAGGTTGCAAATTTATAGACTATGAATATAAATATAAATGGATGTGGGGATGGGGTGGAACGTGACTTTTTTTTTCGGTAGCGACAAGAAAGAAATTGAAGACAAATTGAGACCTGAGGAAAATTGTAAATTGGGTGTCCAAAAAGATAACTTTTTTATGAGCTATGCAAAATAAAATTCCATGGCAGAACTTGCTAAAATGGGTGTTGCAGTGGGTGTGACTTGTGTAATTGTGAGTCTTCACAGGAACCCGTAGATCACTGTGAAGACTCACAATTGGTCTGTTGTAACTCAACAATCGTGGTTTGATCAAGGTAATTTAACCATGCAAACTCATGCCCTGTAAACTCTTTTAGTTTAAGAAGTGTTTGATGTACCATCAAACAATTGGCACCTGGTACCTCTCAAGAAAATTATTATGTTGGTATATATACTAACCTTATGGCTTATGTGGATGACAAAAAACGAGAAGCATTTAATGGGAGATCTCAAATTGGGAGGAGATTTTGGAGTTGTTAAATACAAATACCTTCATATGGGTCAAACGTAGAACAAACATGTAACATTTCGAACGGCATAGTTGATGTAGTTTTAATTCTAATTGTATTGGTTATGTACCTTTTTTAGCTTCTTGTTATACGTCTTAATATAATTTGCTAGTTAAGAGAAGTTTTAATAAACTTTTATCCACCACAATTGCACCCAACAAAATTCATACTTGAAAAATAGTGATTCTAATAAATAAAGAATATTATTTAACAAAAAAAAACAATAATACAACAATAGTCTAGTTTTTTTTTTAAATCGATTTACAAAAGTTATATGCATTTCAAAACTTTTCACCGGTAAATGGTGAAAACTCAAAACTATTGAAAAATTGCAAACAAGGACATAAGAATATCGGTCATGTCAAAATAAGCCAAAAACAGGAGCATCCGACTTTTTAGAATTTGTTGTTGTTCCCTTGAGATTTCCTAAATTTTCTCAATCCCTCCCAACCCCCCTCTTCAAATTTCACACACACACACACACACACACCACACACCCACCAAGCCCTAGCTCTGTATCTATCTGCCCTACACCTGTATCTATCACACATACATACATATCGGACCTATACAGGCCATTCAACCTTTTGGTATCTTCTTCTCTCTCTCTCTCTCTCTCTCTCTCTCTCTTCCATATGCTTTTTTCTATTTTCTCTCTCTAGAATAATACAACAAGCACTCTGTTCTTTGTAAGTAGATTTCTAGGGTTTATTCATAAGATTTCTTTAAATTTAGAGGCTTTTTTTATGTGTTTTGTGTATTTTTTTGTGAGATTTCGTTTGTTTTTTTGACTGTGGTTTTTGCTAGGGTTTCGAACAGTGCGAGGAGGTTATGGCGTCTGCAGATGCTGAGCTGGAGCGACTGCTTAAGGAGACAGGGAAACAGTTATCGCTTCCCCATGATTCGGTTGATGAACTTCTTCATGTTCTTGATGTAAGCTCTTACTGTTTTGAGTTTTGATTGTGTTGAAAAAGTTTAGTTTTTGATTCTTGAAATTTGGATATTTGAATCTTAAGTAAACCAACTTTTGTTAGTTTTTGAGTTTACAAATGGTTTGACATGTGGAAAGCTTTGTGAAATTGCGGGCAACGTCTGGTTCTGGTGTCGTTTTGAATTATTCGGGGCGACAGATAATGTTCGAATTTTATGTCAGCTTGTTAATTGTTCATTGTTAATCATCATAGAATTTCGCCTGTTGACTTTTTTGACCGATTGAATTCAACGAGGGTGTGCTAATGTGCTATAAGTTTACTCTCATTAATCGTTATAAGACATTTGTGATTCATTGGATTCCAAATTTGTAATGTTTACTTTGATGTGCATGCACAAGCAAAAGAATGTATTGTTGACTGTTTAGCTAATGCTTAACTACTGCTAATTTGTGTAAACATCAATGGTGATTTGTTGAGGACTTGAGGCATATGGAATTCAGTCCTGTGATTGCTATTTGGCTTTTAGATGATGTTTGCTAGATTTGTGAATGAAAGTTTGATGCTAGCGTTTGGTCCATCTAACTGTTTCTTTTGTCTGTGCTATTCAGAAAGTGGAGAAACTTCTATTGAGGGTTGATCAGTCGCCGAAAAGGTCGATGCTAGATGCACTAAAGCCATCAATGAATGCGTTGATTAAAGATAGTTTATCAAAACATTCAGATATCGATGTGAAAGTAGCAGTTGCTTCCTGCATCAGTGAAATAACCAGAATTACAGCCCCCGATGCACCCTACACCGATGACCAAATGAGGGTACACCGTAACAAAATGCACTGCACTTCATAGAATTCTATAGCATATGTATTCTAAACCTCTTTTTTATTCACAGGATGTCTTTGAGTTGATTGTATCTTCTTTTGAGGATTTATCCGACCGGTCCAGCCGATCTTACAACAAGCGGGCCTCGATTCTTGAAACTGTTTCCAAAGTCAGATCATGTGTCATCATGCTTGATCTTGAATGTGACGAGCTAATTGTGAAAATGTTTGACCATTTTCTAAAAGCAGTAAGGTGTGCTATAGTTCTGGACTTATAACTCCTGAAGAGTACTTTGCCTTAGATTAATATTATGTATTTTTTATTTTATTTCAGGGACTTTCATATCGACTCCGTGTTTTCATCAATGGAAAATATAATGGAGTTAGTTATAGATGAAAGCGAGGAAATTTCAGTTGAGATGCTCAAACCACTGCTGGCTAGCGTTAAAAAAGATCGTGAGGTACAACGCTTATATAATCTTTATAAAACATAGATTTTCTTTCGTATTTGCACTTGGTTTTAAAATGCGCGATGCGCTCCGATGCGTTTTGATCCCAAAAGCCGATGCGCAATGCGTGATGCGCGCGCATCAGGTATGTTAGGTGTTTGTTATTTAAAAGATATTTATAGATAATATTTTTAATTTGTAAACTTTAAACACCAAAAATTTAGAGATTAAAATAAATAAATACAACAAAATAGCTCTAGTACCATTCCAGAAGTTCAATATAACCAAAATAAGCCTTGAACTCTTAAGTGTACAAGTAGTCTATGCATAAGGTACAGGTAATTAATGTAGGAACTCATTTGACAACTTCATCAGCTCATTGTACAAGCTTTTTAAGCACATTCTACAAGCTCATTGTACAATTTTACTCTATAGTGGTTGATTTCAGAAAAAATGAGCGCATCAAGGTGCATCATGCTAGCGCATGAGGAGCGCATTATGCGATTTAGGGCGCATCGTCCTCGCATCATGTAATCGCAGCGCATCGCAGCACCTGATGCGATCTCATCAGCGCATCGTGCGCATCACGCATCATGTGCGCATTTTAAAACCAAGTATTTGTATAAAAATTTCTTACGAGTTTATTTATTTTTTGCGTAGGGTGTTCTACCAGTAGCTCATAAGTTAGCGAAAGGTGTACTTCTAAAATCTGCAGCGAAGCTAAAGCCGTACATGATGCCAGCTTTGACATCTCTTGGTGAATCATTAGATGCGTACCATAAAGTTGTGGCTGCAGTATGTGACGTCACAACTGCTAATATCGAAAATAAGGATGATGATGACGAACCGGTATGATTCCTATGTCGTTTAACAAAGCGGTGGTCTTCTTATAGTATTTATGCGGGCTGTTTTTATTTCAGGCTAATGAGTGCAAATTGGAAAAGGGATCTGTAGATGAGTCGCAGCAGGCATGCTATCTATCTATTTTTTGTATTTTTATTTTCATTTTGTTTACTTCCATTTAATGAATTCTTATATATTATTATAATTTTGTTATAGGCTGATGAGAGCAAGCTTACAACTGCATCATCAGATCATGTGGACCAAGTATGTTATTTGGCATTTTAAATAATTTTATTACATTTATTAACAAGTTGAAAAATAATTGTGAATTAGGTGGTAAAATCCGAGACGTGTCCTAAAGAAGAGGTAGATCCTGCAGTGGAGAACAAATCTCCAAAATCAGTTATGAGTAACAGAGTAAATGAAATGGTTAAGGAAGAAGCATCAGTTGACCAGGAGTCAAAGAAACTAGAGGAAGATAAAACTCAAGAATCGATTAATAAAGAAGACACTGATGATTCTGATGCTGACAAGTTGGTGAAAGAAAAATCACAAACAGAAAAGGTTGCCGATAAAAGTGAAACGGAAGCTGATTCTTCTCATGTTGAAGGTGATAAGGAAACTGAAAAAGATAATGATGTTAAAGAATTGGAAAATGAAAAAGAGAACAATGTTAAAGAATTGGAAAATGAAAAAGAGAACGATGTTAAAGAACCGGAAAAGGAAAAGGATAACGATGTTAAAGAATCGGAAAATGAAAAAGATAGTGATGTTAAAGAGGTGGAAAATGAAAAAGATAACGATGTTAAAGAATCGGAAGATCAAAATGAAAAAGATAACGATGTTAAAGAAGCTGAAAATGAAGCAGCTTTTCCACCTGAAACTGAAAAGGATAACGACACTGTTCAAGGAGATTCACCAAAAGCAGTAGAAAGTAACAGTGTTCCGGATGAGAGTTCCGTTCGCTCTGAAACAAAACCGGTCCCACAAGAAGTTGAAGCTGCTTCTCCATCTAAAAGCGGGCCCGCTCCTGATGAGACCCATGTGAAGAAAACTCCTGTAGCTCAGAAGCAAGCAGGTAAGAAAACCGCAACTGCAAAAAAGGTTAAACGCGCGGATACTGTAAACAAGTCTGAAGACGGTGAAGCTAGTAGTGATTCAGATGCAAAACCTCTGAAAAAGTCAGAGTCAAAGTCCAAGTCAACAAAACAATCAGGTAAAAGGTCAAAGCAGTCTGGTAAGAAATCAGATGTTGGGCAATCAGATACGAAAAAGCCCAAACCGAGTGGTAAAGATGTGGATGTAAAAGGGGACAAAAGTGATTCAGATTCAGACAACAAGCCACTTAAACTGTCTGCTAAAAAAAGTACTTCGAAGAAGAAAGATGACGGAAATAAACGTGGAAACGGTAAAAACGTTGCGGAAAAAGATCAAGCAAAATCAGTGTCGGCAGATGATGTCAGTAACTCTAAAACTTTTCTTTTAATTTCTTTTCGAAAATGATCTAAAAAGTTATTTTTTATATTATGAAGGAGATGGATATTTCTCCGAAGTCTATGACAAAATCCGCTACGCGTGAGAAACGCAAGATTGCGGTTGAGGAAGAGGAGGAACACGATTCAGACGACAAACCACTTAAACCGTCTGCTAAAAGTAGTTCAAAGAAGAAAGATGATGGAAAAAAACGAGGAAAATCATTGTCAGGAGATGATGTCAGTAACTCTAAACTTTTCTTTTGATATTTCTTTTTGAAAATAATCTAAAAAAGTTGTCTTTTTTACGTTGTGAAGGAGATGGATGTTTCTCCGAAGTCTGCACCGAAATCAACGACAGAAACCCCTGTGACTAGTGCAAAACGGAAGCGTTCGACAGGCAAAGATGAAGTAAATATTATTGAATTTTAGCGTAGAATACTGTGTTAAATCAATTTCGAAATGTTGGAACATGAAATTAATATTTTCGCAGGTATCTAATACTATAAAGTATGATGAAAGCCTGATTGGTAAAAAAGTCAAAGTTTGGTGGCCCGAAGATAAAATGTAAGTGCTTCTGTAAATGAAACTTAATTTCAAGATTTCATCATCTGATTGGAACTTAATATTATTTCATACAGAATGCTGACATTTATGTTATGTTGCTTGTAGGTATTATGAAGGTGTTGTTACTGAATTTTATCCTGCTAAAAAGAAGCATAAGGTCGTTAAACTCTTTGTTATATTTCAAATCATCTTTTGTTATACCTATTCTTTTAGAAATTTCTAATAAGTTATACAGGTCGAATATGTGGATGGAGATGAAGAGAAGTTGAATATGAGAACACAAAAATGGGAAATTATTAAGGAATTTACTGTGCGGAATGATGAGGTTAGAACTTGTTGATTGGTGTGTATTGCTCACTCTATAATATACTCTTGTTTGTGCTTATGTGGTTCAGTTGACAGGAGCCAAACACCGAGGTTCAAAGTGATGAAGGCTCCCCTGAAATGTATGTTTTCTTTTTTGGTATTTTGTTTTTTAATCATTATTTTATTTAAGCTGTGATTATCATTGTTCTCACATAGTTTTGTACCTATACGATTATTGTATATCTAGATATAGTAAAACTACTGTAATAGCAGTTCAATATACAGGAATATGTAAATATATATGCTGAGAGAGGGTAAGATCTTGTTTAAAAATTTATTAGCATAGCAATATATGTGAATATGTAGATACATTTAGGCTGATAATTTAATGTATTTTCGAACATAGAATTTCAAAATCTGATCATGTGATTGAACAACTAGCATTGGATAATTAGATACGACACAACTTGCTATGTGATATTTAGTTTCAGAATGCTTCTTACGATGCATGTGGTTAGCAAATTTTGATTACAACTGTTATGCTCCAGGCACAAGAAGAAAAAATCAAAGACCGATACTGCTGAAAAGATCAAAGATTCAGCCAAGAAGTATGTTTTTTTCCTCTCTTATCTCTATAATCATTATGGTATAACTGTATAGGTATAACTACATTAGCAAATTTGATTAATATAACTAAATGAAAAACAGGGCTGGCAGTATCTCTTCGTCTGGCAAGTCAAAAGGCTCGACTTCAAAAGATAACAAATCCGCTCAAAAAACCAGTAGCAAGTCCAGTGATAAGGAAGATGAAGAGACACTAAAAACCAGTAGCAAGACGAAGACGGTCAGCAAGTCAAAGGGTAAAACCCCTCCAAGTAGCAGCAAATCCAATACGGCTAAATCTAATGCAAAAGAACCCGAGGATGTGGAGTCAACCGAGAACACAAAGAGCGGATCAAATAAACGAAAGAAGAGGGTGTAGAGGGTATTTATTCTCGGGGTTTGTCAGATTAAGCAGTTGTTGACAGTAGTGTTTAGTGTTAAAGTTAGTGATTTTCATGCTACTGTTTGGTAGATGAAATTGTTATGATTATGATTGGTAGTTAGCCTTTGTTATAAATGAGTTAGATAATTTGTTACTTGTGAGGATTTGACATTTTTTCTTGGTGACCCTTGTTCTACTCTTTTGTTTTAGAACCTTGTCACTGGTTTTAGATTTGCATTATTTATTGTGGTCTTGCAAATTGTGGATATTTTGGTAGTTATATGCCTGGTTAAAAGCATGCAAGAAACTATGGATGTAAACCAGCTAAACACAAAGCTTGACTAGTCTTGAGCTCAGGCTTGGCTCGTTTTGAGATCTATTGTAAAAGCTCAAGTTAGGTTTCGTTTCAAGCTTTATTTCTAAAGTTCATGTTGTGTTTCAATCTCAACTCGTTTATTATTAGTTATAAGTTAACTTACATGCATTTATAATTATTATATACTAAAAATTGTATGGGTATTTTTATCATAACTTTATATGTAAGAACTGTTATATAAATATATTAAATAAGAATCATGTAAATCATAGGCTCATTTAGGCTTGCGTATCAGCTCAAGCTCGATTAGTGAAATTCAGGCTCGGGCTCGTTTATTAAACAAACTGATTTTTAGGCTCGAACTTGTTAAAGCTCGGCTTGATTCAAGCTTTTAGCAAGTTCATCTTGAGGAGCTTACAAATGGCAAGACTCGTTTACACCTTTACAATAAACAAAGGGTATATTCTAACTACACGATCATCTCGGGGTATGTCATCGTCATCACACCTATTTTATATGACTAAGTTTCAACTCGAGATGACTAACAAAGACGGGTCCCACTTGTCTCAAGTTCAATGCATAACAAAATCCAGAAATAAAATCATAAATCTGCATTTAACTTTGTCTTCTTTCTTGCAAGAAATCGCTCTTTTGCAGCAGCCAAAGCATCTTGGTTTCGTTTATGATGATCTGTTGGTGGTTTAGTTTCTTGATTCTGCAAGACTTGTTGCTTATGAGAATCAGAAACAGGTTCTTCTTCGATCCTTTCAGATGTTTCGCCAATATTTTCTTCTGCTTCAATGATTTCAGGTTTTTTCTTAGATGCTTCACCAATATTTTCTTCGGCTGATGGTTGACTTTGACTCTTTAACTCCTCTGTATGCTTGTGGGACTTTGTTGACTCGCCATCTCTTGCTCCAAAGGCCACATTTTTTGACAGATTGAAGTAGAACTCGGTCATATCACCGCCTTTCTTAGTAGTAATCTGTGGAACAAGAATATGAATTTGTATCAGAAAAATACTCGTTTACATTCTATATTAAACATAAATATGAGATAAACAAAATGAAAGAGATATCTAACAATCCCATCTTTAATCAAATTAGGGCTGCTACAAAAGCTCGTTTGTAAATGAGCCAATCCAGCAACTCACAGAAAAGTACAACTTACATCTTTTTTCCTCACGAAGTTGACGCAATCGTTCTTCCTCCAACCATTTTGCTTGCTCTGCAAGTTTCCTTTTGTACGCGCCCGTAACAAATTTGTCCTTATCTGCAAAGAGATGGTCTTCTTTGCTCCTCTCTTTTGCAAGCTTTCTCTCATATATTATCTCATGTTCTCGCTCACGCACTTTTGCTTTGTCTATCAATGCTTGAATATACCTGGGCTATAACATCAGATACATAGTCATTAATAAAAGATAAATGCCTCAAAATTTTTTAGTCACATTTTCGATTCCTAGCTTGCGGTATGCGCATATAATGTATATATGTGTGGGCCCTCGGCGGGCAAAAGTGAAAGTGTACTAATTTTAACATTATTTTACTAATTTCGTGAAAATAACGTTAAAAAGCGAGGGACGGTTAATCATGCATCATGTGGTGGCGTTGATAACCGAAAGACAAGGGGGTACATGCACTGATCGGCTTTTGTTCCAATTGCTCAGTGTTATGTGCCTTATCGAGCCGGGGGTCTCACCAGAAGCAGCCTCTCTATTCCTACGGGGTAGAGGTAAGGCTGTCTACATCTTACCTTCCTCAGACCCCACCTTAGACTGTGGGGTATGGTGAGGCGTGGGTTTGGGGCATGGGTTGACACGTGGACTGGGTGGGTCCTACTAGCAAGACCCAAAAAATTGAGGGTATGGTGGGGCTTGGGTTTGGGGCGTGGCTTGGCCAAATTCATTTTATTTATAATTATTTTTTTTAAATTAAGGGATAACCATAGGGTAGGGTGCACCAATGTCCACCCGCCAGCTCAGATGGGTAGGGTGTCCAACGCCCGGGCTGAAACCCCCGCCCAAAGGGCCACGCCCAAGCCCAAGCCCACCCGGGATGGTCACATGGGCGTTTCCCCCCAACCCACGCCCATACCCCACAGCCTTAGCTTTGCTATTGGTGGGATTTGCTGAGTATGATGATGATGATTTTCGATATAATACTCAATATGATTGTAACAAATACAAATAAACAAGTGAAAATATATATGATACCTTTCTCTCTTGACGATCCTGTGCAACAGGGCGGACAGCTTTTTGCTTCATGTCATCATATACACCATCATAATCAAACACTGAAGGATCCTCCTCTAATGCTTTCTTATGCTGTTCCTCTACCTACAACCAAACAAAAAAACCAATTTTAGAAAATAAGAAAAACCAAAAAGAAATTTATGTTTCATGACTGACTCACATCCTTAAGAGCCTTGTTCTTGCTAGCTTGTCGAGAAATTTCTCTTTCGATATCGTCATCACATCCTCATCACCAAAACCAAGTGCAGAAGGGCGAGGAGGTTGTTTTTTTTGTTGGGATGCTGGAGCTCTTAGGTTTAATCCGTATTTCATTATAACTTGCAATGAAAAACAAATTACATGTAAATAAACCTATACCATGAGTGTTATACATACACACACACCGTCCTACATTGACTTCTAGCAACTATTCATGAATCATGATTTATAAAGGGCACCGAACGGTCGGGCAGGGTAACAGGTCCGGGTGGTCATGGGTCCCTAAATATTGATATCCAGGCAATCCTGTACTTCTAAACAATGATCTTTTAACCAACTTTACCAAATTTAAAAGATACTTTCTTGAATCATCATAGTTCAAGTATAGTTCAAACCCTCTGTTTGAAGCATAACCTTTATAATCCTTCAAACACAATCATTTTTTCAAACCCTAGTCACAACAGCATGCATATACTATCAAAAACTACACATTCTACTCAAAAAAAATGCAACAGTTAAAGAACAAAGGTGGATAAACTCAATCAAACGCAAAAATCACAAGCACAACCACCGTGAGAGAGTGAAAAACACTGAAATTGAAGCCTTAATTGCTAAAGCATACATGTTGGAGACCTAATCTTAGAAGAAAATCATCAAGCCTACCTACGATCGAAGTGAAGAACACTGAAATTGGAGCCCTAATTTGTTGGAGCGTACATGTTGGAGCCCTAATCTTAGAAGAAAAGCATCATACCTGTTGTTCACGGTCCGGTTTTGATGGTTTTTGGGTTAAACCATGAGCCAAACCGTTATAACGGTTTTTGCTAAAGAAACCAAAACCGAATCCGTTGAAAATAAAAACCGAACCAACCAAACCAAACATTACTTACGGTTTGGCTCCGGTTTGTTTCACGGTTTAGACTTTTTTGAAAGTTCAAAATAATTCATATGTAAGTTGTCAAAATAACTTTTAGTTTACATGCTGTCCAAATTTTAATCAAACAGTATACTACAGGATTTCAAAAAGATAAAACTGTTAAATGAGAACCTATCTCATAATTTAAACAAGATGTCTAGAATTTAAAAAAGAAAGCTTCAAATAAGCTGTTCAAAACAAACACCTTATTGTCCAAACTTAAAAACTCCAATTGTATATTTGTAATAAAAATCAACCATGCATCGGTTATTCAAATAGCTCAAAACAAACGTTCAAGTGCATCAAAATACATCTAAATCAAAATGAGGAAGTTACTAGATTTACATTACAGTGGCCTCATGCTAGACTAAAACTAAAAGGATCCCAATTGTCTAAATATAATACGAAAAATTATAAATAATTATATATTTTCAATATAAAAAATAAATATTTATATATAGTTAAATTATACGGCCGGTCCGGTTTTATACGGCCGGTTTTTGGTAAAAACCACAAACCAAATCGTTCGTTACGGTTTAAATTTTTTGAAGCCGACCGACCGAAAGTAAATAAAAAAACCGACCGCAAAGCCAAACTGATGATCGGTTTGAACGGTTTCGCGGTTTTAAACCAAGCCATGAACAACCCTACCTGTGATGGGGTGCAAACACTGCTGAAGCCCTTTGGGGTGTTCGGGATTCCTTCTGGACTTATTAACTTAACCATCCGTAGTGAGGTTTTTAGCCTTTTCCAAAAAAAAAAAAAACTCAAAAAAGCCTCTTACTTCTCTGGCCGTTTCTTAAAAAAAAAAACCCTAGGCGTACTTTAAAAAACGCTAGTCCTTTGTTTCTTTGACTAATCAGATTGTTCCAAATCAAATATTATTAGTTTAAATTAAAAAAATAATAATAATTGAGTTCTGATTGGTTGGACATTATGGGGCTTTATTCCACTACGCTTATTTTAGAAAACGCTCAATAAAGCCCCATTGCTGACTGGACTGCCACATGGCGCAAAACACCCAAGGGTGAGACCGTTGTTTTAACCTCCCACTACACATGGTCTAAATCATAAGTGAGAAGTTACAAACACTAACTTCTCAAAAACAACTTCTCAACACACAAAACCATCTTAAATAAGCTAATCCAAACACTATAAAAACCACTTATTAACTTTTTATAAAGTAAATTGCACAAAACGTCCTTTAAGTTTCATCAATCTTGCTGGTTTCAGCCTTAATCTTTAAAAGTTGCCAAAACCAGCCTTTAAGATTAATTTTGTTGCAGGTTTCATCCTTTATCACTAACCCAGTTACTAATCCATGTTAAATGGCCTCACATGCATAGCATGTGAGGGTAAAACCGTCTTTTCATCTCTCTCTCTCTCCACTTTCTTTATCTTCAACCTCCAAAATTACCATAGCTTCAACCCTCCATTGTTGACAGCTTGAACGAAGTGAGAGAGATAGAGTTTACTGTAATTAGGGAAATTCCCAGTGAAATTCCTTTCTTGTAAAATACGGGTTTGTCCCGATATTATTAATAAAATAATCTGGTGTTTTCCGTTTTAAACGGTCCTGTTAAGATTTCCGCTGCCAAATAAATACCAATACCACGGGTTTCTGTCCCGCGGCTTCCGAACCGGCAAAACGGGTCGAGGGCCGTGACAGTTTCTTCGGTAAAATACCCCCAATCGCAGGGGTTTGTTGATGAGAGTATGGATTTGGAAGGAAATAACAGGGAGTTGGATACCACCCTGCTGACTTGGAGGGTTCTGAGCAAGCGATGGATGTGGTGGGTGTTCAGCAGTCAGCCGCCTCTGCTGCCCAGTCGTTGGTGAACAGGTAGGTGCTGTTGCAGGGGTCTCTTTGACTCAGAGATGGAGGATGGTTTGGCGGGTAAATCAGAAGGTCTCATGGGGTTAGGCTCAGATGAACACGCTGCTGTTAATGCAGCTGAAGAGGCTGTGCAGAGTCAAAACCCAAAAATTGGAAGGAACGACATAGCTGTCAACAATGGAGGGTTGAAGCTATGGTGGTTTTGGAGGTCGAAGATAAAGAAAGTGGAGAGAGAGAGAATGAAAAGATGGTTTTACCCTCACATGCTATGCATGTGAGGCCATTTAACATGGATTAGTAACTGGGTTAGTGATAAAGGATGAAACCTGCAACAAAATTAATCTTAAAGGCTGGTTTTGGCAACTTTTAAAGATTAAGGCTAAAACCAGCAAGATTGGTGAAACTTAAAGGACGTTTTGTGCAATTTACTCCTTTTTATAAGTTGATAAGTTATAAGTTGCTCCAAAATAAGCTAACCCAAAACCCACAAATTGCGATAGGAGTGAAAAACAGGAACGACCTGTTCTTCACAAAGATGTATAAAAGTCCGTACCTAATAAATGCCGAATAAACATAAAAATACATTTGTGTTCATTAGTTCCCACCCGATAACCTGTTAACCCAACACAACTATAACACCTAATAAATCCCATATCAATTGCTAGTTATTAGTACAAACATCTAATTATCATATATGTACAACCATCACGAGTTGTGAGAACTCCTATTTTCCGTACGAGTTGGGTCAAAATTGTTTTGTATAAACGTAGTGAAAATACTATAAACACATCTGTAGAAAAAATTGTCGAGTCGGTAGTTTTGTCTGATGTAAGTTTTTTTATGCACCGGTGTAAAATTGTTATGAAGATAAATATTTTTTTACACCTTATGTAAATGTGTGTATGCGACGTTTTTATTTTTTTTGCTGAGACAAATGTTTTTTTTATGATTTTTGAAAAACCTCTCGAATGATCTAATTCTTACGGTTCTCACAACTTAAGATGATTATCATTTTAACGTATTCCTATGGTTATATATGCATATAAACTAAATACATAAAGATCCTAGCTAGAGTTGAATCATATGAAAACATATGATATGTGCATATTGGGCTGATGCCAATATTGATATTGTGGGCGGCTCAATGAGCTTCTCAATACAGCAAAGGCTTTATTCCAAAATAAAATTGGCTTATTACACATTATCATTATCATTATCATTATCATTATCATTATAATAATTTTCAAACGTTTTGAACATTATTTTTTTAATAAAAAAGGGAATAGTGTCACGCAGCTGGCCTGCCACTCCCCTATTGGACCAGCCGTTTCCTGACACTCTCCCATTGGACCAGCCTTTATTATTTATTTACGCTGTAAAATTACGGGTCTGCCCTCGAATAATGCCAGGCAGCTGGCATGGCACTCCCCCATTGGACCAAACGTTTATTATTTGTTTACGCTTTAAAATACGGGTTTGCCCCCACTTAAAAATTACGATTTTGACCCCTGCTCAAAATAAAATTACGCTTTTGGCCCCAGCCAAAAATTACGATTTTGCCCATGACTCGAAAAAAGGAATAGTGCCAGGCAGCTGGCATGGCACTCCCCCATTGGACCAACCGTTTATTATTTGGTTACGATGTAAAATTACGGGTTTGCCCCCACTTTAATTACGATTTTGCTCCCTAATCAAAATAAAATTACGCTTTTGGCCCCAGCAAAAAATAACGATTTTGCCCACGACTTGAAATTACAATTTCGCCCTCAACTCAAAATTACGTTTTCACCCCTGTTCAAATGAAAAAAATATGTTCTCGCCCCCACCTTAAAATTACGATTTTTCCCGTTAAAAATTTATGATTTCGGCCTCAGTTAAAATTACGTTTTTGCCCCTGTTCAAAATAAAATTACGCTGTTAGCTCCAACTCAAAATTACGATTATGCCCTCGATTCAAAATCAAAATATGGGTTCGCCTCCCACCTAAAATTACGGTTATGCCTTTAGTTTAAATTTATATTACTGTGTTGCCCTAGGTTCAAAAGTATGAATTCGCCCTTGCTCTGATTTACACTTTTGCCCCTGGTTTCAATTTCCAGTATTGGCATCACTTTAGCTTTTGGCAAATTACGATTTTACACCAGTGAAAAAATATAACTTTCCATTAGTTAAAAATAACAGTATTACCATTGTTTTAGTTTTTTAGCAAAATTATAAAAGTGTTATGTTTTTATTGCTTTACGCGATTTAATTGTTTTCCGTGTCAATGAGCTGCCTAACACTTGCTGATTATTCGGCCACCGCCCCGCAACGCGGGCGGGGCATCTAACTAGTTACACATTAATAATTCATTTGTTTTTTTAGTTTTCTTTATCAATCTGACTCGGTAATAATTTATAAACTTGAGGGCTTGGAAAGCGCCTGCCGAATTTCAATCTGACTAGGTGGGTGGCAAGCTCGGACGAACATACCATTTCAAGTGCTTTCGCGATGATACTCGACTAAATGGGTCAAAAACTTTTGGTAGAAAACTTTTATGGTGTCTAGTGTATGAATGTTTAACTTTAAAATTTCCGAAGCTTTTGTTGTACTAAGATCATGATGGTTATCTTTGAACTAGGATGTAAACTTTATTTTGTGTCGTTAATATGGTTCGATGTCTTTTGAAAGTTTGTGGTTAATATTACAAGTTTTTAAACTTTGACCCATTTCGTTGTCATGCTTAAACTCATTATGTTTTAAGTAAGATTAAGGCTTTACATACACCGGGGGGGGGGGGGGGGGGGGGGGGGGGTGTAGATTGATGGGTTTTGGAAAAGTCATGGGGACTCAACTATACGGTTTCTTTTGGAAATTGGAACTCAAGTTGTCGCTGACAACTTACCACAAGGACTCAAACTGCAGTTTACTCTATTATAAATCACCATCAATCTCTTCGATCACATAACCCAATTCCGGAACTAGAGTAAGAATAGTGTTTATAATGCTTTAAAAACATTAGAAATAAACTGGAGTAAATGCAACTGAATGAGCTTACTGCCTAGTTCCCAATGCGTTCTTTCATATTTATAGTTTTGTTTGAAGCATTTATAACGAGTATTATAGTAGGTACACATTTGACTTAGATCAGTTATATAAGGTAGTAACCAAGAAAAATATTATAGCACATACAAATTTGGGCATTTGTGTCAATTTAAATTTAATGTATGATAGACCGAATTTCGTCAAGTCTAGTATAGATCCAAATGATAAAATTAGTCAAGTTGGACCATCGTTGGTTCGAATAGTAGGATAAGTTTTGTTCTGTACAATATCGATCTAGATGGTAGACCGATTTTCACTACTACATGAGTGTCAATGTAACCTAATTAAAAAATATTACTTGGAATCCAAGCAAGTAAGGTAATATTACACGGTGAACAATCAGATACCTTAATTATATCACCTCATTTTTTGAATAAGATTGTGTAATAGGTCCACTTTAAAAGGCCCATGAAAGAACATGTTAAATGCCTAAAGAGAAATATTTTGGTAAAAAAACCCTAATATGGGAAGGGGACGCCACACTTCCTTTCATATTGTCCTTTTAAAGCATTTAGAGAGAGAAAGTGCTAGAGAGAGTGTGTGACACTTCCAAGCTTCAACCATTCGGTTGAGCATGATTTTGTTAAAGAAAGGTTGTAGGTTTGAGCTTATTGCATCATCTAAGGTTAAAAGGGTATGTTGTTGTTTCTGCGTTGGTTTTGAGGTATTTTGATATATAAAGTTTGTATCTTGATGTGTATACATACTTGCAACGTGATAGTCGCCATTACAACAACTTAAGAAAGAAAAAAGGTAATTCTTGCAGAGTATCCTTATAATTTCATGTGAAAGTTTAGCCATGTGACAGTTTATCCTTGCGATAATTTATCCAAGTGATAGTCCAAGCGATAGTTCACGCGGTAGCTTATTCCATGCGATTCATGCAAAAGTTTAGATGTTTGGGAAATTCCGGTGATATCGTTGTTATCCACTGTTTAGGGTTGTGATATGGTTATTTTCTTGGGATTAAAGTCATTGTGTTGTTGATGACGATGAGACTCAGCTCATCTGAGATGTTAGACTTTTGTTTGTGTGGTTTTCTTTTATGTTGGTGTCGTCACAGTGTTATGCCTCTATAAAGATGAACATGTGTTGATCTCATATTTTTCGTAATGTATATGCAGTTTCTATGTGGCCTGTTAGTTGGTGAAGGTGTTATTGTAAGAAGTTTGGGTCTTGATAAAGACGACTCTTTGCTCATCTGAGAGCTATTGCAATGCATGTTTATAATGGCTATCATGGTGCTCCTCATATGGCTTGGCATCCTATGTTGCAGCTATGTCGGGCATTTGCGTTGCAAGGTTTTGGTTTTGCTGAATTGGTTGTAGCTGTGAACACATGCGTTGTAATTGTAGGTTGTCTTTGACTCCTTCCATCAAAACTGTGTTCTTTTACATATTTGATTAGTCGCGTATTTTAGTTGGGATCCTTATTAACGTGGTTGTGATGGTTGGTATTCTGAGCCTACATTTTGCCTTTTTGTTGTCGTACATTATGGCTAAAGGATTTGTTGATAACTGATAATATATAATTTAGCAACATTTTGTCGCATCACAAGTTGTACATGTTGCTTTAGTTGTTTGTTGTGCTTAGTGTTGTTGTACATTGGGTTTTAGTTGTTATACAATGGCTTGGTATTTAAAGTTGGTGAATATGCGATTGTTTGTGGTATTGTAGTTTGGTTACCTTACGTAATGTTTGATCTACTATGTGATTATGAAACGTGTATATAGGCGATGATGTATTAAATCAGGATTTAGAAAGCTGAGAAGACTTAAAACAAGCAACCGACTGAACCCATATTTCTAAGCCACCTAAGTCAAAATTTTCTAACTCGTGATGTGCCTTTGGGTTATGGTCAAACAATATGACATTTTTTATTTTTTATTTTGTTGTGCTTTATTATTTATATTCATGTTTATGAACTTATTGGCGGTGAAGAATCAATTGTTATTATCATCATTGTGACCAATGCGGCTTCAAAAAAGCGAACGACTATATTGATGTCTACGAGCCTCTTTGTTGCGACAGATAATCAATTTGCATTACCTTTTAATTCTGACTGTTTAAGTGAACTAAATTTTAATCCATATTAAAAATTTTAGGTTTAGAATGTCTGATTCGAACGAAGATTTAGACGTTTCTGAACGATTAAGAAGGGTTTAGGAGGATGTTGTCAACTCTGAGCGCCGCATAACTGAAAAACTAAACGAGCGAAAAAGTTATCAACATTCGTGAAAACATATTGAATTTCAACTTTCAATTGACGCGCATTAAGCGGTGTTACAAAAAAGCCTAAGAATGTTGAAAAAATATAACAGGTATAGATATATAATGACTTTAATATGTTGATTGTAAATTTTGTAATCTATTTATAAACAATCAATGTTATAATCTATCGTTAATGGTTAGCCTTAATTTACTTTGTAATGCAATTACGGTGTATAACAATATTTGACACCCCACCGCAACGTAAGGGCTTCATTCTAGTTAATTTATATATTTCGCACCATTCGTTAACCAACTTAGTATTATTTGTTCCTCTTTAGGTAAAGCTTAAAAGATAAGTGGTACACACTAATGACATGGGCCCAAAAAATACGTTTATGCAAATTAGTTATATTACGTAGGAATTAGTTCACTTTTTATTAAAGATAATAATAAAAAAATGATACCCTTGTTGTTATTCGTAGAAAATACTATAGTACAATACTGGTTACAAAACTAAATTAAAAGAACATATAAAACGCAATTTATATACCAAACTTGATTCACCACATATTCTATGGATACTTCAACAAGCATCCGTGTAATATCCTTGATTCGAAAATATGTAATGTTGAGTTTTCAACCTTGCTTCTTGACTGCAGCAATGAACTTACTAAAATGTCAAAGGTTTTTGGTTGAGGATCATATTTGACACGTGACCTTTAAAACAGACGTCATGCCTCTTTTTAAGATAAACGCGTCTGTCTCAAAGGGTACAACAACCAGAACATATGTGTATTGTCGGAGATAGCTCACACGCCCGAGGTTACACGGGTTAACGTGTTTTTATATTATATGGAAAAAATAAAATATGAAGTTGGTGATGGGTGATGGTTATCGTGGAAGAGTTGGATATCACTCCTTTCTAAATTCTATAAAACTTTTTTTGACAAAATAATTTCCCTTATGACTTATTTTTCTCTTCTCTATTTCACATTTTTTTCTCACATTTTTCACTTGTCTAGAAAATGATCATATGGTCACTTTTATACTCATCTCGTAACTCTATATTTAATTTCTTTATTTAAACATCATTAAAATAATTTTATGAGTCAAATAAAGCCTTTATTTGATTTATGACGTGCTAATGTCAAATTAAATAAAATTATGTCAAATTAAAATAAAACCTTTACTTGAGAGAGTCAAATCAAAACAACTCTTTTATAACAAAGATAAAAAATTCTATTCGAATCACCAAAGTTTAGAAATATCATTTTAACCACTCAACTTTGACATAGATATTTCATTTATCTCTTAGCTCCGATTTGGACGTGGTTTGGCTCGCTTGTGAAAGGTCTCACACCACAGAACACAAACCTATAAATAATTATCTATAAATCATATATATAAAATTATATGTTGTCCAAAATGAGTGAAAAACTCATTTTCACTAACATTTTTCAACATATTACGAGATGTATATTAACCCTATAATTTTAACGTATGTATATAGTAAGCTATAGGCGTAAAAAGAAAACACATTTATTTACTTAGTTATATTATTGTTGTAACGCTCAATCGAGACTTAACCACATCATGTAAGACATCTTGTGATTCGTTTTTAAGCAAGTACAACCCTTTCCAAAAAAAACCCCTCAGTTAAATGGAAGATTGCGTGATGCATTTGTGTGCCCATGATTATGTACCTTTTATATTAATATTTGACAATTCAATAACTCTATATAAATGCTAGAGAAAAGTGTCCGGATAGTCCCTGTGGTTTGCCCAAATTTCATCTTTAGTCTTTATATTTTCAAAATTACAGCTATAGTCCTCAACTTTGACAAATTCGTTCTCAGATAGTCCCTAAGCCTAACATCAGTTAGTTTTCTCAGTTAAGTAGGTGTGAAATGACAAAAATACCCTTGCTACAAAACAAAATAACTTAAACTATTAAATAGATTTATGAGTAAATTACATTTTTGGCCCCTGTGGTTATATCACTTTTACTATATTAGCCAAAAACAAGAATATTTAACATATCTGCCCCCATGGTCTCTATAACTAACCATTTTGGCCCTAAGTCTAACCAAACCCTCAACTCTGGGTTTAAATTAATTAGGAGTCAAAATGGTTAGTTATAGAGACCATGGAGGCAGATATGTTAGACTTAGGGGCCAAAATAGTTAGTTATAGAGACCATGAGGGCAGATATGTTAAAAATTCTTATTTTGGGCTAATATAGTAAAAATGATATAACCACATAGGCCAAAAACGTAATTTACTCTAGATTTATTTATGGGATCCACTTCCTAAAAAAATAACCCTTTACCACCATCACCTCTACCACGGTCTCCACCATCACCCTCTACCACCATCATCTCTACCATTGTCTTCAACATTCATTTTTCTCATTTCCTCTGTAAACTCGTAAAGTCTTCCAAAAAAGTAAACAAATCCTGTGGAACTAAATGAGCTTCAACATAAGTGTGAATTAACAAATTTCCTAAAATGAAAATAGTTGCAGGATTCTATAAAATTCCCAAAATTGAAGATGAGAAATTGAGGAAAATGGGCTCAATCTAAAGAGCATTGTGATTTGGATATTTTGTGTATCACCATTCACAGTATGTTGTACAATATATATCAGAGTGGCCAAGCTAACTGTCACACCCCAACCGATGGCGGAAACATCGGAGTGAGACGAAAACATGATTGCAAGAGACTTCATAACGCTATTTCGTGACAATATTTAATTAAACATAATTTCATTTCATTATAAACCATCAAGTACGACATAATTCAGAAAATACAACAAATTTGAGTAACAATAACATAACAAAATTGATACATCACTAATAAACCTAACGTCTATGTGTGTATCTAGCGTCAATCGCTACTTCTTTTCATAGCATCATCTTCTCATCCTGTAACATGTTTAAAATACGAGTCCAATGCAAAAGCAAAGGCGAGTATACAAGTTTGACTATAGTATAAGTATAAGCATATGTTTAAACAAATCCACACGGCAACAAGAATACATACGAGCATACACTAGGCATGCGATATTTCTAGTCAACTCTCTGTTTACGCAACTAGTATAAATAATTCAACATGACCAACGTTCACAGGCGGTGCGTTACTCCTATAGCGCTATACATGTCAAATGGAGGCTCAGAATAAGCTAATGTCTATAGTATCACATACGTTCTATCCCTAGTATAAGCATCACATAAGTATCAAGCGTTCATGTATAATGGATTGTTATGTGCAAGTAATAAATCATAAGTTTAGTGTTGTTTTGATACGTAAACATGTTACACCCCAAAAGTGGTTAAACGTAAAGGGGGATTCGAGTATACTCACGGTTTGTTTTTGGGTCTTTTCAACACTTGAACAATTCCGTGAAGATGTTGGTCCGTGGGAGGAAACGCCGAGTTATCCTACAAGAGGAAATGAGGCGTATGAGTAACGAGTTAACGGTGAATTTGGAGTATTCGGGTAAATGTAAGAATAATGTATGGAAAGTATTATAATATGAAAAATAGTCACTAGACATAGCATTTGTCAACGACACTATAGCAAATCCATAAGGATTGAATGAGTTTTCATAGGTTCAAGACCTATTATAATCGTGACAAGGAACTACATACAATAGCGACGAAACTTAATAACTTAATGAATGATTCACTTAGTCATTTATCAAGGGTTCAGGTTTCTACGTTTATTATTTAGTTCATATACATAATTAGTCCTATAGTCATGTAAGAGGTGGGATGATAATTCATCCACTTTGGTACCTATTGAATCAAGTAAGTCAAGTAGGAGGTGGGGGGATTAACCATCCACTTAGGAACCTCTAGGTTTGTTCACCACTACACGAGTCACCATAGGTGACAAGGAGGGTTCAAGAACATAATGTACAAAATGTAAATATGGTGTCATCTAGATACCAAGTAGCCAAGTGTAAGTCAACCCGAAGAGCACACGAGGACAATGGTCAACGGCTATGTGGGGTTGTGACACTTTAGGTCTAGAAAACTAGCTTGGGATCTTGATGAAAAACATCAAGTGATGTGTGGTCTTAAAAGGTTTAGGATAGCCCAAGCTAACCAAGGTGGACACACCTGAACAAGTCTTAACCTTGCATCACTTGTGAGCTAAAAAAGCTCTATGAAAACAGAAAGTTTGGAGTGTTTAACACTCCTATTTACATGTATAACAACCTAGGTTAGTCTCCTTAATCACAAGATTGATTAGAAGCTCAAGAACACTAGGATGGTTTGAAGTAAACATAAATTTTGGAAAAGTTTGTTTTGAAACAGGGAATTTCTAGCACTTCAATCTCAATATAAAGGAGTTCCATCTAGGTTTTCCATGGAAGAACCTAAGGAAACAATCCTAGAGGTGTCCCAAGTGCTAAGGAAGAAGAAACAATGAGAAAGGTGAAGTAGAAGTGAGCTAGAACTCACTTTGAGAGCTTTGAACTTTCTGCTCAATTTCTGAGTTTACCAACTGATTTCAAGTGTTTAGAGAGTGAGATTAGAGTGTTTGTAAAGTGGAGGAAGTGTGGGATTGTAACATCCGCCAAAAACCGGATTTACCAAACCCGCTTCGTTTATTAACCGAACAACCAGTTAAAAATTTCGTTGCGTATTTAATGCCCAAATTAATTTTAAACGATACATAATTAATAAGTATATTAGAATATAAAATTTATTATTGAAAATCTGTTAAAAATAATGAAATAAAAATAAAATACTGCTGCCGGGTTTCGAACCCGGGTCAGCCAAAGGTTACACAAAGACTTAACTCACACTCGCTCAACCGCTCCGTCACTTGTGTTGTTTGTTAACATATTGAAACAATTAATACATAAATCAATCTGGAATTCAAAACCCAGTTACTCAAACGCGCCCAAATCCGTTCACGTCGGAAATCCCGACAATTTCGTCAAATTTGGCCGTTTCTTTTTAGTCATAACGTATGCATTAACACTAAGATCGGTTATAACCGAAGAAAACCATTAATTTCATTCATTGCTTTGAATTTCTATTGAAACCGAAAATACAATCCAAATTCGGGATTGTACCTTGTTCATCAGTTAGGCTCACTTATCTATTTAACTCATACTCATCATTTCGCACAGAGAACTTCGCCGGAAGTCGCCGGAATGCTCTGAAAAATTACCGGAAAGTTTCGCCGGAAAAACCGAGTTCAATCCACCTTTTCTTCTTACCAAAAAATAAGATCATAGAACTCGTACTGACATCACTCCCACTCACCTTAAACCACTGAAGAATCTCGGTCGCAAGAAATTTCACTCGCCGGAATTCTCTGCAAGTCGCCGGAAAACCGGGACTCTCATATACACGGTAATTACCTCGATGTTTCTGTTTTATTCCATTATTATACAAATTCTAACATCACTCCATCACTCAGAATCAACCCCAGACGACATTGCCGGATTTCCTGTTTTCGCCGGAAAAGTTCTGAAATTCCAGAAACTCGCTGTTAACCGGTATGATCACTCAAACATACTGATAATCATTACTCATTAGTTCAATTTCACATCTAATCCCTCCAAACTGTTAATTGATTCTAACAGCCGAAGGTTCCAAAACAGAGCCGACGAGCTTCGCCGGATTTTCTGAAGAAGACGGTCTGTTCGGTATTTTCTTTCCCCAAACTCTTCGGTTCAATACTTTTCAATTGTTCATCTTGTTCATTAACCGAATTAATCAAGTATCAGTTAGATAACCGTTTCCTGAGTTTTGAACGAAGAAGACGAAGTAGTTATAATATAAGTTTAATTAAAATCAGTTTATGAACGGGTTAGACACACAGTCCAGCGGTGGACTGTGTGCGAACAAAAACACGCATACGTCCCGAGTTCGATTCTTGTCACACGCACCTTCACAGAAATAAAATGCCTTTTTTTAGAGGCCGAACCGGGTTAACTCCGTTAGATGTTAAGTATAATAAAAACCAGAATAATTACCAAGTTAGACACACAGTCCAGCGGTGGACTGTGTGCCAAACTAAACCACAGGTCCCGGGTTCGAGACCTGTGGAGTGCACCGAGTCGTGACATTAAAATCGTTTTTAAAATAAATGATTTTCGGATTAATTCAATTAGTATATAAATATAATTAAAAACAGAAATATTTCAGGTTAGACACGTAGCTCAGTTGGTAGAGCTGCGTGCACGCGAACGGGAGGTCTCGGGTTCGAGCCTCACCCGGCGCATACACTTACACAATAAAACCGGTCAACGGTCAACAAGTCAACGGTCATAAAGTCAATATTTTTTATTATTTTTATTTATTTATTTTATTTAAAAATCAATTAAAAATACTTAAAAATAACATTTTTAAAGTTAGAAAATAGCTTAAAACTCACAAAAATATACCCAAAAATCTTATTAAAGTTGTTAATAAAATCCATTTATTTACCTTACTTTTTCATTATTAATTAGGTTAGTTATTCCTCGTCGATCAATCCTCTAAACTCGTGCGCATTCATCATCATTCACCAAACGCACCCAAGGTGAGTGAATCTCTACAAATTCCCCGTTTAAATCACGTTTTTGGGGTGTATCACGTGTCTTACTATTTATTATATTTAAATCATTGTGCATACCTCATATCATGAATAAATGTGTATTCAGTTTGTATAAACTGTTTGAGTGGTTATTGTTTAGATTTAATTTATTATTTTCAGTACATGCAATTTCATAGGCCGCCGCTCCCCATTACATTATGAGCGTTGAGCATGTTCCCCATTACATTATGAGCGTGAACCTGGCGTGCCAACATACGATCGGCTCCGTTTGATTGAGCCTTGATCGCACAGACATTTATCATTTTCAGTACATGCAATACGATCGGCTCCGTTTGATTGAGCCTTGATCGCACAGACATTTATCATTTTCAGTACATGCAATACGATCGGCTCCGTTTGATTGAGCCTTGATCACACAGTTTTATTTATGTTATATATTTATGCGAGTTGATATGTTATTGTATGCTATTGGTTTGTTAATGTATGTTATTGTTTGTTGTTGTTTGATATCGTATGCTAATGGTTTGTGATTATATGCTGTTGGTTTGTTAATGTATGTTATTGTTTGTTGTTGTTTGATATCGTATGCTAATGGTTTGTGATTATATGCTGTTGGTTTGTTAATGTATGTTATTGTTTGTTGTTGTTTGATATCGTATGCTAATGGTTTATGATTATGTGCTCTTGGTTTGTTAATGTATGTTATTGTTTGTTGTGGTTTGTATTGTATGCTAATTGTTGTTATTATATGTTTATTTACATTTTTTCATATATGAATATTGCACGATTTTTCCATATTAAATACAATCAGAAATAAATAATAAATGTTTTCTAACAAGGTTCACTCGCCAACTTTTTGTTGACCCCAAAACCATTTTTACATATGATACAGGTGAACAGGATGAAGCATGGAAAACATAGGAAATTGCCTTAGAAGAAAAATAATGAAGTTTAGAAGGATGAATAGAACATGTTGTATTTGTTTGATATGATTGTATGATCTATTTTAAATTGAAATAATAAATATGAAACCTTATAATAAATGTCATGAGCTTTGATGAAAACCCAATCATGCCCCGGTCACCTTTTCCGCTGCGGGTCGGGGTGTGACAGGGATGGGTTGGGTTTTATAGGAGGTGATTAGGGTTAGTTAGGTGGGTGATTAATGCAAGAAGCACAATCCTTGTGCACCAAAATTGACCAATCCATGAGCTTAAACTACATTCTGCCGAAACAGACAGCTGGCGGGCAGCGAGAAGGGAAGGGGACACGCTGGCAGCCCGCGAGAAGCTGGGATAAGTTTCATTTTTGTCAATTTAGCCCCCTAGGGTTTATATTTAGGGGTTTGGGGTGTTTTTAAGCATAAAAAGTGCATTTTCAGGGGGTTTTAAGTCGGTTTATCGCAAGAATAAGTATGAGCAAGTATAATTGTATATATGTATCATGTATAAAGTATCGTATAATGTATGTATGTCACGTATTTGCAAGTTCTTCACACGTTTTATAAATATCACAAGTATGCGTTACATGTTTGAATGTATGAGTATAAAATGTTTATGATTAAGTATAACATGAATAAAGTATGAATTTTCATTATGATTCAAGTCTCGGATTACAATGGTTTACAACGAAGAATGATTACAAGATACAACATTTCCCAAAATAGAAATACAACGTGAGCTTGCTATAAATAGAAAGTATCAAAATGCAAGGTGTTACAGTCTCCCCTCCTTTAGGAAATTTCGTCCTGAAATTTAGGAAGATGCAACGAAGAAATGCGGATACTTGGTCTTCATATCACTCTTGAGTTCCCAAGTATACTCAGTGCCACGTTTTCCTTCCCATTGAACCTTAACGATAGGGATTCGACTGCGCCTTAGTTGCTTGATGCCTCGGTCCATGATTTCGACCGGTTTTTCCACAAAGTGCAACGTATCATTGATTTGAAGATTCGAGCGGAACTTGAAGTCTTCTTCAGCTAGACACTTCTTTAGATTTGAAACATGAAAAACGGGATGAACATTGTTGAGCGTAGATCTAGTCGATTCGCTACCTTGCCAATCCTCTCGAGAATTTTGAAAGGACCTACGTAGCGAGGAGCGAGTTTGCCTTTCTTACCAAAACGGACAACACCTTTCCAAGGTGAAACCTTGAGAAGTACATGATCTCCTACGTTAAATTCCAAGGGCTTGCGTCTTTTGTCAGCGTAGCTCTTTTGTCGGCTTCGGGCTTTGAGTAAGTTGTCACGAATCTGTAGGATCTTGTCCGTTGTCTCTTGTATTAATTCGGGACCAGTGATCTGAACATCTCCGATCTCGTGCCAACAAATAAGTGAACGACACTTGCGACCATACAAAGCTTCAAATGGAGCCATTTGAATACTGGCGTGATAACTATTGTTGTACGAGAATTCAACCAAAGGTAAGTGTGAATCCCAATTGCCGCCAAAATCGATTACGCAAGATCGAAGCATATCCTCCAAAGTTTGGATCGTGCGCTCGGTTTGACCATCAGTTTGAGGATGAAAAACGGTGCTGAGATTAAGACGAGTGCCAAGGGCGGTCTGAAAGGTTTGCCAGAGGCGAGAAGTGAAACGAGCATCGCGATCAGAAATAATATCGAGAGGAGTACCATGACGACTAATGATTTCACTTGTGTAGATTTGAGCCAATTTCTCGACTTTATAATCTTCACGAATGGCTAGAAAGTGCGCAGATTTGGTTAAAGATCGATGATAACCAGATGCTATCGTGACCAGAAGTAGTACGAGGCAATTTTGTGATGAAATCCATGACAATGCTCTCCCATTTCCAGACAGGAATATCGGGTTGCTCGAGCAAGCCAGAGGGGCGTTGATGTTCTGCCTTGACCTTGGAACACGTAAGGCATTTGGACACGTAGAGAGCGATTTCACGTTTCATTCCAGGCCACCAATAGGATGCACGCAAATCATGGTACATCTTATCAGCTCCAGGATGAACGGAGTATCGAGATTTATGAGCTTCATCCATCAAAGTGGTACCAAGAGAATTACGATCAGGAATCCACATGCGATTATTAAAATAGAAGAATCCATCAGCCTTAGCAGCGAATGGACGCTGATCACCAGTATTTAGCTCAGACTCGAGGTAGCCTTCGTTCATAACTGAATGTTGGGCATCGCGAATGAGATCAAGAAGGTTCTTCACGATTTGGTGGCAACGAAACTCATAACATGAGTCTTACGACTAAGTGCATCAGCCACAACATTCGCTTTACCAGGATGGTAGCGAATGTCACAGTCGTAGTCGTTCAACAATTCCACCCAACGGCGTTGACGCATGTTGAGTTCCTTTTGATCAAAGATGTGTTGTAGGCTCTTGTGGTCAGTGAAGACCGTACACTTTGTACCATAAAGTTAGTGTCGCCAAATCTTTAATGCAAAAAACAACTGCACCAAGTTCAAGGTCGTGAGTAGTGTAGTTTTTCTCATGTATTTTGAGTTGCCTTGACGCGTAAGCGATTACTTTGTCTCGTTGCATTAGAACGCAACCAAGACCCTGGTTAGAGGCATCGCAATACACGACAAATTCGTCGTTCCCATTAGGGAGAGTGAGGATAGGAGCATTACAAAGCATGTCCTTGAGCGTTTGGAAAGATTCCTCTTGTTCGGGACCCCAAACAAAAGGCTTATCTTTTTGAGTCAACGAGGTTAAAGGAACGGCAATCTTCGAGAAGTTTGAGATGAAGCGGCGATAGTACCCAGCTAGGCCAAGAAACGGACGAATTTCAGAAGGCGACTTAGGTGCGATCCAATTCTTCACGGCTTCTATCTTTGCAGGGTCAACATGAATACCGAGTTCATTGACGGTGTGACCTAGAAACTGAACCTCCTTTAGCCAAAATTCACACTTGGAGAATTTGGCATAAAGACGTTCGGTTTGCAAAAGCTGAAGAATGAGACGCAAATGTCGTCCATGCTCTTCTTTCGTTTTGGAGTAGATGAGAATATTGTCGATGAAAACGATTACGAAGCGATCAAGGAAGGGCTTACACACGCGATTCATCAAATCCATGAACACGGCGGGTGCGTTGGTCAAACCAAAGGGCATAACTACGAACTCGTAATGTCCGTATCGTGTGCAAAAAGCGGTTTTGGGTACATCTTCTTCGAGAACTCGAAGTTGATGATAAACCTGAACGAAGATCGATCTTTGAAAAGCAGTTGCGCCTTGCAATTGATTGAATAGATCGTCAATACGAGGAAGTGGATAGCGGTTCTTGACTGTAAGCTTGTTGAGCTCACGATAGTCAATACACATTCGAAATGATCCATCTTTCTTTTTGAAGAAGAGAACGGGAGCGCCCCAAGGAGAAGTACTAGGGCGTATAAAGCCTTTATCAAGAAGTTCTTGAAGTTGGCTTGATAGCTCTTGCATCTCCGAAGGTGCTAGACGATAGGGAGCTTTCACAACAGGAGTTGCGCCAGGAATGAGATCAATACGAAAATCGACTGCTCGAGGAGGCGGAGGGCCAGGAAGATCCTCTGGGAAAACAGAAGGAAAATCGCAGACGACAGGAACGTCACTTAGGCTTGGACCTTTGTCTTTCTTTTCCACAACGTGGGCGGAGAAAGGCAAAGTACTCCTTGCGTAAGTACTTGTTCGCTTAGATGCACGACATAAGTTTGAGACCTTTAGAAGGTTTCTCACCATAGACGTGTAGAGAATCGCCTTGAGGAAGAGGAAGACGAATGAACTTTTCAGAACAAACAACTTCGGCACAAACTCGCATAAGCCAATCCATGCCTACTATGATGTCGAAACTTCCCATTTGCATGGCGATGAGATCAATGGAGAAAGTATGGTCGGCCATTTGCTCAGCGACAATGTTAACGAGTTCTTTCTTGGAGTTGGAACGGGAGTCCTTCTTGCTCTTCTTTTGTTCACCTGATGAGCTTGGAGATGCCATCTAGAAGTTCGAAGGGAAAGGAAAGGATGAGACTTGATCATAATGTAAAATAAGTTTGCATGTATAAGCATGTAAGCATGGTGTATCCATAGAGTTCACATAAGTAGCATGAATTTAACAAGTATGGCATGTATAAACACGTATGAATGCGTATAAGGAGTATAAATTTAGTTTGTTCACAAGGATTATTATTGTTTTTGATTGTGATAACGTGCGAATTGTGTAGCGGTTTGAAACGAACAAGGTAACAAGTATTAAAACGCATAAAAATTGAGTCACATAAAAACGAAAAGGCTTATAAAACATGGGAATGATTCGGGTAGAGAATCGTCGACAATTCCAAAGTGAATCGAAGTCCTTTCGAATTAGAGGAACGTGCTTTGGCCTATAGGTAAAATACTCTCATCGAGAAGCGACTAACGGTATTTTACCCTTCCAGTTACTACACGTATCTAATCGATTGGAAAATCGAGACGTTGGCGAGAGCAAAAATCAAGGAAAGGGACTTAATCGACAAGGTGCGGGTTTCACCCTTAACTTGAAGATTTCGTACCCTAAGTGTGGTTGGTACTTACCAAAACGAAGAGAAAATTCCAATTCGTTGGGAAGGGTCCACTAGAGTTTGAATTGGAAATTTTCCATTAAGTTGTGGATTTCACTCCTAGCTTAATGGCGTAATTTCGTGCAAAATAACAAGAATAGTGGATTGAGAGTCTTTCAACAAATTGCGGTTTTCACACCTATTTTAGTGAAGTCGTCTCATTTGTATTACGAGTGTCTTCAAGCGTCCAAACGTGTATTGTGTAAAAATGTCTTAGGAAAGACATTGTAAATATGTATTAAGTCCAAAAGAAAGAGAAAGAAGCTAAGTAGGAAGCATAGTATTTTAAGCATAAACAAGAATGGTCAAAACGGGTACTTAGAACTATAGACTAGGTTGAACATGGCAATTCTACCTAATTCCCTATAGTTATAGCTCTGATACCAATCTGTCACACCCCAACCGATGGCGGAAACATCGGAGTGAGACGAAAACATGATTGCAAGAGACTTCATAACGCTATTTCGTGACAATATTTAATTAAACAAAATTTCATTTCATTATAAACCATCAAGTACGACATAATTCAGAAAATACAACAAATTTGAGTAACAATAACATAACAAAATTGATACATCACTAATAAACCTAACGTCTATGTGTGTATCTAGCGTCAATCGCTACTTCTTTTCATAGCATCATCTTCTCATCCTGTAACATGTTTAAAATACGAGTCCAATGCAAAAGCAAAGGCGAGTATACAAGTTTGACTATAGTATAAGTATAAGCATATGTTTAAACAAATCCACACGGCAACAAGAATACATACGAGCATACACTAGGCATGCGATATTTCTAGTCAACCCTCTGTTTACGCAACTAGTATAAATAATTCAACATGACCAACGTTCACAGGCGGTGCGTTACTCCTATAGCGCTATACATGTCAAATGGAGGCTCAGAATAAGCTAATGTCTATAGTATCACATACGTTCTATCCCTAGTATAAGCATCACATAAATATCAAGCGTTCATGTATAATGGATTGTTATGTGCAAGTAATAAATCATAAGTTTAGTGTTGTTTTGATACGTAAACATGTTACACCCCAAAAGTGGTTAAACGTAAAGGGGGATTCGAGTATACTCACGGTTTGTTTTTGGGTCTTTTCAACACTTGAACAATTCCGTGAAGATGTTGGTCCGTGGGAGGAAACGCCGAGTTATCCTACAAGAGGAAATGAGGCGTATGAGTAACGAGTTAACGGTGGATTTGGAGTATTCGGGTAAATGTAAGAATAATGTATGGAAAGTATTATAACATGAAAAATAGTCACTAGACATAGCATTTGTCAACGACACTATAGCAAATCCATAAGGATTGAATGGTTTTCATAGGTTCAAGACCTATTATAATCGTGACAAGGAACTACATACAATAGCGACGAAACTTAATAACTTAACGAATGATTCACTTAGTCATTTATCAAGGGTTCGGTTTCTACGTTTATTATTTAGTTCATATACATAATTAGTCCTATAGTCATGTAAGAGGTGGGATGATAATTCATCCACTTTGGTACCTATTGAATCAAGTAAGTCAAGTAGGAGGTGGGAGGATTAACCATCCACTTAGGAACCTCTAGGTTTGTTCACCACTACACGAGTCACCATAGGTGACAAGGAGGGTTCAAGAACATAATGTACAAAATGTAAATATGGTGTCATCTAGATACCAAGTAGCCAAGTGTAAGTCAACCCGAAGAGCACACGAGGACAATGGTCAACGGCTATGTGGGGTTGTGACACTTTAGGTCTAGAAAACTAGCTTGGGATCTTGATGAAAAACATCAAGTGATGTGTGGTCTCAAAAGGTTTAGGATAGCCCAAGCTAACCAAGGTGGACACACATGAACAAGTCTTAACCTTGCATCACTTGTGACCCAAAAGCTCTATGAAAACAGAAAGTTTGGAGTGTTTAACACTCCTATTTACATGTATAACAACCTAGGTTAGTCTCCTTAATCACAAGATTGATTAGAAGCTCAAGAACACTAAAATGGTTTGAAGTAAACATAAGTTCTGGAAAAGTTTGTTTTAAAACAGGGAATTTCTAGCACTTCAATCTCAATATAAAGGAGTTCCATCTAGGTTTTCCATGGAAGAACCTAAGGAAACAATCCTAGAGATGTCCCAAGTGCTAAGGAATAAGAAACAATGAGAAAGGTGAAGTAGAAGTGAGCTAGAACTCACTTTGAGAGCTTTGAACTTTCTGCTCAATTTCTGAGTTTACCAACTGATTTCAAGTGTTTAGAGAGTGAGATTAGAGTGTTTGTAAAGTGGAGGAAGTGTGGGATGGGTTGGGTTTTATAGGAGGTGATTAGGGTTAGTTAGGTGGTTGATTAATGCAAGAAGCACAATCCTTGTGCACTAAAATTGACCAATCCATGAGCTTAAACAACATTCTGCCGAAACAGACAGCGGCGGGCCGCGAGAAGGGAAGGGGGACACGCTGGCGGCCTGCGAGAAGCTGGGATAAGTTTCATTTTTGTCAATTTAGCCCCATGGGGTTTATATTTAGGGGTTTGGGGTGTTTTTAAGCATAAAAGTGCATTTTCAGGGGGTTTTAAGTCAGTTTATCGCAAGAATAAGTATGAGCAAGTATAATTGTATATATGTATCATGTATAAGTATCGTATAATGTATGTATGTCACGTATTTTCAGGCTCTTCACACGTTTTAGGAATATCACAAGTATGCGTTACACGTTTGAATGTGTGAGTATAAAATGTTTATGATTAAGTATAACATGAATAAAATATGAATTTTCAAGGCGGCTGCGCGAGCGCCTTTAGGCAGTATTCTTCGGCGATGTTTTTCAGCTTCAGGCAGTATTCTTCTAAGGATGAGCATGTAACCAATTGGAGACTGTTGAACTCGGATTCCAAGGCGGCTGCGCGAGCGCCTTTATTGTTGAGAAAAATGTCAAGGATCTTGACCCACGCTTCTCGTGCAGTAACATCGGTGTCAAGAATACGAACCAAAAGATCATCGGATAACATGCCGTATACCCATTGGAGGACTATCGAATCAATCTTGGCCCATGACTCGTAAGTCGGGTCTGTTTTCTCAGGTGGGTCGGTGCCGTCGATGTGTTGAAGGACTTCGTAACCCTTACAATGGAGTGTGAACAATTTCGTCCAAGACGAATAAGTAACTTTAGTATCATAGAGAACGCGCACCTTGTTCTGTATGTTCGTGACTGAGTACACCGGGTGTAACAGTTTGGCTGTGGCTGGGGCATCATCTTTAGGACTATTATCTTTGGGGTGATTGACGGTGTCTCCCATGGAGGCTGATGCAAGACAAAAAAATAATAATAAGAATATATAATAATAATAATAATAATAATAATAATAATAATAATAATAATAATAATAATAATAATAATAATATTAATAATAATAATTTAGGTTTTGCAGAATTCTTCACGGCATCAGGCTCTGATACCATAAAGAGCCTTGTTATTTGGATATTTTGTGTATCACCATTCACAGTATGTTGTACAATATATATCAAGAGTTGCCAAGCTAACAACCCTACAAGTTAGCCACCGATAAAGCTTTAAAAAAGGAAATCGAATAATTAGAGATAATGCAAATTATTATGCTAAAATATAATATACGCTAATAGCCTCCCTCAGTTGGTGCGGGTGGAGAACCAACGCTCAAACTGGATCGAAACTTTTGAAACAGCTGGCGGGAAAGGCATTTGGTGAAGATATCGGCATACTAGAATGATGATGGAACGTGAAGAACCCGTATTTGACCCGTTCGAACTTTTTCGCGAACAAAATGTATATCTATCTCAACATGTTTAGTTCTCTGATGTTGCACTGGGTTTTCGGTGAGGAACACTGCCGAGACATTATCACAATAGACGATGGTTGCTTTGACAATCGGAACGTGCAAATCATAAAGTAAATTCCTTATTCAACTTGTCTCGGCTACTGCATTTTTGACACCTTTGTACTCGGCTTCAGCACTTGATCGGGAAACTGTAGGTTGTCGTTTTGAAGACCAAGAAATCAGGTTATTGCCAAGGTACACACAATATCCCGAAGTGGATCTTCGTGAATCCGGGTACCCCCCCAGTCGGCGTGTGAGTAAGCCGTTAAAGATGATCCAGAGGACGAGTGTAATTTTAGACCGTAGTCTAAGGTGCCCTGAATGTAGCGAAGAATGCGTTTTATGAATGCAAAGTGTGGCTCACGAGGAGCATGCATAAACAAACATACCTGCTGAACCGCATATGTGATGTCAGGTCGGGTAAAAGTGAGGTATTGTAATGCTCCCGCAAGGCTTCGGTAGAGTGTTCCATCCGGGAGCAGTTCACCATCAGTAGCACTCAGCTTGGATGATGTATCGACTGGAGTGGAACACGGTTTGCATGTTATCATGGATGCCCGCTGAAGTATCTCTTTCGCGTATTGAGCTTGAGATAGAAAAAGACCGAGTGTGTTGCGGGTAGCAATAATACCCAGAAAATAATGTAGGCTTCCAAGGTCGGTCATGGCAAACTCTCGTGAGAGTGTGCCACTGATGGTGTGTAAGAACGTGTTATCTGATGCGGTTATGACGATGTTGTCTACATATAGTAAAAGATATGTTGTATGATGGGTACCTCGATAAACAAATAGAGACGTGTCACATGTACTACTTTTAAACCCTTTCGAACTAACAAAAGACAAGAACCGTTGGAGATGGTATGGGGATTTAACTTTTGTTTGGGAATGGTGATTCCAGAGTTTAGTCTAGTTTTCATTGGGTGTATATTATTATTGGTTGTGTGGTGTGTATTAATAGTTGGAGATGGTGGAGATGGAATGGCAGAACGTTGAGGTGGTGGGGATGGGAACGTTGGTTGTGATGTAGGAGTAAGAGTGTGTTGGGTCGACAGTGGGTGTGGGGGGGGGGGAGGTCATTGGGCTGTGTTGTTGGGCCGAATGTGTTTGTGGGGATGTGGTAATTGGGTTGTGTGGGTGGGCCGTAGGGGAGGTGGTGATAGGGCTGTTTTGTTGGGCCAAATGTGGATGTGGTGTTGTGGTAGTAGGGGGCTTAGAACTAGAAGTTTGTGACTGAGAGTATTTGTTCGAGAACCAATGAGGACCAACCGCGTGTAAGTTGTCATCGTCCAAGAAATTATAAACGGGTTTGGGAATTGGTGTTTGATACCGGAAATTTTCCTCATCAAACATGACATTTCGAGAGATGTGGGTTTTGCCCGTAGTCGGGTCGAGACATCGGTACCTTCGATGATTTGGGGGTAGACTAAGAAGACCCAACGAATGGATCTAGGATGTAATTTATGCGGTTGGGTGTCAGATGTATTAGGATAACAAGTGCAACCAAACACCCTCAAATGGTCGTATGTGGGTTCACATCGATATAGTGCATAAGTTGGCGTTTTGAACCCCAACCGTTTTACGGGTAGAATGTTGTGAAGGTATGCACTTGTGTGGAGGGCTTCAACCAAAAATTTGGGTGGAAGGTTGTGACACCTGAGACATTTTAATCATTTTACAGATTTAAAACGAGTTTATTTCAAAAGCAAATTCACATATTCACTCCTTGATCGATTTCAAATTCCTATACAGCTTCAATAAGAGAAATCGTAAACCGCTACGCCAACGAAGGCCGTTTAACACGACGTATACTCCGAGACAATGACACAAGCTTAACACACCCTAAATAACCTTTTCATAACTTAGAAATAAGTTTTAGAGGGTTTGATGTGTCAAAAACAAGCTTATTTGATCATAGGGACTAATTACGACAAACTACGAAAGTTTGCCGATTCTCGCAGCGACGCACACTCCGGAACAAGAACACAAGCCTAAAATACCTTAAATATCCTTCACATAACTTATAAATAAGTTTTGAGGGATTCGGTATGGCAAAATCACACTTTTGTAACTTCAGGGGCTAATTTGCAAATTTTGCGAACCTATGCCTTTATGCGTAAATCGCTATCCGAAACATGTACGGACATCCAAAAATTTTTGTAATCATTGAAATATCATATTATAGTGATTTGAATGCAGAAATGCCATTCGTTACGCATTTACGGTCATACACGCGCTCGTTACGCTTTTCGTCGTAATTAACCGAAAACCGCGACCGTACGATCAAACAAACTGACCTCTGGAACATTTTGGACATATTTAAAGTTCCCTATACTTTATTGTCCTTATAAAGCTTAAAAATTGGGTTGACAGGTGTTAATAGTGCCAAAACACGTCGAAAAACAAGTTTAAAGGCTGCAGAGACCATTTTTGCGAATTCTGAAATTCTGACCTTCTGGCGGGGCGCGAGTCCCTAAGCCTAAATGACTGGCCACCTGCGAGAAGCTATCAGACATAGAAAATTTAAAATAGTAAATAGCTGGCAACAACTGTTCAATTGAGGACACTAAGCACACGAATTTTGCCACTTCTCTTCTGCTTTGGACACATAATGGGACACTAATCCATGCCTAAACACCTTGCCCAACACTTGTCATGATTTGGTGATCTTTGGATCATTATAAATACCAAACTCATGTCCATTCTTGAACTCTTTAATCACCTTCATACTCAAATCAGCTATAGATCCGAATTGCAACCACCTTGGAGCTTTCTCTGGTGATCTTTGATCAATCCTTTGTGTTTGTAAGTGTTCCTTCATGCCTTGTTCAATTATTATAGCTTACATGAACTAAAAATCAAACAGTTTGAATTTCTGTTTGACCTTTAGTTTTGATCATGAATTGATCAAGATATAGCTCAATTGAAATTTGAAATATGATGGTAATCAAGGTGGTTATGATCCCTAAAAATTATGCCTACTGATTCCCACCATTTCTTGTTATTTTGACAAGTCAAAGTTTCGGTCAAAATGCGATTTTTGCGCATTTTGAAACGGATCTGTTTTTGGGTATCAAAACAGGTTGTTTGATGCCAAAATACTTTTATAAACTTATTTAGACATGTCGCAACATGTCAAATTATTCGCCTTTGTTAAAATGCCTATTTAGATAAAAAAAGCCTAGCGGTTTGACCACCGTTTTGACTTTCAAATTGACCCATTTGGTCAACTTTAGGATCCGACCAAAACTATTATTATGACCATAATATCATAGGGAATAACTCTCTGAGGTTATACCTTATGGTCATACCATTTGAATAGTCAAATGACAAGTCGACTATGTATTCTTTAAAATGCCGAAAATGCCCTTTTTACACATAAATTAGTTTTAAACATATACGAACATTATTTTGACATCTGAACTGATTTCACAACTTAAATAAACTAGTTTTGACATAGTTAGACTTGTTATAGGACATATTTTACCATCCGAACCCCTAGTTACGTTTATGACCCGTTAAAGTGGCGTAAACCACTATAGCGAGCCGTATCAAGCCAAAACCTTTTGAAATGCTTCCAAATCAGAATGTTAGGTAATATGAACTATATTATACAAGATCCAACTCTTTTTTGGCTTATATCCTTCATTCTATCCGATTTCTCGTTTTCAAGTTTCGACACTAACATTATATTTATCCGATACACTAGGAACCACTTCAACACTTGAACTCTTGATCCTTTGAGCTTTGTTATATCATTTGAACAAGATCTATACGCTATCCCAGGCGAGTACATTGCTACCCTCTTTTATGTTTTCCAAATGCTTTTGGGGTGATTCATATGTGTAATCAATTTTTCTTAAATGTATGGCATGTATATGTTTACTAAGTGCTTTTTGTGTGTTATTTCCGATTATGAAACATGACGATTGATGGTACGATATTTAAAGAGCTCTTTTAGGGCCTATATCCTTGTAAAATCTTTCTATCTTCGTAGTTAGATTCTCAAAGGATGTCTGAAGTACGCTCTTAAATCTTTCCATCTTTATAGTAAGATTTCTAAGAAGTACTTTACGATGAACAATGAACGATGAACAATGAACGATGAACAATTGGTTTATGTGTAGAATTGTTGGTGATTTAGATAACAAAACTAGAGTAATATAATAAGAACATGGTGGATACGTCGCTGGTACTTCCTATATATAAGTGTGCTTATTGTATTACCCTTCGTAGCCTTATCCAAATCACCATTAGGATTATGATTTTATGATACAAGTTGACAAGACAATGTGACAAGGCTTATTTCCTATTACATCTACCTATCTTTATAGTTAGATATGTGTGGAATGTTTAAGGTACTAATTGGTAGTCCTTGATTGGATTTTGTGTACTTAATGCATATATGTGATACAAATTGACAAGACAATGTGACAAGGCTTATTTCCTATTACGTCTACCTATCTTTATAGTTAGATATGTGTGGAATGTTTAAGGTACTAATTGGTAGTCCTTGATTGGATTCTCCGTACTTTAATGCGTATATGTGATACAAGTTGACAAGACAAGTGACAAGTGACGATTATGTGTTTATGTGGTTAGTTGTGATTATGATAACGAAACAAGTGTAATACCATGGTGGATACGCCGCTGGTACTTCCTACATATAAGTGTTCTTATTGCATTACTCTTGTAGCGTTATTCGAGTCACTTTAGGATTTTGTGTACGACTGATTTCAATGTTCGATATCCAAATCCTTAAAGAATCCTTTCATGATTTGTATGATAGATTCTTAGAAGGATATTTAGTATTATATTAAATCATTGATTGATTTCAATTAGTACTCACACGAGTTATGACTAATTACAGTATAGTTATCGAAATCCTTGACTGGATTTTAATAACATACTTACAAGTTTATGGATGATTTCAATATGGTCACAAAGAACAAAGTACAATTTTTCAAAGGCGTGAAAATTATTTAGTAATGATCATAATGCCATATACAAAACTCTTTTGTCACAAGTTTCATAATCAAGTAATGTATTGCAAAGCTAACTTTTCGCCATTCCTTGGCTAAAACGAGTCGATTTACAATTGGCAATTCTCGTAGTTGTCAAAGAATTGCAATACAAAACCTTTTGCCATTTATTTGGCCAACAAAACTATGTGCTCGCCAACATTGTTTGTTGACGTCTCTTTTTCACATATGTTTTGGGTTGACGATTATTCAAGCATGCTACACATAGGAATGCATCCTAGCTTTAGACTTCTTTAAACAGAAGACTATTACATGTATTCTTTGTATTGTAAAACAATGTAATAATAATGAAACAATTTAGTACCAGTTGTGGCTGAGCAATTTGTAACGTGACTCCCTGATATTTCCGTCGTGTCTTGTTGTATTACGCGATTGGGGTGTTACAAAGGTGAGCATGGAACAAAAGAGCACGGATGATGTCGTTGAGATGGCGAATCATTCATTCGGCTTTACCGTTTTGAGATGAAGTATGAGGGCACGAAAAACGGAAGATTAAGCCATGGGTATTTCCAAATTGCTGAAACTGTTTGTTGTCAAACTCAACACCATGATCACACTTAAATGCTTTGATGGTGTAAATTGAGTTTTAATTAAACGATGAAATTTAACGAATGTGGAAAACATTTCAGATTTGAATTTCAAGGGGTAAACCCTAACAAAGTGAGTAAAGTTGTCGATCAAAACCATATAATATTTATAGCCCGTGTTACTTAGAATTGGCGACGTCCACAAGTCACAATGCATTATGTCAAAAGGAGCGTAAGTAACAGATTTCGATTCATAAAAGGAAGTCTTTTACTATTAGAAATTTGACAGGAATGACAAGGAGACGAATCTTGTGTCTTATTACATGGAATATTAAAGGTACGAAACAAAACATCTAAAACCAGAGCACCGGGGTGGCCTAGACGGTTATGCCATCTAGGTTTGGTAGTAGAAAGCAAAACAGGACGAACGGACATCAAGGTGTTGAAAGCATTGAGATCGTCAGGGCTGTCATGGCGTGAAATGAGGCGTCCCGTCTTGAGGTCCTTCACAGAAAACCGAAAGGGTCAAAATCAAGGGAGACAAGATTATCACGGGTGAATTGGCGAACCAACAACAGGTTCTTTATTATGGATGGTGAATAATGGATGTTTTGTAAAAGATATGTTTTGTTAGGTGTTTGATGAAAGCCATTTCCGGTTCCAATTATCGGTAAGCGTCGGCCATTACCCACGAATATAGTATTAACAGACGATAATGGTAAAAGAGAAGAGATTTTATCTCGGTCTCGAGTTATATGAGAAGACGCACCTGTCTCCATGTACCATTGCGGATCGGGAATGTTGAGGTGAACATTAGAGAGAGCTTCACCGAGATCAGTTGGACTCAGTGCATTGACGGAGCCCCTGGATAAGTCAAATGAGCAGATCCTTGAGTTGGACCTTGTGGCGGCCCACTGTTATTTCACTGTTGTATGCGTCCAGTATTAGGCCATTGGGCCGATCCATGCTGATGCTGTGGTGGGCCGCTCCTTGCAACTGAGAGAGTTGGGCCTTGCCATGGGGTCTGTGGGCTAGGAACCGAAGGGTAGGGACATGGTGGTGGGATCCAATAGTTAGAGTTTTGGTTTTGATAATTGGAGGATGCCCACTGCGAGAGTAAGTTCCTCGTCCACCTTGACTGCGATTCTGATTTCGACCTCGTCCGTTCCGTCCGCGACCCCTGCCTCAGTATGAAGGTTGATTTTGACGCTATCTACACATCGATTCTGGTACGCTTGTTGAGATTGGGATTCCGTGGTGTTGTTTCCGGGTGCGACAAGAACTGTGTTGGAAGAAGTTTGTCGCGCCATTTGGCGTTGGTAATCCAATTGTAGCATACAATTGCGATGTCCCATGATGGCGAGGCATTGCTGATTAGAGAAGACGTGATGTCATATTCTGGTGGTAAGCCTCGCACAAGTTGCGTGACGAGACGGGCTTCATCGACCGTGCGGCCCACATCTTTGAGTTGTTCGGCGATGTTTTTCAGCTTCTGGCAGTATTCTTCTAAGGATGAGCATGTAACCAATTGGAGACTGTTGAACTCGGATTCCAAGGCGGCTGCGCGAGCGCCTTTATTGTTGAGAAAAATGTCAAGGATCTTGACCCACGCTTCTCGTGCAGTAACATCGGTGTCAAGAATACGAACCAAAAAATCATCGGATAACATGCCGTATATCCATTGGAGGACTATCGAATCAATCTTGGCCCATGACTCGTAAGTCGGGTCTGTTTTCTCAGGCGGGTCGGTGCCGTCGATGTGTTGAAGGACTTCGTAACCCTTACAATGGAGTGTGAACAATTTCGTCCAAGACGAATAAGTAACTTTAGTATCATCGAGAACGCGCACCTTGTTCTGTATGTTTGGACTGAGTACACCGGGTGTAACAGTTTGGCTGTGGCTGGGGCATCATCTTTAGGAGTATTATCTTTGGGGTGATTGACAGTGTCTCCCATGGAGGCTGATGCAAGACAAAAATAATAATAATAAATAATAATAATAATAATAATAATAATAATAATAATAATAATAATAATTTAGGGTTTTTCAGAATTCTTCACGGCATCAGGCTCTGATACCATAAAGAGCCTTGTGATTTGGATATTTTGTGTATCACCATTCACAGTATGTTGTACAATATATATCAAGAGTGGCCAAGCTAACAACCCTACAAGTTAGCCACTGATAAAGCTTTAAAAAAGGAAATACAATAATCAGAGATAATACAAATTATTATGCTAAAATATAATATATGCTAATAGCCCCCCTCAGTTGGTGCGGGTGGAGAACCAACGCTCAAGCTGGATCGAAACTTTTGAAACAGCTGGCGGGAAAGGCATTTGGTGAAGTTATCGGCATACTGGAATGATGATGGAACGTGAAGAACCCGTATTTGACCCGTTCGAACTTTTTCGCGAACAAAATGTATATCTATCTCAACATGTTTAGTTCTCTGATGTTGCACTGGGTTTTCGGTGAGGTACACTGCCGAGACATTATCACAATAGACGATGGTTGCTTTGACAATCGGAACGTGCAACTCATAAAGTAAATTCCTTATCCAACTTGTCTCGGCTACTGCATTTTTGACACCTTTGTATTCGGCTTCAGCACTTGATCGGGAAACTGTAGGTTATCGTTTTGATGACCAAGAAATCAGGTTATTGCCAAGGTACACACAATATCCCGAAGTGGATCTTCGTGAATCCGGGCACCCCCCCAGTCAGCGTGTGAGTAAGCCGTTAAAGATGATCCAGAGGACGAGTGTAATTTTAGACCGTAGTCTAAGGTGCCTGAATGTAGCGAAGAATGGTTTCATGAACGCAAAGTGTGGCTCACGAGGAGCATGCATAAACAAACATACCTGCTGAACCGCATATGTGATGTCAGGTCGGGTAAAAGTGAGGTATTGTAATGCTCCCGCAAGGCTTCGGTAGAGTGTTCCATCCGGGAGCAGTTCACCATCAGTAGCACTCAGCTTGGATGATGTATCGACTGGAGTGGAACACGGTTTGCATGTTGTCATGGATGCCCGCTGAAGTATCTCTTTCGCGTATTGAGCTTGAGATAGAAAAAGACCATGTTTGTTGCGGGTAGCATTAATGCCCAGAAAATAATGTAGGCTTCCAAGGTCGGTCATGGCAAACTCTCGTGAGAGTGTGCCAATGATGGTGTGTAAGAATGTGTTATTCTATGCGGTGATGACGATGTCGTCTACATATAGTAAAAGATATGCTGTATGATGGGTACCTCGATAAACAAATAGAGATGAGTCACATGTACTACTTTTAAACCCTTTTGAACTAACAAAAGACAAGAACCGATTATACCATGCCCGTGGGGCTTGTTTTAACCATAAAGAGACTTCTTGAGTTTGCATACCATATTTGGATATTGACGATCCACAAATCCGTGTGGTTGGTACATGTACAACGTTTCCTATAACTCACCATGTAGGAAGGCATTTTTGACATCAAGCTGATGGATTGGCCACCTTTGTGAGACAGCAAGGGACAACACTGTCCGGATAGTGGCGGGCTTTACTACCGGGCTAAACGTCTCATGACAGTCAACCCCAATAGTTTGAGACTTCCCATTCACGACTAGTCGTGCTTTATATCTTTCCAACAAACCATCAGATTTGAATTTATGTCGGAATAGCCACATGCAACGTATAATCGTGCTATTCGTAGGCCGAGGGACCAATTCCCAAGTACCATTAGGCTGTAAGGCACTAAATTCGTTTTGCATGGCACACAACCAATTAGAATCGGATAAGGCTTTAAGATAAGTGGAAGGCACGGGAGAGATATGAGCGGAAGTGGTGGTATGAAGATTTAACTTTTGTTTGGGAATCGTGATTCCAGATTTTATTCTAGTTGTCATTGGGTGTATATTATTATTGGTTGTGTGGTGTGTATTAATAGTTGGAGATGGTGGAGATGGAATGGCAGAATGTTGAGGTGGTGGGGATGGGAAAGTTGGTTGTGATGTAGGAGTAAGAGTGTGTTGGGTCGATAGTGGGTGTGGAGGGGAGGTGATTTGGCTGTGTTGTTGGGCCGAATGTGTTTGTGGGATGTGGTAATTGGGTTGTGTGGGTGGGCCGTAGAGGAGGTCGTGATAGGGCTCTTTTGTTGGGCCAAATGTGGTTGTGGTGTTGTGGTAGTAGGGGGCTCAGAACTAGAACTTTGTGAGTAAGTAGGTTCAAGAACAATGAGGACCAACCGTGTGTAAGTTGTCCCATCGCCCAAGAAATTATAAACGGGTTGGGGAATTGGTGTTTGATACCGGAAATTTTCCTCATCAAACGTGACATTTCGAGAGATGTGGGTTTTGCCCGTAGTCGGGTCGAGACATCGGTACCCTCGATGATTTGGGGGTAGCCTAAGAAGACACAACGAATGGATCTAGGATGTAATTTATGCGGTTGGGTGTCAGATGTATTAGGATAACAAGTGCAACCAAACACCCTCAAATAGTCGTATGTGGGTTCACATCGATATAGTGCATAGGTTGGCGTTTTGAACCCCAACCGTTTTACGGGTAGAATGTTGTGAAGGTATGCACTTGTGTGGAGGGCTTCAACCCAAAATTTGGGTGGAAGGTGAGCATGGAACAAAAGAGCACAGATGATGTCGTTGAGACGGCGAATCATTCGTTCGGCTTTACCGTTTTGAGATGAAGTATGAGGGCATGAAAACCGGAAGATTAAGCCATGGGTATCTCCAAATTGCTGAAACTGTTTGTTGTCAAACTCACCACCATGATCACACTGAAATGCTTTGATGTGTAGTTAAATTGAGTTTTAATTAAACGATGAAATTTAACGAATGTGGAAAACGTTTCAGATTTGAATTTCAAGGGGTAAACCCTAACAAAGTGAGTAAAGTTGTCGATCAAAACCATATAATATTTATAGCCCGTGTTACTTAGAATTGGCGATGTCCACAAGTCACAATGTATTATATCAAAAGGAGCATAAGTAACAAATTTTGATTCATAAAAAGGAAGTCTTTTACTATTAGAAATTTGACAAGAATGACAAAGAGACGAATCTTGTGTCTTATTACATGGAATATTAAAGGTACGAAACAAAACATCTAAAACCGGAGCACCGGGGTGGCCTAGACGGCTATGCCATCTAGGTTTGGTAGTAGAAAGCAAAACAAGACGAACGGGCATCAAGGTGTTGGTGTCACACCCCAACCGATGGCGGAAACATCGGGGTAGTGGCACTAGGCAACCAGATTGTCTCATGAGAAATTCCATAACAATTATCTAACAATATCATTCAACGTTAACGTCCCATACCATTAACATAACATTTTAAATAACCATTACAAAATTCAAGATTTTCCCACAGAACAACAAGGTTCGATTTCCCCAAGATTTATTACATTTGGAAACTAAAACATAACGAAGCAAACAAACTAAACTACGCAAAATCCGAAGCATCCATAGTAAAATCCTCAACCTGTTACATACGTTAAAATACAAGTCAATACAATTAAGTAAAGGTGAGCATACAGGTTTGAATACTACTAGCATAATCGAGAAAGCGTTTGCGAAACAATCTAATTACATATCATGATACATCAAAACGCTTAACATAACATAGGCTCATTTCTCATGCTAACTACCGTGAGAAGGCTTGCGCGTCCGTCCTAAAATGACCCCGTCGGGTGTAAGCCACACTAGAGTACCATACTAGCTAAGGAGGTAAGTTAACGAAAACAAGTCCTAGTCATATGTTTCTTAGTATCACGTATTCGAGCATATACAATCAGATTATTCGCGTGTGATAATTAGTTTTGAATTGTGATGTGATTTTGATATAGGAACGTATGTATACTCACTGTGGGTGCGTTTTAGTGAGCTTAGAGATTCTGACGAGAGTTGAGAAGAGCGCTGGATCAGCCTGCAAACGAACAGAAGTACATCAGTCTTCCGAAAAGCCGAAACGGTGAAGTTTGAGTAGGGCAGTAGCCAAGTTCGGGCGAACTTGCTGGGTTTTGGTGGGTTTAGAGTCAAGTTCGGCCGAACTTGATCAGTTTCCTAAGAAACTTGTCAAGTTCGGGCGTACTTGTAGGAAGACCTTACTGATTTGGCAAGTTCGATCGAACTTGTATGGTTTCTTAAGAAACCAGGCAAGTTTGGGCGAACTTGCAAGAAACTTGGTGAAGAAACACTCAAGTTCGGTCAAACTTGACCCAAATGGGTACAAGTTCGGTCGAACTTGACCTGATAAGACGGTGATTCTAGAGCGAACTTGATGTTTTCGGGTCCAAAATCTTGCATATTCGCGTCATTTGCTGAGGAAAATCGAGTGTTCATCCCTCCAACCCTGTGCTACTGAGCAAACTTAGGTCGGAGAGGTCTTTTAGAGCTGTTTTAGCCGTTTTACAAAAGCGTGGGCTAATCCGGGCGAACTCGGGGTTCGTTCGGATTAGTCCGGCTTGTGTAAACAAACATAAACGTCCTTGTGCTTCCAGATCTGGGATCTTGAATGATAGATGCTTCGTTTCATACACATCAAAAGTCCGTATCTTGTGTAGAAATCAATGGTTTTCAAATGTTTTTCTCAGATCTATCACTTACAAGCCGAGATCTTGCAGATCTCGTGTTTGGGAAGTCTCTACTATCGTCAAACGAACTCGTATTGTGTAGATCTAATCTTAAAACAGAAGTTTTTGAAGAAAAAGATGAAGGTTTTCGTAAAAGAATGAATTTGATGAAAACGAAGGTTATGCCTTGTGCCAAAAACGTTGTAAACCTTTGTAGATCGTTGATAAACATTGTTGCATTGAAATCGGGTTGATTCTTACTTAGAACATGAAGGTTTCGGGTTTTGAGAGCTCTGGGCGAACTTGTAGCAAGTTCAAATGAGTGAACAGAGCTTGGTATTTATATGAGAAGGGGAAAATGAAGGCTGGTGAGAGCGTCCGAGGTTTTGAGACGTTTGACTACCCAAAGTGGTTCGACTACCCTTTGCATTCGGACCCATGCTTTGGCCTAATAGATAAACGTTCTCACCGCAAGCGGCTAACGACGTTTACCCTTCCAGTTAATACGTGTTCCAAACCATCGGCATAACCGAGACTTTGGTGAGATTGAAAATCAAAGCACGGAATTAGTTATTAAGATGCGGGTTTCACCCCTAACTTAGCAACTTCGTTCTTAGTTAGAAATGGAGATTTTCGTCGAGGTTTGGATGTCACTCCTAATTCAATGAAGGTACCTCGTGCGAGAGAATGAACGGAGTGAATGATCTCGTCGAGAGTTCTCGGTTTTTACACCTATTCTCGACTTGATCACTCGTTTGGTGTGATGCGAGCGTCTCCAAGCGTGTATTATTGCATTAGCCTTAGGAAAGGCACATTTAAGCATTTATGGCAAGTAGATTAGCATTTAAGTCATAGATAAGTCAATCGGGAACTTAAACATGCTACTAGGTCGAATCATGGCAATTCTACCTACTATCCTAAAGTTATGGCGCTCTGATACGAATCTGTCACACCCCAACCAATGGCGGAAACATCTGGGTAGTGGCACTAGGCGACCGGATTGTCTCATGAGAAATTCCATAACAATTATCTAACAATATCATTCAACGTTAACGTCCCATACCATTAACATAACATTTTAAATAACAATTACAAAATTCAAGATTTTCCGACAAAACAACAAGGTTCGATTTCCCTAGATTTATTAGATTTGGAAACTAAAACATAACGAAGCAAACAAACTAAACTACGCAAAATCCGAAGCATCCATAGCTAAAATCTTCAACCTGTTACATACGTTAAAATACAATTCAATACAATTAAGTAAAGGTGAGCATACAGGTTTGAATACTACTAGCATAATCGAGAAAGCATTTGCGAAACAATCTAATTACATATCATGATACATCAAAACACTTAACATAACATAGGCTTATTTCTCATGCTAACTACCGTGAGAAGGCTTGTGCGTCCGTCCTAACTAGACCCCGTCGGGTGTAAGCCACACTATAGTACCATACTAGCTAAGGAGGTAAGTTAACGAAAACAAGTCCTAGTCACATGTTTCTAGTATCACGTATTCGAGCATATACAATCAGATTATTCGCGTGTGATAATTAGTTTTGAATTGTGATGTGATTTTTCAGAGGTTTTTCTCAGATCTATCACTTACAAGCCGAGATCTTGCAGATCTCGTGTTTGGGAAGTCTCTACTATCGCCAAACGAACTCGTATTGTGTAGATCTAAGCTTAAAACAGAAGTTTTTCAAGAAAAAGATGAAGGTTTTCGTAAAAGAATGAATTTTGATGAAAACAAAGGCTATGCCTTGTGCCAAAATCGTTGTAAACCTTTGTAGATCGTTGATAAACGTTGTTGCAGTGAAATCGAGTTGATTCTTACTTAGAACACGAAGGTTTCGGGTTTTGAGAGCTCTAGGCGAACTTGCAGCAAGTTCAAATGAGTGAACAGAGCTTGGTATTTATATGAGAAGCGGAAAATGAAGGCTGGTGAGAGCAAGTTCGGCCGAACTTGTACAAATTTGTACAAGTTCGCGCGAACTTGTAGGGATTTCAAAGGTGGGATTAGCTAAGTTCGGCCGAACTTGTACATTTCTGTACAAGTTCGAGCGAACTTGAGGAAATAAGGGAATCCTTGTGTCATCAGGTAAGTTCGGGCGAACTTGTGGCCTACAAGTTCGGCTGAACTTGACCTGGTGGCCAAGGTTCGTTTGATTATTTCGCGTTATGAGTTCGTTTAGTTATTCGGTTTACATTAGATAGTTATATTAAACGTTAAATTAAAGCGTTAAGCGTTATAGTTGATATAATAGCGCGATTTAGCGATTCGAGAGTGCGAGAGCAATGCGATAGCGAGCGTAATCATAATCATAAGCACACATAACACATAAATAATATAAAACCACATAAATAATTGCGATTTGCGATGCGATGAGATTAGCGATGAGATTTAATAAACGATTTGATGCGATAATAACGTACAATACCATAATTAATTAACATAAACTTTATTATTAACCGAATCTCGGATTTACAAAGGATAGATAAACAAAAAAACAAAAGAAAAGATAACAATCGAATTTTCGAGTTGTTATAGTCTCCCCTACTTAGGGAATTTCGTCCTGAAAATAGGCAGTAGCTGTAACAAAGAGATGCGGATATTTCGTTTTCATTTCACTTTCGAGTTCCCAAGTGAACTAGGCGCCGCGTTTGCCTTCCCATCGGACTTTCACAATAGGTATGCGAGAGCGTCGAAGTTTCTTGGTTTCCCGATCCATGATTTCAACGGGTTTTTCCACAAAATGGAGCGTTTAATTGATTTGCAGATCTTCGAGAGGGACATGGGGATTTTCTTCGGCGAGGCATTTCTTGAGGTTAGACACGTGGAAAGTCGGATGTACGTTGTAAGTTCCTCCGGTAATTCGAGACGATAGGCTACTTTACCGATTCATCTTAAAGGGTCCTATGTATCTAGGCACTAGCTTTCCTTTCTTGCCGAAGCGGACCACTCCCTTCCAAGGTGCAACCTTTTGGAGAACGTGATCTCCACTTCGAACTGCAGGGGCTTGCGGCGTTTATCGGCGTAACTCTTTTGACGACTCCAAGCTTTCAAGAGGTTGTCTCTGATTTGGAGGATCTTGTCGGTTGTTTCTTGAATTAGCTCGGGACCGGTGATTTGTGCTTCACCGATCTCGTGCCATGCAATAGGTGATCGACATTTTCTTCCATACAGTGCCTCAAAAGGAGCCATTTGAATGCTGGTATGATAACTATTATTGTACGAGAATTCGATTAAAGGTAAATGCGTATCCCAGTTACCACCGAAATCTATGATGCACGCACAAAGCATGTCTTCGAGGGTACGGATCTTTCGCTCAATCTGACCGTCGGTTTGAGGGTGAAAAGCGGTACTGAGATTGAGAGTAGTACCGAGAGCGGATTAAAAGGTCTCCCAGAGACGCGAGGTAAAACGACCGTCTCGGTCAGAGATGATGTCACGAGGCGCCCCGTGTCGACATATAACTTCGTCGGTATAGATTCGGGCTAACCGTTCGACCTTAAAGTCTTCTCGTATAGCAATAAAGTGCGTTGATTTAGTGAGGCGATCAATGATAACCCAAATGCTATCGTGACCGGATGAAGTACGCGGGAGTTTAGTAATGAAGTCCATAGCTATACTCTCCCACTTCTACATCGGGATTTTGGGTTGTTCGAGTAAACCAGAGGGCCTTTGATGTTCGGCTTTAACTTTCGAACAAGTTAAGCATTTTGAGACGTACAAGGCGATATCCTTTTTCATGCCTAGCCACCAGTACTTAGGACGAAGGTCCTGGTACATCTTGTCGGCACTGGGGTGAATGGAATATCGAGATTTATGAGCTTCGGTCATTAGCAATTCACGAAGATTATCACGAGTGGGAATCCAAAAGTGATTGAGATAGTAATAAATACCATCAGATTTAGATACAAGCTGAGTTTCGGCACCACATTTCATTTCTTCTTCCAAGGTATTCTCGTTAAAGCAGCCGAATTGAGTGGCACGGATGAGGGTTTCAAGTTTAGCACAAGCTTGAGAGTCACAAATACCATATACATAGCTTCGTCGACTTAGAGCATCGGCGATGACGTTCGCTTTGCCGGGATGGTAGCGTATCTCGCAATCGTAATCGTTGAGAAGTTCAACCCATCGACGTTGTCGCATGTTTAGCTCTTTTTGATTAAAGATATGTTGTAAGCTCTTATGGTCGGTGAAGACCGTACACTTAGTACCGTAAACGTAGTGTCGCCATATCTGTAAAGCAAAAACAACTGCACCGAGTTCGAGATCGTGGGTTGTGTAGTTCTTCTCATGGATCTTGGGTTGTCGAGACGCATACGCGATAACCTTGTCTCGTTGCATGAGAACACAACCAAGACCAAGATTAGAGGCATCGCAGTAAACAATGAAATCGTCGTTTCCGTCGGGTTAAAGCGAGAACGGGTGTGTTGCATAGCATACGCTTGAGAGTTTGAAAGGCTTCCTCTTGATTGGAATCCCAAACAAAAGGTTTGTTTTTATGAGTTAAAGCAGTAAGCGAAACGACGATTTTCGAAAAGTCGGCGATGAATCGATGGTAGTAACCCGGCAATTCAAGGAATGAATGGGTTTCAGAATCATTCTTCGGTGTAATCCAACTCTTGACGGCTTTAATCTTTGCAGGGCCGACGTGAATTCCTTGACTATTAACGATCTGGCCGAGAAATTGGACTTCTTTGAGACAGAATTCACATTTTGAGAACTTAGCATAAAGGCGATTTCCTTGAAGAAGTTCGAGGACTAAACGGAGATGACGCGAGTGTTCATCTCTCAACTTTGAATAGATAAGGATATCATTAATGAAAACAATGACAAAACGATCTAAGAAAGCTTTACACAACGGTTCCTCAAATCCATAGCGAGTACGAAAGGCGGTTTTAGGAATGTCTTCTTCCAACACACGTAACTGATGATAAACGGAACGAAGATCGATCTTGGAAAAACAAGTAGCACCTTGAAGCTGATCAAATAAGCCATTGATACGAGGAAGAGGGTAACGATTCTTTATCGTGAGTTTGTTAAGTCACGATAATCGATGCACATACGGAAATATCCGTCCTTCTTTTTCACGAAAAGGACAGGAGCGCCCCATGGCGAAGTGCTCGGGCGTATGAAACCTTTATCAAGAAGCTCTTGAAGTTAGCTTGATAGCTCGCGCATTTCGGATGGTGCGAGGCGATAAGGAGCGTTAGCAACTGGAGTAGCTCCGGGAGCTAAATCGATACGGAATTCGACATCTCGAGTAGGGGTTAAACCGGGTAAATCGTCGGGAAAGACTTTAGGAAATTCACAGACAACGGGAACGTCTTTATAAGTCTTCTTTTCTTTCTCCGGGTTGACGATATGGGCGAGGAAAGCAACACATCACTTTTGCAAGCATTTGTGTGCTCGAGTACATGACAAAAGCATCAACTTCTTTGAGGGAGTTTCACCATAAACATGGAGTTGATCACCATTAAGGAAAGGGAAACGAATCATCTTATCGAAGCATACAACTTCAGCATGATTATCAAGAAGAAAATCCATGCCTACTATGATATCGAAACCACCTAACTGCATAGGTATGAGATTGATCGAGAAGACATGGTTGTTGAGATCGAGATTACAACCACGTAAAACGGAGTTAACGGTAACGGTTCTTCCGGTGGCGACTTCCACATCGAAAGTCCTTGGGAGTTTAGCGCGCCTACATTTTAAAACCTTTTCGAATTCTAACGATACAAAACAATTATCGGCACCAGTATCAAATAAACATGAAGCATAAATACCATTAACGAGAAATGTATCGTTGACAACATTGTTGTCATTCTGACGGTAATTGAGATTGAAGGCTCTTCCACGCGCAGCTTGTTGTTGCTGCTGAGGCTGCGGTGGTGGATGCTGCTGCTGCGGCTCTTGCTTCACAATGTGGTTTGGGCAAACATTAGCAAAGTGGTTCGGATCACCACACACGAAGCACACTCCTGCCTTTGGAGCTTGCTGCTGGTTGGTTTGAGGAGGAGCAGGTAAAGCTGGAGCTGTTGGAGCTTGAGGAGCTGGCTGACGAGGACCTGGTCGGCAACTCACAGTGAAATGGCCGTAGATATTGCAGTTTGTGCAAAAACGGCAATTGCCTCCAATGGCATGATGATATGTGCACTTAGGGCACATAGGGTGCGGACCAGTGTACGCACGCTTTGCTGGCGTTGCATTTGGTGCTGCTGACTGGAGTGGCTGAGGGTTCGCTGGAGCAGTAAGAGCAAAGTTCTTGCTCGGGTTTTCCCTTTTGCGACCACGGCGACTGTTCTTTAGCTCTCGGGGCTGTTCGGTAGTAGGAGCTGCGGATTCGGTAACGGCCTGATTTGCGACCTTGCTGCTTTTGAAGTAACCAGACTGAACTCGTTTGTCATTAATCTCGGCGGCTAGCTTGTAGGTCTCCTCGATAGTAGCAGGGTGTGCTGCTTGAACAAAGTCAACGACGCAATCGGGGAGAGCATTGAGGTATTTCTTGATTACTTTCTCGGTCGTATCCACTTGACCGGGATAGATGATGCTCAACTACTCGAAGTGAGCGGTGAGTCCAGCATTATCGGGACCATCTTGCTTGATATTCCAGAATTCGTTCTCCAACTTCTGGATCTCGTAGGGAGGACATAATTCCTTGATCATAATTTCCTTGAGTTCCTCCCAAGTGAGTCTGTAGGCTTCGTCATTCCCACGCCTGTTGCGCTCGGCTGTCCACCAGTCGAGAGCCCTTGATTGAAACACGCCGGTAGCGTTGACAGTGCGCAGAGCCTCGGGACATCCACTTTGGCGGAATGTGACCTCGATAGAGTCAAAGCAGTGGAACATGGCACTCGGCCCTTCGGTGCCTGAGAAGGTAAACGGTCCACATGCTTTGAACTGCTTAAAACTGAAGTGGGGTTTCGGGGCATCTCCCTTGGAGTCAACTGAAGAGTTGCTGCTTACAGCATGGATTTCTGAGACAATTTGCGGGATGACTTTAGCTACCTCCTTGGCTACCATTGTAGCGATACGCTTGTCGGCGTTGCTGCGTGGAGATTCCTTCGGGTGTGCGATCCCATAGAAGATATCTACACGAAGGATTTGGATTAGATGAGATTCGATTATAATAGAGTTGTGTTTAAATATTTATTATTATTATAATTCATACAAGGCACAAAATCACATAAACACGTAGGCACGTAATCACGTAAGCACATAAGCACGTAAGCACGTAAGCACATAATCCACGTAAGCACACATTTTGCACGTATTCACCTTCTAATAATAACAATGCGTAGCGCGATACGAGATGCGAGATATAGCGAGATATAAGCGATATATAATAGCGAGATAAGCGAGATAATACCGCGTATGAGGCACACGTCCTCATAGGCGTAAGCGAGTTAAGCGATTAGTTTGGTTTGTGTATTAATTTAGCATTTTAGATTTCGGGAGCTGTGCGAATTGTGCATACATTCTATGGAGCGTAAATGCGATAAATCGATGATATGATAAATCATCAAAGCGAGGAATCGAATAAAGCGAAAATTCTCAAAATTTTAAACACATAAATAATAATAAACTCGATGATGCGTAAATCGACGATATAGGCTTAAATCAATTGGGAGTGTCCGAGGTTTTGAGACGTTTGACTACCCAAAGTGGTTCGACTACCCTTTGCATTCGAACCCACGCTTTGGCCTAATAGATAAACGTTCTCACGGCAAGCGGCTAACGACGTTTAGCCTTCCAGTTAATACGTGTTCCAAAGCATCAGCATAACCGAGACTTTGGTGAGATTGAAAATCGAAGCACGGAATTAGTTATTAAGATGCGGGTTTCACCCCTAACTTAGCAACTTCGTTCTTAGTTAGAAATGGAGATTTTCGTCGAGGTTTGGATGTCACTCCTAACTCAACGAAGGTACCTCGTGCGAGAGAATGCGCGGAGTGAATGATCTCGTCGAGAGTTCTCGGTTTTCACACCTATTCTCGACTTGATCACTCGTTTGGTGTGATGCGAGCGTCTCCAAGCGTGTATTATTGTATTAGCCTTAGGAAAGGCACATTTAAGCATTTATGGCAAGTAGATTAGCATTTAAGTCATAGATAAGTCAATCGGGTACTTAAACATGCTACTAGGTCGAATCATGGCAATTCTACCTACTATCCTAAAGTTATGGTGCTCTGATACCAATCTGTCACACCCCAACCGATGGCGGAAACATCAGGGTAGTGGCACTAGGCGACCGGATTGTCTCATGAGAAATTCCATAACAATTATCTAACAATATCATTCAAAGTTAACGTCCCATACCATTAACATAACATTTTAAATAACCATTACAAAATTCAAGATTTTCCCACAAAACAACAAGGTTCGTTTTCCCTAGATTTATTACATTTGGAAACTAAAACATAACGAACCAAACAAACTAAACTACGCAAAATCCAAAGCATCCATAGCTAAAATCCTCAACCTGTTACATACGTTAAAATACAAGTCAATACAATTAAGTAAAGGTGAGCATACAGGTTTGAATACTACTAGCATAATCGAGAAAGCGTTTGCGAAACAATCTAATTACATATCATGATACATCAAAACACTTAACATAACATAGGCTCATTTCTCATGCTAACTTGAGAAGGCTTGTGCGTCCGTCCTAACTAGACCCTGTCGGGTTTAAGCCACACTATAGTACCATACTAGCTAAGGAGGTAAGTTAACGAAAACAAGTCCTAGTCACATGTTTCTAGTATCACGTATTCGAGCATATACAATAAGATTATTCGCGTGTGATAATTAGTTTTGAATTGTGATGTGATTTTGCAAAGGTTTTTCTCAGATCTATCACTTACAAGCCGAGATCTTGCAGATCTCGTGTTTGGGAAGTCTCTACTATCGCCAAAAGAACTCGTATTGTGTAGATCTAAGCTTAAAACATAAGTTTTTGAAGAAAAAGATGAAGGTTTTCGTAAAAGAATGAATTTTGATGAAAACGAAGGCTATGCCTTGTACCAAAATCGTTGTAAACCTTTGTAGATCGTTGATAAACGTTGTTGCAGTGAATTCGGGTTGATTCTTACTTAGAACACGAAGGTTTCGGGTTTTGAGAGCTCTAGGCAAACTTGCAGCAAGTTCAAATGAGTGAACAGAGCTTGGTATTTATATGAGAAGGGGAAAATGAAGGCTGGTGAGAGCAAGTTCGACCGAACTTGTACAAATTTGTACAAGTTCGCGCGAACTTGTAGGGATTTCAAAGGTGGGATTAGCTAAGTTCGGCCGAACTTGTACAGAACTTGTACATTTCTGTACAAGTTCGAGCGAACTTGAGGAAATAAGGGAATCCTTGTGTCATCAGGTAAGTTCGGGCGAACTTGTGGTCTACAAGTTCGGCCGAACTTGACCTGGTGGCCAAAGTTCGTTTGATTATTTCGCGTTATGAGTTCGTTTGGTTATTCGGTTCACATTAGATAGTTATATTAAACGTTAAATTAAAGCGTTAAGCGTTATAGGTTATATAATAGCGCGATTTAGTGATTCGAGAGTGCGAGAGCGATGTGATAGCGAGCGTAATCATAATCATAAGCACACATAACACATAAATAATATAAAACCACACAAATAATTGTGATTTGCGATGAGATTAGCGATGAGATTTAATAAACGATTTGATGCGATAATAACGTCCAATACCATAACTAATTAACATAAACTTTATTATTAACCGAATCTTGGATTTACAAAGGATAGATAAACGGAAAAACAAAAGAAAAGATGACAATCGAATTTTCGAGTTGTTACAGTTGAAAGCATAGAGATCGCCAGGGCTGTCGGCGTGAAATGAGGCGTCCCGTCTTGAGGTCCTTCACAGAAAAACCGAAAGGGTCAAAATCAAGTGAGACAAGATTATCACGGGTGAATTGGCGAACCGACAACAGGTTCTTTATTATGGATGGTGAATAATGGATGTTTTGTAAAAGATATGTTTTGTTAGGTGTTTGATGAAAGCCATTTCCGGTTCCAATATCGGTAAGCGTTTGCCATTACCCACGAATATAGTATTAACAGACGATAATGATAAAAGAGAAGAGATTTTATCTCGGTCTCGAGTTATACGAGAAGACGCACCTGTATCCATGTACCATTGCGGATCGGGAACGTTGAGGTGAACATTAGAGAGAGCCTTACCGAGATCAGTTGGACTCAGTGCATTGACGGAGCCCCCTGGATAAGTCAAATGAGCAGATCCTTGAGTTGGCCTTGTGGCGGCCCACTGTTATTCCATTGTTGTATGCGTCCAGTATTGGGCCATTGGGACGATCCATGCTGATGTTGTGGTGGGCCGCTCCATGCAAATGAGTGCGTTGGGCCTTGCCATGGGGTCTGTGGGCTAGGAACCGAAGGGTAGGGACATGGGGGTGGGCTCCAATAGTTAGAGTTTTGGTTTTGATAATTGGAGGATGCCCACTGCTGAGAGTAAGTTCCTCGTCCACCTTGATTGCGATTCTGATTTCGACCTCGTCCGTTCCGTCCGCGACCCCTGCCTCGGTATGAAGGTTGATTTTGACGCCCATCTACGTATCGATTCTGGTACACTTGTTGAGATTGGGATTCCGTGGTGTTGCTTCCGGGTGCGACAAGAACTGTGTTGGAAGAAGTATGTCGCGCCAATTGGCGTTGGTAATCCAATTGTAGCATACAATTGCGATGTCCCATGATGGCGAGGCATTGGTGATTAGAGAAGACGTGATGTCATATTCTGGTGGTAAGCCTCGCACAAGTTGCGTGACGAGACGGGCTTCATCGACCGTGCGGCCCACATCTTTGAGTTGTTCGGCGATGTTTTTCAGCTTCTGGCAGTATTCTTCTAAGGAGCATGTAACCAATTGGAGACTGTTGAACTCGGATTCCAAGGCGGCTGCGCGAGCGACTTTATTGTTGAGAAAATGTCATGGATATTGACCCACACTTCTCGTGCAGTAACATCGGTGTCAAGAATACGAACCAAAAGATCATCGGATAACATGTCGTATATCCATCGGAGGACTATCGAATCAATCTTGGCCCATGACTCATAAGTCGGGTCTGTTTTCTCAGGCGGGTCGGTGTCGTCGATGTGTTGAAGGACTTTGTAACCCTTACAATGGAGTGTGAACAATTTCATCCAAGACGAATAAGTAACTTTAGTACCATCGAGAACGCGCACCTTGTTCTGTATGTTCGTGACTGAGTACACCGGGTGTAACAGTTTGGCTGTGGCTGGGGCATCATCTTTAGGAGTATTATCTTTGGGGTGATTGACAGTGTCTCCCATGGAGGCTGATGCAAGACAAAAATAATAATAATAATAATAATAATAATAATAATAATAATAATAATAATAATAATAATAATAATAATAATAATAATAATAATAATAATAATAATTTAGGGTTTTGCAGAATTCTTCACGGTATCAGGCTCTGAGACCATAAAGAGCCTTGTGATTTGGATATTTTGTGTATCACCATTCACAGTATGTTGTACAATATATATCAAGAGTGGCCAAGCTAACAACCCTACAAGTTAGCCACTGATAAAGCTTTACAAAAGGAAATACGAATAATCAGATATAATGCAAATTATTATGCTAAAATATAATATACGCTAATACAATCAAACAAACTTGCTAGCGACTGATGTATTATGTCATTGTTGCAGGAATCTAACTGAGAAGCTTGAGGCCACCATGGCCATTGTTCAATAACCGCCGCAGGTTTCGAGTTAGTAAAAATTTACCGGAAGCTTCAGTTATGACAATCTATCGAGAAGCTTCAGGCCACAAAACTTGCTAATATTTTATTGACCCGGCCGCGGAGTTGCAGGTTTCCGACAGGGTGGTCGGAGTTCTGGCCGGAAAAGAAGAATGGTCTTATGGTGGTGCATTGTTTCGGGGTGGAGGTGTTATGGTAGTGGTGCTAGGTGGGATTAAGAAGAAGAAGGGATGGTGGGTTCTAATTGTTGTAGATGAAGAACAGGAAAGAGAGAGAAGGGGTCAGGGTGAGAGTGGGGTGGGGCCCATTTGAGGTAACTTTATCTTTTAATATTTTAATATATTTTTATAACAGTAAGGGCATTAAGGTCATTTCACACATACTTAACTGAGAAAACTAACCCTCATCCATTGTTAGGGACCATCTGAGAACGAATTTGTCAAAGTTGAGGGCTATAGCTTTAATTTTAAAAATGTAGGGACTAAAGGTGAAATCTGGGCAAACCACAGGGACTATTCGGACACTTTTCTCTAAATGCTAATCTTATCTTTGATCTCTAGCTTATGATGTCCGGATGCAATGCACATGATAATACTATGAATACTTTAATAAAAATAGTATTTTAAATTCGAATAACTTAAGGTTGATGGGATATGATTGTACCTAAGAGATTCACGTCCCACTGTTCCAGATGAGATACACAAACAACTTATCATTTAAAATTGAGTTAAATGCTTGGTTGGTCCTTGTGATTTGCGAAAATTACAGACTTGGTCCTAATGGTTCACTATTTACACACTTAGTCCTCATAGTTGTAATTTTTGAACTTGGGTGGTCCTTATCACTAACCAATGTTAAGTTTTTTAGTTAAATATATACAAAATTACTAGATTGTCCCTAAACAAAAAAAAGGAAATGAACCCACTCCTTTATCTTCTTCATCCTCCCCTCTCTTTCTCTCTAAAACCCACAACCACCTGCACCTTCAAGTCTTCAACCCACCTCCACCTCCACGTCAGCCCACCACCACCACCATCTCCACCGCCACTTTCAACCCATCACCACCACCTCCACCGTCAATCGACCACCACTACCTCCACCTACACCATCACCTTCAACCCATCACCACCACTTCCACCGTCAATCGACCACCACTACCTCCACCGTCACAGATTGGACTTCAACGACCACTATCTTCGCAACCAGCTTCAACAACCGTCGCAATCTCCACCGTCACACTACCTCCACCGCCGCCCTTGTCACACCCCGACCCGCAGCGGACAAGGTGATCGGGGCATGATTGGGTTATCATCAAAGCTCATGACATTTATTATGCGTTTCATATTCTTTAATACAAATTAAATGGAAATTTACAATAAATGTTACAACATGTTCTAACTAACAATCTAAACGTCTTTGTTCTCTTCTAAGGCATATCCTATGTTTTCCTTGCTTCAACCTGTTCACCTGTATCATGTGTAAAAGGGTTTTTGGATCAACATAATGTTGGCGAGTGAATCCTATGGAAAACATTTGAACAAATTTATTTAAATTGATTATGAAATATGTGCACAACCAAACATGAGTAAAAATAGATGTAAACTTAATCAACAATCATAAGATATTAAATAAAACACACATGAACAATAATGGAACATTTAGAGGCACGCGATGCTCAACTCGTCTCTCACGAGGAACTGAGGGGCCTAATGAATGAATTGCATAACATGATAATATGAATGACACAACTACAACCAATATAAACTCAATGATACACACATGAACAATAATGAATTTGATTTGAAGCACGCGTTGTTCAACTCGTCTCCCACGAGGAACTGATGGGCTTAATGAATGAGTTTCATATGATTTGGCATAAGGAAATAAGTAAAACACAACAATATAAACAATCTAAGTTTAGGTCATGATGTGGTATGGCACAAGTTTAAATAAATAAATTAATTATTTTCATAACACATGACACACCCCAAAACGTGTAATTTAAAAGGGGAAGTTGTAAGATTCACTCACAGTGGGTGCGTTCGGTTGATGATGTTGAATGCACGCGAAGTGGTTTTAACCACGAGTGAGATTAACCTAGATAAATCGCATTATGGTTTGGTAAGTAAACGGGTTTTATTAATCTATTTTAGTAGGATTGTTGGGTGTATTTTTGTGAGTTTAAGGCTATTTTCTAAACTTAAAAATGTTATTTTTAAGTATTTTTAATTGATTTTTAATTAAAATAATTAAATAAAAATAATAAAAAAATTTGATTTTTTTCTCTGACCGTTGACTGACCGCTGACCTGACCGTTGACCGGTTCAATTCATGTATACAAGTGCGCTGAGTGAGGCTCGAACCCGTGACCTCTCGTACGCGTGCACGCAGCTCTACCAACTGAGCTACGTGTCTAACCCGTTATATATCTGATTTTAATTATATTTATACATTAAATAGTTTAAACCGAAAATCATTTTATTTTAAAAACAGTTTAATCAACGAAACGGTGCGCTCCACAGGTCTCGAACCCGGGACCTGTGGCTTAAAATAACACACAGTCCACCGCTGGACTGTGTGTGCAACTTGTTAACTTTACTGATTTTTATTATACTTAAACACAAATTGGTTATTTCCTTTTCTGTCTTAATTAAAAAGAATAGATAATTGTCCGAGTCGGTGCAGTAGCCCGGACTCGAACGCGTGACCTGAGATATAAACATACACACAGTCCACCGCTGGACTGTGTGTCTAACTTGGTTATTATTCCGGTTATTAATATACTTAACATATACCAGTGGCGACTCCGGTTTAGTTTAACAAAAAAATGATTTTTATTAAGGCAGCGTGTGTGAAACCGGATTCGAACTCGAGACGTTTGTATGTTTAATGTGCACACAGTCCACCGCTGGACTGTGTGTCTAACCCGAGTAATATCCCGATTTTAATTATACATATAAACTACCGAAACATCGTCTTCCTCGTTGAGATTTAACCAGAATCGGTAACAGACTGGTTCGAAGTTTTTACCGGTTTCTTAGTGTGTTTCAGTTCATCATGGTGAGATATAAGTGAAAAGAAAAGAATTTAAGCGAAGAGGTATACCGACTGGACTCCTCTGTTTTCCCGCAGAAACTCCGGCGATAGCAATCACCTCCGGCGACGTGTTTCTTGTAGCAGCGAGTCTCCAGGAAGCTTACAAAGGGTGTGGGTATCTCCGGTATAAGCTCAGAGGCTCAGTGTGTCTAACTTGGTTATTATTCCGGTTATTAATATACTTAACATATACCAGTGGCGACTCCGGTTCAGTTTAACAAAAAAATGATTTTTATTAAGGCAGCGTGTGTGAAACCGGATTCGAACTCGAGACGTTTGTATGTTTAATGTGCACACAGTCCACCGCTGGACTGTGTGTCTAACCCGAGTAATATCCCGATTTTAATTATACATATAAACTACCGAAACATCGTCTTCCTCGTTGAGATTTAACCAGAATCGGTAACAGACTGGTTCGAAGTTTTTACCGGTTTCTTAGTGTTTCAGTTCATCATGGTGAGATATAAGTGAAAAGAAAAGAATTTAAGCGAAGAGGTATACCGACTGGACTCCTCTGTTTTCCGGCAGAAACTCCGGCGACAGCAATCACCTCCGGCGACGTGTTTCTTGTAGCAGCGAGTCTCCAGGAAGCTTACAAAGGGTGTGGGTATCTCCGGTATAAGCTCAGAGGCTCAGTGAGGCTCAGGGATGGAGAAACCGGTTTTCCGGCGACGAACAGATTAATTCCGGCGAGTGGAATTACGCCGAGAAAAGGTGTGGTTTTGAGCGAAAAGGTTTGCAGTGGGTGAATTTATAGGGCAAATCGTCGAAGAACCTGGTCTGATTTCCGACTGTATTCGTAAATTATAAAAACTCCGGCGGTTATAACTTTGGTCGCGGACTCAGACGTCGGTTATAACCGATGTCTTAGTAATGGTTTACGTTATAACGTAAGTTGTCGTTAAATACTCGCGAGATTTCCGGGATTACGACGACTGAACTATTGGGCGCCGATTTTGAACTCGTAACGTCACTTTATGAATTAAATGATTTCAATATATAACAAACAAAACAAGTGGCGCAGTGGTTTGTGTGTTAAGTGTTAATTCGTTTGCTGAACCGGTCACTGACCCGGGTTCGAAACCCGGCAGAGGACTTTTATTTTTATTTTGCGATTTTCAACAGTTTTTCAAAAACTAAATATATATTCCCGTATAATAATCGATTTTGCATCGTTTAAAATTATTTTGGGCATTTAATTCGCAACGAAATTTTTGACTGACTGTTCGGTTGATAAACGGAGCGGGTTTGGTAAATCCGTTTTTGACGGATGTTACAGTATCCCCTGCTTTTTAGAAATTTCGTCCCGAAATTTAAATAATGATATATTTTGACTAAAAGGATGATGATGTTTAGTTTGACAGTTGTATGCTTAGAAAAATAAGGGTTTAAGTTTTTGTTCGAGGCGGTAACGTTCCTTGTAAAGGTTAAGTACCCTATTCAGGAATCGCTTTTTGTTGCCTACTGTATAAGTATTGATAAGCAGAAATGATTTGCTAAAAATGATATCATGCATAAGAGTTTAGATACGTTTGGGAAAGTATGGTTATATCCTAAGGCAAAACTTCTAACACTACAACCTACATGGAACATAAATAAAAACACAACAGCTGATATTCGAACATGAATAAACACAACAGCAAATATTTGAATCCACATTCTGACAGCATATATGTTTGAATGGTGGAAGTTCCTCTCCCGTTTGTTATGATGGAGAGGTTAGTTTATGTAGAAATGGAACACAATCCAATCTCTTTAAATAGCATGATGATATAAATGTAACACAAATTCCAATCAAGGCAATACTAAATCCTACATGGAACTTCTCATAACCGCATGATAATGCCTCTGATCCTTTGGCAAGAATACTTATATATAGGAAGTACCAGCGGCGTATCCACCATATTCTTGCCAAATTTTCATTAGTTTTATCCACAAGTTATGATTGGTTACCAAGAAACTAATAAATCCTACATAGAGCTTCTCATAACCGTCCGATAATGCCTCTGATCCTTTGACAATAATACTTATATATAGGAAGTACCAGCGGCGTATCCACCATATTCTTGTCAAATTTTCATTGGTTTTATCAGTGAATTATGATTAGTCCTATAACTCTACAACCAATACAACAATCATAAAATACTGAAATGAAATATATCTGTGCGATCAAGGCTCAATCAAACGGAGCCGATCGTATTGCATGTACTGAAAATGAAATGTCTGTGCGCTCAAGGCTCAATCAAATGGAGCCGAACGTATTGAATGTACTGAAAATGAAATTGTCTGTATGCTCAAGGCTCAATCAAACGGAGCCGAGCGTATTGCATGTACTGAAAATGAATAACTTAACCACACAAACAGCCTATGCATGGAACCTCTCATAACCGCCTGATAATGCCTCCGATCATTTGACAAGAATACTTATATATAGGAAGTACCAGCGGCGTATCCACCATATTCTTGTCAAATTCTCATTGACTTTATCCGCAAGTTATGATTAGTTCTATGCGACTCTACAACAAACACAACAACACAAGATACTGATAATGAAATTGTATGTGCGCTCAAGGCTCAATCAAACGGAGCCGAACGTATTGCATGAACTGGAAATGTAAATTGAACTGTGCGCTCAAGGCTCAATCAAACGGAGCCGAACGTATTGAATGTACTGAAATTGAACAACTTAATCTAAACAACAATCACACAAACAGCCTATGCATGGAACCTCTCATAACCGCCTGATAATGCCTCCGATCATTTGACAAGAATACTTATATATAGGAAGTACCAGCGGCGTATCCACCATATTCTTGTCAAATTCTCATTGACTTTATCCGCCAGTTATGATTAGTTCTATGCGACTCTACAACAAACACCATAACCACAAGATACTGATAATGAAAATGTATGTGCGCTCAAGGCTCAATCAAACGGAGCCGAACGTATTGCATGAACTGGAAATGTAAATTGAACTGTGCGCTCAAGGCTCAATCAAACGGAGCCGAGCGTATTGTATGTATTGAAATGTAAAATGAAATAACCGATCAAGGCTCAATCAAACGGAGCCGATCGTGCGGGCACGCCAAGATCAACCGCATAATAAAATGGGGATCAAACTCAACCTCGATGGATGGGGAGCTGCGGCCTCGGCAAAAGCATATACTGAAAACAATATATATAATATCCAATAATTACTCTAACAGTCTACACATGGAAAAACATAAAACTAAACGATAGGAGTTGAATCTGGATCTTCGGCGAAGAGGACTAGTTGAGTATCTTCGCTTGGGCCGTCATTATCTTCGACAGGATTGGCGTTGATATTGAAGACTCTTCCTCTTGTTGGTGGCCTAGTGTTTGGATTTTCTTGGTTTACTTGGTTAACTGGGTTTGATTGGGCTTGAGTGTTGATGACGTTAACCAATTGAGGGCATGTGTTTCTAAAGTGGGTAGGGTCGCCACAATTGAAACAAGCTCGAGCATATGGGAACATGGGGTATTGGGGTTGTTGATAGGTTTGGTTTATGGTTTGAGTAGGGGAAAAGGTTTGGTCTTGAAAGGTGCGACAAACATTGCTCAAATGACCATAGCGTCCACAAGTTGCACATAGACGACAAGGTAGGGTATGGGGATGGTGATAAAAACAGTTGTTGCATCGAGGGTGAGGTCCAAGATATGGTTTCTTATTTGGGTAAGCTGAGTTGGGTGCCACTTGGGTGATTGGGATAGCTCGGATGGGTATGGCGTGTAAAACTGGTTGATTTCGTTGGGTAGCAACGAAAAGTCGCCCGACTCTTCTTCTCTTAGGATTGGGTTGAGGAGGGGATTCGGTTTGGGTGGAGTCGGAAGTTTCAGTCGGTTCTTTATCCTTCTTCTGCTCCTCCTTGAAGTCTTTGTTTCGGATTCGGTTCTCGGTGAGCTCTGTTGCTAGCTCCATTGCTGCTTCCAAAGTTGCAGGCTTGGTACTTAATACAGGGTCTTGAATCTTTGACGGAAGACCACGAATGTAGTGCTCGATCAAACGGTAGAGGGGAGTAAACATGTTGGGAACCATTTGATGTAACTCGAGGAACCTTTTGTTGTAGGTGGTGTGGTCTCCTTCCTTTTGCTTCAATGAGTAAAATTCATCTTCTAATTTCTTGATTTCGCTCCTTGGGCAAAATCGTCTGGTCATGATTTCCTTCAATTCGTTCCAAGTTAAGGTCATAGCATCTTCAACACCTCGTTTGGACTTCTCTGTATTCCACCAAGTAAGTGCTATCCCATATAGTCGACCGGTAACATATCGCACTTTGCGATCGTCAGGGCAATCGCAATTTAGAAAAGTGTTCTCCATCTCTTCAAACCAATGGAGGAGTGCGGTGACGCCTTCAGTCCCTTTGTATTTCGGAGGGTCGCATGATTTGAAGTGCTTGTAGGTGCATTTAGTGGTATTTGGGGGAGAGTTGATAATGTTTTGGTTTGCTTGATTGACAGGATTTGCGGTGAGTGCTTATTGAACTTGGATTACAATGTTGGGTATTACGGCAGCCATTTGTTGAGCGATTAAGGCAGCCATGCGATCGCGGGCTTTTCTTGCTCTCGTCTTCCTACGGGCGAGGTTAGAAGACATCTACAAGGAATACATGACAAGAGTATGAGTTGGATGCTTTTGAGATCATGGGTCGCATTCAGGAATGAACATTCATAAAATAATTATAGATAAATAAATCTACTACATCCATAGGATGTCTTGGGTTTGCTCGCTGTTAGGCCCTACATGCCGCCATACTTTACCTGTGTAATCATGTGGGCCCCCATGAATACCGGTTTTTCATATGGTTCGCACGGGTTTGCCAGGTTGCGTACACAAAAACCCGGAGAAAATCGAGAAATATGTATACAACGTGTGATATTCGGAATGTGTCCTGGTGTAGACACGGTGACACCTCAAAGTAGGGTTAGTTCGAACGACGTTTGGTGTGGCATGCTTTGGCCTAATAGGTCCTTCGTACTCTCATCGTTGGTCCCCAGGTAGGCAAACTGGTCCGTTATGTTGGATTTATACGAATGCCAGCCTAGACAGGACGTTCCGACTACCGGTACTTGTACCCTTCCAGTTACTACATGTCCGTCGCAGAACTTACTTTGATGAGATTTGAAAATTGCACAAAATCTTTGGATAATGAGAGTATGAAAATAAATTGAATACATGAACATCGATATAGGTATAATGAATATGTATATAAGCATGTATGTTCGACTGTAAATGTAAACAAATATGAAACAAATAAATATCACAAGTTTGTATGTAACCACCTAATCAATTAAAATTTAGGCAGACTATAGTATAGGCTCTAAGGGTCTAATAACCTATCCTATATCCCTATAGTCATGGCTCTGATACCAATCTGTCACACCCCGACCCGCAGCGGAAAAGGTGATCGGGGCATGATTGGGTTATCATCAAAGCTCATGACATTTATTATGCGTTTCATATTCTTTAATACAAATTAAATGAAAATTTACAATAAATGTTACAACATGTTCTAACTAACAATCTAAACGTCTTTGTTCTCTTCTAAGGCATATCCTATGTTTTCCTTGCTTCAACCTGTTCACCTGTATCATGTGTAAAAGGGTTTTTGGATCAACATAATGTTGGCGAGTGAATCCTATGGAAAACATTTGAACAAATTTATTTAAATTGATTATGAAATATGTGCACAACCAAACATGAGTAAAAATAGATGTAAACTTAATCAACAATCATAAGATATTAAATAAAACACACATGAACAATAATGGAACATTTAGAGGCACGCGATGCTCAACTCGTCTCTCACGAGGAACTGAGGGGCCTAATGAATGAATTGCATAACATGATAATATGAATGACACAACTACAACCAATATAAACTCAATGATACACACATGAACAATAATGAATTTGATTTGAAGCACGCGTTGTTCAACTCGTCTCCCACGAGGAACTGATGGGCTTAATGAATGAGTTTCATATGATTTGGCATAAGGAAATAAGTAAAACACAACAATATAAACAATCTAAGTTTAGGTCATGATGTGGTATGGCACAAGTTTAAATAAATAAATTAATTATTTTCATAACACATGACACACCCCAAAACGTGTAATTTAAAAGGGGAAGTTGTAAGATTCACTCACAGTGGGTGCGTTCGGTTGATGATGTTGAATGCACGCGAAGTGGTTTTAACCACGAGTGAGATTAACCTAGATAAATCGCATTATGGTTTGGTAAGTAAACGGGTTTTATTAATCTATTTTAGTAGGATTGTTGGGTGTATTTTTGTGAGTTTAAGGCTATTTTCTAAACTTAAAAATGTTATTTTTAAGTATTTTTAATTGATTTTTAATTAAAATAATTAAATAAAAATAATAAAAAAATTTGATTTTTTTCTCTGACCGTTGACCGTTGACTGACCGCTGACCTGACCGTTGACCGGTTCGATTCATGTATACAAGTGCGCTGCTCGAACCCGAGACCTCTCGTACGCGTGCACGCAGCTCTACCAACTGAGCTACGTGTCTAACCCGTTATATATCTGATTTTAATTATATTTATACATTAAATAGTTTAAACCGAAAATCATTTTATTTTAAAAACAGTTTAATCAACGAAACGGTGCGCTCCACAGGTCTCGAACCCGGGACCTGTGGCTTAAAATAACACACAGTCCACCGCTGGACTGTGTGTGCAACTTGTTAACTTTACTGATTTTTATTATACTTAAACACAAATTAGTTATTTCCTTTTCTGTCTTAATTAAAAAGAATAGATAATTGTCCGAGTCGGTGCAGTAGCCCGGACTCGAACGCGTGACCTGAGATATAAACATACACACAGTCCACCGCTGGACTGTGTGTCTAACTTGGTTATTATTCCGGTTATTAATATACTTAACATATACCAGTGGCGACTCCGGTTCAGTTTAACAAAAAAATGATTTTTATTAAGGCAGCGTGTGTGAAACCGGATTCGAACTCGAGACGTTGTATGTTTAATGTGCACACAGTCCACCGCTGGACTGTGTGTCTAACCGAGTAATATCCTGATTTTAATTATACATATAAACTACCGAAACATCGTCTTCCTCGTTGAGATTTAACCAGAATCGGTAACAGACTGGTTCGAAGTTTTAACCGGTTTCTTAGTGTGTTTCAGTTCATCATGGTGAGATATAAGTGAAAAGAAAAGAATTTAAGCAAAGAGGTATACCGACTGGACTCCTCTGTTTTCTGGCAGAAACTCCGGCGACGTGTTTCTTGTAGCAGCGAGTCTCCAGGAAGCTTACAAAGGGTGTGGGTATCTCCGGTATAAGCTCAGAGGCTCAGTGAGGCTCAGGGATGGAGAAACCGGTTTTCCGGCGACGAACAGATTAATTCCGGCGAGTGGAATTACGCCGAGAAAAGGTGTGGTTTTGAGCGAAAAGGTTTGCAGTGGGTGAATTTATAGGGTAAATCGTCGAAGAACCTGGTCTGATTTCCGACTGTATTCGTAAATTATAAAAACTCCGGCGGTTATAACTTTGGTCGCGGACTCAGACGTCGGTTATAACCGATGTCTTAGTAATGGTTTACGTTATAACGTAAGTTGTCGTTAAATACTCGCGAGATTTCCGGGATTCCGACGACTGAACTATTGGGCGCCGATTTTGAACTCGTAACGTCACTTTATGAATTAAATGATTTCAATATATAACAAACAAAACAAGTGGCGCAGTGGTTTGTGTGTTAAGTGTTAATTCGTTTGCTGAACCGGTCACTGACCCGGGTTCGAAACCGGCAGAGGACTTTTATTTTTATTTTGCGATTTTCAACAGTTTTTCAAAAACTAAATATATATTCCCGTATAATAATCGATTTTGCATCGTTTAAAATTATTTTGGGCATTTAATTCGCAACGAAATTTTTGACTGACTGTTCGGTTGATAAACGGAGCGGGTTTGGTAAATCCGTTTTTTACGGATGTTACAGCCCTCTCCGATCCCAGCTTCAGTAACCACTATCTTCACTCCATTGTGTGTCTCTGACCACCAAAATGTTCTCCGCCGTCACAGCACTTCGTGCTTCAACAACCACCTTGATCTTGTTGACCTCCATTTTAAGGCAGGTTATGTGCGTATGTATATGTATATTGCATCTAGACTAACCTAAATCAGGTTTATAAATGTGAAAACATCTTGTTTTAATAAGTTAAAAGGGTTACCCACAACAACATATTATTTTTTTCTTTTTTTTTCCCTTAATGTATAAGGGTATTTTAGTCAATTAATAAGACTTAACTGAACAATTTAACATTGGTTAGTGATAAGAACCACCCGAGTGTAAAAATTACAACTATTAGGACCAAGTGTGTAATTAGTGAACCATTAGGACTAAGTCTGCAATTTTCACAAACCACAGGGACCAACCAAGCATTTAACTCTTTAAAATTCTGTGGGGGTGTACTTGTTGAAAAAGGTCTAAGCTTTTTACTCTTAATATAATCATAATATTCTTTTTTCAGTTTTCAGTGTTGATGCCAGAGATTAAAGTAGAAGAAGATAGATTAAGTTAGTGGTTAATGAAGATGGGAATAGTTCGGTACTGGTCAAGAGTTGTCTGCTTTGATTCCATCAGTCACCCACTTCCAAATGCAGGCTTGTAGTTGGTTTCCTGAAAGCAAGCATGCAAAACAACTTTCGGTATTTTGAATTCATGTGATAACCCAATGGATTATTTTCAAAACTCAAATAAAGAAACATGGAACGAAAAACAAATATCAAAACAACCTAGATTAGAATATCAAAACAACCTAGATTGGTAATCGGTATCCGCTCACTCTTATCCGAGACCACTGCGACGGTGTACCTTGCAGTATTCGTGTTATTACCCACAAGGGATACCTAGTGGTTCCCCTTGTACCCGTAATAAAAGGGTTTAAAGTTCATAATTAGATTTTAAAGATAAAATGTATTAAACTTTAAAGTTATATATATTTTAATATTAAATTTTCATGGTAACTATTAATTTTTTAGAAGTAAATTTAATTTCCACTATTGAACTCTTCATTTCCAACATTTTATTTTATATGTTCTAACCACCACTTCTCCAATTATTTACATTGGGTTCCTTTAATATTTAGAGTCGGCCAGCCTTTTTGAAGGTCTAAAGTAAACATTTAAATTAGGACCCTTTTAAATTAATATTATTTTACTCATCACAGTAAATATAAGAATGAAACATCAAGTGCTAAAGCACAATACTGAGAATTTGGTCAAGTGGTAAGAGGTCTGCCTTCCGTAATGGGACGCAAGTTCAATTCCTGTTTAGATCATTTTCGACAGACATTTGGGTGAAGGGACGAATCGGGGCTTTAATCCCGGGTTCAAACCTAATGGGGGCAAGGGTTTACGGATTCCTTCTGGTTCCCACGCATAGGGGGTACGGTCGAGTCGACCTTAGACATAGCCCTGAGCAAGGTGAGTTACACATGAGATTCTTTGTCGTTCAAGAAAAAATATAGTGACGAAGCACGATACTTTTTTTTGAACAGTGACTTTCTTTTTTAGTGACCCAATGTCACATCGCCTAAACGGCGGCCTAGCCAAGACCTATCCAGACTACGTTGTCTTAACCGGACCCGTGCTGGGTTGGTCAGACTTGGTTACGACGTTCCCCGGAAACCTTACTGCCTCCACACGAGTTGCCTAGCTGAAGTAACAGCCAGATGAAAACCGGGGTGCGACTCAGGATCGAACCCCCCTCAGTGGGTTTGTCACCATCATTGCCCAACCACTAAGCTATATGCCCAGGGTTATATTCACCCCAATATGACACAAGTGGGACTTAACTTGAGTCTCCATTGGAAAATCCAAGTCTTCTACCACTAGACTACAAGTGAGGGGATGATAAAGCAAAATACTGATAAAACAAAAAAAAAAGATATACGAATTGACAAAATTCTAAATTACTACTACACACACACATATATAGAAAGAGAGGGAGAGAGAATGTGTGTGTGATAGATACATAAGACCATTCGTAGTGGTAACACCACATAACCCCCTTTGGTGGGGGTTATGTGACAAATAGGGCTGTAAATGAGTCGAGCCGAGCTAGACCCAGCTCGAGCTCGACTCGAACTCGATTTGAGCTGGCTCTGCTCGGGCTCGAACTTCAAATCGAGCTGAGATTTGAGGCTCGGTCTCGACTCGATTAAAATTCGAGTTAGCTCGGCTCGGCTTCTAGCTCGAACTCACAAAGAACCGCAAAATTTACTACTTAAAAAGCCCTGAAAAATGAATTTCTTCATAGACTAAGGGCCATAATTGCAATTTAATTTAACCAAATGGCTAAATATGCAAGTATATATAGTTAATTCACTTTGTACATTGTCTTTACCTTCTTTTATAGAGGAGTACTCCCTTAGTTTTTGTTTTCTAAGCGATGTGGGACAAAAAAAATTAAGGATGCAAGCCTTATCGAGCCAGCTCACAAGCTCATGAGCCGAGCCAGGCCAAGCTCGAGCTCAGCTTATTTACAAACCGAGCCGAGCCGAGCTGGCTCGTTTATAAGGTCCTGAGGCGAGGCTAAAAAATGAGAACCTAAATACATGTTTTGAAAACCACACCAATAATAAATTAACCAATTACCATTACCATTATAACAAATCGAAAGTTAAATTACCATTAATAGATATTTCTAAAAGAAGTCATAATTATATGCCTTGATGATTTAGTAACTCAAAAGAATACAATTTATTTTATATCCATTAATGATATTATCACTTCACCTTGAGCTTGCAAGAAAAGAAAAAATGAGATTGTTTTATTATTCCCACATCGAGGGTTTGTAGAAAGATGCAAGGCTGAAATCAGTATAAGATATAAAACCCTCCAACTAAAAGAAAACTTCAATCTAAAAATACATTCCAAGCATAAATCAAACTGGAGTAAGCCTACAACACAGAAGCATTTTACCAGATGAACAACCATGCTCTTTGATTTTAGTCTTCTCGCAAACTATATATATTATACATATATTTATATATATATATATATATATATATAATATATTATTTTTAATATTATAACAAAACTAAGAGCTTTGGCCCCTTGGGAGTTTGGGCCATGGGCCGTCGCCCACCCTGCACTACCTCCGGGCCGGCCATGCCTTTCTTGTTGGCGATAATAATAGTAAGCTTGAGGGTGGTAGCAGCGCAACGGGGGTGTTAGTGATTGTTGAATGTGCTTGAAAAATATTAGTGAATATGATTTTTCATTAATTTTTTACAATAAACAATTGCCTTTATATAAGAATTATAAAGATAATTATTTATAAGTTTGTGTTCAATGATGTAAGAATTTCACAAATGAACCAAACTTTGTCAAAATCAGAGTTAAGATAAATTGGATACCGATCCTCAAAATTAAGTAGTTGAATTAGATATTTCTAAATGCTTGTAACTCTAATAGAAATATTTATCTTGATCATAAAAGGATTGTTTTGTTTTGACTTTTCAAGAAATCATTATGAAGGTTTTGATTATGGCTTATAATTTTCTTTTATATAACTTGGCATTAACATGTCATGAATCAAATAAATGAATAATTTGATTCATAAAATTGATATAATGATCTTTAAATATGGCCCACCATGTGAAAGGAGAAAATTCGACATGTAACATCCACGTCGGCATGAGTGAAAATTACTTTCAAAACGGTGTAGTGTTATAAAGTGTGTGAACTAAAAAACCAACTGATACCCATTTTTCGAATACTCATTTACTCTCTTTCTCTCAAAAAAGGTCTCTCTCGTGATATAAAGCACGAAGACTAGACCCAATAAAAAGTAAAAAAGAAAATTAAATAGAAAAAATGTGTGAAAAGTAACTTCTTAGAATTTTTTTTATCTCCTTTTTCTAATAACAATATTTAACTTTGTTACATAAGTTATAGTGTTGCTATCATTAAACATTCACCCTCAATTTATTTGATATAGTTAGGACCAATAATTTGTAAAAGAATTAATAACATATGGTTAGTGATATGTCATTATTATAACTTATTTTTAGCGACTGACGAATAAAAGTATAGCTATTTGGGTACTCCAGTGGCAAAAGGCATGTCTATATGCCCACGATTGCAGAAGCGTTGGGTTGTCTAAACCCACTATCTCTAGTTTCGAGGAAAACTCATCGCCTAAAGACCCAGTCACTTAAACCCAATTAGAATCGAATTCAAACTTGAGACCTCTAGCCTTAACTCAAATCTTCATTTCCTCTCTAAAGTCAATTAAGCTAAACTCATTGGTGTCTATATTACAAATTTAATACATATTTATTGCACCCTCTTAAATTATATATAATCGTATTATGGTTGTTGGGGATGTTCATTTGAGAAAAAAGGTAAATTGAGAAAAAAAAAAGAACAAATGTACAATTGTAAAATATTAAATAATTTTTCTCTCATCTCATATATTATTATTTAGTTTTGCCTACACATTAAAATCTTTGCCTACACACATCAAAACATATCCTACACGTTTTGAAATTTATTCTACACAGTTCGTAATTCATCATTCACACATCGTAATTTATCCTACACTTAATTTTTTTTATTCTTTGAAAAAATATATATTTTTTTGAAAATAAGTTACACATTTTATTTAATTAGCTATTAAAAGGAAGAATGCCAATTAATTATCTATTTAACTTTTACCATTATACCCTTACACTAATATTAAATAAAAACTTAAATGAAATAAATAAACATTCTTATTAGTTGAAATTTCATTTTTTACTTTTACAGAAAAAATTTCTTCTGATTGAACACTCCACTATGGTTGTTTCCTAACTATACATGATTTTCAAACACTTATCTTTTCTACAATATATTTTGGCTTCAAGTCAAAGAACATCCTCTCGAGTTGTGTGAACTTAAAGAACTCCGAATTTCCGTACAAGTTTTGCCACAAATTTTTGCACATGTGGATTGAAATGTTACAAAACTTAGCTGGAAAAAACAATCGGAGCGGTGTTTTCAGCCTTCCATGACCCCCCCTCCCCCGGAGTAGTGTGAACTTAGAGAACTCTGACTTTCCATACGAGTTTTGTCACAATTGTTTGCACACTTAGATTAAAATGTTACAAACTTAGCTGCAAAAAAAAATTAGGAGCGTGTTTTTAGTTTTTTCATGACACTGTAAAATGCTGCTGACATCAGCATTTTTATGGTGGTGTAAATTGTTTTTTTTTTTAAAGTTGATTTTCATAGGATTTTTGTTAAAAGATTTATGGAAAAGCCTTCGTTTTAGTTAAGTTCTAAGTTCTTATAACTCGTAGAAGCTTTTATTTTACCCTCACTCCATAGTGTGTGTATATATATATAGAGGTGAGTCCAAGTAAAGATAACCTAGTTACCTTTTCCATTTCACAAGAGTTTATTAACTCATAGTCAACATTGAGGTCAAAAGGTATGTTTGTAAATCAAACAAGTTGTAAATGTAAATTAAACAAGATAAATACCAAGGCCAAAAGAACCCAAAAGTCATTAAAACTGTTCATCACATCTCATTCTCATCCCATCCCTATTCATTTCTCACCCTGACCCTCCATTCTCTCTAGATTCCCTTATATATGTGGTGGCCACCCGCTACTGTTTCATACGTTCAGAACCTGCTTCCTTAGCCACCTCTTTTCCCCATCATCTACCAAAGTACACCAAGTAATCATACCACTCAGAGAGTAAGAGTTTTGTTACATTTCTTTCTTGTTTTGGTTTTCTGGGATTTTCCCTTTTTTAACCCACCCAAACCCTAGATGTTTACCTTTTCCTTAAATGTGTTTATCTTGCTTTCTGTTCTCAGATTTGACTTTGAAATCTTTTTCTTTATATGGTTAATGCTTTGGTTACCCTATTTGGGTCAGAAAGAGTTAGAGTTAACAGAAGAGAGTGAGCCACAAAGTCAAATTCTACCAAAGTGAGTTGTATGATTGTTTTGGGTGCTCACTGCTCTATCTGTCATCTTGATTCTTAATCTGCTCAAGGGGTGTGTGTGACTCAAACTACACAAGCAAATTAAACCACTATTAATTTTGTTTTTTTTTTTGGTGTGATCCATGTGTTTGTTTAATGTTTATGAAAATCAAACATTCTTTTTGTGTGTTTCTTGCTGGGATTTTTTCGGCAAGAAGGAAGATGGGAGGATGTTAAAGAAACAGGTTTGAAAATTGAAATACAAAAATAGTTTCTTGTTTTTTTAGGGTCTTTGTTTGGGATTTAAATAAATTAAATAATTAAATTGTTGGTTCAGGCCCCAATCACAACACACACCCACGTAAATATGTTTATGAAACTCTATATTCAATAAACAACTACTGACACAAATAAAAACCTAATGCTACTCTCTATTTATAATTAAAGGTTAATATAAAAGCCCACGAACTCCTGTTTTGTAGCAACAATTCCCAACATCCACTTCCTTGCATTCGGTCAACCATTACCAAGTCCAACTAACACTTATTCAAGGCTTCCATCAAACTCCACGTGACTAAAATAAAACCTAGCTGATCCGTTTAATTATTCGACCGATTTTCTCACCCGTACTCGACCCGTAAGCCATCAAGATTTAACCCAACATTCACCCCCTTAATCTTGATCTTCGTTCTTTACTTGCTTCTTTCATACTCGTGTTCGGTTTCTTGCTTATCTTGCTTGATCGGTTCACACAGATGCAATTCAACTCTTGCTCTTGGTTTCACTACTTGCTATCTGGAATTATTCATCTTGCTAATCTTCTAAATCACTTGCTTTATGTCGGCCTTCATTTTGGTCACTGTCTCACCCTGGCACTTAGCCCGAATCATCTTCTGTTGTTCACTTCTTTCTTGCAACTCAATTTTTTTATTCACCAGCTACTCATTGCTACGTTCCTTCAAATTAATTTAAGGCACAAGCCAACTTGCTTGGTTGCTTCCCTTTGTTACTCCATGCACAACCCTTTTTTAATTGATATTCAATCTTCTTGGCTATTTTCGTACATGTATCACAAAGATACAATTCGCCTTCTTTCTCTTAAACGGCTTCACAAGAACCTCACACAGGTTTAGGTAATCTTCATCACACAATTTTCTTGCCTCAATCACACAGATCAGACTTTGCTAGATCACACAGTTCCTTCTCCTTGATCGAATCACACTAAACCACTTAGGTTTTCGATTGGCTTCACACAGATTGCTTGTACACAGCTGCTCCTTCTTGATCTTCTTTAAACCACACAGGTCTTCTTTTCCTCGAATCGCTGAACCACACAGGTTCTTATATACTCCCGTCTCTCTATCACACATATTTTTCCAATCACACAGATCCATCGGTTCTTTCTCTAAACCACACTACCGGGTTTTCTTCTCTTGATCACAAAGATCTCGTCCTCCTTTCTCATGGCTGCAACACATAGAGCAGATACGTTTGATCACACAGATCTTCTTCATCCTCGTCTTCTACCCGACTCACTAAGAACCGATCGGTTCACTAAGAACTCTTTCCATGTATCGGTTTCATCTCCACACGGCTCACTTAGACCATGTTCGGTTCACACAGAATCCGTTGCTCTTCTTTCTTCCTCTCAACGGTAATCACCGCCTTCAACACCGATCTCTTTTTCTCTTCTCAACCTTGCAGTTTAGAGGGCTGCTCCCCTCTTCTCCGAACCGACTCTCAAAACGGCGAACACTGTCTTCACCCACTCTTGTTTCTCCACCCTCGTTTCGACCTCGCTCTGATACCAAATGTTGGTTCAGGCCCCAATCACAACACACACCCACGTAAATATGTTTATGAAACTCTATATTCAATAAACAACTACTGACACAAATAAAAACCTAATGCTACTCTATTTATAATTAAAGATACATATAAAGCCACATGCATAAAAATCCACGAACTCCTGTTTTGTAGCAACAATTCCCAACATCCACTTCCTTGCAATTCGGTCAACCCATTACCAAGTCCAACTAATACTTATTCATGGCTTCCATCAAACTCCACGTGACTAAAATAAAACCTAGCTGATCCGTTTAATTATTCGACCCATTTTCTAACCCGTACTCGACCTGTAAGCTATCAAGATTAACCCAACATTAATGATGATTTTGTACTTTGAAAATATATAATTGAAAATTGATAAGACTAGTTAATTAGGAGTAGGGTTTTGTTTTAGAAAACCGTGACATTTTATCGTTTACTGTTCTAAATCAACGGAAAACTGACATTAGTCTTGATCTCTTTTTAATCTTTATGGTCGCATGCGATATTAGCTTAAAGAAATTTTGGATCTTGCCTGGATTTTCTGATCTATTTTACAAGCAAGGTATTTATTTTTAATTTTTTTAATAAAAATTGGTAAATCTTTGAGAACTCAGTAAAGATCAATTTGTTGGGTTATCATGGATTCATGGAGGAATTACTTTCACTTGTTTGATCTATTTTAACAGATTTTGAACTTTAAAAGCAATTCAAGATTGTAAACAAGGTGTAAGTTACCAAAACCAAGGTGTGTTTTTTTTAAGTCGGCCTGCTGACTATTTCATCTTTACATCACATCACTTTGACTGTGTTTTTTCTGGTGTGTAGTGTTATAAGATGTCATTCTTTTTATCTCTTTCTACGTTACGTTTTTTTTTCTAGTCTTTTTGTATCTTGTTATTGACTTTATAATTAGTAAAACAATATTTGAGTGAAATATAATATTGGTTTTGTTGATCACTAGATGCTACACTACAGCTTTACTAAATGTTTCCTGCAATGAATCATAAAGTCCATGCACTAATCAAAATTATGATGTACAATCAATATTTGTAACACACAATAATACAAATTAAGGGTATACTTTTAGTCTGTTACTTGTAATTAGTTGGCAGTTAAATGCTTTTTTTTTATTTTAACTGCAAACTAGGACCATTTTAGTTGTCTGATCAGAGATGGTTTGTTTACATTGAAACATTGATCAAACAAAAGATATATTTTGTCAACTGATATATGATTTTTTTATTTTATATAAGTTGATTCTCTATTAAAAAGGCTTTTAGTATTATATATTTTTGGGTTATTGGTATAACTAGCTGAGTTTATAAGTGTCACATGTGCATAACACTATAATATGCACAAAAATAGTGCCTTTTTTAACAGAAAATTTTTACATCAATCCATCTTTACGTGGCATGAACCCTTGACCCTAGGGAGCAACACCTTACCTCAACCCCACCCACCCACATACACACACACACACTATATATATATATATATATATATATATATATATATAATATGGCCTTGTGATTGTAAATGTGATCTGGAATCAAAACCAAAAGTTTTATATGTACCATGATTCATTTTAATTTTGAAAAAAAAAGTACTTTATCATAGCATGCATGATGATGATTATGTTGAATGTGGTTGCAAATACGAACTCACTTTTTTGAAAATTATTCTCATTGAATACAAATTTACGAGTTGAGGATTTAAGAAAAAATCGAAAACATTTCTTCTCAACTTCACAAGTATGCGTATAAAATGTAAATCTGTGGGAGTAAAGAGGCATGTATCTTTATGCAGTCAATAGCGTGCAATAGCGATGCTATAGCACTTAGCGGACATACGAACCCATAGCGATCCAAAAAGCGGTCCCGCTATTAGCGGTGCTAAATCCCGCTATTGGACCGCTATTTTGAAACCCGTATAGCGGTCGTAGCACTGCTATTAGCGATTTTTCTTATTTCAGCCCAAAAGTAAGGTAAAGCCCACATTAATCAACTTTTTGTTGATAAATAAACCCAAAAGTAAAGGCCTAAACCTAAAACGAGACCAAAAGTCTTGATTTGTTGGTTCTTCATCAGTTCATCATTCAACAAAATTAAACCTAAATCTCTAAATCACTAGACTTCCTCAGTTCATGTTTTGAATTTTGATATTACTACTAATATTTTGCTCGATATTACTATAAATTTTGATATTATTATTAATATTTTTCAATATATATATTTGTATACATATAAATACATAAAATATGCATGATATAATAATTACCGGGATAACACCGCTATACCACCGCTATGACCTATATATCATATAGCGGACCTTAACCGCTATTTGATTTTGGACCGCTATAACTGCATAGATGTATCTATCTATACTGGCATTGTATCAACATTTCATTTGTTTTGCAAAACACTTGCATTGATGTCTTCATCAAAGGTCACAAGTTTGAGATGAGGAATCAATTTATGTAGTTTGTACATGGTTGTAGTTTGATAATCTTAATATATTAGTGTTTCTTGAACTCTTCATACACACCTTCTAAATCCTAAACACCTTTGTTTATCTCGGGACTAGAACCCTTTACCATATGGGGACGAGACACCTTTTCAACACACCTTCATGCCACTAGGCTACAAGCCTTTTGGTTTTGTACTGATCAATAGAAGGTAATTTGATTACCAATTGCCATATTAACCAAGATCTATAAAGTTCGTATCAAGTTATGCCTTTTTTCATCATATTAAATGCATTTTAAACGCTAATTGTGGTTTGTTAGTGTGCATGTGTGTGTATACATGGTTAAATGTAGCACAAGCTAATTTGCAGCATGGTAATCCTTTTAAAGAAGGCGATCTCTTTGAGCATACACCTTGTGCATTTTGAAGGCTGTGTTATACATGGTTAAATGTAGCACAATTTAATTTGCAGCATGATAATCCTATTAACGAAGGTGATCTATTTGATTATACATCTGGTGCTTTATAAAGGGTGCGTTATAACTCGGATCAATGCTATTACAGCTACGGTAAGTTCTTTGTTTAATCTAAAGTTATGCAGTTCATGTTTCTTTAATTAGTGGTGCTATATTTTATTGGCCTTTTTATCTAAATAGATTATGTCCCCTTTCAGCAAATCGATATCTTAAATTGGAGACTGCATCGAAAATTAATTTACATCTTTTTATGTATTTTGTATTTTTTTATTTTATTGCTTTAGTTACATGAATGTTTATTTTTTTTTTAAAGACTAGCAAGTGCATGTAGTGGCTCTTGAATATACTAGTTCTGTAGTGGCTCTTAGAAGAGGCTTGGGGCTGTGGGGGACCGCAATGAGGCTTGATCTATGCTTCTCTTGAAAGTAGTTTCTAAGTTTTGGTTTCTGCATGTTAATGTTTCAGTAGTTGCTTTTATATGTGTTTTATCTTTTACAATTTAGCTAATAGTTCATGAAGCCTAAGTGTTTTTTGCAAGTATTATATATTTACATGTAACTGACTTTAATTAGCTTGAATACATAGTTAATGTGGTTAATTAATTTCAACTTGCAGATACTTAATTATACTTTACACTTGCCATCCACCATGTCCATGTAGGCTTACAGGGATATATTTGGGTGGTGGGCTAATTTAATTTTAACCACATAGTAATTAAGCATTGTGTCGCAAAGTATTCATGTGTAGTAAAGTTCAATTTTATTGTTTTATTGGTCTAAAATATACACAGGTTCTTTCTTCACACGGCTATGTTATGACAGTCTTAAATAATTGTTGGTTGTGTTAAATCTAATGATTTAAGGCACTTGTTTTAACTTGTTAGGATTCAACTCAAATTAGACACTTGTAATGTGTGCTATGCTATCATTTTATGTAGAGCAATCTTCAAACTAATTAACGCTTTAGAGGTAGGTAATTATCTATTGAAGACTTAGAGCTGCGCGAAAGAACTCGTCTAAAAGAACTCACTTTCAAGGCTAAAAGGCTTTCTCTAATTGTTGGCATCCAAATCTTGTAATGACTTCTCCATGGTGAAAGTGAAGGAAACAAGCAATGGAGGTATAATAGGACGCAAGAAATTAAGAAGCAAGCTGAGGTGACGGGAAGCTTAGTCTAGTCAGTCCTTGGAGCTGTAACTAGACTTTGCGAGGGTTCGAAGGAGAAGTCGTAGCTTATGTGTTTCTGGAATCTGGATTGGCTTCGTCTTCCGAAAGGACTTTGCCCAACCACAAAAAGCAAGCGCCAGTGCCGGTACGGCCTGTATATGTTCAGTCACTTTAAACAGTTATTGTAATATGATGTTAAGAGTTAGGATATAAGACATGAGCATACTCTTGACATATTCCCTAACTGTTTTCCCCCCACCCTGTTTTCTAGAAGATACTATTTCCATACCAATTTTTGCTGATTTGGTAATGATTTGTGATAAGAAGAAACCAATCCATATCTTAAAGTTCATATTTATGTTTGTATTGATAATATATATTGCTAAATTGTTACATTTATCGGAACAATCAGCTTATGGGAAGTGGTGTGGCATTTTAGCTAAACATGGAGAGAATTTGTGTTATGAGCTTAAGTGGGGACGTGGCACCAAGCGGGTAGCCTAGTCTGGGTTCCAACCCGTGCAAGCACAGCTTGGCTGGTTGGCTTGGCCAGCTGAGAAACCCGCGTGAGATTTGATATTGGATAAGTTTGACGGTAACTTTCTTAAAAAAATATATATTTTAGTACTATACGTATTCCTTATGCCCACATATTTAAACACACACACTATCAAAATCCTTCATTACCAAAACCCTCAAAAGTCTCTACAATGGATTCACTTAAAAAATCTAGTGGTGCCGGATCGAGCAAACGAGGAACCGGTTCGAGCAAAAGAAATGTCGATTCGAGTAAACGAGGTGCTGGTTCGAGTCGAGGTGGTCCTTTTGGTGGTGACGGGTATATATGCCACAACCTCCTTTTACTCAACCTATTACACCGACCTATATGTTTGAGCAACAACCAAACTATTTTTTTCACAACCTATGGTTCCATTGATTCGGCTTGATTTTTCGTCGAAAGCGATGAAAGTTTTCGAACCGTTTGGGTCGTATAGAAACCCATGTCATTTTGTAGAAGAACGTGAAGAACGAAAGCTACCACTAGATGTTGAAGAAGATGAGGTGATGAGGAATATTCAAAGAAACGCAATTTGATCCTAATTTAGGAGAAATTCAAGTTGGAAGTGAAGACCATGCAGAGGAGATTGTAAAGGCAACAAAAATTGAAATTCGCTAACCGGTTGAACCGAGAGGAATGGAGTCTTGAGGAGGAAGAAAAGTTGGCTAAAGTATTCCTCCACGTATCAGTTGACCGGCAAAAAGGAAACCGTCAAAGAAAAGACGGTTTGTGGAAAACGGTCCACAAACACTTCGTTGGGCTTGGGGGTAGTGCCGACAGAACGCACGATCAATTAAACTCAAAAATGGACTTCAACGTTGAGGAAAATTAATTGATTCAACGGCCTCTACATTCAAGCAGTAAATTTATTATTTACTTTAATTTATTTAGTTTAACTTGTAATAGTTTTCTAATTTCTTTGTTTAAAATTGTTTTTAAACATATAGGATAGCATTCGGAAAAACAGTTGTAATGATTTAGAAGTTTTGGGAAAGGCGCAAGAGGATTTTCTAGTAAAACAAAAACAAACGTTCAAGCACTGTCTTGGGTGGAATGTTGTTAAAGAAGCGGCTAAATGGGGTCAAATCAATTTGTTGAATGAAGATTCTGGTTGAAGTTCTAGCAAGAGAAAATCATCGAATTCAGCTAACTTTAGGCCAACCGATAAGTCGGTGCTGGACTTAGACGATGAAGTTAGCCCAACACAACCTAAGAGGAGGGCACAAGTTAGAACTCCGGGTTCATCGAGCCAAAACTACCAGCCAACATGGATTGGTAAGTGACGTAATAAGATCTTATGCCCAAAAGAAGGAAGTGATGATGCAAAAGTTGGCTGAGGCAAGAGAAGAATATATAAAAGCCTCTACGGCCTTGATTAACGAACAACGCGAAAGTGTAGCGCAAGCGACTAGAGATGGAGATTTTCAAACGTATATTACGCCTCATTAAAATCTCACAGTCGAAGTGCAAAAAGTCTTTGTAGTCCGCAAACGAGAACTTGAGGAAAAATGGGGTTGGCCGTCGAGCCATTTATCGGATTTCTAGGACGTTTTATGTAAAAAATTGTCATTTTTTTATTTTCATTTTAATGAAGTTTATTTTCTATATTAATAATTAACATTTGCCATTATTTAAATTAAAAAAAAGTTTATGGCTAGGGTAGGCTCGCCACCACTTACTAGTTAATGGGTACTTTGTGTATCTTTTGATGTGGCGAGTGATGATTGGTCGGGGCTAGGGTACTTACCCTAGAGTGCCCTGAGTATTTAGTTTGGTATAGAAGCTTCCTGTGGCAATGGGAACTTGCTAGTAGGATCACATTGCATTGCTAGTTTGATATGAGTGTAGTTCAGGGAATTCTTGTCAAAGACAACATTACTTTTCTATCATCTTCTTGCAGGAGTCTGCTTTACTAAAATCTGATTAACTAACTAAAATCTAATTAACTTCTAAATAAAGGAAGCATCTATGAGAAAATTTTAGGGTCTCTTAGGGTTTAACTACAGATTTGTTATAAACAAGCACCCTTGTAAGAATCTTTAGAAAGAGATGTTGCAAGTCACATTATAGTGCTTTTCTGCTAGCAGAATATGAATCACAAGACCATTCGAACAAAATGAGCATAAAATTTCTACTTCTCTACATCACCATACTGAACATCTTGTGAATTGATTGCAAACTCTCTTTTTGTCAATACCGAATCCGGAATCTTGTAGAGGTTGTTGAAGTTATCATTTATATTATCAGTTTTAGATTTCTAGGGCTCTAAACTATAAATGTTATTGAATGCACCCATCCTTTTTATTTTGATTAACAAATGTATTTAAGGAGCAAATCCAGAATTTGATGATCTAACATTGGTAAATTGTTATATATGTGAACGTCATTACGCCACTTAGTTTAAAGATTTTTTTTGCCATGGCGCTTGAACTTGTTCATTTGGATAGAGCTGTTGTAACCAAAGTCAAGACTGCCAGCCTACTGTGAAGATAGATTATAGTCCATTAGGCCATGTGTAGTGTAACACCACATAACCCCCTTTGATGGGGGTTAGGTGACAAAAGGCAAAAAAGTGTAAGAAAGATGGTTACGGGGGATTATATAACTTGAGTGTGTAGTTGAGTTATACTCCTTCAATTATACATATATGTATGTATATATATGTGTGAGATAGAAACTAATGGTGGCGCCGTTATAATTTTCGCGAGTCAGACCTCAAAACGGGATACACCGCCCCCAGGGGCGGTGTTCGCCGGCGCTATAGAGGGGGTGGCGTTATATCAGCTGCGACTACGGACTTAATGACTAATCTCCCTTCACCTCTTCCTAGTACAGATCTCAGTTGCAGAGATCTTAAATTAGTGACTTTTGCTTTTTTTTGTATAGAATGTTTCTCTTCTAAATGGCTGATCATACCACATTTTGGAACTATGAAATATATTTGCAATTCTACGAAATGTTGACATGGGCTATATTTATTTTGGAACTATGAATTATTATGGCAAATTCAACAAAGTGTTGAGACCTTCTTACAAGATGCTAAGCTCAAGACAAATTAATAAATTACCTGTGAAAATATAGTGATAATAATCACCCTTGTGATTGTTTGTGTCCATTTTTGCCAGAATTGAATTTGATTTGGAATTTAGATGCGTTTGTTTCACAAAATGAAATGGAATCGGGGTAGAATTGGAATGTAGATTCTTTTTCTTAAGTTGTTCAATTCCAATTCATTTTTTATTAAAACCAACAAAATAAGAAATAGAATGGACATTGCAATTCTATTAAGATTCCACTTCATTTCGTAAAAAAAAAACGTTACCTAGATTTCTTGGAATTAGCCAAACAATTACTTGGTATACGATAATACTTAACCGCGGCTGTTAACCCATTCCAAACAAAAATGTCTTGTTATGGGCATTATAACACATTACAACTACATTCATGTATGATCCATCGGGGCGTGTTATATAATAAATTACATAATAAATTACAGCCAACTAATATCCCATATAAGTCAACGTACACAACGGGTCACAATGAGGTATATTGGTTTGTAATAAAGCTCAACATGCCTAAATGAGTTATGTTGGGTATTATATTATTTAATCTGCCGTAAATCCGTGTTGGTCCTTAATGGGCCTTTATTAAGCTTTAATAAGTAATGATATGTAATAATACGTCATATTAGGTCTTTTATAGTCGTACTGGTTTGTAAAAATACATATGAGTATACTGCAATGTGCGTCCCTATGATTATATGGCTGGATCAATGTTTATCCTTCATTTTTATTTTTCGTCATCTTAGTCCTCGTGGTTAACTCTTTTACACTATGAGCCCCTTCCTCTAACTCCGTTAGCATATCTGTTACCGACTTAACGACATAGGGGGCATGTTGGTCTTTTTAACCAAATAAAAACCCTAACCCCTCATATATCTAATGTTCTAACACATTGGGTCCATCTCATTTCCCATCCCCACCAACCCTCCATCTCCCTCCCTTTTGATCGTTGACCGGTGTCACACCCCGATTTCCACGTATATCCCGGTGAGTCTGGGTGGGGAATATTGTGACGTATGTTGATATCATCATAATCAAACAACACGTATAGCACAGCGGAAGTCTTAGATTTAGATATCATTACAAACCGAACTATTCAAGTTCAAAATAACAATGGTTTGTAACGAAGATCCACAGGCGGGTCGAAATATATACAAAAGATGTTCAACAGACTTTGGGCTTGCTACTGAGCAGCTTCCAGCCTATTTACGTATTTGTACCTGTACTTAATTATTTTGAAAATACGTCAGTTTACACTGGTAAATACTATCAACCGACACATTTTGAAAACATCTTCAAAACCATTTTATGTACACATTGGTACATTTGTTTGATATTTAACTTGGGACAAACTATATCTCATGTTATCGATTTACATAACCCAACAATACATATCGGGACCGGAATCGATGCCGGTTCATGATTAACCGACACACCACTTATTCCCTTATTGGGAAAACCCATATTGGGTTATAAAAATTATAATTTATTCCCTTATTGGGAACACCCTTATTGGGTAACCCTTATTGAGTTATAAAATTATTTATTTGAACTGTATCGCATCTGTCAGGTGTATGTCTACACCCCGTGCTTAGGTCGTGGCCACTTACAATTAAATGAGTCAAGGATATCCAGGACGCGGTCGCATTAACCCCCAATGTTTTGTTCAAGCAATACGAATTAAAACGGGTTATTTGAATTTCCCGACACATAGGTCTTCGAATCCCATACCCGACCATGAGGTAAATATTTTACCGTATCCCAAGCCCGTATAGGGGAAAATAGGTTAAGAGTATTTACCTGAGCTTAGCAATCCTTTTAAAATAAGAAATATAATAAGCACAGCCGTATCCAATTAAGTAAGCGTAGGTACAATTTACTGGAAGTCTCTAGTCTGGAATGATGGTATAAATAACCAATTCATAGACTTAGACCGGCTAGCTGAAAATATCAAAAATGGTACAATACGCTTGATTAAGCGATGACCGGAATAGGATGTAGTTTAAACCCGACAAGTACGAGGACTTGTATAATATGGGTAAACTATTAACATTCTGGAATTTGAGATAAAATGATAAGGTTAAACCCGTTTCGGTTAAATTACGTAAACTAGTTACATAAGCTTAACCGTATGCATATAAGCGAAACCGGGTAACCGGATGAGTCATGAACAAGTTCCATATGCCAATATACTTTAAAAAAGTTATAATATCAGTAGGATATCAACTTGTGTGCCCGTTAAGGTTTTAAAATCAAACAATGCCTTATAAGAGCGTTTTGGTCATTCAACGACGTATAAAGGAACTTGCGTATAATCTGATGTTTCAACCATAAACATTCTGTGAAAATACTTTATTTATGATATAATATCATTAGGTAATGAGTTTGGTATGATATATTATATTTGAAATCATTCTATGCGCAAAAAGGGCTTTTCGGTCACTTTAAAGCGTATGATACGATATTATATGAAAACTCGGTTTATGGTCAGATTTATAACATCAAAATATGTTAAACATGTTAACATATCAGTACCTAAATCATTTGCAAGTTCATTGGTGTTTAAATCTTCATTTTAAATAAAATGGCAAAATAGTCAAAGTATTGCATATTTGTGGAAACTTGCATAAAACTCGATTACTATTATGATCATGTAATTTAACCTCAGATGATTATGCTACATCATAATATGATCATAACGGGACCTTAAATCAGTAGCATACTAGTCTAACTCGGTTCATAATCGAAAGTCAACGCAGAAGTCAAACTTCGCGACTTTTGGTTGCGAACAGACCCTAAAACTGGAATTGACGAGCCGAACATGTTTACACATGTTCTAATAATTATTACTAAGTTTTTTAAGTGATAAAATATATTTTAGAACATGTATAAACTCATATTAGGAATATTTCAAAATCTGACCCGTTGACTTTTTAAAAGATTAATATGTTGACTCGTCAATTGACCAAGCAAACGTGGTAATTAGGAGGTGCCCTTTTGAGGGATTAACACCTACCTAATTACGATCACATAACCATGCTCGGACCAAGCATTGGCTTGACCATAATGGTCTTGACCGAAAGTCAAAGCGTTTATCGAAAACGCTTGACTTTTGGCTTTAAAAGCCTAAACAAAAGAACTAGCCATGGAAGGAACACATACAAGTGGTCCTATGGACTGGAGAAAACTCAAGGGAAGCTCCCAATTGCTTAGGAACCTCCAGAGGAGATTTATAGAGAGATTTATGAGAAAGGTGCAGGTTTGAACTCAAGAATTCAACACCTATTTATAGTGGAAGATGATCATGGAGATCATTCCAAGTGTTTAGAGGGGTTCTAGGATGATTACAAGTGTTAATGAGGTGTCCAAACAAGAATTGAGGCCATGGTTTCGAAATTCAGGAGCTGAAGTGGGTTTGGAGGTGACAAGCATGCAGGTCAGCAGCTGGCCTGCTGTTTCTGCGAACTGACCTCTCCCGCGCATCGCGCGGGGATACCAGGTATCTGGCGCGTGGCGCCTGGGGTGTCATTTCACAAAATTTCTATTTTGGCCCCTGAACTTCTCCAAACTCCCATATTTCGACATAAAGGCATATTTTATTCAATATGGCCCCTGATTAGCACTCCCGGGGGTATAACCGAACATCATTAAGCTTCGGGTTCGTTAAAAGGTCACTCAGAGGCATAGTTTAAGCATGTTGACACGTTTAACTTCTCGACTTTAATATTCACCACTCAGAGGTTATAAAATAACATGTTGGCGATTTAGTCCCTCTCGTCTAGCACACGGCACACGAGGATCAGCGGGACACGTGTCGAAGTTTTATAGGATGGGTTTTTACGAGGTGTTACAACCGGCCACCCACAGCCATACTCCAACCCGACGTCTCTGACCAACCCACTTTACATGTACTCCAACCCCACTTCACATGTACTCCAACCTGACACCCACTTCACTTCACAGTTCACTTGTACTTCAACCTGACAACCCGACGCACCTCCGCCGTCCACTGACCTCTGTTCATCACCCACCCGCCCCCTTCATGTGTTTTTTTTTTTGTCAATGGGACCCTAACCCACCTTGTATTGCACTAGAAGGTGGTTATAAAGTTCTTAAACAACTTGAACTTCAAATTATGCTTTGAATGAGGTAGGGAAAATAAGATCTAGTGGATAGGATCAACTGGGGGTAGATAATTTTGTATGATTTGATGCCTAATTATGTTAAAGCTAACATTTGATCAAATATTTTTGATGATAAGGTTTATTTGTAGATCATTATTTCGAAAATGTATATCGTTGTATATGGTTTGGATTATCATGAAAAGTTTAGTTGTATAAGGTTCTAATGTCGATCCAAATGGTTTGGTTAGTTTAGGGTATATGGTTATACATTGTTCTAAGGTAGGGTCAAACGGTTTTGTTCTAAACTTCTAATGTCGGGTCTTATGGTTTTATTCTAAACTTCTAATGTCGGGTCTTATGGTTTTATTCTAATGTCAGGTCCCATGTTGGTTTCATCGTTGATTCTATGTTGATTTGGGGTATATGGTTATATATGGTTCTAATATCAGGTCAAATGATTTATTCTAATGCTGAGTCCTATGTTGGTTTCATGACCAATTCTATGTCGATGTATGTATGGTTGGTTACATGTTGGTTTCATTATCAATCCTATGTTGGTTGGGTAATCAAGCCATGGTTTTGTCTATGTTAGTTGGGTAACTAAGCCATGGATTCATGGTTCATTCATGCATGGACCGATTCACGCATGGTTATGTGGGCAAATTGTAAAATTAATTATTCGGAAAAATAATGAAAGCACCTGGATGCATATCACAATAATAAAAGGGTAGTTTCGTCTTTCCACCAATATTTAAAATGAAATCTGAAGGTTGTTAGCGGGAGGAACCAAAGAAAAAAGTTGATAAACTATAGGGACTCAGATGACGAAAAATAAAAATTAAGGATGAACAGTGATCCCCGCTATATAATCACAGGGACACAAATTGTAGTTTACTCTCAAAGATATTTTACTAATTTAAATCTGTGTTTGTATGATGTGATTATGGGTTGCCCATTGGTGAAATTTGGTAAAGAAAGGGCTTCGGGACTAGTCTCACAAAAAAGAAGTTATAAGTTGGGCCAAATGGGAATTGGTGTGTGTGTGTGGGGGGGGGGGGGGGGGGGGGGGGAGGGTGGGAGTTGGCCCGGGTAAAGAAAATGGGTTGGGTAAAAAAGTATTTAATCAAATTATTAATAGAAAATAACGATAGCATAACATGAAACAATTTATTTAACAAGTATAAATCTATCTATACTATATAATCTATATCTTCTATTCTATACTCTATAATAAAAGAAATCAATGAAAAAACACACTGTCATTATTCTAGACCATCCTTAATTGTAGATAATTATTATTTAATTTAAATTATTAAATATTAATTAAATTAATATAAATCTTATCAACTCTAAATTATTTGCATAAACTTGATTTTAATTCTTCTAAGTGATAAGAGTTATATAATTATTCCTTTAGAACTCTTTTATTAACAAAAAAAATCGGTTATCACATGATGAATGTTTATTATCATCATCACTAGAACAGATTCAGATGATACTCAAAAGTTTAATTGAGAAATTATGGTTTTGCGAAAAAAAAATAGAGATTTTCAAGGCTAAATTATAATTGGATAAATGATTTTGAACATAAAATTTGGAGTTTTTTTTAATAGAACTTTTATATAATCAAACCAAAAACTAAAATAGTATTAACCTAATTTAAAAATAATAAAAAAGGGATATTTATAATCACAACTTTCACCAATTGGCCAGCATTAATCCTAACTTCAAAAATTTCCTCTGACAATCCCAACTTGTAAAAATTTGGCCCTCATCGATCCTTTTCTAACCGGGTTAGTTTTTTTGTTGACGTGACAGCTTACGTGGCACAAACCTAGTTATTTGATTATGTGGCTACTGATTTGGTAGCTTATGTGACACAAACTTAGTTGTTAGATTTTAATAATCCCAACTTTCACCACCATCAACAACTACCACCACCATCACCCACCAGCCACCACCATCAGCTGCCACCTCCACCACCATCAGCCGCCACCAACCACCACCACCAACCACTACCGCCACCCATCATCATCAGCCGCCACCCACCACCAGCCGCCACCCACCTAGTTTTTGGTGGTGGCGGCTGATGATCGTGGCGGTAGTGGGTGGCGGTTGATGGTGGTGGTGGTGGTGGATGATGGTGGTAGTGGTGAGTGGCGGCTGACGGTTGTGGTGGTGTTGGCGGTGGTGGTGGGGTGGCGGTTGATGGTGGTGGTAGTGGTTGTTGTTGGTGGTGAAAGTTGGGATTATTAAAATCTAACAACTAAGTTTGTGCCATATAAGTAGCCACAACATCAAATAACTAAGTTTGTGTCACATAAGTTGCCACGTCAACAAAAAACTAACCCAGTTAGAAAAGGATCGATGGGGACCAAATTCTTACAAGTTGGGATTGTCAAAGGGAATTTTTTAAGTTGGGATTAATGCCGGCCAATTAGTGAAGCTGGGATTATTAAAATACAATATCCAAAAAAATCCATTTTGATTTAGAAAGCTTTTTTTTAACAATAGATAAACCCGTGTAGTACACAGGTTTTTTAAAGATATAACTTTTTTTATTATTTGCTATATAAAATTAGATTTATTTAACCAATACAATAGACAGTGTTTTTTTAACATATAACTTTTATATTATCAAACCAAAAATTTAAAATAGTATTAACCTAATTTAAAAAATAATAACAAAATCAATTTTGATTTAGAAAGATTTTTTCTAACAATAGAGAAACCCCTGTAATACACAGGGTTTTTAAAGATATAACTTTTTAGATTATTTGCTATATAAAATTAGATTTATTTAACCGTACAATACACATAGTTTTTTTTTAATATAACTTTTATATTTTTTTAGTATATAAAATTACATTTCTTCCACCCGTGAATCAATAGGGTTCTTTTAAATATAACTTCTTTAATGTTTGGTATATAAAATTACATTTGTTTAACCCGCACAATACACGAAGTTCTTAAAATATAACTTTTTTATTATTTAATATATAAAATTATATTTACTCAACACGTCTAATAAATGAGGTTAATAAAAAATAACAAAAAAGAAGAATAAATACGTATTCAAATTATATTAAGATAAACTATATATAGTACTAGGTTATCACCCGTGTATTACACGGGTTAAATAAATAAAAAATTAAATAGTTAATAACGAAGATTTAACAATTATAAAACAATATTTTTAAGACGCTTTTCTAATATCCAAACAAATTTTTGTATCATGGATGATCAAAACTTGTGATGTTTGTCAAGTTTATAAATATGAAAGCATTTGAATCATCAATTAGAAGACAAACTGTATCATCAACTTTCTCACGAGTTTTAACAGTCATGTGAATATACATTTAATAACCCAAAGTTTATTTAAATAATAGTGGTTTTAATTTATTAGTTCTAAAAAATTATTGAAATGTCCAGATTAGGCATATAGCAATTAGCCAATTAGATAAATTTATAGGTACAAAATAATATTTAAAGTAATTAGCTAAGTATAAATTATCGGTAATTATTAAATTATATAACTTTAAATTTAAATATTTGGACGTGAGTTGCATCTTAAAAGGATGGTTGTTTTTTGATAAACTTATATATTAAATAAATAAATAATTTGTTAAGCATGAAAATTGTTCCCTCCACCCTCATTATGAAAATGCTCGATATTTGTTTCAGTTATTAATATATAATTTCTAACCTAGTAATTAATATAAATAAATAATAAGATATTTTATGAAACTTTATCCGTAATTTTTTAAATGTTTGAAATATATACATTAAATTTAATAATTTTAATTAAATAATAATTAGCTCCAATTAAGGAATTAAGATATAATTTCTAACCTAGTAATTAATATAAATAAATAATAAGATATTTTATGGAACTTTATCCGTAATTTCTTGTATTACACGGGTTTAATAAGTGTAAATTTATATACCAAATAATAAATTAATATATCTTTAAAAACCTCGTTTATTACACGGGTTGAATAAATGTAATTTTGTATACCAAATAATAAAACACTATATATCTTTAAAAATCTCGTTTACTACATGGGTTGAATAAATATAATCTTCATATACTAATAAACAAAAATCTTTTTGTACACGTGTCATCCTCTGGTGCCTTCTCAATTTTAATTAACTTTTTCAAATAAAGTATAATATAATATATAGTATAATATTAATTAATATAGTTAGAGATAAACATATAAATTCAAATTTAATTAATAATTATTTATAACTAATCCCTTTTGGACACGTGTCATTCTCTGATAACTTCTTACTCTTATTTTCTTATTTCACTCTTCTATTAAATAATAATATTAAACATCAATTTAACTAAATATGTTTCTCTTTTGTTTTTATAATCTGAAATTAATTTAATAGTTGATTTCTTAAACGAGTTAATTACGTAGTTAGTCCCTGTGGTTTGCACAAAACAATATACTTAGGTAATAATAGTTTAAAATCACCTTCTAGGGTATTAACTTTTCATTTTGTAATTTTGGAGGTATTAACTTCTAGAGTATTAACATTGTTAGTCCCTGTGGTTTGCACAAAATAACATAACTTAGGTACTGTAGTTTAACAAACAATTAACGTTAATACCTCCAAACATTACAAAATGAAAAGTTAATACCTTAGAATGTGATTTTAAACTATTAGTACCTAAGTATGTTACTTTGTGCAAACCACAGGGACTAACTATGTAATTAACTCTTTCTTAAACGGATAAAAGAAATTCTTATAAAATACAAATTACTTTTTAGATCTTATATATTAAATCTCAAGTTAATAGATATAAATGACGTAAGGGGTATAATCCCGGTTCTAACAATGTTAAACTATTATAAAATTTTAATTTTAATTTGAATATCTAAATGTTTAAATGTTGAATAATAATTAAGGAAGTTTTCTTCACAGTTAAAGTTATAGTTTTAAATATTTTAGTTTTTCTTTCTTTTAAACTTATACTTTATTTAATATGATTTTCTTTAAAAAATGTATATTTTATATACAATGATTATGTTCGTATTTCATCTTATTAGTATTTATATTAATGTATTTGTTATATCATTAATATACATAGTATAAATTAATTATAATTTATTTGTTAAAGTCTAACTTTTTTTGAACCGCTCAAATCACTCAATACATTTCATTTGCATGATTTGAACCCATAACTACTTGGTTTAGGAACACATCACTTAAACACCAGGTTATCCCCTTGAATATTACAATTTATTTTTTAAACACTTACGGTTTTATCATTAATATTTTTAATTTTTTTGTGTAATTAGTTTACATCCGTATAAAATAATAAGGATTACACTGACTCAAGACAAAAGTTAAAACCTAAAAAATTATATTTGGATAGCAGAAAATGTAACTTTTCATTTTATTTCACCGTTTTATCTAATAAATCATTTTATTGATAAGGATTATATATAAATTTACAATTTACATTTTTTTATATTAACGTGTAATACACGGGGTTATAAGCTAGTTTTATATATTAAATAATAATAAAAAGTTATATCTTTAAAAACCCCTAGTATTGTAAAGGGTTGAGTAAATTTAACTTTATACATTAAATAATGAAAAAGTTAATATCTTTAAAAAATAACGTTTTACTCCATATACGATGGATGAGGTGATTGCGGTGATGGTTCTTATAAGTGTCACGTAAACATAGTGAATGTCTATTTGAGTTGAGAGTTGAACACGGAAATAAAAGTACAAAACCAATAAACATTTTTGAAATAGCTTCTACCCTTAATTAATTAGTTTAATAAAATAAATAAATCATTTACATTATATTAATTTATATATAGGGTACGACTTTTTTTAATTCCAAGATAAATAGTTTTGAAATCTGATAAATATTTTAAAAATTATATTATCTCCTATACGAATTATCTTGTCATTATTCTAGACCATCCTTAATTATAGATAATTATTATTTAATTTAAATTATTAAATATAAATTAAATTAACATAAATCTTATCAACTCTAAATTATTGGCATAAACTTGATTTTAATTCTTCTAAGTGATAAGAATATATATATAATTATTCCTTTAGAATTCGTTAATTAACAAAAAAAATCGGTTATCACATGATGAATGTTTATTATCATCATCACTAGAACAGATTCAGATGATAACGAAAAGTTTAATTGAGAAATTACGGTTTTGCAAAAAAAAAAATAGTGATTTTCAAAGGCTAAATTATAATTGGATAAATGATTTTGAACATAAAAATTTGGAGTTTTTTTTTAAATAGAACTTTTATATAATCAAACCAAAAATTTAAAATAGTATTAACCTAATTTAAAAATAATAAAAAAATCCATTTTGATTTAGAAAGATTTTTTTTAACAATAGATAAAGAAGTGTAATACACAGGTTTTTTAAAGAAATAACTTTTTATTATTTGCTATATAAAATTAGATTTATTCAACCCGTACATACACGGAGTTTTTTAAAATATAACTTTTATATTATCAAACCAAAAATTTAAAATAGTATTAACCTAATTTAAAAAATAATAACAAAATCAATTATGATTTAGTATTAAAGATAGAGAAACCCATGTAATACACAGGATTTTTAAAGATATAACTTTTTAGGTTATTTGCTATATAAGATTAGATTTACTTAACCGTACAATACACATAGTTTTTTTTTTAAATATAACTTTTATATTATTTAGTATATAAAATTACATTTCTTTCACCCGTGAATACATAGGTTTTTTTAAATATAACTTCTTTAATGTTTGGTATATAAGATTACATTTGTTCAACCAGCACAATACACGGAGTTCTTAAAGATATAACTTTTTTATTATTTAATATATAAAATTATATTTACTCAACACGTGTAATAAATGAGGTTTTTAAAAATATATTGTTTTTTTATTTAATATATAAATCTACATTTATTCAACCCGTGTAATACACGGATTCTAACCTAGTAATTATATATATTAAATAGTCAACCGATTAATTAACTAATAATTATTTGTAACATAACATCTATTAATTTCATATAAGTTGTTTTGTTGCTCCAGTGAACACTTATTAACTAACAATTATTTGTAATACAACTAATCCGGTCTCTCGTATCATCAAGATTGTTTATTTTGCTCCTAATGACTTGCCCGTCCAAGAACTCACAAAGTTGTTTTTGGTTGCCCAATGAAGACTTCTAGGAGTTCACCTATCCTGATGCTACTCCCACTCAAACGTGCTTAACTCTGGAGTTTTCATATGCTCCACAACCAATGCGCCCAAAACGTATTGGTGATATTTGGGGCGGACCGTTTCTTATAAACCAAGAATCTCCCCTAGCCACGACCGATTAGGGTTTTGCCTAGGATGTTACAATGAGTCGTGTTAGTCTTCTCTATATCGTTACAATATTAAGATACCCTAATTGACTCTGGGGTTATATAAAATTTAAATCAAACTAAAGGGTTAACTTTAAATCTAGTTAAATTTAAAGAGCTTAACATAAAATTACTTGTTAACATAAAATTACTTGCCTTTTTTCTAACAGGTTCCAGATTTTTCAGGACAAATACATCACAAACCATACAAGATTTGAGCTTCCAACTTTTTTATTGTGAAGTACATCATTTAACCACCAACATATCCTTTGATAGTGTCTCCAATTATTGCAGTTGGGTCTAGGCTAACTAGATCTGCTCATATGGTTACATGATGCATAGAAGGTTTATCACTTCCTAGACATTGGTTGCACAACCTCATATGGTTCAGTCCTTGGTCCTCACTCTCAGTCAAATTGGTCCTGGTCTCAGGCTGATTTGGGTCAAGCCGGGTTTGATCCATTGCTTAGCCCTACCCGACATGATTATTTGATAATGCTAATTTCACATGTGATAATAATTTTGGAATATTATTTTCGTGAGTGCTTTTAATATGAACCTAAATTGTGTCATGTGCATAAATCTTGATGGCATAACCCTTGTTGCTTGTGATTATTAGTAATTAAAAAGAAGTGAATGTGGATACATAGCTTGAATTGTGGTCATTATATATACATATATAAATTGTAATGGCTGTTAAATGTAGTGAAAAATGGAGTGATTGTTTATATCCTAAACCTAACACGACTTTCATAATCTGACATCCATGCTTGGTCATTAGCCTTAAAAGAACTCACCAAATTTCACAGACTTCGTAAATCTATATACGAGGGGTAGAGGTAAGGTTGTCTACATCTTACCCTCCTCAGATCCTACTTAGCTTTACTATTGGTGGGATATACGAGTATGATGATGATGAATGAATTCAATATATCCTCTACCAAATCTGTCTCCCATGCCTAAGGAGTTGAACATTATATAAAGGGATCTTTGGACAAGTTAGGGGAGAACCTCTCTGTATATCATCTAAACTACACATGAAATCCGAAGAGCCTATTCTCATGTGGCGAAGAACTCCCCTATACGCCTAAAGGACGGTGCATTGCACCACTAAACCCCTTTCGTTCATCTCGAGCTCGAACATCGCTACAAGTATCCCAATTTTAAAGCTTAAATTCAATAACTACGTCAAGTACCCAAAAACATTCAATAATAAGAACTTTGTAACTTGCAACAGGATAAAATAGAAAACTACAGTAGTTGCAGCAACATAAGAAATACTACAAAGACAACTAGGATACTAACAACATGTGGTAATGCCATTTTAAGATTTGTTGAAAGCGCCCCAGCAGCAAATAGAAGATTCCTTCGCGAAAACTGTCAAAAAAGAAACAAGAATTTCCATAAAACTTGCGACGGGTATGGTCCACTTAATTGAAGTTTTCTTGAATCAGGGGTGTAAACGAGCCAAACCAGACCTAAGCTCAGCCTCCAATGGTCAAGCCAGCTCGACTTGTTTATTATTTGCTTTATATTAACTATATTACTTATATACATAAATAATTACTTCTATGTATATTTTTAATCATATTTTATACGTAATAACATTTATCATGTATTTATATACAAAATAAATGAGCTCCCATTTGGCCTCAAACTCGGGGTCGAGCTGGCTTAATTCGATATTTTAGTGAGCCGATCTCAAGTAGCTCATGGGCGGCTCGGCTTGTTTACACTCCTATTCTTCATAAAGGTCAACTAAAAGTTTGACCGGGTGTGATATGTTTACCCTTAGAGAATAAACTGGAGTAGATTTGGTGGGCAGAGTTTTCAGCGATCTGAGCCTGTTTGTATTTCCATTTTTACTAACCAAAAAGTAAGAAATAAATATATTAGGTGTCTTCACTCTTCAGTGCTATAATTTATACAAATAAAAGTTCAAAAAGAACCAAGATGAATAAATAAACAGATAGCTTACCTTTCTTCAGATTTTGGCGGTTTTACACTTGTGTTAACGTCCCACAATTTGACGGTTGAATCAGCCGAACCAGATGCAAGAAGTGATCCCTCACAGCTGAAACCACACATGAAGACCGTTTCGATGTAGTGATATACCTTCTCATCTAAACACGGTTAAAATATTAACAATGAAAGTTTACCTGAAAGCAAGGGACCAAACACAGGACGTTGCCCCACAAGAGGAGTGATACAACGACCGTTAGAAACATCCCACATCATTATAGTACCATCTTCATCGCCAGACGCTAAGTATCTACCGTCCGGTGACATTGCCAAACATAAGACCGAACTCCTATGACCAATGAAAATCCTCATGCAATTTCCAGACGAAACGTCCCACATGCGAATTGTTTTGTCGCTGGATCCCGTCGCTAGGTAATTGCAGTTCACGTGCCATTGTACACACTGCCAAAAAACCATATCATAACATTTTTAAAAACTGGAATAAAATGCCATTTTTGTCTCTGAGGTTTGGCCAGTTTTGCTACTTTCATCCAAAAGTTTGTTTTTCCGCATCTGGATCTAAAAGGTTTGAAATCTTGCCATTTTCATCCAGCTCGTTAACTCCATCCATTTTCCTCCATTAAGTCGGGTATTTCCGTCTTTTTTGTTAACTTAAAGGGCAATCCGGTCTTTTTCACTTTATGTATAAGCATTTAGCATAATGTACAAGTATTCAAAATACCCTTACTAAAAAAACAAAAACAAGTAGGTAAAAAGACGAAAATACCCGACTTAACGGAAAAATGGATGGAGTCAACTAGCCGGATGAAAATGGCAAGATTTAAACCTTTTGGATCTAGATGCGGAAAAACAAACCTTTGGACGAAAGTCATAAAACTGACCAAACCTCAGGGACGAAAATGACATTATACTCAAAACTGAAAAACAAAATGAACGTAATCTTACAAATATTATTAATTTATTATTACTTACATCAACATCAGATAAATGTCCTGCCAGTATCCTTAAAGGTTGTACTCTATCCATTGACCAAACCCTTGCTGTTCTGTCATGAGATGCACTCGCAAAATAATGTCCATATGGACTAAACTGCATACACATGAAAATTAGCAAAACATTTAAGCAAATTGATAAAGGAATAAAGGATTAATGATTTCTACCTGAACATCCCACACAGGGTAATTGTGACCCTTGTAGCAGACAATATTTGCATTGAATTTTGTGCTCCATAATCGTACTGCAGTAGATCATAAACTAATTCGTAAATATGAGTATTAACTAAGGCAAATAAAACATATAACTGTGTTTTATATAACATACTTGTTGAATCTGATGAAGATGATAGAAGAAAATCCCCCCAAGGACTAAATGAAGCTGAATATACGGTCCAGAATGACCCTGATACAAAGTGTACGTCTTTTTCCACCGTTTGATCCAAGTGTGTTTTCGTTGATACCCGAATCATTTTCACCCAGAGTAACAGCTGACATCACCAAGTTTTAACATTTTTTCATACATAATCAAGATATTGACTTAATCATTCCAAAAGAAATAATTGTGACATGTAAAATGACTTACAACTGCCCATACGCCCAAGTTTTGCAACATCCCAGACCTGGCGTCAAATATTTAACTTAGGAAATCAGAAAGAAAAAAAAAACAATAAACTGCATTTGCATCAGAAATAATAATTAGCCAAAAAAAGACCTTGAGTGATGAATCAGAGAATCCACCAGCAACTAACGATCCATCATGGGATATTGATGAACAATTTAGTCTGCAGTAGACAAGATCAAACACTTATGAGCACAAAGAAGACCTAAAATATGAGTGCAATATGAAATTTTGCAAGAGGGCACAAAAAATAGTTAAATACCCATTATGAGTGTTGACGAATGTGTAGAAACAAACGGATGGAAGTGTTGTATTGCTCAATTGTACACGGTTACGAAGGTCTTCAAGTATGGAATTTTCAACGTCTGTTGGTCTGAGATAAAATGATATAATAAGTAAAACGAAACACGAAACAAAGATAACGTACTTGCTAGACAATCTCATCTAACAAAACTGAAAAAAAAACATACATTGGTGGCAACGTAAGCTCCGGTTTAACACGGGGAGCAGCGGCTGCCTTGTCGCCCTCCCCTCTAGCACCTTTTCCTGCTGCACCACCAACCTTGTCCTTCTTTAACTTCTTGAGGGGCCCGCCTTGCTTTCCACCCTCTGCTGTTTTTTTCTGAACATTAAACACATTCAAAAATACTTACAGACGCTTATTGTGCTCATTTGTAGTTTACAGAAAAGTAAAAAGAGTAAAATGCCATTTTCGTCCCCTGAGGTTTGGCTAGTTTTGCGACTTTCACTTAAAGATTTGTTTTTCCGCATTTGGATCCAAAAGGTTTGAAATCTTGCCATTTTCATCCGGCTCGTTAACTCCATCCATTTTTCTCCGTTGATTCAAGGGTATATCTGTCTTTTTTTGTTAACTCAAAGGGGAAATCGTATTTTTCACTTTATGTAAAAAATGGATGGAGTTAACGAACTGGATGAAAATGGCAAATTTCAAACCTTTTGGGTCCAGATGCGGAAAAAAAACCCTTGGACAAAAGTCACAAAACTGGCCCAGGGACGAAAGTGGCATTTTACTCGAAGCAAATTTGTAAACTCCAAACAGATTACCTTACTCTCATCCAACTCCGCTTCTTTAGCATCTCCTTCTGTCTTCTCTGAATCTGAGAGCAAACCCCCTGCCTTATCAAGCCGATCTTCTAATGAATCTTCAAGCAACTGCAAAAATTTTTAAAGAAAAAAAAAAATCAGAACTAGAAACCCTAAGAACAATACTCATTTGATTCTATTATGTCATGCAATGAGTAGACTGGCTGACTAACCCCCCAGTGTATTTCTTTCTGATTTATTAGGTTAGCAGCATCTTGACCACTTCCAACAAGTGAAAAGGCTTCAGCATCATCAGAAATCGAGTTAGGCTGTCCAGGAGATACTGTCAAGACAGCAATAAGCCTAAGTAGGAAACGCGCTAAAGTTTAATATTAAGAAAAGTAATCGTTAATCTGTAATAGGAAATCACCTTGGAAATCAATATGTTCATTGATAATACCAAGCATTGTAATCGATTGTGTCTTGTGTAGATATTGCAGAAGAAGCTCATAAGAATACTGCACAGGAATCATATTTTAAAGGTAGATATGGTAAATTTGCCAAACATAAAAACATCAGCCGCAGGTTAAAACAAGAAAACCTAATATAGGTATAACCTGGCATATCTTTATATTCACTTTGCTCTGCCTTAGAGAATGAGCAAACTCCATCTCCTGTATATTCATGAAAAAAGTTATTTACAGTGAAGGTGTTTAACACAGTTTAGATTAGGGATGGGATCGGTACAATACCCGTACCGGTACCAAAAATAGTGGTATCAAATTTGAACAAAAAAGGGTACCGAATACTGTACCAAATATATTGGTACAATACGGGTATGGGTATTTCAGTACGGTACCCACGTTGGTACCACTTTGTTTTTGTTTTTTTTGAGCACTCGTACGGGTACCAAATAGGTAAAACTGATACGAGTACCACAAATACCATAATACGGAAAAAAGATAATATAAAAAAAACTCTTAAAAGTTCTATATAAAATTCCGAACCAGTACCATTTCTTACCCATACCCGTACCAATACCGAAAGTAAGGAATGCCGAAATCAATAAAACTGGTACCGATACGTGTAACGAATTCCTAAAATTGGTATGGGAACAGGTACCGGTACGGGTATGGGTATTTGGGAAAAAAAGCTCATCCCTAGTTTAGAGGTTTAAGGTATTAGGTAATTAACCTCCAAATGCGACGGAGAAAGGACACCTTCTAATTTTTTGAGATCACGTGAATGCATCATCTCATGATCCTCACGGAAGCTACTGAAAAATGCTCGAGCTGAAAAATCAAAGCACCAATTTTTAAAAAACAAAAGTGAGAATCCCAACTATAAAATGATGACTGCTTATATGTTGTACCCTCAAGGTATAATATGGCTACCTTCTTGAAGATGACCTTTTGCTATGAGATCCATGAAACAATGGATAAATACGGGATACAGAACACGAAGCAATTCATGCTGTATTTGTTAAAAAACGTAAATAAAGTTAATACATGAAACACATATACTAGATAGAGAACGTCAAGCAATGCTGTATATGAGCACCTTGTACAGATCTAGTGAGCTATAAGTCCAAGATCTCAACTTGCTGTATCCATCATGGTACATTGCAGGGATATTTTCGGACCTGAGATTTGCAGCAAAATCAGTGTTCTCGTTAACATGGAACAAACTGAATAATAATTAATTTTGACTGGACTTGAAAATGAATCAAACTTTTGACATCCTTTAAGCGCTAAAGAGAATTATGTACAATAACAACAAACAACTATGATAGCCAGGAAAAATGTGAAGAAAGGGTAAGGAAAGTACTGAGACAATGTGAGGATTTGTTTAGTAAGATCTGTGTCTGACATGGAAGCATCGGTAGCATTCTTGTTGTTCTTGTTCTGCTGTTCTTGTTGAAAAATCTGCTCAGTTTGTGTAAATCCCTTTTTCTTCAAATACAGAAATACGGCTTTATCTAAATCCTCTTCCATCTTTGTCTTCTTTATGTTTCTTTAACTGAAATATAACACAAGTACACATCATTACGGAATCAAACCCAAACTTCTATCAAAATAAACTCAAATCGGTATAGAAAAGAGCAAATATTACACATCAACAAGTTTGACATCATGTCAACTTATAACAAGCAAACAAACGTACATACCCAGTAAAATCCCACTCATAACAGATTTGGATCATAAACGCATTATTATGATTCTAGAATTTGAGGAAAAAAAACATACACATGCAGACGAATTATTTGACTGCTGCCTACAGAATTAAATGTACTACAAAATAAACAAACAATTAAAAATAAGGCTTCAATTTCTCAATTTATAATACCAACACACATAACCACATAGGAAAGTTAACATAAAGAAAATACATTGTGTCCAGACTGCAGACCCCTGCAAGCTTCCTTGTTCAGGTGCAAATACAAAATTGTGTTGGTGGCTGAAATGTGGTTAAGAACTAAAACTTATTTCAACTTAAAGAGAACTGAGTGCGATTGTGAGAATAACCAAGCGTAAACGTCACTTCAAAATCAAAGCTTATAAGCAACTAACCAACAACTTAGGAACACAACTAAAAAATTCATGCATATGAGCAAAATGAGAGAAAAGAACAAATCTAAGTTTTAGGTAGGCCTGGCAAAGTGGGTAGGTTGGACGGGTTTGGGTCATGGGTCATCAAGATGGGTTTGGGTTATGATGGGTTTGGGTCATGGGTCATCAAGATGGGTTTGGATTGTGATGGGTTTGGGTCAGGATGGGTATATTAAAATAAAGGTCAGGATGGGTTAGGGTCAGGACAGGTTCGGTTAGGTTGGGCTAAAAAAAAAAAAAACAATAATAAAAATAAAAAAATTGAAAAAAGTAAAAGTTATAAAAATAAAAAATAGATTTTTAAAAATTAAAAAAAACTATAAGAAAAATAAAAACTACCATCATCATAATTTGATTAAACAAAATAAAGGGTCTTCCAAGATGTTTGCAAAAACCTTTTTTAAGTTGCTGAGATAAATTCACTGTTGACCCATAATGAGCTTATCAACATGTTGCAGAATCAACAGATTTCGTCACTTGAATTACTTGCGATCATAGCATGTCCTACTAATGAAGCTTGGGCTTGGTTAATTCGTTTCACATTAGCTACCACACAATTTGGTTTCAAACTGCTGCTACATTTCTTTGAAATGACAGCAACTTCATATGTACTTTGAAACCAATTTACCAGCCCAACACAATCAATGAACACCCTCAACTGTCTTCATCACCATATACAATTTAAACAATCACTTTGAATACCAATTTTGCATAGACAAAATACATGAAATCCCATTGACTTCCCAATTTTTAATTGTTTGAATGAAATTTGTGCATCATATGTTTTTTTGCATTTCATTGGGGCATTTTATCGAGTAACTTGTGTGCAATCTAATACCATCATTACATAGCAAATATCATTTTACGAATCCACGTTGCTTGATTTTTAGAGTTGAATACAGCATTCAATCTCATCACAAAATGCAAGAAACAATATACATTGCGACAATCTAAAAAGCGGACTCTGCAGATTTAACAAATATGTTTCAAATTTCGTACTTTAACAGTTTAACCCTAAACAGAACTCTATGATCACAAACTCGCTTGTCAATTTAAAAAACAAAAAACATAAATCAGTGAGCCTAGCCATAGATCAGCTATCAATCATGCACTCTGACTTAAAAATCATCAACTCAGGAAGTGAAATAACGCAACATTCAGCTCAAATGTAAGCTGCAAACTATTTACAACAATCAAAATTCAAATTGGGAGAAAAAAACAATTAAACCAGCATGTAATCAATTTCAAGCAACAGAAAAGAAACCCTAGAAACTTAATTACCGGTGTGCGAAGATATTCAAAAAAGAAACAGATTCATCGATGGTGGCAAGGAATCGAGGTTGGGTGAGTGAGAATGATTCTATTACAAGATCGGTTGTTCGCAGTACGCGTTTCTTAAGGGTTACCCATCCTGACCCATGCCATGTTATTAACTAAAACCTAATAATAAGCCCATTCTGACCCCCTTTAAATGGAAACCCAAAACAGCCCATGGCTTTCTCTGTAAAACCCATATCAACCCAAATGTAGACTCTTGGGCCAAAATTGCCAGGTCTAGTTTTAGGGATTGATTTTGGGGGAAAGAATCTAAGAGAAAATAAAAGATCAATTCAGTTAAAGTCCAAGTATTTTCTCATTCACCAAGCTCAAGTACAATCCAGATCAGGATTCACTAACTAACTACTTTACAGGCAAGTTGTTAACAGGTTAAACCTAGACCTGGCAAAACGGGCGGGTTGGGTGGGTTCCATGTTGGGTCAGAAAGGTCGATCCAAAAAGGGGTTTTTGGTTCGGGTCAGATCGATTTGGTTTAAAAATGGATTTTACTAAAATATTAGCAATAAAAATTAGCAAATTGATAAATTACATAGCTAAAATTGTAAGTTGAACATCTTAAGCAACGAAAAGATGGATTAAGTGCTTGAAATTACATATCTAAGTATCTAATCAATCTTTGCACGATGTAAACCAAATTAATTACCATCAATTCTATCAAATAACTATGAAACTAAACATATTTAGAAACATTAAATCTTTACAGTATCGAAACTTAATGAGGTATGGAGTAAAGATTTTGATTTCATGCCACCTTCTTTGCAGCCTAGACCCTAGTTCTACGAAAACAGGACATAAAAGCATCCTTTTCAACTCATTATTTAAGCTTTTTCAAGAGTTATGATTTGGCTTATATACAAATTATTTAAGCTGTTTTAACAGTTATGATTAAATTCAATATGAACAAAAAGCATATCAATATGACAAGGTTGCAACACTTTCCATAGGACTAGTAATTTAACCGTTCAAATAACATCAAGTTTGAATCTACTAAAAACACTTCAAATCAAAATTCACCAACAAATTGAAGACAAACTAGGAATAATTAGAGGTAAACTGATAATAAAAAAAACAAATAAATAAAAAACCTTTCAATTTAGACAATTCAACAAACAGCTGGTGATCAAAGATTATAGAACATAGGCAACTCTACAAGCTAAAACAGATTATTAATGAGTTTCAAAACACTTAAAAATCTAATTTTACCCAAAAAATGAGGGAAAATTAGAGGTAAATTGATTAGAAAAACATATCCTAATGAGAGCCATGAAGACTAAATAACCAGATCAATTGAAATCAAGCAGGAAGAATGGAAGAGGAACGGCTTCAAAGAGCAAAATGAGATTTCAAAGAGCTAGAAAAAGCGCCGTCGTCAAACCATCGGTCAGCTCTCAGCGACCAAGGAAATCCCGAACGGCTGATGATCAGCGACCACTTTTACCAATGGTTTGTTTCTTAGAACCCTAAATGACCCGTTCATTTAAACCTTTCAACCCAATTTGACCAGTAGCTATGCCGTCAACAGTTTTGCTATAGTGGTGCTATAGCACTGCGATAGCGCTTAGCGGACATACGATGTCATAGCGATTCAAATAGTGGTCCCTTATAGCGATTCCGCTATTAGCGGTGCTAAAGGCCGCTATCTGACCACTATTCTGAAACCCGTATAGCGGTCATAGCACTGCTTTTAGCAGGTTTTTATTTCAACCCAAAAGTCCACGTTAATCAACGTTTTGTTTGAAATAAACCCAAAAGTAAATACCCAAACCCAAAATTAAACCAAAATCGCAGCCTAAAGTCTTCATTCTCTGGACGCTAGTTCTTCATCGTTCAACAAAATTCAACCTAAACCTAGAAATCGATGGACTTCCACTTCCTAAATCCTAAATCTCTGATTTCTGATACTAATATCTTGCATGATATTACTATTAATATTTTTCAAATATATATGTTTAAATATATATATAATACATAAATAATGCATTATACAAAAATTAGCGTTATAACCTATATATCATATAGCGGACCTTGACCGCTATTTGATTTTGGGCAGCTATAACTGCATAGACCAGTAGTTAAACATATATGCACATTTTAAACCCTAAACTAACATACAATGACTAATAACTATCAATTCAGAATTTCAGGCAGTATCGTTACGCTAAAATTAAGGGTAATAGTCACAGCGGTTATCAAATTTAAAATATGAAACTAATTAGCCCTGACCTAAATTGCAAAATTTGGAATGTTATAGTTTAGAACTAAAATTGCAAACTGTAATTTCACCAAACTGAGTAGAAACTAACATGGCATACATTCCATATTTATCATCAATTTTACTTGGTAAATTAAAGAAAGTTAATAGAAACCCTAGATTTTATCTGAGTGAAAGTGAGAATTGAAGAAGAGAACTGACCGGTGAATGGTGATTGGCTGATACAGAGTAGAGGAGGTGCGACGCGTCAGTAACCGGTGACCGGAGTCGGAGTTGAAGTTCGCCGGTGATCGCTTGTTTTGCGAACTTCGAAGAGGACGTCACGGTCTCACTCTTTACGGACTGGATTTATTGAGTGGTGGTTGGGCTAATTGGGCCAACCAAATTGTGGATTAACTTTTTAATAAATCCATTTGGTTGGGAAGAGCAAATTCGATTATCGTTTGGGCCATTTTCGACAAATATTTGGGTGAAGGGATGAATCTAGGCTTTAATCCTGGGTTCGAACCTGGAGAGGGCAATGGTTTACAGTCTCACAGCAGTCAATGAGTCGATCTTGGACATAGCACCGAACAAGATGGGTTTACACGTGAGACTATTTGTCGTTCAAAAAAAATATAGCAACTTACAAGCCGGAACCAATCAACACGCTTACAAGACTATAAAAATGGATTTTGAAGCTACTTGATCCAAATGTTTTGGTTTCCTTTTGTCTTGTTATCAAATAACTGAGATTTCCAAAAACTAAAGATTTAGTTAAGTTTTGGTTTCAAACCAAACTGAATGTTGACTTTGCTATTTGATTTCGTTTGGTTTTCGATTCAGTCAATTTAAAACCAAACATTGAATACTCCTAGACTGATTAAAGTGAAATTGTCTATGCTAGTTGTGGTCTTATGTCTTTTTATATAATTAAAAATAATTAAATAAACACACATAAATAAGTAATAACCAAAGATTAAGTGAGGGGCTGTTTGGCAACATTTGAATGGTTAAGTGCTGAACCACTAAGAGGTCTGAACCATTAAGAGCTGAACCAGTAAGAGGTCTGAACCATTAAGAGCCAGTATAATGCTCAACCGTTCGGAGGCAAATGTTTGACCAATTCAGATTAGAAGTCTTAACCATTCAGACTTAGTATAATGCTTAACCATTCAGAGGCAAATGTCTTAACCATTCAGACATCTGCTCGCTAAACAAACAGTCTGAACCATTAAGTACTGAACCAGTAAGAGGTCTGAACCATTAAGAGCTAAACAAACAGCCCTGAGTTGACTATTATCATATAACTTTATTCACGAGTTGAGTTTAGGTTTTAGACATAAAGCACTAGCTCTCGTAAATTTAACGAGCTGAGCTCGAGCTTAGTCATACTCTAGCTTGACTGACACGTTTATTGCAAGATCTATGAAGATGATAAGTTGAAGCGATCTCTTCCTCAAGTTGCGAGTACTCTTTATTTTAAAACTTCTTAATCTTAGTTGGTAATACTTATTTCACAATGTCACTATTTCAACTTTAATGACAATTTAGTATGTTAATTCAAGAAACTTTTGAAGTTTGGTGTATAAAAAGATGTTGGTATGAGACACTTGTGAGTCGTTTACTGTTGGAAGTCTACGCAAGGAGTTGGATCACATAACGCCAATCTTGGAAACAAAGGTACTACTTGTTACACTGGATCCCAAAAAATTAACTTTTATGTGCGTGTGTTCTAAACCATATTCCGACAAGAGACCCCTTGTTACTCGACACATTTTAGTGCCTTCACCTTAAGTGTGCTTTGTGAACGGCTGCCGAATCACCAACCACCTTGGTCTCGTGTGATTTCGCACAGAGGTATGATCATCGTTTTCCAATGGTTAAAAATCCGCTTCCTAGATACCTCCAAGTGTTGTTGAATTGTTGAGTACATCAATACTTCAATACTTCAAAAGCGATTGGTAGGCGTACTCGTGATTATAGCAACAACGTGCTGGACGCTTTGGAGAACTAGAAATTAACTAATCTTTAATGAGAAATCAACTCCTCTTTCAAAGATTATTGGTGACATAAAAGCTCTGGGCTATCAAACTTGGATTGGGAATTATGGTGTAGCTTTAAATTCTCTAGTTTTCCTGTGTAATGTCTTTTCTGTTTTTTTCCAGTTCTGTACCATCTTGAGCATCTTGCTTAAGTTTTTTCTATAAATCCGCCCTATTTAAAAAAAAACTGAATTTCCATTTGTGGGTTAGTTATTAATGCTTTTTTGTTTGGTATGATACTTGGAAGTGTTTAATTTTGATTTTACTTTGTTGTTGTCAATGTTGATTTGGATAGATTGAAATGCTCCAAACTGTCATCTTTGTCTTTTCCTATAACTGAAATTGCATGAGTGAATTTTGTAGTTACAAGAAGTTGGAATAAGTTATTGAAAACAGTTATGATATGTAATTATGATATTCGTAGTTAAAACAATTTCATTATATTTTTTTGGTTAGGTAATTGTTTTAAAGTTGTGAATATTATATGTATTTATTTTTGGCTAAATGTAATTATGCACGTTGACCACCTGACTACTAAGTCTGGATATTTGTTTTTTTTTTTGTGTTTTACACTCATATTTAGTAAATATTTCTTTAGTTAATTGCTCTTAATTGTTAATAATATTACTTGTACGTATTTAGAAAATTTAAATATTGTCGAGTGAAGAGTGGTGGCGAGTGATGAATATTTTCATGGTTGATTATTAATAATATATACCTTAGCATTTTATGATTTTTTTTTTATTTATGTATGTTTACGCGTAAATATGTAAGGCACCTTTTGTGTAATAAGGCAATGTACATGTTTCCTGCTATATCACACGCTGAAACCCTCTACAACAACTTGAAGAAGTTGACAGAAATTACAACTTATTTCAAATTAAACTTTTAAAGTTTACTTAAACTTAGTAATTCTATAAATCTTAGTTTTATTTCTTCATTTAAACTCAACACTTTTTTTTCTTTGAAAACTAGGATGTTAGAAAATAAGTTATTCAATATGTGATCTTATGATGCATGTCTGATAAGCAACTAAATTCAAAGACAAAAGCAAAACATAGATATCGACTTATTTGGAAACATATGTATGAGTAAATACAAAACCAATTAATTTAGTCATCCTAATAATACAAAACAAGTCAATGGGTTTGACTTTGATTATAATAGCAAATCAATTTCAATACATGACAAACCTTACAATACTATAAACATAAATGAATATCCTTTCGTAAGTGATTGTTGACAAATCCTAAATAAAAAATTAACTCGTCGTACCTAATTAGTGAGGGATTATCGATGAACAAATCAACCAACAAATTGAGGAATATTGTAGAATGCACGCTAGCGAATCACGTCTTGGAAACGCCTTCACGAAATTATATATAGCTAGCTATTCACAAGGATATCCAGGTGAGTTCATAACCCCCACTTTTTACGGTTTTACATTTTTATAAATGTTTTCGGGGGTGGAAAGACATGCAAGTTTTGACTAAGTACATAAAATCTCGAGAAACAAAAGGATTCATATTTCTAAACCATGTTACGAAAGGATTTCATTTAACTCAAATGGTTTACGAAAGGTTTATCACAATATACCGGTTTTACAAAACACTCGCGTATTTTCGAAACGTGCATGAGTTTCATGGATAGGGACGGGATTGCCCTAGTTACAACGGGACCGGATTGTCCTACATACAAACAAGAGGACTGATTGGTCCTGATTTTAGACTTAAACGGGCTAGGCCCATTTTCACTTGGGCGGGGCACAAAGACTCTGTGAGTTCATGTTCCCCCTTTTCTTTTAAACGTTTTCGGTTTTATAACAATCGGGGGTGAAATACATGCTATGAAATTCTATGACAAAGGGGTATGTTAGCTACGGGTTTAAAGAAAGAACTATGAATAATGTGTGTAAGTAGGAATTACTTTACAATAATCATTAATCACGTAGTGACCAAAGGTGCAAAGGTGTAGATCTACTGAGTTGTGAGACACGCTCCACTCTGAATAAAACAAGTCCTTTCAGAGTGGTTTGTGATCCCTAAGACTCCGAATAAAACAAGTCCTTTCGGAGTGTGAAATTCTGAATAAAACATGTCCGTTCAGAGGTTAATGTTGTCTCGGGTTGGTTATTTACTTACGACACATAATATCAGGGACTAGCTACCCGCTGATAGATCCGTAAACCGTAGAATGACTAATAACATACCGGGTTTTCAATTCGGCTTATGACAGTGACCGGGGTTTTTAATATTGGCTTATGACAGTGGCCAGGGTTTTAAATTTTGGTTTATAAATATGACAATGACAGGATTTCTATATTGATGACAAGTATGATGGAAATTCCAAACGTTTTGAGTTACTATGATCTCACGAACCAGTTTTTTTTTTCAAAAGATTTATTTCAAATCTTTTTCAAGCAAACTATGAACTCGCTCCATTTTATGTTGATTTTTCGCATGTTTCTTTCTCAGGTTACATTTTTAAACTATGGCACGGTTGGAATAGGAGAACCCATTTGGACTCGAGTACTTAGCAGGCGTTCATTTCCTAGAAGTCTTAGCACTTTAATACTTCCGCTGTGCAATGAAGATACCAGTTCAGTCACGCCTGCTCTAATATTTCGGGGTGTGACAGTATATTCAATTATAAACAATAAATTAGATATCAAGATAAAGAAATTTGCTTGTATGAATTAGGACCTTAGAGAAAGAAGATGATGATGTTATTGATCGATTTCGATTCAGTTTCCGTTAGGTTGTCATTGATTGATAGAGATGTTAGAGAGCAGTTATCGAGGCGTTCTTTCTTTGTACGTAAAGTATTTATTTATATTGTACTAATTAAATAAATGGTTTAAATACACCTTTAAATGAGCTTTGTCTTACAAAGTGAACACCGATATTTCTTCCTTTTGTGACAAATGTTTCCAACTACATGTAAAAACACATTGAATTACCAAAGTCAATCTCACATGGGGTATCATATTTCGGCCGAAATATCAAGGGAATGAGAAACAAAGCACCCAATGGGTATTAGCGGATTGTAATGGCCAAGAACTCATTGATTTTATAAAACCCTTACATGTTTTATATGGCATATAAAACATAATGCTATTAATGTTGATATATATTCAACAACTCAATAACATAAATTCAGTTGCAAAGATTACACAAAAATATTAGTCATAAGTACTTTCATTGAATCATTAATATAAAACAAAATTCATATATACGTACATTATATATATATAGACTAGGAGATGGCTACAAAGTCTAAATTTCCTAAAAAGTATAAAAAGTCATAAAACACCAAAATGTCAACCATAAATACACCCAAAACCCACAATGAACAAAATGAAGATTACCAAAACATCATATACGTGGGTTGTGTTTTGTGTTTTGGATGATAACACTATAATTTTCGAATGCCAAATATTATTGTGTTTTATGTTGATTAGCATGTTGTGTTTTATATTTATAGTTCTACGATTGTATATTTGAAGTTTTTTTGGACTATTATGGCTTGAATATGTTGTTTTAGTAGTCTTTACTATGTTATTTGTGGGTTTTATGGCTGAAATTATAGTGTTTTATGACTTTTGACACTTCTTAGGAAATTTGAAAAAAAATAGTCGAACCCCAATATATATGTATGTATATTATGTCACATTATTAACTATGTAATGATTCGGTTTCATAATATCAATTCATTTAATAACATTATGTTTAATATTGATTGTATTGTATACGTTCACCTAAGTTTAAATGCGTACTTGGTATAATTGCTTAGCATGTGACCCTTTGTGATTGTCATACATTGTGTCTTTGGAATGTAACTCCAACACATGAACCATTTCAAATTCGTAAATCGTAACCCACAATGGGTCATTCCTTTTCATTCGATGCGTATAACCATAATTTATTTACTTTGCTCCCAAGACCTCCATATTTTTTTACATGTGTTGTAATCTCCTTAGTTATTTAGTGTAATTAGTATGTTGAAATCTTTTGTCTCAAAATTAAAATCCGCGAAAGTTGTATCATAATCCTCATATTCTTGTGTGATTACCTTTTTTGTGGTGGGCTAGACTTCAATGTGTTTAGAATATGTTCACGTTATTTGTGTGAGTTTCTTTATAGCTCTGGAAATGATCCCTTTTTACTAATCGATCTTTTTGAGTGACACTAAGCTCGAAAATACATGTGGTAATGGGTTAACCTCTTAGTGCACGAGCTAGGAAATAATCATGGTAGTGTATGGGTAACATTTTTATGGATTGCTTTATGTTAGGATCTTATGATTATTTTGATGACAGGTTCTCATGAGTGGTGGTGGTGGCTCTTGCAACAGGGGGCGGAGATGGTGGGGGTCAACTACACCAGTTGATGGCTTTGGTGTTGATGTTGGTTTAGACGGTAAGGGTGGTGGTGCTCGTTTTGGGGTTTGTTCCGAAACAACAATAGAAGAAGAATGGATGGTGTTTTAGTGGGGTATGCACATTTTGGGGTTGGTGTCGGTGCAACAACAAAAGCTAATGGTGGTGTGGTTTGGCTATGGTAGGTCGTTGGGGACAACGTAAGAGAAGGGGGCAGGCCAAGAGAGCCCAAAGAACGTGAAGTTCAGCTAGTATAACTTAGAAATTGAAGTTATCAACAACCTTTTATATACATGCAAAAAGGAACAAACATTGATTTCCACCAACACACTACCACTAACACACTCTCCTATTAATAATATGCATAGCAAGGAAACAAATGAACAGCTCGAAAGAAACCCACAACTACTTCTACTTAGCGTGGACGTGAGACTACTTGGATTAGGAATCGTGGGTTACGACTGCTACATTGATAATTAGAAATGCACACAACAATGCAACCCTCTCCACCAAAACATTTATTACATATCGCCCAAATGCTCTTTCTTTCCCATTACACTAGGACAAAACTGGTGTTGCTGTCTTATTTTTTTTATTACATTACACAAATAGCCTTTGCTGTTTATAAAAAAATCGAGTTAATTACATATACTATATTTTTACACAAATACAAAATACATAATGATGAAAACCCAACTTTATAATAAAAAGGAAAACAAATAATTCAAATATTCAACCTTTTAATTATACATGTTCAAAGTATCATCAATTCCTGTATAGAGATATTATTATTATTATTATTTTAATTAGAACCAAAACCAAATAAAAAGTAAAACAAATAATTCAACTTCTATCTGTCTTGCCGCCCATTCGCCCACTCCAACCCCTCATTCCCCAAATAAAAAACCATATCTCCATTTTCAACCCAATAAACAAACCCTAACCTTAATCACCTCCATCATGAACTCAACAAACTCATTCATGTAACCCTTCACCTTCATCATCACCATCAATGGAGGAACAAAGACACATACTACCAGGCGGCAAGTATGAAAAAGGAAAACTCATCGGAACCGGCACCTTCGCCAAAGTCTACCACGGCAGAAAACTCGCCACCGGCGAAAGCGTCGCCATTAAAGTCATCAACAAAGACCAAGTCAAAGATCAAGGTCATGGTTGACCAGATCCAGCGAGAAATCTCCGCCACTCGTCTCCTCCGTCATCCTCACATCGTCGAGCTTCGTGAAGTTTTAGCAACAAAATCTAAGATCTATTACGTTATGGAGTATGTTTCCGGTGGTGAGCTTTTCGCAAAAGTCGCACGTGGCGGACGTGTGAAGGAAGACGTTGCTCGTAAGTATTTCCAACAGTTAATCTCCGCCGTCGATTTCTGCCATAGCCGTGGTGTGTCTCATCGTGATATTAAACCGGAAAACCTGCTGTTAAACAGTAATGATGATTTGAAAATAACTGATTTCGGTTTCTCTGCTCTGCCGGAACAGAAGCGTTACGATGGACTGCTGCACACGCAGTGTGGCACGCCTGCTTACGTGGCACCGGAGGTGTTACGGAAAAAAGGATACGACGGTGCGAAGGCGGATATCTGGTCATGTGGCGTCGTTTTGTATGTTTTGTTAGCCGGATTTTTACCGTTTCATGATGAGAATATTATGAATCTGTACCGGAAGATTTTCAAAGCGGAGTATGAGTTTCCGCCGTGGTTCACGGCGGAGACACGAAACTGATCTCGAAGATATTAATGGCGGATCCGGAGCGGCGGATCTCGATTCAAGGAATCCGGCGCGTGTCGTGGTACCGGCGAGGTCTGCCACGTCAGATCTCGTTCCGATTGAAAACCGAACGAGTTACACCGCCGGATCCGGCGGCCGGAACGTTGAAGAAATCAACATCGTCGCCGGCGTTTTTCAACGCGTTTGAGCTGATTTCATCCATGTCGTCTGGATTTGATCTATCGACGTTGTTCGAGAGCAAGGGGAAGAAGAAGGTGGCGTCGATATTCACGTCGAAGTGTTCAGCGGCGGCGATTGTTGAGCGGATAGCGGAGGCGGCGAAGGTGTTGAGGTTTAGCGTTGAGAAGGAGGAGGATTTTAAGCTGCGGATGGAGGCGGCGGAGGAAGGGCGGAAAGGAGCGTTGGCGGTTACGGCGGAGGTTTTTGAGATGGCGACGGAGATGACGGTGGTTGAGTTTTTGAAGGATTCCGGTGACACGTTGGAGTATGAGAAGTTCTGTGAGGAGGACGTTAGACCGGCGTTAAAGGATATTGTTTGGACGTGGCAAGGTGATGACTGCAATTCAAGTGTTAACAGTGACGGTAACGGTGAAATTGACGGTTACTGTTAATTGATTGTTTTATGTAAAACAGTATTATATTTTGCTAATTACTGATTTACAGCTCCCAAACAAAATATTATTTGTATGACTATTTAAATCTTTTTTGTTAACTGACCCGTAAAAAGAGGGAACAAACAGCAGGCTTGCAACGGAAAACATGCAATGTTTAAAGTCCAAGAAAGTAGCAGAAAACTTGCATAAAATAGGGGATGTAACAAAAGTGTATGTTAAAGTTTAGAGAAAAAAGTAGTGGTAGTTTGATTTTTAAAGTATGGTTTCAATACCGGTATTCAGTGTAGCTATTGATATAATTTACGTCGATTGAAAACTATAAAAACAACTATCGGGATCGGTACTAATGTTTTGAGTGGTATAAGGTTTTCAATATAGCTTATAATACTAAAAAATACTTTATTTTGAATGTAATTGTGTATTCAAAGAAATTTGTATTCAAAGAAATTTTTTATCAAAATGTCGAGGAAAACAAAAAATGAACATTGGTACTGATGTTGTCTGGACAGTATTGGTTCGGTTTACAATAAAAAAATCAATTATATTTGATAAGTTCAAATTTAAACAAAACTTTCATCGGATAAAAATAAATATATCACAAAGATATATTTGAAATTTTATAATTCAATATATTATACTATAGTATGACGGCAAGGATAAACTTACTTAATATAAAAAAAGCTAAACCGTGAGGTAGTTTTGATCACATGTACATTTGTGTTTTGATCTCTTGGATATTACTATTTACAACTTGGTTTTAAATAAAATTTACATGAAGACGTAGACAAAAAAAGTAAGAATGTCTCGTGACACTCTTGAAACTTTTTAAGGACATGTGATGTGGTTCACTAATACAAAAAGTTTCACGTTTAAAAAAAGTTTGTCACTATATCTTTGATATATTTTAAGACATGATACAAATAACATTTTATATCACTATAAAAGGTGAAACATGTTTGACAAAGAAATAAGATGTAAGCATGAAAACGGAATTATTCTTGTGACAGAAAATAGTTACAACTAATTGTTTATTATTATTATTATTATATTTTATTTTATGTCACACAGATAATAATTATTTTTTGTAATTAAAATATATATGGATAACTTTAATGTAAAAGGATGATAAAAAATGTCTTACAATATGTATATCTGACTTATTTTAAGCAAACGAAAGTAAATACACAAAAATAAAATCAATACATGAAAAATAAAGTACATATGTGAGAAAAGCATATGCTTAACAAATTTTCGTGTATAATTATATAAAATAGTTCAAAAAAAAATTGTTTATAATAATACAAATAAGAAAGAAAAAAAAAACATATCTTCATTAAGATAGCGTCTGGTTCTATTCTTAACTACAAAATATTTAAAAATTTCAAGAATTCCTAACAGTCAATTATTTTACTTATTAATTTTATATATGTAATATTATTTTAGAATTTTTTTTGTCATTTATTATGTGCAACTTTGCGATTACATGTATGTAATCGCATGTTTACATATGTGTAATAACCAAATTATATAAGTGTTATAAATAATTTACATACATGTAATAACCAATATAGAATATATGTAATTATTTTACATATAATAAATGATCAACTACTTTAAAATAATATTAAATATATAAAATAAATAAAATAATGGTTGTTAGAAGTTCTAAAAATTTTTAACTTTTTTTGGAGTTCAAAAATAATCAAGGATACACATGTAAAAAGATATTTTTGTGACAGAATATAGACAACTAATTATTTTATTTTAAATTGTGTCATGTGGATTACAACATTTGTTTTTTTTTTAACTTTTTTATATTATAACTTGCCAACTATTATCATTACTAAAACACCATTATTGATGGGTTGGTTACCTGGTTTCTTCGGTGATATTTAACTTTATAAATAATAAAAATGTACTTATGATGCCACCATGAAGTTACGATATCCAAAACAAAGTCGGCCACTAGAAAGTTGCCAATTTGCCATCAATTATCAAACTAGTTTAAAAAGGGCCACGATATTAAAATTATCACAAGACCTTAACAAATGTCACAATCATTTTGATATTATGATAAATAAATGTACATTTTTGTCATAAGATGTTTAGTCATACATTAATTTTTTTAATATAAACATTTATTAATTATTAGTTTATACTATATGAATGTGTGATCCTCTGAAAAATCAAGAGACGATGGTTTTGGAGCAACATATTTGGATTTCTTGTGACCATCCATTAATAATTTAATAGTGACCACGAAAGCAAGTAGATGAGCAGTTAAAGTTTTATTTTATTAAATACGAATTTTAGGTTTATAATAAATACAATCGTTTATATCCTTCTAGCGTTTCAAAGGACATACTTGAATCCTACATATGTACGTAAAACCGAACTAATCGTAGTACCAACCGACTTATTTGTCAGAAATAATGAATGGATTTGAAAACTGGATAACATTATACTTAGCATAAGGTTGGAGCGTTAATCATGTATCATGTAGTAGCGTTGATAGCCGTTCAATTGTGTTCGTGAACGTTTGGTAAGGTGTTCGTGAACGTGTTCATGAATATTCGTTCATTTGCGTTCGTTTGTGTTCGTATGTTTGTGTTTTAATTAAAGATTTTTGTACTTTCATATATTTTATCTATATTTTTTATATTATTAAACTTTTATTTAGTTTATTACCCTAAGAATTAAACTAGAAACACTATTTCACCTTGTTTATGGTTCATTTCCCTTTCCTTTCTCATTATTTACATCGACGAATACGATCGACCTGCGTTCCACAAGGGATTCAACTTCCAGTGCTACTCTCTAGGCCATCCACCTTTATCCTTCGTCGTGTTCGCCAAATTTATTTGTATTCGTGAACCGTCCGTGAACACGCTCATTTCCTTAATGAACGAACACGAACATAAAATCTCGTTCAGTAAGTGTTCATAAACTGTTCGTGAACACATTTATTTCCTTAACGAACGAACACGGACAAGGTCTCGTTCGTGTTTGTTCGGTTCGTTTACAGTCCTAGGCAAGACGGTCTATATCTTACTCTCCTTAGACCATACCTTAACTTTGCTATTGGTGAGATTTACCAAGTATGATTATGATAAGGCTACAGGGTATGGGGCGTCATTGCCCATGCCACCTCAGCTTTTTATCCATCAATAACGCACCTTAGCCTATGCCACCTCAACTTTTTATATACTCCCCCATGTTGGGGTGGGGGTGGGGGTGGGGGGAGGGGGGGCGCTATTGTATGCTAGCCAATAATACCAAACAATAGCAAGATCTTGTGTGCGTGAGGTATTGAGAGATTCCATCATATACCATGCTAGCTATTGAGAAAATGTAATAGAGCCCCCTTGTTGACGTGGCGTAATGAAACCATTACCACCTTCAAACCATACCCTGTACTCTAAGAATGCTTGAATATCACATAGAATTTTGTTGATATAATATTATGTTGTTATATTTAGAAAATGAATTATTATTTTTAATTAAAATAAAATAAAATAATCAAGATATTTTATTATGTTGTGAAATACTTTAATGGAAGCCTTAAGTTTAAATATTATATTATAATTTAAAACGGAATTGTAAAAAAACACTCAAAACCGATCTAACCAACGGTGTTATAACACATGCAAACCGAAGCAACAAAAGATCTGATTCTCAATTCAACTAATCTGGTTTCTCTAACAACATTGAATGTATGCCACCATCTTTAATTGACTTTTGCCACATAAATGCCATATCTTGATGGGAGAATACTATCATCTTTCGCAACAACGATTTAAAGCACACAAATCGCTCTTATTTAGTGTTTAGAAGACCATATCAAACCTCCGTCCGACCTGGTTTTCCATAGTGTTTTGGTTCAATTACGAGTTAATTGACCGCACACAATGTTTTCTTTTGAACGGCCAACAAACAATATTATAAAAATGCCTAGCATGTCGCTAGACATACACTGACACATCATATGAAACAAATGTTGTAAAATAAGGTCTAGAAGGCCAAGTACATGCCGAATAATCACTACAAGATAGATAGTTGAGACGATTTTCTTCAAATCCGCATAATCACTCGGGATCGATCAAACGTGGTCAACCTCAGACAAAAACGGATCTAGTTGGTCAACTCGGGCCTAATATAACGTAAAAGAATAAAACATAATTCCTACGCGTATCGTATTAAAAGAATGACTGTAATTTTTCATGGAATGAATATCAATATTTGAAATACTTTACTATTTGAACAAGTATTTTTTATTTATATTGATATTTACGTATTTTGTTATAAATATTAGTAAACCTATGATATTTGACACATATATGATATCCCGAACACTAATTTCGTTAGAATTTAACATGTCCAAGTATCTCCGAGTACTCTCCGCCTAGGCCCGGTACTTGCAACTCCCAAGTTGATCCACTTGGAAGCGCCTAGTGACTTCTGCAACCATGGATAAAATCCAAACCACCAAAGCTAGCACCAACAAACCAATAAATCAGCTAAATACACTAAAAGACCCCTCGGTGATTCCAGGGTAAAAGAGCTCTTTTGACCGTACTTTACCATAAGAAACCCAAAGAGGATTCACTCGGTTTTAGCCAATATTAGGGGTGTAAACGAACCAAACAAACACGAACAATGTTAAGAAATATATGTGTTCACGAACTGTTCATGAACACTTACCAAACGAGATTTATGTTTGTGTTCGTTTGTTAAGGAAATGAACGTGTTCATTTGTGTTCGTGTTTTAATTTGAGGCAACAAACGAAAACGACAATTGATGAACACAAATGGAAACAAACGAACACAAACAAACGTTCATGAACATAATATATAATACACTGACGCTAATTAAATATTTTATTTGTCGGAATTTTAAAGTATTTAAATAAAATATAAAAACTAAAAACATGAATGAACTATCGAACATAAACGAACATGTTACAGAACGTTAAGGAACATAAATTAACGAACGCGGCCTCTGTTCAAGTTTGTTCCTATAACTTGACGAACGGGATTTCTTATTCGTGTTCGTTTGTTCCCGAACAGTTCACTAACTGTTCGCTTGCAGCCCTAGCCAATATTGTAAAAAATAAACTATGATTATATCACGCTGATATTCATAACAGATTTGAATTACAAACAATGTCAAACCAACATCAAAACTTAAGCCATCTCTTCTCCTTCTCTTTACTTGCAACAGCATTAGAAGCCGACGCATGCGCGGCTTCAACTTCCGCCAACTGTTTCCGAGTTTCATTAAGCTTCCTAACCGCCGCCTCGTAAACCACCTTCTCTTTCTTATTCCTGCTCGCCATTTCCTCAAGTTTTTGAACTCTCGCACGTAACTCCTTCCCTTCATCATCAAACGCAACGAGCGCCCGCCTGTCACCATTCTTACCGTCCTGCACATCTTTCTTTTGCGGTTTCTTGTTTGACCCGACTTTCAACGCTTCATCATGTTTTGCTAACTGTGTGTTAATAAGACTAAATATATCCGAGCTCGGTTCCTGTTGTAACTTGGCAGCCTTAGCTAATGCCGCAAATTTCTTATCACGTTTTCGTTTCCCACCCCGGCTTCGTTTTTTCTCCTGCTTGTTATCTTTACTTTCGTTAGATTCGAAAGCATGATCGAGAGACTGATTTTTCGGTAGTACTTTGACCGAAATCGGGTCAACACGTCCTTGTAACCTCACACCCAAACCCATTCCTTCACGGAAACCCATGTTAGCCATCATCTTAGACGCGATTCCACGTGTGTGATTCTCCCATTGTGCGAAAATTGCGGTTTCGGTTTGTATACCCCTTTGAAGATTCGAAGAACCAAGAAACCCTAAACCTTCAGGGGTGTCTTCTATTTCACTTTCAGAAAGATCATCCTGTTCCGAATCGGAATACGAGTCATTGTCATCGTCGCTCATTTGGGCGTATTCAGATAAAGATATAGACTCGTGTCCAACGTTTAACGAGCTACCATCGTCTCGGAAAACAACCCGGCCCGATCTGAGTTCCTCGTCCCATGACTCGAGCTCTGCTTCCCGCCATATTCCGGTTTTACTGTCGGAGATGGCCCACACATTGGACCCGATTAACGAATGAGTCCACACCGTGGGAGTATATTTTCTCAGTGATGACAATGGCAGATCAATGCCTGATTCAAAATAACCACATACATTGAATTAGAAACGGGTTCTGAAGTTGTACTAATTAGAATTACATATTAGAAAATTTTTTACCATGTGACGAACGACACTTTGTACCAAATCGACACCGTTGCTGTAAGAAGAACTTGCAAATCTGCATTCAGGTGTAGTAGCGCTACTTGATTAATCGGGTAAACATACAATCATTCCTTCAGTTATTAGTTTATTACAAAAAGTGGCGAAATATTCAAACCATTGCAAATAGGGTGTGCACGGTCCGGTACAGTTTTATACTTTTACGGCAAAACCAAAACCGAAATGTTCAGTTTTTGAAAACCGTTCGGTTTCGGGTTTAGCAACGGTTCGGTTCGGTTCAGTTTTTCGGTTTTTGGAATAAAGTTACGTAAGATTCAAAAATGAAAAGTACAACCCAAGATATAAGAATCTTTCTTAGATGTTTACATTAAAGTTAATATTTTTAACCTTTTTAATTAATATTGTTCACATAAACCTAAGTTTACATTAAAGTTAATATATTAACCTTTTTTAATTAATATTGTTCACATAAACCTAATCTTCTAATCTATTTTTATGTTTCTTCGAAGTTTTTGTTAAAACATTATAATACTTTGAAAGCAATTTATTTTTTTGTTAAATTTTGTTATTTCTTGTAGGGATGGATAAATAATTTCAAAGATAAATAAACATGTTAATGCTCTTATTATAAATATTTAACATTCAAGATTAAATTTAATAATTCCTAAATCAATATATAACCAACATTCAAAAAATGACTTTTCGGGTTATTTGGTTCTGTTCAGTTTTTTCGGTTTTCATAAAATGCAAAACCAAAACCGAACAGTAATTTTCAGTTCAGTTTTTTGTGCGGTTCAGTTTTTTTCGTTCAGTTAAATCTATTTTTTCGGTTTCGGTTCGGTTTTCTCAGTTTTCTGCTCACCCCTAGTTACAATTTAATAGCCAGTTATCTAGCAACGACACAACATAGACCATAATTATAGTAAAGAGGAAAAGAACACATACCAGCTGATTCTCTGATGTTGGAGTAAGAAATGAAACTTTTGCATCATTAGACCCTTCAATTGCAACTATCAAACCGTCATACCATCGTCCATCTGAGTGGCGAAATCGACATTTTGATCCAACAGAAAATTCCTTATTTGATTCCACTTCTGTTTGTTTAGCATCAAGGGGATCTTGATACACATCCTCAGATTGTTTTAACGGTTCCACTTCAACGTCTTTGGAATCAAGAGAATCTTGATTCATTTCCTTACCTCCATCTTTCGCCATCTGTAGAGATATGTCGACTTCTTGCAATAACCTAGCTCGTTTAAGAACAAAGAGACCCTCTTCTGCATCTTTGATTGCTTGAAGAAGCTCCGCATGAACCTTATAAAAGAAATATAAATGATTACCAACACGTCAAGAATCCAACAAAAACATAACGTAATCTATACCAAGAACGTCTGGACACAATCAGATTATGTATATGAGCTATGAGTTGGATTATACCGGGTACGCTTGTTTGTTTAGTACATCTTCACTCTTTACTGCACGGAGTTTTACTTCAAAGTGTAAAATTATCCTACGCATATCTAATAAAAAATACATTTTTATATTATAATATGTGAACATACACGTAGTGGGAGTGTGTGACAAACAAGAGATGTTGACAGTAGGCATTAGGCAAACCAACGAACATAAATTGTGAAATGACAGTATGACACGAGTGGAAATTGCTCATGACTTTATGTCCAAGAGTTGGTAACTGTGAAGAATGGTCAACAAACAAGAATCCAACATAACACCATCTCGAAACCTAGCAGACTACTAGAAACGAGAGGTTTGATAACATGTGCCAAACCCCATTAAACTCCATTCATCTATTGCGTTTATGTTGGCATCAACAATCATACTCTACAACAACAACAACAACAACCATACCCAGTAAATCCCACAAATAGCATAAAAACTATCTGTAGGGTCTGGGGAGGGTGGATGCAGGCAAACCTTACCCCCATCTCAAAGGATAGAGAGGCTGCTTCCAGAGAGACCCCCAGCTCGAAACTGACAACCAAGCAACAAACACAACTAAATAAATAGGCAGATAGAAAAAAGAGTGATCAAAGAGTAACATAGCAAAAACATGAAAATGAATAATATGTCAAATCCAAAAGGGTTGATGAAATGAAAACATTTGAAAAACAAGAACATGGATAGTCTGCCATAAAACATATGGAGCTGCCAAGTAAAAAATTCGCACGCCAAGTCCACCTAAAATGTATAAACATCTAGATGCTAAGGCAAAACTGTATCTTCCCATAAAATTCATTAATCTTAATCCTACGCTTCCATGCCCTTCAATCCTGGACTATGTTCTCAGAGAGGTGCAACTCTAGCAAATCTTGTCTAATCCGTTAGTCCCAAATCAATTTGGGTCGTCCTCTACTCTCTACTCCTCCTCCCCTCACCAGTGATGGTTTCCACTCCTCTAACAGGGGCCGTCGTCTGCCTCCTCCTCACATGCCCAAACCATCTCAGTCTCCCTTCCTTTATCTTATCTGAAATACTAGCCACTCCTAACCTATTACTAAATACCTCATTTCTTATTTGGTCTAACCTTGCATGACCACACATCCACCTCAACATCCTCATTTCAGCTACCTCCATTTTATGTGCTTGTGTCTTCTTGATGGCCCAACACTCTGTCCCATACAACATAGCAGGTCTAACTGCAATCCTATAAAATTTCCCCTTTAATTTAGTTGGAAACCTCTTGTCGCACAACACCCCAGTAGCAGCTCTCCACCTACCCCAACCAGCCTGGATGCGATGAGCTACGTCCCTATCAATCTCCCCATCCCTTTGTACAAAAGATCCTAAATACTTGAAACTAGTTGCCTGCGGGACCACCTCACCCTCAATGGTGATCTGGGTATCGTCGTTGTCGCCTGCACCACTGAAGTCACAACAAAGGTACTCAGTCTTAGAGCGACTAATCCTTAAACCATTGTCCTTAAAGCTGCTCGCCACTCCTCTACCCTCGCATTTAGGCTTTGTTTAGTCTTAGCCACTAACACAATATCATGAGTAAAGAACATGCACCATGGGACGGTCTCCTGAATCGACCTAGATAACTCATCTAGAACAACAGCAAAAAGAAACGGGCTCAGTGCAGACCCCTGATGAAGTCCTACCTCCACAGGGAAAAAAGCGGTATCCCCAACAGGTGCTCGAACACTAGTTTTAGTCCTATCATACATATCAATAATTATGTCTATGTACTTCCCCGGAACCCCCCTACCTTCCAAACTATCCCAAATTAGTTGTCGTGGTATACTGTCATATGCCTTTTCTAGGTCAATGAAGACCATATGTAGATGTCGTTTCTTCTCTCTATACTTTTCCATCAATCTTCTTAGAATATGTATCGCTTCCATAGTCGAGCTTCCTGGCATGAAACCAAATTGGTTTACCGTAACATGCGTTTCTTTTCTAATTCTAGTCTCAATTACCCTTTCCATAATTTCATAGTATGGCCTAGTAACTTAATCCCACTATAGTTCCCACAACATTGAGCATCTCCTTTGTTCTTATATAGTGGCACTATAACACTCGCTCTCCATTCGTCTGGCATTGTTCCCAATTCAAATATAAGATTGAACAAATTAGTTAACCTTTGAACTCCTTCCTCTCCTAAACACTTCCACACTTCAATCGGTATGTTATCCGGGCCAACTGCCTTAGCCCTTCCCATCCTCTTAAGTGCCGCGCTCACCTCTCCTTGTGTATACGCTGACGATAGCAATTATTCCTTTGTCTTCCTTGGGTAGTCTGGTTGTCGTTTATCAACAATCATACTCTATTTTCTAATAAGGGGCCCGTCTTAGCTAGCGATGAAGTTTTTGTTTACCTATCCGCAACAAAGCGTACTCAAAGAGACAGTAATACATTGCAAATTCAGTCATTATGATTCCAGCATTCCGCACAACAAGTGTAACTTAAAAAATATAACGTTTCATGACCGTCAAGTATTTCAGTTGCTTCCACTTAGCTTTGTCTCTATGCATCTTGATTTCCTTATTTAGGTGACCAACACTTACTTCAAAAGAATTAAACACAATTGTAGCAAAACCACCTTCAGTAATCAGTACCAATATACAACATTAAATAACAGATAACCTAGGACCCAGGTAACAGTTAATAACAGAACGTTGATATCAATCAACAATTATTCTCAAAATCAAAACAGTCATTTCATCTAATTTAAAAAAATTGTCAAAAGCTTACCCTAAAATGAACTTCAGAAAAGAAATTTAACAGTTGAAAAGAGGGAGATTAAGAATAATAATAATACCTCGAGGATTTCGGGATTTTGGGGGTCAGAGGCTAGGGCTTCATCAAGAGCCGCGATTGATTCTCTTTGTTCTTGTAATTGAAGCTCAAGTTGATCTTCAAGAAGCCTTCTTTCGTCATCGTCCGCCATTATCAATCAAATCAAGCTCAGGGATTAGATTAAACCTGGTCGAACCATTTAGGTCGTATTCGGGTGTTTATTGGTTTGGTTGATCACAAGGGTCTATCGGTTGTGGCCTGTGGGGCCTTTTTCTTTTTTCCTTAATATTTTTATATATATTTTTAACAATTAAATCATTAAATAAAAAAATTAATATAAAGCTTGATTATGTAAAGAGTAAAAAAAATATATGGTTTTTGAACGGAGTCAACTTGAATTTCCATTTTTTTTTGAATGATGAGTCCTTGCCCTCCTAAGAAAAGCTCTATGAGTCCCTCACCACCATCAACCCTAAACCTTTAGGGGCGTATCCCACGTCATGTATCCTATGGACTCTATTTCATACCATCCAATCTAAGACTACGTGATATGAGATAAAACCCTGAGGGTTAAACTATAATTAAAAAATGTATTTAAGATAAAACATAAAAAATGTATTTAAGATACATAAGGCTACAAATGTATTTAAGACAAAACATAAAAATTCCATTAATTAAACTATAATTAAAAAAAGTTACAAACCACCTTAATTAAAAACAATACTTAAAAAGACAACTAAAATAAATGACATAACTTCACTGATCACAATCTCTTAAAACTCTTTAAGCTGAAACATGACCAAAACTAGTGTTGTGAAGGCGTTTGAACTCGCCACGAGCCGTGTTTTCGCCGTTCAAAGCATTGTTAAAGAGTCTCTCAAATCTCACACACTTTGTTCGAATCATTAAAAATTTTGTAGTTATTTGATGCACATTAGGATGGTTTTAACCCACTTGTTGATGGAAGTGTGTCAGAAAACGTGTTCCAAAACAAAAATGACTCTGGTGGTAACCCTTGCTCGGCGACATGCATCCAACCCGTAGCCAAAGTGATTTCGTCTTCCTCGGTCTAACGGTATGCCATTTAAAAATTTGATGAAGATAAGATATTGAGAGTAGAAGAATATAGAGTGAGTTGTGTGAAAGTTTTGGTATGAGTTGTGATTTAAATGAGTATTTATAAGGTTCTAAAACTATAAAAAAAGTAATCGATTGTACCGTTGTGTAACGATAAAAAAAATTGAATGGCCCACGTTTGAACCCTTTGGCACTCATGAGTAGCTTGGCGGAATACTATATAGCACCCCTCCATAATGCCCCGTAACGGAGTTTGGAGCGCTATGAAACTTATGTAGTAGAGAGCATGAGCCACACCAGGTGACCTAAGAGGAATGTGCGGCCTCTAACAAATGGCTTAGCCTCATATTGACGAGTTTTCACATTTGCCAGTGCAAAATGGAAAATTGCATTGGCTTAAATTTATATATTAACACTTTTAAATAACATTCTATAGAGTTTAAGAACTCAATGCCCTAACACTTTTAAATAACATTAAGGTACTGTTTGTTTTTCTAAGAAAGATTTATGCATGTTTTTTCTGTTTGTGCGCGTAGATATTGTCATCTACAGACTGTTTGTTTTTCCGAAGACGTTTCATTATAAAACGTCTACGCGAGCTCTTCTTGGTGCACACTTGGCCCAGCCACTTTTAAGATCTTTTAAAGCCTGCAGAGGGTTAAACATCACCATCCACCACCACCGTCCATCACCACACACCGTCCACGTCCACCACCCACCACCACGTCCACCACCACCACCATCGTCCTTACACAACCACCAGTTTATTTTACAAGTTTGCGTACTTTAAAAACAAACAACCTTCTTCTTGCATACTGCAGAGGTTTGGTCCACCTCTTTTTCTACAGATGTGGTCCGCAAATTGCAGACATTTTACCTCTTAAAAATAAACTGCACCTAAGAACTCAATGGCCAACAACGTTGAGGCTAATATTACTAGAATAGGAACAAAGAATACACAAATTACTTAAATGACACTTAAGTTTAAAGTATCTTTGAGTAGTGCTATTACTTTACATTCAAATCTAAATCTAAACTTGTATAAAACCACTTAAAACTTAGATAAGTTAACGGATTAACCCATTTACTAAACTGGTCGTGTTTAATTAACTCGTTTAATAAAGAATTTTATGTAATGATGATTTTGTGTTATGAATTGCATCACTTTCACCCCATATTTTTTTATAACGTGTTTTAAATTGTTTAGTTATCTATCTATATCCAAATCGCAATAGTTTAATTTAAAACCTCCTAAGTATTAAAGTAAAATCACAGTCAAGTTAACAGTGATGATATACGTAAATTTAAAAGGAACACCATATCCTATTGTATATGAGTTATTACACAATTACCAAAACACTTCAAAGAAACTCTTTAAGAAATACACATATAACTTATAAGCTAGTTGAAGCTAGAATATTCACAAACGACTCCCCCCCATATCGATATATGTTTCTAACCCATGTTCAAAGATATGAACAAAAGACTTCATCTCAGTAGTTGGAAGGCAAACACCAATCTCAAGATCTTCATTCTTATCTTTGCAGGTACACATGGATATCGATCCATTATAATCAACCGAAACTGTTTCAATCTTTTTGGGCTTACCCCACCCAAAATCAATGTCATACAACTTGATCTTTGGTGTTCCAGCAACCCCAATGATTGTTTCTGGAATCCTATTGGGAAACAAGTCCCTTAATGACTCTATTTCTTTAACGATTCCATCCTTATCAGTCAACTTCTTATGTAGACTTTCTCCGATCAATTTTGCAGCACTCACAAACTTCTTTTCCCGTTAAGCGTGTCGTGTTTTCCATAGCCTTACACCCTCCAACACAATTACCAAAGTAGGCTGATGGGATCGGTGGATTCATACATGCCCTACAATCGATGGCGAAACGAAATAGTTGCAGCTCATCCTCAAGTGTTTTTGCTATGCAACTCCATACATAAGCACATGCAATCGTAAAAGATGATACGTACGCTAATGTTGGTACTTGGGTTGAAACCAAAGTTTTCAACTTATTGAGCACTGTCTGTGGCAAGATAAAGGTGGCTCGAACTTTATTAGTTGGTCCACATAGTTTCGGAGGTTCATACTCTTCTTTAAAGTTTTCAACCTTCGCTAACTTTAGGTAACTTTCATCAAATTTAGGGTTTATGACCACTCTATCATATAACGGCAATGTTCCATTAGCTAGAAACGACACATCCGTGCCAAATCGAGCAATCGACGTCCAGGCCTCCATGAAAAGATGGTTGGTGCTAGCATCACCCAAGCAATGGTGATGTGTCACTCCAATAGAGATTCCGGAGTTTGGAAAAAGTGTCACTTGAACGGAGAACACAGGGATCTTTGTTGAACCGGGGGTTTTATCAGCATGACCCAATTGAGGTATAAGATGGTAAAACATCTCACAATCTCGCGGATGATGTCGCAATCTCCGACCCCACCCCTGGAGCGGGGGCCGCGAGACACAGAACTGATGGTACCGGTGTTTATTAATTTGGCAGCGGAATTAAACCATCAGGATCGTAGTTAGAAAATAAATATCGGAGTTTCAAAACACCAAACTTTTATATTAAACAAATGGGATAAAACCCATGTTTCCATTACAATAAATTCGTAGAGGGGTAACCCCCAATTTATGAAAAACATAAACTCCTTTTTATTTAGGTAACTTTTATAACCACTTTTCTAAGCCTTCAGTACTCTCCAGCTGGCTTCTGTTAGCTTCACATTAAGTTACCTGAAACGCGTTTTAAAAACATTTTATCAGCAAGAAATACTGGCGAATCCATCTCAGTTTTATCAAAACAAGTGATTATACTTTACAGTTATTGAGAGCATCCGCATTTACAATGTTTATATCTACACAATTACTCAATTAGTACTGTCAATCCTGACTTTTGGGTCATATTACTTTGGGCCCTGTCACCCAACAGTAACGATTCCTGTCACATTCCCGTGACTTTGGACTAGCAATGTATACAAAACCCCAACATACCGGTAGTAATTGTAGAATACATATACTCAATCACTGTTACGCTTAATTAAAACATTTGAGGTTTTGGTAACACATTTTTTACTCATAAAAAGATTTACAAAAAGAGAATGTACTCGCCTTGAACACTTAAGTATTCCTACGGAGTTCATGATGATAGTTCTTGATTACTTCCTGGGATTTCTATTAAAACATACAATGCACATGTGTTAGTAATTTAACCCAAGTCACTTTAACCATACAACACTCGACAGAACTCCAACGAATGTAGTCAGGCAGAGCCTTGACATGCGTTGGCGATTCTAGATCGATCGGGTAGGGTGTCCATACAACACGAGATAGGATTTCAACGAGCGTAGTCGGGCAGAGCCTTGACATGCGTTAGTCCTAATCCGGGTAGGATATTGAATTAGTGATCGGGGGTTAAGTTACTTACAGCGGGCAGCGTTTCGTAGGTTTAGGGATTTTAGGGGGTATTGTTCAGAGAAACATGGATAGAGAGAGTATACAATCGAATTTTTCGTTCGATTTTGAGCACAGAACTCAGTCCCACGCTGCTCTATTTATACCCGATTTTTACCTCCCCCGCGCGTCGCGCGGGATTCTGGGAGCTCCCTCGCGTGGCACCTGAGATGCCTAGCTAGGCTAGGTCAGCCTGGTCACAAGTGTAGGGTTGCCAGATGGCGCGAAACAATGACACGTCACCTCGACGCCTCCCGTGCGTCGCGACAGAGACTGGTGTCTATGGCGCGTGGCGCCTGGGCTGTCCAGGTGAGCCTGTCTCGTTTTGCGTGCCGCGTCTCGATTTGCGTGTCCGGTTTTACGTTCCGGCTCGGTTCGGGGTGTATTGGAGAGTTGTTACAGATGATCTCTAGTTAGTTCATGAAATTCGAGGTTACATTCTGCGAAAGTAACATCAACAAAATCACCTTCAACATAACGGATTTCGAGTTTATGGGTAGAAGTTGGAAATACGATCAACTTACCAGCGAATGGAAAGAAATGTTGAGGGTGATTGATAACGAGTGTTTGTGATTTGGAATAATAATTTCGGTGAATTGAATTTGTGTGATGGAAGAAAGCTCATAGAAGAATAGAATGTGATAGGAGGTTCCCTTAGCCATAGGAAGTCAAAGAAGGTCAATGGCAACATGTCTCCTACAATGGCCGCTGGTGGGGATATTTGGGATTTTTCAAGAATAGTCAAGATTTGAGAGGAAGCCATGATTTGTTTGCTGTTACTTCTTTTAAAAGGGTCCTAAAAATATGCTACTTATAAAGGTTAAAACCTCAAAAAGTATAAGAATATGGTTTCCAATTTGCCATCTCTACTTTTTTTTTTTCATTTTTCTTTTTTTTTATTACAAATATTTGAAGTCATTTTTAAATCAAAATTCATACATCAACCTTTTGAAAAGCCGTAGCATTTGTTGTGACTCGTGAGTATTATTCTATTGAAAAAATTAGAAAATAACAATGTTAGTGATCAAGCGGCTAATTTAGTGTTTTAAAAAAAATGCATATCGTTATGAACAATTTACCCATTATTAGTTAGCAATTCTTGTTTACGACACAAATTATATTCAATTTTAAAGTATCTTACTTTTTTTTGAACGGCTAACTGCTTTCCACGTGTAAACCCACTCTTTCGGAGCTATGTCCAAAGGCCGACTACTCGACCAACGCTAGAAAGCGTAGCACACCCCTGATGCGCAGATACCCCATGGAATAGGTAAAACTGCGCCCCCTTGGACTCGAACCCGGGTAAAACCCCGGGCCAAGCCTTCACCGAGATGGGAACAACCACACTACACTGCAGTTGAAGAGGATTGTTCAATTTGCACTTTACTATCTTTTATTTGTAAGTAATTAAAACATTTATATCTTCAAGGCTTCAATGTTATCGTTCTGAATTGGTTTCTTTTCTGTAATAATGTTCGGTTCAATGTTTTAACGTTTGTTTTTGTTTGGTAAAACGGTCTCGCCGCTACTAGCATTGTATTGGTCCTAAAAACTCATTTGTATTAATAGGGTAAATTATGGGTTTTGTCCGTGTACTGTTTTAGTTAAATCTCGGTTTTAAACTACTGGTTTAACTTTTTTTTTCATTTCAGTACATGGAATAACAAATACTAATATTTAAAGCTTTGAAAGTATTCAAATTTCGTTAATAGTGATGAAATACATAAAGTTAAATTACAATTCAATCAGTTAATAGTGATGAAATACATTATCATTATCAATACATTAAAAACACAACGATTTAATAGTGATTTTAATATAAAAAATGAATAGTGCCAGGCAGCTGGTCTGGCACTCTCTCATTGGACCAGTCGTTTATTATTTGTTAACACTATAAAATTACGGGATTGCCCCCAAAATAGTGTCAGACAGCTGGCCTGGCACTCCCCCATTAGACCAACTGTTTATTATTTGTTTACGCTGTAAAATTACGGGTTTGCCCCCAGTTTAAAATTACGATTTTGCCCTCTGCTCAAAATAAAACTACTCTTTTGACCCCAACCAAAAATTATGATTTTGCCCACGACTGAATATTACAATTTCGCCCTTCGCTCAAAATTAAGTTTTCGCCCCTGTTCAAATGAAAAAAAATTGTTCTCGCCCCCACCTTAAAATTACGATATTTCCCCGTTTAAAAATTATGATTTCGCCCTAAGTTAAAAATTACACTTTTCGCTCTAACTCAAAATTACGCTTATGCCCTTGGTTCAAAATAAAAATATGGTTTTGCCTCCGGCCTAAAATTACGGTTGTACCTTTAGTTTAAATTTATATTACTGCGTTGCCCTAAGTTCAAAAGTACTAATTCGCCCTTGCACAGATTTACACTTTTACCCCTGGTTTCAATTTCCAGTACTGCATCACTTTACAAATGGTATCAAAGCTAGGGGCCGAGCAGATGTGCCAGCGAGGACATTGGCTCCCTAAAGAGGTGAAGATGTAAATTCCAAATCGGTTTAGGGTGACAATCAAACCATTCTTATAAGAGGATGGAAACCTTCTCTACCTAAATACATTTTGCTTTTTACACCAATGAAAAATATAACTTTCCATTAGTTAAAAATAACAGTATTGCCATTCTTTTAGTTTTTTAGCAAAATTATAAAATGTTATGTTTTTATTGGTTGACTCGATTTAATTGTTTTCCGTTTTAATGAGCTGCCTAACACTCGCTCATTATTCGGCCATCGCCCCGCAACGCAGACGGGCATTAACTTCTAACTAGTAAAGTTAAATTACAAAAAGACCATATAATATAATATAATATTGAGTTATTAGACGACGGTGAAGTCAATAATAATAAAAAGAAACATAAAGTTAGAATTAAAAAAAGACTATATAATATAGTATTGAGTTATTACACCTATACTAAGGATGGTGAAGTCAATAATAAAAAGAATTAGGTAACGATAATTACCAGGTTATAATATTCGCACTGCTTTTCTTTATCTCTCTATATATACAGAGAGATAAAATGAAAAAAGGTATAGAAATAAGATAATAGGGGTGCGAGAATAAGATAACCTTAATTATCTTCTACATTTAAAGACGAACCAAGTATAGTGTTTGATAACTGAGTTGAACGTGATTACTAGGCCACGTCTCTCTATATTTTTCGTCTTCTCACAAGTGTATAGGAGGTCACACGTGTGCATTCCTTCCACTATCTTTCTTTAAGACGATGATACATGGAGGGACATGCATTTGGAGAGAGAGATAGAGAAAGGGAAGACGACAATAAAATGGAGGAAGATAGAGTGTGGGTTAAAGTGAGAAAGAGTGACGGTGGTGCTTGCTGTTCCGACACCACTAGCTACCGACGACCAATTTGGCGACATCACCAGACGTGTTGGATGACATCGACGAGTACTAGATGTAAGAATATATATATATATATATATATATATATATAATATAGATAGATAGATAGAAGAGATAGGAGAGATCATTAGAAAACTAACTCAAAAAGCAAAAAAAAAAAACATAAAAAACATACAATTTTTTTTACAAGTTTTTTATAAAAAGTCGCTGGATTTTATGTATAAAAAAAACTTCTTTTCAAAAAAAAAAAAAACTTGTACTGCACATGTGCACTATATGTGTACTACTATCTGCATTATATGTTTATGTTGCACATGTGCATTATATGCTTTTTTTATTTTAAAAAAAGTTTTTTTATATAATATATATAGCGAATTTTAATAAAAAAAATAAAAAAAATTGATATGTTTTTTTAGCTTTTTCGTTAGTTTTTTGGTTTTCTCATATATATATGTATATATATTATATTCATCTAGCCATTAATATTATTTGTATTATAGATGATTAGTGACCTTAATGCCCCTATTAGCTTACTTAATTGGTGAATATTTAATGGACGAATCTGCCCTTAGTAGAAGAATAGGGTATCTGTTTGGGTGTATAAATAGAGCTCATTAGAAGTGTGTAAAGGTTGTCTCACAATCATTCATAACACCACTCACAAAATCATCTATCTTTCTATACTAAAAACTCCATCAATAATTATACACCCTAAAGAAGAACTCGATTGGATCTTATCATGGCCACAACCATTTGGGATAACATGTACTCACATTCTTTCATGTTTCATTACGTTTATGTTAAGAATTGATCAACATAAATCCTGATATGTCAAGCCAACTCTAAAAGATCTGAACGCAGATCCCGTGACGTGGAAGGTGAGCTCCGGTCTAGATTTTGATTGGTGGTCTCAATCATGACGAGCACTTTGTATTAGGAGTTTTGGACCGAAATAAACGGGCTCAACCAGGCAGCCCAAAATTAATTGGGCATATTTTCGGCCACGAGCTTGCTAACAAGTCACCACACCCAATAAGTCTATTTTGTATGATAACATAAAGTAGAACATATATGCAAATAAAACTCTATATTTAATCAATCACCCAATTACTAAGGGAAAATATACAGCATACTTAACAAAGGCGGAACTAATGAGTAATTAGCCGTAACACGGGTTACGGTTCAACCTCATATTCACAATGTATTTTTTTTGGTTTTATACATAAGATACCCCTAAATATGTACGAGGGTACCTCTAATAAAAAAATATGAAACTTGATATTATTCATTTAGCCCAATACTTATTTAATAATCAACCCCAAATAATAAGATTCATGATAATTAAGCCCAATAAATAAAATAATCCATTGATTATGGGCATGGGCGGCAAATCGCAATTGGAAGTTCCAGTGATCTTGCTCGTCTTCTGGAGAAAACCGAAACACATAGTTCTTGTCATTTGTTTTATCGGGTAGTGAAGCTAGCTTTGGGTTTACTGATTCAACCGCAACCGTTGAAAGATTATTTTTTTTCTTCTAAATTTAAGCTTATCAAGACGGATTTACGCAATCCAATGGGCCCAAAATATTTGAACAATGTTATGGTTTGTGTGGTCGATTAAGAAACATTTGATAGAGTAAAAGACGACGATGTGATAGAATGTGACACCACACCTAGATTAGGATGCGGCATACACAATTAATACCAACTTACATGTAAATACTTATTTTATTAATACAAACTGTAAGGTACAAAAGTTGAGAACTTAAAGGTGCAAAGTTTGATCAAACTATTCTTAGCCGTACATACAAAATTTCCACCAGATAAGAAAGTCTGGGATACTTTATTCACTAGCCACGTCTATCCGAGGTAAACGACCCGCACCACACTAACCATCATTTCCTGTGACACATGCTTAAAAAACGTCAGCTAATTGGAGAGTTCATGAATATACACAGTTTATAAATCACATTAATTACTCATGATTTGTACCCGCCCATATCATCATAACCCAATGTTACCACGTAACTTACATAACCATACAGTCAATGCCCACTACCAACAGGTGTAGCACCGACAAATCCTGCCGTAGCAGCACGTACAAGGGACCACAAATATCATGTGTATGTCTCAGGTTATATACATGCGGGTACAACAGTCATGCCATATTATTACACTTTAGGACAAACATGTTCACATTTGAAAAACATTCATAAAACTCACCTTTGCTATATGGGTGTTTCCCTATAATCAATCCGAACTTGGTTTCCTGATCAAGATTATAATGAATCTTAGGGACTAGTTAAATAAAGAGTGAAACACTAACTAGGTTATAACCCTAACCTTTTACTCTTAATAAATTATTATAATTAAGCTTATAAGTAAACTTAATCCTAATAAAGATTCTAATATTAGAGTTAACAAGAAACTAATATTAAAACTAAATAGATACTAACCTGACTAAGTGCTCTGCATACGAGAAAAGGTTGTAACTGAAATAATTCTATGAACTAGTACCCTATTTATAGGAAGCTATGAGTTGTATGTGTTCTGATATTACTTCGTAACCAAGCTTCATCAACACACCTCCTCAATACACATGTACACTTCTCATGTCTTGCTTGAATACTCTATACACGTATGTATGCACGTAGCAACTTGTTGTATAATATTCTTACCCATGTTAGTTGATATCTTCATGGTGAATATGTGTTATCAAAATCACACACGTATAGAAAGAAATGTGGTATTGAGTTTTATTATTATTATTACATATAATATAATATAATTAATTCAGCTTCTTCACTCATTTATCTCTTATAACTTCTAAAATATAATGTTTTATTAAGTTATAAATATACCATAGGAACGAGTTTATTTTTCTCTACAGTTTAACCCAAGTTTCATTAAAACGAAGCACGATCAAATATAATATGTTTTATTATTGTAGATAAACGGTATCTCTGAACACTAAATACTCGTCTAGGTATCTCATATTTTATATAACCATCTTACTCGCTTGCCAATAAAAGTTCTATACATATTTTTATTTGATCATAAAGCAGGGTGTTACATAGAACGATTTCAAGCTATGAAAAAAGGAAAAATCTATTAGCTATTTGTTTTACTAAAATTTATTATGGTTTTTCCTTATTATATGATTGCACATTAATCTTTTTTGATACCCCTAAATTAAATAGCTATCTCCGTCACTATAGCATACACAACTATGCAATGATAAGTGTTACAATAATACATATGGAGAACGCCTAAATGAATACATGTAGAAAAAAACAATGCGTGGCTATTCCAACGATTTTGCACGAAATCTAGTCCCCTTATCATCACAACAACTAGCAGATCCTGAAACAATTAGATTAACACAATTAGAAAGAAATTTAAAATAAAAAGATTATCATTTTATACTCACATTTGTAATCACCATCATACATTTATTTCTTTGATTTGAAAAGACATAAAGGTAGTGACCGTCAATCCAACCTCGGCTATTTCACACAATACTAAAAAAATATTAGCGTTTGTTTCACGGAATGGAATGGAATCTTGATAGAATTGGGAATGTTGGTTTGCTTCTTATTTGTTGGTTTCAACAAAAAATGAATTGGAATTGAACAAAAACATAAGGAAGAGAATCTACATTGCAATTCCATCCGGATTCTATTCCATAAAGAAACAAACACACCTAAATTCTAAAACAAATTTCAATTCCTGCGCAAATTCCGATTCTAATTCCATTAGAATCCATAAAACAAACGCTACCTATAAGTTTGACCCAAACTCATTTAAAAGTGAACTGTTTACTTCATGAGAATTGAAAATATTCAAAATTGGAAAAATAGTTTAATCAAGATGCATGATAATATGATATAACCCTGAGAATCCAGGCCATTAGTCTATAATCAATTTCATAATTTATCCAAAAACATAAGGAAAAGAATCTACATTGCAATTCCATCCGGATTCTATTCCATAAAGAAACAAACACACCTAAATTCCAAAACAAATTTCAATTCCCGCGCAAATTCCGATTCTAATTCCATTAGAATCCATAAAACAAACGCTACGTATAAGTTTGACCCAAACTCATTTAAAAGTGAACTGTTTACTTCATGAGAATTGAAAATATTCAAAATTGGAAAAATAGTTTAATCAAGATGCATGATAATATGATATAACCCTGAGAATCCAGGCCATTAGTCTATAATCAATTTCATAATTTATCCAAATATGTTTAAGCAAAGAATTTTGTAGATGTGTGTAGACACATCGACTTATCAAATTATTGACAGGATACATGATAAAAGTATCGTTCACATCTATGTACTAATATAATATAGATGAATATATGTAGGGTAAATTACATTTTACGTCCTTTAGCACTAACCTAGTTAAAATTTCAAGTTAAGTCTGATCATTTGCACCTTATGTGAGAGCATTTATGTCTTTTCACACCTTGTCTTCTCAAACTCAGACTTTCTCAACTCTATCTCTCCCTCTACATTCCGCTGTTCTACCACCACCGCCATTGCACCAATAATGACCGAAAACCGCCTCCGCTTTCAAAAACAAACAATAATGATCGGAAAACAATGCCTCAAATTCCAGCACCAACGCCTTGACTGATCCACTCCGTTCTAAAAAACAAACAATATTGAGAGTGGTTTTGATCTAGGATAACATAATTGCATGTTAAGTTTCAAAACTTAAAATTGCAAATTTGCAGAATCACAATCTAATGTCTAAACAACTAGTTCTTGAAAGAGTATAACTTCAGTTAGATAAACATATATGCAAAATCACCAATTCAGAACCCCCCAAATTCAAAATCTCCCAAATCACCAAACCAAACCCTAAATCAAAACACCACATCCAACCATCGCAGGAGACAAATGATTTAGAGGGTGTTTGGGGTTTCTTATTTACCTCCAAAAGTGTTTTTTGTTAGAAGTGCTTATTAACTTATAGCTTTTTTTAAAAGAAGTTTTTGAAAAAAGTGTTTGGATTAGCTTTTGTAGTGGAAAAAAAAAAAATGACAAAAAGGATGGAGTAAGTTTCCACGTTTGTTTCCTATTTTTGAGGGATGAGGTTAGATTGGTAATTTTATGTGCAAAAGCCAAAAGTCATTTTAAAAGCCAGGTTTTTGTGGCTTTCAAAACAACAATTTACTCCTTTACAAAAAGCTAAAATGAAAAGGACTTTTACAATTGCCAAACACCTTTTTAACTTATTAGTTTTTTCAAAAAGCCAATAAGTCAATAAGTCATTTCTAAACTCAATCCCACACACCCTCTTACTCGAATATTCAACCAAAAAAGTTCAATTTCAACACAAAACAAACTCGTTCGTGTTACAAGGGTTTTAGATCTGGGCGTCGGTGAATGGATAGTGTACGAAATCATGATGATAGTGAAGAGGTTGTTGTGGATGACAATGGCGATAAGATGGTCGGAGTGTTAGAGAAGTTGTTTAGAGTGTCAGAGAGGCTTTTCGACAGATCAATTGGGGGTTTCTTGATTAATTCGAGGTTGCGTAAATCTGAGGTTGAGATCTATGAGTGTTTCAAAACTGAGGGTTGTGGTGGTGGTGCTTGTGGTTGTCAGAGGATTGGGGTGGTGGTGGTAGTGTAGATGGGAGATGGTTGTGGTTTAGACGTGCAGTATATATACATATAATAAATAACTAATTAATTGTTTTAAGTGTTTCTATTTTATTTATTACAATATATATTTTTTAATATCATGTATAATGCACATGCCATACTTAACTACAAATTTTAACCAGGTTAGGGCCAAAGGACGTAGGGTGTAGTGAGTTTTACAAATAAATGATTGTGACTGTAATTAGTAAAGCTAAAGGTCATCCATTGCAATCCAATACAAAGATAAAGTACGAAAAGTGCAATTTACCCATATACATATAATATAGTTGAAGCTGGAAAATTCATTGTTCACAAGCGCCTCCACCCCATATCAATATATGCTTCTACTCCACGTTCAAAGATATGAACAAAAGACTCCATCTCAGTAGTCGGAAGGCAAACGCCAATCTCAAGATCTTCATTCTTATCTTTGCAGGCACCCATGGATATTGATCCATTATAATCAATCAAAATTGTTTCGATCTTTTTGGGTTTACCCCACCCAAAATCAATGTCATAAAACTTGATCTTTGGTGTTCAAGCAACCCCGATGATTGTTTCTGGAATCCCATTGGGAAACAAGTCTCTTAATGACTCTATTTCTTTAACGACTCCATCCTTATCAGTCAACTTCTTATGTGGACTTTCTCCGATCAATTTTGCAGCACTCACAAACCCTTCTTTTCCCATTAAGCGTGTCGTGTTTTCCACAGCCTTACACCCTCCAATAACACAATTACCAAAGTAGGCTACTGGGATCGGTGGATTCATACGTGCCCTACAGTCGATGACGAAACGAAATAGTTGCAGCTCATCCTCACGTGTTTTCGTCATGCAACTCCATACATAAGCGCATGCAACCGTAAAAGATGATACGCACGCTAACATTGGTACTTGGGTTGAAACCAAAGTTTTCAACTTATTGAGCGCTGTCTGTGGCAAGATAAAAGTGGCGCGAACTCTATTAGTTGGTCCACATAGTTTCGGAGGTTGATACTCTTCTTTAAAGTTTTCAACCTTCGCTAACTTTAGGTAACTTTCATCAAATTTAGGGTTTATGACCACTCTATCATATAACGGCAATGTTCCATTAGCTAGAAACGCCACATCCGTGCCAGATCGTGCAATCGATGTCCAGGCCTTCAAGAAAGATGAATGGTGCTAGCATCACCTAGGCAATGGTGAAGAGTCACTCCAATAGAGATTCCAGTGTTCGGAAAAAGTGTCACTTGAACGGAGAACACAGTGATCTTTGTTGAACCAGAGGTTTTATTAGCATGACCTAGTAGAGGTATAAGATGGTAAAACATCTCACAATCTCGCGGATGGTTTCCGGCTAGTTCATGAAAATCGAGGTTACATTATGCGAAAGTAACAACGACAAAATCACCTTCAACATAACGAATTTCGGGCTTCTGGGTAGAAGTAGGAAATACAATCAAGTTACCAGCGAATGGAAAAAAATGTTGAAGGGTAATTGATAATGAGTGTTTGAGATTTGGAATAATGGTTTCGGTGAATTGAATTTGTGTGATGGAAAGCTCATAAAAGAATAGAAAGTGAAGAGGAGGTTCCCTTATCCATAGGAAGTCGAAGAAGGTTAATGGCAACAACTTGTCTCCTACGGTAGCTGCTGGTGGGGATACTTGGGATTCTTCAAGAATAGTCAAGATTTGAGAGGAAGTCATGATCTGTTTGTTGTTACTTCTTTCAAAAAGGTTTCGAAAAATATGCTACTTATAAAGGTTAAAGCCTCATAAGTATAAAAATATGGTTCCCAATTTGTCATTTCTATTTGTTTTTTTTTGTTTTTTTTTTACAAATATTCGAAGTTATTTTAAAATCAAAATTCATAAGTCAACCTTCTCAAAAGTCGTAGCATTTGTTGTGACTGGTGAGTGATATTCTATTGAGAAAATTAGCAAATCACAATGTTAGTGTCCAAGGGGCTAATTTATTTAGTGTTTTAAAAAATGTATAACGTTATGAACAATTTAATTACTATTCTAAGTCAACTTTTGTTGTTGGGACAGAATTACTATTTAATTTCGAAGCATTGTATTTGTTCATTTGTTTGTCATAATATGGTTTTTCTTTTTTTATTACTTTTTTTTTGTCACCAAGTTGGTATTAACTTAGTTAAAGAGGATTACTAGCATCCTAGGGGGCATGCAATCGTGTATTCCCACTATAAGGTATTATTATCCGATCTAGTGCATTCAGTTTGCTCTTTATTATAAGTAATTAAAACATTTATATCTTTAATTTTTTTTACATCATCTCGTGTAATTTACTTTTTATTCTTCTTATTTTAATTTGATTCAACAGCAGTTTGTTAATATATAATAAACATATTACCATGTTGAAAAGAAAATCTAATTAAATGTATCTTTTGACCATTTGAGTTTTCTCTGCTACATTGAGTACCACAACGAGCCAATGTTATCGTTCTGACTTGGTTTATTTTATGTAATAAAGTTTGGTTCAACGTTTTAGGAATAGATTGTAATAATCCTTACTATTCGTCGTTGGCCGCCAACAGTTCCAACTTAAAAAATAACCACTGCGGTTTTAACTATTAACATATTGGCTTCCAATGGACCTTGGCAAACAGAACCCTAACGCCGTTAGTCTCCGGTCGTTGGTAAAACATTCTTGGCTAGAAAAAAGGTTCTTAAAGGTCCGATCTAAGGTTACAAAGAGGTTTGGGATGAAAATATTGAATTTTCCGGCCAAAAAGTTAAGTTTTCCAGGAAAAAAAAGTTTTCCGGCAAAAAGGAGTTTTTTTTACGACCTCCATAATTGGGTTTTTACTAGAAAAAGGTTCCTAAAGGTCTGTAATAAGGTTACAAACAGATTTGGGACGAAAATGTTGAGTTTTCCAACAAAAAACGTTTTTTCCGGCGACCGGAGACTAACGGTGTTAGGGTTCTGTTAGTCAAATTGGAGCCCAATATGTTAATAGTTGGGACTGTCAGTGGTTATTTTGAAGTTGGGACTGTTGGTGGCGAATGACAAATAGTTAGGATTATTAAAACCCAATATTCCAACGTTTTCACATTTGTTTGGTAAAACAGGCTCGCCGTAAGCCCGCAACGTACGGGTCCTAAAAACTCGTTTAAATTAATAGGGTGAATTATGGGTTTGGTAAGTGTACTGTTTTAGTTAAATCTCGGTTTTAAACTACTGGTTTTAGTCCTGAACTGTTTGTGAATTAACTTTTTTTTTCATTTCAGTATATGGAATTAACAAATACTTTTATTTAAAGCTTTACCTTGTGTTTTCGAGTTTCATTTGACGAACGAAAAGAAAGGATTTGAAAGGATTAAAAAAGTCGTGTTCTAGTTGTTTTAAGCAAGGAAATTGTGAGAAATGAAAGGAAAAACTTATCTTATTTTCCTTCATTTTAAATCCTTCCAAATTAAAGAGATTTTTAAAAAGGAAAAAACTTTTAGCATATAAAATCTTAATTTTTCTTTTCATTTCCTTCAAACTCGAGAAGATGATAGTTGATTAATATGTTCTTTCTATTCTCTCCTTAATAAATTTTCTCTTCTTTTCTTTCGTTAATAAAACTCAGAAACACAACATTAAAGTATTAAAATTAACTGATTAAAATTAAGATTCTATTCAATATTCACAATCGAAAGTTAATAGTGATAAAATACATAATATAAAGTTAAAATTAAAAAAAGACCATATATACTAAGGACGGTGACGTCGATGATAAAAGGAATTAGGTAACGATAATTATTATCTTTTATACGTTTAAAGACAACCTAAAGGAATAGTGCATGGTAACCGAACTAGTGAGTTGAACATGGTTATTAGGCCACGTCTCTCTGTATTTTTCGTCTTCTCAGGAGTGTATAGGAGGTTACCAGACGTGCATGGAGAGACATGCATTTGGACTTTGGAAAGAGTGCGTTTCCACTATCTTTCTTTAAAGACAAAGATACATGGGAAGACATGCATTTGAAGAGAGAGAGAGAGAGAGAGAAAGAGTGCGTGTAGTGAGAAAGAGTGACAATGGTGGTTGTTGTTCCGACGCCACTTGCTACCGGCGGCCATTGTGGTGACATCACCAGACGTGTCAGATGACATCGAGGAGTACTAAAGTCCCGATATGTCAAGTGGTTGTTACATCATTAAGCGTCACCGCCAATAAGATCCTGCGACGAGGAAGGTGAGCGCCGGTCTAGAGTTTTGATTGGTGGTCTCAATCATGACGAGCGCTTTGTATTAGGAGTTTAGGACTGAAATAAACGGGCTCAATCAGGCCTACGCCTGAGCACAAAACTGATTGAGCCTGCTAACAAGTGACCACACCCAATACATCTATTTTGTATAATAACATACAGTAGAAGTGTAGAATATATTACATATACGAAAAGAATATTCTCTATTTAGTCAATCACCCAGTTAGTAAGGAGCAAATATACAATACTATGGAATGATAAGTAAAATGTCAAATAAGACAAAAGTCGTCTGGGTCCTTCACTGCAGCGCAGTGGTTGTTCCTATCTCGGTGAAGGCTTGGCTCGGGGTTTTACCTGGGTTCGAGTCCAAAGGGGGGGCAATTTTACCTATTCCACGGGGTTTCTACGCATCAGGGGTGTGCTACGCTTTCTAGCGGTGGTCGAGTAGTTGGTCTTTGAACATAGCTCCGAAAGGGTAGGTTTACATGTGGAAAACATTTAGCTGTTAAAAAAAAAGACAAAAATCGTCCAAAGTATACTTCTAGTTTTTAACTACATAAACTATCCAAAAATTATATTTATTAAAGAACTTAAGACTATTATTGAACTAATATAATCTTTTTAATTATAAGGCACACACTAATCATTAACAAAATGTACATAAAAATGCCATTTTGACCAACCATCCGCAAACCATTTGAACCCGCTATCTGACTCGGCCACTTTTGTAACATTTGTCAAAAACGGGTTTCCAAAACCCGCTCCGTTTTGTAATCGAATATCAAGTATAAATGTCACGTTGTATATTTATGATTATTTTGATTTATAATGATACATAATTAATAAACAAACTAAACTATAAAAATTATATTTGATAAAAAGTTAAAACAAAATAAATAAAAATGAAATGTTGCTGCCGGGACTCGAACCCGGGTCAGCCAGAACTGAAATCCAAAGACTTAACACACACACACACATCACCACTCCGCCACTTGTTGTTTTCTGTTATCCCTAGGAAACAAATAACATTTATACACAAACTCAGTTAAACCGGTTGCACCAACTGAGAAACTGAAATCGGCAATTCAATCGTCTAATCATTCGATTAATCGCACATACACGTTTATAACGATGAACCGACAGATTTTAATCAATTCAGACTTGAATTGACTTGAATTCGGATGATGATGGGTTTTATAACCGAAACCATCCAACAACCTGAATTACTTCAATCCTAGACCTCTCCTGCGACTCAAAATACTTTGCAAGACCTTCAATTGCATTTCCGCAACTTTACAGTCCATCGGAGAAGCTTAAATCAACTCGCCGGAAAAATTCTGCAAGTCGCCGGAAAACCGGGACTCACATCCACACGGTAATTCCTTCGACTCTTTCTGTTTCAATCATGTGATTAATCGGTCACTAACACAACTCCACCATCAGAATCGATCCTAGTCAACGTTTGTCGAAAATCCTACCTTCGCCGGAAAACTTCTGAAACTTCCGGAAACACACCGGGAACTGGTATGATCTTCCAAACTTCTGTTAAACTTTGTTTAAGTGCCTCAACTTCTTAAATAATCGAACAAAGCTGTTAATTGATTTTAACAGCCGGAGTTCACTTTCAGAACCGACGAACCTCTGCCGGAATTCTGTGAACAACACTAATCGGTACATCCTTTTCCCCAAACTCTCTCCATTCTTTACTTTTAAATTACTTATAATGTTTGAAAATCGAATATGTCATGAATCGGTCATAACAGTCAGAATATGTTTTCTGGGTAAAAAATTAACGAAGAAGACGAAGACGCAGTATAACATAAGACTAATAAAAATCGATAAAATTAACGGGTTAGACACACAGTCCAGCGGTGGACTGTGTGCAAAATATACACGCATGTCCCGAGTTCGATCCCTGATACACGCACTCCCTATGTAATAAAATGCTTTTTTGTTTAAAACTGAACCGGGTTAACTCCGTTAGTTGTTAAGTATAATAAAAACCGAGGTATTAACCAGGTTAGACACACAGTCCAGCGGTGGACTGTGTGCAACGCTAAGTCGCACGTCACGCGTTCGAAACCTGTTACTGGCACCGGGTTGTTGAATTAAAATGTTTTTGAAATTAAAAGAATTTTGGTTAAATCGAATTAGTATATAAATATAATTAAAAACAAGATTATTTCGGGTTAGACACGTAGCTCAGTTGGTAGAGCTGCGTGCACGCGTACGGGAGGTCTCGGGTTCGAGCCTCACTCAGCGCATACATACAAACATACGAACCGGTCAACAGGTCAACAGTCAACGGTCAACGGTCAACGCAAAATAAACAAATTTTTTTTTATATTTTTATTTATTTAATTTAATTTAAATCAATTAAAAATACTTAAAAATAACATTTTTAAAGATAGAAAATAGCCTTAAACTCACAAAAATATATCTAAAAATTCCATTAAAATCCTTAATAAAATCCACTCATTTACTATATTTTTTTCCGTTATTATTTAGGTTAGTAATTCTCGTTGTTCAATTCTCCCGACTCGTGTGCATCTCATCATCTCAAATCAAACGCACCCAATGTGAGTGAATCTTTACAAATTCCCCGTTTAATCACGTTTTGGGGTGTATCATGTGTCTTGTTATATATATTATATTTAAACCATTGTGCATACATCATATCATGAACATGTGTATTCAGTTTGTTTCAACTGTTTTGTAGTTATTGTTAGATGCAATTTATTATTTTCAGTACATGCAATTTCATAGGCCGCCGCTCCCCATTACATTATGAGCGTTGAGCATGTTCCCCATTTCATTATGAGCGTGAACCTGGCGTGCCCACATACGATCGGCTCCATTTGATTGAGCCTTGATCGCACAGACATTTTCATTTTCAGTACATGCAATACGATCGGCTCCGTTTGATTGAGCCTTGATCGCACAGTTTCATTTATGTTATTTATCGTATGATGTTGGTATGTTTATGTATGCTATCATATGTTATCGTATGTTATAGTTGTGATTGCTATTGCCACTGTCTAATTATTTTACATTTGCTCATTTATGATTATGCACAATTTTTCATTGATAAACTAACAAGTAAATCAATAATAAATGTTTATCTAACAAGGTTCACTCGCCGACTTATGTTGACCCAAAAACCCCATTTTTACACATGATACAGGTGAACCAGCTGCAGCCAGAAACACATAGGATTGGACTAGAAGAATAAAATGATTTAGAGCTTGGAACTATTTTGTTTGGTTATTTCTTTGTATTGTATGGACATGTTTGGATTATTTGGAATGTAACTTTGACTTTAATGAATATGAAACATATTAGTAAATGTCATGAGCTTTGGTGATAACCCAATTATGCTCCGGCTCTTATTCCGCTGCGGGTCGGGGGGTGACAGATTGGTATCAGAGCCATGACTATAGGGATATAGGATAGGTTATTAGACCCTTAGAGCCTATACTATAGTTGATTAGAAACTTATAAGATTTTTGTGTGTTACATGCCAAATTTCATGATGTTTATATGTTTTATGTTAAATGTTATATTCAATGTTATGCAAGCATGTTCATAAGTTTATATTATCATATAATGCCTATTATGAATCATATACTCATAACATATCACATCCATGAAAGCACACACCACATCATGATTGCTTTTACAATGATTTTTGTGTTTTCAAATCTCATCAAAGTGAGTTCTCATGACGCGCATGTAGTAACTGGAAGGGTACCAGTACCGGTAGTCGGGACGTCCTGTCTAGGCTGGCATTCGTATAAATCCAAAATAAAGGACCAGTTTGCCTACCTGGGGACTAACGATGAGAGTTCGAAGTACCTATTAGGCCAAAGCATGCTATACCAAACGTCGTGTGAGCTAACCCCACTTTGAGTTGTCATTGTGTCTACACCTGGCACGTTCCGACCAAACATCTCATGAACATATTTTGTGGTTTGCATTCTGGTGATGCGAGTGTTAAAGTGCCAATACTAATGTGAATCCTACCAAGCCCATAGTCATGGGGGCCCACATGACTATATAGGTAAAGGTATGGGGGACATTTGAGGCCCAACATAAGCAAACCCAAGACATCCTATGGATGTAGTTGCATTATTGATATTTATGTTATTTTCATTTTCTTAAAGACACATGACACCTAAAAAGACTCCATAAACTCACAATCTTCTTATGTATGTTCCCGTAGATGTCGTCCAGACAACAACGAAGGAGTAAAAGATCAGGAAGGTCTCAAGAACGCTTGGCCACACAAATCGTGAAGCAAATGGCCACGATATTGCCTGACATTGTGGTCCAAGTACAACAAGCCCTCGCTACAAATCCTACTAACCCTCCCCAACAGCATGACCAGAGCATCGACAACCCTCCTACCAGCAAGTGCTCATATAAACATTTCAAGTCTTGTGATCCTCTTAAATTTGAAGGGACCGAAGGTGTCACTGCCCTCCTCCACTGGTTTGAGGAGATGGAAAACACTTTTCTCAACTGCGATTGTCCTGAGGATCGCAAGGTTCGATACGCTACCGGGAGACTATTTGGGGTAGCTCTCACTTGGTGGAATACTGAAAAAGGGAAGAGGGGAACTGATGATGCAATGGCCTTAACTTGGGAGGAGTTAAGGGAAATCATGACTAGGCGTTTCTGTCCTAGGAGTGAAATTAAAAAGTTGGAGGACGAATTCCATTCTTTAAAGCAAAAGGAGGGTGATCATACCAACTATAACAAGAGGTTCTTGGAGTTGAACCAAATGGTTCCAAATTTGTTCACCCCAACTTATCGTCTGATCGAGCGTTATATTCGAGGACTTCCCTCGAAAATTCAAGATTCAGTTCTCAGCATCTCACCAGTAACACTTGAAGCTGCTATGGAGCTAGCAACTGAACTGACCGAGAACCGAATTCGCAACGGGAAGTTCAAAGAAGAGAAAAAGAAAGCCCCTGTTGAGGGTCAAACTTCAAACCATCCCATCTCTTCCTCTAAGTTTGCTAACAAGAGGAAGCGCAACACCAGAAACTTCGCTATTACTCAAACCAACTCCCCTATCCCTGCTGCACCCATTACCCAGGTTTCCCCTTCACCCGCACCATACAGAAGACCTTACACTGGCCCGTTACCAAAATGCAACCGTTGCCAATATCACCATTCTCCTGATCATCCTTGCCAATATTGCACCGGCTGTGGTCGCGCAGGTCATACTGTTCAAACCTGCCGCATGCCTCAACGAACGAACCGCCACCAGCCTTCAACCCAAACCCACCAACAATTAATGGGTCAAGCCCAACCACCCCTACAATATCCACCTGCCCAACATTTAGCCCAAACATATTACCAACCCAATTATCCTATGAGTCAACCAATGCGGGCTTGCTACAATTGCGGAGACCAAGCCATTTCAGAAACACTTGTTGGAGGTTGGTAAACATTATTCATGCTCAGGCCTAAGCCAACCCGGTGAATCAAGCGAACCAAGCTCCTCCACCTGCAAGAGGAAGAGCTTTCAATATCAACGCTAACCAGGCCAGAGCTGACGGCAATGTGGTTAACGGTACGTTCCTTATAAAGGTAGATATGCATCCATATTATTTGATACTGGTGCGGATAGAAGTTTTGTGTCCTTAGAATTTGAACCTATCCTAAACCAAAATCGTGATAAGCTCATGGAATCCATAACGGTAGAAGTTGCTGACGGGAAACCAGTTTCATTAAACTCTATTATTCGCGACTGTACACTCACATTAAACGACCACGACTTCTCAGTCGACCTTATTCCTATGAAGTTGGGAAGTTTTGATATCATAATTGGTATGGACTGGCTCAGTCAACATCAGGCAGAAGTTGTATGTCGCGAAAAATTTATACGTATTCCTCTTTCAAACGGTCAGACTCTTCGAATCTTTGGAGAAACCTCGTCGAAAGGACTCAGCTTAATGTCTTGTCTTCAAGCTCAAAAATATCTTCGCAAGAATTATGTCGCCTTTTTAGCTCATATCATCAAAAAGGGAACCATGGAGAAGAAACTTGAAGACATTCCAGTAGTAAAAGATTTCCCGCAAGTTTTTCCTGACGACATTTCAGGACTTCCTCCAGTTAGAGAAGTCGAATTCCGTATTGATCTTATACCTGGTGCTACACCAGTAGCAAAGTCTCCTTATAGGTTAGCCCCCTCTGAAATGCAAGAGCTAGCCAGTCAATTACAAGAGTTGACTGACAAGGGATTCATACGTCCTAGCTCATCGCCTTGGGGTGCACCTGTCCTTTTTGTAAAGAAGAAAGATGGATCGTTTCGTATGTGCATCGACTACAGAGAGCTCAACAAATTAACAATCAAGAATCGCTATCCTTTAGCACGCATTGATGATCTTCTTGACCAACTTCAAGGTGCCAATTGCTTTTCAAAAATCGACTTTCGATCTGGCTATCATCAACTTAGAGTACATGAAGAAGACGTCCCTAAGACTGCTTTCCGAACTCGTTATGGCCATTATGAATTCATGGTCATGCCATTTGGTTTAACCAACGCACCAGCCGTCTTCATGGACCTAATGAACAGAGTCTGCAAACCTTATCTTGATCGATTTGTTATAGTCTTCATCGACGACATTCTTATTTATTCAAAGTCTAAGTCTGATCATGAGCGTCATCTTCGACTCATCCTTACACTTCTAGAGAATGAAAAGCTTTACGCCAAATTCTCTAAATGCGAATTCTGGTTAAAAGAGGTGCAATTCCTCGGACATGTAGTCAATGATAAGGGAATACATGTCGACCCCTCAAAGATCAAAGCAGTACAAGAGTGGCAAGCTCCACGTACACCAACTGAAGTAAGACCTTTTCTTGGTCTAGCTGGCTATTATCGTCGCTTCATTTCAAACTTCTCTCGCATTGCTGTACCACTCACGGCTTTAACTCATAAGGGAAAACCTTTCATATGGGGACCCAAGCAAGAAGAAGCCTTCCAAACCCTTAAACAAAAACTTTGTGATGCACCAATCCTCACTCTTCCTGAAGGTTGTGATGATTTTGTGGTCTATTGCGACGCGTCAGGGCAAGGATTAGGTTGCGTTCTAATGCAAAGAGGAAAAGTTATAGCTTATGCTTCGAGACAACTCAAGACGCATGAGAAGAACTACACCACTCATGACCTAGAACTTGGAGCCGTTGTGTTCGCTCTTAAGATATGGAGGCATTATCTCTATGGTACTAAGTGTGAAATATACACTGACCACAAGAGTCTTCAACATATCTTCAATCAAAAGGAGTTAAACATGAGGCAACGAAGATGGGTCGAACTTCTAAATGATTACGACTGTGAAATTCGATACCACCCTGGCAAAGCAAATGTGGTGGCTGATGCACTTAGTCGAAAGGTTTATGCGAACTCCATTCGTCTTCTATGTTCGCAAATTATAACCGACATTAAAGATCAAATTCGAGAAGCCCAACATGTTTCAGTTACGGAAGATGATGTACGAAAGGAGATGTCTTGTGGAGCTGAACTTAAAATTGAAACTAAATCTGACGGTATCCTATACTACCTAGATCGTATCTGGATTCCTAACCACAACAATCTTCGTGAAATTCTTATGAATGAAGCTCACAAAACGCGATATTCTATACACCCAGGAGCCGATAAGATGCATCAAGACCTACGATATACCTATTGGTGGCCTGGAATGAAGAAGGATATTGCGGTTTTTGTTTCTAAGTGTCTTACATGTTCCAAGGTGAAAGCTGAACACCAAAGACCCTCAGGACTTCTGGACCAACCTGAAATACCTGTATGGAAGTGGGAAAATATAACCATGGACTTCATTACCGGGTTACCTCGCACTTCTGGTGGGTATGACACTATATGGGTAATAATTGACCGACTTACAAAATCAGCTCACTTTATTCCTATCCGCGAAGATTTCAAGAACGAAAAGCTTGCTCGTATTTATATCAGCGAAATCGTAAGCCGACATGGGGTACCGTTAAGCATTATTTCTGATCGTGATGGTCGTTTCACTTCACGAACATGGCAAGCAGTACAATCCGCTATGGGTACGCGACTAGATCTCAGTACCGCCTATCATCCTCAAACTGATGGACAATCTGAGCGCACCATTCAAACTCTTGAAGATATGCTTCGAGCATGTGTCATAGACTTCAAGGGAAATTGGGACGCCCACCTACCATTAGTTGAATTTTCGTACAACAACAGCTATCATTCGAGTATCGGCATGGCACCTTTCGAAGCCTTATATGGTCGTAAGTGCCGATCTCCTGTATGTTGGCACGAAATTGGGGAAGCTCAAATCACTGGTCCAGAATTGATCCAAGAAACCACAGACAAGATCCATCAAATCCGAAACAATCTTCTAGCGGCCCAAAGTCGTCAAAAGAGTTATGCAGATAAACGACGGAAGCCTTTAGAGTTTAACATTGGGGATCATGTACTTCTAAAAGTATCACCGTGGAAGGGAGTAGTTCGTTTTGGTCAAAAGGGCAAGCTAGCACCACGCTACGTAGGACCTTTCAAGATACTCGAAAGAGTAGGACCTGTAGCATACAAGCTTGATCTACCAGAAGAACTCAACAGGATTCATCCCACATTCCACGTATCAAACTTGAAGAAGTGCCTCGCTGATGAAAACCTCCACATTCCTCTGGAAGATATTCAGATTGATGAATCTATGCATTTTATTGAAAGACCAGTAGAGATCATGGACTTCGGAGAGAAACGTCTACGACGAAGTCGCATTCCAATTGTTAGGGTACGCTGGGAGTCGAAACGGGGACCTGAGTTTACTTGGGAACGTGAAGACTCAATGCGTGAAAAATACCCGCATCTTTTTCCTACTACTTCAACAACTTAAATTTCGGGACGAAATTCCTAAAAGTAGGGGATACTGTAACATTTGTCAAAAACGGGTTTCCAAAACCCGCTCCGTTTTGTAATCGAATATCAAGTATAAATGTCACATTGTATATTTATGATTATTTTGATTTATAATGATACATAATTAATAAACAAACTAAACTATAAAAATTATATTTGATAAAAAGTTAAAACAAAATAAATAAAAATGAAATGTTGCTGCCGGGACTCGAACCCGGGTCAGCCAGAACTGAAATCCAAAGACTTAACACACACACACATCACCACTCCGCCACTTGTTGTTTTCTGTTATCCCTAGGAAACAAATAACATTTATACACAAACTCAGTTAAACCGGTTGCGCCAACTGAGAAACTGAAATCGGCAATTCAATCGTCTAATCATTCGATTAATCGCACATACACGTTTATAACCGATGAACCGACAGATTTTAATCAATTCAGACTTGAATTGACTTGAATTCGGATGATGATGGGTTTTATAACCGAAACCATCCAACAACCTGAATTACTTCAATCCTAGACCTCTCCTGCGACTCAAAATACTTTGCAAGACCTTCAATTGCATTTCCGCAACTTTACAGTCCACCGGAGAAGCTTAAATCAACTCGCCGGAAAAATTCTGCTAGTCGCCGGAAAACCGGGACTCACATCCACACGGTAATTCCTTTGACTCTTTCTGTTTCAATCATGTGATTAATCGGTCACTAACACAACTCCACTATCAGAATCGATCCTAGTCAACGTTTGTCGAAAATCCTACCTTCGCCGGAAAACTTCTGAAACTTCCGGAAACACACCGGGAACTGGTATGATCTTCCAAACTTCTGTTAAACTTTGTTTAAGTGCCTCAACTTCTTAAATAATCGAACAAAGCTGTTAATTGATTTTAACAGCCGGAGTTCACTTTCAGAACCGACGAACCTCTGCCGGAATTCTGTGAACAACACTAATCGATACATCCTTTTCCCCAAACTCTCTCCATTCTTTACTTTTAAATTACTTATAATGTTTGAAAATCCAATATGTCATGAATCGGTCATAACAGTCGGAATATGTTTTCTGGGTAAAAAATTAACGAAGAAGACGAAGACGCAGTATAACATAAGACTAATAAAAATCGATAAAATTAACGGGTTAGACACACAGTCCAGCGGTGGACTGTGTGCAAAATATACACGCATGTCCCGAGTTCGATCCCTGATACACGCATTCCCTATGTAATAAAATGCCTTTTTGTTTAAAACTGAACCGGGTTAACTCCGTTAGTTGTTAAGTATAATAAAAACCGAGGTATTAACCAGGTTAGACACACAGTCCAGCGGTGGACTGTGTGCAACGCTAAGTCGCACGTCACGCGTTCGAAACCTGTTACTGGCACCGGGTTGTTGAATTAAAATGTTTTTGAAATTAAAAGAATTTTGGTTAAATCGAATTAGTATATAAATATAATTAAAAACAAGATTATTTCGGGTTAGACACGTAGCTCAGTTGGTAGAGCTGCGTGCACGCGTACGGGAGGTCTCGGGTTCGAGCCTCACTCAGCGCATACATACAAACATACGAACCGGTCAACAGTCAACGGTCAACGGTCAACGCAAAATAAACAAATTTTTTTTTTATATTTTTATTTATTTAATTTAATTTAAATCAATTAAAAATACTTAAAAATAACATTTTTAAAGATAGAAAATAGCCTTAAACTCACAAAAATATATCTAAAAATTCCATTAAAATCCTTAATAAAATCCACTCATTTACTACAACTCCTATGTCGATCAACAATGAGTTGACCAAAAATGTTTAAACTTTGTTGAAAAGTGTTGGCAATGGTTAGACACTTGATGAATTGGTAACTTTTTTTAATTATGTGTTGTTTGTGCCATGTTTTACCACAACTCCTACCCACGCGCAGGGGGGGGGGTTGCAAACCAACCCGAATTTGGCTAGGCTCATGCATGCCCGCACTCCTGCGAACACGAATGCAACTTCGGAAAAACGAGCCGCCCGCGTGCCATATGTTTTATTAAATAGCTGGGATTTTAAATAAAAATAACAGCAGCCACAAACAAGGATTTAAAAAAAATTGTTTTTTATTAAACAACAGCAGCCACAAACAAACACACAAGTTTACCGATGCGGCAAACCTATGTCGATCAACAATGAAACCGATGGTAAACACCCTTGGCGGCGGTGTTACCGCTCGGCAAACGAGTTTACCGATCCACTTTGCCGCCCACTCCCTTCACCATAATATACTCCACCCAAGCACGTGTAACTGTGAAGCTCTCCTTTCATCCACAACCAATGCACGTTAAAACGCGTTGGTGTATTTGAGGTGGGGCATTCCTTATGACCACATATCTCCCCTTTGGTCAGAACAACACACAATGATCAGTGGTGAGGAATTATTAGTGGTGAGGAATTATTTGTTAGGATGCGGATGAGTGGTTCAAGCATATTTTCAGGGGGTGTGGTCGGGTTTTTTTGCCTAAAACTACACTAAAATTTGTTTTTCAAGGGGTGCGTCCGCCCACCCTAGGCTTCACCTAGGTCCGCCCCTGACAATGATGCCTAAGGTGTTACGCCTTGACGTCAATGGCGGTTCCAATTTTTTTTCCAGGGGTTTCCTTTTGGTAGATTCTCACTATTTTTTCTAAATCATACAAGGTTTCCACTAATTTTTTTCTAACCGAGGAGGATCCTGGGAACCCAGGAACCCCCTGGATCCACCACTCAGGGGCAGACATAGCTTGAGACAAGGGTTAGCCCCCGCTACCCCTTGACGTTCCGACGGTAGTGTAAATTTTGGAAACATTTGATGTTTTTTTTCGATTTCGCTGCCTCTATAGAATATGAATTTTTGAAACATTGCCCCTTGACTTTTTTTTTCTAGAACCGTCACTGCGTTGCATTACCGTGTCTTAAATCCACCAATCAATGACATAACATTTAACTAAATCCAACATGGAAATATGGAATACAATTTGGGGTCCAATGTTACCGTAACAAAGCCATTGGTAGGCAAAATTCATATTCTGGTCACTGAAACATCGATTGGAATCCGACTGGAACGACAAGCGTTTGCAATAGTAACATGGTGAAGACTGGTTAAGCAAAACTCATATTCGAGTCACTAATTTTGTCATTATAAATACATTTTAAATACTTATTCTATTTAGATACTGATAATAATTAAAAAAAAAAGAATTAAAAAGGTGGTAATTCAGTAAAATGAAATTCTTAACAACAATTAAGCATAAGAAATCAATGACTAATACCTAGTTTTTTTTTGAACGGCAATACCTAGTTAAACTTATTAATAATAATTCACAGACGATTAATTAAGAAAAGCACGAACAAATAATAGAAACCCAAAGTAACTATTAATATTATTTATGTATACCTGAGAGATCAACCAACACGACACAATTACCCAGCCGTTGATCCTTTTAATCTTTAGATTTGCCCCGCCGTGACAACGGTGATAATACTCGCGTTAGGCGACAATATTTCAGTCGGTATTGGTTTGGTATGGCACAGGAACTTGATATAGAAACTAATATGGCTAAGAGAATATCAATACGTGTTTTACATCAATCAAAAAACATAAAAGAAATTTACATCGGACGGTATTATTCTGTCGTATTAAACTGCATAAAAACTAGCGTTTTTGAACGTCAGCATGCTTATATACATCCAAAAAAACCCTCAACGAGTAAAAAAAAGAAAATAAAAGAAAAGAAAAAGAAAATTGGAGCTTGGTGGGTTTTATGTGGACCAGTCGGCTTAAAGCACGGTATATCTCAATGGTAAATGTTAGTATATATATATACAGTCTATTGTATCTAGTATTAAATAAATCTAGATATAATACTTATCTATCCAAAAAGATAAATGGTTCCATTGTTCGGGTATTTAATATTTTAGTTCGTCATCAAACAAAAACTTCCTCTTTAAATTTCTAATAAGTAACAACCACAAATGATCTAATATTTTTTAAATAGTGTGAATGGTCATGCAACTTATTTATAACAAAGTCAAAGTCAAATATTATTTGCCAAAACAGAAAATGTGAATTAGCATTAAGTTCTCTTACCAATTCCACTTTCACATCTCCTTTTCCAAAAGGCAAGCAAGCACTCATTTAGCCAAAACAATGTACAAATCATTCAAATAACACGTTAAAAATCGACGAACAATGTTTATGAATTTTCGGCAAGTAACTCAAATCCTACATACAACGTTAATAATATGTTTCAAAACATGTAATATTGATGTTCATCGCGCACCATTTTGTGCGATGTCCACTTATAAGCTCGCTGTAAGAAAATTCCCACTAAAGCATAACTTGCTACGACAAATGTCAAAATTTGTTTTGGTTACACAAGTAGCTTTAAAACCAATCTCACCTAAGTGGCTAAGTTGCAGCCGAATGTTGCATTATTAAACTTCTTTGTTTAACAAGCTCGTGAAGATCTTGAACGATTTTGAAAACCGAATCAGGCCTTGCTAGCCTCAGTGCATTTTGTGACATAGCTTGCAGCTCATGCGCTTTTGGACCAAACCATTCACCGACAATATTTGCAATCTCTTTTGGTGATTTTGAAAACTTTCCGCACCCATTTTCCACCACATATGGTACATTCCCAACTTCCTGCAGGATGAAAAATGCAGTTATAAACAAGTTACAAACAATACATTTTTTTCTAATTCAGTAGTTAATGTGTTAAAAATTGATTAAAAAACTACATTTTTTACAGTTGTTTATAATAAATGATTCGGGAGGCTTCATGCATTTGAATACATTCTAGATGATTTTCAGCCGGTTTCCTCTATAGTCAGTGGCGAAGCTTGACGTTTTTGACGGGAGGGTCGAAAACGTATATACCCAAAAATTTCTACAGAATCGGGGGGTCGAAAATGTATATACCAAAAAATTTCTACAGAATCGGGGGGTCGAAAATGTATATACCAAAAAATTTCTATACGAAAACTACATATATAACACTACTGGGCGAACCCCCCCCCCCAAATGCTGCGCCCCTGTCTATAGTTATAGATATTTTAGCTTGAACCATGACCCGTTAAAAAATATGGGTCGATAACACATGAGCATCTATATTGCCACCGCTAAATAAAGATAAAGGTTGTTTCTTGTTCCATTATCGTTCTGATCCAAAATACATGAGCATTTTGCTCAACATTTGTAATTCAAGAATCTATGTTATCTTTATGGTGTGTGTATTAATGTCAACCGATATAAAAAAAATTATACAAAAATGAACAAATCGTTTTGTCATATAAAATGAACAAGTGCTGCATTGTTGAGAGAAATTGTAAATACTTAAGCAATTAAGTATAAATTTGATGAAAATTACTTGGTGGACGACATTTATTTGAACTAAAACTGATTATAATGAATAGAATGCAATCTAAAAACAATATGAACAGTTGCCAATTTCTAAAAGGATTTGATGAATAAAGTTGATAACATACCACAAGAAAGAAAATATTAGAGGACAAGAATATCAAACGGGAGTGAGAATATTCAAATTTGGCACTCTTCCAAGCGAGTATTTTATAAACACAAGTTTCGCAGAAAATAAGAGTGATTGACTAGTACGCGATAACTAAAGATATAAATGCCATAAGAAAGAAAATCAACTTTAATAACAAAATTACCTGCCCAGCAATGTAATCGTTTAGAATTATGGGGAGCCCACAGATCATAGCTTCTGCAATGGTTCCAGGACCAGCCTACCAGAAATGTAAAAAAAGTAATGAAATAACTTTGCACTAGAAACTGAGATATTTGACTTTTGAGAGTCATATAAGTTTGCATTATAACTTTAAAATTGGTAACAATCATTTCATTTGTGTAGAAAAAAGAGTACATGTAACTACATTAGATGTGCTTTGCTACCTACGTCCTGCAAGACTTCATGGCGCAAATAGTTTAGTCAAACAGTTTTTGAGTCAAATCTCAAAAATTGACTGTCAGCTTACCAGTAACGGGTTCTCACGGTAACAAAAAACAATCTCAATAATGACAGAACATGGTGAATCTTGTAAATCAAAGTTTATAACTACTTCATAATTATTACCGATAAACATTGCATATCCCCCAAAAAAATTGGTGCACCTATTATTGAAGTATTACAATTGATCATTTTGGAAATGGAAAAAAAAAATGACGAAAAGATCGACATCACATTTTGATCCGCTAAGTAATAATTTTAAATATTGCAAGAATTATAACTGGATTGATTTTTTGGAAGCAAATCGAAGTAAACCATTTACCTTAGTAATGATACAATCACAAGCACCCATGCATTCTTCCATCTTAGTGACAAACCCCTTCACCTGAAATTAGTCAATCGTCTATTAATAATCACATTTTAAACGTTTGGAACTAAACAATCTCATTCATTTATAATAATAAAAAAATGATTAAACCATGTTACAGACAATGAAGGACGAATAATGATAAATGATGACAATGGTGGGAATATTCACCTGAATGGGAATCTTCCACTCAGCTGAAAGCAACTTATTGGCAAGCTTTTTGTTGCGACCACAAATTACAAGTACCTGACCAATTGGCTCACCATGATATTCATCGTATAACGCATTCCCAAGTGCTTTAGCGGTAGCCTCAATGGGCCCCATCCCCTCCCCACCACCCATCAGTAACACCGTAGGGAGACCTTCATCCATACCAAGCTCCCTCCTCAGTTCAACCTATGCATACACATACATGATACAACCATCAGGTTTTGACCTAAAAAGTCAAACGTACCCTATTTTCTTGATTTTATTCCAAGATTTACATTGATATAGCAACCATATGGTTTATGTTATCACAACTAACACACTACTTATTAATATATTTTTGAGTAAAATGCCATTTTCGTCCTTGAGGTTTGGCCAGTTTTTCGACTTTCGTCCAAAGGTTTGTTTTTTTCGCATCTAGATCCAAAAGGTTTGAAATCTTGCCATTTTCATCCGGCTCGTTAACTCCATTCATATTTCTCCGTCATGGCTATTTTCGTCTTTTTTATTAACTTAAAGGGCAATCGGGCTTTTTCACTTTAAGTAAAAAGAACATATACCCTTGACAAAAACGAATTGCCCTTTAAATTAACAAAAAAGATGGAAATAGCCATGACTTAACAGAGAAAAACGGATGGAGTTTACGATCCAGATGAAAATGGCAAAGATTTCAAACCTTTTGGATCCAGATGCGGAAAAACGAACCTTGGAGAAAAGTCGCAAAACTGGCTAAACCTCAGGGACGAAAATGTCATTTTACTCTATAATTTTTATAAACCCGCACAAAAGGTGTTTAGGTAAACTTGAATCATCATGGTCCAATTCAATCCGACCCGTTTTCAAAAGAGATTTAAACCTTGGGCCGAAGCGGCTTAACAAAAGAAGGTCGAACAGGGAGGCCATAAACTTTTATCTGAGAAGATTGGAGACCGGCTTTTAAGGCCCGTTTTGCCACCTCTTCAGTAGGGCAATAGCATCTTGTTACAAGCTTATGAAACCTATCATGTACACAATAATAATCAGCTCAAATTAGAGACTTGAAACAGCGTGTTAAGTAATAAGTTTTGAGTGCAAAACAAACCATGTAGGATGGCACGTGCTTAAATCTGTAACAACGGTAGTGAATACAATCTTGTCTAGAAGACCCTTTGATCTCAAGATACGAAGTGGTACGTGTTGCATTAGAGGATGTACGCTGATGATAATATCTGGTTGGTACTTCATTAGACCTTTTGCAACCTCTCTGTCACAAGACATTATACGCAGATTAGTCACCAATTTCAACTTTATAATCCGGTTAAAATTGATGTTTAAAACAGTTATGATAATAGTTTTTATAAGTTACATAATTTCTGTTAGCCTTCTTCTTTGTACTTCAAGAAAATATGATTATATTTGAAAAATAATCAGTTTTTAGCATTTAGCTAACCAAACACTCAACAACATGAAAGTTATCATTAGTTATTACAAATTCAATTCACACATCCAAACACCTCGTTTTGTTAAAACCGATTATCTAATTCTGAAATCACATAATCCCTTTTGAAACATAGATCCAAATACCTTACATATGCTCCTACAGATTGAGAATTAAAACGTACACACGACGTATGACCTATAATTAAGCTACCATAGAAAATCTTAATATGGTACGCGCAAATTATCTAGAGAATAGCAGAAGCTCAAAACATCTAGACTACACAAGTACACAATATAAAAAGGTAATCACTTTGAATACCAACAAGAGAATACTAGAATCGTCACCGTGCTATAAACGTCGAGGTGGCAGCAAAATTCGACTGGTGAACCACACGAGGAGCAGAAGCATAATACGTCATCCTCCACAACGATCCATGTTTAACCAAAAAGTTATAACTTCTCGGCAACTGATTAAACGGCCATGGCGTATGATCCGTCCACAAATCAGTCACAAACACCTGAAAACAATATTCCATCAATTTCCAACCTGATTACACCAACATACACAATAACAATTCAACAAACCAACCTCATAATCATCACCAAACTTCTCATTAAACGCCCATTTTATCGCTTCGGCAGACGCCCTATGACCACCACCTGTATCACTCATCAAAATGAGCACCTTTTTCTTACCATTACTCTCATAACCACTCAATGGCAATGCTCCATCCTCCAACACATCCCCATTCTCTCCTCCTAATCTACAATCACTCCCTGAATTAACCTTAACCGAAGCGAACCCTAGCGGGATCTTATCGCAATGAAACCGAACAAACTTGTTAAACTCATTGAAGAACTTATTAACACTAGACCCACCTTTACCCCCTGAACTCAAAGACCCACCAATCTTTGATGACCTACTTCTCCCACCAGCCCAAAAATTTACATATTTTCTATCAGATTGAACACTAGACAGAACCGAAGAATACCCATCTAAACTCAACCGATTAGAGTTGAAATCAAATGAAAAGTTACTCAATTTGGATAAAATATTGAAGGCATTATTGGTTTCTAAAGCTACAGATGACGATGAAGACGAAGATGATGACTGCATAGCTGTAATCAAGTCATACAGCCGAAAAGAAATATGTGGGTCGTGTGAAAGAACAAGAAAGAAACAGAATTTGACAAAATCCTTAACTGGGTTAGGGTGAATTGACTAGAAAACGGATAAAGTTTGTGTTTTTTCGCAGGAATATGAAGAGGGGTTTGCAGCCACATATATGATTTAGCAACAGATGTAATGTTATACGGATTTTAGAAGTTAAATACCCTTTTTTTTCAGCGGCTTTTGGAATGAGTGTAGAAAGAAAGAATCGTACGCAGTGAGAGGTAAATGCGTTAATAATCATCCAATCGGAAAGTGGTGGTGATGGTGGTGGTCATGTCGATCACGCCCGGGTTTGTTTGTTTGTTTAGTCGTTTACTGGTTTCCTACATTGGGTTTAATTTTTTCAATTAGGGTTTTGTAGGGAGAGAAGATTCGTTTGTTTGGTTAATCCTAATCTCTTATGGTTTTAAAGTTGATTAGTTTATATCAAATCAAACTAGCTTATAAACCGGTATAACTACACATTATATCTTTCAGTTAAAAATTGTCAAAACAACCTTTAAGTTCATATTTTGCTACAAGGGTCAACCTTAACACAAACGACGTTTGTTTTTCTGACTAACACCCGTGTAAGGGTATTATTGTCATATTACTTTTCCTTTTAATGGTTTTATATACATAAACCCATAGTTATCAAAGGCCCTACGCGCACTCATGGCGCATAGGCCTCGCCTGAGGCCTAGGCGTAAGGCGCAAAAAAAGCGTGGACCCAAGAAAAAAGAACGCACTTAAATGAAAAAGAATAAAATATATTATGTATTGAATTTTTTTTTATTAATATCTTGTAGGTATATAAAATTAATATTAATCACTAAATATATCTATAGAACTAATATAATTAGATATTAAAAATCATCTAACTAGTTTAAAAAAAAATAAAGCCTTTTAAGATTATCTATTTAGAAGAAATTATAACATATCTGAGTTCTTACTATAATAATTTAAATATTTTAAAAGAAAAAACGAATTTTGTTAACTATGTGGTGTCACTATCTGTAACGCCTCGTATTTTGGTATCCTTATTTTATAAAATTTCATATTCGTATCTTATTTTCGAGGCGTTAATTATAATAAAATTCATATTTTATACATATTTTTTTTATTTACACAACCGATCATTTAAATACGTATTTATACGCAAACCGACATAATTATACGTACAAATACTTATACGCACATGCTCAATACTTGAATTATACTTTTATACTTTTTATATACTCAATTACATAATATATACTCAACAAATACACCGATCATCTTTCCAACCCTCAATCCTCTTCCACCTTCTTTAACCAGTCATATTTCACCCTTTTCCACCTCCTTTCTCCACCAATCATCTTTTCAATCCTCTTCCACTTTCTTTAACCAATCATATTTCACCCTTTTCCACATCCTTTCTCCACCGATCATCTTTTCAATCCTCTTCCACCTTTTTTAACCAATCGTATTTCACCCTTTTCCACCTTCTCTACCTATAATTACCAACCTTCTTCTACCATTTTCTTCACATCATTCTTCTCTCCATCTCTCTAATTCTCTCAATCTCTCTAAATCAATAATTCTAAGAATTCTAAAAGGACACTAAGTGTTCCAACCATTCTTCTCTCAACCTCTCTACTTCTCTCAAATCTTCCAAGCAAGGAACTGAACTCTAAGAGTTATAAAAGAAAACACTAAGTGTTTTAAAGGAAGCTTGAAGCTCCAACCTCCAACTCTTCACGAAATCACCAAAGGAAGCTTTGAAAAACCGTGAGCATACTCGACCCTTTTTACGCTTTAACGCATTTTTGGGTGCAACATGTATACAAAATCCACTTTACGATTATAATTAAATACTCAAGCCATCGAACACGTTCATTGTTATGCTTAGGTAGTTTATGCTTGTTAGTTTCAACTTATCTTCTCATGATATTGTTATGATTAGGTTGTTTATGCTTGTTAGTTTCAACTGGTAATATCATGATATTGTTATGCTTAGATTGTTAGGCATGCTAATTAAGGATTTTAATTATATACTATTTGCTATGCGTAAGCTGTTTATGTATGCTCGTTTATCTTGAATATAAAATGCCATGTGGATTTGAGACAAACTTTTATACGTATACTTATATTCAAACTTGTATGCTCGCCAGTGCTTTTGTACTGATCCATGCTTTTATTACATGTTGCAGGATTGTGACAGATGAATCTAGTAGGATTGCCTAGAAACGCATTTAAATTTTAATGTTCGTTGTATTGTAATTTATTTTCAATCTTGTTGTATCTCGATTCCAGTTCTTGTACAAAAATCATTTTAATGAAATGAAATTATTTATTTGAATACTTATTATACATTCTTCATTTTAAACTTGTGGTGTTCCTAGTTTAAGCAGCGTAAAAAACAATTATTAAATACTTGTCACAATTAGTGTTATGAAGTCTCTTGCAATCTCGATTTCGTCTCACTCCGATGTTTCCGCCATCGGTTGGGGTGTGACACTATCGTGCAAAGTGTCATTTCTTATTTCAGCAAAACAGTGACTAGCTTTTCTGCAAAACACTGTTAAGGTAAGTTTTTAAGCCATTTTCTACTCTCCTTTTCAAAACACGATCCTTTCTGCAAGTCCTGCTGTCTTTCATTCTTTCATCTTCTTCTTCTTCAATTCCTGTTCTCCGGTGATCCATCCACAACCACAGATCTGTCCAGACGAAAAATGGCATTAATTTGCAGAAGTTCGCCGGAGACTGGGCAGGAATCTGGCCAGAAATGTCACCGGAAAGTCATTTCTGGCTGAAAACTTACCGGAAGAGCGCCTTGATGGCACAAGGCGGCATGGTTGCGCCTCACCTGAAAATAGCGCCTAGGCACACCAGGCGAGCGCTTTTGAAAACTATGCATAAACCACAAAACAAAAATGAACAATGTTGTCATCCCTAATCACCCAATACCTTCCACTAAATCCTAAGTCCTTCTGAAGCATGTTTTCTCCAATTTATGCAGGTGTGGGAGAGGGGCAATAATTCGAACAATAAGGAGTTGTAAAAATCTAGGCCGTCGACTTTACTCATGTCGGGTTATCAATGTGCGGGTTTCCTTGGATGGGTTGACCCTAATTTGGGTCAAAGATTAGCTAATGAGTGGTTGTTGAGGACAAAAAATGATCTTGAAGTTGCAATACATCAACTAGAAGCATGATGTGAATGAAGTTCTAGTGGATAAACTGAAAGCAAAGGAAATGAATTAAAGAGAAGGAAAAGATATTTGGTTTTTAGCTGGTTTTTTTTTGTTGTTGACGTAATTCTTAGGAGCGTTTTATTTAGTATGTTTAGCTGATGGTATGAATTTTTGTAATGCAATATCTTGTTGAATTGAAATGAAGATTATGACCATTTAATCATTTAGTTTTGTAATGCATTTTTACCACATTATGGGACATAAATGCAGTGGTTATGACCATACGAGACACAAATGCACAATTTTGACCACCTTATGTTGTCCAAATGCACAAATGTGCAGATAATGACCATACGAGACACTAGTTTGGAACATGCATTTGTTGACCATATCAGACACTAGTTTGGTCAAGTTGCTATAGTTTTGGAACCCAAATTTATATCTATGTGCACCTCAAAACCAACATCCATACATCACTTTCAGAAGTATCCCAAATGCATACTAAATACACATCTCATTTGAACAACATGCCAGATACAGATCTCAAATGAACACATGCCAAAGTATGTAATGAAGTTTTTGCCCATTTGAACACATCCCAAATGCATAGCAAATACAAAAGCATACATTAGTTGTTCAACATAAAATTTTCAAAACTTAACACAACATGCATACATCAATTTTAAACAACATGCATACATCAAATTTAAACATCATCCATACATCAGTTGTCTAACACCAAAATACAAAACATCCCTACATCGATTTTAAATAAAAACTATTACAAACCATAAACCTAAGACAAAAACATCTTAAACCAACATCCTAAACCATCAGATCATGCAACCTTCTTCCCCTTATCCTGCTTATTTGCCTTCTTCTTTAAAGCTTGACTTACATCTTTTGCTTTGATAGTTTTACCCATACAACCTTGTTTGACAGTTTTGGACTTGACACTTTTACCCTTCTGTTGATAAGTTGGTACACATGTACAAGTCCGTTGTTATGGCCTTTCCCTTTGCACCTACCACAAGTACCAACCATATTATTCCTAGATAACTTACCACCCCTTTTCACATCCTCATTCTCAACTACAGATCCCTTTCTCCTCTTCTTTGGTCTACCCACATATTTGTGATACTTTGGAGGTGTGATTATTGTAGGAACCTGTGATTTTTCCATAAACACATACCATTTATTGGAAACACTTTGCAACTATAAACTTGTTTCCAAGTATCCAAATGGTATATTGGATGCACCCAAGTTTCTGGTATCCCAACCTTCGGACCATAACTCTGCGTGTTCCAAATGGTTGCCCTTACATGTGTGCAGGTATTCCAGTTAGCTCTAATCTTCTGCAAGTGCAAGTTTTTTGTGCAATATTTACTACACACTTCCATTTATCAGGTACAACTCCATATTGATCACCTCCATTCCAGCTAACCCTGAAATTTGTAGCATCATTCTTGATTTGATCAAACAACTATGTGGCAAAATGGTGTTAAAGGGCCATCACTTTTATTAATAACTTGCAAGACATTCACAATTCTACTCGTGCTATACTCTCTAGTGTACTCCAACATTGTAATGTTTGGTTTATCTCTACCATCCAAGATTTTAGAACTAATAAAAACCTCACACATGCTATTTAATAGTACATCAAAGTGAGCATTTCCTGCAAATAAAACAATAAAGAAAAGACTGTACATATAAAAACATAAAAGTATAACATATAGATGACCTAAGAAGTGAGATCTGGACCATTTTTAGGGTTTATCTTAGATAAACATAGATATGCAGCAGTGTTCGTTCTCTTCAGCTCCTCCATGGTCTTCTCAAAGTACACCATAGTTGTTTTTTATAGCTTCCATAAGATGTCTTTGTATGGTTCTACTTTGAATGTTAGTTGCAGGTTTTCATGAAAGTGTCTGACACATAACCTATGCTCAACACATAGAAACAGTCTTGACACAGCTTCAAGAATCCCCAAATACACATTAAACACATTAAATTAGAATTAACCATTAAAAATTACAAATTTGAAATAACTAATACAACAACTAACCTTTTGTCTGTCACTCACAAATACTGAGTTTGAAATATTCTCCAAGGTTCAAATCATCACCAATGTTTTGTAGGAACCACATCCAAGAGTTGATAATTTCAGCTTCAACAATAGCGTATGCAACAAGGTATATCCCATTGTTATTGTCCACACTTACAGTTGTAAGGACTTGACCTGGATAAGGTTCTTTCATGAAAGTACCATCAAGACCTGGTAGATCTCTCTCAATTGCTTTATAAACCCTCCTTTAAAGAACGCAAGCAAACATATATTCTCTTAAACTATCTTATTGTTGAATTTGGATGTAAGACATGTTTAACATCTAATTTAATAGTCGACCATAGGTTTGTTCCATATAGTTCCTCAATATAATCCCTAAGGTAACCATACTGACCAGTGAAGTCTCCATGTAGTACATTTTGAGCTCTAGATCTTACCCTATAAGCATGAATTTTGAAAACACTTACCTGATACTTTCTTTGAAACAGTTCTTGGACATCCTTCACTTCACCCGTATGTTGGGATTTTCCTTTATCTATTCTACTAGTTTTTGAGCTACAAAAGTTGATGTACAAGCTTTAATACATCTGCTTTGTAGACATTTATGATGGTGGTTGAATTTTAACCAACCATGTTTTAGTCTCCCTATCCAGAGAAACCAACACAACCCAAGAACATGTGTTTTGGATTGCGTCCTCCTATTGCCCCTATCCCCTTTATGTTTTGGTGGTTGAGTCCCTTCAACTTGTGCACTTTCTATTTGACTCCCCATAGTTTCACTAGTAGTCTGTTTTACCCTTTGACTTTTTTATTAACCTGTTTTGGCCCATTGACTTTTTTATTAACCTGTTTCTAGACACCAACTATTTTATCCCCTTCTTTTGCAGCTTGACTACCTCAGTAGTTCCTAAATCACTAAAACATGCAACTCTGACCCTATTAACTTTATCCTTCACAATCTTTAACTGTCTTCTTGTTTCTATTGTGTGTTTTCTAATAAACTTCTTTACATCTTCGTTGCTACCAAACATCTGACCTATGTAAATAATCATTGTCATTTCTAAAAGTCCTTCTTGCATGCTTTAATCTTTTCTTCCTAATGTTGGCAAGATTTTCATCAAAATCACTACAACTATCAAAGTTATCATTGTTAAGAACATCTAATTCAATTTTTGTCTCACGATTTTGATCCTCAACATCATAATCAACTATGAACCTAAAATCTCTCATATACGCCTCATTTTCATCCATATCATTGTTTTCATCTACAAAGAACTCATTATCATCATCGTCACTATTCTCATCACTAGAATCCTGATCACTAAGTTCCTTACTATCATCCTATCACCAAATTGATCACCATCATCAATTTTCCCATACTAAACTTCACCCCAGCAACATTTTAATCCTTTTCTACAATCTTTAGAGCTTCATTAAGATATAAAAAGAAGGGTTAAATTCCTCAATATACTTAGTGACCTTGATTTGTTCATCCTAATTAGTATTAAGTTGACCCTCAGAAGTGTTGCTCAAGTTACATGATATTCTGAATTTACTTCTTTTGCCAGATCACTTTGCTTTGTTCCACTTGTTTCTCCAACTTCATTATCTTTTTCTAATTAAATTCTTAATGCTAACATATGGAGAACACAACACTGGAGTGTGACTGAGTGAACATTAGAAGTACAATGTCCCAAATACACATCAATAAACTGGTTGCCTTCTCTCACAAGTTCAACGAGTTTCATGACATCTTTATCCTCAGTCAACAGTGTGAGTCTAGTATCTAAGTTACTGACGGGTGGACCGTGGGACAACCCTTAAGTGGCATAATATCTATTATAATTATATATTATAGTGGATTATTGTCTCGATTTAGATAACTACGGTTTACTTGTCATTTCAGGTGCAAAAGGCTTAATAGGAAGCGAAAAAGAAGTGTTAGCAGAAGCATGGAAGGAATACGGAGAATAACTAAAAAAATAACTTCTTGGAATTGAAGATTTAAGAAGATAACATGATAGAGGACAAAATTACGAGAACGTGGACACAAACGGCCAAGAAAACGGACTTGAAACGAGAAAGTTACGAAGAAAACAAAATTGCATAGTGCAGGCCACTGTAGCTTACGGTGCCACCGTAGGCTACGGTGGAGCCTGACAAAAAATGTGCCGTAAGACAATTTTTAACCACCGTAGACCACTTTTAAGCCACCGTAAGCTACGGTGGCGCCGTAGCTTACGGTGGTGCTCATCGTGAAATGTGTAACGGCCCCATAAAAGTCCGTTTTTGTCACACCCCGACCCGCAGCGGAATAAGAGTCGGGGCATAATTGGGTTATCACCAAAGCTCATGATGTTTACTAAAATGTTTCATATTTATTAAATTCAAATTACAACTTAAATATTCAAATCAAATCCATACAATTACAAGGAAGTGAAACTAAGTAAAACAATCCCAAGCTTAAACTGATTTATTCTTCTAGGCCTTCCTATGTGTTTCTTGCCTCAACTGGATCACATGTATCATGTGTAAAACGGGGGATATTTTGGGTCAACAAAAGTTGGCGAGTGAACCTTGAGAAAAACATTGTTATCAATTTCTTGTTGTATTTAATATTGAAAATTTGTGCAATAATCACATGTGAGAAAACATATATATATAACAAAAACATAAACCACATTGTATGAGTAAATGACATGAATGATGATGTATATGAGATCAAGGCTCAATCAAACGGAGCCGATCGAGTGACATGAATGATGATGTATGTGAGATCAAGGCTCAATCAAACGGAGCCGATCGAATGAGGCACCTGATACTCAACCCGTATCCCACGGGGAGCTGATGGGCCTAATGAAATGCATGTACTGAAAATGATAACTTCAATCTAAACATAATTCACACAACAATTGATACATAATTGATACACATTTGATCACGGATATGATGGATGCACAAGTGTTTAAATATAATAAGGATTTAAACGACATAAGATACACCCCAAAATGTGATTAAAACGGGGAATTGGTAGAGATTCACTCACATTGGGTGCGTTCTTTGATGACGTTGGATGCGCACGAGTTTTGGGTTTTGATCGACGAGGAAAACTAACCTAAAATAATAACGAAATGGTTCGGTAAATAAATGGATTTTATTTGAGATTAATACTTTTAATTCATAATCTTAATACGATTTTTAGATTTATTTTTGTGAGTTTAAGGACATTTTCTAACTTTAAAAATATTATTTTTAAGTATTTTTAAATAATTTTCTGATTAAATAAATAAATAAATAAATAAATAAATGTTGACTTTTTGACTCTGACCGTTGACCGTTGACCGGTCGGATTGTGTTAATTATATGCGCTGAGGGAGGTTCGAACTCGGGACCTCTCGTATGCGTGCACGCAGCTCTACCAACTGAGCTACGTGTCTAACCCGAAATATTCTCTGTTTTAATTATATTTATACACTAATTAACTTTTAACTTATTTGGGTTTTTATTAAAACAATTTATATAGCCGAACCGGTTGCAGGGACCCGGAGTCGAACTCGGGTCCTTCGGTTCGAGTGCGCACAGCCCAACCAGTTGGGCTGTGTGTCATATTTGTTTAACTTATGGATTAAATTATACTTATTAACATTCGGTGACCTGATCCGATTCAGTTGTAAAAATGTTGATTTTAATTATGAAATTCGGTAACGTGTGCGATTCGAACCCGTGACGTGCGTGTTATGTTGCACACAGTCCACCGCTGGACTGTGTGTCTAACCCGGTTAAATATTCAGTTTTAATTAAACTTATACACATGTTCGACTTCGTCTTCTTCGTTTACAAAGACACAGAACAATGATGCCCGACTGTTCTCGTTTAAATCGGTCATCGAACATATAATTGATTGGAATGAAATGGATAAAGAGGGTTACGGAGTAAAATGTACCGAACAGAATGTTTTTCTCAGATTTCCGGCAAGAGTCGTCGGCTCTGATTGGTGACTTCCGTCTGAGTGAATCAATTAACGGTTTTGATCAATGAGTTGTGCAATTAAGTTACTAAACAAGGGATATCAGGGGGTTTAGATGATTGTACCGATTCACAGCGAGACTTCGGAATTTCAGCGATTTTCCGGTGAGTGTAGGAATTCCCGGCAACGTTGTCTGAGACAGATTCTGGTTGAACGATTTATGTTAATACTTGCCTAATAATGGATTGCAAACAAAAGAGTCGAGAATTTTACCGATTTGAAGTAAGTCTCGGTTTTCCGGTGAAAGTCCGGCGAATGCAGAATATCTCCGGCGAGTGCTAAAGCTTCGAGAGATTGTGCAATTTTGAGCGAAAAGGTTACCAGGTTTGGGTGGGTATTTATAGAGAAGAACAGGATGTATTGAGTCTGAATTTTGGTCTTGATTCGCGGTCAAAGATTTTCCGGCGGTTATGACTAAAATCAAGGGTCAGACATCGGTTATAACCGATGTCTTAGTCGGTTAGCGTGTTTTGGTCAAAAGGGAATTGGCCAAAGTCGCGGATTGCCGGATTTCCCGGTGACTGCGAGTTCTGAGCGCGGTGATCTCCGGTTTTAAATTCGGGTTTCATTTTAAGTATTATTTGTTTCATTATATTCACAAAGAAAGCAAGTGGCGGAGCGGTGTGTTGTGTGTTTGAGTTTGTGGGCGACCCTGGTTCGAAACCCGGCGTCCCCATTTTATTTTTTTCTCATTATTTAAGGTTATTTATAAATTATGGTTTTTAAATTCTAATATAGTTATTAATTATGTATCGTTTAAAATTAGTTTGAGCAATAAATATGCAATGAAAATTTTTTAACTGGATATTCGATTAATAAACGAAGCGGGTTTTGGAAACCCGTTTTTCGACGGATGTTACAGTATCCCCTACTTTTAGAAATTTCGTCCCGAAATTTAAGTAGTAGTGGTAACAAGAAAAAGATGCGGGTATTTCTCGCGCATTGAGTCTTCACGTTCCCAAGTAAACTCAGGTCCTCGTTTCGACTCCCAACGTACCCCGACAATTGGAATACGACTCCGTCTTAAACGCTTCTCTCCGAAGTCCATGATTTCTATTGGTCTTTCAATGAAGTGCATAGATTCATCGATCTGTATGTCTTCTAGCGGAATATGGAGGTTTTCATCGGCGAGGCACTTCTTCAAGTTTGATACGTGAAATGTGTGATGAATTCTGTTGAGCTCTTCTGGTAGATCAAGCTTGTATGCTACAGGACCTACCATTTCGCGTATCTTGAAAGGTCCTACGTAGCGTGGTGCTAGCTTGCCCTTCTGGCCAAAACGAATCACTCCCTTCCCCGGTGATACTTTTAAAAGTACTTGATCCCCAATGTCAAACTCCAAGGGCTTTCGTCGTTTGTCTGCATAACTCTTTTGACGACTTTGAGCCGCTAGAAGATTGTTTCGAATTTGAATGACCTTGTCGGTTGTTTCTTGAATTAACTCTGGACCGGTGATTTGTGATTCCCCAATTTCGTGCCAACATACTGGAGATCGGCACTTACGACCATATAAAGCTTCGAAAGGAGCCATGCCGATACTTGAATGGTAGCTATTGTTGTACGAAAATTCAACTAATGGTAGATGAGCGTCCCAATTCCCTTTGAAGTCTATGACACATGCTCGAAGCATGTCTTCAAGAGTTTGGATGGTGCGTTCAGATTGTCCATCAGTTTGAGGATGAAAAGCGGTACTGAGGTCTAATCGTGTACCCAAGGCGGTTTGTACGGCTCACCATGTTCGTGAAGTGAAACGACCATCACGGTCTGAAATGATGCTTAAAGGTACACCATGACGGCTTACGATCTCGCTGATGTAGATACGAGCTAACTTCTCGTTCTTGAAGTCCTCGTGAATCGGAATGAAGTGAGCTGATTTTGTAAGACGATCAATGATTACCCATATGGTGTCATACCCACTGGAGGTGCGAGGTAACCCGGTAATGAAGTCCATGGTTATGTTTTCCCACTTCCATACAGGTATTTCAGGTTGGATTAGAAGTCCTGAAGGTCTTTGATGTTCAGCTTTTACTTTGGAACAGGTAAGGCACTTGGAAACAAAAACATCGATATCCTTTTTCATGCCTGGCCACCAGTAGGTGTATCGTAGGTCTTGATACATCTTGTCGGCTCCTGGGTGTACAGAGTACCGTGTTTTGTGCGCCTCATTCATAAGGAAATCACGAAGGTTATCGCGATCGGGAATCCATATGCGATTTAGATAGTATAGAATACCGTCGGATTTGGTTTCGGTTTTGTGTTCTGCTCCACATGACAGCTCATCTCGTACGTCGTTTTCTGTTACAGAAACATGTTGAGCTGCTCGGATTCGATCTTTGATGTCGGTTATGATTTGCGAACATAGAAGACGAATGGAGTTCGCATAACCTTTTCGACTGAGTGCATCAGCCACTACGTTCGCCTTGCCAGGATGATACCGAATTTCACAGTCGTAGTCGTTAAGAAGTTCGACCCATCTTCGTTGCCTCAGATTCAACTCCTTTTGATTGAAGATATGTTGGAGACTCTTATGGTCAGTGTATACTTCACACTTGGTACCGTAGAGGTAATGTCTCCATATCTTGAGAGCGAACACAACGGCTCCAAGTTCCAGGTCGTGGGTGGTGTAGTTCTTCTCATGAACCTTGAGTTGCCTAGAAGCATAGGCTATCACTTTTCCTCTTTGCATTAATACACAGCCTAGCCCTTGCCCTGATGCGTCGCAATATACTACAAAGTCATCGCAACCTTCAGGAAGTGTGAGGATAGGTGCGTCACAAAGTTTTTGCTTTAGAGTTTGGAAGGCCTCTTCTTGCTTAGGTCCCCATATGAAGGGTTTTCCTTTATGAGTCAAGGCCGTGAGTGGTACAACAATACGGGAAAAATTGGCAATGAAGCAGCGATAGTAACCAGCCAAACCAAGGAATGACCTTACTTCGGTAGGGGTAAGTGGCGCTTGCCATTCCTGTACTGCCTTGATTTTCGAAGGATCGACATGTATTCCCTTGTCATTGATGACATGTCCAAGGAATTTTACTTCTCTTAACCAGAATTCGCATTTTGAGAACTTAGCGTAGAGCTTTTCAGTCCTTAAGAGTGTAAGGATGAGTCGAAGGTGTCGTTCATGATCGGATTTAGACTTGGAGTAGATGAGGATGTCGTCGATGAAGACTATGACAAAGCGGTCGAGGTAGGGTTTGCATACCCTATTCATTAGATCCATGAAGACAGCTGGGGCGTTGGTTAAACCGAATGGCATGACCATGAATTCGTAATGACCATAACGAGTCCGGAAGGCGGTCTTTAGGACGTCTTCTTCATGTACTCTGAGTTGATGATAACCAGAACGAAGGTCAATTTTTGAAAAGCAGGTGGCGCCTTGAAGTTGGTCTAGGAGGTCATCGATGCGAGGTAGTGGGTAGCGATTCTTAACCGTTAACTTGTTGAGTTCTCTGTAGTCGATACACATGCGAAACGTTCCATCTTTCTTCTTCACAAAAAGAACAGGCGCACCCAAAGGCGAGGAGCTAGGACGTATGAATCCTTTGTCAGTCAGTTCTTGCAGTTGACTGGCCAGCTCTTGCATTTCGGATGGGGCTAGCCTATAAGGAGATTTTGCAACTGGTGTAGCGCCAGGTACAAGATCGATGCGGAATTCGACTTCTCTCACAGGAGGGAGTCCTGAGATGTCGTCGGGAAAAACTTGTGGGAATTCTTTCACTACTGGTATATCTTCGAGTTTCTTCTCCTTGTTTCCCTTCTTGACGACGCGAGTTAGGAATGCGACATAGTTCTTGCGGAGATATTTTCGGGCTTGAAGGCAGGACATTAATTTGAGTCCTTTCGAAGGGGTTTCTCCAAAGATACGTAGGGTCTGACCGTCTGCAAGAGGAATGCGAATGAATTTTTCGCGGCATACTACTTCAGCGTGATGCTGGCTGAGCCAGTCCATACCGATTATAATATCGAAACTTCCCAACTTCATAGGAATGAGGTCAACTGGAAAATCGTGATCGTTTAGAGTGAGGGTACAATCTCGTATAATAGAATTTAATGAAACGGGCTTTCCGTCAGCTACTTCCATCGTTAGAGATTCTATGAGATTATCACTAGTTTGGTTGAGGATAGGTTCAAATTCTAAAGACAGAAAACTCTTATCCGCGCCAGTATCGAATAACATGGATGCATAACTACCATTGATGAGAAACGTACCGTTAACCACGTTGTTGTCAGCCCTAGCTTGGTTGGCATTGATGTTGAAAGCTCTTCCTCTAGCAGGTGGAGGAGCTTGGTTAGCTTGGTTTACCGGATTTGCTTGAGCTTGGCCATGGATGATGTTCACCAAGCGTGGACATGTGTTCCTGAAGTGGTTTGGGTCTCCACAGTTGTAACATGCTCGCATAGGTTGCATCATGGGGTAGTTGGGTTGGTAGTAGGATTGGGCTAAATGTTGTGCAGGTGGTAGGAGTAAAGGTTGTTGGGCTTGACCCACTATCTGATGGTGGGTTTGGGTTGAGGGTTGATTGCGGTTCATTCGTTGAAGCGTGCGACAAGTTTGAATAGTGTGACCCGCACGGCCACAACTGGTGCAATGTTGGCAAGGAGTTTCGGGGAGGTGATGGTATTGACAACGGTTGCATTTTGGGTATGGGCCGGTGTATGGCTTTTTAAATGGTGCAGCTGAGGGAGCAATTTGGGTAATTGGTTGTGGCAGTGATAGGAAGGTTTGTTTGTGTGACGGCAAAATTTCTGCTGTTTCGTTTCCTCTTACCAGCAAACTTTGAAGAGGAGATAGAATGATTTGGAGCTGGGCCTCAATGGGGGCTTTCTTTTTCTTATCCTTGAATTTACCGTTTCGGATGCGATTCTCGGTAAGTTCGGTAGCTAGTTCCATTGCGGCTTCAAGTGTTGCAGGCGAAGTGCTTAGAACCGAGTCTTGAATTTTCGAGGGGAGGCCTCGAATGTAGTGTTCAATCAGGCGGTACACGGGGGTGAACAGATTAGGGATCATTTGGTTCAGTTCGAGAAATCTTTTGTTGTAGGAAGTGTGATCTCCTTCCTTTTGTTTCAACGAGTGGAATTCATCTTCCAACTTTTTGATTTCGTTTTCTTGGACAGAAGCGCCTTATCATGAGTTCCCTTAACTCTTCCCATGATAAGGCCATGGCATCTTCGACTCCTCGCTTACCCTTTTCTGTGTTCCACCAGGAAGGGCTACTCCAAACAGTCTCCCTGATGCATAACGTACCTTGCGATCCTCGGGACAATCGCAATTGAGGAAGGTGTTCTCCATTTCTTCGAACCAGTGGAGGAGGGCAGTAACACCTTCGGTCCCTTCATACTTTGGGGGATCGCAAGATTTGAAGTGTTTGTAGGAGCACTTTTTGGAGTGAGGGTTGGCGACGCTCTGGTCTTCTTGATTGGGAGGGTTGATAGGATTTGCGGTGAGAGCTTGTTGAACTTGAATCACGATGTCAGGAAGTACCGCGGCCATTTGTTTAGCAATTTGAGTGGCCAAGCGTTCATTGGATCTTCCTGACTTTCTACCTCCACGTAGTTGCCTAGCCGACATCTACAGGAACATACATAGGAAGATTGTGAGTTTAAGGAGTTTTTAGGTGTCATGTGTCGTTAAAAGAATAAAAATAACATAACTATCAATAATGCAACTACATCCATAGGATGTCTTGGGTTTGCTCATGTTTGGGCCTCCAATGTCCCCCATACCATCGTCTGTATAGTCATGTGGGCCCCCATGACTATTGGCTTAGTAGGATTCACATTGGTGTTGGCGGTTTAACACTCGCATCACCCGAATGAAAACCATGAAATATGATTGCGAGATGTATGGTAGGAGGGTGTCCAAGTGTAGACACAATGACAACTCAAAGTGGGGTTAGCTCACACGACGTTTGGTATGGCATGCTTTGGCCTAATAGGTCCTTCGTACTCTCATCGTTAGTCCCCAGGTAGGCAAACTGGTCCTTTATTTTGGATTTATACGAATGCCAAGCCTAGACAGGATGTTCCGACTACCGGTACTCGTACCCTTCCAGTTACTAAATGCTCGTCATGAGAACTCATTTTGATGTGATTTGAAAAAAATACAAAAATCGTTGCAAAAATCATGGGAATTGTGAGGTGTGTGCTCTCATGGATATGATATGTTATGAGGATATGATTCATGATGAGCATTGTAAAATAATATGTACCTATGAACATGCTTGCATAACATTGAATGTAACAATAAACATAAAGCATATAAACACCATGAATTTTGTATGTAACGCATAAACAATTTAAAATTTTAATCAACTATAGTATAGGCTCTAAGGGTCTAATAACCTATCCTATATCCCTATAGTCATGGCTCTGATACCAATCTGTCACACCCCGACCCGCAGCGGAATAAGAGTCGGGGCATAATTGGGTTATCACCAAAGCTCATGATGTTTACTAAAATGTTTCATATTTATTAAATTCAAATTACAACTTAAATATTCAAATCAAATCCATACAATTACAAGGAAGTGAAACTAAGTAAAACAATCCCAAGCTTAAACTGATTTATTCTTCTAGGCCTTCCTATGTGTTTCTTGCCTCAACTGGATCACCTGTATCATGTGTAAAACGGGGGATATTTTGGGTCAACAAAAGTTGGCGAGTGAACCTTGAGAAAAACATTGTTATCAATTTCTTGTTGTATTTAATATTGAAAATTTGTGCAATAATCACATGTGAGCAAACATATATATATAACAAAAACATAAACCACATTGGATGAGTAAATGACATGAATGATGATGTATATGAGATTAAGGCTCAATCAAACGGAGCCGATCGAGTGACATGAATGATGATGTATGTGAGATCAAGGCTCAATCAAACGGAGCCGATCGAATGAGGCACCTGATACTCAACCCGTATCCCACGGGGAGCTAATGGGCCTAATGAAATGCATGTACTGAAAATGATAACTTCAATCTAAACATAATTCACACAACAATTGATACATAATTGATACACATTTGATCACAGATATGATGGATGCACAAGTGTTTAAATATAATAAGGATTTAAACGACACATGATACACCCCAAAATGTGATTAAAACGGGGAATTGGTAGAGATTCACTCACATTGGGTGCGTTCTTTGATGACGTTGGATGCGCACGAGTTTTGGGATTTGATCGACGAGGAAAACTAACCTAAAATAATAACGAAATGGTTCGGTAAATAAATGGATTTTATTTGAGATTAATACTTTTAATTCATAATCTTAATAGGATTTTTAGATTTATTTTTGTGAGTTTAAGGACATTTTCTAACTTTAAAAATATTATTTTTAAGTATTTTTAAATAATTTTCTGATTAAATAAATAAAATAAATAAATAAAAAAATGTTGACTTTTTGACTCTGACCATTGACCGTTGACCGGTCGGATTGTGTTAATTATATGCGCTGAGTGAGGTTCGAACTCGGGACCTCTCGTATGCGTGCACGCAGCTCTACCAACTAAGCTACGTGTCTAATCCGAAATATTCTCTGTTTTAATTATATTTATACACTAATTAACTTTTAACTTATTTGGGTTTTTATTAAAACAATTTATATAGCCGAACCGGTTGCAGGGACCCGGAGTCAAACTCGGGTCCTTCGGTTCGAGTGCGCACAGCCCAACCAGTTGGGCTGTGTGTCATATCTGTTTAACTTATGGATTAAATTATACTTATTAACATTCGGTGACCTGATCCGATTCAGTTGTAAAAATGTTGATTTTAATTATGAAATTCGGTAACGTGTGCGATTCGAACCCGTGACGTGCGTGTTATGTTGCACACAGTCCACCGCTGGACTGTGTGTCTAACCCGGTTAAATATTCAGTTTTAATTAAACTTATACACATGTTCGACTTCGTCTTCTTCGTTTACAAAGACACAGAACAATGATGCCCGACTGTTCTCGTTTAAATCGGTCATCGAACATATAATTGATTGGAATGAAATGGATAAAGAGGGTTACGGAGTAAAATGTACCGAACAGAATGTTTTTCTCAGATTTCCGGCAAGAGTCGTCGGCTCTGATTGGTGACTTCCGTCTGAGTGAATCAATTAACGGTTTTGATCAATGAGTTGTGCAATTAAGTTACTAAACAAGGGATATCAGGGGGTTTAGATGATTGTACCGATTCACAGCGAGACTTCGGAATTTCCAGCGATTTTCCGGTGAGTGTAGGAATTCCCGGCAACGTTGTCTGAGACAGATTCTGGTTGAACGATTTATGTTAATACTTGCCTAATAATGGATTGCAAACAAAAGAGTCGAGAATTTTACCGATTTGAAGTAAGTCTCGGTTTTCCGGTGAAAGTCCGGCGAATGCAGAATATCTCCGGCGAGTGCTAAAGCTTCGAGAGATTGTGCAATTTTGAGCGAAAAGGTTATCAAAGGTTTGGGTGGGTATTTATAGAGAAGAACAGGATGTATTGAGTCTGAATTTTGGTCTTGATTCGCGGTCAAAGATTTTCCGGCGGTTATGTCTAAAATCAAGGGTCAGATATCGGTTATAACCGATGTCTTAGTCGGTTAGCGTGTTTTGGTCAAAAGGGAATCGGCCAAAGTCGCGGATTGCCGGATTTCCTGGTGACTGCGAGTTCTGAGCGTGGTGATCTCCGGTTTTGAATTCGGGTTTCATTTTAAGTATTATTTGTTTCATTATATTCACAAAGAAAGCAAGTGGCGGAGCGGTGTGTTGTGTGTTTGAGTTTGTGGGCGACCCGGGTTCGAAACCCGGCGTCCCCATTTTATTTTTTTCTCATTATTTAAGGTTATTTATAAATTATGGTTTTAAATTCTAATATAGTTATTAATTATGTATCGTTTAAAATTAGTTTGAGCAATAAATATGCAACGAAAATTTTTTAACTGGATATTCGATTAATAAACGAAGCGGGTTTTGGAAACCCGTTTTTCGACGGATGTTACAGTTTTCAAGTGTCTTTTCACTACCAATCATCACCGGACGTTTTGCAGCAGTTTTTGGGACGAATTTGAGAGTTCTTCTTTGCTTGTGAACAATTATAAACATTTCGGTTTGTATTTGGATTTCTATGAATACTTGTTTGAATGTTATGATGATTCACCGAGTCATGAGCGGCTAAACTCATCGGTGATCATCCTGGGTTGAAGGTTTTCTCATGACATTTGTGTTTCGTTTCGAATTTCTAGAATAATAAACTTGTGTTATTTGTTTATTATGGTGTGTTGATTGCTTGTTTGTAAAGTGTTAATCTGTATGTTAATCATAATCTGAAATCATACGTTCTTGGTGCCGTTGGCAATCGAGATATCATGGGTAGGATTGGGGTTGGATATTGATTGATTGTTCATCGGGTAATAACCTCGCATTAGTGTAATCCGAAACTTAGTTCTCTTTCATCACAACAAGTAATAACACATGAACCATGTCTATGTGGTTCTTTCTAGTTGAAACTAAACATGAATTTCAATGAAAACTGGAAACCTAGGATGGTCATTTGTCTCTAAATTGTTTACAACCCAAATCTTTCTCTCGCAAATTACTTAGTTAATTTTAGTTTTAAAATCAACAATCAAAATCATTGGAAATTACTTTTCTGCAACTTAGTTTAATTTAATTAGTTAATTGATAAAGATATAAAATAAACACATTTTCCACAAACTCCTCGTGTTCGATACCCACTTACCGCTAGCTAATTAGTAGTAATTGGATTAAATTTACGCGACACTTCGATATCACGTCAGTTACACATTGGGTGACAAAGATGAAAATAATGAGGAACATCATCCATATAACCTAACTTCTTCCTAATCATCTTTAACTTTGCAAAACCAAACTTATCACCATCTAGCATATAAAAAAAATCAATGTTCTCATTAACATAGTGACGTCCAGGTGGATTCGTGAAATAACCTCCATGATACAGATGTATTGAGAATAGAGTTGGATAATCACATGCATTTCATGTTTAATATGAAAATTAATGATCACAAAATTTTGAAATTTTGACCTAGTTGTAAAATTGATATGAATGTGTACTGTAAATCAGGTCGAGTGCTAAATCATCATCTTATCGTCTTGCTTGAATAGCCTCCGGCTCCATTTCAGTTCGATCGCTAAATATCAGGGTTGCTTTGCTTGATAATTTTTTGGTTGGGTTTTAGGAGGGGAAAAATGGTTTGTTGAATGAGTGGGGTTTTTGGTGTGTTATAGTATAAATTTAATTTATTAAGAAAAAAACACGTAAAACAAACTTCGTTTGTGTTAAAGGTTGACACCCTATAGCAAAATATGAACTTAAAGGTTGTTTTTGGAGAATTTAAAGTGAAAGGTATACGGTTTAGTTTTGATGAAACATAAAGGTTATTTCGTGCAATTATTTTTTCTAAATAATTACATATTACATTACATGTAATAATGAAAATTGTAAATCAATATTAAATTTACAATTTATAAATCTATTAATACAAATACAAATTACTAATGTCAAAAAATTTCTATGTAAACAACATTGGATGTCTTACTTGTAAGATTACCATATTAATCAATAATTAACTCTTTAAGTTCATCTATATTTTTAACTATGGAAAAAGTGACCATATGAAAACCCTTGTTATTTTAAAAAACAAATCGACTTTGGATAGCAATTGTCTTTAAATTTTGTTTATTGTTATCGTGAAACATACAATGAGAGAAAACTGTCTTTTTTGATACCGTGAATTACAATAGGACTGAATAAACAATGTAACGTGTAATGAAAAAGTATACGCATTTATTGAATAATATATATTCATGCATATGTGCGTTCGTGTGTGTGTTGGATAAGGAAGAGGGACGTCACAAGCGGCTTTGGGAGGACGAGGGCGACAGGGACAACCCCAAGGGTGCGGTGTAGCCGACCCAGGACTACCCTTGCCGGCCTGGGGACGAACCCCACACCGGACATCCTTAACTTAAAAAAAATAAATCTTAATAAAAGTTAAGTGTAGATATAAAGATGATAACATATTAATTGGATTGAATAAATGTTAAGTTTCCTAGATGATAAGTGGGATAGTTTACAGGGACTTTAATTATAACAAACGTGTTGGTCAACAATAATTCTTCTTTCCATCATTTTGAAACATAACTTTGAATATCAATTTAAACCGAAATTTCTTTCGACTGTTAAATGTTTAATTACGGTTCTTATTTTATGTCGTTACTCTCTCTAGCCGTCCACATCGTATATAAAACATTCTACCAACAAACCATATGACATATGACCCCAAAGTGCCAATTGGCAACATGCTTTAAAGAGAAATTAATTTGTCACAAAATAGTCTTCTAAGCTTTTATATAGACGTCACTCATGAAGATAAATTTTGACAAGTTTGAACAAATAATTAGCAGATGTCCCCGTAGCGGCTGCAAGCTTTCGGTCTGTATGGATTTGGTTAGTTACACTTTGATGTAGAGTAGAAACGATAAGTAAGATCAATAACGTTGATTCTATGAATACCCGTGATGAACTTGTCCTAACCCCAAAATTCAACCCAAAGAGCACGGAATTTGAAGTGAAAAGTTGTTTTTTCCAAAACTGAAATCTACTCATTATCACCTCATAACCAACATATTAATAGAGTTATAAATTCGAAACGGACCCTAAAATACACTCGAGCCAAAAACTAAAACAAAACAAAAGTTGGCAAAAAGCCCAAAAAAACATAAAAATGAAAAATACTCATAGAAATAAGCCTTTTTTTTGGGCCTGAACATCCACCCAAACCGCCAGAGGCCATTTGCAGCAAAATGGAATTTTTCCTCACGGTCGTTTTGACTGGTCGCACACCTAAACGGACCCCCGTAGCCAGAGTTAGAGCCATTTTAGTGAAGCCCCTTTTGTCACACGATCCTGGACCTCCAAATATAACATGGTCTGCTCCTCCACACTTGGACCCGCATCACACTATCACTACGATTCCGGTATTTATAGCTTTGACTATAGCTTACACCAAAAAAATACTTTATTGTGATACGTCAAAAAAACCATAAAAACAATTATTATCGGTTGTGGGCATGCTTGTGTTGGTGCTTAAACCGTTCTTATGGACCAACAATTTTACTATTATGTATGATAATAACAAATTTTGTATTAATTGAGAAAAGTCATAAATCATTCATGAGAAAATAAATATTTTATTTAACATGTATATAAAAAAATATGATTAGTTTTAAAAAAATTACTAAAAAAGCAACATAAAAAACTAATGGACCATGTGTAGACACTACCTAGAGTGTAAAAAATGCAAGAGAAGAAATCTAATGGACCATATATGTATAAGCCATCTAAAGTTTAATGTTTTTGATACATTATGGATTAATACTATCTATAGAATAGTATAAATAAAAATGAAAATTGCTTCCTACAATATCTAAAACTAGAGTTAATATAGCATATATGCTATGTCACTTAATATGCTATCACTTGTCATGAATGGAACAAAACGACATTTTTGTCTAATGGGGACTATGGTATACCATTCATGTCGTTAATTGTCAGTTTGTCCCCAAGCATATGCAAGGTCTTCAAGTTGTACAATGTTAAATTATCTACTTACCTAATACAAATGTATACCGCTTAATCCTTATTATGCATGTTTTTGTGATTGAAACACATTGTTTTCTTTTTTGTCTATGCATGTTTTTGTGATTGAAACACAGTTTTTTTTTGTCTAAGTTTTGTTTTAGGGATTTAGATATTCTACAGTTTAGGTGATCTTTGCATGTGATTTCCTTTATGTATTTATGTCTATATGTTTCTATTCTACTATTTGACTTTCCTATAACTTATTTTATTGGTGTTATGGACTGAAACCATTGCAAGGTATGAAATTTGTCTCACATGGGTTGTATGGACAACTAATGTGGGTTTATATATCAAATGAGTTTTCTCACCACCAGACTAGTCTTTTGGGTTGAGTTATTTCATATGGTATGTAACATTGGTATCCGAGCTATAATTCAGAATGGTGGCCTACAAAGTGGTGGCATGGAGAGAGCCAGCCGTGACCAGTGAGGACGTTAGCCCTTAAGGAGGGTCGATTGTTATAGACTGAAACCATTGTAAGGTATGAGACTTGTCTCCATCGGTTGTTACAATTGGTCACTCTCTAATCCTATACTTCTAGTTCGGTAATTTGTTTGATTTCGAGCAAGGGTATATTTGAAAGTTGCCTTTCTTATCTTTATTGCTACACATAAAGTTTTTTATGTATCTCACTCTCTTTAAATGTTACCAATAACTTTTCTATTTAACAAGTACAATTGTTATAGAATTGTTTGAATATTTTTCTTGTATGTTTCACAAGATAGAAGAAATAACATTATCCTATGACTAAGAAGTTTACATATTTATTGGTGACGTATGGGGAGAAAATAGCATAATCTTATATTTTATTTTAAACATATATATGGTGATTATAGTTAGTGGATATTGAAGAAAATTTTATCAAAAAATTGATAAACACAAACCCCTTATTAAAACACAACAAAATACGGGCTAGGAACAAACTCATCTTCTAGGATGAGCCGGTGAGAGTGGACCAGATTGTCGGTGACGTTAAAAACTTATGTTATTTGTGGATTAAGAATAGATTGAAAGAAATTTGTATGCATTGGAGCAAATGGCTTTCTTTTGATGTTTGATTGCATGTTTGTTTTGGCCCTTTCCTAGCGGCTTGCTAGGGGGTGTATTTAATGAAGGTCGCCGTTCGAAAAAAATACCTTTTCTCTTTGGTTAGAAACAACACATGATGATTGATTTTGACAGAACTTTTATTATATTTTATTAAAATTATATTATATGTTCCATGTTCACGTTAAATTGTAACGTAATAATCTATAAGAAAAGGGTAATTTATCAAGCGAGACTCGAACCCATGACCTCTAATTTCAAAGGTCATTAATAATCTATCTATACATATAATAAAGTAAATCATATGGGGGACACATGACACTCTATGAGTTAATCTTAACTATTTTTTCCGCCTAAATAAATAAATATAGATAATATTTGTTAGTAAGATTTAAATAAAAAAATATATTATTTTAATCTATAAATTTTATCTTTTTATCTTTTACCCTAAACAAATAGATATAGATTTTTATCTTCTTAACTTTTACCCTAAACAAATAGATATAGAAAATATTTGTTATTAAGATTCAAATAAAGAATATATTATTTAAATCTATGAATTTTTCTTTTACTATTTTTCCCATTTATATTTATCCAGTCTTTACTTTATAATAGGGATTTATAAAATTAAATCATAATAAAATAAACATAAGTAACTCATGCCTTCTACTAATGTTTATAAATGAAAATACAAGTAATAATTTTATCTTTTACTGTTTTGGTTTCCATTTATATTTATCCATTTTATTATTTGGTATATAAAATTACATTTATTTAACCTGTATAATACATAGGGTTTTTTTTAAAGCTATAACTTTTTTTATTATTTGGTATATAAAAATACATTTATTCAACCCGTAAAATACACGTGATTATACAATAAAATAAATAAAATGGAGATAATTTCCATTGGGTTGAGATCATGTATTGATACCAAGACTTTTCTTTTCAATAAGTAACGCACACAAAGTAGTAAAAGTGAGTAAAAAAATCAAAATAGTTGCATGTTTCTGTAAGGAATATTTGATTTCAATAATCCTAACTATTCTTCGTTGACCGTTAACAGTCTCAACTTTAAAAATAACCACAGGTTGTCCCAACTATTAACATATTGGCCTTCAATTGACACTAACTAACAAAACCTTAACGCTGCTAGTCTCCGATCGCCAGAAAAACGTTTTTAGCCAGAAAAATAATAGTATTCCTTTCTTTAATTCATCTTTCCCAAGTTTTGTTGGTGTGAATTTTGATTACTTTGTTTTTATTCTATAATTTTAGGAGGTTCGTCCCCTGAAATTCAATGTGTTTAATGACAACTTATGAATTTATCATATATGTTCAATCATAACTATCAAGAGTAGATTAAAAATAATAAGTATTTACAAATAATAAATTATATATTTTCATTAATCAACCAATGTAACACACGGGCCATAACCTAGTATTAAATCAATTAAAACTACTACTGAAACTAAGTGAAAAAAGATATTAAAATGAATAAAATCTGTTATGGAACTAAATAAAAACTACTACCGAAACTAATGTGAAAAAAGATATTAAAAATAATGAAAAATTTGTTATGGAACTAAATAAAAAACAATGAAATGAATAAAATTTGTTTCTTGCAATTGATGCTTTTTCTCGACAACGAGACACTTTCAAATTGTTTTTGTTGGTGCTTCATGGGAATTCCTCTACGATAAAAATTCTTCTTGTTTCTATCGCTCTTCTTTTTGTCATTTCCTTTGGTGAGGCGCGGAGATCCGTGGTGGGCCGTTATACACCACCGCCATCACATTTCTCAACGCGTGAAACATTAAACTCGTGGCCTGGATGACGCGTTGTAAATTCAAAAAATCCGACATTGTTTACCTATTTGACCGTTGATGATGAATATTTGTTATATATATATATATTTATATCAATTTTATAAAACAAATCATCACTAGTGATGAGCACCTCTAGTAAAATCCATCACTAGTGATGGAATAAAGTTTGATGACATGATTGAATGTTGTGAGTGATGGAATTTCATCACTAGCAAGACGCCCCTACCCCTCAGGGAAGATAATTATGCCCAGGGCGGATAGAAGGGGCAACCTCCGCTACGGCTTAGCGCTTTGGCGGTAGTGTAAAATTAGTGTAAATTTTGGAAAGTTTTGACGTTTTTTCGATTTTGTTACGGCATTTTTATAAAACGTTACGGCTTGGCGGATTTTCTAGATCCGCCACTGATTATGCCATTTTGTTTCTCGAGTTTAAGAACTTTAAAATGAAAAGGAAGTTGATTGCATCCAGATCCATTTTTTGTATAAAAGAAAGGGATTCTTATATATTTCTCCTTACTAAAACCCTTTATTACGTATTTACCCGATCCAAAAAATGAATTACATATTTCCCCTTGTTTGTTGAATTTACCCATCTACCCTTATTAATTTCCATTCTTAAAAGAAACAACAAACATTGTTTCATTCCAGAAAAAAATCTTAGATTTCTTCCCTCCCTACGACATCGTTCCCACCTGCAACACTACGGTGACGGCGACGAGCCCTAGTCGGCGACGCTTGCTCCACTTGCCAACCAACATTAGGGATGGGATGGTGGTAGTCGAGAGCGACAGGGAGAAGATTAAGGCTAGGGTTTCGAGTGCGGCGGTGGCAGATAGAGGTGATTTGCGGTGGGTTTTAGCGGTGGTAACAGGAGGAAGTGGGTGGTGAACAGCGAAGAGATGATGAAGATGATGAGATGATGAACAGTGGGTGGTGAGCGGTGGTGAATGTTTGTACGGTGGAGAGTGGTAGACTGTGGTTGTGTTGCTAAGATTGGGGTTGGTGGCGGTGGAAACTGGATGGTGGTGAAGTGTGGGTGGTGACGATGGAGATTCATGGATAACAAAATTTGAAAATTTTATTAGGTGCAATCTGTTTGCTTAGGAATATCGGATTATTCATATACATTAAGAATTGGATTTTCTTTTTAATACACTATCATATTAAGAATTGGATGAAGTACACATTGGTTCGTTGACATATTCTCGTTTGTGTATCACTGATTACAAAAGAATTATAATATATTTATAGGGTATTATTTAATAAATTGAATAAGGGTAAAATGGTAATATAATAGTGTAAATTTAATGAAATGGGTAAATTCGTAATATATATAGTTTAGGAAGGAGAAATATGTAATTGAATTTAAGGACTGGGTAAATATGTAATAAACGATTTTAAGAAAGGGATATATGTAAATGACACAAAGAAAGGGATAACGTTAGCAGGATAACCTGCTATACTGGTTACAAGTATTCATTTGTTACAAAGTTCACAATTTTGTCCAATTTTAACGAGAAAGTTCACAATTTTGTCCAATTTTAACAAGAAAGTTCACAATTTCGTCCAATTTTAACGAGTTGAGGACTTTAATGTGTAAAAGTTAGATTGAGAGACTTTTTGTAAGAAAACTAAAAAAAACAGGTTTTGGTTTTTTTTGGCATTTTGCCTATCAAATAATTATTCTATATGGCCATTGAAAATAGTTTTTATGGCGTCATGATTACAGCGTGCTGAAACATTTGGAAAGCAATGAACGAACTTGTTTTCTCCGGCTCAACGGCTAATGTTGCGAAAATCACGGAAGAGATTAAGTCGCTTAGCTTCCTTTGGATAAAAAAGCTCCCCGTTTAGATATTTGTCTTGGAAAAAATGATGTAGATTTATTGTGTAATCATTGTTGTTTTGCTAGCTTTTTGCTAGTCGTTGGTTAAGGAAATATCGTTGTTTAAAAAAATAAATCTATATGGGTCATATACAAAAACACACACATAGCGGTGGTTACATTGGGGAATCTGAAAAAAAGTGAGGAATTTTAATAATTTTTTCAGGACTTTTACCTATAAATATTTAGAAGCCTTTTAATAAAATAAATCCAAAAACTAAAAAAATAAAAAATATAATTTTTTTCTTTTTTACAATTTTTTTATTTTATTTAACGTTCTATATATAGTATGGGGTTTAATTAGGAATCTCAAAAATGTGAGAAACCAGAGAAATATACATTTAACATATTAAATATATCATAAAAAGTTTAATTTAACATGTAAAAAATAATTTTTTTTTCAAATTTTCTTTAGATCTTTTGCACAAAAAGATATGCAGACACAATTCTAATTAAAAAAATAATATTATATTCGTAACTTTATTTTAACCTTTTTAACTGTTTTTAAGCATTTTTTGAAATTTTTAGTTTACTTTTTTATTAAAAAGACTTCTACATCTATACTTTCAATTTTTTTTAAATGAAATCTATTTTTACATATTAAATTGATTTATTTATAATATTTTAACATATTAAATACATCGTTTTCAGATTCTCCATTTTTTGAGAATCATATATATATTTATTTTATTTATAAAGGATAGAAAACTTATCAATCCAAAATAAAACTTTACAATTATAAATTGAACTAATCCAACAGTTAAGTGAATTACCAATCAACTCAAGTGTAGGGTTGGGTCTAACTGGCACAACTATTAAAGTTAAGGTGTTAACGACTTAACGTGATATTGGTCTCCTTTAGATCAAGGATCTGAACCCTCTAAAAACGAATCTGATTTAATTTAAGTCGTTAAAAAAATCTGAAATTGTTAGAAAATACTAGACTTGAATTGATTCTTTTTATTTTATTTTATTTTTCAAACATAGCTAGGAAAGAAGCAGTTTATAAAATTGTACACAACAAAAACATAAACCGATCTTCAAATGTCTTGAGTATATGCAAGAAGCTCTTTATCATTTTCAAAGATAGCCATTTCATCTTCTTCCAACTGCACTGTCACTTCTATACCATCTCCACACGCGGAATCCATCAAGACGAAATAACTTCCAGGATGCACAACTCGTAACATCACTCGTTCGGGCTTTCCCCACCCGAAATCCACTTGGTTATACGGCAACCTACACAGGCTCGTAAACGTGTAGTTTGGACATCCATTCATAAACACCAGAACAGATTTTTCCAAAACTTCACCCAACTCTTTCACACCTCTAACTCCTTGTAGCTCCACAATCTCTTTTCTCAAACTACTAATCACCCGGTCCAACTCGACCTGACCCGGATCCATCTTCTCTACAAACACCATGACAGACAAGTTGCCTGCTGCCAGTTTAGTAAAATCTTCTTCTTTATTCCTCAAGTTCATTGCTTGAAACAAGTTTGAAGGATGCAAAAAACCTGATTTTGTTGTGGTAGCTTCCACTGCACATTTAAAGAGTAGAGATGTCAACGATTCGACTCGCGTAGGGTTTGCTGGAGTAGTACCCATCGCGTTAATCGTCTTCTTTAATTCGTTAAGTTTCGAATTAGGGAACTTGAATATTCTATTTGCATACTCAACCTTGCATGTCCCCATAACTTGGTAGTCAGGAATATTAAAGTTACTTTTAGTTAAAAATACAAAAGTAGGGTTTATTGGCGATCCGCCACGTGTCACAGCGGCCCAGTGGTTGCACAAGTTGAGCGTGGTGACCCCGTCCGCGATCTTGTGCGATATAGAGACGGTTAATGCGGCTCCACCACAGGTGAAATGGTTAAGTTGTACCTCCATCATATTATGGTTATCTAGACTATTAGGAATGAGTTGGTCTAGGGTTTTGTCTTGTTCTTTCCTTAGAAGGAAGTGATCTAATGGACTATCGATAGACGCTTCCAAGAACTCAACCCCTTCATCGTTACAGTCGATATGATGCGCCGAAGGTGATTGGAACCTACCCGCAAATGGATAGTATTGTGTTAAACATTGTGATAATGACTTCTTTAAGATGTTGGTATCACCATTTTTGTAGTTTTGGTAGAAGAAAATCAATGGCATGTGAGTGTGGTGAGCAAAGTAATCAATTAATGAGAGTTTGTGAATTTTAAGGTGAGGAGGTGTTGGTGATGATGGTTTAATGGTTTCTTGAGATATGATGTTGTGAAGTTGCCTAATTTTCCCAAATCTTTGGAGCTTTGTCATGACTTTGTTCATTATTGATCATAACAAGATTGTAATATGAAAACATGTATATATGCATCTTCATGCATATATATACACTTAACTTTTGGTGGAGGTTTGATGTTCATCCAATAATTTGATTGTTTCAATTCAATAAAATTTAAACAAATACAATTAAGAGTCTTTATCAAATGATAAATACAAAAGCTAAAGATATAAATGGAATCGTTTTATTATCATGTGGCCGGATACACGCATTACTTCTTTTGAGTTTTGAGCAATAATCAAGGCGGTTAGGATTTACATACCATAATATGTTTGGATGGTAAGGATCAATCATTTTATTTAACAAACTAAAAACATTACTAGGTTTGTAAACGAACTAGAGGAACACGAATGAGTTATAAGCAAGGTAAAATTACATTTCTATCCATCATATTTGCTTTATATAATTATACAGATATATTTAAAAATTAGGATGAGTAAATAACTTAAGAAAACATCATCTTTAGCTTTTCTGGTGTTCAGGTCTCGAGAAGAAAAATATGCTTAGGTGCTTTGAACAAAACAATTAAAGCTAATGGTAAATTACCTAATTAACCCCCATATGAATCAACTGCCTCAAAACTTCAAAAACGCAATACTTTCTTTTACTGAACTACATCCTCGGAATAACAGTTCTCGTCTGAACCGTCATTGTCAACCACCACGAAACCCTAGCCACTGCTAGTGTTTGCAGCCGCTACCACCCACCAACAAACTCCCTCACCATCATCGACTTCCTCTGTTTCATGTCTACCTCGGTTTCACGTGAAACCCTAACTCTTGATGAAAACTAAGAAGATGACCTACTAAGCCGTGGTCAGAGAATGGCGGGACAGGGAAAATGGGAAGGTGGTGGTAGTGGCGGTGGGTGATAGTGTGGTGGAGTGGCCTTGGTGTAGGTTGAGTTAAAAAGTAACGAACTAGGTTTTTTTCTAGATCTGGAAATATGTATTTGAGAAACATTTGGATTAGAAAGCCCTTTCTTGTGATTTTTGTTATTTGCCACATGTCCTCTTATTATTGCTTTCTACCCAAACCAAACTTCCTATTTGATCATCACCCTATATATGTATGTAAAAAAAACATTTTTCGTGAGAAGTGTGAGAAACAAAGGAATTGACATGTAGTCATTATGTTATGTTTTGGATTTAGGCATGATGTCTTAGATTAGGCATGATGTTTAGTAAGAAAATCATCAAACACAACAATTTAATATACAATGCAATGAATTCTAAGCTTTAAAACTTAAAACATCATGCCAAGAACGTTAAGGAGTGTGTTTAAGTGATAAGCACTGTGTTTTAGTTGTGTTTTAAATTTCATGTCTATCATACACTGTGTTGTGTTTTAAATTGTTATGTTTGGTGTTTTTCTTGACAAAACAACCCAAAACACTTCTTACATAAAAGATCCTTTATACAAGAACTTTCTTATATAAAGGTTCATGTACAAAGGACCCTTTATCCATGAAGTGTTTTACACTCTTAGATTGATTTTTAATGGTGGAGATCATAATGGCAAAAATGTAAATTATTTTTTAATTTTCAATAACCGATTTGCCTTGATAGGGGTATAAGTGTCAATAAATATCATTAAAACTTAGAAATTGTATAACTTTTCTCCGTACAATCTCGATTCTCTCTCCCCTCCCTACATTTTGATTCTCTCTCTTCTCCACACAAAACAAGGAGGCTCCATCTTCTCCACCCTAATCCGCCATTAGCCATTGTGTTCGGCCACCACAACAAAAATCCCTAAACCTCGTTCTACCACATGGGTTTTTGGTTACGGTGTTTAAACAATTTGGAATCACAATATTTGCAATTCAAGGTATGGTGTTTAAATCTGGAATGAATTATATTCAAGTCATGGTGTTTAAACATTTGGAAGGATTGTATACGATTCAAGACATGGTATTTTAACAGATAGAAGGAATGTATTTTACGATTCAGGTCACGGTGTTTTAAAAAATCTGAAAACGTTGTATTGTGATTTAAATCATGGTGTTTTTCGAGCTTCTCTCTTCATCGTCATTGTGTTTTAAAGTATAAAACACTATACTAAGAGCACATTATGAGAATACAGGTTTTAAAATACCTTATGAAAAAAATAGGTATAAAACACCATACTAAGAACTTATTCTGGAAATGCATGTTTAAAACACTATGTGGAAATGCAGGTTTAAAACATCATACTACGAACACAATCTGTAAATGCAGATTTAAAACATCATATTAGAACATCTACTAGAACGCACTTGTAAACACCATGATATGAAATACAAATTTATTAAAACACCATGTTATGAATTTAGTCCTGTGTGTTGTGATTGATGTTTTATGCCAATGGATGGTTATCAACCCCTGAAAATCCTCCGGCTTTGTAACTGCATATTTATTACATATATATATATATATATATATATATATATATGTATATTGTTAATGCATTTACAAATTATACCATCAAGTCTTAATTTTAATTAGTGTCACATTCCTCACTATATTCCTTCTTACACTTCTCACACAAAACCCCAAGATATATGTTATGACAAAGTGAATGCATATATATGTGTGTATACATATATATTATATGCATGTGTATACATATATTATACAGTAACCCAAGATATATGTGTGTGTATATTTATATATTATAAAACTATTAAATAATTTCTTTTTTAATTATGTTTATGACAAAGTGAAGGGTTTAAACAGAATATATTTGAGCGAAAGATGAGAATTTATTTACAATATATAATTAGAATATATATAAATGTTGTAAAAAAGTTCAGGTGCTTTCGGGATAGGGTTTCAGGTGCAATAGAAGAATAGTAAGATGTTACACAAAATATTATTGACCAAATGTAAGACAATTACAACACTAAACATTACAAATATTCATGTGGCTTTATATAACAATAGTTAAATCATTGTTACTTGTTATCTTTTATGTGTGACGGAATTATTGCAAATGCCATGAGCAACAACCATGTATGTGACCAAAGTTAGAAATAGTCACTCTTAAAATTATAAAATTTCTTATGTGTCTAGAAATTGTTTATAGTCATACTTATATGAACAAAATGCTTGATGCAACAACCCTTTTTGCCACGGTATATTTAGATTAGAGTAAATTGCCAAAATCATCCATGAGGTTTGGGTATGTTTTTCAGTTTCATCCAAAACAAATTTTTGGTACAATATTGCCCTTCTCTTTTTGGATCTTTTGCTATTTTCATCCAAACATCTAACTTTTTTTTGCCAAAATCGTCCCTGAGATTTGGGATTTTTTTTGTCATTTTCATCAAAATGTCTAATAGAAAAAATAAAGCAAATTAGAAGTTTATATGAAAAAGGCAAAAAATCTCAAAAGTAAAGGACAATGTGGTAAACAAATTTTTTGTTTTGGATGAAAATGACAAATATGTCTAAACTTCAGAGACGATTTTAGCAATTTACTCTTTAGATTAATATGGCTAAAGCAAACTTTTATACTTGTATTTGTGACTATATAATACAAACGGTCACTAATTAAATAATCATGTGATTGTTGCTACAGTTTAGACACACTTAATAGACCGATTGCTCGATTCAAGCAAGAAGCATTGGAGACCTTTAGCCACACATTCAAGTGTATGATGCCTACGATGGGCTTGTTTGGCTAAGCTTATTTAACTTAAAAAGCACTTTTTGTTAAAAAGACTTACTGACTTTATGACTTTTTGAATAGTAGTTTTTTAAAAAGTGCTTGGATTAGCTTATGAGGTGGAAAAGCCAATAAGTCAATAAGCTGTTTTTTAAAAAGTGTTTGATTTAGCTTATTCATGTAAAATGACTAAAAGTTACAATAAGTTTCAAAAAGTCCAAGAAAGTCACAATATACTAGCTTTTCAAAATTGACTTTTCATTCCTTCCAAAAAGTTGTTTAAAAAAGTCATTTTCAATTTTTTTGAACGGCAAAGAACGACATGCCAACCATCGTGACATCGGGCGCTGTGGCCAAGGTCGACTACTCGACCACCGCCAGCCCCTTGGCTCTCCCAGATGCACAAAAACCCGACCTCCACCCACCCGAAGGCACGACAGTGGAATAATCGGTAACACCTCGTCTCCCATCCAAAACAAACCGGTGCCACCTGTATTCGCCCTTCACCTGGATGCCGCAGAAAATAATGAGGAGAGTGAGAGTCGAACCTGGGTCACAAGTAACACCAAGTTTTTCCTCAACTACTCCACCACTGCCTCATTGACCCTTTTCAATTACCCAAATATTATTTTGACTTATTGGCTTTTTAAACATGGCTGATAACTTAACCTTTGGTCAAACTTGGATCAAGAAAAATATATGTAGCTGTTGGCCTATGATCACAATTTTTTGGGCTGAGCGTATGCGATTTTTGACACACTGATCTCATACTTTGACTTAACTTGGCCTTTCACTAATCACCATGGTTACTACTAGTTACGAGAGCGTCAAATCGGAACGGGTTTAGTAGACCCAAACCTTTTTTCTTTCTTTAGTCTAAAATTGTGTTTTTAAAAAGTAAATATATAGTGTTTCAACAAAAGTTGCATAATTTTAATGATAATTTTTTTTATAGAAATGATTAGGTTAGTACAGAACATCCCATATTAACCAGCGCTCTCACTGCAACTTTGATTTTCATCTGTTCAATGTAACTTCGCTTAACAGAACTTTATTAGATGTCATTCTGTATTTTGTTTGTCAAGTGTTACTGCTTTTACTTTTGATTTTAGCTTTTTATAATGATTATTCAATCCGTACTGATGATGTTTATCTTGATGGCCATGTTGTTATCAATTGGAATAGTTTTTTGTTTTTTACATGGTGTTAGTTTGGGTAGCTCTGATAAATAGTGCGACAGTGTTATAGATGAAAATGATAAGTTATTAGATTATATGACCTGGTCGCTCTTGTATATATTAAGATATTTATTAAAAAATCAATGACCTCGAATCCAGCCACAATACACGGGAAAGCATGTTCATGTAACTGGACACTAATTTAATCCATAAAATATCATTAATAGTACTAGCCTACCTGTTGTCATGTGGCTTACAGCTATACCTTACAAAAGAATTGTTAAAAAATGTGGACCAAGAACATTGAAAAAATCACTATAAGCAGCTGTGAATTCTACCAGTATTCACACTCCTGTCATTCTATCAATATCACACATACCAAATATTCTTGTTTTTCATCTTCACCGTTGAGAATGGCTGAAACTGCTGCTGCTGCCCTCATCAAAGTCATTTTTGACAAGCTAGCCGATGAAGCCTTTAAGAAATATGTTCGCTCTCAGGGAATTTACTCTGAGCTGAAACAATTGGAGAGCACGTTGCTCCATATCCAAGCTCTGCTTAATGATGCTTCTCACAAGGAAATAACTGATGAGTCTGTCAGGTTATGGCTCAATAGTCTCCAACATTTGGCTTACGATATTGATGACGTACTTGACGATGTGGATACTGAAGCTATGCATCATGAGCAGACCCCAGAATTAGAAGAAGCAAGCACCAGCATGGTAAGAAAGCTCATCCCAACTTGCTGCACAAAGTTCTCACTAAGTCATACATAGGCTGAGTCCCAAGTTAGATAGTATTAACACCCAGTTACAACATCTAGAAAAGCAAAAGTCTAATCTGGGTTTGATTGTGAAAGATGAAAAGCCAAAAAGTACTGGTAGAAGAATCGAAACCTCTTTGCTAGAATCTGATTTAGTTGGGCGAAAAGTTGATCAACAAGTTGTTGCAGGATGAGCCATCTAAAGAAAACTTTATTGTGGTACCCATAGTTGGTTTGGGTGGGGTGGGCAAGACCACCCTGGCTAGAATATTGTATAACGATACACGGGTGAAGGATCAGTTTGAACTCATGGCATGGGTTTGTGTTTCCGATGAGTTTGATATATTTAAAATAAGTGAAACCATCTTTCAATCTGTGGCTACAGAATACAAGCACTTTAAAGATGCAAATCAGCTTCAGACTGCTCTTCGAGAGCAACTTAAGGACAAGATTTTTAGTAGTTCTTGATGATGTATGGAATGAAAACTATGACGACTGGGAAAACCTAGTGCGTCCGTTTCGTTCTGGGGCTACTGGAAGTAGGGTAATCATGACAACTCGCCAGCAACAACTGCTTAAAAAGATAGGTTTTAATCATCTAGACCATCTCGAGAGTTTGTCTCATGATGATGCTTTGTCTTTATTCGCTCTACATGCATTGGGTGTAGATAACTTTGACTCACATGCAACACTTAAACAACAAGCGGAAGGTATTGTAAAAAATGTGGTGGCTTGCCTTTAGCTTTGAAGGCAATTGGAAGGTTAATGAGGACAAAAACCGAAGGAGAAGAATGGGATGACGTGTTGAACAGTGAGATATGGAATTTAGAAAACGCTGATGATATCGTTCCAGCCCTTAGGCTAAGCTACCATGATCTTTCTGCTGATTTAAAGCGCTTGTTTGCATACAGTTCTTTGTTCCCAAAGGACTTTTCGTTTGACAAAGAGGAGTTGATATTATTATGGATAGCTGAAGGGTATATGAGCGAGTCAACTGCAAACAAGTCACCAGAACGCTTGGGCCATGAATATTTGAGAAATTGCTATCAAGGTCCTTTTTTCAACCCGCACCTAATGGAGAATCTTTTTTTTGTGATGCATGATCTCATGAACGACTTGGCCACGTTTGTTGCTGGAGAATATTTTATAAAGTTTGACAATGAGATAGACATGGTGAAGCGAGCTTTAGCCAAGTACCGATATATTTCATTTATTCATGAGGACTATGTAGCTTTCCAGAAATTTGAGGCATTTGAAAGGGCAAGAAGTTTGAGAACATTGTTAGCGGTATATGTTGGGGCAGAACAAAGTTGGAAGGATTTTTACTTTTCCGATAAGATTTTGTCTCACTTACTTCCTCATTTACCAATGTTAAGGGTTCTTTCTTTAAGCCGTTTTAAAATACGGGAGGTACCCGATTTCATTGGTACTTTGAAGCACTTACGGTATCTTAATCTATCTAAAACTGATATCGAAGAGTTGCCCGAGAATGTTAGTAATCTTTATAACTTACAAACACTGATAGTTTTTGGATGTCGGAATTTGAGAAAGTTGCCTAAAAGCTTCTTGAAGCTCAAAAAGTTGAGGCATTTTGACAACAGGGATACTCCACTTCTGAAGAAGTTGCCTTTGGGGATTGGTGAGTTGAAAAACCTACAAACTCTCACTAGGATCATCATCGGAGAAAACAATGGTTTTGCAATAACCGAGCTTAAAAAATTAAAGGATCTCCATGGGGAAATTTCCATTCAGGGGTTGAACAAAGTGCAAATTCCCATGTATATCTCTACAGCCACTTGGGCAACTACCTTCACTTAAGGAGTTGTTGATTCAAGGCATGGATGAGGTTAAAGTTATAGGTGTTAAAATTAAAAAGATATCAAAGAATAAGTTTGGAAAAAATTTGCGGGATCAGTCAAACATCATTTCCCATTTTAGAGGGTCAAAGACAGCCATTAACCAGCCTTAATTCCAGCCCATAAACAGCTCATTTTCTATGTTTTGATTGTTCTTCTTTAGCTATAAATTGTATGTATTTTTCCCTGTAATAAACACAGAAAATAATACAACAATTCTACCTTTCAATCATCTTTTTAACATGGTATTAGAGCAGCTTATACGGTTCTAAACCGACCTGCTTACCATCATCTACCTTTGTCTCCGGGTCTATTGTTGGAGAGCTGCCATGTCCGAAGACGGTAGCTCAACAAACGACCTCTCAATCCAAATAGCCAACCTGTTGAGAAATGGTCTCAATACCCAAAACACAAAACAAAATCTTTCCGACAGCCTCAAAATCAGCCTCAAACTCAACAATCAGAATTACGCCTTATGGACTCGAATGATTCGGGTCGCCATAGGCGGTAAATCGAAAGCCCTTTTGGGTCATTTATCAACCAATCCACCAAACCAAACCAGTGAAGAGTATGAACAATGGGAACAAGACGACCTAGTCGTCTTCTCATGGCTCATACAAAACATTGAACCAACCCTCGCCAGCAATCTAACCGAGTTTCCGACAGCAAAATCGCTGTGGGATGCCCTGGTTATAACGTATAGCAGTGGTAAAGACAAGCTTCAAACCTTTAACCTACATGTCAAAGCCAATGAAGTCAAGCAAAACGGAGTACCACTTGAAGAATTCTGGATAGTAATGCAGGGTATTTGGGGAGAGATCGAACGAATCGACCCCAATCCCATGACATGTGCATCTGATATCAACACTTACACAAAAATAAGGTCAGAACAAAAGCTGTTTCAATTTCTTAATGCTTTGGACAGGAAATATGACCATATAAAACGAGAAGTTTTAAGAATGGATCCCTTACCCTCCCCGGAAGGTGCCTACGCCGCTGTCCGAAAAGAAGCCGCCCACCAAAAAATTTTGGGTTCAGTTTCTGACAATACACCGTAACAGGGCGTGGCGGCCGGGCTTGTTACCGTCGAACCAAGAGAACCCATCGGAGCCGGGTTAGCCTCTAAAGGGCAACGACACTCATCAGGAAGACTTGCTGGAACCGTGTCTAAGCCCGACAAGTCTCACCTCAAGTGTAGTAATTGTGGTCTATCGAAACACACTAAAGAGCAATGCTTCAAGATCGTGGAATATCCAGAGTGGTGGAACGATGGACACAAACGGGGACAGGCAGCTGCCGCCGTAGGTAGCTCTACTGGCGCCGCCTAACAAGTAACCGGAGGTACTGGTTTCGGTGGGATGGCAGACGCAAAAGAAGAAGAATCAGTGACAGGTAACGGGTTTGGGGCTGCTCCCTCAAACCCTTTGCTATTTAACCCTAATTCCAAAATAAATGTGTCACATTTAGTCCCTGGAAATAGTGGAAATGCTAATATGGCCCAAGTACACCATAAAAAACAAAAACTATGGATCTTTGATTGTGGCGCGACCGACACAATGACTTATGAGTTATCGGATATTATTTCAACAACCAAACCAGAAAAAACACATATTCAAACGGCGAATGGGGGGATAATGGATGTAAAATCGGGAGGGACTATTGAGATTTCACCCACAATAAAAATCTCTAATTGTCTTTATGTTCCCTCGTTGTCACATAAGTTGCTTTCCATTAGCCACGTCACAAAAGAACTCAACTGTACCGTCCTAATGCACCCTACGTTTTGTATTTTACAGGATATCAGGACGGGAGTGATCATTGGGCGTGGCACTGAAAATCAAGGGTTGTATTATGTGGACGAGGTGACTCAAAGTGGTACTGTGATGTTGGCTCATGGGACATCGGAACGAGAAGCTTGGCTATGGCACCGAAGATTAGGTCATCCTTCTACAAGTTATTTGCATATTTTATTTCCAAAACTATTTCCAGTTAATGCTATGTCACATTGTGAAACATGCGTTTTAGCAAAGAGCCACAGAAAAACTTTTAAACCCAATAACACTAAGGTTGCTTTGCCATTTTCATTAATCCATTCTGACGTATGGGGTCCTGCCCCAGTTCTTTGGGGGGCAAAACTTTCGTTACTTTGTGATGTTTGTTGATGATTGTACCCGAATGACCTGGGTTTATTTTTTGAAGAACAAATCCGAAGTCTTTGAAAAATTCACTATGTTTTACGCCATGATCCAAACCCAATTTCAAACAAACATCCAAATTTTCCGATCCGATAATGGCGGTGAGTTTGTTAATACCTCTTTTAAATTTTTTTTCCAAAACAAGGGAATAATTCACCAACTACATGCCCAAACACTCCAGAACAAAACGGTGTCGCCGAAAGAAAGAATCGCATTTTGCTGGAAATGACACGAGCCCTCCTAATTGAATCCCAAGTCCCGAAATATTTTTGGCCTGAAGCCCTTGCTACCGCTACCTATCTTCTCAACCGACTTCCAACAAATACCCTCAAACTTAACACTCCATTACAAACCCTTTCAGAATTTTCCAAACTACCCTCAGTCCTTACTCTTCAACCACGAATCTTTGGATGTTTCGTCTTTGTTCACATACCTAAATCAGATCGAACCAAACTTGACCCTTGTGCTGAAAAATGTGTCTTTGTTGGGTATGGAATGAATCAAAAAGGATACAGATGTTATAACCCAAAGACACGTCATATGTTCACCACAACGAATTGTGACTTCCTTGAAACCGAGTATTACTACAATTCCCAACTCAGTGGTCAGGGGGAGAAGGAATGTTTAGACACACTAAGTTGGTTGAAATATGTTCCCTATGTACCAACTACAGAGTCACCAGAGTCCAATTTCAGTGCCACTGAAGGCCCTAATGTTCCTCCTAACCTGGTGTCTGAGGTAAGTAATACTCACCCTATTCAGTCTGGTGATACTTTTGAAGTTTCTAATGACTCCGAAGATACCAATACTTCTAACCATGAAACTGCCACAGAACAAGCTGAAACTTTGCAGGCAGATGAATCCATACAAGAAGAACCACCATCAAGATATGTGTTACCCCCTAGAACAAACAGAGGGGTTCCTCCGAAACGGTATTCTCCTGAAAAAGAGCCAAAAAGATCTAGTTATCCTATAGCTAATGTGGCTAATGGAAATTTCACTAAGGAAGCAAAAGCATTTATCTCATCTGTTTATTCTGAAGAAGCTCCTACAAACGTGGATCAAGCCTTAAAGTCTAAACATTGGAAGGAAGCAATGAAAACAGAAATGGAAGCTCTAATCAAGAACAATACTTGGGAAAAGTGTACTCTCCCGTCGGGAAAGAAATCGGTGGGGTGTCGTTGGGTCTATACGGTTAAGTATAAACCAGATGGTACAATTGAAAGATATAAAGCCCGACTGGTAGCGAAAGGGTATACCCAGACACATGGGATTGATTATGCTGAAACATTCTCCCCGGTTGCCAAAATGAACACAATTCGGGTCCTTTTTTCGATAGCTGCAAATGAAGGGTGGCCACTTCAACAGTTTGATGTAAAAAATGCCTTTCTACACGGGGACCTAGATGAAGAGGTATTTATGGATGCTCCTCCAGGATTCACAAAAGATTTCAAAACTGGTGCCATCTGAAGAAGTCTCTTTATGGTTTGAAGCAATCTCCCCGGGCTTGGTTTGGCAGATTTACCGTAGCTATGAAAAAGTTTGGATATAAACAAAGTAATGCTGATCATATTTTGTTTCTCAAAAAAAGAGGCAAACTCGTAACCTGCCTAATTATCTATGTAGATGATATGATCATTACAGGGAACGATAAAGAAGAAATGGTAAAACTGAAAGAAAACTTGTTTGCTGAATTTGAAATGAAAGATTTGGGCAGGCTCAAGTATTTCCTCGGAATTGAAGTACTAAGGTCGAAACAAGGAATTTTCATCAGTCAGAAGAAGTATGTCTTAGACTTGTTGGCAGAAATTGGAATGATCGATTGCAAACCAGCAGACACTCCTATGAGTGTAAATCAAAAGCTTTATATGGAGGGAGGAGCAAAGTTAGCAAATAAAGAAAGATACCAACGGTTGGTGGGAAAACTAATATATCTCTCACATACTCGTCCAGACATTGCCTATGCTGTAGGGGTGGTAAGTCAGTTCATGCACTAACCTCAAGAGTCCCATATGGAAGCAGTTTGGAGAATTATTAGATATCTCAAAGGAACAATGGGTCATGGAGTCCTGTTTCAGTCACATGGACATCTAAATGTTCAAATCTACACTGATGCAGACTGGGCAGGAGATAAGGGAAGTCGGAGGTCAACAACAGGCTACTTCACTTTAGTTGGTGGGAATCTTGTCACTTGGAGAAGTAAAAAACAAAAGGTGGTTGCCCTTTCAAGTGCAGAAGCTGAATTTAGAGGCATAGCTCGATGTTTAACAGAAGCCATGTGGATGCGAAGATTCTTAGCTGAGATTGGCTTTCCTTCAAAAGAAACAAGTAAGATTATGTGTGATAATAAAGCTGCAATTCAGATTTCAGAAAACCCAGTACAACATGATCGAACTAAACACGTAGAAGTTGATAGGAACTTCATCAAAGAAAAATTGGAAGATGGTACGATTGAACTACCGTTTGTTCGATCAAAGGATCAGCTCACTGACATTCTAGCAAAGGCAGTTAATGGAAAAATCTTCAGCGATTGTTTAGTCAAGTTGAATTTTGGAAATCCAACTATTCAACTTGAGGGGGAGTGTTAAAATTAAAAAGATATCAAAGAATAAGTTTGGAAGAAATTTGCGGGATCAGTCAAACATCATTCCCATTTTAGAGGGTCAAAGACAGCCATTAACCAGCCTTAATTCCAGCCCATAAACAACTCATTTTCTATGTTTATATTGTTCTTCTTTAGCTATAAATTGTATGTATTTTTCCCTGTAATAAACACAGAAAATAATACAACAATTCTACCTTTCAATCATCTTTTTAACAATAGGTTTGGAGTTACCTAGGACTAATGATGTTACCTTCCCTTCACTTGAAATTCTAAGGGTTGAGTATATGTCAAATTGGGAGGTATGGTCAACAAATAGCGAAGCTATGTTTCCATGCCTTCGAGAGCTTCGAATAAAAAATTGTCCCAATCTGATTGATGCCTCGCTTAAAGCATTACCTTCGCTAACAATAGTTGAATGTTATGCAAGTGTGTTGAGAAGTCTGGTTCGAGCAGCTTCATCAATCACTAAGCTGGAAATAAAAACAAGGATGAGGTGTGGAGAGGTGTTATAGAGTATCTTGGGAAGGTTGAAAAAGTAAGTATAGATAAGTGTAATGAAATAAGATATCTGTGGGAATCAAATGCATGCAGAGGCAAATAAAATTCTTGTAAATGTAAGAAATTTGAAGGTACGGGAATGTGGTGAATTTAGGAGAGAAAGAGGATAAGATTGGGAGCAACTTCCTATCATCTCTTAGGAAGTTGGATATACAATTTTGTTATCCGTGTATGTAGTTCAATCAGACATGCTTGCTTCTCAACAGGTGGAGGAGGAGGGCAGAATCTTAAGTTACTTAGTAATGACATGGACATAGAAAAGATCAACAACACAAGCATGCCAATGCTTCAAGTTTTGAATAGATATGAACTTTCAAAAATTGCAGTTGAATAAATTGATAGTATTACATCAAGGTTTCTGCAAATCAACAACACACATCCAAAATGCTTGAGAGATATAATATTGAATTGAACTTAGGCGTAATCTGCTACAATGACTTGGTTCATCCTGATATTTCATGCAGCTTAGAAATGTCACAGATGCTGAAGAATTTGCAAACAGTACGATTGAACAAACTCCTAAGGGTACGTGTTTATTAAATACCCTGTTGACTCTTTCAGATATGCATAAGATTAATATTTTATTTTGCTTTCATGCAAGCAACAAAGTTTACATTTTAATTTTATCTCAACAGTCAACACAGCTTCCTATACCTTTAGAAGTTTTGTTTCGAATATCCAAAATAAATGATGAACTAGGATTGTTGCTTATTAAGTTAATTAATAATTTTGTGAAAGGCAAAAAACTAGCAATATGAATTAAATAATATGTTGAAATAAATATTTATAGTCATATTTTGCTGGGTCTTCGGGGTTCATCATCAATTATCTTTTCACCACTGGGTATTTTTATGGTATGTTCAAATCATCGCTCAAATTCAAAGCATTCCCATTAAACTTTCATGATTTACGTCTTTGTTTAAAAAAATTGTAAATATCTATATAAAAAATAGAACCAATAGTGTGTCATATCTACAAAATTTGAACTACAGTTTGACTCTTGTTGTCAAACAAACTTAACGTGATTAAAAAACTGACTACATCAGAGGTTCACTTTTGAACGGGTTGAGTCAACTCAAAGATATTTTTGTCTAAAATTGCAAAAAAAATGTTAATAATTAGTGTGTCAACAATGATAATCTAATTTTGTTAGTACTGTACAACCCATATTAACCATTTCCATCTCGTTTAGATCATGTATAAAACTGTATGTGGTCTAGTAATCTTCAAATTATGTCACTGGAGTGAAACTTGGATCTGAAGGGTATTTCTGTCATTTGACTGTTTAAAAGATCAGCATGTTAAATATTACTTGTTTTGAGAATTCAATTGAATAACATTTAAATAATTACTTTTTTTTCTATACATCTGATCTTACAGATTGACTAGTCCTTTCTGCAACGAGGTTTATTAGTTTATATGTCTGATCCAGCTAATGTTTAAGACAGATTTTGAAAGTTATGTTAAGGTATGTTAGATTTCAGTTTTTTTTTTTTTTTTTTTTTTAACTGGACTGTTACTTGTTTATTTAATTGAGTTTGCTCCATGATTGGATTTTTGAAACTTGTTACTTATACATTTTGTGAATTAATATGTTTTGGCTTTGACAATTTTTATATTGAATTGAGTATGGTCAAATGATTGATACTTGGGAATTCAATTGATAATGCGGCTTTTTCGATTGATCTTGACAGCATGTGTGGTTCAAGTGAAGAAGGTCTTAGATTTGGTATTGCTTTTGATGATGTAAGTCAATCGACTCTCAAACTCACTGGTATGATGACTTATCATGAACACTTAATAATTTTTAAATATGAACCAGAGGTTAAGTTAAAGGACAAGATGATTTCTCAGTAAGCGGATACTTTTTCCGTGATAAAAATTATGGATGGAAAATGAGTCAAAACAGGTCCGGGTTAAAACAATGTTACTTTTGTGGATTACTCACATCCAACTCATATATATTCACTTCCTTAATATCTGTTTTTTATTACGATTCGCAATCCATTAGGCATTAGTGTGTAACTAAACCTCATGGTTCCAAAGGCCTCTGATTTTCGAACCACTGCCAACAACTCTATTTAGCAATAATAGTTCAAAGTTAGGTCTTTCTATTAATAGAGCAAAATACATTGTTATTTAAGTTCACGTAAACATTCATATCATCAGCTAACTTATTTCAAATAATCAGCAGAGTAGATTTATACCGGTATTCCCACCTCTGCAATGGCAGTTCCCAAGGATTTCTCCCAAACAAACCTTCAACCAAGTGTACAATGCTTGACAACAACAGGGAACGAAGGTGAAGAAGCATCATCTTATTGCCGGAGGCCGGCAACAATGTTTAATCAGCTTATATACTCCCAAACAATATTTAGGTATGTTGGACTTCTGTTTATTGAATTGAGTATGGTCAAATGATTGATATTCATTTTAAGAATTCTTAATGTGAAACAAACTAGAATAGATTACCATTCTTCAACATTCTGAGAATAATTTATTAAGTTGTTTTTTTTTGGTAACATTCTTCATAAGCATTGAGTTTGACCACAATCTTCATAAGTGTCTTGGTTGGGAAAATGTTATAGAATAGTAACCAAGTTTTAAAAGTGTTCTAATAAGGTTACTCATATCGCTTTACACCCGTTCTCAGATACAATCCCTATTTGTAAAAAAAAGGTCATTCCAGTCCCTGTGGTTGTCAATTGGAATCAATACCGTCCCTGCTGTTAAATGCACGGATGTTTTTCCTGCAAATGGACAATAATACCCCCACAATTTCATTACCACGTCATTCCCTGCTCATTTACTTCACATATTCCCTCCAAAGTCAAAGGTATTTCCAAATATAGCAAATTACACCCTAAAGCAATTACTTCAACACAAGTATCATTAGTGATAACTGCTTAATAGGTTTCATTACAAAATCAGAGCAAACAAAATCTAGAAGTTTGACTTTAACATGTTGAACTGGTTTAACTTCTAGAACTAGAAACATGTTGAACCTCTGTTTAGTAAAATTAGTAACAATGGTCACTAATAACACATTTTTAGCCTATGTTAGTCAATTTTCAAACACATTTATGCACTTGGTGCAACTTACTCGACTTGGTTTTGACCTTTGTTGAGTCAAACAGGTTTGAACATCAAAAGTCAATTATAGTTAATGCACAGGTTATCTATTGTCAAATACATATTCATTCCAAAGTCCAAAAGGTAATTACAGTTAAATGCACATGTTATCTACTGTCAAATACATGTTTACTCCAATATAGGTAAATGGACATCAAATACATGTTCATTCCAATGTCTAAAGCAAAAAACTGTCAAATAAACAAACATCCAATTAATGTTATCTACTTTTAAAACATAGGTTATCTAAAACAAACATCCAATTCATGATACATAGGTTATTTAAGTAAAACCTCCAATTCAAGCTCAAACACATGTTTGAGTATCTTATGTTCATTTGATGGACATACGTGAGTATCTCAGGTTCATACCCTGGTCAAAACAAGCATCCAAGTCATGCTTGATCAGTGTAGATTGTCTCAGTACATTTAGGGGTGAGCAAGTTTAGGTCCGGACCGAAAATAACCGAGAACCGAACCGAAAATATACCCAGCCCGACCCGAACCTAAGCACCTAGGTATTTAGATCGGTTCCAGTTTTTCATATAAAATCGGGTCGGGTCGGTTCTCGGTTCTTTTCTTGGTGAAACCCGACTTGGAGCTATGGACCGAACTAAAGTGTTACATAAAAAAGACCGGGCCATAGCCGAGTAGCGATTAGGGTCTGAATCCCTAAAATATATAACATATAACGCCTGCATGATGTTCCCACAAATACATTCGTATAGAGAAAGAAACCATCTGCATTGAATTTGCAGTCAACTTCTTGGTTACTACTGTGATTCATTGACGAGGTACGTGATCTAATATGTGTCATTATTTTTTTATTCGGTGCCTTTCGGAGCGAATGCAAGAAGGTATTACATTTAAAGATAATACAATAAGGTATAAGTATAAGGTGAATAATCGATTAAGCAATAAGAAAGCATAGAATTTATATTAATAAATTTGACTTTCCGGAGTCAAAGCGAAAACAATAAAGCATAAAATATTTATTCTTATACACTTATTAGCGTTAAGTATCATAAGAATAACCAATTTTGGTGATATTGGAAAAGGTAAATTTGACATATACACTGATACTAAGTTTGTTGTTTATCAATAGCCTTCCCAAGTTCATAACAAAACATGTTGAAAAATGAAATATGTCGGGTCGGTTCTTGTACTTAGTACCCGACAAACCCGATTACATAATAACCCGAAACCGACCCAATATTTAGGGTAGTGAATCGGTTATGTATTTTATGTTTGATCAGTTCTCGGGTCGGGTCAGGTAATTGTCGGGTAGGGTCGGGTTTTGCCTTTTGCTCACCCCTAGGTACATTCAATGGTCTAACTAAATAGCATTCAGTAAGCATCATTCAATTAAAACAACAATAAGCATAGTTAAATATCATCAATCATACATGATTGTTACATACAAAAACATGGGTTACCCCTAATCACTAGTCCCATATACCCAAAAATTGATCAACCCAAAGTAACTCATTTTAATTGTTCTAGGTAACCTAATGACAGTTAAATACTGAAAGATAGGTACCAATACCGGGCCAAATAATCCATCGTAACAGTTATAGTTAGGCTAACAGCTATGCATCATATTTATAGCAAAAAGTCCACCACCGTCTTCATAGTTGATTTGATGGCGAAAACAAAGCTCAACCCGGAAGCTCCTTCCCGTCCTTATCAAGACTCGGTATTGGATCCTGATGTGCTTTCTGATCACCTGGACCCTTATTCCAACTAGAATTCAAGAAAAACAAACTACATTTAAGATTTTATACAAGACGCAAATCATGAAATCAAAGTTCAAAACCAAAATTGACACAATGATGTACGTGGCAAGTAATGAGAATCACATCGTATTGCCTCGTGACGTCGACGACCAGTCTTGATTTTAGGGTTGGATGGCCATAACTATGATGTCACTGATGGTGTTATTCAAAGCAGGTGGGTTTTGGGGGAACAAGGATCAAAATGTAGCTTACGAGGGAAGTTTAAGGATTAAAAAGGGGTAGATGGATTAAATTTGTGGGAAATTACCAATCTGCCCTTCACACCGTTAAGCAAATTGACGGTAAACTAACATAATTTAACAAGAAGGACGTTACTGATTCCAATTGACAACCACAGGGACTGGAATGACTGTTTTTTACAAACAGGGATTGTATGTGAGAACGAGTGTAAATCACAGGGACTGAAATTGTACTCTACTCTGAAAGTAATAAACATTCTCAATCTTCCTACTAAAATAAACTAAACAATTTAGTATGTGTAACAACCTGAATATTTTTATCGAATCTAAATGCGACACGTGTCCAAACTCTCCATTTAAGGAGAAGGACAAATATGATGAAAAAGGGCGAGTATAAAAGTTGATGGCCTAAAAGTGAATAAAGAGCAAAAATATGGCTTCTGGCAGTCCCTTGGGGAACCCAAGGACGAAGCTCTTACGGTCCGCAAGGATGTTCAAATGTTTCGCGCATGCGGTCCGCAAGGGGGTCGCTGACAACGAAAACATTGCTGGTAGCTGCAGGTTCTGTCTTGTGCCACCTTTGCACGAACTTTGCCACCTTAATTCTTCTTCCTACACCTATTGTGACACTAAGCAACTCCTAAACACCTCTGTAAACACTTGGCAAGCCCTCATCAATCCTTGAGTAGTATAAATAGGGCCATAAGTTGCACTCATTCTTCACACCTCATTCACACTTCATTATAAAACATCTTTGGAGCTTCTTCTGATCATTAGGAGCCTCTTTCTCTGAGTCTAAGTGTTTCTTTAAATCCTAGTTAGTACTCTCTTTAGTCAATTTCAGTTTTGTAGTTAGGTTTTATCCGAAAATCAAGCAGGTTGACATTGACTTTGACTTTCGGTTTTGACCATTTTGGTCAAGTCAAAGTTCAATTAAAATTTCCCACGTGATTATTATATCATAGGGTATAATTTCCTGCAATTATATCCCGTGATTATCACGTTCAATTGGGTCAAATGACGAGTCAAACATGTATTAATAATAGTCAAAACACAACGTTATGCATTTTGTGGCAAATGAACTTTTAAGTATTGTGACCAAACGTTTTGACACCAAACGGTTTGTATAACATTATAAATGTATTTTGACATGTCGAATTCTTCACAGACCCATTCGACCACCCGAACCCGTTTCTATGCGTGCAACTAGTTAAAATTGCATAAACCATATAAACTAGTTGTATCGGGTCAAACCTTTTCAAACCCTTTCCAAATCAGAATGCTTGGTTTAATAACCCGTATGACACGAGATTTCTCACTCGGACGGATATAAACCACATTTTATCCGGCTAACGCTTAATTTAACGGAACCAAGCGTCATTCTAAGTTAACGGGTCAAAGTCAAAAGACTTACCAATGACCCGGAAACATTCTAACACATAATAATTCTGTTCATTTCCGACTATAAAGCCCTCTAGATAATCGCATCTAGGATTAATAAACTTTGAATACGGCTTTGCTACGAGAATCAAATAAATTATTTTAAACAGCTAGCAAAGGTAAATACTTTTAGCCTATTCTATTTATAAAACTTGGGATATGGCATTAGCCACTTGGAGTGGGTATTACAAAAGGGCGAATGATGTGATAGAAATGTAATAACCCGGTTTAATCCGTTATGCTTGATAACATTAAACACTTGGGGGTTAATAGTACCGTGTTCGGGCGTCCTGACTTATTAACTATAATGGCCATATAAAATAAGCGTGGAGTGTAGGCATACACCTGACATACGCAAATATTAAAGATGGTGTGTATATTGACAAGTACCAGCATTTGATTCCGGTTTCCGACTGTATTGACAAGCATGTAAACTGGTAACAATAATCTATCCCAATATAAAAATAAAATGATTACCATATGGTTTTCATTTATATATCAAATGATTTTTAAAAGAGTCAGTTATTATTATTTACTAGTGTAAATTGACATAGTTTTTAAAGATTAACCATATGTGTCGAACCTCAAAAGGAGGCTGTATACGGTTCGGCCATAAAGCTTTGGAATTTGCGACTCCTTGGCTAAAAGACATATGATATCTAAAGTCTTTTAAATTCGATCCAACCTTGTGGGATATACGGATGGTCCCTGTGGTTTGTCAGTTTTTCACCTTTAGTCCATACCTTTTCAAAATAACATGTGTGTTCCATGTGGTTTGCTCGTTTGTTACTCAATTAAGTTGATGTGAAATTACTAAATTACCCTTACTTGTTATAATAAGTAAATAATAAATAAAACATAAAAGTCTAAGTGGCCCCACCCCCCACCACTACCCAACCCCACCTCTCCTTCTCCACACCACCACCCACTACTACCTCCACCTCCACCGCACCTGCAACTACCCACTGTCTCCACCCAAACCCACACCTGCAACCCTTCCTTCTCTCATCCAATCGTTATTTCCATTTTATGTTCACATCAGTTCCATATGACATGCAATTCGTCATCCCAGAGTAACATGATTGCTAAAACTTATATTCTATTCGGAAGCCATAATGCTCCAGTGGAATATATGTGTATATTTAAAGCTTGTATTCATTATTTATTGTTAAATGTAATGAATTGTATTTAAAATCAAATGACAGACAAGGCTCTGTTTTGGTAAGAAAAAAATTCCGATATTGGTTCAATGCGAGTTAATCATCAGAACGGTATGAACTGTTCATTATTTATTGGTAATTGTAGTGAACTGAGATCAAATTCAATGGGGCAGACAAGGCTCTGTTTTGGTAAAAAAAAATCCGGTATAGCCAACGGCGTCGTCTACAACCAACGCATCATGACGGCTCCGGTTACCTACAAAAAAAAGAAATTTGAGGGAATTAAAAAAGAAAACCCCATGGACCTGCCGTACGAGGAGCAGAAGAAGCCGACATTGAAGCCTAATCTGATGAAACTGAGGTTGTCGTCGCAGTCATCCGGTTTACGGCGGTGCTGGTGATTTGAGATGGGTTTTTACGAATCTCGTTTACGGCGGTAATTGGAGTTTTTATACCAACAAACCCCGTTTTTTTTAACATATTCCATCCATTAGTTTCTAGTTTTGGGAATTTTCTCTTCAGGTTTTCTTAGAGATGAATTAAGGATAAGAGGATGGCAGTGGTTGTTATTGATCGCAGGTTTCGATCTCTTTGAGAGGTTGATGAACTCATTCAGATGATTGAGAGAGAGATAGTTGGTGGTGGGGCTACTTGACTTTAATAATATTTCTTTCTTTGTTGTTTAAATTTTTATTTTAACAATAAGGACATTTTTATAATTTTACACATGCTTAATTGAGTAGCTTAACGTCCATCCAGTGTAAGGACTATCCGAGTAACAACTGAGCAAACCATAGGGATCAAACATGCTATTTTGAAAAGGTGGGGACTAAAGATGAAAAAAATGAAAAACCACAGGGACCATCCGGGCAATTAACTCTTTATATAATTTCAAGTTTGAGTTAATAACCAAAATGGTCCCTGAGGTTTGCTCACTTTTGTCACTTTAGTCCAGAATCCAAAATTTTTAAATCTGGGTCCCTGTGGTTTGCATTTTGTTGCCATTTTAGTCCAAAAATAAAGTCAGCTCAGATTTCTTCAAAAAAATCCTGATTTTTGTCCTTTTTCTCAGAGGTAAAATGGTCTTTTTATATTTTATAAATTAAAAAAATGTTTAAATGAAAACAAATTCTGCACCCTCTCTCTCACTAAAAGCAGAGTAACTTCATCTTCCCCAAATGTAACAAACCCTAATACCCTGACCAAGTTACTGCGACTGAGTTAAATCCACCACCACCTTCAACTTAAACCCATCCCTTAGAGTTAGCTAGCCACCATCTCCACCATTTAGATCTACCACCGCCATCGTCTCCATCATCTGTCGCCGGAAAAACGTCAAGATCATCATCAACATCGTATCATCATCGTCATCAACATCAACGGCGGCGTCGGAAAAACGTCAAGATCATCATCAACATCGTATCATCATCGTCATCAACATCGATGGCGGCGTCGGAAAAACGTCAAGACCATCTGCTGCCGTAAAAAAACGGCGGAGGCTGCCGGAGGAGAGAAGACATCAGGTTTTCATGTGTTCTGTTTGAATTTTTAGGATTTTGTGTAATTGTTTGAAGGCTGAATTGCAGATATAATTTTTAGGGTTTTGTGTTTGTATATGTTTAATTGTGGCTTGATTGTTGTTAATTTTGATGGTTCAGTTCTGAAATCAGGGTGAAGGGGAGTTTCGGGGGTGGAGATAGATGGTGGAGGTGGTGGAGATTGATGGTGGTGGAGGTGCAGATGGAGGAGATGGATGGTGGTTGTTTTATTATGCAGAAGAAACCCAAAGAGAAAGAGGTAGAAGAAGTGGAGTATTTATTTTCTTTAAATAAAATAAAAAATAAAAATAATGACCATTTACCCCTTAGGAAAAGGACAAAAATCAGGATTTTTTTGGAGAAATCTGAGCTGACTTCATTTTTGGACCAAAATGGCAACAAAATGCAAACCACAGCGACCCAGGTTTAAAAATTTTGAATTTTGGAATAAAGTGGCAAAATGAATTTTATCATTCATTTACTTTCGCTACCAATTGTGATACTGTTATCCGACTATCAGCATAATCCTCAAGTCCGGGCCCACCGAGAAATTAAGGTATGATAGTATTCTTTAATTTTTTGAGTGTTAGACAAGATTAGTTATAGAAGAAATGAAAAAAAGTATAGGATTGTTTGTTTGTTTAATTGAGAAAATAAAGGAGTTGTGGTTTTACAGAAATGAAATTGTTGAAGCAGAGTAATGTAAAAGTTTGGTGTTGTACAAGTGGTTTAAGAAAAGGTGGTGTGAATTTAAGAAATGGTTGGAATTATAAGAATTAATGTAACATCCGTCAAAAAACGGGTTTCCAAAACCCGCTTCGTTTATTAACCGAATAGTCAGTCATAATTTTCGTCGCGTATATATTGGTTATTTTAATTTTAAACGATACATAATTAATAAACATTTTTAGAATTTTAAAACATAATTAATAAATCATAAAAAATAAGAGAATAAAAAATATTTGAGGCTGCCGGGTATCGAACCCGGGTCAGCCGGTTCAACAAGCAACCAACACACCACTCCGCCACACATTCCATTTGTAACAAATACAGAAACAAATAACATTTAAGTAAACCCGAAACTCAAAATCAGGAATCAACGCGCCCAAATCCGCAGACGCCAGAAAAACCGAAGATTTCGCGAATCACGACCGTTTCTTTTGACTTAAACGAGTGAACTAAATTCGACATCGGTTATAACCGATGTCTAACCCCCAATTCCAGTCGTAACCGCCGGAAAAAGTTTTGACCGTGAATCAAGACAAAATTCCGACCCAATACATCCTGTTCTACCCTATATATACCCCCCTCTGTCACACCCCGACTCGCAGCGGAAAAGGTGATCGGGGCATGATTGGGTTTTCATCAAAGCTCATAACATTTATTATAATGTTTCATATTTATTATTACAATTTTAAAGAAGATCATACAATCAAATCATACAAGTACAACATGTTCTATACATCCTTCAAGACTTCATTATTTTTCTTCTAAGACACTTTCCTATGTGTTCCTTGCTTCATCCTGTCCACCTGTATCATGTGTAAAAATGGTTTTTGAGTCAACAAAAAGTTGGCGAGTGAATCCTATGAAAAACATTTAAACGTGTTTATTGTATTGATTATAAAATAAAGTGCATAACCACATATGAGTAAATGTAGATGTAAATTTATTCGCAATACACATAATATTAAATATTGCACACACATACAACAATTGATTGTTTTGAGGCACGCGTTGTTCAACTCGTCTCCCACGAGGAACTGACGGGCCTAATGAATGAGTTTTGAGGCACGCGTTGTTCTACGAACTGATGGGCCTAATGAATGAGTTTTAAGGCACGCGTTGTTCAACTCGTCTCCCACGAGGAACTGATGGGCCTAACAAATAATTTGCATACAACTTGACAATATGTAATACATCACAACAAACAATATTTACATTCTAAGTTTAGATCATAATATGGTATAGCACGAGTTTGAATAAGCGAATTAGTTTAAGCGACACATGATACACACCAAAACATGAATAAAAAGGGGAATTTGTAAGAATTCACTCACAGTGGGTGCGTTTCTTGGATTGATGATGAATGCGTACGAATTCGGATTTAATCGGCAAGGGAACTAACCTAAATAATAACATAATAGTTCGATAAATAAATAAACTTTTATTTGAGATTAATATTTTTAATTAGTGTTCTTAATGGGATTGTTAGGTTTATTTTTGTGAGTTCAAGGAAATTTTCTAGCTTTAAAAATATTATTTTTAAATATTTTTAATTGATTTTTAAATAAAATAAATAAATAAAAGAAAAATAAAAATTTTGACTTTTTGACCAGTTGACAGTTGACCGTTGACCAGTTGACCGTTGATCGTTTGACTGTCAACGGTCAAAAAGTCAAAAATTTTTATTTTCTTTTTATTTATTTATTTTATTTAAAAATCAATTAAAAACACTTAAAAATAATATTTAGAAGTTAGAAAATTTCCTTGAACTCATAAAAATAAATTTAGCAATCCCATTAAGAACACTAATTAAAAATATTAATCTCAAATAAAAGTTTATTTATTTATCGAATTATTATGTTATTATTTAGGTTAGTTTCTCTCGTGGTTAAAATCCAAATTCGTGCGCATTCATCATCAATCCAAGAAACGCACCCACTGTGAGTGAATTCTTACAAATTCCCATTTTTATTCATGTTTTTGGGTGTATCATGTGTCGCTTAAATTAATTCGCTTATTCAAACTCGTGCTATACCATTATATGATCTAAAACTTAGACTGTAAATATTGTTTGTTGTGATGTATTACATATTATCAAGTTGTGTGCAAATTACTAATTAGGCCCATCAGTTCCTCTGGGAGACGAGTTGAACAACGCGTGCCTAAAAAAAACATTCATTAGGCCCATCAGTTCGTTGAACAACGCGTGCCTCAAAATCATTCATTAGGCCCATCATTTCCTCGTGGGAGACGAGTTGTACAACGCGTGCCTCAAAAACAAACATTTGGTGTGTGCGTGTGTATTAATTAATATTATGTGATTTGTGATTTAATTTACATTTACGTTTACTCATATGTGGTTATGCACTTTATTTTATAATCGATACAATAAACACGTTTAAATGTTTTCATAGGATTCACTCGCCAACTTTTTGTTGACTCAAAAACTATTTTTTACACATGATACAGGTGAACAGGTCGAAGCAAGAGACACATAGGAAATTGCCTTAGAAGGAAAATGATGAAGTCTTGAAAAATGTATAGAACATGTTGTATTTGTATGCTTATTGTAATGTTCTTTAAAAAGAAATAATAAATATGAAACTTTGTAGTAAATGTCATGAGCTTTGATGAAAACCCCATCATGCCCCGATCACCTTTTTCCGTTGCGGGTCGGGGTGTGACAGATTGGTATCAGAGCTTTTGACAATAGGGATATAGGATAGGTTATTAGACCCTTAGAGCCTATACTATAGTTGATTAGATTTTAATTGTTTATGTGGTTACATGCAAATTCATGATGTTTATTTGTTTCGTATTTATTACACACACAAATGCATGCAAACACTTCCCAATCATTTTGTGTGATACTTAATGAGTTATACTTATTGTCAAAACTTAACATGCTTACATATACATTCATCAAGCATATTTCAATGTTCACATATTCAAATCATCTTCATACTTCCGTTATTCAAGACTTTGTCGCAATTTTCGTTTTTCAATCTCATCAAAGTGAGTTCTACGACGGGCATGTAGTAACTGTAAGGGTACAAGTACCGGTAGTCGGAACGTCCTGTCTAGGTTGGCATTCGTATAAATCCAATATAACGGACCAGTTTGCCTACCTGGGGACTAACGATGAGAGTACGAAGGACCTATTAGGCCAAAGCATGCCACACCAAACGTCGTTCGAACTAACCCCACTTTGAGGTGTCACCGTGTCCACACCTGGATGCACTCCGAATATCATATGTTACATACATATTTCTCGATTTTCTCCGGGTTTTAGTGTACGTTACCAGGATAACACATGCGAACCATAAAAAAGACCCGGTAATCACGGGGGCCCACATGATTACGAAGGTGAAGTATGGCGGCATGCAAAGCCCAATTACGAGCAAAGCCCAAGACATCCTATGGATGTAGTAGATTTATTATTCTATATTTATTTTATGAATGTTCATTCCTACATACGACACATGACACCTAAAACGTCAAACTAATACTCTCGATGCGTATTCCTTGTAGATGTCTTCTAGCCTCGCTCGTAGAAAAATGAAAGCAGGAAAATCCCGCGAGCGCATGGCTGCCCAAATCGCTCAACAAATGGCGGCCGTAATACCCAACATCGTAGTTCAAGTTCAACAAGCCCTTACCGCTAATCCCGTCAACCCAATCAATCAAGAAGATCAAAATGTTGTCAACCCTCCCCCAAAAGCCACTAAATGCACCTACAAACATTCAAATCATGCGATCCTCCAAAATACGAAGGGACTGAAGGTGTCACCGCTCTCCTCCATTGGTTTGAGGAGATGGAGAACACTTTTCTCAATTGCGACTGCCCTGATAACCGCAAGGTGCGATATGCTACCGGTCGTTTGTTTGGAGTAGCACTTACATGGTGGAATACAGAGAAGGCCAAGCGAGGTGTTGAAGATGCTATGACTTTAACTTGGGAAGAGTTGAAGGAAATCATGACAAGACGGTTTTGTCCAAGAAGCGAAATCAAGAAATTGGAAGATGAGTTCTATTCTTTGAAACAGAAAGAGGGCGACCACACCACATACAACAAGAGATTCCTTGAGTTAAACCAGATGGTCCCCAACTTGTTCACTCCCCTCTACCGTTTGATCGAGCATTACATACGAGGTCTTCCTTAAAAAATTCAAGACCCTGTAATAAGTACCACACCTGCAACGTTGGAAGCAGCAATGGAGTTAGCTATGGAGCTCACCGAAAACGGCATACGGAATAAAGACTTCACAGGGAAAAGAAGAAGGATAAAGCATCAACCGAAACCTCAAATGCCACCCAAACCGAATCCTCTTCTCAACCCACTGCTAAGAGAAAACTAGAGGGACAAATCTTCGCTGTCACTCAACACAATCAACCAACTTCACAAGCCGTACCCCTCCAAGCTATCCCAATCACTCAAATAGCACCCAACTCAACTTACCCAAATAAGAAACCTTACTTTGGACCTCACCCTCAATGCAACACCTGTTTTTATCACCATCCATCTACCTTACCTTGTCGACTATGTGCGAATTGTGGACGCTATGGTCATTTGAGCAAGGTTTGCCGCACCTCTCAAAACCAAACCTCACCCCCTACTCAAAACATGATCCAAACATATCAACAACCCCAATACCCCATGTTCCCATATGTTCGAGCTTGTTTTAATTGTGGCGCCCCTACCCACTTTAGAAACACGTGCCCTCGATTGGTTAACATCATAAACGCCCAAGCTCAAGCAAACCCAGTTAACCAAGCAAATCAAGCCAACCCAGCTCCACCACCAGCAAGAGGAAGAGCTTACAACATCAACGCCAATCCTGTTGAAGATAATAACGGCCCAAATGAACCACCCAACTAGTTTTCTTCACCAAAAATCAAGATTCAACTCCAACCGATTAGTTTTTATGTTTTCTTTATGTTATCTCAATCTTCACGTACCTCAATTATATGTTGGAAATTTATCCAAGAATCTTAATGTGAATTACTATTTTAGTTTTGTTTTATACTCACTGATTTGGCATTCATATCATCATACATCTCAATGTATCTCAATCTCATCATTCAAAGAAGTTGGGTTGTGTCTCACTTCTACATAGACTAACCTCTTCATCATAACAAACGAGAGAGGTACTGTCATCATTCAAACATGTATACTTTCAGAATTAAGACTCAAGCTTTGGTTGTTGTGTTTGTTTATGTTCTAGAGTCACATAGAACTAATCATAACTTACTGATAAAGCCAATGAAAATTTGACAAGAATATGGTGGATACGCCGCTGGTACTTCCTATATATAAGTATTATTGCCAAAGGATCAGAGGCATTGTCAGGCGGTTATGAGAGGTTCCATGTAGGTTTAGTGTAGAAGTTTTGTTTTAGGATATAACCTTATCTTTCCAAACGTATCAATTCTCTCAAAACTCTTGTGCATGAGATCATACCTAGTCAATCAACTCTGTTTATCAATATTCCTTATCTTAGGCATCAAAAAGCGATTCCTGTAGCAGGGTATCCAACCCTTACTAGGAACGTTACCGCCTCCAATAAAATTTAAACTTTCACCCTCTTCTGATTATGTAATTGTCAAATTAAAACACCATCTCCCACAAGTCAAATATACCACTATTACTTAAATTTCGGGACGAAATTTCTAAAAGTAGGGATACTGTAACATCCGTAAAAAAACGGGTTTCCAAAACCCGCTTCGTTTATTAACCGAATAGTCAGTCATAATTTTCGTCGCGTATATATTGGTTATTTTAATTTTAAACGATACATAATTAATAAACATTGTTAGAATTTTAAAACATAATTAATAAATCATAAAAATAAGAGAATAAAAAATATTTGAGGCTGCCGGGTTTCGAACCCGGGTCAGCCGGTTCAACAAGCAACCAACACACCACTCCGCCACACATTCCATTTGTAACAAATACAGAAACAAATAACATTTAAGTAAACCCGAAACTCAAAATCAGGAATCAGCGCGCCCAAATCCGCAGACGCCGGAAAAACCGAAGATTTCGCGAATCACGACCGTTTCTTTTGACTTAAACGAGTGAACTAAATTCGACATCGGTTATAACCGATGTCTAACCCCCAATTCCAGTCGTAACCGCCGGAAAAAGTTTTGACCGTGAATCAAGACAAAATTCTGACCCAATGCATCTTGTTCTACCCTATATATACCCTCCTCAACCTTCCGGGAATCCTTTCGTTCAAGACCGCACACCTTTTCGTAGTTGAAGTGCTCAGAAACTCGTCGCCGGAGATTTCCAATTTCGCCGGAATTGGTCACCGGAAAACCGAACCCATTTCATTTCTTTGCCTTACTCTAAAATAAGACTTCTAGAGCTCAGACAGAAAGCACCACACTCACCTTAAACTTCCTGTAGATCCTCTGTCGCAAGTCACACTTCGCCGGAATTTCTTTCAGTCACCGGAACTTCATCGGAGATCACACCTGTTCGGTACAACATCCTTAAATCCTTTTCTTTTTTAATTATTTCCGTTATCAGTAATAATCAAGCAATTAATTCAATAAGATTTGATTAAACAGTCGGGTTATGTTTCTGGGTATTAAGTCGATCGAAGAAGATGAACAGCGAGTAGTTTATAAGTATAATTAAAAATGGGATTTGTATCGGGTTAGACACACAGTCCAGTGGTGGACTGTGTGCATTTGAAACATAAAGATACCGAGTTCGAGTCTGTACATGCTTTCCGGTTCGCCAATTATACACAACCTTTTTAAAACCAGTTAACGAAATAATCTAGTAAATATATAAATTTAATAAAAATCTTATATCCTTCGGGTTAGTCACACAGCCCAATTGGTCGGGCTGTGTGCAACACGAAGCCAAGGTCTCGAGTTCGAATCCAGTTAGTTACACCGCCCCTGAAATTATCCAAACCTTTTTAAATTAAATAAAAATATGTTAGCTCTAGTATGTGTATATGTATAATTAAATTTCAATATATTTCGGGTTAGACACGTAGCTCAGTGGTAGAGCTGCGTGCACGCGTACGGGAGGTCACGAGTTCGAACTTCACTCAGCGTATACAAACACACGGTCCGACCGGTCAACGGTCAAAAAGTCAAAAAAATTTATTTTCTTTTTATTTATTTATTTTATTTAAAAATCAATTAAAAACACTTAAAAATAATATTTTGAAGTTAGAAAATTTCCTTGAACTCATAAAAATAAATCTAACAATCCCATTAAGAACACTAATTAAAAATATTAATCTCAAATAAAAGTTTATTTATTTATCGAATTATTATGTTATTATTTAGGTTAGTTTCTCTCGTGGTTAAAATCCAAATTCGTGCGCATTCATCATCAATCCAAGAAACGCACCCACTGTGAGTGAATTCTTACAAATTCCCATTTTTATTCATGTTTTTGGGTGTATCATGTGTCGCTTAAATTAATTCGCTTATTCAAACTCGTGCTATACTATTATATGATCTAAACTTAGACTGTAAATATTGTTTGTTGTGATGTATTACATATTATCAAGTTGTGTGCAAATTACTCATTAGGCCAATCAGTTCCTCGTGGGAGACGAGTTGAACAACGCGTGCCTAAAAAAAACATTCATTAGGCCCATCAGTTCGTTGAACAACGCGTGCCTCAAAATCATTCATTAGGCTCATCAGTTCCTCGTAGGAGACGAGTTGAACAACGCGTGCCTCAAAAACAAACATTTGGTGTGTGCGTGTGTATTAATTAATATTATGTGATTTGTGATTTAATTTACATTTACGTTTACTCATATGTGGTTATGCACTTTATTTTATAATCGATACAATAAACACGTTTAAATGTTTTCATAGGATTCACTCGCCAACTTTTTTTGACCCAAAAACCATTTTTTACACATGATACAGGTGAACAGGTCGAAGCAAGGGACACATAGGAAATTGCCTTAGAAGGAAAATAATGAAGTCTTGAAAAATGTATAGAACATGTTGTATTTGTATGCTTATTGTAATGTTCTTTAAAAAGAAATAATAAATATGAAACTTTGTAGTAAATGTCATGAGCTTTGATGAAAACCCAATCATGCCCCGATCATCTTTTTCCGCTGCGGGTCGGGATGTGACAATTAAAATGTGTAAAATGGTTTCCAATGTGTAATTCCATGCACATGCCCAGTCAGCCATGTCTCGCTATCTCAGAAGAAGGATTCCAAATTTCCAATCACCGTCAACCGAATGTTTTCAGAAACGGACCGGGCGTTGAACCGGTCTTCTTACCGGTTCAATGGTCTGACTGGTCCAACTGGTCGGACCGAACATACGAACCGGAATGTATCGTAAATATTATAAAAATTAATAGGGTTAAATTTGAAAAAATATATAAAAAACCGGTCCAACTCTTCTAAAAGCCGGTCCGACCGGCCGGTTTCACGGTCCAACCGCCGGGTCGCCGGTTCAACTCTGGCTCAATGCATTTCCGGCCCGATACCATGACCCGGACCGGCTCAACCTCCGGTTCACGGTCCGGCCGGTCGGTCCGGTCCGGGTCTGAAAACACTGCCGCCAACTCCTTGTCCACGTTGCAAGCCACATCAGCCGTGTGCTCAATCACACCCGGGTTCCGCTATCCAAACTAGGGGAAACAACAAACCATGCATACCAACAACAATTAACTTTATGGTCTCTCCCCAGTAAGGCTGTCTCCATTACATCCGAATGGTGGCCGCCCGAGATGATGTGGGGGCATCCATAATTGCAGCCCGTTAATGTTCATCCGAATTGCATAGAAAGTCCGTCTGCAAGGGCCAAGATAATATATGTTCTTGTGCCATTAATTTCTTGTATATATATTTTATTTTTTGTTAATAAATAATTAAGTACAATTAAATTACTCTATCCACTCAATGCATTTACAACACAGGACCTCATTTAATTTATTGTTTTCAACTGATGCGTTATATTCCATTGATCCACAGTTAAAAAGAAAAAAAATGGCTAGTTTGTGTTTATTTGTAATATGTTTTTTTTAAATCTAGTTTATTTTTGTGTAATGAAATTTTTATTTTTTAAAACCTACTTTACTTTTTATTTTAGGTAATACTTATTTACTTGTACTAATTATTTAAATTTAAATTTAAATACATTTTGATAATTTAAGTAATTAAGCTAAAAGAAATATACTCGATGACATGGAAAATATAAGGATATGTAAGGATTTTTGTATGGTTGGAGGAAAAATTGAGGTTTTTAAGGATTTGTAAGGATATGACGTGGCGGCTACTAGACAACTAAGGACGCTTAAGGGCGCCCTTAACATTGGAGATAGTCTAAAAGCAATAAACTCTGTAAACGTCCGCCGGTTCTCGGACCGTTCTACATTAACCAATCAACTCAAGTGTTAGACAATACTTTAAGCTATTTATTCAAATAAAACTTCATTATTAATAGTGAAAAGTGAGACCTGAATTGATTTTTTTTTTCAAACTTAGCTAGGAAAGCAGTCTATGAAATTGCAGACGACAACAAAATATAAATCTTCAATTGTCTTGAGCATATGCAAGAAGCTCATTATCATTTTCAAAGATAGCCATTTCATCTTCTTCCAACTGCACTGTTACTTCTATACCATCTCCACACGCGGTATCCATCAAGACGAAATAACTTCCCGGATGCACAAATCGTAACATCACTCGTTCGGGCTTTCCCCACCCGAAATCCACTTGGTTATACGGCAACCTACACAGGCTCGTAAACGTATAATTTAGACATCCATTCATAAACACTAGAACGATTTTTCCAAAACTTCACCCAACTCTTTCACACCTCTAACTCCTTGTAGCTCCACAATCTCTTTTCTCAAACTACTAATCACCCGGTCCAACTCGACCTGACCCGGATCCATCTTCTGTACAAACACCATGACAGACAAGTTGCCTGCTGTTAGTTTAGTAAAATCTTGTACTGTCTTTATTCCTCAAGTTCATTGCTTGAAACAAGTTTGAAAGATGCAAACAACCTGATTTTGTTGTGGCAGCTCCCACTGCACATTTAAAGAGGAGAGATGTCAACGATTCGACTCGCGTAGGGTTTACTGGCTTAATACCCATCGCGTTAATCGTCTTCTTTAATTCGTTAAGTTTTGAATTAGGGAACTTGAATATTCTATTTGCATACTCAACTTTGCATGTCCCCATAACTTGGTAGTCAGGAATATTAAAGTTACTTTTAGGTAAAAATACAAAACTAGGGTTTCTTGGCGATTCGCCACGTGTCACAGCGGCCCAGTGGTTACACAAGTTGAGTGTGGTGACCCCGTCCGCGATCTTGTGCGATATAGAGACGGTTAGCGCGGCGCCACCACAAGTGAAATGGTTAAGTTGTACCTCCATCATGTTATGGTTATCTAGACCATTAGGAATGAGTTGGTCTAGGGTTTTGTCTTGTTCTTTCTTGAGAAGGAAGTGAGCTAATGGACTATCGATAGACGCTTCCAAGAACTTGACCCCTTCATCGTTACAGGCGATATGATCCGGGAAGGTGATTGAAACCTACCCGCGAATGGATAGTATTGTGTTAAACATTGTGATAATGACTTCTTTAAGATGTTGGTATCACTATTTTTGTAGTTTTGGTAGAAGAAAATCAATGGCATGAGAGTGTGGTGAGCAAAGTAATCAATCAATGAAAGTTTGTGAGTTTTAAGGTGAGGAGGTGTTGGTGATGATGGTTTAATGGTTACATGAGATATGATGGTGTGAAGTTGCCTAATTTTCCCAAATCTTTGGAGCTTTGTCATGATGACTTTGTTCATTATTGATCGATAACAAGATTGTAAGATATATATATATATATATATATATATATATATAATGTAATATATATATATATATATTGAGATTGAGGTTCCTGTAAAAAAGATCAAAAATGTGAGAAGGGTAAGAAAGAATCTCAACCATTAGATCTTTCCCTATCCATTTTTTTAGATCAAGGATATAATGGTAATTGTACTAATAATTCTAACTAAGGATACAATTAATATGTAGTTATTTTAGGAATTCTAATTTTGAATTTTATATGATTATATATAAAGATGTAATTCGCAGGTATAAAATTCAAATCAAAATTTTAGTTAATTCGCAGGTATAAAACACCATACGAATTCCAAAAGACACCACAGCTTGAATTCAATTTAGTCTTTTGAAAGTATAAAACACCATTCAGATTTTAAAAACCACCATGACTTGAATTGTAATATAGTCATGGTGTTTTTTTAATATCTGGAATGATTGCATTGCACATTATGTGTGGTGTTTTACTACTATAATTCCAGTAGATCTTCTTCGTATGGTGTTTAAACCTGTATTCATGGTGTTTTATACCTGCATTCTTCGTATGGTGTTTCAGTAGGCTGAACTATACGTAAATTTTTTTCTCTAAATAAGTATAGCACTATGATACTCATATTGAAGATAAAAAAAACGCTCGTTATTATGGTGTATTTTTTTTTAAAAAGTTACATCTAAAAAAGTTATTGACGTTTAAAAAATACGAGGAGAAGTTGCATGTGCATTAATGTTAGTTTCTTAATTTAAAAATATTAAATTTACTTTATACCCTTAATCTAAGAAAACTAATTAATTTAATTGTTACATATTTACAAGATTGTCATCAAGATCTCAACCATTAGATTAAAATCTAATGTTTAGATTTCTTTCTTACCCTTCTCACAAAGAACACATTTTTACAAAACCTCACCCTTAATATATATATATATATATATATATATATATATATATATACACACACTTAACTTTTGGTGGAGGTTTCATGTTTAGATGATGATTGTTTATCCAATAATTTGATTGTGTCAATTCAATAAAATATAAATAATACAATAAAAGTCTTTATCAAATGATAAATACAAAAGCTAAAGATATAAATGGAATCGTTTTATTATCATATGGCCGGATTGGGTGTTATATACGCATGTTTGGATGGTATGGATCAATCATTTTTTTTGAAGTATGACTTTCAATATGTACATGGACCATTGGTCATCGGGTTACCATCAAGATGGTTACCCGTCAGCCCAGCATTCAGACGTGATGTTCTATCGGGCCCCCGGCTGCCGCTCTGACTGACCTTCACCCGGAAACCATACTGCCCCACACGAGAGCTTCGCTGGGGTAACAGCTAGGTAAAACCGGGTTGCCCTCCGGATCGAACCATGCCTCGGTAGGAAACGATCCATCATTGGGACGTCCCGCACCTTTTGCCCAAGCCGGGAGTCGAACCGGAGTCTCCAAGGAGAAGCCGGCCCAACTTACTCAACTGGCTAGGGTGGGGGATATCAATCATTTTATTTAACAAACTGTAAACGATACTAGGTTTGTAAACGAACTAGAGGAACACGAATGAGCCGTGTTCATGTTTGTTTCTTTAACTTCAACCGATTAAATGATAACGAACCTTACCAGTTTTTCAGTGGCATTGATACTTTAAACATTGTTTTCTAATGGGTAGGTATTTGTCTTAACTATGTTGGATGTTTATAAAAACAAATTACTAAAAGTAAGATTTGTAGGTAAAGCTTTCATTGATGTTTTAATTTTATGATAAAAGTTCTTCAAGATTAAAAAAGTTTTAAAAAAATGATAAAAGTTTTTCAAGATTAAAAAAGTTTTTTTTTTAAATAATTTAGAAATAGAACTTGGTGGTTGCTAGTAAAAAACCAAGCCCACATAAGCAAGTCATGTTAACTCAAGATTTCTAATAAAGTCACTTCGTCTTGAATGTTAGTATGGGGTCCAACTTTTTTTTTGAACAACTAACACACTCATCCTATTCTTGAATCTACACATTTGTCCAGTGTAAGCCTAAAACCCCTCACCTCAAATGGGGAGGGACATGTCGACTGTCTAACGCACATCAATACTGCTAGGCTAAAAACCCTTAGATGAATATGGTTAACTAATCGTTACAAGCCCTTTGCGTCTCTAAATGATGTTCAAAACGTGATCTAGGGTACTGATTTGTGGTTTGCATATGTGGATTTGGGCAAAAATGAGATGATACGTATGAGAGGAGTGACAAATGTACTTGGTAATAAAATATTTTAACAGAAAACCCTACTATTATTTGTATTCCCAGAAGGATATAATACAATGCAAATCTTGCTTGATAAAACTTGAACTCCAAACAATGGGGTCAATTGCAGCCATTTAGCTATAGAGTCTCAATTTAGACGGCGTGTTGTAATAAACGGGTTAAATAAATAAAATGCTATAAAAGAGAAAACACGCCAAACGGGTCAACAAGTCATGTGTGCTAAAGGCGCCTACAAAAACTTTGATAAATACAAACCAAAACAATCTATACATCATTTTACTAAAAAATAATCACAATATTATTGTAATAACTTTGTTTTACCATCATAGCTAACGCCTTAATTTTACATAAAAAAAGAACAAAAAAAAGTGTTAGCAAGTCCTGCCTAGTGGAGATGGATATCATCGGGTGGTTTCGCTAGTGGCACGATGATACTACAGTGGTCCGTCAATGATCCAAATTTGCCGTTAAAAAAAGTGTCCGTTACTCAAAATAACCGCCAACCCTTACCATCCCCACTCATAAGCAGATTATTAGTGAAGTTAAAAACAAAAGAAAGGTAAAGAAACTTGACATATATTTGTATCCCAAAAGGGTTTTTTCATAGGTGAGTAAAGAATATGGTGGCATACTTATGACATGTGTTTAATCTTACTCATAAACAGTGTACCCAATTTCATATAAATAATGCTTCAGCAGCACTAAAACGGCTAACTGATAACAATACCCCATTACTTCTAAAAAGTATAAAACATCTGGCATTGGAGTGCACGCACCTTAACTATATGATGCTTCAGAGCTCGACCAGCGGCAAAAATGATGAATTCAAGCCATACCGATTAACAATCTCACATATATGTAGGCGGTCTGATTACTTTTTCTTGTTTCTAAATCTCTCCTTGAGCAATGCAAACTGCTTCTTGCATTGGTTAACTGTTTTCCCCGGAACAGCAGCAGCAACACATTCCCATCACTGGTTGGTTTCTTTTGGAAATGTCTTTAACGCTTGAACAAGTGCCGTTTCCTTTACAGCAGACCATACATCCTGGTCTGAACTTGAACCAACCGGTTCTACTTTTTCCACATCTTGGCTTGGTTTCGGTTGAGTTATACCGGGTTGCCCGTGTGTAGATGTAGGCGTAGAAGGAGAAGAAACCCCCACTACCTCTTCCTGAGTTGTAAGAGGAGATGAAATGGTAACCGCCGGTTTCCGTTTTCCAAGAAACGAATCAAAAGCTTTAGCGGAATCGGGTTTCTGTAAAAGAACGGTTTTCGTGGCTTTTAAAATTTCCTCGACGGATCGACCCGTGCCGATATACTCAGATATCACTTCCCATCGTCTAGAAGTTCCTTTAGGATACTTCGCAATTCCTTTCCTCAAAAGCTCAATCTCTTCTTTCCCCCACGGTTTCTCTTTTTTCTCAAAACTACTTTTCGAAACACTTCCGTTGACTTTGCCTTTTACAGACCCGTTTTGTTGGCTGTCGTTAACTTTAACCACACCGTCTTTCTGAATATGGTCCGCGTTAACAGCATGCTTTAGAAGCTCAGCCTGACTTTGACTATCACCTTCTGTTCTTTCCATGTCGTCACATAAGCTTCTTAACTGTAACGTATCAAGCGACATACATAAATTTTCGACATCATCCTGGCTAAGGTTAAGCAAACTATTCGACACGACAGTGGTTGAAATAGTTCGAAGACGAGTTCGTTCTTTACGTAACAACTTCTTTTCTTTCTCTTTTAACTTCTTTTGATTTGAAGCAGCTTCAGCTGCCAGTTTATCCTCTTCTTCTTTCTTTCGCCTATTTTCTTCTGCAATTCTTGCAGCTTCTTCCTCTTGTAGTTTCTTTGCCATAAATTTCGCTTCCTTTTTCTTCTGTTTTTCGGCCTTTAAATTTTCTTTCATTCTTAAAATTCGTGGGTCCCGTTTATAAGCGTTGTCTACTAAAGAACGAAATTCTCGCATGTTCTTCCTTTCTCGCCTTTTCTGAAAGCTTTGTGTCTTTCCATCCATCGTTTATGGTCACGTGATTCCGCTTGTTCAAGATCGTACTCATCTTCATGTGGGAATTCTCTCCAGCTTTTAAACGCAAACCAAAAATCGTAAAACGCATCGACTTCTTTAAACGGGGTGTTGTCATCTCCCAGTGTAGGGATCGGGTTGACTAACTGACCACCGCCCGTTTCTCATAAAAGCGGGTCCAAACACCTTGAAAACGTCTTGTGGTGAACAATCGGTCGGAATCTCATCGTCAAACTCATCCGTGGAGTCATATATTCTTCTCCTTGTGGGGTCCATTAAAACTTCATACGCTTCTTGAATGGCTTTGAACCGGTTTTCGATTTCGTCTTTTTTGGCCTGTTTAGCAGCTTCGGTTTCTTCCCCTAGAAGGAGTGCCGCCTGTTTGTCGGGATGATGTTTTAAAGCGGTTTCACGATAACTTTTTCTGATCTGATCCTCGGTTGCAAGATACCTTAAATGACCCAAACCTAATAAAGCATAATGATCTTGTTGAGCTGTCTTGTCTCCGGACTTCTTTTTACCCTTGCTGCTATACGAATCCGATGATTGCATATACTCAGTTTCTTTGTCTTTAGAAAAAGTCTCGTTGTCATCGGCGACATTTTCTTCTTCAAAATAGCCACGAAGCTTAAGTGCAACATCATGAAAGGAATGTCCCGCGGGTTCAAAGTGTGAAGCCTTTATTGGGAGACAATTGAAGAGATATAAACTGTTTCTCCATTTACAAGCTCGTTTGAGTAAGTGATCAAACGGATGTCCGCACCGGTTGTCATATTTTGACAGCTCGAGCATCCAAAGCTTCAAGCTAACACTGAAGCAAAAACGACTAACGTTAGTAAAGTCCATTAATACTTTAAACCAGCATAACAATATCCAATCATGATCATTACATATTAATAGATACATTTAAAAATCATTTAAGCAAACAGCACTCAAATTGACATCTTTAGAAAAAAAAATTATAACTTCTATAAATACATTGTAAAAAAGACGCCCGCTTGCGGTATGCGCATATAATGTATATATGTGTGGGCCCTCGGGGGGCAAAAGTGAAAGTGCACTAATTTTAACGTTATTTTAATTTGGTGAAAATAATGTTAAAAAGCGAGAGACAGTTAATCATGCATCATGTGGTGGCGTTGATAGCAGTAAGACAAGGGGGACATGCACTAATCAGCTTTTGTCCCAATTGTTGAGTGTTATGTGCTTTATGTCCAAGGCTTGATGCAAAACTACTATCGAGCCGGTGGTCTCACTGGAAGCAGTCTCTCTATTCCTACGAGGTAGAGGTAAGGCTGTCTACATCTTACCCTCCTCAGACCCTACCTTAGCTTTGCTATTGGTGGGATTTACTGAGTATGATGATGATGAAATACGTTGTAAAAAAATCTCTAGGATTCAAATTAAAATCATTTCTACATAAATTTGCTCAAATTAATAAAGAGCAAACAAAAGCCTTACAACAAGATCAAAACCATCGATACGTCTATGAACATACAACAAGTTCCATTACACAGAGCGATTGAAACCGCAATAACGAAACAGTTTATACACCGAAGCTCGGTCATAACACATACTAACAAAACCACACAAGATCTCACCATCACATATACAAATTTAATCTTCTGCAAGGCACATAGTTTTAACAAACTAATGTGAACATAGCTCAAAACACTAAATAACAAACAAAAACAATACAAAATTGATTACAATCAACCTATTCCAACACATAGTACTATTTCTAACATGCGAATTTGAACAAAACCACAGTTGTACAGAAATCAACACATAGAATCTAGTTTGTGATACATAATATTAATACATCTACACATTATTTGTTTTCAGATTATATAATGGCGGTTTGGTTACCTATTGGACGCAGTGAAGGCGATCGATCTGTGAAATTAGGGTTTAACAGATGCAAAGCTGTGATTATTGGGCATAAAAGATTGAGAAAGAGACGAGATTTTGCGGTTTGAAGAAGAGACGCAAAGAGATTGGAAAGGGGGAAATGAAGATTTGGGGGTTTAGGGTTAACAGGGTTGGAATAATCTGGGATATAACTATAATAGCAATTAGGTCATTTTATATAGCCTAATTGGTAGTTTATTTCAAACGTCATTTTTGTGTTTGGGCTATCTTGTAGTTTATTTCAAAGGCTTTATTTTTCATTTGTGAGTTTGAAAAGATTTTACCGTTGTCATTTTAGTCCATTAGGTTAATTTCATCAAACTTTTTGTTAACGGGAATGGCAATTCGGTCATTTTATCATTTATAATAAATGACCGAATTGCCATTCCGGTTAACAGAAAAAATAGATGAAGTTAACCCAGTGAACTAAAATGGCAACGGTGAAACCTTTTGGGACCCACAAGCAAAAATCAAATCTTTGGACTAAGCTGCTAAAATGGCCCAAACCACAGGACTAAAATGACATCTAACTCTTAATTAAATAATAATAATATTTTATACCGTTATCATTACCCTTTTTCTCATCCTCACACAACCATTTTTAAAATATATTAAAAAATTATAAGGAATGAACAGTATCCCCTAAAATATACAGATGTATAGTAATATTTTATCTCTATTCACTCACAACCACTTTTATACATTTTATATTATGAAAACTCCACTCAGACCGCTAAAATTGACGTGAATGTTCCCTTTAACCCAAAAGACAAGTTACATGTTTAGCCCTTTAATAAAATAATATTTACATAAATTATGAAAATATGCAATATATTATTGATAAAAACTTTTTCAAAATAACATCTTTTTTCCAATTTTTTAAGTGTTTAAACCAATTAGAAAGCAACATCTAAGTCTTAGCCGTCCTTTTTTGCACATGATTTCATGTTTAGCCGGTTAGCTGACAAGGGTTAGCCGGAGTCTATTTAAAAAAGTAAAAAAAATATGTCTATTTCGGAAAAATCAAGGTCAACGTTATCTATTTTGATAATTTTCTACTTTGTTTAACTTATGACATGTTTAAGAAGTCAAGGGGGTCACACCACCATAATAATCCTTACCGCCCTAGTTAGTATGTGTGAACAAAAATCAGTGTTTGATTATTGATATCTTCAAAGCTATCATCTTGAAACTTTTAAAGGGTGGTCAAGGGGTAAAAATCTAATTTTTATCTTAGCAGAGGTTTCGAGTTTGAATTTTACTTCCATTAATTTCCTATCATAACCTTTTGACGGTCACCTGATCTCGTTGATAAGTATGGTATTGACGAAGTCTGACATGATTACAAAAAAAGTTATCTTCTTGTCTGTGATCGAGTGAGACAGGACACAAGATTAAAATTTAAAAGTCCATATAATGTGATAGAATACCACATTATGTACAACAGTTTTATTGCCTAGAGCATATTGGTAACATTTGTAAAGGTTGTTGGTTGTTGCTGATAATGTAAGTTATTATTGATAATGAAAATATATATATATATTATGTTAAATGTAGAAGCTAGTTGGTTACTATCTTAAACGATTAATCATAGTTGAAGAAGATATGATTTTTATTATATTTAGTATAAATTGCACACCAAAATTTTCGTGGTTGTTTTTTAGCTAACGGAATTACAACGGATGTCCTTTTTGTTCTAGTTTCTTTAAAGACGGATAGTAATATATATTAGTTGTGACGTTGCATAAAGAAGGTAAATAAATGAAAAGCTGCATTTACAAGGGTCTACACTCAATTCCTTAATAACAATGCCAAACGGTTCGTGCCTCTAAAACTTTCTTCTTCTACAGATAGTATAAACTTTTCTTTTTCCATCGAAGGAAAAATTGAACTTCCATCCAACCATCCTTCCTTTGCTTTGCATGGCCTTTCATTTTGGATGGAGATTTAATTTGATCATCCTTGGATCCAATAATCGGGGGATGGAGGATTTAAACAGATTGACAGTGGAACAGCATGAATTCTATTACAATCTATTATTCCTATTACCATGGGACTCTCCAATGAAGAGTAGTTATCAGATAGTTTGGATATGAGGTGGCATGAATATGTTGTTTGAGGTATTAACATTTGTATTTTAGTAAGATTAAGATCAATAGTAAACTCATAACTGATAAGAGACTTGGTCACCACCTTGAATCTGCAAAATATATATAAAGGGTGAGATTCGTCTACAAAGTCTAAAACTTTTAAAATTGTATGAAGTCATAAAAGACCATAGTTTCAGCCATAAAACACAACTAAAACTCAGAAATAACAGAGTGAATGTTATTAATACACCATATACAAACCCTAATAGTACATAAAAAAACTTCAAACACACCATCGTGTTGAACTATGAATATAAAATACAACATGATAATTAACATAAAACACAACAATGCTACTCATTTGATAGTCAGAGTCTTATTATCTAAAACACAAAATAAAACCCACAAATATAATGTTTTGATAATCTTCATTCTGTTATTTGTGGGTTTTAAGTGTATTTTAGGGTTGACATTATGGTGTTTTATGACTTTTTTACACTTTTTAGGAATTTTGGACTTTGTAGCAAACTCCTAGCCTATACATACACACATATAATATACAGGGGTTGGTTAACATACAATTTGTGTTAATGTACGCTGCGTATGAGATTGAGTTACAACATGCGAACTTCATTTTTCACATGCGAGTTTTTTATAACATGCCATTTTTTCATTTATACAACATGCTATTTTTCAGTTTCAAGCGATTTTTTTGTTCAACGTGCGATTTTTTATATTTTACAACATGCGACTTTTTAGTTATAAAGTTTGTAACATGTGAACTTCAAATCTGATACGCTCATATGAGAAGACATATTGTACATTGCACTTTCACTATATATATGTAGGGTCAAAATAAAATGAAAACTCATACGAGTTGTGAGAACTTAGAGAACTCGGTCTTACTAAAGGTTTTTCAATTTTTTTACAAAATATCCTTAAAAATTAACTTAAAAAAAGCTAGTTTTTTTATTTACAACAGTAGTAAGTCATCAACTTTTTACTGCAGCTGTCAGGGTCCGATAATACCACTTCAAGATTTTTTTTACGATCGTCTTTGTAACATTTTAATTTAGGGTTTTGAAACAATAGGGGCAAAACAGCCGTTTTTGTAACATTGAAAATTCTCACAACTCGTAGGAGTTTTCCATTTATCCGAATCCTATATATATATATATAATAGAGAGAGAGAGAGAGAGTTAAGATAAAATGAGAAGCACATTGAGTTGCGAACCACGAGAACTAGGCCATCCAAAATGTTTTTCCAATTTTTTTTTCTCAAAAATCTTAAAAAATCATTTGTTTTAGCATTTTTTTTAAAATGCCGCATACACGCTTTTTCATGAGGTGTAAAAAAAAATTAATCGTCCTAACAAAATTTAAATCAACGCGTAAACAAAACTTATATTGGGGCAAAACGACCGACTCAACATTTTTTTTTGTTTTTTTACAGCTGTGTTTATAATATTTTCATTTACGTTTGTGCAAAAAATTATGGCCCAACTCGCGCGAAAAGTAGGAGTTCTTATGGCTCTCACAACTTGTAGTGGTTCTTAATTGAACCGAAACTTCTCTATATATATATATATAGGGTTAGGGTAAAATGAAAACTAACCTTAGTTTACAAAAACCAAAGGAACTAATAATACCATTTGATCTGATATATGTGGATGGCCTAGATGAGATATAGACTTTTGTATGTGCAAAAAGTACATTAGCTTATTTTATATTAAGATATTTTATATTAAGAGAAGTACAATGTATGGGTAGTTTTAACCTTTCATTTTGTTTTTTATGTCAAGTGGCATGGTTTCGATATGAAGAAACCACATTCTCTGCAAAACATACTCTTTGTGCACTTTACTTTCTTTTTCTTATGGAACTTGCTAATTAAACACGCTTCACCTTATTTTCACACCTTTAGGGTTATTTTATCAGACAAAAGGTAAAGTGACTGATGTCTGAGTGACATAAAGGTGATACGAGGTTTGACCAGGTACGATGTTGTCCCGTGAACCCTAAGCGCCGCGCTTTGGCCAAAGCGCGGTGCTTCGACCCCAAATGTTTGCCTTTAAAGCTTTCCCGGCAGAAGAGTTAATGCATTCGATTTCTAAAACTCATTATATTGTTTCTAGACATACGGGGGGTTTTCTGTTTTCCTTGTGTTTCTTCAAAATAACGCACGGTTATACTGTATTAGTGCAGAGGGTTCAAAAAACGATGTCGTGGTTAAGCAAATATCTTTTCGGTGAATATTCTAACGAGTCAGTTGTTCCTGATTCTTACGAGCGGACCGCTATTTTGACTCGTATGAGAAACCGGTCTTGTCCAACTTGAGGGAGGAGGAGGTTGTATCTGGCATTCGTTATCGGGATAACACGGTGGAGCTGGATTTGAATATCCATGTGGAGGACCTGTACGCACAACATGGTTATTCGAATTACGGATACGGAGGCGAAGCGTATCCTCAAGCTGAATATTCGTACGGTCTTCCAAACAATCCCGACTTCGGTTACGGTTGTGAGCAGAGCTTTGAACATCAAGTCTATTCGGAACTCGGTGACGATGGTGAGCAGGAGGATGTGTCAGTTGACGAGGAATGTTGTTACCCGGTTACATTTTCGTTTGATACAACGCAGAAGTTTTAGTCACGTAAAGAGCTGGTGCGTTGGGTACAAGACATGACAAAAGACAATGGTTACCTCATTGTGATCAAGAGGTCGAATAAAAGAGGAGAGAATTACAAGATTTGGTTTCAATGCACTCTTGGTGGGGAGCATAAGAGTATAGCTACACAGAGGAAAACGGGTAGCAAGAAATAGGCTGCCCGTTCGAGATGATCGGGTTTTCGGAATCAAACGGAAATGTTTGGAGGATCGAGGTGACGAAGGCGAAGCACAACCACACTCTTATCAAAAACCTAGAAGATCACGCGTATGCGAGAAGGCTTTATTCGGATGATAAAAAAATGGTTGAGCAGCTGGCGGAGCAAGATATTCCCAACCCCAATATCTAGCGAACGCTGACGAAAAACAATCCGGATAAAAGCTTATTCCGAAAGATATACACAACGCTGTTCAGAAGATCAATGTCAGAAGAAAATGTCGGTAAGTCTCCGATGCAAAAACTTAAAAACATTCTTCGTGAAAAAGATTACACTTATTTCATGCGCACGAATGATATATTAAACGCAGTTGAAGATGTCTTCTTTGTTCACAAAAAATCATTCACTATGATGTGCTAATGATTGACACCACCTACAAAACGAACATGTACAACCTGCCGTTTGTTCAGGTCGTAGGCATGACGTCAACAAACAAATCGTTTACGGCTGCTGGTGCGGTAATTTCCGCTAAGAAGTTAGAGAACTACCTATGGGTGCTGCAGAGGATCAAGTCTATGTTGGTAGGCTGTATGGAGCCGCGCGTGATTTTAACAGATAGGGAGTTTGCGCTAATTAACGCGTGTGAACAAGTTTTTCCAAAAGCGCAGAAGCATCTTTGTCGGTCCATATTCAACAAAATATTAACAAGAATAGCAAGAAGAAATTCTCTGACAAGCAGTGGAAAGAATTCGTACGTTCATTTTGGAAATTGTGCTAGTCTATGACCGAGGAAATATATAGGTATAACTTGGAAAACCTTGCACAGCTGAAAGAAGATGGTCGTGAACGTGAGTATTTCTTACATAATAATGTTCAACCGACTATTTACGTTTTTATATAATAACAAAAACTCACTATTTACGTTTTTTTAATTTCAGAGGTTTTTGATTATTTGAGGAAATCCTGGTTGGATCCGTACCGTGAAAAGTTTGTATCTTGCTGGACTAACAAAACTATTAACTTTCACCAAACTACGACCAACAGGGTTGAGGGCATGCATGCAAGACTAAAAAGTCACTTTCCAAGTCATCGCAACACACTGGATAAACTTGTATTGTATGTTGATCATGTTGTTGACATACAATATGCCGAGATTGAGGCTCTGGGTCTCCCACCGCCTCAGGATCAGGCGCAGCAGGCTGAGCAGGCTCAGCAGTTTAAGGATGACCCGCCACCGCCGCCGCCACCGCCTCCACACCCGCCGCAGTACCCACAGCACGTCATTGCCGACCTGCCTTCTGCTGTGCAGGCGGTGGCGATGGACTTCGATCGGCGCCTCCGACGGACTGAGCGACAGCAGGCGTGGATTATCCAGACGCTCACGGCTATCAGTGCTAATTTGGGACTGCCGGAGATTCCACTGTCACCGTCTCCACCACCGGAGGATCAGTAGATTTACTTTGTATTGTTTTTTTCCTGTATTAGACATTTTGTTTTGTTTTATATGTACAAACCAACTTTTTATGTATATATGCAGTAGATCTTTTATGTATGCTTGTGCGGATTGTTTGCGCTTATTTCATACGTCTCATTCGCGACATATCGTACGGTGTTTTAATTAAACATGTTTGTGTAATTCATTAAAAATTAAATCCGATAATATTTATAAAAACAACTTTAAATTATATACGTTTGTAAGAAATAAAACAATTGATTGCGCTTATTTCATACGTCTCTTTCGTGACATATCGTACGGTGTTTTAATTAAACATGTTCGTGTATTTATTAAAATTAAATCGGATAATATTTATAAAAACAACTTCAAATTATATACGTTCGTAAGAAATAAAACAATTTTGTATTAAATATGTTTTGTAAAAAAACAACTTTGTATAAAAAAACAAAAATCTACAACTTAATAAACAAAAAAAAAAACCACATCCAAATAACCCACCAACAACCCATTTTTCCACCAAAACCTAACCTTTTACACCAAAATAAAGTCTGGCCTCCCAAAGCGCCCCGCTTTGACCATAACGGGGTGTTTCACTCCAAAGTCAACAGACAAGGACTGACAGGCTCAGTCCTTGTCTTTTGACTTAGTCTAAAACGAAGCGGGGCGCTTTAGAGTGTGCCAATAGACCAGATGGATAGCCTGGGCGTTTCTTTTTTCCCATAGAAAGTTAATAACAACTGAATTTTGAATAAAATAAAAAATATAATAAGCTTTGATAGTAAATACTACATGCAAAAATATATTTACATTGACATAAATATTTACTTTAACAATGTAAAAAATATATTAATATGTGAGAAAAATAAATAACGCAAAGTCGTCATTCGTTTCTTGTAGATGATAGTTTGCACACCTCCAACGCCAAGTCCTCTACCAACACTATCTTACGTAAGTATCACGTATCACTGGTGTCAAATGTTAAAGGGTACGATTAGTATAAATCTACTAAATCAAGAGAGGAGTACATTTAGCATAACTCTAAGAAATGAGGCTTGATACAACTTACAGGTCCTAAATATTTTATGCAATGATGTTGTCGATTCAACCTCGGACACTTTTCAAGGTTTACTTGTTTGCCATCTCTGATGCCCATCCTTCGTTTATCAAAAACAAAACATCATTAAAATTTGGTTAAAATTAAGATAATACATAAAAGATCTTGCTGACAAGTTCTAATCAGTAGAAAAAAGTTTGGTTGCTTTCGCTTTCAAACCATAGATCATAGTACATAAGTAGGGTCTATAAGGATGTCTTGGGTCAATCTACAAGCCCAAAAAACAAGTATTAACAAATTATTAGACAAAATCCAATCTATTAACAAACATTTCAAGAGCATGAACGTATTTTTTGGTCATTGTCAAACAACTAACCTGTATTTTTGTTTAATGTGGGGTAAAAAATAGAGTAAAAAAACAAGCATATAAATAAGTGGCGGTGATAGATATTTAGAACAAGTGACTTGGTTAGGATGTTAGGTTACAACAACTAAATTTTATTATGTGACAGGTATGTGACAAAAATAAATAAAGCCTACAAAAAACACAAAGTTATCATTTTACACCAACCGTAAACCCACAAAATGACTTAAAAGACAATGTTTGACATTTCAAGATATCATTTACACCAACCGTAAACTTAGGCAAAACATACAAAACACTTAAAAAGAATGTTCAACACTTCAAGCTATCATTTACACCAACCATAAGCTTAGACAAAACTCACAAAACGACTTAAAAAGAATGTTCGACATTTCAAGCTATCATTTACACCAATCGTAAGCTTAGACAAAACCCACAAAACGACTTAAAAACAATGTTCGACATTTCAAGCTATTATTTACACCAAGTATAAGCTTAGACAAAATCCACAACGACGACATTTCAAGGTATCATTTACATCAACCATAAACTTAGACAAAACCCACAAATCGACGACATATCAAGCTATCATTTATACTAACCGTAAACTTAAACAAAACCCACAAAACGACTTACACCAATCTCCGACATTTTAAGCTTAAACTATAGTTTACAAGCTAATGCATATTATTACTAGTATAAACCACAACCACTACATAACGACTTTGTAAACTGAGTGGGACAAAATCTTAAAGTTTGACAAAATAGTAAAACTGGCATTTAACATATGGTATGCTAAACTAGTAATCGGTAACAGTCCAGCTCCAAAGAAATGAACTATATACTTTTGTAGAAACAAACTAATGACATGCGCATAAAAATTTATTAATCATGTTTATGTGATGAAATGGAGCACACTATTTTTTAACATTTTTGTAAACTCTATTTCTGTATTTCATAATTTTCATTTAACCATACTAAAAAAACACAACCTATCATTAATGTCAAACATAAAACTTAGACAAACACACAAAACGAATTAAATACAATGTTAGGCATTTCGAACAATCATTTACACCAATCCCAATAAAACTTAGACAAAACCATCAAGTGTAAACCCAATTTATGTTAAGGTAAAAACAACAAAAGAGGCAATTTGGAAAAACGTAAAAATAATATGCACCATTCCCGATAATACTTAGACAAACCCATCAAATGTAAACCAAATTTTCATTACCATAAAAACAACAAAAATAAAAGACAAATCCATCAAGTGTAAACCCCAATTTACCTTACCGTAAAAAGAAAAGGCAATTTGAAAAAAGAAAAAAAACATTTGGATTATATAATTTAGAAGCTGTTTGTTTACCTCTTAATGTCTCAGACCTCTTTGAATATGATTAACTTGTTTCTCATGTTTCTTGCTTGGTGCAATATTTGTGTTAAATTATTAAAACGTTTCTCATGTTTCTTGCATAGTGCATTTGTGTTAAATTATTAAAAATGTGTTTTTTTTCACACATCAAATGAACCACTATGTTTATTTTACTGAAAAAACAAAAGAAGCGTCGTTGTTGCAATTAATATTCAAATAACCTGTTAAATTTTATGGTAATCGACCATCGACGTTTTGTTTATTGTGACCAATTTTTTACTTTAAACATCTTAACCCAGAGATCAATATCTTTTTTTACTAATTTAAACGCCTGTTGATAGTAACTCAACTGGACACGCTTGTTTAACAACCCAAAACCAATCCAAACTCATATACTAACTTTAGGGTTTTTTAAAGATGAGTAAACTTGTTAAAATCGTCCCTGAGGTTTTGATATAATTGTCAGATTCATCCAAAAAACTTTTTTTTCTCAACTAGACCACTAAAATTTCAAAAATGTTGCCAAATCCATCCACTTTACGTATAAAGCTTGATTTTCTCTTTATCAAATAAAATTATATCACCTTTTAGAAAAAAAATGTTGTTTTATTATATGCATATAAGGATAAGTATATTTTTATTTGTTTGCATGCCAGATTAGTTGTATATAATCTATAAACTATTCACCTGGGAGAATCTATTTGCGGTATGACCTATGATCGCACAATAATGGCTAATGCATCTATTTGCAAAAAGAAAAAGCTACCCCTTAATATAAATTAAAATATTACATGTCAACTGATATAGCCTATAAATAGACATTTGCCATGCATATCAAAATACAAGTATACAACAAACAAAATCATGTCATCATACGACACTCATACAATCTATGCATCTTTCCTCCAATGCCTCAAACAATTATCACCCGAACCCGACCCAAAAACTTCCTCCATCTTATACAGCCCTACAGTCGACACGGCCGCCTATGCTGCAGTCCTCCAGTCTCACATCAGAAACCGTCGTTTCAACACCCCCTCCACACCCAAACCTGCCCTCATCATCACCCCAACTAAAGAATCCCACGTCCAAGCTGCCGTAATCTGCGCCAAGAAACTCGGCATTCACCTCTTGATTCGCAGCGGCGGACATGACTACAACGGACTATCATACGTCTCACATGAAAAAACCTTTATCTTACTTGACATGTATAATTTACATACTGTGGGTGTCGGTATCGCCACTGAAACCGCGGTTGTTGAAACCGGAGCTCATTTGGGTGAGCTTTATTACCGAATTGGGGAAAAGAGCAATGTGCATGGGTTCCCAGCTGGAGTGTGTCTCAGCGTTGGTGTTGGTGGACATGTAAGTGGTGGTGGTTATGGCACCATGATTCGAAAATACGGGTTATCAGTCGATCATGTGGTTGATGCGCGTATAGTTGATGCTAACGGTTGTATTCTAGACCGTGAATCAATGGGTGAGGATCTTTTTTGGGCCATTCGTGGCGGCGGAGGAGCTAGTTTTGGTGTAGTTTTATCCTACACTATTAAACTAGTTGCTGTACGAAGATTAATACGGTATTCCGGATTACAAAAACCATAGAAGAAAACGCGGTTGATCTTGTTTATAAATGGCAATCTGTCGCGCCAACAATCGATAGAGATTTGTTTCTCAGAGTTATACTAATGCCGGAGACGGTTAACAACAAGAAAACAGTCCAGGCTACATTTATAGCACATTTCTTGGGCGATTCCAACAGATTATTAAAAATAATGAACAAAAGCTTTCCGGAATTAGATGTTAAGAAAGAAGATTGTTTGGAAGTAAGCTGGGTTGAATATACACTATTCTGGGCAAATATGGATCACAAGTCACCTCCAGAGGTCCTCCTGGACGCCACTCGTACACTGCTCAGTTTTTGCTACGCAAAACAGATTACGTACAAACCCTAATATAAAAACCGGGTGCGAGTCCATATTCAACAAGTTGTTCGAGTTAGGTAAATGTGGTTTCTATTTAAACCCTTATGGTAGGATAATGGAAGAGATTCCGTCGGATGCGACTCCGTGTCCTCCCGTGCTGGAAACCTGTACAAGATCCAGTACTGGTTGAACTGGAGTGAAGATGATCCGAAACTGGATGAAAAGTATTTGAATGAGACTCGGGTTTTGCATGAGTTCATGACTAAGTTTGTGTCCAAGAATCCAAGAGGTGTGTATTTGAATTATAGAGATTTGGATATTGGAGTGATGGTGGGAACCGGTGAGAGTGGTTACAACTCTGGGAAGGTGTATGGTGAGATGTATTTTAAGGAGAATTTTAATAGATTGGTGAAGGTGAAGACAGCGGTTGATCCAGATAATTTCTTTAGGTATGAACAGAGTATCCCCACACTTCCCAGAACTCAAAGGGCAGACACATGTCGTTTTATAAGTAGAATGTAAGGTGATATTATTTTGTGTGCACTTATGGTAAGGATTTGATATGTATATAATAAGTCAATGATAGTGTCATTTTTTCATGTATAATGTTTATGGTGAAGTCAATGATTTGTGTCATTTTTTCATGTATAACTAGTTGAATTCCCTTGTGTGTTGCGGCGAGAATTTAGTATGTATCAGTTTGGTTCGCTAAAGTATCGGTATGGTATTGACATACGGTATAGCAATAGAAAGAGAAAAAAAAAATAGAGTCGTGATAAGCCCAAAAGGATAGAGACACGTATTTACATCAATAAAAAAACCATGAAAATAAATACCGGTAACAGTTCCGACAATGTCGGCATTGGTACCGATATTGTTTGGTTGGAATCAATTCGGTTTGTCATGTCACCAATAACCACACTCAATATAGCTTACGATATTAAAGTAAAAATAATTATTTTGAAAACAACTTTATTTTCAAAAAGTTTGAACACTCTTTTTATGTGTTCCTAGAGCTTTACATACAAATTGGCTCAATTATAGTATTTTGTTTTGTATTTTGTAGTAAAATATATGATCTAGAGTAAAAAAAAAAAAGAATTACATTCACTGTTTGGAGTAAAATTTTTGATCTAAAGTAAAAAGAATATGATGAGTGTTTGTAGTTAAAAAAAATATATCAAAACTAAAAATAAATATGATCACCATTCATCCTCTATTTTTATTAGTCTTTTTATGTGTTCCTAGACCTTTACATACAAATTGGCTCAATTACAGTATTTTGTTTTGTATTTTGTAGTAAAATATACGATCTAGAGTTAAAAAGAAGAAGAATTACGTTCACTGTTTAGAGTAAAAATTATGATGAGTAAAAAGAATATGATGAGTGTTTGGAGTAAAAAAATATATCAAAACTAATATAAATATGATCACTACTCATCCACTATTTTATTCATATATATATATTATATAATGTTTATGGTGGGTAATGTTGTATTATTTTAATGTATGGCTTTTGATGTCTCCTCTTGTAAACGAAGACCATAAGGTCATTAATTTCTTCATTCTTTCACGCTTACAAATCTTGTTTCAATTAGTTTGTAAAATTAAGTCTACATTAAGGGTATTAGGCCATGCATAATCGAGCGTAATAGAGCATATTAGGGTGTGAAAGAGCTTGATAACGCTCTTAACACCGCACTTCTGGACTGTCACACCCCGACCCGCAGCGGAAAAGGTGATCGGGGCATGATTGGGTTATCATCAAAGCTCATGACATTTACTATGCGTTTCATATTCATTAAATACAGTTTAATGGAAATTTACAATGAAGATTACAACATGTTCTAACTATCAATCTAAGCTTCTTTGTTCTCTTCTAAGGCATTTCCTATGTTTTCCTCGCTTCAACCTGTTCACCTGTATCATGTGTAAAAAGGTTTTTGGATCAACATAAAGTTGGCGAGTGAATCCTATGGAAAGCATTTGAACAAGTTTATCCAATTGATTATAAATAATGTGCATAACCACATATGAGTAAATGTAGATGTAAATTTATTCACACAACACATAATATTAAAAATTGCACATACATACATCAAATGATTGTTTTGAGGCACGCGTTGTTCGACTCGTCTCCCACGAGGAACTGATGGGCCTAATGATGAGTTTTGAGGCACGCGTTATTCTACGAACTGATGGGCCTAATGAATGAGTTTTGAGGCACGCGTTGTTCTACGAACTGATGGGCCTAATGAATGAGTTTTGAGGCACGCGTTGTTCTACGAACTGATGGGCCTAATGAATGAGTTTTAAGGCACGCGTTGTTCAACTCGTCTCCCACGAGGAACTGATGGGCCTAAATAATTTGCATACAACTTGACAATATGTAATACATCACAACCAACAATATTTACATTCTAGTTTAAATCATATAATGGTATAGCACGAGTTTGCATAAGAGAATTAGTTTAAGCGACACATGATACACCCCAAAACATGAATAAAAAGGGGAATTTGTAAGAATTCACTCACAGTGGGTGCGTTCGGTTGATGATGTTGAATGCACGCGAAGTGGTTTTAACCACGAGTGAGATTAACCTAGATAAAATATCATTATGGTTCGGTAAGTAAACGGATTTTATTAATATATTTTAGTAGGATTGTTGGGTGTATTTTTGTGAGTTTAAGGCTATTTTCTAACCTTAAAAATGTTATTTTTAAGTATTTTTAATTGATTTTAATTAAAATAATTAAATAAAAATAATAAAAAAAATTTGACTTTTTCTGCTACAGTGACCGTTGACTTTGACCGGTTGACCGTTGACTGACCGTTGACCGGTTCGTATGCGTATTGTTGTGCGCTGAGTGAGGCTCGAACCCGAGACCTCCCGTACGCGTGCACGCAGCTCTACCAACTGAGCTACGTGTCTAACCCGTTATATATCTGTTTTTAATTATATATATATATTAATTATGTTAAACAGAAAATCCTTTATTTTTAAAAACGATTTTAATTGATTCGGACGGTGCGCTCCACAGGTCTCGAACCCCGGACCTGTGGGTTATGATAACACACAGTCCACCGCTGGACTGTGTGTACAACTTGTTAACTTAACTGATTTTTATTATACTTAAACACAATTTCATTATTCTCATTTCTGACTTATATAAAAAGGTAAATAATTGTCCGGGTCGATGCAGCAGACTGGACTCGAACTCGCGTGCTTTGATTAAACATACACACAGTCCACCACTGGACTGTGTGTCTAACTTGGTTATCTTTCCGGTTATTAATATACTTAACATATATCAGTATGACTCCGGTTCGTTTAATCAAAAAAATCATTTTTATTAAGGCCGCGTGTGTGGAACAGGATTCGAACTCGAGACGTTAGTGTTTATTGTGCACACAGTCCACCGCTGGACTGTGTGTCTAACCCGAGTAATATCTTGCTTTTAATTATACTTAAACATTACCGAACATCGTCTTCTTCACTGGTTTTAACCAGAATCGGAAATAGACTGGTTCGATGATTAAAACATGTTCTTTAGTGACAGAGGGTTAATTACAAGTGAGATTACATAAAAAGAATGAAGAAATTAAGCGCGAGGTATACTGATTGAATTCCTCTGTTTCTCCGGCGAAACTCCGGCGACAGCAATCCCTTCCGGCGACGTGGGTCTTGCAGCAGCGAGTCTTCAGAAAGTTTGAAAAAGGTATGGGTGACTTCGGTATACGTTCAAAGGGTTTAGTAAGGCTCAGAAATGGGGAAACCGGTTTTCCGGCGATGAGCAGAGATATTCCGGCGAGTGGAATTACGTCTGGTAAAGGTGTGGTTTTGAGCGAAAAAGCTTACGGTGGGTTGTGGGTGAATTTATAGGGAGAAACCGAAATGTATTTGGCCCGATTTCCAACTGGATTCATTGGTTTGAATTTCTCCGGCGGTTATGACTTTGGTCGCGGACTCAAACATCGGTTATAACCGATATGGCGTTTATGATTTACGTTATAATTGAAAGAAATGTTAAGTTTCGCGAGATTACCGGGATTTCCGACGACTGCAACAATGGGCGCCGGTTTTGAATTCGGAATGTTATGATATGAATTAAATGATCTTAATAATTAACAAGTAACATCAGTGGCGCAGTGGTTTGTGTGTTGAGTGCTAAGTTGTTTGTGAACCGGTTACTGACCCGGGTTCGAAACCCGGCAGAACCAAAACATTTTTATTTTGCGATTTTTAACAGTTTTTCAAAAACAACTTATATATTCCAATATAGTAATTGATTATGTATCGTTTAAAATTATTTTGGGCATTTAATTCGCAACGAAAATTTTAACTGACTGTTCGGTTGATAAACGGAGCGGGTTTGGTAAATCCGTTTTTGACGGATGTTACATGGACATTATAGAAACATGAAAAGGGAGAGATATTTCTAGTATAATGCTTAATGAAGAGAAAAAAAATGGAAAGGGCCGTTAACCATTACATATTTTTTAAAGGAATGTTATGATGCTGTTGTGGCGAAAGATGCCCCTTAGGAGGATAGTCTTCAAGTAAATGTTTTACCTCATTCTAACGTCACAATGTATGAATTTAAACAAGGAATATTGGATTTAAATACGCTAAACTTTCATCATCTTCCAGATAGCACTCACAACTTACAAACTATAACTCCTAACTTATTTTTCTCTAGCACTTTCAAACTAACTGAACCCTAACACAGTTAGTTAACGTCAAATGCCACATTACTAAACAAGTGACACATTAGATGCCATGTCAGATACTACGTCACTAAATAAGTGTCACACCATTAAGAAAGACCACGTTAGATGCCACATCACTACACAAGTGTTACATAAAAAAACTAATTGCATTAGGGTTCAGTTTGTTTGGGAGTGTAGAAGGAAAATATGTTGAAAGTTGGAAGTGACGTGATACAATTCGTAATTTAAAAGTATTATCGGTCAAATAGTAAAAGTTGATGTTATTTAAATCCAATAACATTTTTAATAATAATAAAGAAACATCAGACCATGCGTAGTCGATCAAATATTGGGGAGTTTTTTTACGCCCAAAACACGCCCCCCTTGGGCCCCCGTGGGAGTTATTTTTGAAAATTTTGTATTTGGCGTTGGATTTTCCACGCCATTGACCCGTTTGTTTGTCCAATCACCCTTCATCTTCCTCTTCTTTGCCCAATCAATATTTTTCATGGTTTTTTTATTTATTTAATTCTTTACACCCCTATTAATATAATACCCACATCCCCACTACACCCATTTTAGAAAAATGCCCCTTTGCTAACTAGGATGATACGTGGCGGACACCGCCCAATAATGAGGCATAATTTACCCCAACGACTACTAATTGTCTTAATGCACCAACTTTATTTAAAAGAAATTTTACTTATTTGAGTTGGGATGCTAGCTAAAGAAACATTAATGCACCAACTTTATTTAATAGAACTTTTACTTATTTGAGTTGGGATGATTAGTGTCATTTTTATGTCAACTAATTGAACATTATTTAACGTACTTAGGGATAAGGTTTGTCCATATTAAAATGTTTTAATATCTTTTAATAGTAGTTTGATTAATTTATGGATTAAAAAAATGAAAACACGAAACTTGGCCTGTTGTCCATAAATTTTGCTCAAATAGGCATTGACATTTATATATATATTTGTTTAAATAGAACGTTCAAAATAGATGAAGATAAACAACTAGGCATGACTCCTTCACAGCTCACTTTGGTTCAAATGCACATCCTACACATCAATAATCTAGTTCTTTCACAACCCACACTCCGATAATAAGGCTCCTTCACAGCCAACTAGAACAAAATTAAAAGTCAATGTCAATCTAAGCAATGTTTTAAAACCGGTAAATACTGGCCGGTTACCGTTTCCGGATGTAAATCCGGTACGAAACACCCCGGTAAATAAGTGAAACGGCATAAGGTTTGTACCGGTGGTAAAATCCGGTATACCGGTTTGAAACGTAATACCTGGTACGGCCCAGGGTTATTTTAGTTTGGGTTGTTACTTGTTTTTATTATATATGTTACTTATCTTATGTAATTTTAATATATTATGATTATTCATAACTTAAAATTCTTATTTACTATTTTATGAAACGAAAATAGTTATCCTCTAGTTGATGAGGATGACGATAATAGTAAATTTCATCTTTTATGCGATCATGAAGTTGATATATTCAACACTCAAATGGCTTAAACATATCGTAACTTTCGTTTAAAAGAATGGTTAGAAAATTGAATCATTTTTTATTATCTTTTGGATTATTTTTTTATTATGATTTAACTTTTGGACCATCTTTGAATAGGTAATCCTGCATTTTTGGAATAACTTTGAGTTGATGTTGTAATTTATGAAATTATAGAATTAACTAGTCAATCCGGTTGAACCGCTCGGTATAACCTGGTTCAACCGGTTGAACCACTTTTTAGCTTAATCCGGTTTGATTTAAAAACCGGTTTTTAAAACATTGAATCTAAGTACTTCACAACCCAAACTCTGGTAATTCGACTTCTTCACAACCCAAACTCCTATAATCTAGCTCTTTCATGACGCAAACTCGATAATCCGGCCCCTAAACAACCTAAACTCTAATAATCCGGCTCCTTTATAGTTCACACTCCAAAAATTCAGGCTCATTCACATCCCACTTGAACAAACGTAAAAAGCAATTCTTGTTTGAGTAAATTGTGTGGTCAACATGCTTATCTTGATGAATTTCCTATAAAAATGCCTTTATACTAATGTTTGATCTTTACAAAAGATAATATTATATTAAACATATATTGTAATAGTTGTAAAACCATATGAGGTTTCTTTTAATAAAAAAACATGGTCCATTCACATCATAAATATTTTTTTTTCTATATCGAGATAACTAGTGAATCGGTTATATCAAACTCAATCAAACTACTTTAGCTTATAGAATATACGTTTATTGAGGTTTTAATATCAATGCTAAATGCATTTACAATCCATCATATACTTCAATCTTCTGTTTTTTAATCGATAATTGTATGCATACTCTTAGGTGTTCAAGACATTACATTAAAATTGTTAACATACACACACACAATAATCACAAAGTATGATATGAATTTGTATGTATTCGAAGCGCCTGAAACCGAATCCTGATGTATGAAATAGCAAGTAGAAAATGTGAATGGAAGAATGCCATGAAAGAAGATGCGATGAAATGAAACAAGACTTCAGTTTTGGTTCCTAAGTCAATCTTCCAATGCACAATAGTTTCTTGTAAGTGGATTTTTAAAATGAAACGAAAGCTGGACGATATAGTCGATAGGTATAAAGCAAGTTTTATCCAGGCGGCAAAATGAACGACCATGAGACTTTTCTTGCTGGTTGTAGCGAGTAGAAACATGGTTTTGCATCAAATGGATGTAAAATGTGTTTCTTTATGAGGTTTTTATGTCGAGAATCCTCTAGAGATCAAGGACTTTTTTTCGCATAAATCTCTATGTTCGATTGCATTTACAACAAACATTCATTTCCATCATTATTAATCATCTAAGCACTTTACCTCACTTTTCAGATTTGGTTACATTATCATTAATTAGATTTTTGACCAAAACATAAATGAAGAGAGAAAAAGAGAGTTCTGCACATTTAAAATGGAGATAAAAGAGAGATATGGGAACATGAAAACATGGGGATATGAGTTTGTGATTTTACAAAAATGCCCCTATGCTAAAAGAGGTTAGATAATGAGGTGTAAATATATATTAGTGATAAGGAAAAATTCTTTTGGTTCTTATAACTGATATTGGTTCTTCCTTGAACTAAATCATATATATAATAGGTGAGTTTCTTTAATAACGATCTTTTTCTTAAAAAGTGTGACAAGACATAGGAATTGACATGTAAATTTCATGTTTTGGACTTAGGCATGATGTCTTAGGTTGTTTGGCTAGAAAAACAACAAAAATAACAATTTAAAATACAAATTATACGCATTAAAATAAAAAACAACTAAAACACACTGTTTAACACTTAAAACACACTTCTTAACATTCTTGGCATTGTGTTTTAAGCCTAAAATTCATTGCATTGTGTCTTAAGTTGTTATGTTTGGTACTTTTCATACCAAAATAACCCCCAAAACATAATGTCCTAGTCCAAAACATGATACCTACATGTCAATTTCTATGCATTTTACACTTCTCACGAAAAATGTTGTTTTTATATGAAACTAAACCTATATATGAGACGTTTATAAAAAAAACATTCAAAATGATAAATATTGACACAAACGAACCAATTAGTATGCTACAAGTTGCATAGCAGTTTGACAGAAGTGAATTCGAACTTAAAATCTAACTAGGTTGAGAATATGAAGACAAGTTAGCTCGACTCATATTTTTACTAATTTGAGCCTAAGTTGAAAGCTAACTTGGCTGCACACGTTTGTTTAACAACCAAAACCAATTCAAACTTATGTACTAATTTTACTTTAGGAATTTTAAATATTAATACAAGATATAACCAAATCTTTATAGATATGTCTAACCTTTCAATAGTTACATAAAGCTGGATTTTTTTATCAAATAAAACTCACGTTTTAGAGAAAAAAGTTGTGTTTATTATGTACATATAAGGATTAATTTCTTATTATTTGTTTTGCATGCCAGATTAGGTGTATATAATCACCTATTCACCTGGGAGAATCTATTTGTAGTAGCCTTTATTGCATTTTTTGAATGTTAATGGCACACTTGCAATTATTTAAAGAAAGAATGACCTATTATTGCACCCTAATGGCTAATGCATCTCTTTACGATAAAAAACAATAATAAAATGATTTAGGGGCTATTTGTTTATCTTTTAATGGAGCTCTTAATGGTTCAGACCTCTTCTGGTTCAGTACTTAATGGCTTAGACTGTTTGTTTCATTAATAGATGTCTGAATACATTTGCTTCTGAATAGTTAAGCATTATACTTAGTCTGAATGGTTAAAACATCTAATCTGGATTGGTCAGACATTTGACTTTAAATGTCAGCATTATACCCGCTCTTAATGGTATAGACCTCTTACGTTCAGCTCTTAATGGTTCAGACCTCTTACTGGTTCAACACTTAACTATTCAGAAGTTGTCAAACAACCCTTAATTTATATAAATTAACCTAAAACAATCATTTACATATCAACTGATGTAGTCTATAAATAGACATTTGCCATGCATATCAAAATACAAGTATACAACAAACAAAATCATGTCATCAAACGACACTCATACAATCCATACATCCTTCCTCCAATGCCTCGAACAATTATCACCCGAATCCGACCTGAAAATTTCCTCCATTATATACAGCCCAACCATCAACGCCACCTCCCACACCGCCATCCTCCAGTCTCACATCAGATTCCGTCGTTTCAACACCCCCTCCACACCCAAACCCACCGTCATAATCACCCCAACTAAAGAATCCAACGTCCAAGCTGCCGTAATCTGCGCCAAGAAACTCGACGTTCACCTCTTCATTCGCAGCGGCGGACATGACGACAACGAACTCTCATACGTCTCACACTAAAAAACCTTTATCTTACTTGACATGTATAATTTACATAACGTGAGCGTTGATATCACCACTGAAACCGCGGTTGTTGAAACCGGAGCTCACTTGGTGAGCTTTATTACCGGATTGGGGAAAAGAGCAATGTGCGTGGTTCCAGCCGAAGTGTGTCTCATCGTTGGTGTTGGTGGACATGTAAGTGGTGGTGGTTATGGCACCATGATACGAAAATACGGGTCATCAGTTGATCATGTGGTTGATGCGCGTATACTTGATGCTTACGGTGGTATTCTAGACCGTAAATCAATGGGTGAGGTTCTCTTTTGGGCCATTCGTGGGGGCGATGGAGGAAGTTTTTGCAGGAACAGGGGATTTGAAGAAGAAAAGAGTGTATTTAAGTGGTTTTGAAAATTGTTTGCACATCTAGGTAGTTCGCTGTTTTGAACAGCAAACTTCTGCACACATTCTGAAAAAGTGCTGACAAATAATGAAAAAGTTGATATATGTTGAAGTTCGCTGTTTAAACAAGCATACTTAAAAGAGTTCGCTATTTAAACAAGCAAATTAAATAAGGTCGCTGTTTGATTCTGCAAACTTATTTAAGTTCGTTGTTTTATCTTGCAAAGTTATAAAGTTTGGTTGTTTCATTTGGCAAAGTTAAAACAAGTTTGCTGTTTCATATGACAATTTTAAACAACCTCGCTGTTTTATCATGCAAACATATTGAAGTTTATTTCATCTTGCAAACTTATAAATAATATTATTTTAAATTCAGAAAACTTGCCAAGTTACATCAAAACAGAAGGTAGCCGGGCAACAAGCTGCGCCGCCAATCCTTTCTGAATTGCAAACCCTAACCTTCCAAATACAAACCCTTGCCCCTTGGGGTTGAACAATTGCTGTAGACGACCCGTTGAACCCTCGTCAAGAAGTGGATAGCTTCTGGCGCTAGGGAGCCAAAAGTATCAAAGGCAAAAGGGACAAGGACATGCTGGTTCTTTGCGCAAGCTTTAGCGTGCTTATCTACTTTCTTTGATTCTGCCTTTCTTGCCGCTTGTCCAGCTACAAACCGTTTTCCCTTAAACCAACCAAAGGGGAAACCCCCGTGAGGTCTACACAAGCATGTTTCCCCCCAGCCCAGCCAAAGACGAGCAGATCCGCTGGTCGCAGAGTAGATTCCCTTCCATAGGGTCCGTGAGGAAATTCACAGGGGCCTCTTTCTTAGCCGAAATCCCAGCTCTTCTTAAGATGTCCCACAAAGCATCACGCACCCAGTCGTGCCGATATTTGAACCCAGGGAGCTCTTTACAGTGAACTGCATGCTCCCCGTATTTATCCATACAAGCTTTACGACATATCGGGCAAGTTTCATCTTCCAGGTACATAGGGATCATCAACCGGTATTTGAGAATGACTCTATATTCTACTGCAAACATACATTGTCCCAACCCCTCAATTGGTATAAACGGTCAAAACACCGCCTTCTGGCGGGATGACAAATTAAAAGCTTCTCCCAGGCTTCGAGCGATTTTGCTAAACAGAGCATTCGCCAAAGTTTTTTGTGGCTTCGAGGGGGCGGTGTCCTTATTAGAAAAACCGCCAATATCCAAGTCTGGGAGAGAGACATTTAAGCGTTCAAGCGCCTGCTGATAGTCCGGGTCAAGCCCGACGACCTCACAGTTTCGAAGGATATGATCCTGTAGTTCCCAAGACTGAGCTCTAGACGCCACAAAGGCATAAGCCCCAACATCTCGAGCTGAGAAGAGGCCCAAACCACCTAGACGCATTGGCAAAGATGCCAGACGCCACTGGAGGTCACCAAAGAAGGGGCCGCCACCCACTACTATGTCTTCTATAGCCTCTCTAAGTCCATCATCAAACCGAGATACCGCATCCTCCATAAAATGCGGTTGACAAGTCCGCAACCCAAAAAGTAACTTAGCGACCCCCATGCACGACCTTAGCAGAAGGAGTTCACATTGGGGATCTCTCAGGCAGGGTAAGAGTTTCATGAGGTCAACCGCCCCCGAGGCTCGCCGCCCTGCCAACTCCTCAATAAAGCTAGGATCCCGACTAACAGCTCCACCAAGGAGCTTAATCCCCTTCTCTGGTCTACCGATCCCTCTCGGGAAAAGCCCATCTTTAACTTTCCGCCCGTCGCATGTCGGCCAAAAAACCTCTGTTTTCTTAATGTTGAGATAAAGTCCTAGAGATGGCCCCTCCTCGTTGATGATGTCTAAGGCCTTAGCAACCTTAGAGGCGTTGCCGATAATCGTCCCATCATCCAAGTACCAAGCATGAAACGGGAGTTTACAGCGGTCCTGAACCCGGAGAATAAGGGGATGTAAGGCAAGGGCAAAGAGAAGGGGCCCCAAGGGATCTCCTGGTTGAACTCCGGTAGTAGCCCCAATACACTCGTTACCAACATACAACCTAGCAGGCTGGGCGTAAAGAAATTGGACCCACCGATAGATTGACGGGCAACGCTGATGAACCTCGTGCAGAAAAGCTGTGCGGTCGACCGTGTTGAAAGCATTGGAGAAATCTACAGTAAGCAAGGCTAAGGAACCATCTGCATGAAATGAGTTGAGAAACCTGTTTGCACTGTGAAGCACCGCCTCTGCCCCATTTGGCACCCCCACCTCAAATTGATAGTCACCCAAGTACTGGGTCATTTCTTTCCCGACCTTCTTCATCGCCACCTTTGAAACCAACCTTCGCCAAATACCCCCCACAGCAATAGGTCGAATTCCTTTATCAGGCTTCAATAAGGGGGTGAGGGGGGCCGAGGCAACAAACTCAGCAAGCACCTTAGGGCAGGATCCCCCAAGCCATAAGTTAACAACTTCAGTAATGCTCGTAAGCAAACCTGAGGAAGTCACCGAGCCCTCGCCACCAATAGCATCTAGCAGGTGTTGGGCCCGTATCCCGTCTCTGCCACATGACGTCCCTTTAGGAAAGGATCGAATACATTTGAGTACACACTCCCCATCAACAACAAGAGTGGGTTGGGCCAAAGGGTTGGAAGGCAAGGACGGGGGCGGCACCACTAGGTGTTTATCAATAAGAGCTTTCAATGTCGAATCACCTGAGGGGCAACTCCACTAGAGCATAGGACCTTAACCGCAACTGTGAAATGTCTATCCCTGACTTCCCGAAGACATTGCTTAATATTAGGATTCCTTTCTTTGTCTTCCTCTCTCCTGCATTCTCCCTTTGAAGCCCCCGTCGCCCCCACGCTATCCAATAGGGAAGAGACCAAATCATCAAACACAGACCCATCTTTCCAAATTGTAAGCGTGTATAAGATGTTACTACACTGTAGAAATTTCCTGTTCCCTGACCTTCGCTCTTGTCTGGAGGATGGTCTAACCACCCGCAAGGTGCAACGCGGTAGTAAAAACAATTGGACCCAGTTGTCAACCGATCCTGGCGACACTACCACTTTGCGCAAAGCACCTGTTAGAACCTGAGCAAACAACAGCCGGCAACTGGGGGGAATGCTTTTAACAGTCTGAATAGGGAGGGAGAAAACACGTTCGAGTAGGTTAACATCACCCCCGAGCCCTGCTGGGTGACGTGGGTTTGTGTCAACCACCACATGACATGGTTTCCGGATCCCAACAATGAAATCTTCAACATCCCCCGAGATCATGGCAAACGACACGACCTCATTATCATCCTTGCATCCCCTACTGAGTGCATGCATCACCATGCACTTTCCACATAACCATTTATCCCTTCCCTAAGAACTTCCGCAACATCCAAAAAAAGGTCCAAGTCATTGGAGATACCCACCCTCTAAATGGTACCCCACATAACCCCTTACCCCATGGCGGATAGTTAAAGATTATCACAATCGAATCTGAATTACAAGATCAAATCGCCTTAACCAATTCCCACTTCACAAGAGTGCTAAAGAAACAAGTTTTTTTAAAACCTTCACTTCATTGAGGCATTTGATCAAACACCTGGTGGGTCGACTTTTCTTTCACAAAAGAACACTCGTACTGATGAATAGAATACAATAGAATGAAGATTTGAAGTAGAGGTACAACAGTTGGAATCAAGTGAAGAAATCGATCTGCTGTGAGATTCAAAACTGTGATAATTGTTGTTTATGTGAGCAATGATGATGAAGAAGAAGTAATCGATCTGCAAACTTAAAACAAGTTTGTTGTTTCATTTGGCAAAGTTAAAACAAGTTTGTTGTTTCATTTAGCAATCTTAAACAACTTTGGTGTTGGTTTATGTTCCTCGATTATAAACTGATACAAGTATTCATTTAAAGTTTGAGGTTTTTGCTGCAATAGAGTTGTTCGTTTATGATACAAGAAATTCCTCATTCATGTAAATATGATTTTGATACAAGAAATTCCTCATTCATTTAAAAATGCTATGTTTGTTAAAAAGCCTGTTCGGGTTGGAGTTTTAGATATCTAAATTAAAGCAATGTATCCTAGAGGATTATTCGGGACTTGTTTCAATATAATGTTTTTCTATGTTTCAAAGTTTGTATACCTGTTGAGAAACCTTGTGTGGAGGAGAACGATCATTCTCTGCCACCACTTCACAACTTCAAGTTGGGGATAACTCCTTTGTGGGTTTATACGTGGTGTGTCGGTTAATCATATCTCGGTTTTTATACTGGAATGTATTGACAAACATGTAAAACTGTATACAAGATTAAAATTCTATTGTTCTAAGTTATAAAAGATTTTTATATGCCTTGTGCAATTAAATCAATTTTGAAATATTTTTAAAACGAGTAAGTTAATTGTATTTACCAGTGTTAATGACGTATTTTAAAAAGACTAAGTTACAGGTACAATACGAAAATAGGCTGGAAGCTGCTTGGTAATGTTAGAAGAGGACCTTGCAAATCCTTTACATATGCCTACAGTCTATTGAACATAATTATTTTAAACTTTGGACACTTTGGTTTGTAATAATATTTTAAACTCCAAGACTTCCGCTGTGTTGTGTTGTTTGACTATGACGATACCAATTTACGTCACGATACTCCCCACCGGGGCCCACCAGGATCTGTGCTGAAAATCGAGTCTGACAACTATGTATGTGTCGGTCTACTTGTGTTGATTTACATGCTTATAGTGATGCTGACTGGGCTGGATGTCCGATGATCGACGTTCTACTACAGGTTATTGTGTATTTCTTGGGCCCAACCTTATCAGTTGGAGTTCCAAGAAATAACATACGGTTGCCAAGTCGAGTATAGAGGCTGAATACCGAGCGCTTGCTCACACAAAAACTGAGTTGCGATGGATTACATCAATATTACGTGAGTTACATATCACAATGACTTGTCCACTGTCTCTTTGGTGTGACAATATTAGAGCTACATATCTTGCAGTCAACCCGATGTTCATCAGAGCACCAAACACATGGAGATTGACTTGCATTTTACTTGTGACATGGTTTTGGTGGTACTTTACATGTTCGGTATGTTCCCACTACATTTCAGATTGTAGATATTGTGACCAAAAGATTGTCAGGTATTCGTTTCGACAGTCTAAGGTCCAAGCTTTATGTGGATACTCCCCGTTCAGCTTGAGGGGGCATATTAGAGCATACAGAGTTGTTAGATAGTTTGAGTTCATTGAGTTAGTTAGCATGATTAGTTGTATAGCTCTTCTATTAGTGGTGATTGTATTGATATCACTTACCGATCCATGATATGAGATATTCAGTAGTTGAATCTAATACCTATCTTTTAGGATGAAAATGAAAAGGAACTAAATGTGAAAAAAAAGATATTTGGATGAAAGTCGTAAAATTAATCTATTTTTCATGATTTAGTTGGTTGAATGTCGTATAATTGAATGGTATCTCCAAATAAAAGGATATAAATATGATGTGAATGGTCCATGTGTATCTTTTTTTTACTTAAAAAACACTCATAGGTTTTACACTTATTACTATGTATGTTGATATATAATTTTGTTGTATCTTTTTAAAGATCAGAAATTGGATTTAAATAATCTCTACTTTCTCAATATGATGTGAATGCCATGTTATAAAAAAATGCGATGTCACTAAATAATTTCCACGTCCACAAAAAAGGCCACGTCAATAAACAAAGTGTCACATTAACAAAAAAAAACTGAGTTAGAGCTCAGTTAGTTTTGAAATGAAAGAGGAAAATAAGTTAAAGTTGAGAGTAGTGTGGTATACAACAGAAGTTAGGTGTGTTATTGGTCAATTGGTGAAAGTTATGGTTATTTATATCCAATATTCTTTTAAGAAAATACCAAGATAAGCATGTTGACCATACAATTTGCTCAAATAGGCATTGTGTTTTCCATTTGTTCAAGTAGGTTGTGAAGGAGGCGAATTTTCGGAGTGTGGTGTGTGAAGATTTTCGGAGTGTGGTGTGTGAAGAGCTCGATTATTGAAGTTTAGGTTCTGATGGAGCCGGATATCAGAGTTCAAAGTAGCCAAAGTAGCCGAATTATTGGAGTGTGGGAATTATGGAGGGATCTTTGCTTATTTGTCCTCATATAATCGATTGTTTTGAATTGTTTATTTGAACAATATATAAGTCAATGCATATTGAGCAAAGTTATGGGCAACATGCATATTTTGATTTTCTTTATTTTTCAATCTACATATCAATTAAACTACAATGAGAAGATAGATATTACTTCAAACAGTAAAAATTCTTGACCCAGAACTAACATAGTCAAGTTTAAGTGGAGTTGGTGCATTGATTTTCTTGCTAGCTAATGACTAGATTTATCATTATTTAGATTCATACATTGCTCTTCCGGTCCGATGAGCAGACATTAGAACGAGGTAAAACAATTATTTAATACCCATACTGTATAATTATCGTTACCAACTCATCGAAACCAGTTTAGTTAGGTGCTGTTTGTTTTTAAGAGCTAAAATGTCTGCAGTCTGCGGATCACATTTCTAGACATCTATAGAAGAAAATATGGGTCAAACATTGCAGTCTGCAAGAAGAATACTGCGTGTTTTTTAACGTATGTAGACTACTAAAATAAATTGTTGGTGGTGTATGAACGATAGTGGTGGGTGGTGGTGGTGGCGGTGGACGTGGACGATGGTGGTGTGGTGTGACAGTGGTTGTGGTAGACAGTGGCGGTGAGTGGTGGTGGTGATGGAGGGTGGTGGTGGACGATGGTGGTGGGTGGTGGTTTTTAACCCTCTGCAGACCTTAGAAGATCTTAGAAATGGTTGGACCAAGTCTGCACCAAGAAGAGCGCGTGCAAACATTTTATGAACGTCTTCGGAAAAACAAACAGTCTGCAGATGACAATGTATGTGTGTGGTCTGCGCGACGCAGACAGAAGAGGTTGCGCATATATTTTTTAGAAAAACAAACACCACTAGTGTTATGGACGTAAGGAATGTTATTGTGGTCTTCACTTACAAGATGAGACTCTGAAAGCCATACATGGAGATAATATAACATTACGATCACCATAAAGAATAATGGTTGAAAAAAATAGAACACATGGAAACAAGTTTAGTTAGTGTTACGGAATGTTCTTGTGCTCATGGATAATATAACTCTATCACAATTAAAACAATCAAACATGTTTTATTTATATCGTTACCATAAGTACACATAAAATTATATCATACAACAATAACAATCATACCAAGTCAATCCAATAAACGACAAATCTCACAAACAAGAAGGCTATTGGTAAGGTATGAGAAGGATATAATATAGACAAATGTTACCTCTATCAACTTAGATTATTCTAATTCAACATTTGGAGAAGTGTGGGGATGCTCTATTCATATCTTTACCATAAGTGCACACAAAAAAAATCACCTTACATTCTACTAAATCGACGTGCTTCGCCATTTGCGTTCTAGGAAGTGTGGGGATGCTTTGTTCAGACCTAAAAAAATTATCGGGATCAACCGCTGTCTTCACCTTCACCAATCTATGAAAATTCTCCTTAAAATACATCTCACCATACACCTTCCCAGAGTTGTAATCACTCTCACCAGTTCCCACCATCGCTCCAATATCCAAATCTCTATAATTCAAATACACACCTCTTGGATTTGGACACATAATTAGTCATAAACTCATGCAAAACCCTACTCTGGTTCAAATACTTTTCATCCAATTTTGGGTCATCTTCACTCCAGTTCAACTAGTACTGGACCTTGTACAGGTTTCCAGCACGGTGAGGACACGGAGTTGCATCCGACGGAATCTCTTCCATTATCCCACCATAAGGGTGTAAATAGACACAACATTCACCTAACTCAACCAACTTGCTGAATATAGACTCCCACCTGAGTTTAGATATTGGGGTTTGTACATAGTCTATTTTTCGGAGCATAAACCGAGCAGTGTACGAGTGGCGGTCAAGAAGGACCTCTGCTGGCGACTTATGATCAAAATCTCCCCAGAAAAGTGTAGATTCAACCCAGGTTACTTCCAAACAATCTTCTTTCTTAACATCTAATTCTGGGAAGCTTTTGTTCATTATCTTTAGTAATCTATGTTAGAAAATAAAGTATATTTGGAAAATATTGGGATCAGTCAAACCTCATCTCCCATTTTACAGCTCACAATTACAGCTCACGATCCGGATGTCCAGCCTTTGATTATTCCCTTTAATTATTCTTGTATCCATATTTGGTTTCTGTTTTGGTCTATAAATTAAAGGCTGTTTGTAATAGAAAAATTATCAATCAAAATTACAATTCAATCATCGTTTTCATCTATTCACGACAACATGGTATCAGAGCAGTGTTTTAATTCTTGGAACACGCTCATCATCTACAACCTATCTGAAAGCAATTTCTATCCCAAACCAAAAATCCCAACCAAAATCAAAACTCTCCAAACTCAAATCAAAATCAATTTTTTTTCTTCAAAAACCTACCTGTTCAAAAGCTTCAGAAAACTCAGTCTTAACTACCGCCCTACCGTCAGCAGCGCACAGTCTTCATCTTCTTCTTGCCATCACTACCGATAAACAAAAAACATCCTGAGCCATCACTAACTGACGAACCAATAAACACCACTGAAACCGCACAAACCCAACCCCGGGTCTCCACTATTGCAGCCGCCACTGCTGAAGCACCTAACCCAGCGCCGTTGCCGACATCGTCTGTCCTGCTGTCGCCGCCGCTGATCGCGGCCTTGTGTCGTTGTGGTCCTACCACCAGGGTGGTGGCTGGCCGGCGTGATCCTCCCCTGTCCTCTCGGCTCTCTCTCGATCTCTATGCAGTACACACCTATGTGTGTGTGCGTTTTTTTAGAAGATAACAAATGTGGGGGATGTGGAGAATAATCCAACAACGGCTGACTTTCAAAGTATAGGGTTTGAATTGAGAATTTCATCTTAGACCCTTCAACTTTATCATTTCCAATTTTATCCCAAAATTCATTTTTAGTTGTTTTTTTTGGCCTTCGTGAGTATTAAAAAGGGTTAATATGGAAACAAATCGTGGAAAAGGTAGTGCATCGTGGATATTTGATTCTGGTGCCACTGACACTATGACATTTGAACTTTCGGACATGAGTTCAATGACAAAACCTCAAAGGACCCAAATCCATACCGCCAACGGAGAAACGATGCAAGTAAAAGGAGGAGAACAATTGAAATTTTACCAACTATGACATTGTCAAATTGCCTTTATGTTCCATCCTTGTCACACAAGTTGCTCTCAATTAGTCATGTTACCAAAGAATTAAACTGCACTGTACTAATGCACCCTACCTTTTGCATCTTACAGGATATCAGGACGTGTGTGATTATTGGACGTGGTATTGAGCGCCAAGGATTATATTACGTGGATGAGGTGGCTCAACTTGGTACTGTGATGTTGGCACATGGAACTGAAAACCGAGATGCATGGTTATGGCACAGACAGTTAGGACATCCATCCTCTGGTTATTCACATCTTTTGTTTCCGAAACTCTTTTCTTCAAATGGCAACATAGATTGTGAAACTTGTTTTCTTGCCAAAAGCCATCGAAAATCTTTCAAACCTAGCAATACGAAAGTTGATTTGCCTTTTTCACTAATCCCTTCTGATGTGGGGTCCTGCTCCCTTTATAGGGGGCATGGTTTTCTATTTTTCCTAATATTCGTGGATGATTGTACTCGCATGACATGGGTATATTTTTTGAAAAACAAATCTGAAGTTTATGAGAAATTTACCATATTTTATGCCATGATTTACACTCAATTCAAAAGGGGAATTCAAATCCTTCAATCTGATAATGGCGGGGGGTGAATTTGTCAATACATCTATGAAATTCTGCCAAACCAAAGGATTAGTTCATCAAACCACTTGTTCTCACACCCCCGAACAAAATGGTGTTTCTGAATGAAAAAACCGTATTCTTCTCGAAATGACCTGGGCAATTCTAATTGAATCCCAAGTGCCTCCATCATTCTGGCCTGAGGCAGTTGCAACCTCTATGTACCTCCTTAATCGACTTCCCACCAATGCTCTCAAGTTTAAGACTCCTCTAGATTGCCTATCCAAGTTTGCCAAAATTCCTCATCCTCTTACACTTGAACCACGAGTCTTCGGTTGTACTGTATTTGTCCACATACCAAAAATCAATAGAAACAAACTCGGCCCATGTGCTGAAAAATGTGTATTTGTAGGATATGGGATCGATCAAATAGGTTATCGGTGTTATAACCCAAAAACTCGTCACATGTTCACCACAATGAACTATGAATTTCTTGAAACAAAATACTTTTATAACACCCAACTCAGTGGTCAGGAGGAAAGTGAATGTATAGACACTCTGAGTTGGCTAATTCCATCGTCTGAAGAGGTAACAACAAAAGATCATCACAGTACTTTGAACCAGTCACCTTCAAACACAACCACACAATATGCGGAGTACAGTGCCACTGAAGAAACTCCATCCAACTTGATACCTGAGGTAAGAAATACTATAAACCCTGAATTCCCTGTATCTTCTAACTATCATAATGAGATAACAGGGGAACACATAGAACCGATAACAACTATACATACAGAGCATGTTGAACCAGTTGCAACAAAGACAATTGGAAGATGCGCTCTTCCTCCAAGGGCAAACATAGGGGTTCCTCCAAAAAGATACTCTCCTGAAAAAGAAGCTCGAAGTTCAAACTATCCCATGGCAAATATTTCCAAGGGGAATCTATCACAAGAAGCTAAGTCATTTGTTGTCTCTCTGTACTCTGAAGAAACTGCAACCACTGTTGAGCAAGCACTCAAATCGAAAAACTGGAGAGAAGCCATGAAATTAGAAATGGATGCTCTCAGGAAAAATGTCACATGGGAAAAATGTATCATTCCAGAAGGTAAAAAACTCGTGGGATGCAGGTGGGTGTTCACTATAAAGCATAATCCAGATGGAACCATTGAAAGATATAAAGCACGGTTGGTAGCTAAGGGATATACACAAACATACGGAATTGATTATTCTGAAACTTTTTCCCCGGGTGCCAAAATCAACACGATCAGGGTTCTTTTCTCTATAGCTGCAAACAAACAATGGCCACTCCACCAATTTGATGTTAAAAATGCTTTCCTACATGGGGAGCTTGAAGAGGAAGTATATATGGAAGTACCACCTGGATTCACCGAAGACTTTAAACCAGGAGAAGCTTGTCGTCTGAAGAAATCCCTATATGGTCTAAAACAATCCCCTCGAGCCTGGTTTGGCAGATTTACCCTAGCAATGAAGAGATATGGATTTGAACAGAGCAATTCAGATCATAATTTGTTCCTTAAACGAAGAGACAAACTCATAACCTGCCTAATTATCTATGTTGATGATATGATAGTTACAGGAAATGATGAAGAAGAAATGAAAAGGTTGAAGGCAAATCTGTTTTCAGAATTTGAAATGAAGGACTTGAGAAGACTCAAGTATTTCCTTGGAATTGAAGTATTAAGGTCGAACAAAGGGATTTTTCATTTGCCAGAAAAATATGTTCTCGACTTGTTAGCAGAGACAGGGATGATTGACTGCAAACCATCAGACACCCCTATGATTACGAATCAAAAACTCTTTATGGAAGAAGGAGCAAAGTTGACTGACAGAGGTAGATACCAACGGATTGTGGGAAAATTGATATATCTGTCACACACTCAACCAGACATAGCCTATGCAGTGGGGGTTGTAAGTCAATTCATGCATCAACCTCAGGAACCTCATATGGAAGCAGTAATGAGAATCATTAGGTATCTCAAAGGAACGGCAAGTCACGGTGTTTTATTCAAATCAAATGGTCATTTAGACACTCAAGTCTATACCGACGCAGATTGGGCAGGAGATAAAAGTGACCGAAGATCAACCTCAGGATACTTTACACTAGTTGGAGGAAATCTTGTCACTTGGAAAAGCAAGAAACAGAAAGTGGTGGCTCTTTCCAGTGCAGAGGCAGAATTCAGAGGGATAGCATGAGGCCTGACTGAAATCTTGTGGGTTAAAAGGCTTCTTATGGAAATTGGTTTTCCCCAATAAACCCAACCAAATTTTATGTGACAACAAAGCTGCCATTCAAATTTCGGAGAACCCGGTACAACACGACCGAACAAAACACATAGAGGTCGATCGGAATTTCATTAAAGAAAAACTAGAAACAGGGGTCATTGAATTGCCATTCGTTCGGTCTGAAGATCAGCTAGCTGACATCTTAACGAAAGCCGTCAATGGAGGAATCTTTAGCAAATGCTTGGGCAATTTAAACATTGGAGATCCCACCGTTCAACTTGAGGGGGAGTGTTAGAAAATAAAGTATATTTGGAAAATATTGGGATCAGTCAAACCTCATATCCCATTTTACAGCTCACGATCCGGATGTCCAGCCTTTGATTATTCCCTTTAATTATTCTTGTATCCATATTTAGTTTCTGTTTTGGTCTATAAATTAAAGGCCTATTTGTAATACAAAAATTATCAATCAAAATTACAATTCAATCATCGTTTTCATCTATTCACGACAACAATCTATTGGAATCACCCAAGAAATGTGCTATAAATGTAGCCACGAATGTTTTCTGGTTGTTAACCGTCTCCAGCATTAGTATAACTCTGAGATATAAATCTCTATCTATAGTAGGCGAAACCGATTGCCATTTATAAACAAGATCAACCGCGTTTTCTTCAATAGTTTTTGTAACCCGGAAAACGGTATTAATCTTTGGTACTGGAACTAGTTTAATAGTGTAGGATAAAACTACACCAAAACTAGCTCCTCCGCCACCACAAATGGCCCAAAAAAGATCCTCACCCATTGATCCGCGGTCCAGAACACGACCATTAGCATCAACTACACGCGCGTAAACCACATGATCAACTGATAACCCGTATTTTCGAATCATGGTGCCATAACCACCACCACTTACATGTCCACCAACAGCAACTGTGAGACCCACTCCAGCAGGGAACCCATGCACGTTGCTCTTTTCACCAATCCGGTAATAAAGCTCACCCAAGTGAGCTCCGGTTTCAACAACCGCGGTTTCAGTGGCAATATCAACGCTCACATTATGTAGATTAAACATGTCGAGTAAGATAAAGGTTTTTTCATGTGAGACGTATGACAGTCCGTTGTAGTCATGTCCGCCGCTGCGAATCAAGAGGTGAACGCCGAGTTTCTTCGCGCAGAGGACGGCTGCTTGGACGTGGGATTCTTTGGTTGGGGGTGATGATGAGGGTGGGTTTGGGTGTGGAAGGGGTGTTGAAACGGCGGTTTCTGCTGTGAGACTGGAGGACGGTGGTGTAGGCGGCTGCGTTGAGGGTAGGGCTGTAAAGAATGGAGGAAGTTTTAGGGTCGGGTTCTGGTGAAATTTGTTGGAGGCATGGGAGGAAGGTTTGGTAAATAGTTTGAGTGTCGATTGAAGACATGATTTTGTTGTACTTCCACATGCATGCAAATGATTATTTATAGTAGTTAAATAATATGTAAAATCATGTTGAGATATTTAATTGCATCTGGCGCCTAACCAGCCAATAAGCTTTTCCATAAAGGGCAACACTATATCTTCTATACCTAATCCGATTCTCAAGTGATATTGCAAGCCTAAGGGGCAGGGGTGGTTTCCATTCATCACCCATTACCCATTTACAACTTTCAATCAAGTTTTGTCATGTCATCAAGCATTATTCCATCACTCACAACCTTTTTAGTGGAAATACTCATAAATTACATCCACACCCAACAATTTCCCCCCAACCAACAATTACCCTCACAAAAATCAGATCATCACGCGTCAATTTTTTCACGCGTTACAAAGTTTTGCCATGTTCCACGCGTTGGAAAATGATGGTGGCGGTGGAGTTTTGCCATCTTCCACGCGTTATACAAAACTATCACGAAGAACAAGGAGACCACCCCGGGTCCCCTAATCCGACATACAAACACATGAAAATACATTTATAAAATACATTTATAGAATGAAATTGAGGGAATTGCGTATATCCTAATCAAAACCTTTGTCAATTGTATATTTTAACAAACTCAAATTCAAAGTTGCTCATATCCCTCTCTTATTGAAATTTCACATAATGAGAAAAATACTGTTTTAAACTAAAAAATAAAATAATACGACAAACCCTTTCAATAACATTGTTGTTTCACTAGGAGTTTCGTGCTCTCATCACCAGCATATTCCCCATTCTTCGGATCGAAGCTAGGATCCTGTTCGATACTACGTTCTATCAAGCCCGATGTTAATCAACATGGTTATCCGTTCGAGGGTTTATGGATTTAGATAGAGATTACTTTGGCTGATAAATTATGCGCCTAGGGATATTAGCTTTCGATTTGGTTTTCTTATCACTGTAAAGTTTATTAGAAGTTAATCCTGAAGTTATTATTTTTATTATTATGTAGATAAGTGTCCTATGTACGTAGTCTAAACTTAAGTAAAGTCAAGTCCCGTATATTTGGGTTGTGTCTAGGGTAGTAATGGTATTGTGGTTGAATTTTTGTCATGAGGTTCTGAAGCCAAAAGAGTGAATCTAGCTAGGTGGGCATGTAAATTCAAAGTGAAAATAGGTAGTTCACAGAGTTAAATGCTTGGTTGGTCCCTGTGGTTTGCGAAAATTGCAGACTTGGTCCTAGTGGTTCACTAATTACACGCTTGGTCCTAATAGTTGTAATTTTTGCACTCGGGTGGTCCTTATCACTAACCTATGTTAAGTTTTTCAGTTAAATACATGCAAAATTACTAATTTGCCCCTAAACAAATAAAAAAAAGAAAAAGAACTGAACCCCCTTTATCTTCTTCATCCTCCCCCCCTCTCTCTCTAAAACCCACCACCCACCTCCACCGTCAGCCCATCACCACCACCACCGCCACCTTCAACCCACCACCACCTCCTCCACCGCCTCCTTCAACCCATCACCACCACCCTCCACCGTCAATCGACCACCACTAAAATGCCTTAGAAACATTAAATTGAAAAAGTCAGATTATATGAAGATAAAAATAAAGTATGTAGCAACACACAATTTCTACAACACACCTCTGCAATATCAGTTGCGAACGATAAAACAGATTGTGAACACCGCAATACCTGCAAGCATGTCCCCCTTTCCGTGTGATAGCTGTGATTCTAAATCATGATATCCCGGATTCAAGTGGCCTATTTGGAACAATTGGGTCCGACCCAAAATCAACATCTTCTATTGGCGAGCATCCATGAACCATATCCCGTCCAGGTAGGGTCTCGCGCAAAGAGGTATTTAGTGGTGGTCGATTGACGGTGGAGGTGGTGGTGATGGGTTGAAGGAGGCGGTGGAGGAGGTGGTGATGGGTTGAAGGTGGCGGTGGTGGTGGTGATGGGCTGACGGTGGAGGTGGGTGGTGGGTTTTAGAGAGAGAGGGGGGGAGAGGATCGAGAAGATAAAGGGGGGTTCAGTTCTTTTTTTTTATTTGTTTAGGGGCAAGTTAGTACTTTTACACGTATTTAACTGAAAAACTTAACATAGGTGAGTGATAAGGACCACCCGAGTGCAAAAATTACAACTATTAGGACCAAGCGTGTAATTAGTGAACTACTGGGACCAAGTCTGCAATTTTCGCAAACCAGAGGGACCAACCAAGCATTTAACTCGTAGTTCACACATTGGATACATGGAGTTGATCAGGTGAATGTTTAGGTGTGTCAGATTGTTGTGATGCTTTCTGCTAGAATAATCATTTCGTACTTGGTATCGGTACTCATATCAAATTTCCTGTACTGATTTTTTAGTGGAATACCAGTATCGATAACAAATACCAATTGTATCTCATGAAAAAAACACCGATACTTTTGGTATGAAACTGTTATTTTACTTAGTTTATCTTTAAATACCGATACTGTTACTGTACCGTATCATGGACTTCTATAGTCCGCTAATACAAAGCATAGACTCCTTATAGTTCACTGATTAAATGTGTAGACTTGCACATTTCTTTCTTCGATATTTTTTTATCCAACATATAATTTAATTATCCTTCAATAATGTTGATTATTTAATATCCAAACAAACACAGGCTTGTTTGATTATAGTTTTTTCTAAATTTTGATATAAACTATATTTCTAATCAATTTGTATCCAAAATATAATATTTCTTTAGTCATGAAATATCAAAAAATACTTTATCTTATATATAACTCATATTATATAAAAAACACTATAAGACATTTAACATAGTTGTTTATTTAGATTTTATTAAGTATTACATAATAAAGAAAAAACTATATTATACTTCAAATAAATACAAAAGTGAATAAAAAACAAAATAAAATTGAATAGTTGGCTATCTCAACCATTGAGAATTTAACTTTTTTATTCCAGCTTAATCAGAGACAACAAAGATCTCAATTACAAAAAGTATGTTTTCCATCAACTTTTTTCTTCTTATTTTCCTCTTACAATGACGTACAAAGTAGATTGATATATGCTTTTCTTATTAGCAGAATAAATTGGTGATTAATGATTTCCAGATCTTGCTGCTAAAAAAGAAGATAATTAAAGGGTTTTCCTCTTTTTAAAGCCTATTCTTACTGATGTCACTTAAAAAAGCCTTTGTATTAAGATGTTGGGTAAGGATTTACCCTTTCATATGATGAGAATTTAAATCCCATTCGTGACAAAATTAAACCGTTAAAAAAATCCACTTAAAAACGATGTGCCACCATGAAGATTTATTGGTTTATGCATTTTAATGTCAAATAAAAAAAGATTTTTTATGAATTGAAGTTTATTTTCTTTAACAACAATTTCTAGATTTTCTAGAAAATCTCCAACCCACACTTCCCTTCGGCGGACTTGCTGCAAGTCGACACATTCAACCAGTAGACTATAAGGAAGGTTATGCTTAGTGGACTAAAGAAGTCCATGGTTTCAATCTGTGGACTTCACAAACATGGCAGAAAGCATTGTAGCAACAAACTGACACACCTAAAACATTCACCTCAAGTTCGCTTATCCAATGTGTGATCACCTATTTTCACTTTGAATTTGCATGCCCACCTAGCTAGATTCACTTTTTTGGTTTCTAAACCACCTAGTCTTGCAAACAATTCTGTTATGGTTCTTGTTAGGCGATATGTAATTGTTAATGCTTCCTAAGGGACATTTTCAACCACATCAATATTATAATGCTCTTTAAGAAAATGTGTAATTGTTAATGCCCCTTAATGCCTCCATTCCATGATTACTTTCCAATTTTATTATCTTCATTTGGCATTATACTAGAAATGCCTCTTCCTCTTCATGCCCATATATAAAGCCCACATGGGTGGTGTTGGGGACATTATCAAGTCACTTCATGCCCTTATAATGTCGATTACTCGTGGCCGTAGCGGTTTATAGTTATATAAATGGGTCAGTTACAATTATATAACACTATAATTTACAACATTATTGTGCAACATTGCTTGTACACCATGTTTTATTTATTTTACCTGAATATTGTGTTTGTATGGTACAAATTGGAAGCTTAAAGCTTCTTTTGGAGGCTTTATCTTACATTTATATATATGAATGTTAATAGAAAAATAGATTTCTTTTAGTTTTTTTATTAGTTTTATATAAGAGCTTTTCCGATTTTGATGGTTATTTATGCTTAGGGATGAGCACGGTACCTGTTTAGTACCGAACGAGTAGTACCGGTACTGAAAAACGGAGAAAGTGGGTACCAGTACTGAATATACCGGTTCAGTACCGGTACCGAATATTCCGGTTCGGTTCCGGTACTTATCGGTGTTTTACTCATAAATACCGGTACCGTACCGGTACCGAATATACCCGATACCAAATGCTTATCCCTATTATGATTATGTGGCATTGCTAATAGACATGTTTCAAGTCCCCGCTGCAACGCGGGAGATGGTTTTTCTAGTTAACAATGATATGTATCTAGGGTATTGAACGATTGTCATGTATTCAGTAATCAATATTCTGTGTATTGTATCTAATATCCTTCCCTACTTATTCATTTACATTAACTTTTTAGTCTTGCTCCCACTTAGTCCAAGATCTCAATCTTCAAGGTCTTGTTTGTTTCCATCTTCGGTCTTCAATATGTTGTTTCACTAGGTTTTTGCAATTTTATAACAAAACAACTTTTACATAAAATAAAACCTAACTATTACAAGGGTTCCAAATAACCTGAAAAATACAAATATTGAATATAACAAAAAACAACAAACAAACAAAACACAACCACAAGTCTCGAGGCTCGATTATGCAATCACAGTAACATCTAAAGCGATAAGGGCTTGATCTTTTTGTCAAACAAATTTTTTGACAAATAAGACCAAAGATCAATATAATGATAATATCTAAATAACTATAAAAGTTGCTCTAATACCATTGTAGAGAATCCAAGGTATCTGTTTTAATTTATAAAATTCAATTTTATATTAAAATAGTAGTGTTTTGGTCAAAAATTACCGAAGCAATTTAGTGATCAAACTTAGTATGTGAGGTAGCGTGCTATTGTGATTTGCAAAAATATGCTAAGTGGATTGATTATGAAAACAGTTTCAGGATATAGTCTCAGGATAATGAACTATATCAAAATAACAAGTAAATGCGATAAAAGTAGAATTCGACACAGGATGTACGAGAAAAGCCTTGATCAATCTAGATCTCCGGCATAAAACCTCAGGAGCTGACAATCGTCGGCTGCCTTGTTCTTCTTATTGCTTGAATATTCAGGATACAATGCAGGATATAGCTCAGATCGCTACTAAGTGGTACAATGATTGTAAGTGACGAGTGTTAGTGTGTGTTTGCTACACGAAAAGAGAGTGTATGAGTATGAGAGCTTGAAAGTGTGTGTGTTCCTATGATCTGGCTATCCCTATTTATAGTGAACAGAAATAACTAACTATCCTATTATTCAGGATACTGGGAATATTCCCTTCTAAACGTTGGGGGACTGTTTCAACTTGTTTTCCACGTGCATATTAACTATAAATCCGGGTCTTAGCTCATATAACCGTTACAACATTAATAGCATTGACCAGCATCCGAAATCCTCGCAGAATATTCCTTTCTTCTATTCTAACCATTACAAGACCCATTCTTCCGCCATTAACGTCCACTTTTCAACCACCTTGAGCAAATCTTCAGGTAGATCAAGTCCTTTAATGTTGGTACCTTGCAACCAAAGAAAATCGTTAGTAGCAAGCAGGATACCCCCGCAGGATGTTACCAAATATCCTGGTTCAGTATCCTGGCCACAGCATTAAGCATATAATATCAGGATATGCCTTTGGGATATAAGCTCGAAATTCCACCCATAACAATTGTCCCCAAAAATATATCTGTTAGGATCTTGAAATCCAAACGGGTATATTTTTCTTTTCGTTGTTCGATGCACTTAGTGGGATGTAGATGTTCATGTGACTTCGTGCAACTTCCAAGGTTATACTTTCTCATAAGTAGGTAGTCTTTTGGCATGTCTTGTAAGGATACATGTTTCAAATTTTCCTGCATATGTTTGGTTACTTCAGAATATTATCATGTAATAAAGTTAGAATTACTCCCTTTTTACGCAGATTCCACCAATGACCCTGCAACTTTCGATCTAGGGGAGCTTGACAACTTTTTTAAGCCTGCCTTGGTGAAAAAGGAGCCCTTCGTTGCCACTGGCTCTAAATCTTCTTCTGTTCTTCCTAAGCTTTCCTCTCTAACTAGGTCCCGGGTATAAGGATCTAAGAAGAGGAAGGGTGTTGATTTCCCTGCTACTGCTGCCACAACCTTCTCCTATGAGAATCTTGGCTTCAAGGAATCCACTTTTTTAAATTTGATGGTTGACGTTTGTCAAACAATTCACTTTCCCTGCACTTGAACAATTTATATTTCCTGCATGCTTTAGAACAATTCAACAGTTGGAGGTGGAGGGATCCTATGTTTTCAGGATGAAGCCTTCAACTGTTTATGTAAATATATATTTTAATACTAGTTGTACTTCCTGTGGATGGGTCCTGCTTTGGGATGAAGCCAAGAGTACAACCTTTTGATGCATTAGTAATAAACTAACCTTTTTGCCTTATCTGTTGTTGTTATGTTATTATTCTGAAAAACCTGTTTTGGATATCCTGACCGAATATCCTGGTCAGGATATTGATGAAATGTTCAGCATTTTTGTTACCTTTAATCAAAATGTTAGACAAAAACTCGGTTGAATAATATCATATAAAATTTGGATTATTTAGATAAGGCTTTCAATCTTTGAAAAATAAAAACCATACCAGAAACACTTGTGCAATAACTTTCAACTCCAACCTTTGAATCCTTTGCAATGTCCCCAGCATGGATGTCCCCTGTCTGTGCAGGATATTGCATCAGTGCATGACATACTTGAGTATCCCTTCACTTATGATCGAATTTTATAACGTTTCTTCCATGAAAGAATGTGTGTAATCATGGTCACATTTTTGGAATCTTCAAAACTATAGTTTCACTGGGATAAACCCTTAGTATCCTGGGATAACCTTAGCATTACGGGTAAACCCTTAGTATCCTGGGGATAAACCCTTATTTTCATGCGCTACAGGCGGGAGTGTTATAAACTCCAAGACTTAGAAAGGCGAAAACCTTTAAACCTTAGAGAGTATGAAAATACCCTTCGCGAGAGAGGGTGATCAATCCTCATATACCGTAAGGATCCAGGATATAACCAACAATAACGAAATTGTCAGCCACTTTACATGAACTGGTCCCGCCATATTGAATTATACCCGGATACTTGCGCTCAAGGCGGGTGTTTAAAACCCAATTCGGGACCTTTAAACATGTGCAGGGATCTGAATCCCTTAAATGTTAGAGAAGGGGCCATCCTCTAATCTTATCGATCCATCTTGAGCAAGTATCCTAGAGTATTTATCTACAAAACCCCTTTTAAAACTAAGGTGGGGTCTTAGCATGGCTAAACACCCCTCACTGCTTAAGTTAGTATTGGGTTTCAAAGAATAATAACTTAAATTAAATGTATATTTAAAAGAGATAAAATTCATACTATCCTGAGTTAGAATTCAAATTCTAAACTCACTTGAAATAAGCTTTAAGATGTATAGCATTCCAGGATCTTGGTATCGTATCCCCCTCCATGGTCTTGAGCCGGTATGCTCCTTTTCCTGATTCTGACTCAATTTCGTATGGTCCTTCCCATTTTGGGGCTAACTTCCTGTTTTGGTCAAAAATCACACTAAGGATAATGTGACCAAACTTTGTATGTGAGGTTGAGTGCTTATGTGTTGAACAATGATGTGAACAATCGTGAAATGTAATGAACAATGGACACCGAGATTTATACGAGGAAAAAGCCCTTCATCAATGTATGATCCCCGGCACAAAAAACCTCGGGTGATGGAAACTACCGATTGTAACATCCGTCAAAAACGGATTTTACCAAACCCGCTCCGTTTATTAACCGAACAATCAGTTAAAAATTTCGTTGCGAATTTAATGCCCAAAATATTTTTAAACGATACATAATTTATTATTATATGGGAATATATAATTAGTTTTTGAAAAACTGTTAAAAATAAGAAAATAAAAATGATTTGGCACTGCCGGGTTTCGAACCCGGGTCAGTCAGCCGGTTCAACCAACTTAACACACACACACTCAACCACTGCGCCACTGATGTTTCTTGTTAATTATTAGAATCATTTAATTCATATCATGTCTTTCCGAATTCAAAACCGGCGCCCAAATTTCAGTCGTCGGAAATCCCGACTAACTCGCCAAGAAATTACGATTCCTTCAGTTATAACGTAAACTTTAAACACACATCGGTTATAATCGACGCCTGAGTCCGCGACACAAACTATAACCACCGGAAAACGTAATGACTTTGAATCAAGTCGGAAATTGGACCAAATTCATCGACGACCTGTACTATAAATACCTCCTCGAACCTCTGCAAGCTTTTTCGCTCAAAACCGCACCCTTTCTCGGCGAAAATTTACTCGCCGGAATATTTCTGCACATCGCCGGAAAACCGAGTCCTTCACTTCTAAGCCTTACTAAACCCCCTGAGCTTATACCGAAGTCACCCACATCCTTTTCAAGCTTTCTGAAGACTCGCTGCTGCAAGACACACGTCGCCGGAAGTGGTTGCTGTCGCCGGAGTTCTACCGGAAAAACAGAGGAGTCCAGTCGGTATACTTCACGCCTAATTTTCTTTCTTTTTATTTATATCTCATTTGTAATTAACCTAAAAACGCTAAAGAAACCTGATTAAAACTTCGAACCAGTCAGTCATCGTTCCTGGTTAAGACTGACGAAGAAGACGAAGTTCTGTAATGTTTAAGTATAATTAAAATCAAGTTATAACTCGGGTTAGACACACAGTCCAGCGGTGGACTGTGTGCACAATAAACACACTAACGTCTCGAGTTCGAATCTTGTCCCACGCATGCTGCCTTAATAAAAATGCCTTTTTTGTTAACCGAACCGGAGTCACCACTGGTATATGTTAAGTATAATAATAACCGGAATAATAACCAAGATAGACACACAGTCCAGCGGTGGACTGTGTGTATGTTTAAATCACAGGTCACGAGTTCGAGTCCGGGATACTGCACCGGCCCGGATAATTATTAAACCTTTTAAATAAGTCAGTAATGAAAATACTTAGTTTGTGTTTAAGTATAATAAAAATCAGTTAAGTTAACAAGTTGGACACACAGTCCAGCGGTGGACTGTGTGTTAGCATAAGCCACAGGTCCCGGGTTCGAGACCTGTGGAGCGCACCGAGTCTTGGATTAAAATTGTTTTTAAGAAATAAAGGATTTTCTGTTTAAACTAATTAGTATATAAATGTAATTAAAAACAGAAATATTTCGGGTTAGACACGTAGCTCAGTTGGTAGAGCTGCGTGCACGCGTACGGGAGGTCTCGGGTTCGAGCCTCACTCAGCGCACATATACACGCATACGAACCGGTCAAACAGTCAAGGTCAACGGTCAACGGTCAAAAAAGTCAAAATTTTTTATTATTTTTATTTATTTATTTTAATTAAAAATCAATTAAAAATACTTAAAAATAACATTTTTAAGGTTAGAAAATAGCCTTAAACTCACAAAAATACACCCAACAATCCTACTAAAATGGATTAATAAAATCCGTTTACTTACCAAACCATAATGCTATTTATCTAGGTTAATTTCACTCGTGGTTAAAACCACTTCGCGTGCATTCAACATCATCAACCGAACGCACCCATTGTGAGTGAATCTTACAACTCCCCTTTTTAATTACACGTTTTGGGGTGTGTCATGTGTCACAAAATAATTAACTCGTTTATTTATACTTGTGCCATACCATATCGTGATCTAAACTTAGATTGTTATTATTGTGGTAATTATGTATTTCATTTTGTCAACTTATACGAAATTCATTCATTAAGCCCATCAGTTCCTCGTGGTAGACGAGTTGAGCAACGCGTGCCTCAAAACCAATCCATTATTGTTCATGTGTGTAATATTGAGTTTATATTGTTTGTAGTTATGTCTTTCATATTATCATGTTTATACAATTCATTCATTAGGCCCATCAGTTCCTCGTGAGAGACGAGTTGAGCAAAGCGTGCCTCTAAACGATTCATTATTGTTCATGTGTGTATTGTTTAATATTAAATTGATTTATGAATAAGTTTACATCTATTTTTACTCATGTGTGGTTGTGCACTTTATTTCATAATCAATTAAATAAACTTGTTCAAATGTTTTCCATAGGATTCACTCGCCAACTTTTTGTTGATCCAAAAACCCTTTTACACATGATACAGGTGAACAGGATGAAGCAAGGAAAACATAGGAAATGCCTTAGAAGAAAACAAAGAAGCTTAGACTGATGTTTAGGTCATTGATGTAATTATGATTGTAAATTTCCATTAAATTGTATTAATGAATATGAAACGTTAAAATAAATGTCATGAGCTTTGATGATAACCCAATCATGCCCCGATCACCTTTTCCGCTGCGGGTCGGGGTGTGACACCGATCACCAAGTATATTTCACAAGTAAGATTACAACTTCGGAAGATATTGAGCTTTTACAATCGATCTATAGTGTAATGTGTGTGTATTTCTCGAGAGTTTCCAATTGATCTTGTGATATCAGTTTTTGCGAATGAATTCGTCTATCTAGTGAGCTCAATACCCCCTAAAATATTAGCGTTTATAACTTATAACTAACTATCTGAAATATCCAGGATCCTCCATGTTCATGCATAACGTCCATTTAACCTTCAGCACGTGCTTAATCCTCCGCATATTCCACGAATATTTTGCTTGACCAAGTCCACTATCGATACCTGCACTACATTCAAGTAAAACATTGAAGTCAGTTGTTAGAAACCGTTATAGTCACTAAGGATCCTTTATCCTTCCAGTATTCAGTACTCAGTACATGGATAATATATTCTTGATATACTGAAGGATCACTGATTCTTAAGCAATAAAAACCTAGCCCTAACAATTGCCCCCAATGGCGGTTGTGATAGTAGATCACAGCTGTCATATTATCTTTAATTCAAATATAGCCGTTAGGGTGACTGATGGGACTCGCATAGCCTTCACAACCATCATCACTATTTATGGGGATGAGATAACTCCCTTTAAAATCTGAACAAATCCATCATAAATCCACACCAAGCATTGTGAACCAGGTATTCTTCTCTCTTCCCTTCTAGATTATTCTTAAGTTCCGGCAACATGAATACACGATCCTCTCCGAATCCCGCCTCCAAAAAATCCGGCGATCTCCTTCAATCACAAAACATACTAAAGGACCCCTCCTCTGAGATCTGTAAGTTTACAGATCCAGAAATCGAGAACCTAAAGTCCTGTTTTCCATCGGAGGCCATTTTCAGACCCTTCGATCCTTCTGCTCGGAGCGATGCGGTATCCTACACCTGGATTTGCTTTCATGCTTTACCGTTTCACCTTGGGTTCTCATATCCTTTTCCGACCCTAACCCAAAGCTTTTTTAAGCTAACCAGCATTAGCTTTAGTCAGGTCATGCCGATGTTGTGGAGAACATTGTTCATCGTTGAAGAAATCATTGAAAAGAAAGGGCTCCAACTAAACCTTTCAGACCTAGCCTTCATGTACTCTTTGACTACCCATGGCTCTAACCGATTTTTGTTTAAAGTAAAAGCCCACCAACCAACTCATGTCTTCAAAACAACCCAAAATGATTCTGTTTGGAAAAATCAGTTTTTATTTGTTAAACGAGATTCTTTGCAAGAAAGGGATTCGTTGCCTCATAAATGGATACTCAAGGGTAGGATTTAGAGGTCTCATATGTGTCATCTCCTTCTTGTAACTGTCTTTTGATCTTTCTATTTTCTTGCAGTTAAGAACTTTGCAACTTTAGCAGAGGATCCAGGAACTGTTGATCTAGTGAAAGCCTTCTTGAGCCTTGACCTAATAGACAGAACATTCAAAATGAGGATCCAGGATCCTAGCGAAGAAGTACAGGCATCTTCCTCCTACAATATGTCAAGTAAGTAATTGTACGACATAGTAAATCTTTAAAAGAAAGTTCTAATTTGAACTAGAAACTTATCTTTTTGATGTTTGTTGGTAGGTGCTCAAAAATCTACTTCCAAGTCTGCAGACTCGCTCTTGATGACATCAACAACATCATCATCTTCAAAGCTGTGAAAAAGGAGCCAATGAAAAAGCTTCCTCCCGTTGAGCCTCGCCCAGCTACCACCAGAGCCAAATCTGCTTCAAAAAGGAAGAAGCCTTCCGATCCTGAGAGTGATCTTATCTCTATCGAGAAACGTCTCCATGATGTTCTGACCGAGGTAAGGATCCTTGATCCTTAGGTTTTACTTTACCCGTTTGTTAGGATCCTTGAGCATGATATTTCTTTGTCTTGTTTATTACTAGGAATTCAGTCGCATGAGGATCTTTTATGAGAAGAAGTTGGCTGAACACAAAGAGACTGTAGCTGGGATGCAGGCCATTGCTGCTGCCAAGGATAAGGATCTCTCAAGGCTTGAAAAGCAAAACAAAATGCTGGAAAAGGAGAAGCTGAATGCTGAAGTGGGGGTTCATGAGGCTGCCATGAATGCTACTGAAGCGGCCAAGGTCTGCGCTGCCAAGACGGTTCTGCAGTCCATGATCAAGATGGCCAAAGAGGCTAACGATCCTGGATTTGATAGATCTTCATGGGACCTGGCCTCTTGGGAGGTAGCAATGAGCAACCTGAACGGCGGTGAGCTGGAGCAATCGGCAACGGCAGATGAAGCAAGTCCTAGTGGAGTGCAGATAGAAGCAGAGGACATGGCGGTTGAAGGTGCTGGAGGTAAAGCCAGTGAAGGTGAAGGTGGTGAGGCGGCCACAGTGTAGGCTGCTTATGTGGGCGATGATGGATATTTCTAGACGCGACCGGAGCCCACATTTTTAGGTCCTTAGGTTGGTTATTTTACTTGAACAATTCGTGGTTTGTATTTTGAACAATAGTTTCTGTAGGTTAAGGATCAAGGATCCTTGGTACAATAGGGGTGATAAAGGTGGATGGATCCTTCTGTTTGTGGAGGATGAAGCCTTTGACACCCTTCGCTTTTAATTTCCTGCATTTTAATTTTCTGCACAAACATTAACCGTTAGATGAACCCGATCCGGTCTGGATGGATGGTCCACGTTTTACTGGTGAAATCCAGGCTGGATACTTTTGATAAATATTGACGGGCCTAATAATATTAGACTTTTGACTATGTTTCGTGTTACAATTTTGCTTTTTAAATTACTACCTTTACATGTGTGTGTTTGGCAAAATCATATTGTGTAAAATTCTTAAAATTTCGACTTTATAAAAAGATTTTAAGTCTGCAACCGTAACAACTGCTAGGCATAAAACGTCATATGATCTTGAACAACTTATCTCTAATTCCATGGTTAAGGGTCGAATCATTAGAATAAGAATAAGTCATACCAGGGAATCCAAGTTAGGATTCTATATCCTTAACACTTACAGTCGTGTCAGTCAAAGTATAACAATTGATTCAATCTTAGGATTCAGGATCCTTAGCTGGTCAATTTCATAGACCTGTAACAGTATACAGCTTAGGACTAAGCCAAATATCAAACGAAAGAATCATTAGCTACTGGGGGCAAGCCCAACAAACTGGGGACAAGCCCAACGTAAGCGACATGAGAATGCCAAAACCTTAGGATTCTGGTGTATGGCCCAAACTGGCAACTAACAGATCGTAAGTGACATGAAAATGCCAAAACCTTAGCTAACGTGAAAACGTTAGAAACCTTAGGAACGGATGTATGGTACGTCTACCATTATACTTGAGATCCTAAATATAGCCAACATCAATGAAATTGTCAGCCCCTAAAGCGGGTACTGGTCCCATTGCCTCGAACTATACTTGGATAGCGTGCGCTACTGGCGGGGTGTCAAAACCCAATTCGTGTGAAAGGTGAAAATCTTTAAACCGTAGAAGGTATTGGATACCTTAAGCTGGGGACATGCCCAAATTCTTGGAGAGGTGGCCAACCTCTTGATCCTTTGTAATAACTTCTGCAAAACTTAAAACTTGATAAGGTTGAATGTTGAAAATTCAACATCCTTACTTTAAAATAAATAATAAGAAGTACAATAAGAATGAAAGCATTAGTAAAACGTTACCGAATCAAGAATCTCATATCCTTTGAGGATCCTTCAATCTGAATTGATCATTAGGATACTTAAGGATCCCTGATCCTTTACATAAAATACTTTTTTAGGTAGATAGCATTCCAAGCTCTTGGAAGAAGGTCACCATCCATAGTCAGTAATCGATATGCCCCATTTCCTGCCTCGGCTTCAATTAGATAGGGGCCTTCCCATTTTGGTGCCAATTTGCCATAAGTAGGATTCGTGGTATTCTGAAATGCTTTCCTCAGCACCATGTCACCGACTTGAAATCTTCTTATCCTGATATTCTTATTATAAGCACCAGCCATCCTTTGTTGATAACTAGCCAGCCTTATCCTTGCCAAGTTTCTTAATTATTCCAAGTATCTAGGTCTTAAGCCAGAGTCTTCAGGATCACGGATGCTTGTTCTGGCTGTAGGGACTACCATTTCTGTAGGGATCACTGCCTCAGCTTCAAAGACTAAAGAAAAAGGAGTTTGACCCGTAGCATTCTTGGGAGTTGTTCTATCTGCCCATTAGACATATGGTAGTTCTTCAGCCCACTTTCCTTTCTTTGATCCAAGCTTTTTCTTCAAATTGTTGATGATGATCTTGTTGGATGATTCTGCCTGGCCATTAGCTTGTGGGTGGACTGGTGTTGATGTTATCATCCTGTTCTGAGGATCCTTGAAAATAGTGCTCTGCCCCCAGTATGATTTCCACAATCTCCTTCATGAAAATCCTTCAAGACTTCTTGGATCTCAGGATCCTCAACACATCGTAGATAGGGTCCTGCAAGAGATATCTTATATAACATGTCATTAATGATAGTGAATTGGGATACCTCTATCCTGAAGGTTCTAGGATTTTCTCCAATGGGAACTTCCCCATTTTGGATATAATTCAGAATTGGAAGGATCCATGATGCCGGAGTTGATTGTGCATCATCCCTAGGTACGATTGCAGCATCATCCACTATTTCCATTGTCTCACTCTCCTCGATTGCGGGAGTTAGAACATGGATAATGTGTATCTTCACATCATCAGGTATCTTCAATGAGGATCCTAGATTAGCCAAGGCATCTGCTTCTGCATTTTCCTCCCTGGGTGCCTGTGTTAGACTAAAAAAGCAAAAGAATCCGCCAAATTCTTGACTATCTCCAAATATTTGATTAGTTTCTCACCTTTAACAGCATAAGAACCATTATAGTGATTAGTAGTTAATAGAGAATCCACGAACACTTGAAGATACCCGATCCTCATATGCTTAGCTAATTGCAAACCTGCTATCAAGGCCTCATACTCTGCCTCGTTATTAGTGGTTTGGAATTCACATGCTATTGATTGGGGTATAATGTCCCCCTGTGGTGATTTTAGTAGTAAACCTAATCCAGTTCCTTTGACATTTGAGGCTCCGTCTATGAAGAGTGTCATCTTTGGTCTCCTCAAGTTGTTGAACCTCCAGTTCAACTTCGCTTTGTAGATCACTACTGAAATCAGCCATAAAGTCAGCCAAAGCTTGGGATTTAATAGCAGTTCTAGGCTCATACTTAATGTCATATGTACTAAGTTTAACATCCCATTTTGCCATTCTCCCCGACATCTCTGGTTTCCTGAGAACATTCTTGATAGGAAAGTTAGTTTTAACGACAATAGTATGAGTTTCAAAATAATGTCTAAGTTTAGTTGAAGCCATAATTAAAGCGAGAATAAGTTTTTCTAAATGAGAATACCTGGCCTCAGCATCAAGTAAACTTTTACTTACATAGTATACCGGATGTTGCTGACCTTCATGATCCTTAACAAGGACCGCACTTACTGCTTTACCTGAAACATCTAGGTATAAGGATAATGGTTCCCCATTTTCAGGTTTCATTAAAGCTGGTGCTGAGGATAGGTAATCCTTGAGACCTGTAGAGCAGCTTCATGCTTCTCCGTCCACTCGAACTTCTTATTCTTCCTAAGAATATATCCTTGCATCTTTCTGAGGATTTTGAAATGAATCTGTTCAGGCTGGCGATTCTTCCTGTCAATCTTTGCACATCCTTGGCGTTGGCAGGGGACTTGATGTTGACTATAACCTTTATTTGCTCCGGACTTGCTTCGATCCCTCTCTTGGTCACCATGTATCCTAAGAATTTTCCAGCTCCCGAAATGACATTTAGACGGGTCAACTTCATGTTGTATTGATCAAGAATGTTGAATGCTACTTCAAGATCCTTTAGGTGATCCTCGGCTCTTTTAGATTTGACCACCGTATCATCTATGTATACTTCCATTGTATGCCCAAGTTGCTCCTTGAACATCATATTCACCAATCTTTGGTATGTAGCACCTGCATTTCTTAAACCAAAGGGCATAGCAATATAACAATATATGCCGGTGGGTATCATAAATGCAGTATCCTCTTGATCAGATGGTTCCATCTGGATTTGCTGAAATCCAGATGAAGCATCCATAAAGGTTAACAATTCATGACCTGCCATAGCATCCACCATGGAGTCAATGTGGGGTAAAGGGAAAGGATGCTTGGGGCATGCCTTGTTCAAATCAGTAAAATCGACACATACCCTCCACTTTCCATTTTTCTTTTGAACAACAACCACATTGGCTAACCATCTTGGATACTTGACTTCTCTAATCATACCCTCCCTTAGCAACTTATCTACCTCCTCTTGGATGATTGCATTTCTTTCAGGAGCAAACTTTCTTCTCTTTTGGTGAATTGGCCTGAAAGACCTGTCAATGCTAAGCTTGTGAGTAATGATATCCTTCAAAATACCTGTCATATCTTCGTGCTTCCAGGCGAAGGTAGATTTTCTTCATTTAAGGAAGGATACTAGATCCTGCTCTATGCTCTCCTGGATCCCGGATCCTATATACACCTTGGATTCAGGATCCTCAAGCTCTAAGAGTATTTCCTTGACGTCCTGTTCTCTTGCCTCCATGACGTCTTTTGGAGGATGCTTTAATTGCTATGCTTCCCTAGACTTGGAAGCAGGTTTCATTGAGGAAGTGTAGCAATTATTCGCCTCTTGTTGATCACTTTCTATCTTGACTATCCCCCACGGACTTGGAAGCTTGACACACTGGTGGTATGTTGATGGGACCGCCTTCATGTCATGTATCCATGGCCTGCCAAGGATAACATTACAGCAAGATAAGCTATCTATTACACAAAATTTCTGGATAGAATTCACTCCCTCTATGTAAATTGGAAGCTTGATGTCCCCCAATGTATTCTTGGTTTCCCCACTGAATCCCACGAGCACCGATAATCTCGGTATGATCTCAGATTTAGGGATGCTCATCTTTTTGAGGATCCAACTGGATTATGTTCACTGAACTCCCTCCATCGATAAGGATCCTGCGAACAAAATGATTAGAAATAAACAAAGTAATGACAAGACCATCATGATGAGGATCCTGAATGTCTATGCGATCCTCCTCATCATAAGATATCTACTGTCAGGATACCAGAAGGAACCCGGATACCAATACTGCATATATTATATCCTACGACGGAACATCCTAAGTCCCAGGAATAACGAGTAGCAAGTGTTCAGGATCCTGGCAATGCGTATCCTGAAAAGGATCCTGAATCCTAGATGGCTCCAATCATGAAATATCTACAAGAAGGAAATGTCCCAAGGGATGAGAATCCTAGAGCTTTCAGGATGAAGGTATTTCGTTTTACAATAATAAATAATATCTTGTACAGGAAGTCTCTTGCAGGTCCATACCTAAGATGCTTAGAGGATCCTGAAACCAAGGAGGTATTTCAGGATATACATGAAGGAGATTGTGGCAACCACACTGGGGGCAGATCCTTGTTCTCGAAGGTGTTAAGAATGGGATATTACTGGCCAACCATTTGGAAGGATGCTATGGAATATGCTCAGAAACGTGATGCCTGCTAAAGACATAGCAATATACTGCATCAGCCTGCAGAACCATCATATCCTATCATGTCTCCCTGACCATTTATGAAATGGGGGATGTATATAGTGGGAAAACTCCCAAAGGCCCCTGGAGGAAAGGTCTTTATGCTAGCAATGACGGATTATTTCTCCAAATGGGTTGAAGCAGAAGCATTCGTTCAAGTTAGAGATCAAGAAGTGGTGTCTTTTATCAAAAGGAATATCCCGACAAGGTTTGGGATACCGGCCGAGATAATCTGTGACAATGGCTCTCAGTTCATCAGCAAAAGAACTACATATTTTTGTAAGAGTTGGGGAATCAAAATGATCACGTCAACCCCAGTGCATCCTCAAGCAAATGGACAAGCGGAATCCTCAAACAAGATAATTGTCAATAATTTAAAGAAGAGATTAAGTGCTAAAAAAGGAAAATGGGCAGAAGAATTACCATTTGTCCTATGCGCTGATAGAACAACTGTGAAGAATGCTACTGGGCAAACCCCATTTTCTTTGGTGTTTGGAGCAGAAGCAGTGATTCCAATAGAGATGGTGATACCAACGGCTAGATCAAGTCTACAGGATCCTGAAGCGAATCCTGAAGTCTTATGTCAGGAATAGACACCGTAGATGAAACAAGGGATGCAGCAAAGCTAAGGATGGCAGCATATCAACAAAGGATAGCTAAGTCATACAACAAAAATTTAAGAACCAGAAGATTCCAAGTTAGAGATTGGTATTGAGAAAAGCGTTTCAGAATACAACCAATCCTGCCAATGGGAAGTGTTAGGGCTAGGTTTTTATTGCTTAAGAATCAGTGATCCTTCAGTATATCGAGGATATATTATCCATGTACTGAGTACTGAATACTGGAAGGATCAAGGATCCTTAGTGACTATAACGGTTTCTAACAATTGACTTCAATGTTTTACTTGAATGTAGTGCAGGTATCGATAGTGGACTTGGTCAAGCAAAATATTCGTGGAATATGCGGAGGATTAAGCACGTTCTGAAGGTTAAATGGACGTTATGCATGAACATGGAGGATCCCAGATATTTCAGATAGTTAGTTATAAGTTATAAACGCTAATATTTTAGGGGGTATTGAGCTCTCTAGATAGACAAATTCATTTGCAAAAACTGATATCACAAGATCACTTGGAAACTCTCGAGAAATACACACACATTACACTATTGATCGATTGTAAAAGCTCAATATCTTCCGAAGTTGTAATCTTACTTGTGAAATATACTTGGTGATCGGTAGTTTCCATCACCCGAGGTTTTTTATGCCGGAGATCATACATTGATCAAGGGCTTTTTCCTCGTATAAATCTTAGTGTCCATTTTTCATTACATTTCATGATTGTTCACATCATTGTTCAACACATAAGCACTCAACCTCACATACAAAGTTTGGTCACATTATCCTTAGTGTGATTTTTGACCAAAACAGTTTGGCGCCCGCCGTGGGGCAATTGGTGCTTCAATTATCAAAATTCTGTTCATTTCATTCATGTTCATCCATTCTTTTCAACTACATGGCTTCTCAGGGAAAATCCAGTTCAAGTGCCATACCAGCGGTTACCACATCTCAGCCTAGTGCATCATTGCCACCCATTCCTCCTGCATATCAGAAGAATACTGAGAATCCTCAGAAGAAAACTACTCTTGTTTACACAGGATCAAAAACCTCTACTGTTTCTTCATCTACAGTTACTAACAATGATGTTTCTACCTTGATTTTGCAGATGAAGAATTACATGGAGAAGCAGGACAAAACCAACCAAAGGATCCTCAGGGAGATTGATGAAATCAAAAAGCAAAAGATATCAATGGAGGATCACTCTCCGCTGATACCTAGATCATTGGATTTCACTTCTCCAGCATCAGCAATCCAACATTCTAGGGGACCTGGTGTTCAAGTCCAAGAATCCTCCATTTACCAGCATGGATCAATGGCGATGACACAAGCTCAAGGATCCTTAGGATTGCAGCATGGATCATTGGCAATGACGCAGCCACACGCATTTCATTACCAGCCTTATGGATCCTCATCACAATCTTCAGGATCATCGTATCAGTATCAAGGAAGCTATCTCAGTTCAGGAGGATATTTGGGGACAGTCGCACCAAAGGAATCCTATTTCCAGCATCAAGGACCCTTTCCTCAGAATCAAGGATCCTTTCCTCAGAATCAAGGATCCTCTGTTTGGGACAAGGTTCAAGGATCCCCCTCTCAGGTTCAAGGATCCATGCAGTATCCTTAAGGCCTTCAGCATCCGTGTATCCTGGACCCAATGTCTTTCAGGATCAGGGATCATCAAGGAGTCAGATATTCAAGGATTCTGAAGTTCACAAAGGGGACTTCATCCCTATGCAGACTATTGCTTCATCTGGTCCAAATGTTACACTTGAAGTGTCCACCTTTGGATATACTTCTGGCATACCACTTCCAAGCCAATCAGGAGGTAACAATATCAATACATCTTTTGGCACTAACTGTGGTTTCATGCAGGATACAAGTATCAATCAGGCAATGGCGCGAGAGCTCCAGAAGCTCAAGGATATGATATCCAACGTCCCCGGAGTGGTTAAGCCCATTCCTTAAATCCCAGATGGAAGTCATAGGGTGTCTCGTTTCGCACCTCCTATATGCAATGCTGAGATACCAAAACGCTTTCAAACCCCCAACATGAAGCTGTACGATGGCACGACTGATCCAGATGAGCATGTGGCACAGTACCGGGAAAGAATGGAGATCAATCCCATTCTAGAAAGATTAAAGGAAGCCTGGCTTTGCAAAGGCTTCGGATCCACACTCACTGGATCAGCACTCAAATGGCTGTTAAGTCTTCCTCCTTACTCAATTACTTCGTTTTCTCACCTAGTTAATTTGTTCAATAACCAATTTTCATGTAGTAGAACTTTTGAACGATTAACTAGTGATCTATATAGGGTAACTTAGGGTCGTGATGAATCATTAAGAGATTGCATCACTAAGTTTAGTAGAGAATCCTTAGAAATCCCTAATTTGGATATTGCTACTGTTGTAGAAGCGTTCAAAATGGGCTTGCTTAAGGATTCCTCATTCTATGATGACCTTGTTATGACCCCTTGCAGGAATTTAGATGAAGTGAGGAATAGGGCATTGAGATTTATTCATTTAGAGGATGACAAAAGGATCCAAGAGAGACTCTCAGGATCCTCAAAACAGGAAAAACAAGGATCATTCTTTAAGAATAATCGATCCAAGCCATATTCTAAACATGACAATCACAATGTGAATGCAGTTGAACAAGACGAAGACGATGAGGATTATCCTCCAATTTCTGAATATTGTTTTTCTGCTGATAATAATGAACTAATCCTTGCTATGCAGAATTTAGGTGACAAGGCTAGATGACCAAGGAAAACTGATAAACCTGGAGCTACTAAGGATAAATCCAAATGGTGCGCTTATCATGAGGATTTTGGCCACCTTACTGACAAGTGTATAGCGTTGAGGAAGGAAATTGGATATCTTCTTAGCAAAGGGTATTTGAAGGAACTGTTAGGAAGGAAACGTTCAAGGACTCAGGATACTGAGAAAGTGCCTGAGAGAGCTCCTCCACCGCCAGCAGATGCTCAGATCATTAACTTTATTTCCGGTGGTTCTGATATCTGTGGAACTTCATTTTCAGCGGCTAAAAGGCATGCTAAGGAGACGAAGATGGAAAATAGGGAGAGACCAGTTCGGACGTCTACCCTAACACAACAAAAAGTGAAGTTTGCTAGAGCATCTGCTTCAGCATTCTCCTCTCCTGGTACCTGTTCAAGTGTAAATACATCGAAATATCCTGCTAACTTTTTAACAATTTCAAGATACTCAGCTAATTTTTCACCTTTGACTGCATAAGATCCATTGAAATGGTTAGTAATCAACAAGGAATCTGTAACATCCGTCGAAAAAACGGGTTTTCCAAACCCGCTTCGTTTATTAATCGAATATCCAGTCATAATTTTTCATTTCACATTTATTGCTCAAATTAATTTTAAACGATACATAATTAATAAATATTTTAGAATTTAAAAACTATAGTTAATAAACAATAAAAACGAGTGAAGAAAAAAAATAAAGGAAGCTGCCGGGTTTCGAACCCGGGTCAGCCGGTTCATCAAACAAACAACACACCGCTCCGCCACATGAATCTTTTGTGTATATACTGAAACAATTAATACTTAAAATAAAACTCGAAATTAAATCCTGAGATCAGCGCGCCCAATCCGCAATCGCCGGAAATACCGACGATTTCGCAAATCACGACCGTTTTTCTTTGACTGAACGCGTGAAATAACTTCGACATCGGTTATAACCGATGTCTAATCCCCCAATACCAGTCGTAACCGCCGAGAAACCTTGACCATGAATCAAGACCAAATTCAGACTAAATTCATCCTGATTCTTCCTTATAAATACCCACCCAAACCTCTGGTAATCTTTTCGCTCAAAATCGCACAATTTCTCGAAGCTTTAGCACTCGCCGGAGATATTCTGCATTCGCCGGACTTTCGCCAGAAAACCGAGACTTACACCAAATCGGTAAATTTCTCGACTCTTTCGTTTTCAATCCATTATTAGACAAGTAATAACATAAATCGTTCAACCAGAATCCGACTCAGACAACGTTGCCGGGAATTTCTGCACTCGCCGGAAAATCACTGGAAATTCCGAAGTCTCGCTGTGAATCGGTACAATCATCTAGACCCCCTGATATCCCTTGTTTAGTAACCTAATTTCACAACTCGTTGATCAAAACTGTTAATTGATTTACTCAGACGGAAGTCACAAATCAGAACCGACGACTCTTGCCGGAATTCCGAAGAAAACATTCTGATTGGTACATTCGATTCCGTAACCCTCTCTATCCATTTTAATTCAATCAACTATATGATAGTTGACCGATTTAAACAAGAACAGTCGGTCACCTTTGTTCCGTGTCTTTATAAATGAAGAAGACGTAGTCGAAATGTGTTTAAGTATAATTAAAACTGAATGATTAACCGGGTTAGACACACAGTCCAGCGGTGGACTGTGTGCAAACATAAACGCACGTCACGAGTTCGAATCTTACAACGTACCGACTTTCAGAATTAAAACCAACCTTTTTAAAACTGAATCAGAATAAGCCACAGCATGTTTATAAGAGTAATATAAACCGTAAGTTAAACAGATTAGACACACAGCCCAACTGGTTTGGCTGTGCGCATACGAACCGAGGGACCCGAGTTCGACTCCGGGTCCTTGCAAGCGGTTCGTCCATTTTAAATCATTTTAATATTAACCCAATAAAAATAACAATTAATTAGTATATATATATAATTAAAACAGAGAATATTTCGGGTTAGACACGTAGCTAAGTTGGTAGAGCTGCGTGCACGCGTACGAGAGGTCTCAGGTTCGAACCTCACCAAGCGCACACTTAACCACAGTTCGACCGGTCAACGGTCCGGTCAACGGTCAACGGTCAAAAAGTCAAAATTTTTATTTCTTTTTATTTATTTATTTAATTTAAAAATCAATTAAAAATACTTAAAAATAATATTTTTAAAGTTAGAAAACGTCCTTAAACTCACAAAAATGAATCTAAAAACCCTATTAAGATTATGAATTAAAATCTATTTATTTACCGAACCACTTTCGTTATTATTTAGGTTAGCTTTCCTCGTCGATCAAATCATAAAACTCGTGCGCATCCAACGTCATCAAAAGAACGCACCCAATGTGAGTGAATCTCTACAAATTCCCCGTTTTAATCACGTTTTGGGGTGTATCATGTGTCGTACAATTCTGTTATTATATAAATATAAACACCTGTGCCTTCATCATATCTGTGATCTAATGTGTATCAATTGTGTACAAATTGTTGTGTGAATTATGTTTAGTGTGGATTTATCATTTTCAATGCAAGCATTTCATTAGGCCCATCAGCTCCCCGTGGGATACGGGTTGAGTACAGGTGCCTCATCCGATGGGCTCCGTTTGATTGAGCCTTGATCTCACATACATTCATGTCATACGATAGGCTCTGTTTGATTGAGCCTTGATCTCACAGTCATCATCATTCATATCATATACTCATCCAATGTGGTTTGTGTTTTTGTTATATACATACGTTTGCTCACATGTGATTATTGCACAATTTTTTTAATACTAAATACAACAAGGAATCAATAATAATGTTTTAACAAGGTTCACTCGCCAACTTTTGTTGACCCAAAATATTCCCCGTTTTACACATGATACAGGTGATCCCGTTGAGACAAGAAACACATAGGAAGGCTTAGAAGAATAATTCAGTTTAAGCTTTAGATTGTATTACTTAGTTTCATTTTCCTTGTAATTGTATGGATTTGATTTGACTATTTAAGTTGTAATTTGAATTTAATAAATATGAAACATTTTAGTAAACATCATGAGCTTTGGTGATAACCCAATTATGCCCCGACTCTTATTCCGCTGCGGGTCGGGGTGTGACAGATTGGTATCATAGCTATGACTATAGGGATATAGGATAGGTTATTAGACCCTTAGAGCCTATACTATAGTTGATTAGAATTTTAAAATTGTATATGTGTTACATACAAAATTTCATGATGTTTATATGCTTTATGTTTATTGTTACATTCAATGTTATGCAAGCATGTTCATAAGTACATATTATTATACAATGCTCATCATGAATCATATCCTCATAGCATATCATATCCATGAGAGCACACACCTCACAATCCTATGATTTTTGCAACGATTTTTGTATTTTTCAAATCACATCAAAGTGAGTTCCCATGACGGGCATGTAGTAACTGGAAGGGTACGAGTACCGGTAGTTGGAACGTCCTGTCTAGGCTTGGCATTCGTATAAATCCAAAATAAAGGACCAGTTTGCCTACCTGGGGACTAACGATGAGAGTACGAAGGACCTATTAGGCCAAAGCATGCTATACCAAACGTCGTGTGAGATAACCCCACTTTGAGTTGTCATTGTGTCTATACCTGGACACCCTCCTACCATACATCTCGCAATCATATTTCATGGTTTTCATTCGGGTGATGTGAGTGTTAAACCGCCAACACCAATGTGAATCCTACTAAGCCAATAGTCATGGGGGCCTACATGACTATACAGGCGATGGTATGGGGGACATTGGAGGCGCAAACATGAGCAAACCCAAGACATCCTATGGATGTAGTTGCATTATTGATGATTATGTTATTTTTATTCTTTTAACGACACATGACACCTAAAAACTTCTTAAACTCACAATCTTCCCATGTATGTTCTTGTAGATGTCGGCTAGGCAGCTACGTGGAGGTAGGAAGTCAGGAAGATCAAACGAACGCTTGGCCACCCAAATTGCAAAACAAATGGCCGCAGTGCTTCCTGACATCGTAATTCAAGTCCAACAAGCTCTCACCGCGAATCCCATCAACTCTCCCAATCAAGAAGACCAGAACGTCGACAACCTTCCCTCCAAAAAGTGCTCCTACAAACACTTCAAGTCTTGCGATCCCCCAAAATATGAAGGGACCGAAGGTGTCACTGCTCTCCTCCACTAGTTTGAAGAAATGGAGAACACCTTCCTCAATTGCGATTGTCCCGAGGATCGCAAGGTACGTTACGCAACTGGGAGACTGTTTGGGGTAGCCCTTACCTGGTGGAACACAGAAAAGGGTAAGAGAGGAATCGAAGATGCAATGGCCTTAACATGGGAAGAGTTAAGGGAAATCATGACTAGACGCTTCTGTCCAAGAAGCGAAATCAAAAAGTTAGAAGATGAATTCCACTCGCTAAAACAAAAGGAAGGAGATCATACTTCCTACAACAAAAGATTTCTTGAGCTGAACCAAATGATCCCCAACTTGTTCACCCCAGTGTACCGCTTAGTTGAACACTATATTCCAGGCCTCCCCTCGAAAATTCAAGACTCGGTTCTAAGCACTTCGCCTGCAACACTTGAAACCGCTATGGAACTAGCTACCGAGCTTACCGAGAATCGCATCCGAAACGGCAAATTTAAGGATGAGAAAAAGAAAGCCCCCATTGAGGCCCAAACTTCAAACCATTCCATCTCCTCTTCAAAGTTTGCTGGTAAGAGGAAACGAAACAGCAGAAATTTTGCCGTCACACACACAAACTCTCCTATCACTGCCGCGCCAATCACCCAAGTTGCTCCCTCCAGCTGCACCATATAAAAAGCCATACTCCGGCCCATACCCAAAATGCAACCGTTGTCAATACCATCACCTCCTAGAAACTCCTTGCCAACATTGCACCAGCTGTGGCCGTGCGGGTCACACCATCCAAACCTGTCGCGCACTTCAGCGAATGAACCGCAATCAACCCTCAACCCAAACCCACCATTAGATAGTGGGTCAAGCCCAACAACCTTTACTCCTACCACCTGCCCAACATATAGCCCAATCCTACTACCAACCCAACTACCCCATGATGCAACCTATGCGAGCTTGTTACAACTGTGGAGACCCAAACCACTTCAGGAGCACATGTCCCCTCTTGGTGAACATCATTCATGCCCATGCTCAAGCAAATCCGGTAAACCAAGCTAACCAAGCTCCTCCACCTGCTAGAGGAAGAGCTTTCAACATCAACGCCAATCAAGCTAGGGCCGACAACAACGTGGTTAACGGTACGTTTCTCGTAAATGGTAGTTATGCATCCATGTTATTCGATAATGGCGCGGATAAGAGTTTTGTGTCTTTAGAATTTGAACCCATCCTCAACCAAACTCGTGATAATCTCATGGAATCTCTAACAGTGGAAGTTGCTGACGGAAAACCAGTCTTATTAAACTCTATTATACGAAATTGTACCCTCACTCTAAACGATCACGATTTTCCAGTTGACCTCATTCCTATGAAGTTGGGAAGTTTCGACATTATAATCGGTATGGACTGGCTCAGCCAACATCACGCTGAAGTAGTATGCCGCGAAAAGTTCATTCGCATTCCTCTTGCAGACGGTCAGACCCTACGAATCTTCGGAGAAACCCCTTCGAAAGGACTCAAATTGATGTCCTGCCTTCAAGCCCGAAAATACCTCCGTAAGAACTTTGTCGCATTCCTAACTCACGTCATCAAGAAGGGAAACAAGGAGAAGAAACTCGAAGATATACCGGTAGTGAAAGAATTCCCACAAGTCTTTCCCGACGACATCTCAGGACTTCCTCCTGTGAGAGAAGTCGAATTCCGCATTGATCTTATACCTGGCGCTACACCAGTCGCAAAATCTCCTTATAGGTTAGCCCCATCCGAGATGCAAGAGCTGGCCAGTCAACTGCAAGAGCTGACTGACAAAGGATTCATACGTCCTAGCTCATCGCCTTGGGGTGCACCTGTTCTTTTTGTGAAGAAGAAAGATGGAACGTTTCACATGTGTATCGACTACAGAGAACTCAACAAGTTAACGGTCAAGAACCGCTACCCATTACCTCGCATCGATGACCTTCTAGACCAACTTCAAGGCGCCACCTGTTTTTCAAAAATCGACCTTCGTTCTGGTTATCATCAACTCAAAGTACATGAAGAAGACGTCCCAAAGACCGCCTTCCGAACTCGTTATGGTCATTACGAATTCATGGTCATGCCGTTTGGTTTAACCAACGCCCCAGCTGTCTTCATGGATCTAATGAATAGGGTATGCAAACCCTACCTCGACCGCTTTGTCATAGTCTTCATCGACGACATCCTCATCTACTCCAAGTCTAAATCCGATCATGAACGACACCTTCGACTCATCCTTACACTCTTAAGGACTGAAAAGCTCTATGCTAAGTTCTCAAAATGCGAATTCTGGTTAAGAGAGGTACAATTCCTTGGACATGTCGTTAATGACAAGGGAATACATGTCGATCCTTCGAAAATCAAGGCAGTACAGGAATGGCAAGCGCCACGTACCCCTACCGAAGTAAGATCATTTCTTGGTTTGGCTGGTTACTATCGCCGCTTCATTGCCAATTTTCTCGTATTGCTGTACCACTCACGGCTTTGACTCATAAAGGAAAACCCTTCATATGGGGACCTAAACAAGAAGAAGCATTCCAAACTCTAAAGCAAAAACTCTGTGACGCACCTATCCTCACACTCCCTGAGGGTTGTGATGACTTCGTGGCTTATTGCGACGCGTCAGGGCAAGGACTAGGCTGTGTACTGATGCAAAGAGGAAAAGTGATAGCCTATGCTTCTAGGCAACTCAAAGTTCATGAAAAGAATTACACCACCCACGACCTGGAACTTGGAGCCGTTGTGTTCGCTCTTATGATATGGAGATATTACCTCTACGGTACCAAGTGTGAAATATACACTGACCACAAGAACCTCCAACATATCTTTAACCAAAAGGAGTTGAATATGAGGCAACGAAGATGGGTCGAACTTCTTAACGACTACGACTGTGAAATTCGATATCATCCTGGAAAGGCAAATGTGGTGGCTGATGCACTCAGTCGAAAGGGTTATGCGAACTCCATTCATCTTCTATGTTCGCAAATCATAACCGACATCAAAGATCGAATCCGAGAAGCTCAACATGTTTCAGTAACAGAAAACGACGTACGCGATGAGCTGTCATGTGGAGCAGAACTTAAAATCGAAACCAAATCCGACGGTATTCTATGCTATCTAAATCGCATATGGATTTCCAATCGCGATAACCTTCGTGATTTCCTCATGGATGAGGCGCACAAAACACGATACTCTGTACACCCAGGAGCCGACAAGATGTATCAAGACCTACGATACACCTACTGGTGGCCGGGCATGAAAAAGGATGTCGTTGTTTTTGTTTCCAAGTGCCTTACCTGTTCCAAAGTAAAAGCTGAACATCAAAGACCTTCAGGACTTCTAACCCAACCTGAAATACCTGTATGGAAGTGGGAAAACATAACCATGGACTTCATTACCGGGTTACCTCGCACCTCCAGTGGGTATGACACCATATGGGTAATCATTGATCATCTTACAAAATCAGCTCACTTCATTCCGATTCGCGAGGACTTCAAGAATGAGAAGTTAGCTCGTATCTACATCAGCGAAATCGTAAGCCGTCATGGTGTACCTATAAGCATCATTTTAGACCGTGATGGTCGTTTCACTTCACGAACATGGCGAGCCGTACAAGCCGCCTTGGGTACGCGATTAGACCTCAGTACCGCTTTTCATCCTCAAACTGATGGACAATCTGAACGCACCATCCAAAGTCTTGAAGACATGCTTCGAGCATGTGTCATAGACTTCAAGGGAAATTGGGACACTCATCTACCATTAGTTGAATTTTCGTACAACAATAGTTATCACTCAAGTATCGGCATGGCTCCTTTCGAAGCTTTATATGGTCGTAAGTGCCGATCTCGAGAAGCACAAATCACCGGTCCAGAATTAATTCAAGAAACAACAGACAAGATCCATCAAATTCGAAACAATCTTCTAGCGGCACAAAGTCGACAAAAGAGTTATGCAGACAAACGACGAAAGCCCTTGGAGTTTAACATTGGTGATCAAGTACTTTTAAAAGTATCACCGTGGAAGGGAGTGGTTCGTTTTGGCCAGAAAGGCAAGCTAGCACCACGCTACGTAGGACCTTTCAAGATACTCGAAAGAGTAGGACCTGTAGCATACAAGCTTGACCTACCAGAAGAGCTCAACAGAATTCATCCCACATTCCATGTATCAAACTTGAAGAAGTGCCTCGCCGATGAAAACCTCCATATTCCTCTAGAAGACATTCAAGTCAATGAATCTATGCATTTCATTGAAAGACCAGTAGAAATTATGGACTTCGGAGAGAAGCGTTTAAGACGAAGTCGTATTCCAATTGTCAGGGTACGCTGGGAGTCGAAAAGAGGACCTGAGTTTACTTGGGAACGTGAAGACTCAATGCGCGAGAAATACCCGCACCTTTTTCCTGTTTCCACTACTACTTAAATTTCGGGATGAAATTTCTAAAAGTAGGGGATACTGTAACATCCGTCAAAAAACGGGTTTTCCAAACCCGCTTCGTTTATTAATCGAATATCCAGTCATAATTTTTCATTTCACATTTATTGCTCAAATTAATTTTAAACGATACATAATTAATAAATATTTTAGAATTTAAAAACTATAATTAATAAACAATAAAAACGAGTGAAGAAAAAAATAAAGGAAGCTGCCGGGTTTCGAACCCGGGTCAGCCGGTTCATCAAACAAACAACACACCGCTTCGCCACATGAATCTTTTGTGTATATACTGAAACAATTAATACTTAAAATAAAACTCGAAATCAAATCCTGAGATCAGCGTGCCCAATCCGCAATCGCCGGAAATACCGACGATTTCTCGACTCTTTCGTTTTCAATCCATTATTAGACAAGTAATAACATAAATCGTTCAACCAGAATCCGACTCAGACAACGTTGCCGGGAATTTCTGCACTCGCCGGAAAATCACTGGAAATTCCGAAGTCTCGCTGTGAATCGGTACAATCATCTAAACCCCCTGATATCCCTTGTTTAGTAACCTAATTTCACAACTCGTTGATCAAAACTGTTAATTGATTCACTCAGACGGAAGTCACAAATCAGAGCCGACGACTCTTGCCGGAATTCTGAAGAAAACATTCTGATCGGTACATTCGATTCCGTAACCCTCTCTATCCATTTTAATTCAATCAACTATATGATAGATAACCGATTTAAACAAGAACAGTCGGTCACCTTTGTTCTGTGTCTTTATAAATGAAGAAGACGAAGTCGAAATGTGTTTAAGTATAATTAAAACTGAATGATTAACCGGGTTAGACACACAGTCCAGCGGTGGACTGTGTGCAAACATAAACGCACGTCACGAGTTCGAATCTTACAACGTACCGACTTTCAGAATTAAAACCAACCTTTTTAAAACTGAATCAGAACAAGCCACATCATGTTTATAAGAGTAATATAAACCGTAAGTTAAACAGATTAGACACACAGCCCAACTGGTTGGGCTGTGCGCATACGAACCGAGGGACCCGAGTTCGACTCCGGGTCCCTGCAAGCGGTTCGGCCATTTTAAATCATTTTAATATTAACCCAATAAAAATAACAATTAATTAGTATATATATATAATTAAAACAGAGAATATTTCGGGTTAGACACGTAGCTCAGTTGGTAGAGCTGCGTGCACGCGTACGAGAGGTCTCGGGTTCGAACCTCACCCAGCGCACACTTAACCACAGTCCGACCGGTCAACGGTCAACGGTCAACGGTCAAAAAAGTCAAAATTTTTATTTCTTTTTATTTATTTATTTAATTTAAAAATCAATTAAAAATACTTAAAAATAATATTTTTAAAGTTAGAAAACGTCCTTAAACTCACAAAAATGAATCTAAAAACCCTATTAAGATTATGAATTAAAATCTATTTATTTACCGAACCACTTTCGTTATTATTTAGGTTAGCTTTCCTCGTCGATCAAATCCCAAAACTCGTGCGCATCCAACGTCATCAAAAGAACGCACCAATGTGAGTGAATCTCTACAAATTCCCCGTTTTAATCACGTTTTGGGGTGTATCATGTGTCGTACAATTCGGTTATTATATAAATATAAAAACCTGTGCATTCATCATATCTGTGATCTAATGTGTATCAATTGTGTACAAAATGTTGTGTGAATTATGTTTAGTGTGGATTTATCATTTTCAGTGCAAGCATTTCATTAGGCCCATCAGCTCCCCGTGGGATACGGGTTGAGTACAGGTGCCTCATCCGATCGGCTCCGTTTGATTGAGCCTTGATCTCACATACATTCATGTCATACGATCGGCTCTGTTTGATTGAGCCTTGATCTCACAATCATCATCATTCATATCATATACTCATCCAATGTGGTTTGTGTTTTTGTTATATACATACGTTTGCTCACATGTGATTATTGCACAATTTTTTTAATACTAAATACAACAAGGAATCAATAATAATGTTTAAACCAGGTACACTCGCCAACTTTTGTTGACCCAAAATATTCCCCGTTTTACACATGATACAGGTGATCCCGTTGAGACAAGAAACACATAGGAAGGCTTAGAAGAATAATTCAGTTTAAGCTTTGGATTGTATTACTTAGTTTCATTTTCCTTGTAATTGTATGGATTTGATTTGACTATTTAAGTTGTAATTTGAATTTAATAAATATGAAACATTTTAGTAAACATCATGAGCTTTGGTGATAACCCAATTATGCCCCGACTCTTATTCCGCTGCGGGTCGGGGTGTGACAGAATCAACATACACTTGTAAACATTTAACATTCATATTCTTAGCCAATTCTAGTCCTGCTATCAGGGCTTTATATTCAGCTTCATTATTAGTAGCAGGAAATTCACATCTAATAGTCTGGGGTAATATGTCCCCCTGTGGCGATTTTAGTAGTATACCTAATCCTACACCTCTTATGTTAGATGCACCATCAGTATACAATATCCAAGATCCTGAGTTCTCACCTAGTTGTTGTACTTCTAAGTCAGCTTCATTTTGAATATCACTACTAAAATCAGCCACAAAGTCTGCTAAGGCCTGAGACTTTATAGCATTTCTAGGTTCATATACTAAATCATATACACTTAGTTTAACAGACCATTTAGCCATTCTACCAGACATTTCGGGTTTCCTAAGCACATTTTCACAGGATAATTAGTTTTAACATGAATCCTATGTGTTTCAAAGCTTAGTTGACACCATAACTAGAGCTATAACTAGAGCTAAGCTTAGTTGACGCCATAACTAGAGCTAATATCAATTTTTCTAAGTGTGAGTATCTAGTTTCAGCATCTAACAAACTTTTACTAACATAATAAACATGATACTGCTGACCTTCGTGATCCTTTACCAAAACAGCACTTACTGCATTCCCTGATACTGGAAGATATAGGGATAAAGGTTCACCATCCTCAGGTTTCATCAGCAAAGGTGCACTAGAAAGATACCGCTTCAATTCTTGCAGGGCAGCTTCATGTCTTTCACCCCATTAAAACTTTTTGTTTTTCTTCAGGATATCTTATAATTCCTTGCATTTTTTTGAGGATATTGATATGAACCTGTTTAATGCCGCTACTCTTCCTATTAATCTCTAAACATCCTTCATGTTGGATGGTGATTTAAGATCCAGGATAGCTTTGATCTGTTCTGGACTTGCTTCTATCCCCCTCTTGGTCACCAAATACCCTAAAAACTTTCCTGCCCCTACTCCAAAATGGCACTTTGCAGGATTCAGTTTTATATTATACTGGTCCAGGATATTGAAGGCACACTCTAAATCCTGGAGGTGATCCTCCGATTTCTTGGATTTCACTACCATATCATCAATATGTACCTCCATGGTGTCCCCCAGTTTGTCTTTAAACATCATATTAACCAGCCTTTGGTATGTTGCACCTGCATTTTTTAAACCAAAAGGCATAGCAGTATAACGGTATATGCCTGTTGGTGTCATGAACGCTGTATCCTCCTGGTCGGATGGTTCCATTTGGATTTGTTGAAATCCTGAGGATGCATCCATGAAAGTCAGCATTTCATGTCTAGCGGTTGCATCCACCATGGAATCTATATGGGGTAGTGGAAATGGATCTTTGGACAAGCTTTGTTGAGTTCTATGTAATCTGCACAAACTCTCCACTTCCCATTATTCTTTTGAACCACCACCACGTTTGCTAGCCATTTGGGAAACTTGACTTCCCTAAACATCTTGGACTTGAGCAACCTTTCAACCTCCTCTTATATAATTGCATTTCTTTCAGGAGAATTTCCTCCTCTTTTGTTGAATGGGCCTGAAAGATTTATCAATTCCAAGTTTTTGAGTTATAATATCTTTTGATATACATGTCATGTCTTCGTGCTTCCATGCAAACGTAGACATCCTGCATTTCAAAAAGTTAGTAAGTTGATTCTCAATATCCTGAGGAATATTGGCCCTTACAAGCACCGAGATATCTGGGTTATCCTGATCCAGGATAATTTTTTTAACATCTTGCTCTGAAGCTTCCACGAGATCCTGGGCTTGTATCTTTAATTGCTGTCCTTCTTTAGATCTTGTTGAGGCCTTCATCGAAGAGGAATAACATTCCTTCGCCTCATGTTGATCGCTTTCCACCTTGACTACGCCCCAAGCAGTAGGGATCTTGATACACTGATGATAGGTGGAAGGTACAGCCTTCATATCATGAATCCATGGCCTGCCTAATATAATATTATAGCAGGATAACGAATCCATGACACAAAAACGCTGCATTGAATTCAATCCTTCAACATATACAGACAACTTTATCTCTCCAACAGTGTTCTTTGCTTCTAACTGAATCCTACGAGCACATTGGATTTCGAGGTAATCTCCATATCTGGAATGTTCATTCTCTTCAGGGTTTCCAACTGAATAATGTTGACCGAGCTCCTGTTGTCTACCAGTACCTGCGTACAAACTGATTAGCAATATATAAAGTAATCACCAGACCATCATGATGAGGATCCTGAATGCTATCCCGGTCATCATTATCGAACGTTATCACTTTGTCAGTTGTAAGCGTTGTCATCCTTGTTGGCTTGTCTCCCCTTTCTGCCTTAGCCTACTTGGCATGTCTCCCCTTTCTGCCTTAGCCTCCTTGGCATGTCTCTTAGCGGCAGAGTATGAGGTTCCGCATATATCGGATCCTCCGGATATGAAATTGATTATCTTGGCGTCTGGAGGAGGTGATGCTGCTCGTTCAGGATCCTTCTCAGTATCCTGATCCTTATTCTTCTTTTTGCCAAGAAGATCTTTTAAGTAGCCTTTGCTCAGAAAGTAGCTTATCTCCTTCCTCAGGGCTATGCAATCTTCTGTTAGATGTCCAAAATCTTCATGGAAGGCACACCACTTGGACTTATCCTTCCAATCAACCTTTTGCTGGTTCTTTCTTGGCCACCTTGCTTTGTCCCCTATTTCCTGCATGGCATATATTAGTACAGGGATATTTACTGAAAAACAATATTGTGACAATTCAGGATATTCTTCAGCATCTTCATCCTCAGCAGCATTCACTCTTTTGTTGTCATTTTTAGCATATGGCTTAGAGCGGTATGGTTTATATGAGGATTCTGACTTCCTATTCGTTGATTCATATGTTGAGGATGCATTCATCCTCTCTTGCTTTTTCTTGTCATCTTCAAGCCTGATATATCTTAGAGCTCTACTCTGAGCTTCGTCCAGATTCCTGTAAGGATTCATCACAAGATCCTGATAAAATTGGGAATCCTTCTGTAATCCCATCTTGAATGCTTGCACTGCCGTAACAACATCAAGATTCGGGATATCTAGGGATTCCCTGCTGAATTTGTTAATATAACCCCTTAAGGATTCTTGAGGGGCCCGTGTTATCCTGTAAAGGTCACTTGTCAGTTTTTCAAAACTTCTACTACAAGAAAATTGGCTGTTAAATAGATTAACCAAATGAGCAAATGATGTAATTGAATAAGGTGGAACGTTTAAAAGCCATTTCAAGGCTGATCCTGTTAGGTTGGTGATCAGAATGTCGCGCTCCGGTCAAAGATTATAGTCCCGAATTACCCTTAACAATGCGTTAGTGGTAGTAAGGGGTCGACCATGAAGAGTCTGTGATTTGCGATTGGATGTGATTGATTTTGAATAAGATTGTCACTTTTATGAAGCTTGCTAATGAAATTGATTAAATTGTTTGGTTGGAAAGGATGTCGGAATTAACCGACAAGTTTGTTTGATTAATTAACTAACAAAAACTTGAGAACGATTGCATTGAAAGTAAATACGATTGTAAAACAATAGTGAGAAAACAAGGTTCACACCCGGTTCAACAATTGCAAGACCTAGAGTTACTACACGTTTTAAAATGGTTTAAATGAATTAGTTCATTAACGGTTTAGAATCACAAAGCTTAGGTGCCAATTGTTATCAACGTCATAGACAACGGACCACAATGCACTTCGTTACTTTGGACAAGTGAAATCTATCAATCGACAAGGCATAAATACGCATATTCATTTCACGAAGTCAAATTTTTATAACTCACTCGACAATTCCCAAATACAATACAAACGTAAGAAAATTATCAAAAGCTTAAATGCAATTCGAATTGTCACAAAACAAATGTTTAACACATAGTAAACCCTAGAAATCTTACAAAAGTCTACACCGGGGTGAAACCTTCGGGAATTATCCGCTCATGACGAACGAAACACGATCCACAATGTTTTGAAGCTTGAACTTTGATATCTTGAAGGCTTGGAAGTGATGAAGATGATGATTAGGGTTTGAGGTGGATGATGTGTATGGATGAATGGTGGAAGGGATGGTGATAGGCTAGGGCTAGGATGAAGGATTTGGATGATGATGATCAATTAGATGGATTGGTGATGGTAAATGATGAAGGTTATGGTGTTCTTGGCTCCAAGGTGAGGTTTCAAACTCACAAAACTCGTAACTCCCTCAAAAAGATCAAAAAACAAGTGATATATCTCGTCCCCCAACTCAAAAATCAAGTTTTTCGCGATGTGGGAATGTAGATGGCGTCGTCGACGGCCCTTTTGGGCGTCGATGACGGTCCGTGCTTTTTCTGGTGTTGCCTCTAAAGCCCAGTTTTTGTTTTCTTCATAACTTCTTCGTTATAGCTCCGTTTTACTCACCGTTTTCGTCCACGTACTCGTAATTCAGTCCTCTATCATGCCATATTCAAATATCTTCATTTTAAATCCATTAAAATCCCCCCAAAACACATCCAATATTCGCGGTTAACCCGGTTTTGTTCATTTCACATCCCCGGTTGATCTCGTTCGCTCCCGGTGCTCCGTTAAGCTCCCGAATAGCTCCTTAAACTCTCTTAGACCTGTAAAACACAAATCCCATTAAAAGTAGGCTATTCAAGATTAAAAGCTATGTAAAAACATAAACTTAAACATAAACAAACACCGGTTTTAAACCACGTATCACATCGCCACACTTTTCTTTTGCTTGCCCTCATGCAAATCTATTTTTCACTTTCACGTAGGTTGAACAATAAATAACTTCCCATTCTTGAGACGTAAGTTAAGGCCTAATGTCATACCCAGTTCTGGCTTTGTACGATTGCCAAAATATTCTATCGGTAAAGGATTAATCACATAAAAATAGTTATCCAAGATTAACCCGACCTTGAAACTCACAAGTTATGCGTACCCGTCACAATGTTCTCTCCTCTCGGTTTGCAAATTGGCTAATTTAATGATGCATTAGCGCTTTCAAAAGTAGTCACTCCAAACCGAATAGAACAAGTACCCGCATAGGCTTGCATCTCAATCATTCTCCACCACCGAACACAAATACTAAGCACAAGGCAAAAGGTCTTTTAAAAGGTATGTAACGGGGCTAGGCTAAGGGTATGGAATAGGATATTTGAAAGTGGCTAAGGTGATGAAAATTTGACTTTTATTACAAACAACTACACGAAACAAAAGTTGACAAACTAATAGGTAAAAGCATTTGCTTTTTATTCAACAACTACCACACATCTTTTTGTATTTTTCTCAATGAATTTTGTTGTATTTTTCATAACATTTTCTTTAACAATGAAACTTTACAAACAACTAATCCTAAGATCGAATATTCATCACACGGGTTAAAAGAGGTTTAATGGTTAAGGGCTAATTGGGGTGATCAAACGAAAGGCTTAGGCTCAAAGTTGGCGACTAGGGGATAGATTTCGGGTAAGGGTAAGTAGATGGTGTAAAAGAAAAAGGTTTACCTAATGCTTTAATCGTTCTCGTGCTTGTACTCGGTCAATGGTCTCAAACGTATCATAAGATGCAAGTTCTACAATACATGACTAATGGTAAACAAAGAAATATATAATGTATAAAGGTGGCTCAAAGATCTCACGTATATAAAGGGTATGATATGTGGTATGCATAAATTATAAGTTTCTTAGGAGAACTATTCCCAAATAACCACTCGCAAAATACCCGTCATGCTATTAACTTGAACTTAACCATGACAAAAGACCAAATGGGTTATGCCATCCCTCATTCACTTAGTTACTTGTGCTTTTTTAGATTGCTTCAAACAAAGACATTTTTGAAATTTTTTTTTAAAATTTCCCCACATCCCCACACTTGAGGTCAACATTGTCCTTAATGTGTACTGTTTAAATGAATGGGTCAAAATCAAAAAAGTTTTTCTCCCTCCATCCCCACACTTGAGGTCAACATTGTCCTCAATGTGTAAGAATGGAGCTTTTAAAACGCACAAGGGATGTGACACGATTAACTTCCCCAAAATTTCACCCCGGAAATTAAAATACAAAATACAATCCGCTTATTACTAACTAATAATCAAAGCAAAAAAGGAAACGTATGCACCTGGTTTTTCGCTTGTTCTTCATGTGCTCTTCATTCTTCAATAAAATTGGTCGTCTCAAGAACATGGTGTACCTACAAATCTCCACTCTTGTGTTGAAGCGTGCTTCTCACAACCATTAAAATTTGTTAGTTACCTAGTTCTACAATTTTTATGAAAATATTACCAAGCCATATGTTATTTCATCTTTGATTTATGTGGAAAAATAATGTACAACAACAACAAACCTAACTCACTTTCGTAGGAATCACGGTTGCATTTAGCTTATGCAATAAGCCCTTTTAAACCTCCCAATAGCTCGGGAGGATGAGTAGGTCTCGTGAGGGTTATATAGAGAACACACCCACAACGTTCATTTATCTATAAAAGCAGTAAACTACTATTACTTAACAGAAAAGAAACAAATATACAACAACAACAATAAACATACCACCTCATGGTGGTCGAACGGAGTGCTTGTCGCCAACGAACTCTTCCACCTTACTGACCGGTGACTCATACCATTTATTTCCAAACGGGCCAAACCTCCTTAATTCTTCCTCTTATTTTTTCTCTTGAGGTGACTTCTTCACCTTCTTCTTATTGACCGGTTTCTTCTTCGATTCTCCAATGTTTACCGTTCCCGTTGCACAATTTATTATGGCATTAGCAGTTGCCAGGAACGGTCTACCCAGTATGACTATCGGTTGTGTGTCCTCAACACACCCAACATAGTCAACTACCAAATAGTCAACTGAGTAATAACAATCGTCAGCCTTTTCTATTACATCTTCCACCATCCCCCTTGGATGCGTGGGAGTCTGATCGGCCAACACCATGGGGGTATCAAAATTTTTCAGAGGACCAAAATCATATTGGTCATACAGACTCTCAGGCAAGATACTCACACAAGCTCCAAGATCTAGGATTGCCCTCTTAATTTTAAATTTACCGATTTGGATTGGAATCAAAGGCTCTCCCCGATCTTGAGCTTTTCGGGGGAGGGGACTCGATAAAACGGCACTAACATGAGATATTAAATCAAACTGTTTCGGTAGTTTGTTGTGCCATTTCTCAGTGCTCAACTCTTTCAAACACTCTACATGAGCCGGGACCTTTTTAATAACATCAAGTAACGACAAATTAATTTTTGCTTGTTTAAAATTTTCCCACCTCTCATCCTTTGGTGGGCACCGTTTTTCAGACCTTGATTCATTAATTGGTTTTAATAGAGCCAACGGTTATGGGATGGTATTAAACTCCACACCCGTATCATTGTGCAATTCATTTAAACAACTTTCACAAAAAGAATTTTTAGTTACTCTTTTAGTTTTAGTTCATGAAATCGTTTGTTGCTCATTTTCACTTCCCGACTCATCACCTACATCTTCCACTCCACTACACCATCATCAAGTTGTGGTGGTGGAATGCTTTCGACACTATAAACCTCATCGTTTGAAAGAATACTTATCGTGCTAATGTGCACATTCCTCACATTGCTTGTGCTTGAGCTTTGATGCTCCGGGTTCACTGTAGTGTCGCTTGGGAGTCTTCCTCCACTTCCTCTCATTTGGGCCCTCTCTTCGGCTAGTTAGCTCACTTGCTTTGCTAACGCCTCATGCGATTTGTCCCGAATTTCATTCTCTTTCTTGGACTCTTGCATCATTGAAAGCATCGTATCCATTTTAGCATTCAAATCATTATCACCCCCACTTTGACTGCTCGAACCATTCCCATTACCACCTTGGTTGTAGCCCCATTGGTAATTGCCTTCACGGTTTTGATATCCCGAGCCACCACCTTGATTGTAATTCCTTTGAAAACCACCTTGATTACTATCGTGGCGATTTTGGTATGACGTCCCACCTTGATTACTTGGTTGAAAGTTAGGGTTCATTTGGTTTAAAGCATTCACATACCTAAAGTTGGGATGGTTTCTCAAACCTAGGTGATAAGTGTTAGAGTTCATGTCATATTGTTTTCGATCTCCATACACTTGGTTCACCTCTTCGGTAGGTTGTGCCATATTCACTTGGCCCTCTTCAGTTTTATGGCCGATCGAATTTTCAAACAACTAATCCTAAGATCGAATTTTCATCACACGGGTTAAAAGAGGTTTAATGGTTAAGAGCTAATTGGGGTGATCAAACGAAAGGCTTAGGCTCAAAGTTGGCGACTAGGGGATAGATTTCGGGTAAGGGTAAGCAGATGGTGTAAAAGAAAAAGGTTTACCTAATGCCTTAATCATTCTCGTGCTTGTACTCGGTCAATGGTCTCAAACGTATCAAAAGATGCAAGTTCTGCAATACATGACTAATGGTCCACTCAAACAAACAAATATATAATGTATAAAGGTGGCTCAAAGATCTCACGTATATAAAGGGTATGATATGTGGTATGCATAAATTATAAGTTTCTTAGGAGAACTATTCCCAAATAACCACCCGCTAAATACCCGTCATGCTATTAACTTGAACTTAACCATGACAAAAGACCAAATGGGTTGTGCCATCCCTCATTCACTTAGTTACTTGTGCTTTTTTAGATTGCTTCAAACAAAGACATTTTTGAAATTTTTTTCTGAAATTTCCCCCCATCCCCACACTTGAGGTAAACATTGTCCTCAATGTGTAGTGTTTAAATGAACGGGTCAAAATCGAAAAACTTTTTCTCCTTCCATCCCCACACTTGAGGTCAACATTGTCCTCAATGTGTAAGAATGGAGCTTTTAAAACGCACAAGGGATGTGACACGACTAACTTCCTCAAAATTTCACCCCGGAAATTAAAATACAAACTACAAAATACAATCCACTTATTACTAACTAATAATCAAAGCAAAAAAGGAAACGTATGCACCTGGTTTTTCGCTTGTTCTTCATGTGCTCTTCATTCTTCAATAAAATTGGTCGTCTCAAGAACATGGTGTACCTACAAATCTCCACTCTTGTGTTGAAGCGTGCTTCTCACAACCATTAAAATTTGTTAGTTACCTAGTTCTACAATTTTTATGAAAATATTACCAAGCCATATGTTATTTCATCTTTGATTTATGTGGAAAAATAATGTACAACAACAACAAATCTAACTCACTTTGGTAGGAATCACGGTTGCATTTAGCTTATGCAATAAGCCCTTTTAAACCTCTCAATAGCTCGGGAGGATGAGTAGGTCTCGTGAGGGTTATATAGAGAACACACCCACAACGTTCATTTATCTATAAAAGCAGTAAACTACTATTACTCAACGGAAAAGAAACAAATATACAACAACAACAATAAACATACCACCTCATGTGGTCGAACGGAGTGCTTGTCCCCCACGAACTCTTCCACCTTACCGACCGGTGACTCATACCATTTATTTCCAAACGGCCAAACCTCCTTAATTCTTCCTCTGCTTTTTTCTCTTGAGGTGACTTCTTCACCTTCTTCTTATTGACCGGTTTCTTCTTCGATTCTCCAATGTTTACCGTTCCCGTTGCACAATTTATTGTGGCATTAGCCGTTGCCAGGAGCGGTCTACCCAGTATGACTATCGGTTGTGTGTCCTCAACACACCTAACATAGTCAACTACCAAAAAGTCAACTGAGTAATAACAATCGTCAGCCTTTACTATTACATCTTCCACCATCCCCCTTGGATGCGTGGGAGTCTGATCGGCCAACACCATGGGGGTGTCAAAATTTTTCAAAGGACCAAAATCATATTGGTCATACAGACTCCCAGGCAAGATACTCACACAAGCTCCAAGATCTAGGATTGCCCTCTTAATTTTAAATTTACCGATTTGGATTGGAATCAAAGGCTCTCCCCGATCTTGAGCTTTTCGGGGGAGGGGACTCGATAAAACGGCACTAACATGAGATATTAAATCAAACTGTTTCGGTAGTTTGTTGTGCCATTTCTCAGTGCTCAACTCTTTCAAACACTCTACATGAGCCGGGACCTTTTTAATAACATCAAGTAACGACAAATTAATTTTTGCTTGTTTAAAATTTTCCCACCTCTCATCCTTTGGTGGGCACCGTTTTTCAGACCTTGATTCATTAATTGGTTTTAATAGAGCCAACGGTTATGGGATGGTATTAAACTCCACACCCGTATCATTGTGCAATTCATTTAAACAACTTTCACAAAAAGAATTTTTAGTTACTCTTTTAGTTTTAGTTCATGAAATCGTTTGTTGCTCATTTTCACTTCCCGACTCATCACCTACATCTTCCACTCCACTACACCATCATCAAGTTGTGGTGGTGGAATGCTTTCGACACTATAAACCTCATCGTTTGAAAGAATACTTATCGTGCTAATGTGCACATTCCTCACATTGCTTGTGCTTGAGCTTTGATGCTCCGGGTTCACTGTAGTGTCGCTTGGGAGTCTTCCTCCACTTCCTCTCATTTGGGCCCTCTCTTCGGCTAGTTAGCTCACTTGCTTTGCTAACGCCTCATGCGATTTGTCCCGAATTTCATTCTCTTTCTTGGACTCTTGCATCATTGAAAGCATCGTATCCATTTTAGCATTCAAATCATTATCACCCCCACTTTGACTGCTCGAACCATTCCCATTACCACCTTGGTTGTAGCCCCATTGGTAATTGCCTTCACGGTTTTGATATCCCGAGCCACCACCTTGATTGTAATTCCTTTGAAAACCACCTTGATTACTATCGTGGCGATTTTGGTATGACGTCCCACCTTGATTACTTGGTTGAAAGTTAGGGTTCATTTGGTTTAAAGCATTCACATACCTAAAGTTGGGATGGTTTCTCAAACCTAGGTGATAAGTGTTAGAGTTCATGTCATATTGTTTTCGATCTCCATACACTTGGTTCACCTCTTCGGTAGGTTGTGCCATATTCACTTGGCCCTCTTCAGTTTTATGGCCGATCGAATTTTCAAACAACTAATCCTAAGATCGAATTTTCATCACACGGGTTAAAAGAGGTTTAATGGTTAAGAGCTAATTGGGGTGATCAAACGAAAGGCTTAGGCTCAAAGTTGGCGACTAGGGGATAGATTTCGGGTAAGGGTAAGCAGATGGTGTAAAAGAAAAAGGTTTACCTAATGCCTTAATCATTCTCGTGCTTGTACTCGGTCAATGGTCTCAAACGTATCAAAAGATGCAAGTTCTGCAATACATGACTAATGGTCCACTCAAACAAACAAATATATAATGTATAAAGGTGGCTCAAAGATCTCACGTATATAAAGGGTATGATATGTGGTATGCATAAATTATAAGTTTCTTAGGAGAACTATTCCCAAATAACCACCCGCTAAATACCCGTCATGCTATTAACTTGAACTTAACCATGACAAAAGACCAAATGGGTTGTGCCATCCCTCATTCACTTAGTTACTTGTGCTTTTTTAGATTGCTTCAAACAAAGACATTTTTGAAATTTTTTTCTGAAATTTCCCCCCATCCCCACACTTGAGGTAAACATTGTCCTCAATGTGTAGTGTTTAAATGAACGGGTCAAAATCGAAAAACTTTTTCTCCTTCCATCCCCACACTTGAGGTCAACATTGTCCTCAATGTGTAAGAATGGAGCTTTTAAAACGCACAAGGGATGTGACACGACTAACTTCCTCAAAATTTCACCCCGGAAATTAAAATACAAACTACAAAATACAATCCACTTATTACTAACTAATAATCAAAGCAAAAAAGGAAACGTATGCACCTGGTTTTTCGCTTGTTCTTCATGTGCTCTTCATTCTTCAATAAAATTGGTCGTCTCAAGAACATGGTGTACCTACAAATCTCCACTCTTGTGTTGAAGCGTGCTTCTCACAACCATTAAAATTTGTTAGTTACCTAGTTCTACAATTTTTATGAAAATATTACCAAGCCATATGTTATTTCATCTTTGATTTATGTGGAAAAATAATGTACAACAACAACAAATCTAACTCACTTTGGTAGGAATCACGGTTGCATTTAGCTTATGCAATAAGCCCTTTTAAACCTCTCAATAGCTCGGGAGGATGAGTAGGTCTCGTGAGGGTTATATAGAGAACACACCCACAACGTTCATTTATCTATAAAAGCAGTAAACTACTATTACTCAACGGAAAAGAAACAAATATACAACAACAACAATAAACATACCACCTCATGTGGTCGAACGGAGTGCTTGTCCCCCACGAACTCTTCCACCTTACCGACCGGTGACTCATACCATTTATTTCCAAACGGCCAAACCTCCTTAATTCTTCCTCTGCTTTTTTCTCTTGAGGTGACTTCTTCACCTTCTTCTTATTGACCGGTTTCTTCTTCGATTCTCCAATGTTTACCGTTCCCGTTGCACAATTTATTGTGGCATTAGCCGTTGCCAGGAGCGGTCTACCCAGTATGACTATCGGTTGTGTGTCCTCAACACACCTAACATAGTCAACTACCAAAAAGTCAACTGAGTAATAACAATCGTCAGCCTTTACTATTACATCTTCCACCATCCCCCTTGGATGCGTGGGAGTCTGATCGGCCAACACCATGGGGGTGTCAAAATTTTTCAAAGGACCAAAATCATATTGGTCATACAGACTCCCAGGCAAGATACTCACACAAGCTCCAAGATCTAGGATTGCCCTCTTAATTTTAAATTTACCGATTTGGATTGGAATCAAAGGCTCTCCCCGATCTTGAGCTTTTCGGGGGAGGGGACTCGATAAAACGGCACTAACATGAGATATTAAATCAAACTGTTTCGGTAGTTTGTTGTGCCATTTCTCAGTGCTCAACTCTTTCAAACACTCTACATGAGCCGGGACCTTTTTAATAACATCAAGTAACGACAAATTAATTTTTGCTTGTTTAAAATTTTCCCACCTCTCATCCTTTGGTGGGCACCGTTTTTCAGACCTTGATTCATTAATTGGTTTTAATAGAGCCAACGGTTATGGGATGGTATTAAACTCCACACCCGTATCATTGTGCAATTCATTTAAACAACTTTCACAAAAAGAATTTTTAGTTACTCTTTTAGTTTTAGTTCGTGAAATCGTTTGTTGCTCATTTTCACTTCCTGACTCATCACCTGCATCTTCCACTACACCATCAACAAGTTGTGGTGGTGGAATGCTTTCGACACTACAAACCTCATCGTTTGAAAGAAGACTTACCGTGCTAATGTGCACATTCCTCACATTGCTTGTGCTTGAGCTTTGATGCTCCGGGTTCAATGTAGTGTCGCTTGGGAGTCTTCCTCCATTTCCTCTCATTTGGGACATCTCTTCGGCTAGTTGGCCCACTTGCTTTGCTAACGCCTCATGCGATTTGTCTCGAATTTCATTTCTTTCTTGGACTCTTGCATCATTGAAAGCATCGTATCCATTTTAGCATTCAAATCATTTTCACCCCCACTTTGACTGCTCGAACCATTCCCATTACCACCTTGGTTGTAGCCCCGTTGGTAATTGCCTTCACGGTTTTGATATCCCGAGCCACCACCTTGATTATAATTCCTTTGAAAACCACCTTGATTACTATCTTGGCGATTTTGGTACGACACCCCACCTTGATTACTCGGTTGAAAGTTAGGGTTCATTTGGTTTAAAGCATTCACATACCTAAAGTTGGGATGGTTTCTCAAACCCGGGTGATAAGTGTTAGAGTTCATGTCATATTGTTTTCGATCTCTATACACTTGGTTCACCTCTTCGGTAGGTTGTGCCATATTCACTTGGCACTCTTCGGTTCGATGGCCGATGTCACCACAATCCTCACACACTGCAAATTAAATCGCGTTCACATCTTTCTTCTTCATGCGGGCCAACTCCCGTTCTAAAGTGGTGATCCGATCCTTAGAATTCGAATCAAGGTCGGGAAGCGACCGTGAGATGGGATGTTTTCTTGGCCCGGTCGGCCGACTCCTTAGCTTTTGCTCTCTTAGCCATTCTTTCAAGAAATTCCCAGTCATGATCCTCGTGGTTGCTTAGAAGAGTCCCATTGCTTGTCGACTCTAAATGGTTCCAAGTTTCTCCATCTAAGCCCCTCACAAAACACTTCACCAATTCCTACTTTTCGATTTGGTAATGTGGGCATTTCCTAATCAACTCCTTATACCGGGTGAAAGCCTCGTGTAATGGCTCACTCGATAATTGCTTGAAATCCCGGATCTCATCCCTTGCATCATCCGTCTTTGCCATCGAATAGTATTCGTCTAGAAATACTTCTTGCATCTCAACCCAATTGCGAATACTATTTGTGGGTAAAGTCAAGAACCATTGCTTTGCCTTATCCTTTAGTGAAACTGGAAAAGCATAAACGAACCTCGTCTTGAGAGAAATGACCACCCCCGATGGTACTACATATAGCCGAAAACTCTTGTAGATGCATATACGGTTCGTCATTTATCCTCCCGTTGAAGTGAGGAAGAATGTTGATATAATTCGGCTTACAGTTGAACGCAACTCTTCCTCACAGTGGAGGTACAATCGGAGAGTCAGTCTCCAATATCATCGGTCGAAACCGACCGTCAACTCCTTGTGGTGGACGTTCATTGTTACGGTTGTGCCTTGGTGGACCATCCACCTCTTGATTCAACGGTGGTCTACGATTCACCCGTCGATTCGGGTTTTGATTTGCATACCCACAAAATTAGGAATCCATGCATTGTTGTCGTTGCGGTTGTTATTTGGATTCCCACGATTGTTGTTCTGGGTTGGCGGTTGTTTCTGTACCCGTCATTCCGGTTATACTCACCGTAATACTCCTCTTCATCATAACCATTGCCGTTATCCCACTCATCTACCATCATAAATGTTGGCATTTTGATATCCCTCGCCTCGGTCGAAACCCCTACCATTGTAGAAATTCCCGTTGACTTCATTCTCCCCATATTCATAATTCTCCTCTTCTTCCGAATGATAAGTATGAACACTAACCCGATCTGGTGAGTGATAAATTGGAACACTATATCTTTCGTCATCCGGGATGTTATTCCTTAACTCATCATAGTTTGGTTCGTGGTACTCCGCATGGCCGGGGTTTACTCGTTCAAACTCCGGTTGGTTGAAATCAAGTCCGACACTCGGGTTTTGGTTCCGGCTGTTAAGGTTGGGAGGTCGTTTTTGGTTTTGAGGCTCGGGTTGGCGAAGTGGATTGGCCGGAGGGCGATGTGTTTTTACCCCCGATCGGTTGTTACGGGTTTGGTTGTTTTGTTGATCCATTGGAATGGTTCCAACGGATGGTGTTGATGGTGAGTTTTGGGTACTTTAGTTAGGGGCAAGTGTTGCCTCTAACCGGCTTGCAAGATTCCTTCTTGCCACTCACTCGATTTCCGGTTCATAAACTAACGGTGATGTATGCCCGGAATTCCGTGTACGCATGCACTACCTGTAATCTGCACAAGTAACACAACCTGCGTAACACAAAAGCAAATAAACCGAAAGAAACAAGCAATTAAACAGATAATCACAAAAATCAATAAATCCAAACGCAAAGCGCACTAACTCCCCGGCAACGGCGCCAAAATTTGATCGGATTGTCGCGCTACGGTCAAAGATAATATTTATAGTCCCGAATTACCCTTAACAATGCGTTAGTGGTAGTAAGGGATCGTGTAACATCCGTCAAAAACGGATTTACCAAACCCGCTCCGTTTAGCAACCGAACAGTCAGTCAAAAATTTCGTTGCGAATTAAATGCCCAAAATATTTTTAAACGATACGTAATCGATTATTATACGGGAATATATATTTAATTTTTGAAAAACTGTTGAAAATCGCAAAATAAAAATAAAAGTCCTCTGCCGGGTTTCGAACCCGGGTCAGCACCGCTCAACAAACAAACTTAACACGCGCACTTGAACCACTGCGCCACGGATGCTTCTTGTGAAATATTGGAATCATTTAATTAATATTATGACGTTACGAATTCAAAACCGGCGCCCAATAGTTCAGTCGTCGGAAATCCCGGAAATCTCGCGAGTCTTAACGACAACTTACGTTATAACGTAAACCATTACTAAGACATCGGTTATAACCGACGTCTGAGTCCGCGACCAAAGTTATAACCGCCGGAGTTTTTATAATTTACGAATACAGTCGGGAATCGGACCAAGTTCTTAGACGATTTGCCCTATAAATTCACCCAGAACCCACTGCAAACCTTTTCGCTCAAAACCACACTTTTTCTCGGCGTAATTCCACTCGCCGGGATTAATCTGTTCGTCGCCGGAAAACCGGTTTCCTCATTTTCGAACCTTATTGAACCTTCTAAGCTTATACCGAAGTCACCCACAAGCTTTGCAAGTTTTCTGAAGTTTCTCTGCTGCAAGACACCTGACGCCGGAGCTAATTTCTGCCGCCGGAGTTCTGCCGGAAAACAGGGGAAAACGAGTCGGTATACCTCATGCTTATTTTTCCTTCTTTTTACTTATATCTCATCTATAATTAACCTAAAACGTTAAAGGAACCTGAATTAATCATTGAACCAGTCCGTCGTCTTTTCTGGTTATACCTTGATGAAGAAGACGATGTATTCGGTATCTTATAAGTATAATTAAAATCAACTTATTAATCGGGTTAGACACATAGTCCAGCGGTGGACTGTGTGCACATAAAACGCAAAGGTCTCGAGTTCGAATCCCGTTTCACACACGCCGCCTTAATATAATGCCTTTTTGTTTTGTTAACCGAACCGGAGTCGCCACAGGTATATGTTAAGTATATTCATAATCGGAATAATAAACCAAGTTAGACACACAGTCCAGCGGTGGACTGTGTGTATGTTTAATCAAAGTGCACGAGTTCGAGTCTGTTTTCTGCATCGACCCGGTCAATTGTTTACCTTTTTTTAAAATAAGTCAGAAATGAAAACAAATAGTTTGTATTTAAGTATAATAAAAGTTGGATTATATAACATGTTAAACACACAGTCCAGCGGTGGACTGTGTGTTAGTTTAAGCCACAGGTCCCGGGTTCGAGACCTGTGGAGCGCATCGTCCGAGTGAATTAAACTGTTTTTAAAATAAAATGATTTTCGGTTTAAACTATTTAATGTATAAATATAATTAAAATCAGATATATAACGGGTTAGACACGTAGCTCAGTTGGTAGAGCTGCGTGCACGCGTACGAGAGGTCTCGGGTTCGAGCCTCACTCAGCGCACTTATATTCCGCATTCGAACCGGGTCAACGGTCAACGGTCAGAAAAAAATCTATTTTTTTTATTATTTTTATTTAATTATTTTAATTAAAAATCAATTAAAAATACTTAAAAATAACATTTTTAAGGTTAGAAAATAGCCTCAAACTCACAAAAATACACCCAACAATCCTACTAAAATAGATTAATAAAATCCGTTTACTTACCAAACCATAATGCGATTTATCTAGGTTAATCTCACTCGTGGTTAAAACCACTTCGCGTGCATTCAACGTCATCAACCGAACGCACCCACTGTGAGTGAATCTTACAACTTCCCCTTTTAAATTACACGTTTTGGGGTGTGGTCATGTGTTATGAAATTAATTAATTTTATTTATTTAAACTTGTGCCATACCACATCATGACCTAAACTTAGATTGTTTATATTGTTGTGATTTACTTATTTCCTTTTGTCAAATTATATGAAACTCATTCATTAAGCCCATCAGTTCCTCGTGGGAGACGAGTTGAACAACGCGTGCTTCAAATCAAATTCATTATTGTTCATGTGTGTATCATTGAGTTTATATTGGTTGTAGTTGTGTCATTCATATTATCATGTTATGCAATTCATTCATTAGGCCCCTCAGTTCCTCGTGAGAGACGAGTTGAGCATCGCGTGCCTCTAAATGTTCCATTATTGTTCATGTGTGTTTTATTTAATATCATATGATTGTTAAATAAGTTTTACATCTATTTTTACTCATGTTTGGTTGTGCACATATTTCATAATCAATTCAAATAAACTTGTTCAAATGTTTTCCATAGGATTCACTCGCCAACTTTATGTTGATCCAAAACCTTTTTACACATGATACAGGTGAACAGGTCGAAGCAAAGAAAACCTAGGAAATGCCTTAGAAGAGAACAAAGAAGCTTAGATTGATAGTTAGAATATGTTGTATCAATTATTGTAAATTTCCATTAAATTGTATTTAATGAATATGAAACGCTTAATAAATGTCATGAGCTTTGATGATAACCCAATCATGCCCCGATCACCTTTTCTGCTACGGGTCGGGGTGTGACAGATTGGTATCAGAGCCATGACTATAGGGATATAGGATAGGTTATTAGACCCTTAGAGCCTATACTATAGTCTGCCTAAATTTTAATTGATTAGGTGGTTACATACAAACTTGTGATATTTATTTGTTTCATATTTGTTTACATTTACAGTCAAACATACATGCATATATACATATTCATTATACATATATCGATGTTCATGTATTCAATTTATTTTCATACTCTCATTATCCAAAGATTTTGTGCAATTTTCAAATCTCATCAAAGTAAGTTCTGCGACGGGCATGTAGTAACTGGAAGGGTACAAGTACCGGTAGTCGGAACGTCCTGTCTAGGCTGGCATTCGTATAAATCCAATATAACGGACCAGTTTGCCTACCTGGGGACCAACGATGAGAGTACGAAGGACCTATTAGGCCAAAGCATGCCACACCAAATGTCGTTCGAACTAACCTACTTTGAGGTGTCACCGTGTCTACACCTGGACACATTCCGAATATCACACGTTGTATACATATTTCTCGATTTTCTCCGGGTTTTTGTGTACGCAACCTGGCAAAAACCCGTGCGAACCATATGAAAAACCGGTATTCATGGGGGCCCACATGATTACACAGGTAAAGTATGGCGGCATGTAGGGCCTAATGGCGAGCAAACCCAAGACATCCTATGGATGTAGTAGATTTATATTTCTATGATTATTTTACGAATGTTCATTCCTAATGCGAGCCATGAACCCAAAAATATCCAACTCATACCCTTGTCATGTATTCCTTGTAGATGTCTTCTAACCTCGCCCGTAGGAAGACGAGAGCAAGAAAAGCCCGCGAACGCATGGCTGCCTTAATCGCTCAACAAATGGCTGCCGTAATACCCAACATTGTAATTCAAGTTCAACAAGCACTTACCGCTAATCCTGTCAATCAAGCAAACCGAAACATTATCAACTCTCCCCCAAATACCACTAAATGCACCTACAAGCACTTCAAATCATGCGACCCTCCGAAATACAAAGGGACTGAAGGCGTCACCGCTCTCCTCCATTGGTTTGAAGAAATGGAGAATACTTTTCTAAATTGCGATTGCCCTGATGATCGCAAAGTGCGTTATGCTACCGGTCGACTATATGGGATAGCACTTACTTGGTGGAATACAGAGAAGGCCAAACGAGGCGTCGACGATGCTATGACCTTAACATGGAACGAATTGAAGGAAATCATGACCAGACGATTTTGCCCAAGGAGCGGAATCAAGAAATTAGAAGATGAATTTTATTCGTTGAAGCAAATGGAAGGAGACCACATCACCTACAACAAAAGATTCCTCGAGTTACATCAAATGGTTCCCAACATGTTCACTCCCCTCTACCGTTTGATCGAGCACTACATTCGTGGTCTTCCGTCAAAGATTCAAGACCCTGTAATAAGTACCAAGCCTGCAACTTTGGAAGCAGCAATTGGAGCTAGCAACAGAGCTTACCGAGAACCGAATCCGAAACGAAGACTTCAAGGAGGAGAAGAAGAAGGATAAAGAACCGACTGAAACTTCCGACTCCACCCAAACCGAATCCCCTCCTCAACCCAATCCTAAGAGAAGAAGAGTCGGGCAACTTTTCGCTGCTACCCAACGAAATCAACCAGTTTTACACGCCATACCCATCCGAGCTATCCCAATCACCCAAGTGGCACCCAACTCAGCCTACCCAAATAAGAAACCATATCTTGGACCTCACCTCGATGCAACAACTGTTTTTATCATCATCCCCTTACCTTACCTTGTCGGCTATGTACAACTTGTGGACGCTATGGTCATTTGAGCAATGTTTGTCGCACCTTTCAAGACCAAACCTTTTCCCCTACTCAAACCATAAACCAAACCTATCAACAACCCCAATACCCCATGTTCCCATAGCTTGAGCTTGTTTCAATTGTGGCGACCCTACCCACTTTAGAAACACATGCCCTCAATTGGTTAACGTTATCAACACTCAAGCCCAATCAAACCCAGTTAACCAAGTAAACCAAGAAAACCCAACCACTATGCCACCAGCAAGAGGAAGAGTCTTCAACATCAATGCCAATCCGGTCGAAGATAATGACGGCCCAAGCGAAGATACTCAACTAGTCCTCTTCGCCGAAGATCCAGATTCAACTCCTATCGTTTAGTTTTATGTTTTTCCATGTGTAGACTGTTAGAGAAATTATTGGATATTATATATTATATATTGTTTTCAGTATATGCTTTTGCTGAGGCCGCAGCTCCCCATCCATCGAGGTTGAGCTTGATCCCCATTTTATTATGCGGTTGATCTTGGCGTGCCCGCACGATCGGCTCCGTTTGATTGAGCCTTGATCGGTTATTTCATTTTACATTTCAATACATGCAATACGCTCGGCTCCGTTTGATTGAGCCTTGAGCGCACAATTCAATTTACATTTCCAGTTCATGCAATACGTTCGGCTCCGTTTGATTGAGCCTTGAGCGCACATACATTTTCATTATCAGTATCTTATGGTTATGGTGTTTGTTGTAGAGTCGCATAGAACTAATCATAACTGGCGGATAAAGTCAATGAGAATTTGACAAGAATATGGTGGATACGCCGCTGGTACTTCCTATATATAGGTATTCTTGCCAAAGGATCAGAGGCATTATCAGGCGGTTATGAGAGGTTCCATGCATAGGCTGTTTGTGTGATTGTTGTTTAGATTAAGTTGTTCAATTTCAGTACATTCAATATGTTCGGCTCCGTTTGATTGAGCCTTGAGCGCACAGTTCAATTTACATTTCCAGTTCATGCAAAACGTTCGGCTCCGTTTGATTGAGCCTTGAGCGCACAGTTCAATTTACATTCCAGTTCATGCAATACGTTCGGCTCCGTTTGATTGAGCCTTGAGCGCACAGACAATTTCATTATCAGTATCTTGTGGTTGTGGTGTTTGTTGTAGAGTCGCATAGAACTAATTATAACATGCGGATAAAGTCAATGAGAATTTGACAAGAATATGGTGGATACGCCGCTGGTACTTCCTATATATAAGTATTCTTGTCAAATGATCGGAGGCATTATCAGGCGGTTATGAGAGGTTCCATGCATAGGCTGTTTGTGTGATTAAGTTATTCAATTTCAGTACATGCAATACGCTCGGCTCCGTTTGATTGAGCCTTGAGCACACAGACAATTTCATTTTCAGTACATTCAATACGTTCGGCTCCGTTTGATTGAGCCTTGAGCGCACAGACATTTCATTTTCAGTACATGCAATACGATCGGCTCCGTTTGATTGAGCCTTGATCGCACAGATATATTTCATTTCAGTATTTTATGATTGTTGTATTGGTTGTAGAGTTATAGGACTAATCATAATTCACTGATAAAACCAATGAAAATTTGACAAGAATATGGTGGATACGTCGCTGGTACTTCCTATATATAAGTATTCTTGTCAAAGGATCAGAGGCATTATCGGACGGTTATGAGAAGTTCTATGTAGGATTTATTAGTTTTCTTGGTAACCAATCATAACTTGTGGATAAAACTAATGAAAATTTGGCAAGAATATGGTGGATACGCCGCTGGTACTTCCTATATATAAGTATTCTTGTCAAAGGATCAGAGGCATTATCAGGCGGTTTATGAGAAGTTCCATGTAGGATTTAGTATTGCCTTGGTTGGAATTAGTGTTACATTTATATCATCATGCTATTTAAAGAGATTGGATTGTGTTCCATTTCTACATAAACTAACCTCTCCATCATAACAAACGAGAGAGGAACTTCCACCATTCAAACATATATGCTATCAGAATGTGGATTCAATTATTTGCTGTTGTGTTTATTCATGTTCGAATATTAGCTGTTGTGTTTATTTATGTTCAAATATCAGCTGTTGTGTTTTTATTTATGTTCCATGTAGGTTGTAGTGTTAGAAGTTTTGCCTTAGGATATAACCATACTTTCCCAAACGTATCTAAACTTTTATGCATGATATCATTTTTAGCAAATCATTTCTGCTTATCAATGCTTATACAGTAGGCAACCAAAAAGCGATTCCTGAATAGGGTACTTAACCCTTACAAGGAACGTTACCGCCTCGAACAAAAACTTAAACCCTTATTTTCTAAGCATACAACTGTCAAATTAAACATCATCATCCTTTTAGTTAAAATATATCATTATTTAAATTTCGGGACGAAATTTCTAAAAAGCAGGGGATACTGTAACATCCGTCAAAAACGGATTTACCAAACCCGCTCCGTTTAGCAACCGAACAGTCAGTCAAAAATTTCGTTGCGAATTAAATGCCCAAAATATTTTTAAACGATACGTAATCGATTATTATACGGGAATATATATTTAATTTTTGAAAAACTGTTGAAAATCGCAAAATAAAAATAAAAGTCCTCTGCCGGGTTTCGAACCCGGGTCAGCACCGGCTCAACAAACAAACTTAACACGCGCACTTGAACCACTGCGCCACGGATGCTTCTTGTGAAATATTGGAATCATTTAATTAATATTATGACGTTACGAATTCAAAACCGGCGCCCAATAGTTCAGTCGTCGGAAATCCCGGAAATCTCGCGAGTCTTAACGACAACTTACGTTATAACGTAAACCATTACTAAGACATCGGTTATAACCGACGTCTGAGTCCGCGACCAAAGTTATAACCGCCGGAGTTTTTATAATTTACGAATACAGTCGGGAATCGGACCAAGTTCTTAGACGATTTGCCCTATAAATTCACCCAGAACCCACTGCAAACCTTTTCGCTCAAAACCACACTTTTTCTCGGCGTAATTCCACTCGCCGGGATTAATCTGTTCGTCGCCGGAAAACCGGTTTCCTCATTTTCGAACCTTATTGAACCTTCTAAGCTTATACCGAAGTCACCCACAAGCTTTGCAAGTTTTCTGAAGTTTCTCTGCTGCAAGACACCTGACGCCGGAGCTAATTTCTGCCGCCGGAGTTCTGCCGGAAAACAGGGGAAAACGAGTCGGTATACCTCATGCTTATTTTTCCTTCTTTTTACTTATATCTCATCTATAATTAACCTAAAACGTTAAAGGAACCTGAATTAATCATTGAACCAGTCCGTCGTCTTTTCTGGTTATACCTTGATGAAGAAGACGATGTATTCGGTATCTTATAAGTATAATTAAAATCAACTTATTAATCGGGTTAGACACATAGTCCAGCGGTGGACTGTGTGCACATAAAACGCAAAGGTCTCGAGTTCGAATCCCGTTTCACACACGCCGCCTTAATATAATGCCTTTTTGTTTTGTTAACCGAACCGGAGTCGCCACAGGTATATGTTAAGTATATTCATAATCGGAATAATAAACCAAGTTAGACACACAGTCCAGCGGTGGACTGTGTGTATGTTTAATCAAAGTGCACGAGTTCGAGTCTGTTTTCTGCATCGACCCGGTCAATTGTTTACCTTTTTTTAAAATAAGTCAGAAATGAAAACAAATAGTTTGTATTTAAGTATAATAAAAGTTGGATTATATAACATGTTAAACACACAGTCCAGCGGTGGACTGTGTGTTAGTTTAAGCCACAGGTCCCGGGTTCGAGACCTGTGGAGCGCATCGTCCGAGTGAATTAAACTGTTTTTAAAATAAAATGATTTTCGGTTTAAACTATTTAATGTATAAATATAATTAAAATCAGATATATAACGGGTTAGACACGTAGCTCAGTTGGTAGAGCTGCGTGCACGCGTACGAGAGGTCTCGGGTTCGAGCCTCACTCAGCGCACTTATATTCCGCATTCGAACCGGTCAACGGTCAACGGTCAGAAAAAAATCTATTTTTTTATTATTTTTATTTAATTATTTTAATTAAAAATCAATTAAAAATACTTAAAAATAACATTTTTAAGGTTAGAAAATAGCCTCAAACTCACAAAAATACACCCAACAATCCTACTAAAATAGATTAATAAAATCCGTTTACTTACCAAACCATAATGCGATTTATCTAGGTTAATCTCACTCGTGGTTAAAACCACTTCGCGTGCATTCAACGTCATCAACCGAACGCACCCACTGTGAGTGAATCTTACAACTTCCCCTTTTAAATTACACGTTTTGGGGTGTGTCATGTGTTATGAAATTAATTAATTTTATTTATTTAAACTTGTGCCATACCACATCATGACCTAAACTTAGATTGTTTATATTGTTGTGATTTACTTATTTCCTTTTGTCAAATTATATGAAACTCATTCATTAAGCCCATCAGTTCCTCGTGGGAGACGAGTTGAACAACGCGTGCTTCAAATCAAATTCATTATTGTTCATGTGTGTATCATTGAGTTTATATTGGTTGTAGTTGTGTCATTCATATTATCATGTTATGCAATTCATTCATTAGGCCCCTCAGTTCCTCGTGAGAGACGAGTTGAGCATCGCGTGCCTCTAAATGTTCCATTATTGTTCATGTGTGTTTTATTTAATATCATATGATTGTTAAATAAGTTTTACATCTATTTTTACTCATGTTTGGTTGTGCACATATTTCATAATCAATTCAAATAAACTTGTTCAAATGTTTTCCATAGGATTCACTCGCCAACTTTATGTTGATCCAAAACCTTTTTACACATGATACAGGTGAACAGGTCGAAGCAAAGAAAACCTAGGAAATGCCTTAGAAGAGAACAAAGAAGCTTAGATTGATAGTTAGAATATGTTGTATCAATTATTGTAAATTTCCATTAAATTGTATTTAATGAATATGAAACGCTTAATAAATGTCATGAGCTTTGATGATAACCCAATCATGCCCCGATCACCTTTTCTGCTACGGGTCGGGGTGTGACAGATTGGTATCAGAGCCATGACTATAGGGATATAGGATAGGTTATTAGACCCTTAGAGCCTATACTATAGTCTGCCTAAATTTTAATTGATTAGGTGGTTACATACAAACTTGTGATATTTATTTGTTTCATATTTGTTTACATTTACAGTCAAACATACATGCATATATACATATTCATTATACATATATCGATGTTCATGTATTCAATTTATTTTCATACTCTCATTATCCAAAGATTTTGTGCAATTTTCAAATCTCATCAAAGTAAGTTCTGCGACGGGCATGTAGTAACTGGAAGGGTACAAGTACCGGTAGTCGGAACGTCCTGTCTAGGCTGGCATTCGTATAAATCCAATATAACGGACCAGTTTGCCTACCTGGGGACCAACGATGAGAGTACGAAGGACCTATTAGGCCAAAGCATGCCACACCAAATGTCGTTCGAACTAACCTACTTTGAGGTGTCACCGTGTCTACACCTGGACACATTCCGAATATCAACGTTGTATACATATTTCTCGATTTTCTCCGGGTTTTTGTGTACGCAACCTGGCAAAAACCCGTGCGAACCATATGAAAAACCGGTATTCATGGGGGCCCACATGATTACACAGGTAAAGTATGGCGGCATGTAGGGCCTAATGGCGAGCAAACCCAAGACATCCTATGGATGTAGTAGATTTATATTTCTATGATTATTTTACGAATGTTCATTCCTAATGCGAGCCATGAACCCAAAAATATCCAACTCATACCCTTGTCATGTATTCCTTGTAGATGTCTTCTAACCTCGCCCGTAGGAAGACGAGAGCAAGAAAAGCCCGCGAACGCATGGCTGCCTTAATCGCTCAACAAATGGCTGCCGTAATACCCAACATTGTAATTCAAGTTCAACAAGCACTTACCGCTAATCCTGTCAATCAAGCAAACCGAAACATTATCAACTCTCCCCCAAATACCACTAAATGCACCTACAAGCACTTCAAATCATGCGACCCTCCGAAATACAAAGGGACTGAAGGCGTCACCGCTCTCCTCCATTGGTTTGAAGAAATGGAGAATACTTTTCTAAATTGCGATTGCCCTGATGATCGCAAAGTGCGTTATGCTACCGGTCGACTATATGGGATAGCACTTACTTGGTGGAATACAGAGAAGGCCAAACGAGGCGTCGACGATGCTATGACCTTAACATGGAACGAATTGAAGGAAATCATGACCAGACGATTTTGCCCAAGGAGCGGAATCAAGAAATTAGAAGATGAATTTTATTCGTTGAAGCAAATGGAAGGAGACCACATCACCTACAACAAAAGATTCCTCGAGTTACATCAAATGGTTCCCAACATGTTCACTCCCCTCTACCGTTTGATCGAGCACTACATTCGTGGTCTTCCGTCAAAGATTCAAGACCCTGTAATAAGTACCAAGCCTGCAACTTTGGAAGCAGCAATTGGAGCTAGCAACAGAGCTTACCGAGAACCGAATCCGAAACGAAGACTTCAAGGAGGAGAAGAAGAAGGATAAAGAACCGACTGAAACTTCCGACTCCACCCAAACCGAATCCCTCCTCAACCCAATCCTAAGAGAAGAAGAGTCGGGCAACTTTTCGCTGCTACCCAACGAAATCAACCAGTTTTACACGCCATACCCATCCGAGCTATCCCAATCACCCAAGTGGCACCCAACTCAGCCTACCCAAATAAGAAACCATATCTTGGACCTCACCTCGATGCAACAACTGTTTTTATCATCATCCCCTTACCTTACCTTGTCGGCTATGTACAACTTGTGGACGCTATGGTCATTTGAGCAATGTTTGTCGCACCTTTCAAGACCAAACCTTTTCCCCTACTCAAACCATAAACCAAACCTATCAACAACCCCAATACCCATGTTCCCATATGCTTGAGCTTGTTTCAATTGTGGCGACCCTACCCACTTTAGAAACACATGCCCTCAATTGGTTAACGTTATCAACACTCAAGCCCAATCAAACCCAGTTAACCAAGTAAACCAAGAAAACCCAACCACTATGCCACCAGCAAGAGGAAGAGTCTTCAACATCAATGCCAATCCGGTCGAAGATAATGACGGCCCAAGCGAAGATACTCAACTAGTCCTCTTCGCCGAAGATCCAGATTCAACTCCTATCGTTTAGTTTTATGTTTTTCCATGTGTAGACTGTTAGAGAAATTATTGGATATTATATATTATATATTGTTTTCAGTATATGCTTTTGCTGAGGCCGCAGCTCCCCATCCATCGAGGTTGAGCTTGATCCCCATTTTATTATGCGGTTGATCTTGGCGTGCCCGCACGATCGGCTCCGTTTGATTGAGCCTTGATCGGTTATTTCATTTTACATTTCAATACATGCAATACGCTCGGCTCCGTTTGATTGAGCCTTGAGCGCACAATTCAATTTACATTTCCAGTTCATGCAATACGTTCGGCTCCGTTTGATTGAGCCTTGAGCGCACATACATTTTCATTATCAGTATCTTATGGTTATGGTGTTTGTTGTAGAGTCGCATAGAACTAATCATAACTGGCGGATAAAGTCAATGAGAATTTGACAAGAATATGGTGGATACGCCGCTGGTACTTCCTATATATAGGTATTCTTGCCAAAGGATCAGAGGCATTATCAGGCGGTTATGAGAGGTTCCATGCATAGGCTGTTTGTGTGATTGTTGTTTAGATTAAGTTGTTCAATTTCAGTACATTCAATATGTTCGGCTCCGTTTGATTGAGCCTTGAGCGCACAGTTCAATTTACATTTCCAGTTCATGCAAAACGTTCGGCTCCGTTTGATTGAGCCTTGAGCGCACAGTTCAATTTACATTCCAGTTCATGCAATACGTTCGGCTCCGTTTGATTGAGCCTTGAGCGCACAGACAATTTCATTATCAGTATCTTGTGGTTGTGGTGTTTGTTGTAGAGTCGCATAGAACTAATTATAACATGCGGATAAAGTCAATGAGAATTTGACAAGAATATGGTGGATACGCCGCTGGTACTTCCTATATATAAGTATTCTTGTCAAATGATCGGAGGCATTATCAGGCGGTTATGAGAGGTTCCATGCATAGGCTGTTTGTGTGATTAAGTTATTCAATTTCAGTACATGCAATACGCTCGGCTCCGTTTGATTGAGCCTTGAGCACACAGACAATTTCATTTTCAGTACATTCAATACGTTCGGCTCCGTTTGATTGAGCCTTGAGCGCACAGACATTTCATTTTCAGTACATGCAATACGATCGGCTCCGTTTGATTGAGCCTTGATCGCACAGATATATTTCATTTCAGTATTTTATGATTGTTGTATTGGTTGTAGAGTTATAGGACTAATCATAATTCACTGATAAAACCAATGAAAATTTGACAAGAATATGGTGGATACGTCGCTGGTACTTCCTATATATAAGTATTCTTGTCAAAGGATCAGAGGCATTATCGGACGGTTATGAGAAGTTCTATGTAGGATTTATTAGTTTTCTTGGTAACCAATCATAACTTGTGGATAAAACTAATGAAAATTTGGCAAGAATATGGTGGATACGCCGCTGGTACTTCCTATATATAAGTATTCTTGTCAAAGGATCAGAGGCATTATCAGGCGGTTTATGAGAAGTTCCATGTAGGATTTAGTATTGCCTTGGTTGGAATTAGTGTTACATTTATATCATCATGCTATTTAAAGAGATTGGATTGTGTTCCATTTCTACATAAACTAACCTCTCCATCATAACAAACGAGAGAGGAACTTCCACCATTCAAACATATATGCTATCAGAATGTGGATTCAATTATTTGCTGTTGTGTTTATTCATGTTCGAATATTAGCTGTTGTGTTTATTTATGTTCAAATATCAGCTGTTGTGTTTTTATTTATGTTCCATGTAGGTTGTAGTGTTAGAAGTTTTGCCTTAGGATATAACCATACTTTCCCAAACGTATCTAAACTTTTATGCATGATATCATTTTTAGCAAATCATTTCTGCTTATCAATGCTTATACAGTAGGCAACCAAAAAGCGATTCCTGAATAGGGTACTTAACCCTTACAAGGAACGTTACCGCCTCGAACAAAAACTTAAACCCTTATTTTCTAAGCATACAACTGTCAAATTAAACATCATCATCCTTTTAGTTAAAATATATCATTATTTAAATTTCGGGACGAAATTTCTAAAAAGCAGGGGATACTGTAACATCCGTCAAAAACGGATTTACCAAACCCGCTCCGTTTAGCAACCGAACAGTCAGTCAAAAATTTCGTTGCGAATTAAATGCCCAAAATATTTTTAAAACGATACGTAATCGATTATTATACGGGAATATATATTTAATTTTTGAAAAACTGTTGAAAATCGCAAAATAAAAATAAAAGTCCTCTGCCGGGTTTCGAACCCGGGTCAGCACCGGCTCAACAAACAAACTTAACACGCGCACTTGAACCACTGCGCCACGGATGCTTCTTGTGAAATATTGGAATCATTTAATTAATATTATGACGTTACGAATTCAAAACCGGCGCCCAATAGTTCAGTCGTCGGAAATCCCGGAAATCTCGCGAGTCTTAACGACAACTTACGTTATAACGTAAACCATTACTAAGACATCGGTTATAACCGACGTCTGAGTCCGCGACCAAAGTTATAACCGCCGGAGTTTTTATAATTTACGAATACAGTCGGGAATCGGACCAAGTTCTTAGACGATTTGCCCTATAAATTCACCCACAACACACTGCAAACCTTTTCGCTCAAAACCACACTTTTTCTCGGCGTAATTCCACTCGCCGGAATTGATCTGTTCGTCGCCGGAAAACCGGTTTCCTCATTTTCGAACCTTATTGAACCTTCTAAGCTTATACCGAAGTCACCCACAAGCTTTGCAAGTTTTCTGAAGTTTCTCTGCTGCAAGACACCTGACGCCGGAGCTAATTTCTGCCGTCGGAGTTTTGCCGGAAAACAGAGGAAAACGAGTCGGTATACCTCACGCTTATTTTTCCTTCTTTTTACTTATATCTCATCTATAATTAACCTAAAACGTTAAAGGAACCTGAATTAATTATTGAACCAGTCCGTCGTCTTTTCTGGTTATACCTTGATGAAGAAGACGATGTATTCGGTATCTTATAAGTATAATTAAAATCAACTTATTAATCGGGTTAGACACACAGCAAAGGTCTCGAGTTCGAATCCCGTTTCACACACAGCCGCATTAATATAATGCCTTTTTGTTTTGTTAACCGAACCGGAGTCGCCACAGGTATATGTTAAGTATATTCATAATCGGAATAATAACCAAGTTAGACACACAGTCCAGCGGTGGACTGTGTGTATGTTTAATCAAAGTGCACGAGTTCGAGTCTGTTTTCTGCATCGACCCGGTCAATTGTTTACCTTTTTTTAAAATAAGTCAGAAATGAAAACAAATAGTTTGTATTTAAGTATAATAAAAGTTGGATTATATAACATGTTAAACACACAGTCCAGCGGTGGACTGTGTGTTAGTTTAAGCCACAGGTCCCGGGTTCGAGACCTGTGGAGCGCATCGTCCGAGTGAATTAAACTGTTTTTAAAATAAAATGATTTTCGGTTTAAACTATTTAATGTATAAATATAATTAAAATCAGATATATAACGGGTTAGACACGTAGCTCAGTTGGTAGAGCTGCGTGCACGCGTACGAGAGGTCTCGGGTTCGAGCCTCACTCAGCGCACTTATATTCCGCATTCGAACCGGTCAACGGTCAACGGTCAGAAAAAAATCTATTTTTTTATTATTTTTATTTAATTATTTTAATTAAAAATCAATTAAAAATACTTAAAAATAACATTTTTAAGGTTAGAAAATAGCCTCAAACTCACAAAAATACACCCAACAATCCTACTAAAATAGATTAATAAAATCCGTTTACTTACCAAACCATAATGCGATTTATCTAGGTTAATCTCACTCGTGGTTAAAACCACTTCGCGTGCATTCAACGTCATCAACCGAACGCACCCACTGTGAGTGAATCTTACAACTTCCCCTTTTAAATTACACGTTTTGGGGTGTGTCATGTGTTATGAAATTAATTAATTTATTTATTTAAACTTGTGCCATACCACATCATGACCTAAACTTAGATTGTTTATATTGTTGTGATTTACTTATTTCCTTTTGTCAAATTATATGAAACTCATTCATTAAGCCCATCAGTTCCTCGTGGGAGACGAGTTGAACAACGCGTGCTTCAAATCAAATTCATTATTGTTCATGTGTGTATCATTGAGTTTATATTGGTTGTAGTTGTGTCATTCATATTATCATGTTATGCAATTCATTCATTAGGCCCCTCAGTTCCTCGTGAGAGACGAGTTGAGCATCGCGTGCCTCTAAATGTTCCATTAATGTTCATGTGTGTTTTATTTAATATCATATGATTGTTGAATAAGTTTTACATCTATTTTTACTCATGTTTGGTTGTGCACATATTTCATAATCAATTCAAATAAACTTGTTCAAATGTTTCCATAGGATTCACTCGCCAACTTTATGTTGATCCAAAACCTTTTTACACATGATACAGGTGAACAGGTCGAAGCAAAGAAAACCTAGGAAATGCCTTAGAAGAGAACAAAGAAGCTTAGATTGATAGTTAGAATATGTTGTATCAATTATTGTAAATTTCCATTAAATTGTATTTAATGAATATGAAACGCTTAATAAATGTCATGAGCTTTGATGATAACCCAATCATGCCCCGATCACCTTTTCCGCTGCGGGTCGGGGTGTGACAGGTCGAACCACGAAGAGTCTGTGGTTTGCGATTGGATGTGATTGATTTTGAATAAGATTGTCACTTTTATGAAGCTTGCTAATGAAATTGATAAATTGTTTGGTTGGAAAGGATGTCGGAATTAACCGAAAAGTTTGTTTGATTAATTAACTAACAAAAACTTGAGAACGATTGCAATGAAAGTAAATACGATTGTAAAACAATAGTGAGAAAACAAGGTTCACACCCGGTTCAACAATTGCAAGACCTAGGGTTACTACACGTTTTAAATTGGTTTAAACGAATTAGTTCATTAATGGTTTAGAATCACAAAGCTTAGGTGCCAATTGTTATCAACGTCATAGACAATGGACCACAAAGCACTTCGTTACTTTGGACAAGTGAAACCTATCAATTGACAAGGCATAAATACGCATATTCATTTCACGAAGTCAAATTTCATAACTCACTCGACAATTCGCAAATACAATACAAACATAAGACAATTATCAAAAGATTTAATGCAATTCGAATTGTCACAAACCAAATGTTTAACACATAGTAAACCCTAAAATCTTACAAAAGTCTACACCAGGGTGAAACCTCCGGGAATTAGCCGCTCATGACGAACGGAACACGATCAACAATGATTTGAAGCTTGAACTTTCACATCTTGAAGCCTTGGAAGTGATGAAGATGATGATTAGGGTTTGAGGTGGATGATGTGTATGGATGAATGGTGGAAGGGATGACGATAGGCTAGGGCTAGGATGAAGGATTCAGATGATGATGATCGATTAGATGGATTAGTGATGGTAAATGATGAAGGTTATGGTGTTCTTGGCTCCAAGGTGAGGTTTCAAACTCACAAAACTCGTAACTCCCTCAAAAAGGTCAAAAAACAAGTGATATATCTCGTCCCCCAACTCAAAAATCAAGTGTTTCGCGATGTGGGAATGCACATGGCTTTGCCGACTGCCTTTTTGTTCGTCGCCGATGGCCCGTGCTTCTTCTGGTGTTGTCCGACGGCTAAAACTACTGTTTACGGAGGGGTAGACGTGAGTATACACGGGGCGTCGCCGACGGTGCCTCTAAACCCCAGTTTTTGTTTTCTTTATAACTTCTTCGTTATAGCTCCGTTTTACTCACCGTTTTCACCTACGTACTCACAATTCAGCCCTCTATCATGACATCTTCAAATATCTTCATTTTAAATCCATTAACCTCCCCCCAAAACATATCCATTCTCCGCGGTTAACCCAATTTTGTTCATTTCACATCCCCAGTTGATCTCGTTCGCTCCCAGTGCTCCGTAAAGCTCCTGAATAGCTCTTTAAACTCTCTTAGACCTGTAAAACACAAATCCATTAAAAATTAGGCTATTCAAGATTAAAAGCTATGTAAAAACATAAACTTAAACATAAACAAACACCGGTTTTCAACCATGTATCTGGTGGAACCAAAGCCTTTGCATAGGCATGCTTCCTTAAGGTCTGGTGGGATAGGATTTACTTCCATCCTCTCCCTATACTGAGCAATATGTTCTTCAGGATCCGTCATGCCATCGTAAAGCTTCATGTTGGGAGTTTGGAATATCTTGGGGATTTCAGCATTACAAATATGCCGAGCAAAGCGGGATATGTTGTGACTGTCCTGTGATACTTCCGGTATTGGTTGCACTATCCCAGGCACAGTTGATATCATATCCTTCAATTTCTGGAGTTCTCTGGATAATGCCGATGTTGCACTTGTATACTGCGAAGGTTTAAAGTTGTTAGCAGTTAGCATATTAGTGTTGATAAACGAGTTACCAGTTTGGCCATATCCTGGAGCGTATCCTGGATCCATGACAGTCGACATCCTGACTAATGAGGGGATTTCTGGGATATTGCTCTAGGAGTGACTCGATATAATGTTTCCCTGATTATCCTCAGTATATACTGCCGAACTAAAGTTCAACATCCTGGGCTGCAAGGGAGTGACAACATCCTCAATAGGTCTCTTGGAGTTGGACTTCAAAAGTTGTATTTCTCTTATTATCATCTGGTTAGTTTCCTGTTGTTGCTTCATTTGATCCTATATACTACCAAACAAAGACAAAATTTCGTCATTAGAAGCAAAAACAGGAGTTCTCCCTGAAACCGGGTCTGGAGACATTCTGAACAGGGGGAGTGTCTCGGGATGTTTGAGTTTTGGCCCTCCTTTGAGGAGCTTGAACTTGTGGAGGCGGTGGGAGCACTGAACCAATTGTAGCAGAGGTTGCAGCAGGCATGGAGGAAGAGCTCATGTTTGATTTCGAAGCCATTAAAAATAGTTGTGAAAAAAGTTTCGAAAATAGAAAGCCCAGTAGTGATTTTAACAAAGCTTTTAATAAAAATAGCACCACTAGCCCCACGGTGGGCGCCAAATTGTTTTGGTCAAAAATTACTGAAGCAATTTAGTGATCAAACTTAGTATGTGAGGTAGCATGCTATTGTTATTTGCAAAAATATGCTAAGTGGATTGATTATGAAAACAGTTTCAGGATATAGTCTTAGGATAATGAACTATATCAAAATAACAAGTAAATGCGATAAAAGTAGAAATCAACACAGGATGTACGAGGAAAGCCCTTGATCAATCTAGATCTCCGGCATAAAACCTCAGGAGCTGACAATCGTTTGCTGCCTTGTTCTTCTTATTGCTTGAACATTCAGGATACAGTGCAGGATATAGCTCAGATCGCTACTAAGTGGTACAATGATTGTAAGTGACGAGTGTTAGTGTTTGTTTGCTACACGAAAAGAGAGTGTATGAGTATGAGAGCTCGAAATTGTGTGTGTTCCTATGATCTGGCTATCCCTATTTATAGTAAACATAAACAACTAACTATCCTATTATTCCAGGATACTGGGAATATTCCCTTCTGAACGTTGAAGGACCGTTTCAACTTGTTTTCCACGTGCATATTAACTATAAATCCGGGTCTTCAGCTCATATAACCGTTACAACATTAATAGCATTGACCACCATCCGAAATCCTCACAGAATATGCCTTTCTTCTATTCTGACCCTTACAAGACTAATTCTTCCGCCATTAACGTCCACTTTTCAACCACCTTGAGCAAATCTTCAGGTAGATCAAGTCCTTTAATGTTGGTACCTTGCAACCAAAGAAAATCGTTAGTAGCAAGCAGGATACCCCCGCAGGATGTTACCAAATATCCTGGTTCAGTATCCTGGCCGCAACATTAAGCATATAATATCAGGATATGCCTTCGGGATATAAGCTCGAAATTCCACCCATAACAAGTAGTAGTAGTAATAATAATAATAATATAATAATAATAATAATAATAATAATAATAATAATAATAATAATAATAATAACAATAATAATAATTGTTGTGGCATGGATTTTATACTAAGGATCATCCATCGTGAGATTGATCCTGGGTCACGGATCCTTAGCGAATGGCACATGAAGTCTGAGGATTTAGGATCCTTATCTAAGTCTATGTTTTTCTAACAATTGTTCCTTGTGTATTTAGTTTACGTTTGCAGGTATTATGTGAAGTGAGCTGAGTCCACGCGGGAATATCGGAGGAATATGCTAATTATGGCACGTGCAAAGAGAGTCATGACCGTTGATAGAGAACGTGGATGCATGGCTGAAATTTCGGATATTAGTTGGTTTGGATTAGCTAGATATTTAGTGGGGTATTGAGCTTGAAAGTTGAGATCTCTCTTTGGAACACACACACACTCGCAGACACTCTCACGAATACGGTACTCACATCTCACTAGTTATCATTGTAACAAGCTCAATATATCCAAAGTTGTAATCTTTGTCAAGCAATATACTTGATAGTGATAGTTTTCACTATCTGAGTTTTTATTCCGGAGATCTACTAGTGATCAAGGGCTTTTCCTCGTATAAATCCTCATGTTCATCATTGTCTATATTGCATATCTCTTTACGATATTCAAGCACTCAACCTCACAATCCTTGTTGTGATTTTTGACCGAAACAGTTTGGCGCCCACCGTGGGGAAATCGGTGCTTCAATTCTAAAAATCTCATTCATTTCATTCGTTTCTATTCATTTCCATTAATCACATGGCTTCTCAAGGAAAATCCACTTCAAATGCCATGCTGGCGGTTACCTTATCCCAGACTAGTGCATCATTGCCACCCATTCCTCCTGCATATCAGAAGATTGTTGAGAATCCTTAGAAGAAAACTACACCTGTTTACACATGATTGAAAACCTCCACTGTTTCTTTGTCTACAGCTACTAACAATGATGTTTCTACTTTGATTTTGCAGATGAAGAATTACATGGAGCAACAGGACAAAACCAACCAGAGGATCCTCAGGGAGATTGATGAAATCAAGAAGCAGAAGAGATTAGTGGAGGATCACTCTCCACTGATGCCCAGGTCATTGGATTTCGCTTCTCCAGCATCAATGATCTAGCATTCTAGAGGACCCGGTGTTCAAATGCAAGGATCCTCCAACTATCAGCAAGGATCACTGATGAAGAAACGTAGACCTAACAGACCGGAATCTAGTTAGATCTAGGGTTTGGTTTCTGCATAAAATTGGTTAATCCTTCGTTTAGTTTGACTGTGGTGATCACAACTACATTCCGATGATACCTGTAAAACAGAACGCCGTTAGCCTCGCCACGGGGAGAAGGGGGTTCTCTCCGTGACCACCCTCCGGCGTGAGAATAAGTATCGGTACTCGGAAAATAGTTGAAGTGAAGTAAGAGAGAGAGTAAGTGAGAGTGAATGTCTTCCCTGTACCTGATGTTACCTATTTATAACCGGATTTTGGCACCAAAAAGGAGAGATGAAAACTTAACGGAATCTTTGCCATCCCGTTAAATGTTGGTGTTACCGTTAGTGCACACGGATTGGTCTGTCATCTAAGGCTAGGAAGATGCCACGTGTCGTTGTGTGATCACTCTTCTTTCTCGAGGTGATCATGCCATCACTGTGATCTTTCCTGATTATCTATGATGCTGCCACATGGCATTGGGTTGTAACCGAAAAGTGCCCTTGCACGATTGGATATTAAATGCTTCTAGACGTTATACAGTTGTGGCCCTTTATGGACTGCTGCGACGTATGCATTCTGTTACAACAGAAAAGATTCCTTTTGCCTATGCACCATATCTTGTAAACTGAAATTCTTTGCTAAGGAAAAGTCTTTCAAGGTTAAGTGTTTCCTTGCACGAGCTGCGCAAGGTAGTTAAATGATCCTTTTCCTTCTTAGATGTTTGGCACAGAGAATTGTAAACTTCCTCTGTTGTGCTGTAGCCTGCGCAAGGTTTCTAGAAACCAACAATGACTCAGGGACTTCTCAAGATTAACTATCTTCCTTACGCGAGCCGGCGCAAGGTAGCTAAATGGTCTTTTCCCTTCTTTGCTGCTTGGCGCAGAGTCTGCTTAATCCTTTCTTTGGTATAAATGTCTGCGCAAGGCTTCTTTGGCAGGTAATAGTGGGTATGGTTCCCTTGCTTGGCGCAAGATTTTTGGGACCATACCCCTTCAACTGGCGATGACACAGGCTCAAGGATCCTCTTCTCAAGTTCAGGGATCCTACTTCCAGCCTCAAGGATCATCTATCCTTCAACGAGGATCACTAGGAATCACAGAGCCTCAAGGATTCTTCCATGAACCTGGAGGATCGCAACCAGTCCATAGGATTCTATGCACCATATCAAGGATCCTCATCTCAAATTCAAGGATTCAACTTGTTCCAGGATCAAGGATCCTTAAGGAGCCAACCATCCACGAACTATGAAGTTCATACAGAAGACTTCATTCCTATGTAGACTATTGCCTCATCTGGTCCAACTGTTGGACTTGAAGTGTCTACTTTTGGATATACTTCCGGGATACCGGTTCCAAACCAGTCAGGAGGTAACAATTTCAATACATCTTTTGGTATTAATTATGGTTCCATGCAGGATACACGTATCAATCAGGCTATGGCACGGGAACTCCAGAAACTCAAGGATATGATATCCAACGTTCCTGGAGTGATCAAACCCATTCCTGAAATCCCAGATGGAAGTCATAGGGTGTCTCGTTTTGCTCCTCCTATATGCGATGCCGAGATACGAAAACGCTTTCAAACCCCCAACATGAAGCTATACGATGGTACAACTGATCCAGAGGAGCAAGTGGCACAATACCGGGAGAGAATGGAGATCAACCCCATTCCAGAAAGATTAAAGGAAGCTTGTCTTTGTAAGGGATTCGGATCCACACTCATTGGATCAGCACTAAAGTGGCTGCTAAGTCTTCCTCCTTACTCAATTACTTCATTTTCTCATTTATCTTCATTTGTTCAACAATTAATTTTCTAGTAGTAGAACCTTTAAACAATTAACTAGTGATTTGTATAGGATAACCCAAGGCCGTGATGAATCACTAAGAGATTACATCACAAAGTTTAGTAGAGAATCCTTAGAAATCCCTAACATGGATATTGCCACTGCTGTGGAGGCATTCAAAATGAGATTGCTGAAGGATTCCTCATTCTATGATGACCTTGTTATGACACCTTGCAGGAATTTAGACGAAGTGATGAACAGGGCATTGAGGTTCATTCGTTTAGAGGATGTAAAAGGATCCAGGAGAGATTGTCAGGGTCCTCAAAGCAGGAAAAGCAAGGATCATTCTTTAAGAATAATCGATCCAAGTCATACTCTAAGAGTGACAACCACAATGTGCATGCAGTCGAGCAAGAGGAAGACGATGAGGATTATCCTCCAATCTCTGAATATTGTTTTTCTGCTGATAATAATGAACTAATCCTTGCTATGGAGAATTTAGGTGACAAATCTAGGTGGTCGCGAAAGACTGACAAGCCCACAGCCACCAAGGATAAGTCCAAATGGTGCGCTTATCATGAGGATTTTGGTCACCTTACTGATGAATGCATAGCCTTGAGGAAGAAGATTGGTTATCTTCTCAGCAAAGGATACCTGAAGGAATTGCTTGGAAGGAAAAAAATCAAGGAACCAGGATCCTGAGAAAGTTCATGAAAGAGCTCCTCCCCCACCAGCAGATACTCAAATCATTAATTTCATCTGCGGAGGCTCGGATATATGTGGAACCTCGTTTTCGGCAGCAAAAAGACATGCCAAAGAAACAAAGATGGAAAATGGGAAAGACCAGTCCGTACGTCCACATTAACTCAGCAGAAAGTTATATCCTTTGATGAGGATGATCGTGTAGACATACAGGATCCTCATCATGACGGCTTAGTTATTACCCTATTTATTTCTAACCATTTTGTTCGCAGGATCCTTATAGATGGAAGCAGCTCCGTGAACATCATTCAATTAGATGTCCTAAAAAGGATGAACATTCCTGAATTTGAGATTATTCCTCGGTCCTCAGTCCTTGTAGGATTCAGTGATGAAACGAAGAATACATTGGGGGACATCAAATTACCAATTTATATAGAGGGAGTAAATTCTATTCAAAAGTTTTGTGTAATAGATTGCTTATCTTGTTGTAATGTTATCCTTGGCAGGCCATGGATACATGACATGAAAGCAGTCCCTTCAACGTATCACCAATGTGTGAAGTTGCCTACTCCGTGGGGAGTTGTTAAAATAGAAAGTGACCAGCAAGAAGCTAAGACTTGCTATACTTCTTCAATGAAACCAACTTTGAAGCCTAGGGAAGCATAACAATTAAAGTATCATCCGCGAGACATCATGGAGGCTAGAGAAGAAGACGTCAAGGATATTCTGTTAAATCCTGAGGATCCTGAATCCAAAACATCTATAGGATCCGGGATCTAGAATGACATTGAAAAGGATTTGATATCCTTCCTTAAAAGAAGAAAATCTACCTTTCCCTGGAAACATGAAGACATGACAGGTATCTCAAAGAATGTTATTACTCATAAACTTGGTATTGACAAATCTTTCAGGCCAATACATCAAAAAAGGAGAAATTTTGCACCTCAAAGAAATGCAATTATCCAAGAAGAGGTAGACAAGTTACTAAAGGCATGTATGATAAGAGAAGTCAAGTATCCAAGATGGTTAGCCAATGTGGTTGTTGTTCAAAAGAAAAATGGAAAGTGGAGGGTATGTGTCGATTTTACTGATTTGAACAAGGCATATCCCAAGGATCCTTTCCCTTTACCCCACATTGACTCCATGGTGGATGCTACGGCGGGTCATGAGTTGTTAACTTTTATGGATGCTTCATCTGGATTTCATCAAATTCAGATGGAACCATTTAATCAAGAGGATACAACGTTCATGACACCCACCGTCATATATTGTTATATTGTTATGCCCTTTGGTTTAAGAAATGTAGGTGCTACATACCAAAGGCTGGTGAATATGATCAAGGAGCAACTTGGACACACAATGGAAGTATACATAGATGATATGGTGGTCAAATCTAAGAGAGCTGAGGATCACCTGAAGGACTTTGAAGAAGCATTCAATATCCTTAACCAGTACAACATGAAGTTGAATCATTCCAAATGCCATTTCGGGGTTAAAGTTGGATAGTTTTTAGGATATATGGTGACTAAAAGAGGGATTGAAGCTAGTCCAGAACAGATCAAGGCTATTGTGAACATCAAATCTCCTGCCAACGCCAAAGATGTACAAAGATTGATTGGAAGAATTGCTGCCTTGAACAGATTCATTTCAAAATCCTCAGAGAGATGCAAGGATTTCTATGATATTTTGAGGAAAAATAAGAAATTTTAATGGACTGAGAAGCATGAAGCTGCTTTGCAAGCCCTCAAGGATTACTTATCCTCTGCTCCAGCTCTGATGAAACCGGAGGACGGAGAACCATTATCCTTATATCTAGCCGTCTCAGGTAAAGAAGTAAGCGCGGTCCTTGTTAAGGATCATGAAGGCGAACAACATCCGGTATACTATGTAAGTAAAAGTCTACTCGATGCCGAGGCCAGGTATTCTCATTTAGAGAAACTTATTCTTGCTTTAATCATGGCTTCTACTAAACTTAGACACTATTTTGAAACTCATACTATAATTGTTAAAACTAACTTTCCTATTAAGAATGCCCTCAGGAAGCCCGAGATGTCTGGCAGGTTGGCAAAGTGGGCAGTTAAACTTAGTGCATATGACATTAAATATGAACCAAGGACTGCCATCAAGTCTCAAACTTTGGCTGACTTGGGCTTTGTATACTAAAGGGAAGCTGAGTTGGAAGTGCAACAACTTGAGGAGACCAAGAATCTTTAGACACTCTTCACAGATGGATCTTTAAATGTCAAGGGAACTGGACTAGGTCTCTACTAAAATCGCCACAAGGGGACATGATACCCCAATTATTGCATGTGAATCCCAAACCACTAATAATGAGGCTGAATATGAAGCCTTGATAGCAGGTTTGCAACTAGCTTAAAATATGAGGATCAGGTATCTTCAAGTATTGTGGATTCTTTACTAATTACTAATCATTACAATGGATCCTATGCGGTTAAAGGTGAAAAAACTAATTAAATTATTTAGAGATAGTCAAGAAATTGGCAGATTCTTTTGCTCTTTTCAGTTTAACAAATGTACCTAGGGAAGAAAATGCAGAAGCAGATGCTTTAGCCAACCTTAGATCCTCATTGAAGATGCCAGAGGATGTAAATATTCCCATTATCCAAGTCCTTACTCCTGCAATTGAGGAAAATGAAACAATCGAGATATTGGATGATGCTGCAATTCTACCTAGTGATGATGCGCAGTTAAATTCAGGATCCTGGATCCTTCGATTCTGAAATACATTCAGAATCAAGAAATTCCTATTGGGGAAAATCCTAGAGCCTTCAAGATCAAGGTACCCAATTCACTATAATTAATAACTTGCTGTATAAAAGATCTCTTGCAGGTCCCTATCTACGGTGCATTGAGAATCCTTTGAATCCTGAGATCCAAGAAGTCTTAAAGGATTTTCATGAAGGAGACTGTGGAAATCACAATGGGGACAGAGCATTATTCTCAAGGATCCTCAGAACAGGATATTATTGGCCTACAATGAAGAAGGATACTGTGGAGTATGCAAGGAAATGTGATGCTTGCCAGAGATATAGTAACATTCTTCATCAACCGGCAGAACCTCTGCATCCTATATCCTCTTCTTGGCCATTTATGAGGTGGGGAATGGATATAGTAGGCAAGCTTCCCAAGCACCAGGAGGAAAAGTGTTCATGTTGGCTATGACGGACTACTTCTCCAAATGGATAGAAGCTGAAGCCTTTTCCCAAGTCAGAGAAAAGGAAGTCATATCCTTTATTAAAAGAAATATTATTACTAGATTTGGAATTCCTTCCGAAGTCATTTGTGACAATGGATCCCTGTTTATTGGAAGTCGTACTACTAACTTTTATGACAGTTGGGGGATTAGGATGATAACATCAACACTAATCCACCCACAAGCTAATGGCCAGGACAGAATCATCCAACAAGATCATTATCAACAACTTGAAGAAGAAGCTTGGATCCAAAAAAGGAAAATGGGCTGAGGAATTACCTTATGTTTATGGGCAGACAGGACAACTCCATAAGAATGCTATGGGTCAGACTCCCTTCTCCTTAGTCTTTGGAGCTGAAGCAGTGATCCCTAAGAAATGGTAGTACGACAGCCAGAAAAGCATCCGTGATCCTGAAGCAAATGTTGAGACTCTAACTCAAGACTTGGATACTGTGGAAGAATTGCGAGACATGGCAAGAATAAGGATGGCTAGCTATCAACAGAAGATGGCTGGTGCATATAACAAGAATGTCAGAATGAGAAGGTTTGAAGTTGGTGATATGGTATTGAGGAAAGCATTTCAGAATACTACGAATCCTACTGATGGTAAGTTGGCACCAAAGTGGGAAGGTCCCTATCTCATTGAGGCTGAAGCTGGAAAGGGGGCATATCATTTACTAACCATGGATGGTGATCTCCTGCCAAGAGCTTGGAATGCTATTCACCTAAAAAAGTACTTCATGCAGATAGGATCAAGGATCCTTGGAGTTGCTTATGTTCAGTTCAGATTGAAGGACCCTCAAAGGATGCATGATCCTGAATTTGGTGATGATTGATTAATTGTTTCACATTATATTTGTTATTATTTATTGTGAGAAAAAGGATGTTAGATTCTTAATATCCGATTTTATCAAAGTTTTTAGTTTTTTCAGAAGTTTATCACATGTTTGACAAAGTATCCTGAGGTTGGCCACCTCTCCGAGACTTTGGGCTTGTCCCCAGCTTAAGGTATCCAACACCTTCTACGGATTAAAGGTTTTCACCTTTCACACGAATTGGGTTTTAACACCCCGCCAGTAGCGCACTTCATCCGAGTATAGTTCAAGGCAATAGGACCAGTACCCGCTTTAGAGGTGACAATTTCATGTTGTTGGCTATATGTAGGATCCTAAGTATAATAGTAGACGTACCATACATCCGTTCCTAAGGTTTCTAACGTCTTCACGTTAGCTAAGGTTTTGGCATTTTCATGTCACTTACGATTGGTTAATCGCCAGAATGGGCCATCAGATTCCTAAGGTTTCTAACGTCTTCACGTTAGCTTAAGTATCAAAAGTTATTTGGGCTTGTCCCCAGTTATTTGGGCTTGTCCCCAGTTTCATATGAGTTACTCAATTGATGTTTGGCTTAGTCCCAAGTTGTACATTATTTCAGGTTTCTGAAGTTTTATATATATAAGGATCTGGATCCTCAAGCTTTAACTAATTACCCGCCTTGTCAGTACAACCGTAAATTTTAAGGATATAGGATCCTAACTTGGATTCTCTGGTATGACTTAATCTTTGTCTATTTACTTTTATTTCTATATTCTCATCCATGACACTCAGTTTGAGAACTACATGATTTTCTATCATGCGATACCTTAGTATGTTCATTTTAAACATTTTTTCGCCTTTTAAGTGATTATAGAAGATAGAATTTTTATACGATAAATGTATTGAAATGAGATTCCGAGATAAAACATACACAACAGCAAAAATAGCCAAAAGATTAAAGTTCTATTTATTAAAACCCTTTTAAGGTGATCAAAATTACCTACCTAAGCTTCCACCAGCAATCCATGGTCCAGCCACTTGGTAGGTAAAGGGTGTCCATGCTAACGTTCATAAAGTGCAGGAAAATAAAGGTGGGGGGATCAAAGGCTTCATCCTCCACAAACAGAAGGACCCATCCACCTTTGCTACCCCCTATTTCCAAAGGATCAGTGATCCTTAACCCTAGAAACTATTGTTTAAGATTACAGACCAAATTGTTCATAATAAAAACATCATAAACCATAAAAAATGGGCTCCGGCCACGTCTAGAAATTTCCATCATCTCCAATTGGTGCAGCCTACTCCTTCGCTGCTTCATCACCCTTAGCTTCGCCACCTTCACCACCACCACCAGCTGCTGCCTCTTCAGGATCCTTCTCACCACTAGGAGGGGCCTCAAGCATGATGTTCCTTCTAGCTCATCATCATCACCCAACTCCCTCAGCCTCTGCTTCCAGCCTCTACCTCCCATCCAGCCTTATCGAAGGAAGGGTCCATTGCCTCCTAAGTTATCTGGATCCTGGCCTTAGGATAGCCTTGACAGCATAGATTTTGGCCTCATCAGCAGCATCCAACCGATCCTTGTCCGCCTGAACCGCATCCACTATGTCTTGTTTCTCCAAGCGATTGATCTCTCTCTCCAGCTGTGCAATATTCTTGTCTTTAGCAGTGCAGAAGGCTCGGAGATCAGCGATACTATCTTCTACTTCAGCTAACTTTTTTCTCTTACAAGGCTTGGATTTGCGCAACTTTATGCATATGACAATGTGTAAAATAAGGATCCTTCGTCCTAATTTTTTTACATAAACCGAAGAGTCAGTGATCCTTATGTAAGACCCTACCAGTTATTAATTAACTTTCATAAAAGAATTCACATTAAAGTAAGTTTAATCAAATAAAATAATGATCTGAAATGCTAAGTAAATTTGAACTTTACATGTATTTCAAAATCTTTTATCATATTAACATAATTCGATTTGGTAAGCGTTTCAATTCAAATGCGGAAGCTTTATCCTTGATCGTGTTCGGTTCTTCGTTGAGCTTGATCGCATCCAATACTTCATAATGATGACCTAAATAACATTTAACAATGTTAAATGCTTAGCTTTATAATGCTAAAATGTAAATTGCTAACCTTAATAACCAAAAGGGGAAAAATAAAAATTTCAACAAAACCCGCCGTAAAGGCTACGTTGAGGAACCCTAGGTACGGTTCAGTGTGCATCTTTCTTTTCTCTATTTTTTTTACTAAAACTTGCATATCTTTTTTGTTACTTGTCCGTTTCACTTGAAACTTGTTTCTAAATGTCCGTAAAACATTTCCCTACATAATAGACTCAAAATCCTTAACCCGGATTCATGGCTTTTATAAATTTCACACGTACCGGTTTATGCTTCATGCTTTTATAATTTCACACCGTACTCGTTATGCTACTTTTATTTTGACCCGTTATAAATTCAAGCACTTAAGCTCAATTTATCCACATCTCTTCATATCTCTTAATGCCACTTTATGATTCTTAGCTATATGTCATCACAACTTCAAATGTGATGGATTATGTTAAGAAGTTCATTATATTCCCAATTTACCCTTGAGTTTAACGCTTTTACGAAAAAGATCAATTATGTAACATTAAGCCAAAATAGTTAAAGCCTTCCACTTTATACTACCAGAAGGATTGTTCAATTTATAAAACTCATATTCAAACTACCCTTATGGGTCGTTTGCCCGATTTATCATTCGAGGATGTTTTAGTCAACTTTAGTCCCTCCTATTTCGACGAAGGACTTTCAATAACCTATTTGACCAAAATCGCACATTTGAACTAAAACCTTATTTACACATACATAGCTCGGGTCAAAGTATTGACCCGTTTTAATACCTCATCATATAAATTGCTAATCAATAACAACAGCGTCTCACGCGCTATTCGTTCCTGTGAGCATAAACACTCGACAACAACATTAATTATTAATGTCAAATGGTGATATCATCACCTTTTGACCCGTTTATTCCATTTGACCATTTATTCATTGTGATATGGTATTTATTTACCATCTCATCCATTTACCCTTCCGGTTTACATCGTATTATCATATTACGTAAAATCATTTCTTAATTCTTTGGACTCGTCATTTTTACCCATAGAGTGTCTTTTCAAGAATATTGTTTGTCCGTTAGCTCGTTGCCCATTACCATATTACCCTTTTTACTCATTTTGGTTTACCTCATAATATGTCTTTTTCTCAAAACTCATAGTTTATTCGGTCTATACAAGACCGAATGACCGTTTTACTCCTTTCACTTATTCTGACCCGTATCGAATCGCATCAGATCACCTTAGTTAATTTACCATTTTATCATAATCATAACAACTACAACAAGTAGGTGATCTAATAGAAAAGTGTAAGCTTTACTTACCTTAGAATCCGATTATGCGTTCTCGCCCTTTAACCCGTTTGACCCATTCTTCTCCAAGCTTCCACCTAGCTCGTAAAAGAGTCAAACTATAATACAATATCCATAAGATAGTTAGATTAGTCATCAATACCATGACCATCACCCTTATGGACTTTTCTACCATATTTCTATATTTGATTCGGTTTTAGGCCGGTTTGACTTGCAGTTTTACATAGATTTGCACTAATAAGTTTAAATAAAAATCATTAGGCATTTTATCTAACCTTGGTGGGCATCATATTTTAGTCACCAATTTGGCTAACTTCGTTAACCAAAATTACCTTCTTTCTTTCAATTTATCAAGTTTACACAATTATTAACATCAAGTTATCAAGTACTTTCAATCATCTTAGCTAATCCCTCATATTATCATATTAGAATTTGGGGATTTTAACACTATCTTAATAATCCAAACATCAATATTAGCCAAGTATCTCATATTTTCTTAAAAATATGAAGATTATATGCATTCTTTAACATCCCTATAACGTCAATTTAACTCTACTATCAAAACCACTTTATTTCATGTATGAACACTTGACCTAGTGTCTAGATTGTTCAAGTATTTCATCTATACTAGCAAGTATAGTGATCATCAACACAAATACATCATCAATTTCATCAAACAAACAATAATTTTGAACTCAAGGTTATCCCTTCAAGCTCTTCTTCACACAAAATTGATGAAATCAAGTTTTACAACATACCTTATGATCCCCTAGTCTAGGTGATCAATAATTTGCGTTCATGCATCGATTTTGGGTTTGAATTATCTTCAATTTGGTGAATTAGGCTTGAACTAGGGTTTCCCCTTTTCTTCTCCTGATGATCGCTCCTCACACACACTTTATGTGTGTGTTGTATTTTAATTTTTTGTTTATAAATCACTAGTTTCCATTTTGATAACTTTGGTCCCCCAAGTTTAGTTTTATATTAGATAGGGCTATTACCCATTGTTTTATCAACTATATACAAGTTACTAACTAGGTTAATTTGTTCCTAGTTATATTTTACGGGTTAACTTTTTCCACTAACGGTATTTTACCCGCTATTTAATATTAACGTGGTTCGATTACCAAACCCGTTTTTGGGGTGTTACAAGTCTACCCCCTTAAAGTAGTTTCGTCCTCGAAACCTTTCTTACGTAGTTCACTGATTTGACCTAATGAACTTAGTTTCGGTAATGACTTTGCAGTACGGAGTTTCTAATAAATCTATAACATACAGGAAAGCATAGTATGTCTTTCAGCTCCGAGGTGCATGCGCTTTTCAGGTATGTGGCCTCATGGCCATTACTTTCATCTTGTATTCCTAATATTCATTGTTTACTTGATCGAGTCGTCACTTGGTCTCTCGGTCCTATGAATATGTCAAGATGCTTATTTCGTGCTAATCTATAATGATAAGTGCATTAAACAAGTTTTCAATTTAATTTAGACCTTGACCGGTCTTACGGTCAGACTTATCAGTCACCGGTTAGTTTATATCCCATCGCTCAGGGATGCCAACTTTGCCTCGCAAGGCTTTTACGATTATTCATAACCCCATTCCTATAGTTTGCATTACAAAGCAATCATGTATCATGTTACTTCCTTGTTCGTGATTTGCATCACATCATGTTAAGTTTTATATCAACCTTTCATTTTCAAAAATTTTCTTTTCGAATTTATTGTTTTGCACCTATTGGTGTCAAGACTTGCTTTCTTTAGTATTAATCATTTCCCAATCTATCTCGTACTTTTTTTAACATTGTTTCCAACTAAAACCAATTTTTAGTTCAACGTTTTCTCCTTTACTTGTGTCGATTACTCGCATTAAGAAATCGACAACCCAACATTTATTCTTTTATTGTTTTTATTTTACCGGGGAAATCGTAAGCGGTTCCCTTGCTTTGACCAAGTGACTGTAAGCCCCTTTCACTTAGCCTCGTAGGCTATTTATTATAGCTTTCACTCTCTTTAAGGCGGGACCTTTAAGGCCCATTCCTCTTGATTCTTGACTCGAAGGTCATTTTGGTTCCGTAGACCTTTACGCTATTTATAACCAAAAGTCGTGGTGATCCCGTAGATCATCCATTTAACCCGTGTCATTAGTTAATTGTACTTGGTGTTAACACACTCATTTATGGTTAAAAGAAGTTAAACTATCTTTTTTCTTTGCCCTTTCTTTTGTTCGCCGGTTATGACCCTTAGACCGTGTTTGATCCATATTGACAATGTTTGAGCTTCTATGACTCCGCGAGTCATTTATGTGTCACATTCATTTGTGAGACCTATTACCCGTTTCATCCCAATTATGCTGATCACTTGCGCCTAAAACTGGCATAAGGGTCAATTGACATTGACCACTCGTCACCACAGAGTCACAACTAACATCTTTAATAGTAACCATCACAATTTTTTTCGGATCTATTAGTCATTTCCGCCGGAAAAACTCTTTCGCTTTTATGACTTCATACGTCATTTATGTGTCGATTCATCTCACATTTACCGTTATCCGGTTTACGCTATATTTCTTTACCACCCATTATCCGGGTTCTTTATTTTAATATTTTAATTCTCCCTTTATTCGGTTTGCGTCTACATGTACATTTAATCACGTCCCAATACCGGGCTCATTATTCTTTTGTTTTTAACGCTCCCGTTACCTGGTTTGCGTTTACTTTTACACTCCATCATTGTACTTTTTTGACTAGTTCGACTCGTTCGTGTGAACTCCATCACTTATGAACAATCAAATCTTACTCTTTATTTAACCCGTTTGACTTGTTCGCGTGAAATCCATCACCTACGAACAATCAACCTTATTCTCTATTGACTCGTTTGACTTGTTCACGTGAAATCCATCACTTATGAAGAGTCAAACCTTATTCTTTATTTGACCATCCTTGATAGCCTTATAAACCGTGAATGATGATTATCACCATCATTTTTCATTCATTTTTTTATTATTATTTTATTATTATTATTATTAATTTTTTTAGTCTTTTCTACGACCATAGTCAACGACTTTGATTGTGTTCCATGTGGGCAATACCTTCGTTTCTATGACCCCACGAGTCATTTACACTTTGGTTTTACATGTCCTTTTTGTCTACCAATTCTCCTTGGGTCATTTATTTCTATTTGCGTCATATATCTTTTTATGGTTCCATGAAAACCATTTATACGAGTACGCCTGTAAGATTATTTTGACCCCAAGGATCTCTTAACTCTTTCTTTCACCTCGTCTTTACCACATCAGATGTATATGTGCTTCTTATAAGAAGTTCATGGTATTATGTGTTACTACTTACTTGGCCAGAGTAAGCGATCAACACATGGTACGCGAGACCTTATTATAACTCACATTACTCCCCATGTAAGTAAATCCTCGGTTCATGTCCAATTTTTATTTTATTTGGTAAAACCTTGTTTAATTGTTATTTAACAATTATTAGATTTTACCCTTTTTAATCTTAAAATATATAGAATGTTTTCCTTTTTATAAAACTTTTGTGCAATCACATTCGTTAATGTGATCGTTACTTTCCTCAATAGTCTTTATATTGAGAATACTTACTTGTATGATTACTTCCATCTAAGTTTCTATATAAACTGAATTATGTTATTGTCTTGTTATTCACAATCGTGAATAACACATTTTTCTACTTAATTTCTCTTGGAAACATCATCCTGGATAGGTATGCTATTCAGGTTTTCCAAGTTTTTATCTTACATATGCAATAGTCAATCTCTACGTAATTGTTGCATACTACTATTTGTACAATAAATTTAAAATGTGCACCTGGTAGATGCTCGACCTAATGGGTTTTCCTTGCCATTATCCTTGTTCGATATCATTATACGACTTAGGTCCTTGGTAAGCATGCTCTACTTGTCATACTTCAGACTGTTCATCCGTCATGTCCGTAAATTGTTAAACTCTCGCCACGTACAGATGCGAGTGTCCTTCAACTAAAATGTTTACAAAATATTAGTAATGTTAACATTTACAAGCGCCCATACTGTTAGGGGCTGATTTTTAGCATGTCTGGATCATTTATCCTGAGGCTTAACATGAATCATTTATCCTTAGCATATGAAGCAGGGAGTCTGAGGATCAAGGATCCTTATATATATGTATGCTTACTAACAATTGTTCACTTGTTTGTTTAACATCTGTATGCAGGTCTTGGACGATGAAAGACTTGTTCTAACCGAGAATCGCAGGGAATATGCTTATAATTCCAGCACGTGCAAAGAGCGTCATGACCGTTGGTGGAGAACGTGGATGCATGGCTGAAATTTCGGATAGTTGGTTGAGATTAACTAGATATTTAGTGGGATATTGAGCTTGATAGACACGACATATCTCTGGTTGAACACACACACTTGCATACATTCTCTGGAATATCACACTCACCATACCCTAGTTCTCATTGTAACAGGCTCATTATTTCCAAAGTTGTAATCTTTATAGTTCAATATAGTAGGTGATCGGTAGTTTCCATCACCCGAGGTTTTTATGCCGAGATCATTCATTGATCAAGGGCTTTTTCCTCGTATAAATCTTAGTGTTTGCCATTGTTTGCGTTTACAATTTGTTCATACGATTGCTCATCACTCAAGCACTCAACCTCACATTCATAGTTTGGTTACATTATCCTTGTTGTGATTTTTGACCAAAACAGTGTGGTTCCCACCGTGGAGCAATTGGTGCTTCAATTCTAAAAATATTATTAATTCCATTCATTTCTGTTCAATTCCATCAATCATATGGCTTCATGGAAAATATGCTTCAGGTACCATGTCGGCGGTTACCTCATCTCAGACTTGTGCATCATTGCCTCCCATTCCCTCTGCACCGGCGAGGAGTGCTGATAATGCTCAGAAGAAGCCAACACCAGTTTTCTCGAAGGCTTTACTGTTTCATCCTCTACACCTACTAAAATGATCTGTCTACTTTGATTTTGCAGATGAAAGGATACATGGAACAGTAGGACAAAACTAACCAGAGGATCCTTCGTGAAATTGATGAAATCAAGAAATAGAAGAGATCAACGGAGGATCATTCTCCGTTGAGCCCAGGTCATTGGATTTCGCCACTCCAGCAACAACCATTCAGCATTCCAAGGCGTCTGGTGTTCAGTATCAAGGATCCTCAGGATTACAGCATGGATCATTGGCGATGACGCAGCCACAAGCATCTCATTACCAACCTTATGGATCCCGATTCAAGCCTCAGGGATCCTCATATCAGCATCAAGGATCCTACCTCAGTTCGGGAGGATACTTGGAGACGGTGCCACCTAAAGTATTTTATTTCCAGCATCAAGGATCCTCATCCCAGGTTCAAGTATCCATGGAGTATCTTCCGAGACCTCCAGCACCCATGTATCCTGGACCCAACGTCTTTCAGGATCAAGGATCTTCAGGAAGTCAATATTCAAGGATTCCGAAGTTCACAAAGGGGACTTCATCCCTATGCAGACTATTGCTTCATCTGGTCCAACTGTTACACCTGAAGCGTCCACCTTCGGATATACTTCTGGCATACCACTTCCAAACCACTCAGGAGGTAACAATGTCAATATATCTTTTGGCACTAACTATGGTTCCATGCAGGATACAGGTATCAATCAGGCTATGGCACGGGAGCTCCAGAAATCCCGGATGGAAGTCACTGGGTGCCTCGTTTTGCACCTCCTATATGTAACGCTGAGATACCAAAACGCTTTCAAACCCCCAACATGATGTTGTACGATGGTACAACTGATCCGGATGAGCATGTAGCACAATACCGGGAAAGAATGGAGATCAATCCCATTCAGAAAGGTTAAAGGAAGCCTGCCTTTGCAAGGGCTTCGGGTCCACACTCACTGGATCAAACTTAAATGGCTGCTAAGTCTTCCTCCTTACTCAATTACTTCATTTTCTCATCTAGTTAATTTGTTCAATAACCAGTTTTCATGTAGTAGAACCTTTGAACAGTTAACTAGGGATCTATATAGATAACCAGGGACGTGATGATCATTAAGAGATTACATCACTAAGTTTAGTCGAGAATCCTTAGAAATTCCTAATTTGGATATTGCCACTGCTGTGGAGGCATTCAAAATGGGCTTGCTTAAGGATCCTCATTCTATAATGACCTTGTTATGACACCTTGTAGGAATTTAGATGAAGTGAGGAACAGGGCATTGAGGTTCATTCTTTTAGAGGATGACAAACGGATCCAGGAGAGGCTATCAGGATCCTCGAAACAAGAAAAACAAGGATCATTATTTAAGAATAATCGATCCAAGTCCTACTCTAAACATGCAATCACAATGTGAATGCATTTGAACAAAACGAAGACGATGAGGATTATCCTCCAATATCTGAGTATTGTTTTTATGTGGATAATCATGAACTAATACTTGCTATGCAAAATTTAGGTGAAAGGCTAGATGGCCAAGGAAAACTAAATAAACCTGGAGCTACTAAGGATAAATCTAAGTGGTGCGCTTATCATGAGGATTTTGGCCACCTTACTGATGAGTGTATAGCGTTGAGGAAGGAAATTGGCTATCTTCTTAGCAAAGGTATTTGAAGGAATTGCTGGAAAGGAAACGTTCAAGAACTCAGGATACTGAGAAAGTTCCTGAAAGAGCTCTCTCCACCGCCAGTAGATGCTCAAATCATTAACTTTATTTCTGGTGGTTCTGATATCTGTGGAACTTCATTTTCAGCAGCTAAAAGGCATGATAAGGAGACAAAGATGGAGAACGGGGAGAGGCCAGTTCGAACATCTACCCTAACATAGCAAAAAGTGATATCCTTTGATGAGGAGGATCGTGTAGACATTCAGGATCCTCATCATGATGGTCTTGTCATTACTTTATTTATTTCTAACCATTTTGTTCGCAGGATCCTTATTGATGGAAGGGATTCAGGAACAAATTCAGTTGGATGTCCTCAAAAAGATGAACATTCCTGAATCCGAATCATTCCAAGATCATCGGTGCTTGTGGGATTCAGTGGGGAAACCAAGAATACATTGGGGGACATTAAACTCCCAATTTACATAGAGGGAGTGAATTATATCCAAAAAATTTTGTGTAATAGATTGCTTATCTTGCTGTAATGTTATCCTAGGCAGGGCATGGATACATGGCATGAAGGCGGTCCCATCAACATACCACCAATGTGTCAAGCTTCCAAGTCCATGGGGAATAGTCAAGATAGAAAGTATCAGCATGAGGCAAAGAATTGCTACACTTCCTAGATGAAACCAGCTTGCCAAGTCTAGGGAAGCATAGCAATTAAAGCATCCTCCAAGAGACGTCATGGAGGCAAGAGAACAAGACGTCAAGGATATACTATTAGTTCCTAAGGATCCTGAATCCAAGGTGTATATAGGATCCGGGATCCAGCAGAGCATAGAGCAGGATCTAATATCCTTCCTGAAACACGAAAATCTACCTTCGCTTGGAAGCATGAAGATATGACAGGTATCCTCAAAAGATGTGATTACTCACAAACTTGGTATTGACAGGTCTTTCAGGCCAATTCACCAAAAGAGGAGGAAGTTTGCACCTGAAAGAAATGCAATTATCCAAGAAGAGGTAGAAAAGTTACTAAAGGCAGGTATGATAAGAGAGGTCAAGTATCCAAGGTGGTTAGCCAATGTGGTTGTTGTTCAAAAGAAAAATGGAAAGTGGAGGGTTATTGGTGGGTCGATTTTACTGATTTAAACAAGGCATGTCCCAAGGCTCCTTTCCCTTTACCCCACATTGACTCAATGGTGGAGGCTACAGCGGGTCATGAATTGTTAACTTTTATGGATGCTTCATCTGGATTTCAGCAAATTCAGATGGAACCATCTGATCAAGAGGATACAGCGATTCATGACACCCACCGACATATATTGTTATATTGCTATACCCTTTGGTTTAAGAAATGCAGGTGCTACATTACCAAAGGCTGGTGAATATGATGTTCAAGGAGCAACTTGGACACACAATGGAAGTATACATAGATGATATGGTGGTCAAATCTAAAAGAGCCGAGGATCACCTGAAGGATCTTGAAGTAGCATTCAATATTCTTGAGCAATACAACATGAAGTTGAACCCGTCTAAATGTCATTTCGGGGTCAAAGCTGGAAAATTTTTAGGATATATGGTAACCAAGAGATGAATTGAAGCAAGTCCAGAACAGATCAAGGCTTTAGTCAACATCAAGTCTCCTGCCAATGCCAAGGATGTGCAAAGATTGACAGGAAGGATTGCCGCCTTGAATAGATTCATTTCAAAGTCCTCAGAAAGATGCAAGGATTTCTATGATGTTTTGAGGAAGAATAAGAAGTTCGAATGGACTGAGAAGCATGAAGCTGCTCTACAAGCCCTTAAGGATTACCTATCCTCAGCACTGGCTTTGATGAAACCAAAAAATGGAGAACCATTATCCTTATACCTAGCTGTTTCAGGTAAAGCAGTAAGTGCGGTCCTTGTTAAGGATCACGAAGGCCAACAACATCCGGTATACTATGTAAGTAAAAGTCTACTTGATGCTGAGGCCAGGTATTCTCATTTAGAGAAAATAATTCTCGCTTTAATCATGGCTTCTACTAAACTAAGACATTATTTTGAAACTCATACTATTGTTGTTAAAACTAACTTTCCTATTAAGAATGTTCTCAGGAAACCAGAGATGTCGGGAAGAATGGCAAAATGGGCTGTTAAACTTAGTGCATATGACATTAAGTATAAGCCCAAAACTGCTATTAAATCCCAAGCTTTGGCTGACTTTGTGGCCGATTTTAGTAGTGATCTACAAAGGTAAGCTGAACTAGAAGTGCAACAACTTGAGGAGACCAAGGATCCTTGGACACTCTTCACAGATGGAGCCTTGAATGTCAAGGGAACTGGACTTGGCCTACTACTAAAATCGCCACAGGGGGACATTATACCCCAGTCTATAGCGTTTTAACACAGGTACCTAGGGAAGAGAATGCAGAAGCTGATGCTCTAGCCAACCTTGGATCCTCATTGAAGATGCCTGAGGATGTGAAGATACCTATTATCCATGTACTAACTCCTGCAATTGAGGAGAATGAAGCAATGGAAATAATGGATGGTGCTGCAGTTGTTCCCAATGATGATATGCAGTCAAATTCAGGATCCTGGATCCTTCCAATTCTGAAACACATTCAGAATGGAGAAATCCCTACTGGGGAAAATCCAAGAGCATTCAGGATTAAGGTATCCCAGTATACCATTATAAATAACATGTTATATAAAAAATCTCTTCCAGGACCCTATCTAAGGTGCATTGAGGATCCTGAGATACAAGAAGTCCTGAAGGATTTTCACGAAGGAGACTGTGGGAATCACATTGGGGGCATAGCACTATTTTCAAGGATCCGTAGGATATTATTGGCCTACTATGAAGAAGGATGATGTAGAATACGTGAAGAAATGTGATGCTTGCAAAAGACACAGTAATATCCTTTATCAACCGGCAGCACCTCTTCATCCTATATCCTCCTCTTAGCCATTCATGAGATTGGGAATGGATATAGTAGGCAAGCTTCCCAAGGAACCAGGAGGAAAGGGGTTCATGCTAGCTATGACAGACTACTTCTCCAAGTGGATAGAAGCTGAAGCCTTTTCCAAGTCAGAGAAAAGGAAGTTATATCCTTTATTAAAAGAAATATCATTACTAGATTTGGTATTCCTTCTGAAATTGTTTGTGATAATGGATCCCAGTTTATTGGGAATTGTACTACTAACTTTTGTGACAGCTAGGGGATTAGGATGATAACATCAACACCAATCCACCCACAAGCTAATGGCCAGGCATAATCATCCAACAAGATCATCATCAACAACTTGAAGAGGAAGCTTGGGTCCAAAAAGGGCAAATGGGCTGAGGAATTACCTTATGTCTTATGGGCAGATAGGACAACTCCTAAGAATGCTACGGGTCAGACTCCTTTCTCTTTGGTCTTTGGAGCTGAAGCAGTGATCCCTACAGAAATGGTAGTCCCTATAGCCAGAACAAGCATCCGTGATCCTGAGGCAAATGATAAGACTCTAGCTCAAGACTTGGACACCGTGGAGGAACTTAGAGACTTGGCGCGAATAAGGCTAGCTAGTTATCAACAAAGGATGGCTGGAGCTTATAACAAGAATGTCAGGATTAGAAGATTTCAAGTAGGTGACTTGGTATTGAGGAAATCATTCCAAAATACCATGAATCCTGCTGATGGCAAGTTAGCACCAAAATGGGAAGGCCCTTATCTAATTGAAGCTGAAGCAGGAAAGGGGCATATCGTTTGCTAACTATGGATGGTGACCTTCTACCAAGAGCGTGGAATGCTATCCATCTAAAAAAGTATTTTATGTAAAGGATTGGGGGATCCTTAAGTATCTTAATGATCAATTCAGATTGAAGGAACCTCAAAGGATATGTGATCCTTGATTCGGTAACATTTTACTAATGCTTTCATTCTTATTATACTTCTTATTATTTATTATAAAGTAGGGATGTTGAATTTTCAACATTCAACCTTATCAAGCTTTAAGTTTTGCAGAAATTATTACAAAGGATCAAGAGGTTGGCCACCTCTCCAAGACTTTGGGCTTGTCCCCAGCTTAAGGTATCCAATACCTTCTAAGGTTTAAAGCTTTTCACCTTTCACATGAATTGGGTTTTGACACCCCGCCAGTAGCGCACGTTATCCAAGTATAGTTCGAGGCAATGGGACTAGTACCCGCTTTAGGGGCTGACAATTTCATTGTTGTTGGCTATATGTAGGATCCTAAGTATAATGCTAGACGTACCATACATCCGTTCCTAAGGTTTCTATTTTCACGTTAGCTAAGGTTTCGACATTTTCATGTCGCTCACGATTGGATAGATGCCAGCTTGGGCCATATCCAGTTTACACAGTATTTGGCTTGTCCCAGTTATTTGGTCTTGTCCCAGTTATTTGGGCTTGCCCCCAGTTACTAATGAGTCATTCAATTGATGTTTGGCTTAGTCCCAAGTTGTATGTTATGACAGGTTCCTGAAGCTTAACAAATAAGGATCCTGGATCCTACATTTCTACTAATTTTTATTCCATGTTGTTATATTGTAAGTTTTATGGATAAAGAATCCTAACTTGGATTCACTGGTATGATCCTTTACTGAGCCTTTTTTGTCTTTGGATATTATCCTCTATCTTTGACGAGAGCCTATGTGACCCTTGATCATGTATTGTTTAACCTTTTAAAACTAAACTTGTTTTGACAAATACTTAATATTCTTTTTAAGAACTCGTAAATTCCTAAATCTGAATTTTCCTAACAAGTACAAGTATAATGATAATCGAATCAGGAAAGAAACATAGTCAAAAGCTTACGTTTTATTTATTTATAAGAACACCTTTTAAAAGGTTATCAAAATTGCCTACCCAAGCTCTTACTAGCAAAACGTGGCCCGTCCACTTGGGTTGGCAAAGGGTGTCCATGCTAACGGTTCATAGAGTGCATGAAAATAAAGGCGGGGGCATCAAGGGCTTCATCCTCCACAAACAGAAGGACCCATCCACCTTTGCTACCCCCTATTGTTCATAGGATCAGTGATCCTTAATCCTTAAACTATTGTTCAAATTACAGACCAAATTGTTCAAAATAAACCACCATCATAAAACCAACAACCATAAAAAATGGGCTCCGGCCACGTCTAGAAATTCCCATCATCGCCCTTATTGCAGCCTAATCCTTCGCTGCCTCATCCTCCTTGCCTTCACCAGCTTCGCCACCTTGATCCTCCTTGGCCTTCTTAGCACCGCTAGTACCAGCCTCCGACGTCGGCACCTCGTCAAGCTTCGGTTCCAGCTCTCCTCCAAGCTCCACTAGCCTCACCTTCCAGCTGGGAAGATCCCATTCAGACCTATCAAATGAAGGATCCAAGGCTTGCTGCACGATATTGATCCTGGCCCGAGAATGGCTTGAGCTGCACAAACCTTAGCCTCATCAGTATCCTCCATGCTGACTTTGTTAACCTGGATTTCGTTGGTCATGATCCGCTTCTCCAAGCTATTGACCTCCTTCTCCAGCTAGGAGATCTTCTTGTCCTTGGCGGTCAGGAAGGTACGAAGGTCTGCAATTGTGTCCTCAGCATCGGACAAGCGCTTGGTCAGCACAACTTGGATTTGGGCTATTTTCTGCAAGAACAGTGGGAAGGATAAGTGATCTTCGGTATGAACGTTTTAACCTGAGCATAAGTGATCCTTACCTCGGAGGCAAAATCATAGATCTGCTGCTCAAGCTGTGGAATGTCATCAGAAGGCTCAGTAGGCTTCTTCCTCTTGGACCCGGCTCGAGCCTTAGCAGCGACGGGTTTAAGATCTGGGAAGCTGGATCCTTTGCCTGATTCTTTCTGATGGACCGAGGAGAGATGATACTGTCCACATCCTCCAAGGTAAACTTGCTGATGGACTTGCTGGTGGATTTCTGAGCGCCTACATTACGAAAAAGAGATAAGTTTTCTGTTCATTTCCCAATATATACATATAACTCTTGCTTTATAGAAAACTTGTTATTTGCAAATAGAAAACTTACTTGACATTGTGTAGGAGATGGAAGTGTTGGTTTCAGGATCCTTTATCTATGGCTTGAATGTTCTAACTGTTGGATCCAAAGTCCAGAACAGAGCAACCCTTTCTTCAGTTACAGGGGAATTGGCAAGGCAGGCAAAATTGGTCACTGCATGCAAATAAAATGAAATCAAGTTAGCGATGGAAAAGAAACTTTCTACAAATCTAATATGAGAATCCTATATCCTACCCTTCAAGACCCACTTCTTGGGCAGACTATTCCCTTCTGGAATAGAGTCCCTTCGCACAAAGAAGAATTGATTCTTCCATGTGGAACCGTTTTGAGTGGTCTTAAGGATGGGAAGCTGTTGGTGAGGTTTGGCCTTCAACAAGAATCGGTTAGAACCATGGGTAACAAGGCTGTAAAGATAGGAAAGCTCGGATAGGGTGAAATGGATTCCTTCATGTCTGATAAGCTGCTCTATGGTGAACAGTACCCTCCACAACATCTGCATGGCTTGACAATAACTCATGCCGGTAAGGGTGAAAAACCCTTGGGTAAAGCTAGGGAATGGGTATGTGTAACCAAGGAGGAAAGGTAGAATAGGAAAGCATGCCCAGACAGGGGACGTGGTGTTGCTCTTCATGGTGGCATCATAGGCTTGAAAACCGCCGTCGAAGGGAAACATGGGCGCTGACCGTCGATTTCTTGGTCGGTAAATTTGCAAAGCTCCAAGGATGGATTGGCTAGTAGGTCTTGACTCTTAGGGGTTGCATCGCGCTTTGGTTTTTATCGGGAGAGGATCGTGTAGCCATCTTGGCCATAATAGCAAACATGAAGAATAAAGAGATGGAAGTTGAAAGAGAAAGAGAGTACCTGTTATGCTTCCGGGATGAGGATTTTAAAAGGAGATGAATGATCTTAAATAAATCCTGGACCTTATCTCTAACCTATATATCGCAATGATGGTTATAGCCTATCCCATCGGTGACGTCAGAGGGTGTAACGGCTAGTTCTGCATCACAACGGCTAGTCCGCATTGAATGGAAATATGACGAATATGATTGATGTCATATCCATCATATTTGGGCAAATTTTAGGCGCTGATTTTTAGCATGTCTGGATCATTTATCACTGAGGCTTAACCTGAATCATTTATCCTTAGCATATGAAGCAGGGAGTCTGAGGATCAAGGATCCTTATCTATATGTATGCTTACTAACAATTGTTCACTTGTTTGTTTAACATCTGTATGCAGGTCTTGGACAGGAAAGACTTGTTCTAACCGGGAATTGCGGGGAATATGCTAATAATTCCAGCACGTCCAAAGAGCGTCATGACCGTTGGTGGAGAACGTGGATGCATGGCTAAATTTCAGATAGTTAGTTGAGATTAACTAGATATTTAGGGGGATATTGAGCTTGATAGACACGACGTATCTCTGGTTGAACACACACACACTCGCATACATTCTCTGGAATATCACACTCACCATACCCTAGTTCTCATTGTAACAGGCTCAATATTTCCAAAGTTGTAATCTTTATAGCTCAATATAGTCAGTGATCGGTAGTTTCCATCACCCGAGGTTTTTTATGCCGAAGATCATTCATTGATGAGATCTTTTTCTCGTATAAATCTCAGTGTTCGTCATTGTTTGCGTTTACAATTTGTTCATACGATTGCTCATCACTCAAGCACTCAACTTCACATTCATAGCTTGGTTACATTATCCTTTGTTGTGATTTTTGACCAAAACACATACTATTATACAAGGCTTTTACGATACGTGTTAACACACATAATTCGTTAACTATATCGGTCTTTTGTCGGTTTAATTGGGGTAACGTGTATTTACACGATAACCTTATGTGTTTTTACAACACTTTAACATGCTAGATCATTAATATACATATAACTTACCGGATTATGCAATCAAGTCTCGAACCGAACACTTTTGATCATTAACCTTGAGCTCTGATTACCAACTTGTAAGACCCTCCAGTTGTAACTTAACTTTCATAAAAGAATTCGCATTAAAGTAAGTTTAATGCAAATAAAATAATGATCCGGAATGCTAAGTTAATGTGAACTTTACATGTATTTCAAAATCTTTTATCATATTAACATAATCGATTTGGTAAGCGTTTGAATTGAAATGCGGAAGCTTTATCCTTGATCGTGTTCGGTTCTTCGTTGAGCTTGATCGCATCCAATACTTCATAATGATGACCTAAATAAAAATTAACAATGTTAAATGTTAGCTTTATAATGCTAAAATTAAATTGCTAACCTTAATAAGCAAAAAGGGCAAAAATAAAAATTTCAACAAAACCCGCCGTAAGCTACGGTTGAGGAACCGTGGCTTACGTTCAGCTTATCAAATCCAGGCAGAAAAGCCCAACCGTAACCTATGGTTCCAATCCGTAAGTTATGGTTCAGTCTGCATCTTTCTTTTCTCTATTTTTTTACTAAAACTTGCATATCTTTTTGTTACTTGTCTGTTTCACTTGAAACTTGTTTCTAAATATTCGTAAAAACGTTTCCTCTACATTATAGACTCAAAATCCATAACCCGGATTCATGACTTTTATAAATTTCGCAACCGTTACTCGGTTTATGCGTACTTTTATTTTGGCCCGTTATTAATGCAAGCACTTAAGCTCAATTTATCCACATCTCTTCATATCTCTTAATGCCACTTTATGTTCTTAACTATATGCCATCACAACTTCAAATGTGATGGATTACGTTAAGAAATTCATTATATTCCCAATTTACCCTTGAGTTTGACGCTTTTACGAAAAAGATCCATTATGTAACATTAAGCCAAAATAGTTAAAGCCTTCCCTTTATACTACCGGAAGGATTGCTCAAATTATAAAAATCATATTCAGACTACCCTTATGGGCCGTTTGCCCGATTTATCATTCGAGATGTTTTAGTCAACTTTAGTCCCTCCTTTTTCGACGAAGGACTTTCAATAACCTATTAGACCAAAATCGCACATTTTAACTAATACCTTATTTACACATACCTGGCTCGGGTCAAAGTATTGACCCGTTTTAATACCCATCATATAAATTGCTAATCAATAACAACGGCGTCTCACGCACTATCGTTCCTGTGAGCATAAAAACTCGACAACAACATTAATTATTAATGTCAAATGGTGATATCATCACCTTTTGACCCGTTTATTCCATTTGACCATTTATTCATTGTGATATGGTATTTTTTCCATCTCATCCGTTTACCCGTTCCGGTTTACATCGTATATCATATAACGTAAAATCATTTCTTAATTCTTTGGTCTCGTCATGTTTTACGCCATAGAGTGTCTTTTCAAGAATAGTTGTTTGTCCGTTAGCTCGTAGCCCATTACCATATTACCCTTTTTACTCATTTTGGTTTACCCCATAATGTGTATTTTTCTCAAAACTCATAGTTTATTGGGTATATACAAGACCGAATGACCGTTTTGCTCCTTTCACTATTTCGACACGTATCGTATCGCGTCGGATCACCTTAGTTAATTTACCGTTTTATCATAATCATAACAACTACAACAAGTAGGTGATCTAATAGAAAAGTGTAAGCTTTAATTACCTTAGAATCCGATTATGCTTTCTCGCGCCTTTAACCCGTTTGACCCATTCTTCTCCAAGCTTCCACCTAGCTCGTAAAGAGTCAAACTATAATACAATATCCATAAGATAGTTAGATTAGTCATCAATACCATGACCATCACTGTTATGGGTGAAATTCTGAGCCGATATCCTGAATTATATCTTGACTTAATTATAGTTTTTAACGATTAGGATACCAGACCAGGATATTGGTAACATCCTGAGGCAGTATCCGGTGATTACTAATTGTTCGCATGCAGGACATAGCTACAGGAGCACAACATTCATGGAGACTTGTTCACCTGAAGACTCGGTCTTAATGGTTAGAAGAAAGACGTTGAAGCCGTAATACTTGGTCAATAGCGTTTGTTAGCGAATATTCCAAGGGATCCCACCATTTTAGGAAAGTTTGTTTTTCTTTGTAACTATATATACTGGATAACGAGATCGATAGGTAACAACACATTCACTCACTACTCTCGAATTCTCACATTTACTTTCATAATTACACACAAACACTCAACACTAGCAATTCTTGTAACACTTAGCAACGATCTGGGAATTATCCTGTACTGTATCCTGATTTTTAAGCAATAAGAAGAACAAGGCAGTGGCGATTGTCAGCTCCCGAGGTTTTATCCCGGAGATCTAGATTGATCAAGGGCTTTCCTCGTACATCTCCTGTCAACCTTTTCATTTTTGCTCATTGTTTGATTGTTGATATAGCTCAATATCCTGAGTTTGTATCCTGAAAGTGTTTTTACAAACTAGCAAACCAATAAAAGCTTCATAAACACTGTTTAGCACAATACCTCACAAAACTAATTTGATCACTAAATTGCTTCGGTAATTTTTGACCAAAACAATTTGGCGCCCACCGTGGGGCAAGTGGTGCTATTTCAATTAAAAACTTTGTTAAAATCACTACTTGGCTTTCTATCGACAAAACTTTTTTCACAACTGTTTTCAATGGCTTTGAAATCAAACATTAGCTCTTCCTCCATGCCTACTATGACCTCTGCTACAACTAATTCATTGCCTCCCCCGCCTTCTCAAGCTTAGACTTTCAAAGGAGGAATGAAAGACAACACCAAGAGACACAACCATTGCTCAAGATGTCTCGGAACCGGAGTTTCAGGGAGAACTCCTATTTTTGCTTCTAATGACGAAAATTTGTCTTTGTTTAGTAATATACAGGACCGGATGAAACAACAACAGGAAACTAACCAAATGTTAATGAGAGAAATACAACTCCTGAAATCCAACTCCAGGAGACCTGATGAGGATGTCGTCACTCCCTTGCAACCCAGAAATCTGAACTTTAGTTCAGTGGTGTATACCGAGGATAATCAGGGCAATGTCATACCAACCCATTCCCAGAGCAACGCTCCTGAGATACCCTCATCAGCCAGGATATAGACTGTGAGGGACCCAGGATACGCTCTTGGATATGGCCAGAATCAGCAGTCTGGTGATCTATTTAATAATGCTGATACTCTTGCTACTAACAATATTGGATCTTCGCATGATACAAGTGCAACATCGGCGTTGTCCAGAGAACTACAAAAATTGAAGGATATGATATCGAGTGTGCCTGGGGTAGTGCAACCAATACCAGAAGTATCCTAGGATAGTCGCAACATATCCCGCTTTGTTCGCCATATTTGTGATGCTGAAATTCCCAAGAGATTCGAAACACACAACATGAAGCTTTATGATGGGACGACGGATCCTGAGGAGCATATTGCTCAGTATAGGGAAAGGATGGAAGTAAACCCAATTCCACAGATCTCAAAGAAGCATGCTTATGCAAAGGCTTTGGTTCCACCTTAACAGGATCAGCCTTGAAATGGCTTTTAAACATTCCACCTTATTCGATTACATCATTTGCTCATTTGATTAATCTGTTTAACAGTCAGTTTTCTTGCAGTAGAAGCTTTGAAAAACTAACAAGTGACATTTACAGGATAACACAGGGCTCTCAAGAATCCTTAAGGGATTATGTTAACAAATTCAGCAGGGAATCCCTATATATCCCAAATCTTGATGTTGCTACGGCAGTGCAGGCATTCAAGATGAGATTACAGAAGGATTTCCAATTTTATCAGGATCTTGTGATGAACCCTTGCATGAATTTGGACGAGCTCGAATAGAGTTCTATGATATATCAGGCTTGAAGATGACAAGAAAATGCAAGAGAGGATGAATGCATCCTCAACATATGAATCAATGAATAGGAAGTCGGAATCCTCATATAAACCATATCGCTCAAAGCCATATGCTAACAATAACAACAAAAGAGTGAATGCTGTTGAGGACGAAGATGTTGAAGAATATCCTGAATTGTCAAAATATTGTTTTTCAGTAAATATCCCAGAACTAATATATGCCATGCAGGGATAGGAGACAAGGCAAGGTGGCCAAGAAAGAATCAGCAAAAGGCTGATTGGAAGGATAAGTCCAAGTGGTGTGCCTTCCATGAAGATTTTGGACATGTAACAGAAGATTGCATAGCCCTGAGGAAGGAGATAAGCTACTTGCTGAGCAGAGGCTACTTAAAAGATCTTCTTGGCAGAAAGAAGAATAAGGGTCAGGATACTAACAAGGATCCTGAACGAGCAACATCACCTCCTCCAGACGCCAAGATAATAAATTTCATATCTGGAATATCTGATATATAGTGGAACTTCATATTCTGCCGCTAAAAGACATGCCAAGGAAGCTAAGGCAGAAAGGGGAGACAAGCTAACAAGGATGACAACGCTTACGACTGACAAAGTGATAACGTTCGATAATGACGACCGGGATAGATTCAGGATCCTCATCATGATGGTCTGGTGATTATTTATATATTGCTAATCATTTTGTATGCTAGGATACTGGTAGACAACGGGAGCTCGGGCAACATCATCCAGTTGGAAACCCTAAAGAGAATGAACATTCCAGAAATGTAGATTACCTCGAAATCCACTGTGCTCGTAGGATTCAGTGGAGAAGCAAAGAACACTGTTGGAGAAATAAAGTTACCTGTATATATTGAAGGAGTAAATTCAGTGCAACGTTTTTGCGTCATGGATTCATTAATCCTGCTATAATATTATATTAAGCAGGCCATGGATTCATTATATAAAGGTTGTACCTTCCACCTATCATCAATGTATCAAGATCCCTACTCCCTGGGGCGTAGTCAAGGTGGAAAGCGATCAACAGGAGGTGAAGGAATGTTATTCCTCTTCGATGAAGACGTCAACAAGATCTAAAGCAGGATAGCAATTAAGGATGCAAGCCCAGGGTGTCGTGGAAGCCTCTGAGCAGGATGTTAAGAAAGTTATCCTGGATCAAGATAATCCAGATATCTCGGTGCTTGTGGGGACCAATATCCCTCAGGATATTGAGAGTCAACAAACTAACTTTTGGAAATGCAGGATGTCTACGTTTGCATGGAAACACGAAGACATGACAGGTATATCAAAAGATATTATAACTCACAAACTTGAATTGATAAATCTTTCAGGCCCTTCAACAAAAAGGAAGGAAATTTGCTCCTGAAAGAAATACAATTATACAAGAGGAAGTTGAAAGATTGTTGAAGTCCAAGATGATTAAGGAGGTCAAGTTTCCTAGGTGGCTAGCAAACTGGTGGTGGTCTAAAAGAAGAATGGGAAGTGGAGAGTTTGTGTAGATTACACAGACCTCAACAAAGCTTGTCCAAAAGATCCATTTCCACTGCCCATATAGATTCCATGGTGGATGCAACTGCTGGACATGAAATGCTGACTTTCATGGATGCAGCCTCAGGATTTCAACAAATCCAAATGGAACCTTCCGACCAGGAGGATACAGCATTTATGACACCCACAGGTATATATTGTTATACTGCCATGCCCTTTGGTTTAAAAAATGCAGGTGCAACGTACCAGAGGCTGGTTAATATGATGTTTAAAGACAAACTGGGGGACACCATGGAGGTATATATTGATGATATGGTGGTGAAATCCAAGAAAGCGGAGGATCATCTCCAAGATTTAGAGTGTGCCTTCAATATCCTGGACCAGTATAATATGAAACTGAATCCTGCTAAATGCCATTTTGGAGTGGGGGCAGGAAAGTTTTTAGGATACCTGGTGACCAGGAGGGGGATAGAAGCAAGTCCGGAACAAATTAAAGCTATCCTGAATCTTAAATCACCATCCAATATGAAGGATGTTGGAGGTTAACGGGAAGAGTAGCGGCATTAAACAGGTTTATATCAAGATCCTCAGAAAAATGCAAGTAATTCTATGATATCCTAAAGAAAAAACAAAAAGTTTGGATGGGGTGAAAGACATGAAGCTGCCCTACAAGAGTTGAAGCAATATCTTTCAAGTGCACCCCTGCTGATGAAGCCTGAGGATGGTGAACCCTTATCCCTATATCTTGCAGTATCAGGGAATGCAATAAGTATTGTTTTGGTAAAGGATCATGAAGGTCAGCAGTATCTTGTTTATTATGTTAGTAAAATTTTTTAGATGCTGAAACTAGATACTCACACTTAGAAAATTGATATTAGCTCTAGTTATGGCGTCAACTAAGCTTAGACATTACTCTGAAACACATAGAATACATGTTAAAACCAATTATCCTGTTAAAAATGTGCTTAGGAAACCTGAAATGTCTGAGAGAATGGCTAAGTGGTCCGTAAAACTAAGTGCATATGATTTAATATTGAACCTAGAAATGCTAAAAAGTCTCAGGCTTAGCAGACTTTGTGGCTGATTTTAGTAGTGATATTCAAAATGAGTCTAGAAGTACAACAATTAGGTGAGAATTCAGGATCTTGGATATTGCATACTGATGGTGCATCTAACTAGGAGGTGTAGGGTTAGGTATACTACTAAAGTCCCACAGGGGGACATATTACCCCAGGCTATTAGATGTGAATTTCCTGCTACTAATAATGAAGCTGAGTATGAAGCTCTGATAGCAAGATTAGAATTAGCTAAGAAATTGGATGTAAAAAATTTTACAAGTGTATGTTGATTCCCTGTTGATTATTAACCATTTCAATGGATCTTATGCAGTTAAGGGTGAAAAGTTAGTTGAATACCTTAAAATTGTTAAAAAATTAGCAGGATATTTCGAAAATTTTACACTTGAGCAGGTACCAAGAGAAGAAAATGATGAAGCAGGTACTCTAGCAAATCTAGGATCTACTGTCAGGATACCGGAAGGAACTCAGATACCAATATTACATATCCTGTACCCTGCGACGGAACTTTTGAAGTCTCAAGATAAGGAGGTAACAAGTGTTCAGGATCCTAGTAAAGCATATCCTGATAAGGATCTTGAGAAAGGAGATGTCCCGAAGGATGAAAACCCCATGGCTTTCAGAATGAAGGTATCTCGTTTTACAATTATAAATGATGTTTCGTATAAGAAATCCCTTGTAGGTCCATACCTGAGGTGCTTGGAAGATCCTGAAACTAAGGAGGTGCTTCAGGATATACACGAAGGAGATTGTGGCAACCATATTGGGGGCATATCTTTATTCTCTAAGGTATTGAGAACAGGATACTACTGGCCGACCATGAGGAAGGATGCTGTGGAGTATGTTCGAAAATGTGATGCATGTCAGAGACATAGCAATATACTACATCAGCCTGCAGAACCATTATATCCTATCATATCTCCTTGGCCATTTATGAAATGGGGGATGGATATAGTAGGAAAACTCCCAAAAGCTCCTGGAGGAAAAGTCTTCATGCTAGCTGATGTATAAGAATTTATACATCTTTAAAACGTCGAATAGACCCTGTTTACGCGAGAACTTGTCGTATTATCATTGATTTAGATACTCATTTGAGTTATTTGTGAAAATGCAGGTCCGGGCTTCGGCCCGGTATAGAAACAAAGGCTTTTGGAGCAAATTGGAGCAAAAATGGAATATTTCTGCCAAATTGCCAGATATGGCACGACCGTGCCAACAATTGGCACGACCGTGCCAAGCATCAAGAAGTCGGCACTATCACAAGCACTATCATAAGACTGCACAATCCGAGCCAAATCAACACTTGGCACGACCGTGCCAACCCAAGCACAACCGTGTGCGTGCAATCACAGGCTCTGATCAGCTAGTTTCCGAGTTCAACTTAGTCATTTCTGAGTGCGATATCAATAAGCACGACCGTGCAAAATGGTGGCACGGTCGTGCCACCTCGGGAAATTTTAGCGGGATCTTTCCGGATTTGGCATCAAACTTGGTCAACAACTCAGAAAGGCACCTGACACTTACCAAGCACGACCGCGCCAAATGGTGGCACGGTCGTGCCAAATGCCCAGTAGCTTAAATACGTGAATTTAGCTCATTTGAAGGGGAGTGGAGCATTTGGGTGGATTTCTCTCTCAAGAAGCTGATCTTGGAATCTTGGAGATCGAAGAAGGAGCCTTTAGGAGGTTGTATCACTTGATAATCCAACTCATTTAGCTAATTACCTTGTTTTAAACACTAGTATTTCACTTGTTATTCATGCGCAATCCATATTACTTTATGTTTGTCTTAGTTATCATGAGACTTGTAGGCTAAACATTTGGTGTTGTCTAAACTAGTTGAAGCTTATGAATATGTGATAATCATGGAAGTTGATGTGGTGATTGTTTTTGTTAATCTTCATAGTAGTGCTTGAATCTTGTTCTTGGAGTTCTTATACATGCTTAAAGTCCTTGTTCTTGAATGTTTTGTCATAAGTATTTACATGTTGTGTTGGAAAGCCCATGTAAAGATTATGACTATTGAATCTTAGTAACTTGTTAGCATGATTCATAACATGAAACTAGGAATGGTTATTGTTAACATGACTTGAATGATGATTTGAACATGTGTAGGAATTCTTGCATTTAGATTTGGAAAAATCATAATAATGTTTACTTGGATTCTATAGTTGTGTTTGTGTTAGATTGATGATTTTTGGCCAAGATTGTTATCTAGCATGACCATGCTTGTGGTTTTTTGTCAAGAACATGATGATAGTGCTACTTACTTGAAAGCAAGTTAGGGTGATTGTTATGTTGTTCATGGTAATTTTCCCAAACTTGTAGAGTTAGGAGTTCTGACAAACAAATAACTCTTGTTTAAAGGTTAACATTAACTAAGCAAGTGAGCTTCAAATAATAATTTTTAGGTGATTAGAGTGATTATTTCATTTTAGTTTTCCTAAGGTTTATTAAACTAGGAAACCTTGATTGGAGACTTAGTTAACTTAGAGCTTGCATCACCATTGATCCTCCACTTAGTTGTCACATGTTTGTTTGTGGATACTTAGTTTAGGCAACCCTTTCTTAGATATTGTCATTCTCTAGTTTAGTAGTAGTTTATTATTTTGCATGATAAATTAGGAACAAAACCAACTCATCAATTGGAAAGGTTTAAAAGTAAAAAAAAGTACACTACTGAGACACCGAGTCCACGGATTGATATCCGGTTCTTACCAGCGAACTATACTACCACCTAACGGGTACACTTGCCCTATGTGTGTGTAGTTGGTTTTAAGTAAAAACTATTTTAAAACCTAATCTGTGTGAACGAAAATTATAATAATAAAAATATATTTAATTCACGCACATCAAGTTTTTGGCGCCGTTGCCGGGGACTTGGTCTTCTCAAGAATGGTTGGAGTTACTTGTTAAATCATTGTGAAAAGTGTACAAAATTTTGTGTAGTTATTTTTATTTGTCTCACATGATTAATTGAAAAAAAAATTATGTTAAGTAATTAATTAATCCTTTTTATCTTTGTGTATACATAGGGCATTGTGTTCCTTCTTTTTCCTTACAGGTCGTGCATGTCCTCAACCAGAGTTGCTGAAGTTGTTGAGCCTTCATCGGAACCGAGAGCGCAATTTTCATCAAAGATTGCGGGAGCGGGCCCGCAGGGTGGCCGCCACAATTGAGGCAGACGCGTTGGGAGACGACACACTTCACGAGGTTTACGTAGAAATGGCAGACGAAAAGGAAACGAGGGTCTTAAACGACATAGGAAAACCTTCACTTGAGGGTTTACCTGCGAGCATCAATGCACCCACAATAAATAATAATAATTTTGAGATCAAATCTGGTACCATTTCGATGCTGCAGAATGCGGTTCAGTTTTATGGCAAGGATCGCGAGGATCCTAGTGTCCATATCGCGGGGTTTCTGGAGGTTTGTGCCACATTCACCATTCGTGATGCATCATCGGATGCAATACGTCTTCGGCTCTTTCCGTTCTCTTTACGTGATGGAGCTAAAGAGTGGCTTCTTTCACTTCCAGCTAGATCTATCACTACATGGAATCAATTAGCTGAGAAGTTCCTTCAGAAATATTTTCCCCCAGAGAAAACTGTTCGGTTAAGAACCAAGATTCTTAACTTCCGTCAGGACGATGATGAGCCCCTCTATGAGGCGTGGGAGCGGTTTAAAGAGCTCATGAGAAAGGTCCCACACCACAGGTTGCCCAAGTGGCAACAATGTCAAATCTTCTACCATGGTTTGGATGGTCAAGGGCAGATGATGGTCGATACATATTCAGGCGGAGACATAGGCACGAAAAATGCCAACGAGGCATTTGAGATCTTAGAGAAATGCGCCTTGAAGAATCGGACACAGCAGCCATCGCGAGGGAAGAGTTCTAGACAGGGAGTTCATCACGTGAATGACCTCACCGCCATCACAAACACGAATGGATGCCTTATCCTCAAAGTTTGATCGAGTGATGGAGATCCACTCGAGTGGTTCCTCGAGTGGGGGAGCATATCATGTAGGCGATTTTCCGACTGGAGAGGTGTCGCACGAGCATGTAGATTTTATGGGAAACCAGTACCGTCCTCAGCATAATCCCTACAGCAATACTTACAATCCGGGGTGGAAAAATCACCCAAATTTCAGTTGGAAGTCTGAAGCGTCAAATCAGCATCCACCAGGGTTCGCTCCACGCCCCCAGCTCTTGGAGGATACGGTGCACCTCGGCCTCAACAGATGCCTTCCACTAATGAACCTAGTGTTCAGGAAATGTTTAGTCAACTCTTAGCTGGTCAAAATTCTCAAAGAATCGAAAATGAAAAGCGCTTCAAGGAGTATGATGGTCGTTTCATGAGGCACGAGAGTGAGTTGAGAAGCCAAAAGGCTTCCATGCAGACCATAGAGAACCAAGTTGGCCAGATTGCCAAGATATTGTCTGAGAGACAACAGGGAGGGCCTTCCAAGCAATACGGAGCCTAATCCAAATGCTACTGTGAAGGCCATCACGTTGAGAAGCGGCAAGACCGCTGAGCCCATCACTTCGGCTGCTTCACCAAAGCCGATTGATGATGAGGTTGATGAGGAGATTGAGACTGAGTCTCCGGGAGAGGTGCAACTGAGGCGAGACCCATCAAGTACAGCACGTCCCAAGGAGCCAGTGAGAGAGTATGTCCCTCCCGTTCCATATCCGGGGAGGTTGAAGAAACAAAGAATGGAACAACAATACGGTAAATTCCTTGAACTTTTCAAGCAACTTTATATAAACCTACCGTTTGTCGAGGCACTTGCTCAAATGCCTAAGTATGCCAAGTTTCTGAAAGATATTCTATCTAACAAAAAGAAACTTGAGAAGCTTTTGCTTGTGACCTTGAACGAGGAGTGTTCAGCAGTTCTTTAGAACAAGATACCACAGAAAATGAGTGATCCCGGGAGTTTTACTATCCCATGCTTGATTGGTAGTTTGTCGGTCAGCAATGCACTAGCTGATCTTGGAGCCAATATAAACCTCATGCCTTCTGCGGTTTTTGCTAAGCTGGACTTGGAGAGCCAAAACCCACTTGTATGAGCATTCAGCTAGCCGATTGTTCAGTTAAGTACCCTCGAGGTATAGTTGAGAATATGCTAGTGAAGATCGACAAGTTTGTCTTTCCTGTTGATTTTGTGATCCCGGACATGGATGAGGACAAAACGGTTCCTCTCATCTTAGGTAGGCCATTCCTTGCCACTGCTCGAACGTTGATCGATGTCTGCACCGGCAGACTTACTCTTAGGGTAGACGATGAAGAAGTGACCTTTGATATAGGGAAATCCATGCAGCATCCACAGAGTCATGATGATACACTCTACTTTATCGAGACTATTGACACATATGTGAGTGATCATCTTCATAGCACGTTTGAGGAGGAAGTTGTGGACACACAGCTTGTTGGAGGAGAGACTTTTGGTTCGCCTGCTATGGTCCAGTCTGCTGAAGAGATGACCTGTCATATAGGTCATGTGGCTCCCCCACGTATCGAGGTTTTTGAAGTGGTGGATCGCATTGCTGAGCCTAAAGCATGCCCTTCGGTTGAGGATCCACCCTCACTTGAGCTTAAGGAACTTCCAGATCACTTGGAGTATGCTTTCTTAGAGGGTGCGACTCAACTACCCGTTATCATCTCTGCTAGGTTGTCAGAAGAAGAGAAGGGTAGATTGCTTGAGGTTTTGAAGCAGCATAAAAAGGCAATAGCTTGGAAGATCATGGATATAAAAGGGATCAATCCATCTTTTTGTACCCAAAAGATCTTGACGGAGGAGGACTTCAAACCCGTAGTGCAGCATCAGAGGCGTTTAAATCCGAACATGCAGGATGTTGTGAAGAAAGAGGTCATCAAATTGCTTGATGCAGGTCTGATATACCCAATTTCTGATTCGCCTTGGGTTAGTCCTGTGCAGGTGGTTCCAAAGAAAGGAGGGATGACAGTGGTGACTAATGAGAAGAACTAGTTGATTCCCACTCATACTGTCACCGGGTGGAGAGTTTGCATTGATTATCGCAAACTCAATGATGCCACAAGGAAAGATCATTTTCCTCTTCCTTTCATTGATCAGATGTTAGAGAGGCTTTCAGGGAGGATGTTTTACTGCTTCCTTGATGGTTTCTCGGGTTATTTTCAGATTACCATCTCTCCTGAGGATCAGGAGAAGACGGCATTCAAATGTCCCTACGGCATATTTGCCTATCGGCGGATGCCCTTTGGACTGTGTAATGCCCCGGCCACATTTCAGAGATGTATGGTGGCCATTTTTCACGACATGATCGAGGACTCCATGGAGGTTTTCATGGATGATTTTTCTGTATTTGGGAGTTCTTTCGATCAGTGTCTCGGGAATCTGAAGAGGATGTTGGCTAGGTTTGAAGAAGCCAACTTGGTGTTGAACTGGAAGAAAACCACTTCATGGTGAAGGAGGGCATTGTGCTTGGGCACAAGATTTCACAGGCGGGGCTCGAGGTTGATCGAGCCAAGGTTGAGACTATTTCTAAGCTTCCGCCTCCCACATCAGTTAAATCTATTAGGAGTTTTCTAGGTCATGCAGGTTTTTACCGGCGATTCATAAAGGACTTTTCCAAAATCGCCCGTCCCATGACTCAGCTCCTCGAGAAGGATGCCCAGTTTGTTTTCTCCGATGAATGCCTTAAGGCATTCGAGTTGTTGAAGGAGAAGTTGGTGAATGCCCCGATCATGGTAGCTCCCGACTGGGAACTACCCTTTGAGTTGATGTGTGATGCGAGTGATTTCGCAGTCGGGGCAGTCTTGGGTCAAAGGAGAGATAAGCACTTCCACCCGATTTACTATGCAAGCAAGACTTTGAACGACGCTCAGGAGCACTACACCACGACAGAGAAAGAGCTCCTAGCTGTGGTCTTTGCATTCGATAAGTTTCGGTCTTATCTCGTCCTTTCCAAGACCATTGTGTACACGGATCATGCAGCTCTTCGGTATCTTTTTAGCAAGCAGGATGCTAAACCAAGGTTGATACGATGGATTCTTTTGCTGCAGGAGTTTGATATTGACATCCGTGATAAGAGAGGGGCTGAAAATCTTGCACCCGATCATTTGTCTCGACTTGAGCATTCCGAGAGGAAGGAAATTCGTGGGCCTAACATCAATGACAATTTCCCCCACGAGTTTCTTATGAGGATCGAGACGAGTGATGATTCCCCATGGTTTGCTGACTTTGCGAACTACTTAGCTAGTGGCATCCTGATTAAGGGGATGACCCATCAGCAAAAGCGAAAGTTCTTTGCGGATGTTAAGTACTACTTTTGGGATAACCCTTACTTGTTTAGGGTAGGAGCGGATCAGATGATCCGGAGTTGCGTGTATGGTGACGAGGCGAGAGATATTTTGCGCCACTGTCACGAGGGACCTACAGGAGGCCACCACGGAGCGAATAACACTGCGAAGAAAGTATTCGACTCTGGATTCTTTTGGCCGACTATCTTTCGTGATGCCCATGAGTGGGTAAGGTCTTGTGATGCTTGTTAGAGGGCAAGCAACATTTCAGCACGCCATGAGATGCCGCAAAACGGCATCCAAGTATGTGAGATCTTTGATGTATGGGGGCTAGACTTCATGGGTCCCTTTCCGACTTCTTTTGGTAACCGCTATATTCTAGTTGCTGTTGACTACGTGTCCAAGTGTGCTGAAGCACAGGCTTTACCCACAAATGATTCTAGCGTAGTGGTGAAATTTTTGAAGAAGTTGTTTGCTCGATTTGGTGCCCCTAAGGCATTGATTAGTGACCGTGGGACGCATTTCTGCAATGCGCAGCTTGAGAAAGCATTGTCCCGATAGGGTGTGCAGCATCGGTTTTCTACACCATACCACCCACAGACGAGTGGGCAGGTCGATGTCACTAATCGGGGTATCAAGCGGATTTTGGAGAAGACGGTTAACTCTAGCCGTAAGGATTGGTCCAAGAAGTTGGATGATGCACTGTGGGCTTTCTAGACAGCCTACAAGACTCCTATAGGCACCACACCGTTTAACTTGGTCTATGGAAAGTCTTGTCATCTTCCTGTGGAGCTCGAGCACAAAGCATATTGGGCTTTGAAGACAGTTAATCTTGATATGGCTGTTGCGAGCGAGAACAGGTTTGTGCAGATCCACGAGATTGAGAAGCTAAGGAATGAGGCATATGAGAGCTCCAAGCTATACAAGGAACGTACCAAGACGTTGCACGATAGCCTCTTGAAGGACGAGAAAGAATTCCGAGTGGGTGATCGTGTGTTGTTATACAGCTCTCGTCTGAGGTTATTTCCTGGTAAGCTCAAGTCTCGATGGTCAGGTCCCAACATTGTATTGTCAGTGTTTCCTTACGGGACAGTGGAGATAGGTCACGAGGATGGCCGGTTGTTTAAGGTCAACGGGCATAGGTTAAAGGCTTATGCTGGAGGGCCCGTTGATCAGAGTGAGGAGGTTGTTACCCTCCATCCTAGGAACAAATGAATGCGGGGTGGTGAGTCTAGCTGAAGACTCGTAAATAAACTTAGCCCGTTTTTGTATATATATTGTGTCGGTTGTTTGTTTTTCTTTTTCAGGTTACGGTTCGTTCTGGTCGCGAGGGATGTTAGTGCTTGTTGCCGGCTCTCAGGTATGTTAGTTCGGCTATTTTCTTGGTAGGAGATGCTTCGTGAGTGTCCCGGGTTCAAGGAGTCCGTTTAATTCTCATTTTTATTTCCACCCTTTAGTTTCTAAATTAATTTTTGTACAAACTATGTTTTTCAAAAAAAAAATCAAAATCGAGCACTATCAACCGAAAAAATTGGCACTACCAGACCTGCTAGTGTCAGCCCCTTTGCAGAACTAATAATAGCACCCACCAATAATACATTCAACCACTTTCCTTTAACCTCTCCTTCTTAGTCTCTTGAACCCATTCAAAGCACTCACGAATCCCTTGCATCCCTAGCTTCCTCCAAGATTACTAGTTTCTTTCATCCCAACAATCATTCCAGGTACGAATCCTTCTCCTTCTTTGTTAAATTCTTTAGTCTTAGGGTTTGTTCTTCATGGTAGTTTATGTTTTGTTTTTAGGGCTTGGTCTAAATCACCCGATTCAAACCCGTTTTTAGTGTTTTTGTGTTGTTATTGACCATAAGTGACCGATTTACAAAACTCCTAAGCAAAAAGATGGAAAAATCGGGTTTTTGGGTGCGTTTTGAGCGATTTCGAGAATCTGGGTTACGTCACGCACGACCGTGCCAAGGGTTGGCACCATCGTGCCGTTCATAATTTTGTGACTGTCTTCATAATTTGCCCAAAAAATCGGTCAAGCACGACGTTCCAAGGCCTGGCACGATCGTGCCCTTCATAAGAAATTCCAGATCTTCAACACTCGCCCAGAAATCGGTCAGAACCAGGTCAAGCACGATCGTGCCAAGCCCAGGCACGACCATGCCACTTGAAGAATAAACCCAGAACTTCATAATTTTCTAGAAACTTCATAAAATTGTTGTTGTTCATCCACGCACGACCGTGCCAAACCCAGGCACGACCGTGCCAACTGTCCAGAGGTCCGTTTTTGTTTTAATTTTGTTGCTGATTAATTCTGGTGTCTTGCAGATGGTTCACCCGTTCATGTGGTTTAGCAACAATGCCAAGGAAGGGATATAGAAAGCGGAGCGGTTATGGGCTCAGAGGAACCAAATCGAGCCCATGAGGAGGCTTCAAAAAGTAGACTTGGATTTGCTCGGTCAATCCGAGCGGTTCGAGGACTTGATGACACCTCCATGGAACCGCATGTTTGACATTGTTGAGCCATCAGGAGAGGAGATGGGATGTCGATCTGATTTGCATGGAGGAACACAGGCATGGTAATTTTCTAGAGGACATGTATGAGCAAAGCCAGCGGAGCTTTGACTGGCTCTTCAGTTCGCAGCAGCACATAGCGAACTCAATGAATGCTCTATACACGCAGCCGCCTCCCCATTTCACGCGCAGATCACGATTCGACCACAGAGATGACACCGGTCCTTCTGGACTGAGTGACAGTCTTAGCCCATCTCTATTTTGTACTTTACTATTTCGTGTTTGAGTGGTGTGCCATTTTGCACCGTCCGTACACCCCTCCGTTGTGATCTTTTATTTCTTTTTATTATGATTAGTGGTTTAAATAAACAAGGCAAGGGTACATGGGTTGGGTAATCTTTTGTGTATTTGATCTTGTTTGCTAGTGTGTAGTTGCTTGGTTGAGAGGTTGGTTTGTTGGTTGCTTGGCGGTTCGTTGCGTTTGCTCCTTACTTGTCACTTCGCTCCATTCATGCCATTTCATTTCAGGGGAGTTTTCGTGTTCCCACTTTCCTCCGCTTTCATTATATATGTTTTCATATATTTGTTTTTATGTACATCGAGGGCGATGTACATTTCAAGTGTGGGGAGGTGGTTTAGCGCTTAAGCTTTGTTGTCATGTTAAAAAAAAGAATAAAAGAATAAAAAACAAATAAATAAAAAAATAAATAAATAAATAATAAAATAAAATAAAGCTCTCTTGAATGAATTCTTGTGGCTTAATAATCAACCCAACATAAGTTTTTATAAAAGCACTAATTTTTTGACAAATATACAAAGGGTGAACGCAAAAAGGGCTCGCTCGCGTGAGGATTATCACAAAAAAAATTTGTATACACTTGAGCATGAGAAATCAAGCGATTGACCTACTTGTTTGCCTTGCATATTTACCCAATACGCCCGTTTCCGTGAGTTATTTTTGAGCCTTTGTAGCTTTAGAATTATTTTTGCTCATGTTTTTGCGGGCAAAGATTGAGTGAGCTGGATGACTTTTGTGATTTAGAACTTGTGTTAGATATACATTTCGAGGCCGCAAGGCGAATATATAGCATGAAAATGATTGAGGCACTAGGAAACCTTTTGTTTTTAACCAATTTTTATGTATTCCCTCACCCAAATCATTCCCTTAGTTAAACCAATTTGAGTATTCCCCTTTCATTTCTTTTAAACCACTAAATAATAGCCACTTAGCCAAATTAGCCTTTTATATTTTAACCCATTTTTGTTTGGAAGCCCGGTTTGGTTAGCGATTAACTTGTTACTTTTGTATAGTATCTTAGTTTATAGTTGCAACATCATGGGGTAGAGTTTTTATCTAAGTAGACGTACTTAGTTTCCCTCTCAAGCATGTGCAAAAAAAATGAGAAAAACGATTATAGTTAAAAAAAGCCTTACCAAGTGGCTTCATTAGAGCAATTTTGGAGTGGAAAAGCTAAATCCGTTGATTAGCTCTCGTTTAGATAATATTAAATTGTATAGTTCTTATTTTCTTTTGTTTCAAGTTAGTCGAACCGCCAGGTTACAAACGTTTTAGCCACTTTAAATATCCATTTCCATACCCTTGACCCTAGCCAAGTTACAACCCGAATAAGACCTCATGATTCATGTTATGTTTTTGTCGAGGATTAAATTTGATCCTTTCACAAGCTTATGATATCACATAGTCATCATCGTGGCATCGAGTGTTTAACACATACTCCATAAATCGTATTTGCACCCATATATTAGCCGAGTGTGTGTGAACATTGTGAGGATGTGAGGTAGACTTGTAGGAATTTCCAAGATGGACCATTGCTCATAAACTTATTTTATATACCTTTTTGGTTTTTTTCCATCATGTCGAGTAGTCCTTGATTTTTATAGCCGGAGTAATTTGTTTGTGCGTATAAAATGCTAGTTGAGGTTATTGCCATTTAGAGAGTTTTAGTTTGTTTTAGTTTGCTTGAGGACAAGCAAAGTTCAAGTGTGGGGATGTCTGATGTATAAGAATTTATACATCTTTAAAACATCAAATAGACCCCGTTTACGCGAGAACTTGTCGTATTTTCATTGATTTAGATACTCATTTGAGTTATTTGTGAAAATGCAGGTCCGGGCTTCGGCCCGGTAAAGAAACAAAGGCTTTTGGAGCAAATTGGAGCAAAAATGGAACATTTCTGCCAAATTGCCAGATATGGCATGACCGTGCCAACAATTGGCACGACCGTGCCAAGCATCAAGAAGTCGGAACTATCACAAACACTATCATAAGACTGCACAATCCGAGCCAAATCAACACTTGGCACGACCGTGCCAACCCCAAGCACGACCGTGTGCGTGCAATCACAGGCTCTAATCAGCTAGTTTCCGAGTTCAACTTAGTCATTTCCGAGTGCGATATCGATAAGCACGACCGTGCCAAATGGTGGCACGGTCCTGCCACCTCAGGGAAATTTTAGCAGGATCTTTCCGGATTTGGCATCAAACTTGGTCAACAACTCAGAAAGGCAGCTGACACTTACCAAGCACGACCGTGCCAAATGGTGGCACGGTCGTGCCAAATGCCCAGTAGCTTAAATACGTGAATTCAACTCATTTGAAGGGGAGTTGGAGCATTTGGGTGGATTTCTCTCTCAAGAAGCTGATCTTGGAAGCTTGGAGATTGAAGAAGGAGCCTTTAGGAGGTTGTATCACTTGATAATCCAACTCATTTAGCTAATTACCTTGTCTTAAAAACTAGTATTTCACTTGTTATTCATGCACAATCCATATTACTTTATGTTCGTCTTAGTTATCATGAGCCGTGTAGGTTAAACATTTGGTGTGTCTAAACTAGTTGAAGCTTATGAATATGTGATAATCATGGAAGTTGATGTGGTGATTGTTTTTGTTAATCTTCATAGTAGTGCTTGAATCTTGTTCTTGGAGTTCTTATACATTCTTAAAGTCCTTGTTCTTGAATGTTTGGTCATAAGTATTTACATGTTGTGTTGGAAAGCCCATGTATAAGATTATGATTATTGAATCTTAGTAACTTGTTAGCATGATTCATAACATGAAATTAGGAATGGTAATTGTTAACATGACTTGAATGATGATTTGAACTGTGTAGGAATTCTTGCATTTAGATTTGGAAAAATCATAATAATGTTTACTTGGATTATATAGTTGTGTTTGTGTTAGATTGATGATTTTTTGCCAAGATTGTTATCTAGCATGACCATGCTTGTGGTTTTTTGTCAAGAACATGATGATAGTGCTACTTACTTGAAAGCAAGTTAGGGTGATTGTTATGTTGTTCATGGTAATTTTCCCAAACTTGTAGAGTTAGGAGTTTTGACAAACAAATAACTCTTGTTTAAAGGTTAACATTAACTAAGCAAGTGAGCTTCAAATAATAATTTTTAGGTGATTAGAGTGATTATTTCATTTTAGTTTTCCTAAGGTTTATTAAACTAGGAAACCTTGATTGGAGACTTAGTTAACTTAGAGCTTGCATCACCATTGATCCTCCACTTAGTTGTCACATGTTTGTTTGTGGATACTTAGTTTAGGCAACCCTTTCTTAGATATTGTCATTCTATAGTTTAGTAGTAGTTTATTATTTTGCATGATAAATGAGGAACAAAACCAACTCATCAATTGGAAAGGTTTAAAAGTAACGAAAATTTAGTACTGAGACACCGAATACACAGATTGATATCCGGTTCTTACCAGCGAACTATACTACCACCTGACGGGTACACTTGCCCTATGTGTGTGTAGTTGGTTTTAAGTAAAAACTACTTTAAAACCTAATCTGTGTGAACGAAAATTATAATAATAAAAATATATTTAATTCACGCACATCACTAGCAATGACGTATTATTTCTCCAAGTTTGTTGAAGCGGAAGCGTTTGTCCAAGTCAGGGATCAAGAAGTGGTATCTTTCATCAAGAGGAATATCCTGACAAGATTCTGGATACCGGCGGAGATAATTTGTGACAATGGTTCCCAATTCATCAGCAAGAGGACTACTGATTTTTGTAAAAGTTGGGGGGATCAAGATGATTACATCAACACCAGTGCATCCTCAGGCTAATGGACAAGCAGAACCCTCCAATAAGATAATTGTCAATAACTTGAAGAAGAGGTTAGGTGCCAGGAAAGGAAGATGGGTTGAGGAACTACCATTTGTCCTATGGGCTGATAGAACAACTGTGAAGAATGCTACTGGGCAAACTCCATTTTCTTTGGTATTTAGGGCAGAAGCAGTGATTCCAACAGAAATGGTGATACCTACAACAAGATCGAGCCTTCGGGATCCTGAAGCCTTATGTCAAGACTTAGATACTATCGACGAAGCGAGGGATACAACAAAATTAAGGTGGCAGCATACCAGCAGAGGATAGCCAAGTCATACAACAAGAATATAAGGACTAGGAGATTCCAAGTTTGAGATTGGGTATGGAGAAAGGCGTTTCAGAATACGACTAATCCTGCTGATGGGAAGTTAGCTCCAAAGTGGGAAGGACCCTATGAAATTAAATCAGAATCCGGAAAGGGAGCATACCGACTCAAGACCGTGGAGGGGGATATGATACCAAGATCGTGGAATGCTATACATCTTAAAGCCTATTTCAAGTGAGTGTAGAATTTGATTTCTAACTCAGAATGGTATGAATTCTACCTCTTTTAAATATATATTTAATTTGAGTTATTATGTTGAAACCCAATAATGACTTAAGCATCGGAGGGGTGTTAGCCAAGCTAACACCCACCTTAGTCTAAGGATGTTTTGTAGGATACGCTTCAGGATGTCACTCCAAGATATTTGCTCAAGACGGATCGAAAGACTAGAGGATTGGCCCCCTCTCTCACGTCTAAGGGATTCCAATCCCTTCACAGGTTTAAAGGTATTGACCTTTCTTCCGAATTGGGTTTAAACACTCCGCCTGGAGTGCAAGTATTCCGATATAGTTCAAGATGGCGGGACCAGTTCATGTAAAAGTGGCTTACAAATTCGTTATTGTTGGCTATATCCCGGATCCTTACGGTATATGAGGATTGATCACCCTCTCTCGCGATAGGGTATTTTCATACTCTTAAGGTTTAAAGGTTTTCACCTTTCTAAGTCTTGGAGTTTATACACTCCACCTGTAGCGCACGAAACGTGGGTAATATCCCAAGTAAAACTCAAAGGCTTAAAGGTTTTCACCTTTTCAAGTCTTGAGGTTCTTATACGTGGAGAATGGGTTTAATCCCTGTAAAATACAGGATTTTTCCCACGAATACTCTTAAACGAGTTTGAAGCAAGATTACTAAGTTCAAAGATCAATTGGAAAATTACTTAGTGCATGATATCCTGATGCAATAAGTTGATCCTGCAGAGACTGGGGACATCTATGCTAGGGACATTGCGAAGGATTCAAAGGTTGAAGTTGGAAATTATTGCATAAGTGTTTCTGTATGACTTTCCATTTTACAATACTTGAAAGCCCTATCTAAATAACCTAAGTTTTCTACAAACTAATGTTCAACCAGACTTTTGCTAATATTTTCAAAAATAATAGAAGTATTGACTATTTTATCAGTATCCTGACCAGGATATCTGATCAGAATATTTCAAACATATTTCTCAAAACGAAAAAATAACAACAACAGATAAGGCTAAAAGGTTAGTTTATTAACGGTTCAATAGGTTGTACTCTTGGCTTCATCTCAAATGAGACCCAACCACCAAAAGTACAACTAGTTTATATGGAATATTTACGTAATCATAAAGGCTTCATCCTGAAAACACAGAAACCCTCCACCTCCAACTGTTATATTGTCCAAAAGCATGCAGTGCAGGAAAAGAAAGAAGAGGATGGGAGAGAGCCTTACCTTTTTTCTTCCTCGGTCAAGGTTAAATGGGGATAAGGACGAAAAGATATAGGGAGACAATGAGTAGAAATTGCCTGGGCAGTTACATCATATCATGTCAGGGGTCTTATCTCTTAAATTGCCTCGATAAACGTAAAAATATATCCGTTAGGATCAGGATCCCAACAGCTATAATTTTGGGACAATTGTTATGGGTGAAACTCTGAGCCCATATCCTGAATTATATCTTGACTTAATTATAGCTGTTAACGATCAGGATACCAGACCAGGATATTGGTAACATCTAAGGCAGTAGCCTGGTGATTACTAATTGTTCGCATGCAGGACATAGCTACAGGATCACAACATTCATAGAGACTTGTTCACCTGAAGAGTCGGTCTTAATGGTTAGAAGAAAGACGTTGAAGCCGCAATACTTGGTCAATAGCGTTCGATAGCGAATATTCCAAGGGATCCCACCATTTAGGAAAGTTTGTTTTTCTTTGTAACTATATATACTGGATAACCAGATCGATAGGTAACAACACATTCACTCACTACTCTCGGATTCTCTCATTTACTTTCACAATTACACACAAACACTCAACATTAGCAGTTCTTGTAACACTTAGCAACGATCTGGGAATTATCCTGCACTGTATCCTGATTTTTAAGCAATAAGAGGAACAAGGCAGCAGCGATTATCAGCTCCCGAGGTTTTATGCCGGAGATCTAGATTGATCAAGGGCTTTCCTCGTACATCTCATGTCAACCTTTATATTTTGGCTCATTGTTTGATTGTTGATATAGCTCAATATTCTGCGCTGTATCCTGAAAAGTGTTTATACAAACTAGCAAACCGATACAAGCTTCATAAAAACTGCTAGCACACTACCTCACAAAACTAATTTGATCACTAAATTGTTTCGGTAATTTTTGACCAAAACGATCACCCTTATGGACTTTTCTACCATATTTCATGTTTGATTCGGTTTTAGGCCGGTTTGACTCTTTAAAAGTCAAACTGCAGTTTTACATAGATTTGCACTAATAAGTTTAAATAAAACTCATTAGGAATTTTATCTAACACTTGGTGGGCATCATTTTTTGGCCACTAATTTGGCTAACTTCGTTAACCAAAATTACCTTCTTTCTTTCAATTTATCAAGTTTACACAATTATTAACATCAAGTTTTTAAGACTTTCAATCATCTTAGCTAATCCCTCATATTATCATATTAGAATTTGGGGATTTTATCACTATCTTAAAAACCCATTTCACTGCATACATGTACTTTAATCCAAACATCAATTTAGCCAAGTATCTCATATTTTCTTAAAAATATGAAGATTATATGCATTCTTTAACATCCCTATAACATCAATTTAACTCTACCATCAAAACCACTTTATGTCATGTATGAACACTTGACCTAGTGTCTAGATTGTTCAAGTATTTCATCTATACTAGCAAGTATAGTGATCATCAACACAAATACATCATCAATTTCATCAAACAAACAATAATTTTGAACTCAAGGTTATCCCCTTCAAGCTCTTCTTCACACAAAATTGATGAAATCAAGTTTTCCAACACACATTATGATCCCCTAGTCTAGGTGATCAATAATTTGCGTTCATGCATCGATTCTGTGTTTGAATTGATCTTCAATTTGGTAGATTAGGCTTGAACTAGGGTTTCCCTTTTTCTTCTCCTGATGATCGTTCCTCACACACACTTTATGTGTGTGTTGTATTTTAATTTTTTTGTTTATAAATCACTAGTTTCCATTTTGATAACTTTGGTCCCCCAAGTTTAGTTTTATATTAGATAGGGCTATTACCTATTGTTTTATTAACTATATACAAGTTACTAACTAGGTTAATTTGTTCCTAGTTATATTGTTTACGGGTTAACTTTTTCCACTAACGGTATTTTACCGCTATTTAATATTAACGTTTTATTTTGGGGTGTTACACCTTATCTCGTAACGCAACTGTGGATGTCTTGCTCAAGTAACAGGATGTCGCTTAGTGGTGCAGGCTCGACGGCTTCTTCCTCTTGGATCCAAGCTTGGCATGAAGGGTCATGCCCTTAGCTTCTGGCCAGCTCCTTCTTGAAGGATCAAGGTGAGATGATCCCCTCGAGTTCTCTAAGGCCAAACTTGGAAGCAGACTTCGATAAGGACTTGGCAGCACCTGCAATATTAAGATGCAAATAAGTGCATGTCTTGATAAATTTATTTTTAAATACATATAAACACATGTATGGATACTTACTTGACATGGTGTAGGAGAATGATGTAGCTTCTTCTATATCTTTAACCTTGGGAGAAAATGCCTAACAGTTGAATCCAACGCCCAGAATGCAGCGATTCTTTCGGCTGTGGCAGGAGTCTCCGTCAAAGTATTGATGTTGGTCACTGAAAAAAAGAAAAGCTAAGAATCAATTATCCTAAAGCAAAAGCAAAAATTTTCTAAAGAGCGATATTATGGATCCCATATCCTACCCTTTACGTTCCACCTTTTGGGAAGATGATTCCCGTTGGGAATAGAGTCTCTCCGACAAAAAAGAACTGATTTCTCCAGTTGGAGTCATTCTTGGTGGTTTTGAGGATGGGATGGGGTTGTTGTGCTTGGATTTAAACAGGAAACGGTGGGATCCATGGCTAACAAGGTTGTACAGGTGACTAGTTCAGTAAGACAAAGGATTATGCCCTTATTAACAATGATTTCTCCAAGGTATAGAGTACCCTCCATAACATGGGCATACCCTGGCTGTAGTATAAACCAGTGAAGGTAAAAAATCTTTGGGTAAAGGTTGGAAAAGGATAAGAAAACCCTATTTGGAAAGGGTAGCAGAAAACACACCCACTTGGTGGATATGCAATCACTCTTCATTGAAGAGTCAAAAGGTCTGAATACTGAACCCTCCGGGAATTAGGGATGCATCTGATCGATCTCTGGGTCTGTGAATCGGGACAACTCCGATGAAGGATTCGCAAGGAGATCCTGACTCTGGGGTGGGCTGTCGTTCTCAGGATACTTGATTGGTGAGGATCGGGTGACCATTTTGCCATGGATTTTGAGAGAAGAAGGAAAAGAAAAGATAACTTTAGGAATAAGAAGAGAGAGAATACCTTGAAGCTTCCGGATGGTGATTTTAAATTGCCAAGATCAGGTTTTAAATAAGATTTGATCTCTATCTATTCCCTATATATAATGATGATTGTTGCAGGAGGAGTCTTATTGATGACGTCACTGCAGTAAGGCTAGTCCGTGAATAACGGCTAGTTGCCAGGCAATGGATAGTCCGATTTCAGCGAAAATATGACTCATTTAGTTACCATTAATTCCTCATATTTTGGGGGCAATTGTTGTGGCATGGATTTTATACTAAGGATCATCCATCCTGAGATTGATCATGGGTCACGGATCCTTAGGGAATGGCATAGAAGTCTGAGGATTTAGGATCCTTATCTAAGTCTATGTTTTTTCTAACAATTGTTTCTTGTGTATTTAGTTTACGTTTGCAGATATTATGTGAAGTGAGCTGAGTCCACACGGGAATATCGGAGGAATATGCTAATTATGGCACGTGCAAGGAGAGTCATGACCGTTGATAGAGAACGTGATGCATGGCTGAAATTTCGGATAGTTAGTTGTTTGGATTAGCTAGATATTTAGTGGGGTATTGAGCTTGAAATTTGAGATCTCTCTTTGGAACACACACACACTCGCAGACACTCTCACGAATACGATACTCACATCTCACTAGTTATCATTGTAACATGCTCAATATATCCAAAGTTGTAATCTTTGTCAAGCTAATATACTAGTGATCAAGGGATTTTCCTCGTATAAATCCTCGTTTCATCATTGTCTATATTACATATCTCTTTACGATATTCAAGCACTCAACCTCATAAAAATCAGATTTGGTTACATTATCCTTGTTGTGATTTTTTACCAAAACAATAATAGTAATAGTTCATTATTCATTAGATATGGAAACGTAATAAAACACAAATACAGATAAACTTATCCTACCAGCGATCCAATTACATCTGTTTAGATAATTATATATAAACACAACATAGTGGGTTTAGGGTTATACCTTGACAAAAACCGAAGACTCGCACAATGGATGCAATGAACAGCTCCGCTAGTAAGCTTGATCACAATCTCCAAGAACAACATGAGATTCCACACGCGAAACGGATTACATCCGAATCACCAAAGAACACGAGACGGGGGGACGATGAGTGGCCGGCGACGGAGGTGGCGGCAGTTGGGCGGTGGTTGAACGGTGGGTGCTTGGGTGGGCGGCGGTGTCTAGTCACACAAGGGGAGAGAGAGGGAATGAGAGAGGGAGAGAGTTAGCCAGGATTCTTGCTTAATCTCATGTAATATGTATATGATACAATTAGGGTTTAAGTTTGAGGTTCTATTTATAGATCCTTAAATTACACTTTAGCCCACTAACTGTAACAACTCGAAAATTCGATTGTTATCTTTACATTTTGTTTTCCCGTTTATCTACCTTGTAATCCCGAGATTCGGTTAATAATAAAGTTTATGTGAATTAATTATGGTATTGTACGTTATTATCGCATCTAATCGCTTATTAAATCTCATCGCTAATCTCATCGCATCGCAAATCGCAATTGCTTATGTAGTTTTATATTATTTATGTGTTATTGTGTTTGTGGTTATGTTTGCTATCGCTATCGCATCGCCCCGCACTCTCGAATCGCTAAATCGCGCTATTATATCAACTATAACGCTTAACGCTTTAATTTAACGTTTAATATAACTATCTAATGCGAACCGAATAAACCAAACGAACTCATAACGCGAAATGATCAAATGAACCTTGGCCACCAGGTTAAGTTCGACCGAACTTGTAGACCACAAGTTCGCCCGAACTTACCTGATGACACAAGGATTTCCTTATTTCCTCAAGTTCGCTAGAACTTGTACAAAAATGTACAAGTTCGGTCGAACTTAGCTAATCCCACCTTCAAAATCTCTACAAGTTCGCGTGAACTTGTACAAATGTGTACAAGTTCGGCCGAACTTGCTCTCACCAGCCTCACTTTTTGCCTTCTCCTATAAATACCAAGCTCTGTTCCCTCATTTGAACTTGCTGACCAAGTTCGCTCAGAGCTCTCTCAACCCGAAACCTTCGTGTTCTAAGTAAGAATCAACCTGATTTCACTGCAACAACGTTTATCAACGATCTACAAAGGATTACAACGATTTTGGCACAAGGCATAGCCTTCGTTTTCATCAAAACTCATTTTTTACGAAAACCTTCATCTTTTTCTTCAAAAACTTCTGTTTTTAGCTTAGATCTGCACAATACGAGTTTGTTTGGCGTTAGTAGAGACTTCCCAAACACGAGATCTGCAAGATCTCAGCTTGTAAGTGATAGATCTGAGAAAAACCTTTGAAAACCATTTATTTCTACACAAGATACGGACTTTTGATGATGTTTTGTTCATTTTCTGGTATGAAACGAAGCATCTATCATTCAAGATCCCAGATCTGGAAGCACAAGGACGTTTATGTTGGTTTACACAAGCTGGACTAATCCGAACGAACCCCGAGTTCGCCCGGATTAGCCCACGCTTTTGTAAAATGGCTAAAACAACTCTAAAACACCTCTTCAACCTAAGTTTGCTCAGTAGCACAGGGTTGGAGGGATGAACACTCGATTTTCCTCAGCAAACGACGCGAAAACGCAAGATTTTGGACCCGAAAACATCAAGTTCGCTCGAGAATCACCAGCTTATCAGGTCAAGTTCGACCGAACTTGTACCCATTTGGGTCAAGTTCGACCGAACTTGAGTGTTTCTTCACCGAGTTTCTTGCAAGTTCGCCCGAACTTGCCTGGTTTCTTAGGAAACCATACAAGTTCGACCGAACTTGCCAAATCAGTAAGGTTTTCCTACAAGTTCGCCCGAACTTGACAAGTTTCTTAGGAAACTCATCAAGTTCGACCGACCTTAACTCTAAACCCACCAAAACCCAGCAACTTCGATCAAACTTGTGTGTTTACACACAAGTTCGCCCGAACTTGTCTACTGCCCAACCAAGACTTGACCTTTTCAGCTTTTCGGAGACTGATGCACTTCCGTTCGCGTATGCAGGCTGATCCGACGCTCTTCTCAACTCTTCTCAGACCTCTAATCCTACCTAAAACGCACCCACAGTGAGTATACTTGACCCATTTTCGCTTTAATGCACTTTTTGGGTGTTACATACGTTCCTATATTAAAATCACTTCACAAATCAAACTGTTTATCACACACGAATAATCTGATTATATGTACTCAATACGTGATACTAGAAACATGTGACTAGGACTTATTTTCGTTAACTTGCCTCCTTAGCTAGTATGGTACTATAGTGTGGCTTACACCCGACGGGTCTAGTTAGGATGGACGCGCAAGCCTTCTCACGGTAGTTAGCATGAGAAATAAGCCTATGTTAATCTTTATGAAATGTTTCGGTGTATCATGATATGTAGTTAGATTATTTCGCGAACGCTTTCTCGATTATGCTAGTAGTACTTAAACCTGTATGCTCACCTTTACTTAATTGTATTGACTTGTATTTTAACGTATGTAACAGGTTGAGGATTTTAGCTATGGATGCTTGGATGTTGCATGCTTAGCGTAGTTTAGTTTGTTTAGTTAGTTAGTTTGTCGATGTATTTCAGATTTTGAACCTATGTATGAAATCTAGGGGAAATCGAACCCGTTGAATTTTATGAGAAATCTCTATTTTGTAATAATTGTTTAAATGTTACGTTTAATAGTATGGGATATTAAGCAGGTTGTGATATGTTAAATGATTGTTATGGAACATCTCGTGAAATCAATCTGGTCGCCTAGTGCCACTAGCCCTGATGTTTCCGCCATCGGTTGGGGTGTGACACTAACTATTAGCTTTCTCCAATTCGTTAATCCCTTATTAATTATTGATTACTGGTCAACCCTTTGACCTTGTTTAATTATCCAATAATACAATCAATTATCCTTTAATTATTATGTAATATACTAGCTAATCCCCGTTTTGTAATAATTGTTTAAATGTTACGTTTAATAGTATGGGATATTAAGCAGGTTGTGATATGTTAAATGATTGTTATGGAACATCTCGTGAAATCAATCTGGTCGCCTAGTGCCACTAGCCCCGATGTTTCTGCCATCGGTTGGGGTGTGACACTAACTATTAGCTTTCTCCAATTAGTTAATCCCTTATTAATTATTGATTACTGGTCAACCCTTTGACCGTGTTTAATTATCCAATAATACAATCAATTATTCTTTAATTATTATGTAATATACTAACTAATCCCCGTTTATATTTAATAACTATTATTCACCGCTAAATTAAAACCACTAGTCAAACGCTTTAACAATATTTTTTTGTTAATAAAATAACCTCTTAATTTATTATCTAATAAGAAATTATTACCCGTTTAACTCTCTAAATGACACCAATTAGTTCCACTAAATTAACAGTTTTGCAAACAATTAATATCTCTATAGTATTTCACCAAAGACTTATTCTCCACAATTATTCGGCTTTTGTGAGTTACAATATTTAACAATTATATAGTATTCTTTTTTCGCCATTTTGAAGTGTAACTTTTTTATCATACCTTAATTACAATGTTTAAATTCAATAATTGGGCACCTAATTCCTACACAGAACTCAGGTTAATTAATCTCTGTCAACTCTCATTTGCATTCCTCGAAACGTCTACTTACTTTCAACTTGGAGTGTAGTTATGAGGAGACATCCCCTCATGTGGCGAGGCTTAACATTGTATGGTTTTACGAGGATACACCCCTTCTTGTTGGTGAGACTTATACAAAAAGGCCAAGATGGAGGCAAAAAAAAACAATGTCAAACGTAAAGAACACGACCTATAGGCAAATGTATGAAGGTTTGGAAACAAAGGAGCGGAAGCATGCTATGTTCAAGATTGTCAAAGCTAGGGAGAGTGGGAAGCAGAATTTAAGAGTCTTGAAGTTTATAAAAAGCGAGGATGGATGAGTTTTAGTTAAGTGAGATGTCAAACATACTTCCCCAACCTTTTCAATAGTGGGGAGGTTACTCAGATTGTGATGAACCAATTTGGTTTCATGACAGGGAGGTTAACCATGGAGGCAATACACATTCTAAGGAGATTAATAAAAAAATATAAGGGGGAGAAGAGAGATCTTCATATGGTGTTCACTGACCTTGAAAAGACGTGTGATAATGTATCACGTAGAGTGATTTGGGTTAGTCTTGAGGGTCAATGGGTCCCTGAGAAATATATCGAAATAATAAAGGATACGTATGATGTGCCACACCCTAACCGATGGCGGAATCATTGGAGTGAGACGAAAACATGATTGCTCGAGACATCATAACTTGCTAATTGTGACAATAATTAAATAACTCAAATTTGATTCATACTAAAGAAAAAGTACATTGTTTTGGAAAGGAAAATACAACATATTGCAAATAGGCGTAACAACATGAAACGAAACATAAATAAAGTTTAGTTGTGTTTCTAATCCTCGTTCGTCATCAATTAGTTTCCTGCAACATGTATTAAAATAAAATAAAATAAAAGTTGGCGAGCATACAAATTTAAATACATAGCATAATCGTGTCTAAAAGTTGACTCATATCCAACATGGTAATTTGCATATGTTGTTTATTATCATACTATCATGTGTTAACCATATATCAAACCAAAGTATACTGCAATCATGCACACCTTGTCGCCGAAACGACAAGGTCGTAATTAGTTTACTTAACAATACCACAAGAATACAGGTGGTGCGTTAATCCTATAGCGTTATATTTGTTAATGTAGACTATCAAAGTTAATGAGCATATTGAAAACAAGTTTGAACATAGCGTGTAATAACAAGAATATAACAAGTATCATATGTTTAACGGATAGAGTGTTTAATCATGAATAGGTGATATGTATATTGTGTACATGTTGCACACAAAGTGTGTAAAACGGTAAATGGGATCGAGTATACTCACATATTGTGTAGTAAATTCCACGAACGTGAGTTGACGAGTTGACGCTTTCGAGTGATTAGATTACCGCTGAGTTATCCTATAAGGATGAACGAGGCATATGAGTTTGATGGAGTTCGGATTTGGAATGCAAAATGAATGATGCTTATCTAGTATCAAAATACATAAAACTAATCTTTGACGAAATTCCCGAATTTGGACACCATAGTGTAGTGTTCTTCATAGGCGTAAGTTTGCCTATTGGAAGTCCAAATTACAAGGAGTTCAATTAAGATAATTTAACCATGTTCCTCCTGATTTCAAACCATGGATTGGTTAGTTTCGTAGGTTCGCCTAATTTGTTTGTATATACATATACATATATATATACAGACAGTTTGTTAGTAGTCCAAGTGTTAGTTAATCAAGATGGTCATACATGGGAGTAGGATGATAAACATCCATTTAACCTCATTGTATGATTAGCACAAAATCATCAACTTTGTTGATGATTTCGATTGGTCAAGAATGTGAAAATAATAAGAACATAAAAACTTAAACCTACTAAACCTACAAACAACCAAGAGACCAAGCTAGATGCATGTATCCTAAACATGGAAAGTGTTTGGGGACATGTTGTAGCCTTGTCCCTTTAATGGAAATTGTTTGAGTTTAGTGGCATGAAATCTAAACTAACAAATCATCAAGTGAGGTAGTGGACCATAGTTGGAAAGTCAAGGCTTCCATGGTTCACACTTTCACCAAAACAAAAGTTTCACCATATTGAAGATGATGAACTTGGATGGGTTCAACACTTGTAGGTTGTCTAAAACCTTGTCAAATCAGAAAGTTTAGGAGGTTCTTGGACCTCTTAACTCATGGGAATTAACCTTATTCAAGCCCCATAACCATAGGTTTGGTTAGAAGCAAGATAGGTGCAAGATTCTTACAAGAAAGTTAAGCTTATGAAAAGTTTATAGCATATAACTTTAAAACAGAAAGTTTGGACCTCAAAATGGTGATGTTCGACCTTAGTTTACCATGGTAAACTTGTAGAAACACTCCTAGAGGTATTCCAAGCTTTCAAGAAGAAGAAAAGATGAAGAAACATGAAGGAAAGTGAGGTAGAGCTCACTTTTGAATGTAAGTATAATCTGCCTTCACTTGTATTTTCAGCTGATTAGAATGTGTTTGGAGAGTGTTTGAGGGTTTAGAAAAGTGAAATGGAGGTGTAGGAGGCTTGGTTTTATAATGGTGAAGTAGGGTTAGAGTTCTAATGGTGTAGGAAGGTGGTTGGGGAAGAAAAGAGGTGGAAAATTGGCCTACCCGTATACAAGAAACAACTTTCTGCGGATCAAGGCCTCTCGCCACTGGCAAGTTGAAAGGGGAATTGGCTCGCTTGCCGCGAGGAGCCTATTTCTATCCGAAAGTTTGTTTTCTTCCATTTTGGCCCGCTGCACACCCGCATATAAGTGTAACAAGTATCAGTATAAAAGATGAATTTCATTATGATCGAAGTCTCGGATTACAAGTTTGGAAGTGAACTACGAATACAATACAATTACAAATTTCCAAAAATAGAAATACGATTAAATTTTCTAAATAAGGAAAGTATAGGATTACGAAGCGTTACATGATGTGAGTGAAACAAGTGTCTGGGCTCATGTAGGGGATACTGCCTTCTTCCCAGTGAAGGTATGCCTCCACTAAGGGTGTGCACTAAACCTGTTTCTTTTCAAAGTTGTCCTAAACAAGTTGTCTAATTCAATTCAGAAGGTAGTTTCGTGGTGCAAGCTTTTTGTTGACGATATTATGAAAGTCATTGAGAGTAAACTAAGCTTGAATGCAAGGATAAAGGAATAACTAGCAACTTTAGAAAGAAAAGGTTTAAGGATTAGTTGCTCTAAGACAGAGTACCTTTATTGTGACTTCAGTAATGCAAACAACGATAAGGACGTACAGCTCACTATTGAAGTCCAACTGGTTCCGCAGTCAACCAAGTTCAAGTACCTAGGATTGTTGTGCAAAGAGTTAAGGACATAGATAGTGGTGTAGCCCATTGTGTTCAGGCAGGTTGGTGTAGGTGGAGAGTAATCACAAGGATATTTTGTGACAACGAGGTTCCCTACCAATTTAAGGGGGAATTTTATAGGGTTGCAGTTCGACAGATTATGGTTGTATGGTACAAATTGTTGAGCCATCAGAAAGATACATACACGTAAGCTGGAAGTAGAGAAGATGAGAAACTAAGATGGACGTGTGGGCGAACAAGGTTGGACATATAAGAAATGAGGTTTTAGAGAAAGATAAGGACTAACTAGTATATTAGATCAAATAAGGGATGGGAGATTAAGGTGGTTCGGGCATGTAAAAAAAGAAGACAGATTACGAAGTCGGTTAGAGTAGTGGAAGCCCTTACTGTGGAAGGGAAGAGGAGTAGAGGCCAACCCAAATTGACTTGAGATGACTGAGCTAGGTAGGAGTTGATAGACTTGTACCTATTTGAGGGCATAATCAAGGATGGGGCATCGTAGAGACATAGAATTAAAGCTTAGGACTATTAAGGGGTGCATATTTGCCCTAGCTTTGCCTTAAGGGCTTATTTTTTCTATACTTTTAGTGGTATTCGCATGTTACGTTAATAGGTGTACAATTTGTTCTGATTGTACCTTTTTGACTTTAATATAGTTTTAGAGTATGAGGTATTACTGGAAGCACTATCTTTATCTTCTCGGATAGTGGTATGATTTGTCTACCTTCCACCCTTCCTAGACCCTACCAATAGCTTGTCTACATGTGAGAGTCACTGGACATGGTTGTTGTTGTGGTTGGGAAGAATCAACCAATCCTACCATACGTGTTCAAAGGTTATTCCCATGGAATTATTTACTCCGATCCAATAGGCGTTGCAAATTTGCTTCTTCCTTGTATAACTGAAAAAATTCAAGAAAATTTAATTGAGGCAGCTTGTGGTTCCACGAATTGGTGCGTTTTTCTTAGTGTGTATAGTTTTTTTATTTCTTTTATTAAAAGCCTCATATAACATTTTAACAACAATATCAGATTAATACAAGTTTCAAACAGTACAATACCAAAATCACGTTGTTTCGGTTCCAATCAAAGTTTATTAACTAGTCGAACCGACATGTTAAAAAAGGTGAAGATGACAAAGCAACCTCTTTTTTTAATCTTTTTATTGAATTTTAAACAAGTACATGTGAAAATAATGAATATAAAGGCCATATTATTATAATTCTTTTGTTCTTATGTATGTCTCTTTTTTTAATCAACAATAACCTTTGGTGTTTTATATTTTGCATGCACTTATCATACTATAATTTATATAATTATTAATATTTTACTAGTTTTCTACCCCAACAACTCATCTCGAGTTTGGTGTACCGTTAGTGTGTTTTTTCTTCGGTGGCAATTAACATACGCGCATGGCTCCTACGAAAGGGGCTCGAAACGTTAAGTCAGTGGGCCCTGTGCAGGGCTCTGCTAGTGGTTTAAGGACCTGCCCTTTCAAATTTTTCCACGAATGTAAAGATGGCAAACCGGGGTCTGTGGGTTTTTTCCGCCTACTTGAACACATGCAAAGCACACACCTCAAGACAGAAAACCGAAAGCTATCTTTGAAGGAGGCTATCTCCAAGGACTTGGACCTTTTTTGGATGTTGCGGAAGTTCTTAGGGAAGGGGATAAATGGTTATGTGGAAAGTGCATGATGATGCATGCACTCAGTAGGGGATGCAAGCATGATAATGAGGTCGTGTCGTTTGCCATGATCTCGGGGGATGTTGAAGATTTCATTGTTGGGATCCGGAAACCATGTCAAGTGGTGGTTGACACAAACCCATGTCACCCAGCAGGGCTCGGAGGTGATGTTAACCTACTCGAGCGTGTTTTCTCCCTCCCTATTCAGACTGTTAAAAGCATTCCCCCCCAGTTGCCGGCTGTTGTTTGCTCAGGTTCTAACAGGTGCTTTGCGCAAAGTGGTAGCGTCGCCAGGATCGGTTGACAATTGGGTCCAATTGTTTTTACTACCGCGTTGCACCTTGCGGGTGGTTAGACCATCCTCCAGAAAAGAGCGAAGGTCAGGAACAGGAAATCTCTACAGTGTAGTAACATCTTACACGCGCTTACAATTTGGAAAGATGGGTCTGGGTTTGATGATTTGGTCTCTTCCCTATTGGATAGCGTGGGGGAGACGGGGGCTTCAAGGGGAGAATGCAGGAGAGAGGAAGACAAAGAAAGGAACCCTAATATTAAGCAATGTCTTCGGAAAGTCAGGGATGGACATTTCACAGCTGCGGTTAAGGTCCTATGCTCTAGTGGAGTTGCCCCTCTAGGTAATTCGACATTGAAAGCTCTTATTGATAAACACCAGTGGTACCGCCCCGTCCTTGCCTTCAAACCCTTTGGCCCAACCCACTCTTGTTGTTGATGGGGAGTGTGTACTCAAATGTATTCAATCCTTTCCTAAAGGGACATCATGTGGCAGAGACGGGATACGGGCCCAACACCTGCTAGATGCTATTGGTGGCGAGGGCTCGGTGACTTCCTCAGGTTTGCTTACGATCATTACTGAAGTTGTTAACTTATGGCTTGGGGGATCCTGCCCTAAGGTGCTTGCTGAGTTTGTTGCCTCGACCCCTCACCCCATTATTGAAGCCTGATAAAGGAATTCGACCTATTGCGGTGGGGGGTATTTGGCGAAGGTTGGTTTCAAAGGTGGCGATGAAGAAGGTCGGGAAAGAAATGACCCAGTACTTGGATAACTATCAATTTGGGGTGGGGGTGCCAAATGGGGCAGAGGTGGTGCTTCACAGTGCAAACAGGTTTCTCAACTCATTTCATGCAGATGGTTCCTTAGCCTTGCTTACTGTGGATTTCTCCAATTCTTTCAACACGGTCGACCGCATAGCTTTTCTGCACGAGGTTCATCAGCATTGCCCGTCAATCTATCGGTGGGTCCAATTTCTTTACGCCCAGCCTGCTAGGTTGTATGTTGGTAACGAGTGTATTGGTGCTGCTACCGGAGTTCAACAAGGAGATCCCTTGGGGCCCCTTCTCTTTGCCCTTGCCTTACATCCCCTTATTCTCCGGGTTCAGGACCGCTGTAAACTCCCGTTTCATGCTTGGTACTTGGATGATGGAACGATTATCGGCAACGCCTCTGAAGTTGCTAAGGCCTTAGACATCATCAACGAGGAGGGGCCATCTCTAGGGCTTTACCTCAACATTAAGAAAATAGAGGTTTTTTGGCCGACATGCGACGGGCGGAAAGTTCAAGATGGGCTTTTCCTGAGAGGGATCGGCAGACCAGATAAGGGGATTAAGCTCCTTGGTGGAGCTGTTAGTGGGGATCCTAGCTTTATTGAGGAGTTGGTAGGGCGGCGAGCCTCGGGGGCAGTTGACCTCATGAAACTCTTACCCTGCCTGAGAGATCCCCAATGTGAAACTCCTTCTGCTAAGGTCGTGTATGGGGGTCGCTAGTTACTTTTTGGGTTGCGGACTTGTCAACCACAATTTATGGAGTATGCGGTATCTCAGTTCGATGATGGCCTTAGAGAGGATATAGAAGACATAGTAGTGGGTGGCGGCCCCTTCTTTGGTGACCTCCAGTGGGGTCTGGCATCTTTGCAATGCGTTTAGGTGGTTTGGGCCTCTTCTCAGCTCGAGATGTTGGGGCTTATGCCTTTATGGCGTCTAGAGCTCAGTCTTAGGAACTACAGGATCATATCCTTCGAAACTGTGAGGTCGAGGGCTTGACCCGGACTATCAGCAGGCGCTTGAACGCTTAAATATCTCTCTCCCATACTTGGATATTGGCGTTTTTCTAATAAGGACACCGCCCCCTCGAAGCCACAAAAAACTTTGGCGAATGCTCTGTTTAGCAAAATGCTCAAAGCTGGGAGAAGCTTTTGATTTGTCATCCGCCAGAAGGCGTGTTTGAGTGCCTGAAAGGTCCCCATGCTCAGGAATTTTTGACCGTATATAAATTGAGGGGTTGGGACAATGTATGTCTGCAGTAGAATATAGAGCCATTCTCAAAACCGGTTGATGATCCCTATGTACCGAAGATGAAACTTGCCTGATATGTCGTAAAGCTTGTATGGATAAATACGGGGAGCATGCAGTTACTGTAAAGAGCTCCCTGGGTTCAAATATCGGCACGACTGGGTGCGTGATGCTTTGTGGGACATCTTAAGAAGAGCTGGGATTTCGGCTAAGAAAGAGGCCCCTGTGAATTTCCTCATGGACCCTATGGAATGGAGATCTACTATGCGACCAGCGGATCTGCTCGTCTTTGGCTGGGCTGGGGGGAAACATGCTTGTGTAGACCTCACGGGGGTTTCCCCTTGGTTGGTTTAAGGGAAAACGGTTTTGTAGCTGGACAAGCGAAAGAAAGGCAGAATCAAAGAAAGTGGATAAGCACGCTAAAGCTTGCGCAAAAAACCAGCATGTCTTTGTCCCTTTTGCCTTTGATACTTTTGGCTCCCTAGCACCAGAAGCTATCCACTTCTTGACGAGGGTTCAACGGGTCGTCTACAACAATTGTTCAACCCCAATGGGGCAAGGGTTTGTATTTGGAAGGTTAGGGTTTGCAATTCAGAAAGGATTGGCGGCGCACTTGTTGCCCGGCTACCTTCTGTTTTGATGTAACTTGGCAAGTTTTCTGAATTTAAAATAATACTAAAAAAAAGACTAAATTTAGCTCATGTCAAAAATCATAACTCGATCGACCTACATCTTTCAATATGGTAGCAACGAAACTATTTTGTCCTCATCTCTAATTCAACAAACCTTATTTCAATAAACTAAATAAAAATATTATTGTAAAATATACCAGAACTATTATCATGTGTAACTCTTACATTTCAACCCCAATGAACAAAAATAGCCAGCGGCTAACACCAAACTTACAAACGCCACAATGAACAAACTCAGCTAAACTCTAGCCAAGCCACCAGAAACATACTAAAATTAAAATACATTGAAGCCGCACCATTTATCCCACGTTATAGAAACCTCCTTTGACCGGTGCTTAACCCATAAGAAGCTCTTGGTCATTATGTCTTCTACAGTGGCAGTGACGGATTTCCCTTCCCTAAGAACATGAGCTCATTTCGAATACTCCAGACGCTCCAAATGGTCACCAAACAACATGGAAGGCTTTCTTTTTCTTTGCAGAGCCAAAACACTCATGGGAATCAAGGATATCTTTTAAACTAAAGGCAAAGAAAGGCTGGGCTTTGCACCATTGAAACACTATATGCCAGATCGTTTTGCGAAACCACATGAAACTAGAATGTGGTTACTAGTCTAATTATGTTCCCCGCCAGCAGACAATCCATAGACTGAACCGAAACCCCTCTTCTGGACAGCGCAGCACGGGTTGTGCTCGCCAGGCAACCATACCGACTTTTCTCAGCACGAACCCATTCCATTTAAGCACATAATCAGGCCTTACATGATTCAAAACGTTAGTCAGCTTCTTTATGCTTCTAACGTTAAACTGACCCGATGGGTAAAGGTTCCAAACCCATCGGTCGGGCCCCAACGACACCGAGAAATGCTGCAAAAGATCATTTCATTGCTCGAGTTCCAGCCTTTCATCGGTAGTGGACAGTTGGGGCTTCCAATCCCAGCCCCATTAGGACCAACCAAACCCTTTCGGCCACCAAGCACCCCTTAACTTTTCCAATTGAAACAATTGCGGAAAAGAGAACCTGTAGAGGTTCTGATGCAGCCTAGATGTCGACCCAAAAAGCTACTTCAGCCCCCCTCTTACAACCCCTTTGATGGCTTTTGTTATGTCAACCCTCAACCGAGAGAGAACCAGAGATATACCATGTATTTGTTTCCACGGGCTTGCAATCGTTACCTTAGCCGGGATCGGATTCCACAAGCTAGAGTTATTGTGGATGGACCAAACCACTTTCCTCCATAGCCCTCTTTATCCGTCTTGAATCTCCACTTATATTATTCCCGGATATAAAATTGTCTTTTAAGTTGATCAATGTCGTTTAAGTCCACATCTTTTAATGTGGACCGTTGAGTCATGAACTAAGTAACTTATTTTAATCCTTTTGTAAGTCCACCTACGGATCTCGAACAACCGAAACCCAAGTCACGCGGTGTGCGGAATCCACCACGTGACATTAACCGTTGCGAGGATGCGTTGTAGAAGAAGTAGAGAACGATAGATGACGATCTACAATCTGTGAATCCACTGAGTATTCACAGATTACACACACTAACACACAGTAGCTTAGGGTTTTTCTTTCACACACAGAGAAAGCTTGCACAGAAAGATAATTCTCCAAAAGTTCTATCTTGCATTCAACACGCTGAGTATATACACAAGACCAAGTTCGGACTCCTAAGTCCTTACAAATAAACTCTAACATAAACTCTTACATAAACTCTTAAATAAACTCTTCTACTTATATTAAACTCTTCATAAACTCTTATTATTAAACTCTTTCATAAACTCTTTCAAAAATAAGCACTGACAAAGGAAGGCTAGTAAATTCGGACTCCACAACCAAGTTTCATCCGAATTTACAAAATAGTCCCTGAAGAATCTTCAGTTAGCAGCATCCAGCATTTATCATCCAAAGGTGCACTTACAGACTCCCCCTTGATACATGCGGGATCTGCAAGACTTGTGAAGATCTTCATCATACCTTCGAAAAGTCACTTCCTGCTCCAACCTTGTTCCTCACACAGAATTGAACAATGCGAATGAACGGAAGAGCAAGCTCTCGGTCTTCTTCCAAGTAGAGAAGAAACTTTCGTCTCAGTTTCTTCAAATCAGAGAGTTTGAAGTTCACCAACCACATAGGGTCTAAAACTTTAACAATCACTTCAGAATGTTTCTTCTTTGTGATCACAGCTTCACCTGTTCTACCATCAATGTACCAAGACCGATATCTTCCATACTGTCAAGATTGAATTGCCTCAAAGGAATAGTTCTCAAACATAAACCAGGCCGGCACACAACTTTGTACTCAGTTTTTCCAGTGAACTTATTCAATAATTTAACTCGACGACCAACAACAGGTTTGAAACGTTCCACTTGCTAAATCTGCTTTCTTCTTCTAAGGCTTTCTTCAAAGCTCCAAGAATTCCATTGCCCAGATTAACTTGAACTCTCCAACGTCTAAAGAAATTATTGGAGCGTTGCAGAAAGCCTTAGAAGAAGAAATCAGATTTAGCAAGTGGAACCGTTTCAAACTTGTTGTTGGTCGTCAAGTTAAATCATTGAATAAGTGCACTGGAAAAACTGAGTACAAAGTTGTGTACCAGCCTGGTTTATGTTTGAGAACTATTCTTTGAGGCAATTCAATCTTGACAGTATGGAATATATAGGGTCTTGGTACATTATTTTTTAAAGAGTTTATGTAAGAGTTTATGAAAGAGTTTAATAGTAAGAGTTTATGAAAGAGTTCATTTGAGAGTTTATGTTAGAGTTTATTTTTAAGGACTTAGGAGTCTGAACTTGATCTTGTATATATACTCAGTGTGTTGAATGCAAGATAGAACTTTTGGAGAATTATCTTTCTGTTCAAGCTTTCTCCGTGTGTGAAAGAAAAACCCTACGCTACTGTGTGTTAGTGTGTGTAATCTGTGAATACTCAATGGATTCACAGATTGTCGATCATCATATATCGTTCTCTACTCCTTCTACAACGCGTCCTCACAGCGGTTAGTGTCACATGGTGGATTCCGCACACCGTGTGACTTGGTATTTCGGTTGTTCGAGATCCGTAGGTGGGCTTACAAGTGGTTCCGTTGTTGGGACTTGAACTCGGACTTGACTCGGTCTCTCGGGTGAGAGCCAAGTATCCTAACCAACTAGACTACAACGGAACCACTTGTAAGCCCACCTACAGATCTCGAACAACCGAAACACAAAGTCACGCGGTGTGCGGAATCCACCATGTGACACTAACCGCTGCGAGGACGCGTTGTAGAAGAAGTAGAGAACGATATATGATGATTGACAATCTGTGAATCCACTGAGTATTCACATATTACACACACTAACACACAGTAGCTTAGGGTTTTTCTTTCACACACAGAGAAAGCTTGCACATAAAGATAATTCTCCAAAAGTTCTATCTTGCGTTCAACACCACTGAGTATATATACAAGACCATGTTCGGGCTCCTAAGTCCTTACAAATAAACTCTAACCTAAACTCTTTCATAAACTCTTACTATTAAAATCTTTCATAAACTCTTTCAAAAGTAAGCATTGACAAAGGAAGGCTAGTAAGTTCGGACTCCACAACCAAGTTTCATCTGAATTTACAAACTAGTCCTGAAGAATCTGCAGTTAGCAGCATCTAGCATTTATCATCCAAATGGTGCACTTACACCTTTATCTCCATAGAACATTTGTAGTGGTAAAATGAAGTGGCGTGAAGAGGTCACAATCACGCCCCATAATGCCCCACCACCCCCACCCCCGGCGTGAAGCATTCAAAAAACGAAAGGCGTGATTATTAAAACGCCTTGTGATTTTGAATGGTCCAATAGGATAATATTATTGATGTATGATTAATTAGAAATTAAAAATAAATAATTGGGTAATCATTGCAAGGGGTGTTATGGGGTATTATACCACTACGCCAACTTTTGAACTTCAAGCCCCATAATGCTCCTTGCTGACTAGGACGCTACGTGTCAGATAATGCCTAAGGGTGGGGCTTGAAGTTCAAACCCCACTACACAGGTTCTTACTGTTGTTATCTTCAATTTGCTTGAGTAAACTGCTATTTTGGTCCCTGAGGTTTGGTCACTTTTGCCACTTTAGTCCAAATTTGAAACATTTTGCATCTGGGTCCCGATGGTTTCATTTTTTTTGCCATTTTGGTCCAAAAATAAAATCAGCTCATATTGATCAAATTAAATCCTGGTTTTTTGTCCTTTTCCTCAGGGGCAAAATGATCATTATAAGTTTTATTATAACACAATATTAATTAAAATAATAAAATTAAATAATCCCTCATAAAACAATAGAGATTATTATCTTCCCCCAAACCCAAACCCTAATCCATCATCTTCTCCAAACCCCATTCTCCTGCAACCATCATATTCTCCTGCCATCACCAAATCATTTCCATTCTTGATGCCATACCTACTGTGCACAACATCGGTAACCAAATTCAACGCAATGATCTCGGGCCTATTCCAGCTCGGAAGTGCATACGAATGGGTGGTCACCAAGAAAATCAGAAGGTCATCTGAGTCAGATTTGTTGGCGTTTGCAGAACGCGAATCATAAAGCTTCAACAAAGAGAAGATTTAACGACGGTAATCGATTATGGGCTTCCGGTTAGGGTTTCAGATTTACAAGTCGTCACACCCCAATTTCCACGTAGATCCCAGCGGGCCCGATGGGGAGTATTGTGACGTAAGATTGATAACATCATAACCAAACAACACAGAGTAACACAGCGGAAGTCGTGGGTTTAAAATAATATTACAAACCGAAATGTTCAAATTACATATACAACGGCTTGTAATAAAATCCACGGGCGGATCGTAAAATGTACAAAAGAGATCAACCGACTTTAGGCACAACTAAGGACTTACAAGATCCTCTATGTCGACACCTGAGCAGCTCCCAAGCCTATTATGTGTTGGTACATGTAGCTTAGTCTTTTGAAAATACGTCAGTTTACACTGGTAAATACAAATAACCGACACATTTTGAAAATCTTTTCAAAACTGTTTTAAGTGCACATGGCACATTTTCATAAATAAATTGGGACAATGCAAAATGATCTTGTATACAGTTTTACAAGTCTGTCAATACATATGGGGTTGGGTGCAGAAACTGAATAACCTGATTAACCGACATGCCACTTAAATAACTCACAAGGAGTATAAAAATAATTTAGCATTGCATCTGACGGGTGTTGCCTACACCCCGTGCTTAGGTCGTGGCCATTAGTAAGTTAAATGAGCCAAGGATATCCAGGACACGGTCGAGTTAACCCAAGTTTAAGTTATCAGACAATACAGATTAAAACGGGTTATGCAAATTTACTAGCCACAATCCAGCATTCGATTGATCCCATACCCGACCAAGCGATAATAATTTACCGTATCCCAAGCCCGTATATGGAAAGTAGGTTAAGAGTATTTACCTGAGCTAGTTCTTCAAAAGATTAATAACTCAACCGTTAATCAAATAGATAAGTAAAGGTAGCAATCTACTGGAAAGCTCTAGTCTGGAATGATGGTATTAATAATTAATTAGAATGCTAACGGGTCCTATTTAAGTCATAGACTCGAACCGGCTAGTCATAAATATGAAAACGGTACGATACGCTAGATTAAGCGATGACCGGAATAGAATGTAGTTTAAACCCAACAAGTACTAAGACTTGTAAAAGATGGGTAAACATATAACATTCTGGATTTTGAGATAAAAATGATAAGGTTAAACCCGTTTCGGTTAAGTTACATAAACTAGTCACTAGGCTTAACTGTACGCATATAAGCGATACCGGGTAACCAGATGAGTCATACACAAGATCCATATGCCATTATACATTAACATGTTATAATATCAGCAGGATATTCACATGTATGTTAACTAAGGTTTTAAAATCAAGTTAAGCCTCTAAGGGCGTTTTGGGCATTTTATGATTATAAAAGGAGCTTGCAAGTGAACTGATGTCATGATCATAACATTCCGTAAAAATAGTTAATTTATGATGTTATATCAGTAGGATATCAAATATATGTGTGGTTTATAGTTTAGGATCAAACTATGCACCGTATGAGCATTTTGGTCATTTCACACATGTTTCGATAGCTTATTTGGGATAGTGAGTTTAGAACATATAACTACTGTAAAAATATTTAAACTAACTTTTATAATCAGTAGGTGACAAGTCTGGATGGTTAGATATGGTTTTAAACCATAATATGCGCCGAAAAGACGACAAGTCGTTAAATGACGATTTAGCGATGTTTAATGAAAACTGAGATTATGATCAAGTTTATATATTCAAAATATGTTATTTAATGTAATATAACAGTAAGTAAAAGGTTTAGGTATAAAAAGTATTATTAAAACCATTTTATGCACTGTAAGGGCATTATCGTCATTTATCGGCATTATGCAAGAACTTGTATGCAAACTCAGTTTATAATCTGACTTGATATCCCAATTAATCCTAATTATGACATTGCATCAATAGGTGTTGAGTTTTGGTGGAAGAATTATGTTTAAAACCATTCTTTGTGCCGAAAGGGCATTTCAGACATTTTAAAGCTTAATTTACATATTTAAACAAAACTTAGCCCATGACCAGATTTATGACATAAAAATAAGTTTAAAAAGTTAACATATCAGTTTACATTTTATTTGCATGCTCATTTATAAATTAAAACCTCATTTTTAAATAAAAGGGCATAATAATTATTACCAAGTTGTTTAAGTGTTAAAACATATTATTCTATAACACCTACATTATTAATTTTGATTATTTTCAAAACTGACCCGGTTGACTTTTTAATTAATATAACTTTGACCCGTCAATTGACCAAGCAAACATGATTATCAGGAGGTGCCCTTTTGAGGGATTATCACATACCTTATTACAATCACATAGCCATGTTCGAATCGGACAATGACTGACCATAATGGTCTAAGCCAAAAGTCAAAGCGTTTATCGAAAACGCTTAACTTTTGGCTAATTTGAAAGCCTAAACTGAAAGAACAAAGATGGAGCACTTACAAGTGGTCCAAGAGAATGAAATAATTAGAGGATGCTCCCAAAAGCTTAGGAACTTCCAGGTGAGTAGAGGAGGACAAGAAATGGGAATGAGCAAGGAATAAGGACCAAGGAGGTCCTATTTATAGTGCAAGGGAAATGCATAAGATCCTTCCAGGTGTCTAGAGGTGTTCTAGGAGGTCTCCAAGTGTTTTTGAGGGTGGCAAATTCGCGAGAGATGGCACAAGGTGGTAAGGGTGAAGAACAAGGCTGCAACTGGCAGCTGTGCAAACTTTCTGCCAAATACGGGTTGTCGCGCTACGCTACGCCACGGCCTCAGCCTTTCACTGTCGCGTGACACAACGCCCTATAATATCTTTGAAAGTTGTCATCTTCAGTCCATGCACCTCTAAACTCTTTTATACTTTCATTTTAGGCACTTTTAGCCCTTCAAGTTAAGTTGAAGGTATTCCCGAAAGTATAACCGAACATCGTTAAGCTCGGTTCGTTAAAAGGTCACTCAGAGACTAAGTTTAAGACATGTTGACATTTTAGTCCCTCAGCTTGTAAATTATCGTTCAGAGGTTATTATAATAAGATAAGACAATGTTAGTCCTTCTTGGCCAACACGTGACATATACGAGAGTTAGCGAGACACGTGTCGTGATATAATAGGACACAATTTTACGAGGTGTTACACAAGCGGCGACCTCCTCCAGTTTTCCTACGGCTCCTCCTCCGGCAGGTCAGAGGCCATGGCGGCGCCTCCTCCATTCTGGATAGCGATTCTATTTTTTCGAAGCTGATCTCTGACCGATTGATCTCATTTCATCAGTCACAGTGAGAAGATAAATATATTCAGATTAGCAGGTGACATGACGCATTTAGCGAGTATTCTAGTCTTGTAGACGGTTGAGATTCTGGCTGGTGGATGGTGGCGGACTGAATCGGCTTCATGATTGTTGATGTTTGAGTGTGTGATTGGCGTGTGGTTGATGGTGTGTGAATCGGCTGGTGGTGAGTGTGCAGTAGAAGTTAAATTAGGGTTTAATCCTTTGCATTTGGGGAAGATAAAGATATTTATTATAATAAAACTCATAATGATCATTTTGGGCATGAGGAAAAGGACAAAAAACCAGGATTTAATTTGAGAATGTGAGCTAATTTTATTTTTGGACCAAAATGGCAAAAAATATGAAACTAAGGACCTAGATACAAAACATTTTAAATTTGATTAAAATGGAAAAAGTGACCTAATCTCATAACCAAAATGAGAGTTTACTCTTCACTTGTATTTGTCATAATGTGATTTCTACAAGATTTTTTGGTGTTTATATTATATTAAATGTTGATATGTTGACTTTTATCAAGCTGGTGGGTTTTCAGTGTGTGGTCTCTAGACACTTATTTATAACTGAAGAGATCGATCGTTGATATTGATTTGACGTGGTTCCGAATAAGTTTCTTGTGTGGCAGAGGTGCATTTAAAGTGTTTCATAAAATTACGAATTTGTTCTCAGTTTAAAATTATGATTTTGTCTTGATTTCAAAAATCACGTTTTTGCTCCTAGTTAAAAGTTGTAGTCTTGCCATCGTTTTAATTTTAATTTTTTTTCTTTTTGTCAAACTATAGTAGTGTTTTATTTTAATTTGGTTGACTCAATGTAACTTTTTGTGTTAACCAACTGTCTAGCACTCGCTCATTGGTCCTGACAAATTACTATTTTGCCCTCAGCTCAAATTTAAGGTTTGCCATCGTTTTAGGTTTTTTTAGCAAAATTATCTATGATAGTTTTTGATTTAATTGGTTGACTCGATGTATTTTTTTAGTGAGATACAAGTAATCAAAATACATACGTACATGTTATGAAATTAAAAAATATTCGCTTAGAGCCTCGCAACACGGGTGCGGTATAAGGCAGTTGTCTGGCACACGCTCATCTGTCTGAAAAATTACAATTTTGCCTCCAGTTTAAAATTTAGTTTTACATCGTTTTAGTTATTTTTTTAGCAAAAATATGATAGTGTTTTTTTTAATTGGTTGATTTGATGTATTTTTTTCATATCGTGTTATTAGTATATGTACAAATAACCGAAACATAGACGTACATGTTATGAGAGAGAAATGTTCGACTTAATACCCCGCAACACACACGCGGGGCAGTAACTAGTTAGAAACATATTACAAAGCCATCATGAAAACACTTAAAAAAGTGACATTTCATTCCCAACCCCAACAGAGTGTCATATCATGTTTTGGTGCTAGCACCGTATGCAACACCGGTCTGCCCAAATGATCACGCAGCGTTAAAAAGAACTTTAGATTTTTTTCTTTTGTTTTTCTGCATCATGTGAATCTAGGGGTCTAAAAAGTTCGGGATTCAAAGCTCGCTCGTATTTAGCTTGGAAAAAACTCGTTCGATGTGGCTTAATTTGAAACGGAGCTGAGTTGGCTCAGCTCGGTTAGAAAGTGAGCCTACTCAGCTGGGCTCGACTCGTAATGAGCCAGATTGGCTCGGTTTAGCTTACTTAGTAGCTCGGCTCGGCTTAGCTCGGATTATTTTACTTAATATGTATTTTATTTTTATATACATTATAATATAGGGTAAAGATCCTTTACAAATAGCCTTATCGTACAAAACGTACGGAAGGTGTGAAGAGGTAAAAAAACGTGGTGCCATTTTCGTAATTTTTACTGTAATTACCCTAAATGATCAAAATTACCCTACAAAATCAAAATTACCCTACATGATCAAAATTACCTTACAAGATCATTTGTAGAGTAACTATGATACTCTACAAAATTACCCTCCAAGATTATTTTACCAAATTACCCTACAAGATCATTTGTGAGGTAATTTTAATAATTACTCTACGAGTAAATAATTACGAAAATCTCACCGGTTTTTTTTTACTTTTCATACCTTTCGTACGTTTTGTACAGTAAGTCTATTTGTATTTAATCTTTCGCTTATAATATAATACAAAAAGTGATTATTATTCACATACAGTGCACATTATATATAAAAAGTGCACTAAGCTCCTTATAGTCTATCTTTGTCCACTTGACCCAGTTAACCGAAACCCTATAAAAATACCCTATCTATATTTCTACACCCTTACACCCACTTCATTATATATTATTATTATATTATATCTACATATCAAACTTTATCTACATTATCAAGCAGTTGTCTTTTTTTCTTTTTCTTCCTTTTTTTCCTTTGTGGCTTTAACTTTTCTTTTACATTTACCTTTTAACTTTGTGCATTGAACTTACAACTTCTCAACTTTTAAACACTTTGTATTAAGTTTTACGTACATTTTTTTATGTGCTTGTTGGTATAAATTCAAGTTGATTTACGTTTCGACGTAGGTTGTTTTTTGGAAATCAGTCGGGTCAAATATAATATGTTTTTGTGTCGTACCATTCTTTAACTTAATAAAACATTATAAATTAAAATGAGTCAAGTCAAATATAATACAAATTCAAGTTACTTTACGTTCCAATGCCGCCGCAACACGCGTACCGTTCTTTAACTTAATAAAACATTATATTCTTATGTGCTTATTTTTATGTACATATCAGTATAAATTCAAGTTGGTTTACGTTTCAACGTCGGTTTCTACCAAAATATAAGTTAGATTAAATATATACGTTTTTATGCTTATTTTTATATACGTTTTTAGTTCGTTAACATTTTAACGAAACTTTGTTCAGAAACAAATCGGGTCAAATATAATACGTTTTCATTAGACGGTATAAATTCGAATTACTTTAATTTAGACCCGCCGCAACGGGGAAAAATTTACTTGTATATTTCAATACATACAAATCAACGTATCAGCGGGAATAGTGAAGTTTTGTGGTTGGCCAAAAGTGCAACAGGCGGCCACTTTTTTCCTTTTTTTTTTTTTCTTGATATAATAGTTATTTAAAGGTCCTGTCAAATTAGATTTTATTCTAAAGTTTAAAATTACAAATTTGCCCCCGGTAAAAAATAAAATTTGCTTTTGCCCCCTGCCTACATATACGCTTTTGCCACCAGTTAAAAAATACGATTTCACCCCGAGTTCAAAATAAAATTATGGTTTTCGCCCTAGCTAGAGTCCTGCCAAATTATGATTCCGTTCCCAGTTTAAAGTTACGATTTCGCCCCCTGTTCAAAATAAAATTCTGTTTTTGCCCCCAGCTAAAAATTCTGATTTTGCCCTCAATTAAAAAATTTACGATTTTGCCCCGAGAATAGTTCAGTTAGGTGGTTGGCCAAAAGTGGCGGCCAACTTTTTTTTTGCGTATAATAGTTATTTATAGGTCCTTCCAAATTATAATTTTATCCCAATTTTAAAATTACAATTTTGCCCGTTTCAAAATAAAAATTTTGTTTTGCCCCGCCTAAACTTACGATTTTCCACTCAGGTAGAAAATACCCCAGTGCAAATTAAGTTATGGTTTTGCTCCTAGCTAGATCCTGCCAAATTACGATTTGGTTCCCATTTTAAAATTACGATTTCACCCCCAGTTGAAAATAATTTTTTGTTTTGCCCCAGCTAAAAATTACGATCTTGCCCTCAATTAAAAAATTACGATTTTGCCCCCAATTCAAAATAAAAAATGGTTTTTTCCCTCGGTTCAAAATATTATTTTACCTCCGTTTTTAAATTATGATTTTACCCCAGCTAAAAATTGCAATCTTGTCATTGTTTTTTCTAGGCAAAACTATGGTAGTGTTTTATTTTACTTGGTTCATCAATTAAATTTTTATTCGTGCCAAACAGCTGCCTAAACACTTGCTAATTAGCCCTGACAAATTATTTTTTTGGCCCCAACTCTAAATTACATGTTATTAACTAAAAAATATTCGTTTTAACGCCCGGAACGCGGCAGCGCAAACTCTAGTTATATACAAGGCTAACATAAAAGGCTATCCCACAATATTACATCCGCCAAACAAGAAAAACCATGCAACATTACACTCTTATACAAGATAAATCAAAGTTACACCAACTAGGCCACTATCCCATGTGATTGAGTGGGCCTTGGCCTAATTTCTGACCCACAGGAAGCCCAATATCTTTGTTTCTTCCACCACCAAACATATTTTTTTTAAATGTATTTTTTACTGTGATGAGTATAAATGAAATCATTTTGATTAAATTAACACCAATTAACTATTGACATCTTCACTTAGTGATAGCTTGATTTTATATTTTCATTTCTGTCTAAACTATTTGAATTCTTATGCCATAGGTTCGCTTGTGGGATTTTGCATCTTTGGTTGCTTGTGCTTCTTCATACATGTGAAGCCCAATCACAGGTTTCTCATTTTCCATTCAAATTAACAATATTTTTATCCACTTTAATTAATTACCTGTGTATCCTCTTTACTACCTGAGGTACAACTTCATAAATAGACTTCACCTCATGTATAACAACAACCGTAATGATTGTACTCAGTACAGTTGTTGTATTCGAGGTGAAGTTTATTTATGTGAAAAATGTGTTATCGGCTGAAAAAGTTGTTATGGAAACATTAATATACCAACCGTACCGCCCTTGTAGTGTCCGAACACATATATAGTTATTGTGATTGTCTTAGCATCCAAATCTTCATACAGGGGCAGACCTACCTTATACTAAGGGGTAGCCCCCCGCTACCCTTGACGCTCCGGTGAGAGTGTAAATTTTGGAAAAATTTGACCTTTTTTTACGTTTTTCCGATTTCGTCACCCTTTTTTTTAAACGTTACCCTATAAGGATTTTTTAGATCCGCCACTGTCTTCGTACATCCTTTACCTATCCATGTGTTCTTCTTGGTCTGTATCGCAGTTATTCCATCAAATTAAGCTCCGTTCAATATGTTTCCTTGGCTAATCTGTTTCCGTCCCTTGTAGTTTCGGACCAACACTGATTACAATGTCCAAAAACTTTACAGGGATAAAGGATATAAAAAGGAGATTTACAAGGGTCTAAATTCAATGCCTTCAATAACAATGCCAAAAAAATTCATGCTTCTGAACCTTTTTTCCGCCACGGATAATTTATAAACTGTTTCAGTGGTACTAACTGAAACTTCTGAAAACTTAACTTCCATCCAACCATCTTTCCTTTGCTTTGGATGGCCTTTCCATTTTGCAGCTCTGCAACGGGCCGGGAGATGATAGTTTACCGCCATAGGATCCGACAGTTGGGGGATGACAACGAGTGTTCAAACAGATTGACAGTGGAAGCAAATAGCATTTATAGCCATCATCAATTCCAATTACCATCGGGTCATCGAATGAAGCGTAGGTATCGGGTAGTTTGAATATGAGGTGGCATGAATATTTTGTTTGAGGTGACAGTATTTTTGAATCGGCTCTAAGACGAATTTCAAAACTGTAACGCTTAAGGGACTTGGTCACCACTTTAAATCTGCAAAATATTTAACAAGTTTGCAATAAACACTCATGATGGTTATGAAAACAAAATATCAAATTATATATAGCATCATATATCAAATAATAGAGAGCAGGCTGCATAAAAGGGTTGGAAATTGTATGCTATTTTTTATTCAAGGTGCAACTTTTTTATGCATTTGAGTTTTTCTTTTATTTATTTATTTTTTTTTTTGCCAGTTTTGGTGGAAAAAACCTTCACTTAAAAAAAATAAGAAAACAAAAACTTAAAAAAAGTTTGAAACCTTTAACCGACAGAATGAAATCAAATGGAAAATTGGATAATTTTTTATACCTAATACATAGCATGAAATCAGTTAGCAGCCAAATCAATAAGAGATGGGATAACCTTGATTGTGATTCGGGTACGGAATTGCATTTCCAATCAGTAGTATCCAGAAACATACTTGCAGGTATCATGAGACGTTTCTTCATATTTTTGCTGATAGAAAACCACTGTTCATCGATAAACATTTTTGTTGTTAAGACTGCTAAATTGCTATCATTTGAAGGAGATGTCTAAAAACCACAGGTAATCGCCGACCCCCTTAAATAATACATAGGTCTGCCCTTGCATACGTGCAAGTAAAAGGTATACGAACGCATTGTCATACATATGTACATACATAGACACATGTATGTGTTGGCATGCACATACATGTGCATGACTACATTCATACTGTATATGGATACCATAATACATATATACTCATACACATATGTCTTATTACTAGTTAAAGAATAACTAAAGAAAGAATAGGAATACCTTATCACCATCAATGAGGAAACCTTTGCGAAGAAGAAAGTAAAGTTCCTTCTTGGTTGTCCATTGTATATAATCTTTCGACAACTCAACTAAATCTGTAAGCTCAATCAGCAAATTTGGCTCCACATCGGTCGCCACTTTAACTTTTCTCTCTTGGTTTCCACATGTCACCTATAAAACGTATACCATTGACAAAAAATTCCACCCATCAAATTCAATGTCTTATATTTCCATAAAATTTCATTGTATGTATGAATAATATGAAATTCAAGATTGATAAACTGAAGATAATGCAAAGATATTCAAATAGTTGTAATTTAACTTACGTTCTCCAAAGGCCGAAACTCAATGCCTTCAAACGCAAACTCCTCTTCAAAATCAAACTGAAATTGTAACGGAATTTGGTTCCTTGACAAGAAGTCAATACTGAAATTTTGTGGTACGTGGTCGCTAGTAAACTGATAGAGCTTAGTCACCAACCATCCATCATCCTCTTCGGCGTACGCAATGCATGATCTAGAATAATGTGTCTCCTCAGCCAATTTGTATTCAAAGGGTATGTATTTTGGACTACTTTTACCACAATATTTGAATACAATGTAAATTGTGTAGGTAACATGTGGGGACAAGAAATGAGAGTTGACTTCCACTCTAAAACGATTGCTATACACAATCCACACGTAATTTGGAAACTTGCACCTATCACAATCACATATATTTAAACTTTCAATTTCAAATCAGACAGTATAGATCCATAAGTATAAAAAGAATATATTGTTTGAAAGTTAAAAGTTAAAAATCCTATCTTGATACGGGAAAACAATTAAACGATAAGTATATTTATTATGAGAAAGTAACTAACCTTGCAACTTTTGCTTTCCTGTTAGGTGCAGTATATGCGTTCTTGGTTACGAGATTGTCCCCAAAGAAACATTTTGTTGCAGATACCGTTTTGGTAACTTTTCCCCTTATATTAATTGATACCCACTGTCTAGCAAACATATTCAAGTTAATATGTAAAAAAAAAAAAGAACTTTCAAACGAAATGCACAATAATTTGGCGATGCAAAATTACCGTCTTGCCATCATCAACAAGAAAACCTTTTAAGAGAAGCATGAGAAGTTGGTTATGTGATCCATATGACAGAGGAGGTACAGCAAGGTCTGCAATCTTGATCAGTTCTGCAATATCCACTCTCTTAACAAGGTTTTCAAAAATCTCCTATAAAAATAATGTGTTAATTTCTTTTTGTTCTGTAGCAGTATTAGCAAAAAAAAATTTAAAAATAGAAAGAACAGAATACTTGTTGTTCTAGTGCAAACTCAAGTTCTTTCACGATCTCAGCAATCATTGGTCGTTCTTCACGAGCTTTCTTCACACATCGATAGGAAATGGCTGAAAAGGAATTTAAAGAACCCGGTTCCATCTGATCTTTTAGACCAACAAGAATAATCTCATCTAACCGTTTCTCCTCATAGCACCGTCTCCACTTGGGCACTAAAATGTTACTTAGTTCACCACCACTATACTCAAAGCATAATCTCCCACACAAAATTTCAAACAACACAACTCCAAAGGAGTACACGTCAGACTCTTTCGATAGGAAACCCATCTCCCAATACAATGGATCACAATACCCAGGCGTACCCACAACATTGGAGATAAGATATGTTTGCGGTTGGTTAGCAGGGCCGGTATAGGCCAAAATCAGACACTTTAGCTGTCCATTTATCATCTAGAAGAATGTTTCCACTTTTGATATCTCTATGAAGTACTCTCTGTTGTGATTCCATGGGATCATGTAGGTAACTTAACCCACGTGCAACGCCTATACATATCTTCAACCGTTGGGTCCAAGTGAGACTAACATCACTTAAATAACGATCAAGGCTCCCACGAGAAGCATACTCGTACACAAGTATCATCTCATCATCCTGATTACAAAAGTGCATTAAAGAGACCAAATTTTCATGTCTGTATTTCGAAAGCATCATTATCTCCTTCCAAAACTCAACATTTCCTTGTCCTAATCTACGATCCAACCGCTTAAAAGCAACCATCGTTTTTCCGTCTGGGAGAGAGAGTTCCCCTTTGTATACCCGTCCAAACCCACCACGGCCTATTAGCTTGCTTGTACTAAAGTTTTCGGTAGCTGATATTATATCTTGCAGTTGAATTTTGAGGTGATCAAACTCTTCTATAAAAGACATTATATAGAGATCAAACTCTTAGAGTTATAACCTAAGGCATGCAGACAGATAGTTCTTGTTAATTTCTGAATTACTAAAAGAACTCAAGCAACACATTAATATGTTTCACATTATGGGTATGTTATTCTACAAAAACTCCTAAAAATATGAAGTGTACAAAGACACAATGGATCGCAAAATATAACACAATGTCGAGTAAAATATAAGACAATGCTGAAAAATATAACACAATGTCGAAGAAAAGACACAATGAATCACAAAAAAGACACATTAACACAAATATAGAAAAGACGCAATGATAAATAAAAAGACCCACGGATATAAATAAAAAGTCTAAAATGTACAAGCTGAATATCTAAAAAAACTAAAATCTCACATCATACATCATAGTGTTTTGATGAGACGGTTCCAATGTCATTTGAATAAGGTCAATCGGAGACCGTTTGATACCGTTCTTCTTACGACTTCTTATTTTCAGCAGACTTTATATTTGATCATATCCCTTCACGTTATATACTATATTTGATCATATCCCTTCACGTTATATACAAATTTAATGAAAAAAATGAAAGTTACATATTTTGCAGGATCAAATTCCTTATCAAAACCTGCAATATTTGTATCCCAGCACATACTACTATTTCTTGTGTGCAATTTAAAAGTAATTCAACAAGTACTAAGCGATCATAAAGCTACAAAATATTGTTTTCCGATGGGAGCTAACCTGAGTGTAGGAGATGCCGATTGATCTGTCTGATTATGTTAAAGAGTTGACCGGGAGAATGAAGATGGGAAATTGAAGTTTCGGTAACATGAAATCACTACACGTTGATGAGTATTTAATAAATAAATTATGTTAAGTTTGGTAACCGACAGAACCATGTGAACTGAAGAAGTGGACTTGTTTGACCGGTTTGGGATCGAAACTTTTTGCTTGTAACTCTAGGTGTTATGTGTTAACCATTAAGGCTGGTGGGTATGGGTGCGTCCCCGGCCCGTCGAGGCCCATGGAGGCCGGCAACAACCCGGTGGGTCGCGTCTCTTTCGTCGCCTCACCAACGAAAGTGACGAGTCCAACTCAAATCATATCGTTGTTAACAAAAAATAGGGGAGACTCATCTCCCATACCCAGGCCATCACTTGGGTAAGGTGATCCCCTGGTGACGTGGCCGCTTACGTGGTGTACCATCACCAAGTGATGGACCATCTTCACACCCAATCAATAACGGACTTATCCTCGCTAATAGTTTTAACGGTGCACCTATGATTTTAAATTAGTTGTTAAGTGCGGTATGGGTTGGGTCGTGACTGACGTGAAGCGTGATCGGGTGGGGGTGACTTCCTTAGTGACGGTGAGATGGGAGAATTGCATGGGTCTATTTCATTTTCCTCTTTAACCAATAACAAACCAACAAATGATCATCACTCTTTTTTTATTTATCTGATTTAAAATTATTTTAATGGGTAAGGATGGTGAAATCATTACACACCAAAGTTAAAAAAATGAGTGATAGCTTATTTTTATGTGAGCGTGATGTGACAGGCAATTTTTGACGTGACAATGAAAAAGTGAAACCGTATCACACAAAAGTGTTAAAAAGATTCAATCGTTTAGTCTGGTTTATGTTTAACCTGCATTCTGTATTTATTTATTTATTTATTTATTATTAATGTGATATCTAGCTACTAATATGTATTATAGTCAAGAATATTTGTTGTATCATTTTAAAACTTTTTTATGTTGCAAACCATCAAACCTGGTTGACCTACTTGACCTGACCGGTTTCATGTGTCATTATCTGAAACTGTAGCTAGTGGTTTGGCTAAATTTTTCATCCTAATGGACAAACTATATCGTAAACACCCCTTAGCACTATCAATCATTCGTTGTTTTATTTGAAGTGAAAACACTTGTGTTAATTATTATTTATGGCCTTCAACCCCCCCCCCCCCCCCACAAGAAATAAGTCCGTTTGTTAAAGCACCCAATTTCCCAATTAGTTGTAGATTATTTTAGTGTAATTGGATTCACTTGTTGACCAAAGTGTATCATGATATACATCAAACAGATTAGTAAAGTGCGGGGGTGCACATTTGTTTGGGTCTATTATGATTTACGTATTCAGGATCCTTAGTGCTCATTAGGGGCGAAGCACATAGAAATGGGGGTTCTAACCGGGCAACGCCCCCTTGGTGATGGGTCCAGATGTAACCCTGTGAATTTTTTCTCTCCAAAACGGAAAAGGTGGTGTCCTAACCAGGGACATGGGTCACTGATCCTCCCCCGGACTCCACTTCATATGCCTTTAGTGGTGCTAATATACAGGTGAAAACCACATAGCCGTATGAATCCATGAGTCATTTTGTTTGACCAGTTTGAGATTGAAATTGTTTGGTTTTAAGAGGGTTGTGGTATGGTTGATTTGGCACGTTGTGTTCTCGAGTTCGAAGGAAATTATGAAAAGAAAGTAAATTTTTATTTGTTTCAAAGTTGAAAAGAATAGAAAAGAAAGTTGTAATTGTACAATTATACCCTCGTTGGTTTTATAATAGGTTTATTGGAGGGTAAAATGATAAATGATTAAACCTTATATATATTTTGGAAGAAAAGTTATTTGGGAGGATCTTCCTTCCACTTCCCTCCATTTCTTTCCATGTTTTTCGTTAAAAAAAAACCATGAAAACAAAAAAAAATTCACTTTCCTTCCGCTTCCTTCCATTAGTAAACTCGAGAGTACATATCAGTTGTTGATAAATACTCGGATGTATTCCCAAAGGATTTGTCGGAGAAGCCATCAACTGATATGGTGTTGTGTGCAACTATGATAGCAAAGAGCTCATATGAGCCCTGAATGTAATGCAAAAGTTGATAAAGAATTTGCAATAACTAATCAATAACGGACTTATCCTCGCTAATTGTTTTTACGGTACACCTATGATGTTTGTAAGAAAAAAGGACGGCAATATACGGTTGGTTTGATTGGTTTGAGATTAAAACAAATTCATTTTGATGTTTTAATGATTCGGTCTGGTTTGGAACTTGGAACTAGTCATTTAACCTATAATATTAATATATTTTCAAAAAAAAAAAGATGTAAGTAAATTGGTTCAAACCGATAAAACCAATTGGTTTGGCTTACCCGACCGACTTGGTTTGTAATTTTCTGAAATTGTAGTTAGCGTTACGACCTAGAATTTTCATCAAACTAGGATGATTGGATCGTGTACACCCTCAACGCTATCAATTGTCCCCTATTTTATTTTAAGTGATAAATGCACCAATTCATTATTCTTTCTAGCCTTCACCACTTGTAAAACAAAATAAGTGATTGGTTAAAGTGCTCAATTTTTCAATTAGTAAGCTAGAGATCTCATTAGATGATAAAATAGTCGCTAATAAAAATGCTAATTGTTGATGTATATTTGGGTTATTAGATAGAATTAATGGTTGTTCATTTACCATTGATTTAGTAGTTTTGATCATGAGAGAGTTTGAATGATTATTGACATGGACTAGTCAGAACCTCACGGTGTCAACATTAGTTATGTTTTGACAATAATTTGAGATGAAATAGAAAGGGTGCTACCAAATACACCCCCTTCTCTCACATACTTACGGGTGTGACTCGTTCGGGACCGATACTTTTTATCTCACAAGGGGGCATAATAGAAATGAGGAGGTGCATTTAGATTCACCTAATAGAAAACTTTGTTTATAGCGAGAAGAGAAAACAAGACGTGCAAAATTGTACTATGGTGAAGTACATTAAGTATCTTTTAAGAGGATTTAAAAGCTTTCCTACCACACATTGTTGATGTTATGAAATAAAAATGTTGATTGAATCAGTTGTTATTCGGATGTATTCCCACATGATCTGCCGGAATGTCATCCATTGATCTTGTGTTAGGTGCAACTATGATAGCGAAAACTTCATATAGATTTGTCATGTCTGAATTGTAAAAGTTGATAAAGAAATTGCAATAACTAATCCATAAAGGTATTATCTATCCCAAAAGGTTTTAAGGCATACCTATAAGAAAAAAGATGGCAATGATCAATTTGAGATTATAATAATGTTTGGAAAACAAGGTTTGATGAAAAATTATAGATCTAATATTTCCTAATGATCCTTTGTTTTGATAATTTCTGAAATTAATAATTTCTGTTGTTAGTTGTTGATTAAGGATGTGCATATACCATATACGTTTCCTTATACACTTATTGTATCACTAAGTACATAGATTAAAAAACACTTGTATGATTATGTCTACAAGTTTACAAGTGATAAACTGACGACAACATGCAAGGATCAAAAGTCTGACCGAAATTGACAACAAAGATATGTAAGGAATTACGAAAGATCCTAAACAAGTTTTTAATAAGATAAAAGTGACCTGTAAAAATGAGTATTCACAAACAAAACAAATCACTCCTTAAACTTATTTAACATCAAAAGTCTTATGATTTTCTAATTAGAGGGATTTTGACTTTTTACTTTGAAAGGGGTTTGAGATGGATCTTCCCATAAATGGTAAGTCTTTATTGTGTTTCTACCTTGAAGACACAGCCTTATCATTTATGGTTAGAATATCAAACATAACAGGAAAAAAGAACTTTTAGACCATACCAAATCTTACCATTCTTGCAACAAATCTAACCATTTATGATAGAGATGAACTAGAATATTGCTTTGGGACTTAGAGATCTTGTGTATGGTGGTGAAAAAGGTGTTAGAGGCTTGAACTATATGTTACACGATGTTCAAGTGACAAAGAAACAACAAAAAGACAAAAGTAGGTGACCCGTAGTTGATACATTGACCGTAGGATCGACCGTACTTTGGACAAATGGTTACGTCTTGCATTCTTGTGTTGTGCCTATAAATACAAGCCTTTCCCAACCTTTTTCACTCAACCCCTTTTCTCATAACATTCAAAATACATATCTAATTGTCATCTCCTAATTCCCATGATATACAAACATCAAATCGAAGAGAGTTCGAAGATCAAAAAGCAAGAAGAAGAGTCGTGCTATAATATCAATCTTTTAAGTTTTGTATTGTAAGGTCATCGCTACCAATGTCAAATGATGAGTTCGAAAAGGAGAACCACTATAGTTAGTGGGTTGGCATAGAGGTGATCAATACGTACCTCTGGAGGTTAGTGAAACGCCAATCTGGCTAGTTTGGCTGACCCACTTATCAATTGTCTCTTGTATTTATATAAGTGATAACGTTCCTATTAATCATTCGTTATGGTTGTCGACACCAAACAAATTAACCATATGGTTAAAGCGCTCGGTTTCCTAATTAGCAATCTAAAGAGCTCATTAGATGTTATAATAGGCATGGTTGTAAAACAAGGTTTCCACGTCCGAGTACTCTCTGAGTAATCGCTCCAAGGTAGGATATCGAGGCGACTTTCTTCAACTCCGCCTAATTACGCGGAATCGATCAAACGAGGTCAACCTCAGCCAGAACTAGATCTAGTAGGTCAACTCAGGCCGAAGTTGACTTTAAAAAAATAAAACATAATTTCTATGTCTATCATATTAAAGAACGAATATGTATTTTGTTATAAATATTAGTAACTTTATGTTATTTGACAAATATCTAATTTCCGAAATACTAATTTCTGTATAATTTAACATGTCCAAGTACCCCCGAGTACTCTCTGCCTAGGCCGAGTACTCTAAACTCCCTGCTCGACCGACTATGGAACGTGTTGGGTTATGGAGGATTTGACTCGAGCAGAGGATTCTTCCTTTAGTCTAATGTTTATTCCTCTGGGCAGATGATTGTTCCTCTAGGCAGAGGATTAGTCCTTTGTCTGTCTGATGAAGAAATATTATTATTATATTCAGTAACCTAATTGTACCCTATAAATACTTCTCTTGTACCTGTACACTTTGAGCACCTAATACAACGAAGAACTAGTTGTGGAGAGTGGATGTAGATCAAGCTTGATCGAATCACTATAAATCTTGTGTTCTTGTTTTGTGATTTAGAGTGTGTGAGTGTGTGAGCTTGCGTATTACTGTTCTAGTGTTCGTGTGAATCGTGTTCTGACCTAACAGAACGTCTAGCGACTTTTACAACCATGATAATAGGTAACAAAGTGCTAATTGTTAATGTATATTGGTTGTCTGATAGACTTGATGGTTGATCATTAGCGTTGATTTAGTAGTTTTTATCATGAGAGAGTTTGAATGATTGTAGACTTGGACTAAACAAAACCTTATGGTGTTAGTAATACTTATTGTTGCTACAACAAATATAAATATAAGACCGAGGATAGTGGACAGACTGGTTAGGCAAAAGGGTTCAAGGGTTCCGGTTTGCTTAACACGGGTCGTGGGGTCCCCCATGTATGCAATACGTAGAGAGAGATCACTATGTTTGTTATTCGCTTTTAGATTCTGGATCGAAAGTTATTCAACCCAGAACGTTAGTATCAGATGTGATTATATGTTTTTGAGCGAAGAATAGAACAAGTATGGAACTTGTTCTATGATGGAAAAGTGAGGTTTCTGAAATGTGGAGATGGATCCTCAAATGACAGGAAGCTGTCATTTATAGGGAAGAAGCTGTCCACATGAGGAAACCTTTGACTAGTGATCTGGTACTACAGTGGGGGACTTGCCCTTTTTGGAGGTTGAAGGCTTTGGACCTGCAGGTAAAAGGATGTCTCTTCCCACATGCTCCTTTTGCGGCTGAGTGGGAGAGATCACACGCTAAGGCTGATGTGACTTATCACTGCCTTATGCTTTTTGTTGTTCACGACAGTTGGTTAACTCTGAACCCTTTTACCTTTCAACTCTTTAAGCTATATTGTGTCTAAGTCATTTTATTGAGCTTGAGCTACCCACGTCATCACTTATCATTTGACAATTATTTATGATGATAAAGAAATCTTTGTTTATACTCAGAAGAGAATACAAAACATGCAAAACTAATATGTGTTAGAAGATAGAAAATGATGTAAAAGTTGTCTAGTCAGTTGATGTTACAAATTGTAAATTGTTTGATTAAAGATGTATCGGTTGTGAATATATATTTGGACGTATTCCCAATCCCACATGATTTGTCTCGGGGTGCCATCAATTGATATAGTACTGTTGGGTGCAAGTTTAATCGCTAAGACCTCATATAGATTATCCATGAGTGAAAGGCAAAAGTTCAAAAAGAAATCGCAATCAGCAGTCGATAAGGTATATCCGCCCTAGTACTTACACAATATTCCAAAGATTTCCATCTTTGGACCGTGGGAGATGGAGTAACTTCCGTGGTCTGTACAAAGGATGCACTTATATTATTTACTAGACTAGCTTATAGAACCGTATATTACACGGATTTAAAGATATAAATTATGTAACTTTATATAAGGTGTGCAAAAATTTACATAACTAATTATTATTATTAAATACTTTATTTAACTTACATATTTAAATCTAAAAGTATTTTCCCATACTTATTTCTTAAAATTATAAACTATTAATGATTCTAATACGAACAATATTAATAAATGTTAGGATCTGAGTTTGAATTGATTGTATTGTTTTAACTAATTTTACACCAGAATGATAAATCATAAAGGAATTTGCAGCGGAAGTATAGTTAAAACTTTATAACACAATCAACGAGAGAATAGTTTTCATCATAACATGTTTTCATTATCAAACGATTAGAATGATTAACAGATAACTTACATGTACGAATCACTAACTCCCCCTCAGACCGAGCTTACACAGAAAATAATGTACACTAAAGTGGAAAATGTGAAAAGCTGAATAGAACAGTACAGACACTGTCTATTTATAGTACTAATCTAACCACTGTTAGTTTATGTTGACATCATCTTGACAACGACATCTAACAACACTAACAAACTTTAACTTCTGCCTAACCTAAACACTGTTTGCAAGGCACTGATGACCCTAACCACTGACAGACATAAACTCTGAAGAAAGTATTGGCAGATGTTCTTCAAAGGATGATCAGACCTTTGACTTCTAGCAGACTTTGACTTAAGAGCAGACCTTTGACCCATCAGTGGTTTGGTGAATCAACAGACTTTATAACTAGCAGAGCTTTGGCATGGGGCAGTTGTTAGAACTATCAGTGGTTTGTAAGCCGGTCTTTGGAAGGAGTGAATCTATACTCTGTTTATTTTGGATCATATAGAGTAGACATGTTTTTGGCTTTCTATCATCTGTTCTTTTGTAGGTTTCAATCCCAACAATCGCCCCCTTGAACAGATGATGCCAAAACTCTTCTTTATTCATGATCTTTATGTCTCATCAGTTTTTCCTTGATTTGTTCTTTGAAATTTGTTTCAAAGTACAAGGAATCTTCATCATCCTCATCCCTGCACAGTTGTAGTTCCAAAAGATCTTGAATGCCAGCTACACTCAGGCTTAGTGCATCCTTCCTTGGCATACTAACAACTTTCCCATTGGACCTGAGCAGAGTCAATACATGGGTCTTTTTATCAAAGAGCCACTTTAGTATTTTTGAGTTCAATGGGTTTCTTGGGAGAGGAGTTATTTGTGATGAGAATTGAAAAGGTGAACTTTTTGAAAGCCTTTGAAAAAGATCTTCAGCATTTGGTAAAGGCTTCAATGGATCTTTATTCAAGTCAAGCAAGGGTTCCTTAGTGATAGCCTGCTTACTTTTGTTAGCATCCCTTTGCTGATCTTGCATATCCATCTGCAGTTGCCTCTTCTTTTGGTTGAGGGCTTGAATGGTTGTTTCTAAGACCATATCTGCACTTAGGTTCTTAACATTTTTCCAATCTGGTGCATTCTGTCTTATTTGAGGGTCTTTCTTCATCCTATCAATTCTTTCTGCTTCTTGTTTGAGGGCTTGGATGGACCACTCTTTAAACCGGTTCTCCTCAGCTTGATAGGGTTTTTCTTTCATGATGAATCTGATGAGGTTTACCCTTTGCTTCTGTTTAGGATCATCTTTTGGAGAGTCCAGGATCATTTTCTCATTTATCTCTCTTGCATACTCTTCTAATTTCTTTACCTTGTTAAGCTCAAGCTGTTCCCTTCTTGATAAGTAATCATTACCCTTTCCTTCACTCTCTTCTTTTGCTATGATTTTGGCTTACCTAGTCTATAGTTTTAGATAATTCTCAATGGTTTTGGGATTTCTAAAGCCAAGAAGAGATGGGAAAGTTCTTTTGGATGGGCCAGCTTCTGTATAGAATTGTAGCATTTCTCCTCTTACTGCAGCCAACTCTAAAGGATATGATGTTTCCATAGGAATATTTCTTTTTGGATTTTGACCTTTGAGTGACTCAGCAAGGCTAATTTGTAGTGATGATGATTGGGTGATAGCTGGTTTTGGTATTGGATTTGTTTGGACAACAGTTGTAGATGGTATATCATTATTTTCCACTGTAGCCATTCTTCTTCTTTTCCTAGCATAAACCAGTTTTGGTGTAGGAGCATTTGTGCAAACCACTGCTGTCGTAACATCTGCTGTACTTTTGGTAGTATCAACATCTGTTATGTTGACAGGTGGTTGCTGAGATGAGGAAAGCAATATGATTGAACTGTCAGTGGTTTGCCTTTTTGTACCAACAGTGGTTTTGGAACTAGCAATGGCACCCTTCATCTCCTTCTCTTTTATCCTGACATGACTCTGATCAATCCTCATTTGTGTATCTTCTTCATCTGCTTGAATCTTCAGGGTTTCGTCACCTCCCTTTTCCTTTTCTTTGACAGATGTTTCAGCAGAAGTTACTGAAAGATTTTCCTCAGCATCATTTTTCTCCCCTTTTTGGCATCATTAACTCTTTCGAAGATAGGTGCAGGGGTAGTGCCAGGAATGAGAAATTTCTTGATCTCTTTAAGCTCTTTATGTGTGTCTTTATACCTTGCTTCAACTTCTTCTTTGAATGTCTGCCCTTTTGAATCATATAACTGATTAGCATGCTGAATGTGTTGTTGAAGCAGAGGGTACACTTGTGTTGCAATTTTGGTGGCTTGAGCAGAGGATTGAGCAGTGTTTTGAGATTTTGCAGAGTGTAACATCTGTTGCAGCACATTTTTTGATATCTCCCACTAATGCCTCAATCTTTGTGACTTTATCCGTCAATTCCTTATGTTTTAGCTCATCTCCTAAGTTAATAGGATCATCTGAGCTCCTACCCAAGGTGGTAGTTTTATCTAGAGTATCATGAGCATGTGATTTATCACTTGCTTCAACTTTAGATGCCCCTTTTTCTTGGTACTGGGGTCTTCCCACTGCAGCAGAAGTTTCCTGGATATCCTCAACAGTGGTTGCCTTCAAAGGAGACTTATATATGAAACTACTGTCCAGATGTAAATCAGTGGATTCAACATCTGTAGTAGCTGCTCCTTTTGAACTATCAACAAGGATTTCAGGAAATCTAAGTGATGTAGCCTCCTCAACTGTTTGTGGGATAACCAATTGATTTTTGTCAGACACAGCCATTGTGGAGGTTTTGCTCTCAGTAATGTGTTGGTGAGAGTGGCATTTTTGTGACTGACTATCAAAGGTTTCAAACAGTGATGTGGTGGTTGTTGTAAGTTGAAGTGTGGAGAGTGGTGTGGAAAGCAGATTTGTCCTGGGAGATGGACATTTGAACATACTCTCAAATGAGGGTGATGTTATCAGTTGTGGGTTCCCTGTGCTTACAACATGTTCCTTTTGTGAGGAATCATGAGGAATAATAGTTTTGGGTGGAGATCTTTCTACCATCTGCTGTGAGGAAGTAGCAGCAGTGGTTTCATGTGACTTTTGTGTTGTCACTGGATTAACTTCTGGGATCTCATCTTCCAGAAGGTCCCTTTTGATAGGTTTGGTGGGTTTTGATGGTTTCTTTTTGGTCTTTTTAGGAGTTTTTGGTGTGGGTTGCACAGCAGTGGTTTTGCTGCTGTGGTCACCAAGAGCAGTGGGCTCAGCAGCTGGAATATGAGGAACAGATGTGGACTCATCTAAATTTTGCTCAGACTCCCCTGCTTGTGTTTTTAAAACTTTTGACTCTTTAGCCATAAGGCGAGTATATGTTTCAGATGATAGACTATTTATTTGGAAAAGCACACCTTGAACAAGAGCATGTGCACTTTCTTTTGGAATTTTCTGTTTTAAATAATAACTTAGAAATCTAGGGAATAGCAGAAAAGCATTTTCTCTTTTGTCTTTCATATTTTCTAGCTTTGTTACCAAATCATTAAATAATACTTGGGAGTAATTGTAATTAGATTTAGACAAAATGGCATACCATAAGTATTGAATTTTCAATGGTATTTCATCAAACCCAATTGTCTTATTTGAAACACATGTGAGCAGGGTATGAAACAAAAATTTCATAGGAGGTGAGAATTTTCCCTTTTCATGGTTAATTTTGATAAGTCTCCTGTATACCTTTTGTTTTTCAAAACAATTTGATACTCACTTTTGGGGAAGGAAGTTTCACCTTCTAGCTCGTTTATCTGAAAAACATCTGAGATGGTTTGTGGGGTTATTGGAACCAAGTTCCTCCCACTTTTGACGTGATTGCCCAAGGTTTTTGATTCAGACTTTCAATTTCAGCATTTGCCCAGAAATCTCGAAGGGTGTTTTGATAGATGGGTTCGTTACATGTTAACAGAGTCTTGTACTTTGAGGAAGACAATATATCAATAATTTCATGAAAGTTTGTATTCTTCTTTGTTTTCTCAAAAGTACAGAGATAGTTGTGTGGATTTTTTATGTCAAGAGTGTGTTTCGGAGGTTCTTGTGTTGATTTTGCTTTGGGTGCCATGATTTTCAGAGGAATATTTTTAGAGTTTTTGAAATGGCATAGTAAAAGTGAAAACTCTGTTTGTGAATGAGATAGGGTTTTATAGAGTTTTCAAAAAGTGATGATGACGTGGCATCTGATGCAACAACAGTCGAATAACATTTGTCCACGTGTAACCTCTGATTGACAATAGAAGACAGCTGTTTGGCTAACCACTGATAGAGTAACTTATCAGTGGTTGTGACCAAAAGTTAATACTATCAGAGGTTCCACATCAGTGGATAGGTTTTTCTATTCAACAGTGTTTTTAGTCTATCAGAGCTTTGAACAGACTTTAAGGATTTATTGAGAAATTCAATTTTAACTATTTTTAAGGATGAATTTCTGATTTTCTAAAAACATTTTATTGCTATTTACGCATGGATCACAAGAAAAATTTGTTTTTAATCAATGTTTAGCATTTCCAAGCCTAGAAATCAAACTATCAAATGTGGAAGCATCAAATGCTTTTGTCAACACATCTGCTAGTTAATCCTTGGTATGGACATGTTGTAAAGAAATCAGACCTTTTTCATAGTAACCCCTCACAAAGTGATGTCTGATGTTAATGAGTTAAAAGAAATATTTGATAATTTGCAAGGTTAATTCTGACAAACTATTTTCAAATGTTTCCCAAAAATTTTAATGGCTTAACTTTTAAAACCTCTTCAGTCAAAACTTCATTTACATGCTCGTCCTTGTGTTCAGACACTTTATAGAAACTCGACAGAGGTTGTATATCTCTTATGATACAAACTATTTTGTCTGTAAGAACAAGTTTTCAAGGACATTTAAAGCTGAATTTTGAATGATCATCAACCAGAATCCTTTTGATTCCCTTATCAGAAAAAGTAACTCCCCTTTCTAAAATTAGAGTACTACTTCAGACAGGTACTTAAGTTTTGCCTAACAAAAACGAGCAAAAACTCAAGAAGTATTATCTACAAACTAAAAACCGAGGAGAAATACATGACCTAATATAAACAGGAGATTTCTACTATAAAAACTCGTAGAAAGATCCGTGATACGAGAATCAATTACATCTGATAAATTTCCAGCAATTCTTCTGAGAAATTATGAATTAAGAGTTCATCTCAGTCATTGTTATGGAACTGATATGGATCCTCTTCATCAATTAATCCTGAAAACAACGTAGATTCCAACACAATAAACTGAAAACAACGTAGACTCCAACACAATAAAAACCACATGAATCGTGAATTTCTACACAATCTCGACTCTGTTTTTTAGAATTACGAATAGCACAATATCATGAAATCGAGCTGATCTTTTTAGGTCAAATTGACAATTAGTTTAATTTGACTGACCAAGATCTGATACCAATTGATCTGAGTTTGAATTGATTGTATTGTTTAAACTAATTTTACACTAGAATGATAAATCATAAAGGAATTTGTAGTGGAAGTATAGTTAAAACTTTATAACACAATCAACGAGAGAATAGTTTTCATCATAACATGTTTCATTATCAAACGATCAGAATGACTAACAGATAACTTACATGTACGAATCACTAACTCCCCCTCAGACCGAGCTTACACAGAAAATAATGTACACTAAAGTGGAAAATGTGAAAAGCTGAATAGACCAATACATGCACTGTCTATTTATAGTACTAATCTAACCACTGTTAGTTTATGCTGACATCATCTTGACAATGACATCTAACAACACTAACAAACTCTAACTTCTGCCTAACCTAAACACTGTTTGCAAGGCACTGATGACCCTAACCACTGACAGACATAAACTCTGATGAAAGTATTGGCAGATGTTCTTCAAAGGATGATCAGACCTTTGACTTCCAGCAGACCTTTGACTTAAGAGCAGACCTTTGACCCATCAGTGGTTTGGTGAATCAACAGACTTTATAACTAGCAGAGCTTTGGCATAGGGCAGTTGTTAGAACTATCAGTGGTTTGTAAGCTGGTCTTTGGAAGGAGTGAATCTATACTCTGTTTATTTTGGATCATATAGAGCAGACATATTTTTAGCTTTCTATCATCTGTTCTTTTGTAGGGTTCAATCCCAATAATAAACATAATAATTAAAATCAAATTCTTATTATAAATATTATTAAATATCATCATGAATTTATTGTAGCTTATGTCAAATCAGAGCTAAGTAACATGGTATTTTCTTTCAAATATTATTAAATAACATCATAATTTATGAATTTATTGTAGCTTATGTCAAATCAGAGCTACAACAATTAACATGTTCTTTTCTTTCAATATACATGTTTTCTTTTAATGTACCAACATTTTTATATCAATTTTGGTTATTTTATTAAAAGCTCAAGCTACTTTATCAAACATCTAAATATTCTAAAAAGCTGCAGCTATTAGCTACCAGCTTTCAGCCTTCAGTCTCTAGTCATCAGCTTCCAGTCACCAGTCACCAACTACTTTTGCCAAACATAGCCGATGTATTGAACATGTTTTTTTAAACTTTTTTAAATATGATTAATTAATTAAATTTATTGAATAGTTACTAAAAGATATTATATGCAAAGGCAGCCTATGAAATATGGAAAATGTTTTTCTTAACTTTTATAAATATAACTAGGTTCTCACCCATATATATAAATAATGTGTGACGAATAAGGTATATTAATTAAATGTGTCTGTCTATCCACAAAGTGTTCAAACTACACCAAGTCTACAAACATTTGTCATGATTAGAACGCACTAGTCTACTTTGAGCTCACTTGGCTACTTGGTAGATTAGAGATTTTATTTTAATCTTTTAGGACCAACTAAAATCATTAACAAGGTTGGTTAATGATTTTGAGCTTTGATGAATCATATAATGAGGCTTAATGGATGGAAATCATCCTACCTCATTGCTTGACATACTTAATAATACTTGACTATAGACATACATAAATATATTTATAAAATAATTCTAACAAGTGAACCCTAAACACTAGCCAATTCATGGATTAATGTTAAGGGTTATGGTTATATAATGTTAGACTAAAATATCTCATGTTTGGACTTCTAATAGGTGAACTTATACATATGAAAAACACTTAAACGTGATGTCCAATTTGGGCATTTTTGTCAAGATAACTTTTGTTTACTTTTAAACTAAACTTACTTGCGTACTCATTCCTAATCCCAAAATCCGTAGAACTCATACGCGCGTTTATCTTGTAGGATAACTTGACGGTTCCCAAAACTCTCAACTCATCAACTCATGTTCGTGGAAATTAGTACGCAAACTGTGAGTATACTCGAATCCCCTTTTATGCTTTAATCGCTTTGGGGTGCAATATGTATGATTTAAACAAACATACTTATGCACACATTCAAACTTATAAATTCACTCAATCCATCAAACATGTTATTTGTTATGTTTAGGTTGATCATGTTAGAAATTCAAACACTCATACATGCAAACTACCTGTCATTAACTTGCTAGCCAACTTTAACATGTATAGCGTTATAGGAGTAGCACACCGCCCATGAGAAAGGTCTATGTTAAGTATCCAATCGTATAACGGTCTTGTTCATTGCGATGATAAGATTACGCTCGTGGATTCTTTGGTTTGACATTTAGGTTATGCATGCTACTATGAGATTTAACCTAGTGTACAAAGTGTTGTGTTGGATTTGAGACAAACTTCTATATGTATGCTATGTAATCAAACTTGTATACTCGCCAATTTTGTGTTGATTGCATTTAATACATGTTACATGAAACATATGATGATACTCAAAGAAATCTACTTAGGGTGGATTAGAAACACGCCAAATCTTTATATTTTGTACTTTTCGTTGTTTGACTATGCTATGAACAAGTTGTTCCAATTCCTTTCAAACGTTGTGCTTTTGATTAGAAATGGAATGAAATCTTGTTACTTAAATTGCTGTCACAATTAGTCGTTATAAAGTCTCGAGCAATCTCGTTTTCGTCTCACTCTATGTTTCCGCCATCGGTTGAGGTGTGACATAGTACGGTGGGTTTAGGGGTGCTCCAGTGTGGTTGACGGAAAAAAGGCGGGTAGATGTTTGGACGGTGGTGGTTATCATTGAGGGTGGGTGGTTACAGGTAAGGATGGACGGTTGTTGTTTTGAATGTGGATCTGGTGGTGGGTTTTGAATAGTGCATGTGGTGGAGGGTGATGGTGGAAGGTCATGGTTGGCTGGAGGGTGAAGGTGGATAGTGGTGATTGGATGGATTGTGATGGTGGACGGTGGTGGTTGATAGGTGTGTAACATACATAATTGAATAAATTGGAAAAAAGACTAAATTGTCCTTGGGTTACCAGATTTAACTAGAAAAATTTAACTGGGTTAGGGCTAAAGGACGTAACGTGCAAGATTCATAAGGTACAAAACCTGTCAATTTTAAAGGTAAAAGACACCGTATGCAATTTGATACAAACATAAAGGACAAAACTTGTATTTTTACTCTAAAATTTAAAACACCATACTTAAAAATCTTTTCTACACTTTTTTACATAATTTTAGCTATTGTGTTTTTCTTTAATTTAGACTCTTAGGTAGTGTTTGGTATGCAAGAATGAGAGGCGGAATGGAATGTATCATTACGAGGGAATGAAGAAAATGGTGTTTGGTTGGTCAATGGAATGGAATCACCCATTTCATAAGGCATTCCATTCCCTCAAAATCATTCCATCCACCCCCATGTTTTTTTTCCATTCCATCCACTCTTGACTATTCATCAGCAACACCACAACCCACCACTTTCACCACCACCACCCACTCACCACTGACGCCTCCACCCGCAACCCCGTAACCGCCTCCGTCGCCACCCCGACAACCACCGCCGCCGCCACCACCCGCCACCATCGCCATCCACTGTCGCCACCAACAACCACCACTCGCCCCCCACCACCACCGTCGATGCCACAACCACTGCCACCACCAACCACCACCGCCGTCACCCACCGCCATCTCCGCGACCACCAACCACACCGACGGTCATCACCGCCGCCATCCCCGCCAACGCCACCAGTCGTTTCCGGCTTTCCGCCTCCACCGCCACTCGCCGCCGCCACCACCGCCACCGCCACCTATAACCACCCAGAGTCACTACTACCGACCACGAGTGTTTTTATTCATTCGTTTTTCTTTCCTACCAAACAATACACAAAAATAATTCATTCCATTCCACATGGTAACAAACAATACATGAAAATGGTAATGATCCATTGCATTCCTCCATCCATTCCATTACCTCGCCCATTCCATTCATTCGTCCATTCCATTACCTCATACCAAACAGACCCTTATGTTTTGAAAAACAAATTGTTTTTATCATAAATAAATGCATAACAAGAGGACACTGGGCGCCCACCGTGATGGAATTCATCACGCGTGGTGACGCGTTATACACCACCGCCACCAACATTGAACACGCGTGGATTTTATAACTAGTTGCCATGATCACGTATGTTAAAAGTTGCAACGTGAGAGAAATTGTTGGGTTGTGAGGGAAATTGTTGGGTGTGGTGAGTGATTAACATTTCCACTAAAATCCATCACTAGTGATGGAATAAGGCTCGATGAGGTGCGAACGTGATTATATGTTGTGAATGAAGAGTGGATGATGATTGGGTGATGAGTGATGGACGCACCCTAAGTCTGATTTCTTTATCAGATTTTATGTGTGTCGTCCAATAATGTATATATTTAATGGGAGGGCCTGGGGCATACACGGTTCACCAGTGGGTGACATTTCTTCTGGAAAATTGATAACTAGAAAATTATATTATTGAGGTAAAAATGCAGGATACGTTGTCGTATTAGAGTGTCTTTGCATCGATATGCAGGTGGGCTTATTATAATCTTTTAGGGTTGTATCGGTATCACACTATCATTGCTTGTAATATTATCTTTTAATTATAAAAAAAAGTCATACCCCACGGCATGCTGATGGCTAAAGTTGTCGATGTTCAAACAACTTTATATACCTACCCCTTACTTTCTGTTATATTTCAACCATTTTGTTATTTTTTTAAACGCTCTTAATATTCACACGTTTTTCTCTCTATCTCTATATATGTACATGTATATATAAAGAGATAAAGTAAAAATGATGTGTAATAAGATTTTAAGATGTGAGAATAGAGTGAACCTTTTTTAAATGGTTGTTTAGTTTGACAGAGACTTTAACAATAAGATCTTTAAAAATATTAATATATTAGTTATGTCTATTTTATATATTTTAACCGAGGTAGGTAGCAAATAATACACACACATATATATATATATATATATATATATATATTATTTAGTGTAAGGGTGGAGGAAGTGGGTACGAGAAGAAGCAATTTGAAAAAAAATAATTACAGGTCATGCATAAATGGAGGGAGGAGGGGGGGTCTTCCCGCACCCATTTTACTCGCTTCACACCACATTGGCTCAATCGATGAGTGCTTCTAAATCTTCCCCTTTTCTTCTGAGCTCATATCCACATGGTGCAATTTGGTGTGCGGTGGCCTTCTTCCCATCATGTCTTCAAATGACACTCACTACAATCTATCAATCATTTCTTTAAGTTTCTAAAGTTTCAAGTGTACCACTTTTTAAGTTTAAAAAAATACTATGTTCTTACATGTTTATTTCTATGTATATGTCCGTATAAATTCAAGTTGGTTTACCTTTCAACGTAAATATTTTTTGGCCTTGAGTCAAGTTAGATATAATACGTTTTCGTGTTTATTTTTATGTAAGTTTTCAATTTGTTTACGTTTTGACATAAATTGTATTTGAAAAACAAGTCAGATCAAATACAATATGCTTTCATTATACAATATAAGTTTGAGTTATTTTAGATTTCAATGTCAGGCAACGCGCTATGTATAAAATTACTAATTGCAAAATAAAATAAAATGACAAATTATAGCAACTTATGACCTACGTATGGACCAATGGGATGAAACTGGTGTTCACCAAACAAATATTATATAAGTTAATTATTGAGGTAGGAATGCAGGATCCATTGTACGCCTTTATTTGAATTTCATATTGGGTAATTGCATTTATTTTAATAAAAATCATACACTGCAAAGTGATTGCTAATGTAGTCCTTGTTCAAACAACTACCTACACCCAGGGGTGTATTTTTACCTTAACCCAAATATTGAACCCAACCTGATTAAGATGAAACGTGAACAACCCGAACCCAATTAAAATAGAACCCGAAAGTTTAAGGTAGTATTTGGTTATGTAATTAGGTTGAAAAACGTTAAGCGAGTTAACCCGAATTTACTATAAAAACCAATCATACATATACTTACATGATTAAGAGAAAAGTCTAGTTTTTCTCCCATTTATATTGTTTTTACCGTAAATATGATGTTTTTGTTTTGTTGCTTGTATGTATGTACATATATGTTGTTTCTGTCTCCCACACCCTTATATATCAACATAAAATTTTTGGTTTGGTTGGTTGATACGACTTAACGTTTCCCTTTTAGAATTATGCGACTGATTGATACTGTTTGGTTTTGTTCTTATTTTATTTCACATTTTAGGTTAATATATGTGTTTGCCACGTAAGTTTGTACAAGATCATATTACGAATGTTTTTATTTGACATTTTGTATTTATTATCTAAGGAAGGTCATGTTAAGTTAAATGGTAAAATTTACGTTGCAACTTGTACTTAAAAACCCTTATACTGATTAACCCGACCCGATTAACTAAAAACAAATAACCCAAAACCAATTAACTTGACTCTTATTTAGTTCAGTTTACACTTAAGATTCTAAAGAGGTATGATCCCAAATCATTGGTGGACACATATCAAAGGGACCACAGCCACTCCAAGCTGGCGTCCCAGTCACACGAGTGCATCTAGAAGGTTCTAGAATCTAAGAAGATGCTCTCTGCAGACAAAAAGGACAACAGTGACAACAATAGCAATACGCCAACAACAATCACAAGATCCTTGCAGGACAAGGCGACAACCAGTACAACGAAGATGACCTGGAGCGAATAACCATGCGCCACGTCACCTGAGGCCCGACATCGTCAGAGGGGACAGACGGATATTCCTCCTGGTCGGACAGCTGGCAGGCATCAGCTAGCTGGCAGATTTCCTCCTCCATTATTCTCCGGCTATAAAGAGAAGGCTCAATCCACAGATTTAAGGATTCGATTCTCACTCTCTCACCTTACACACACATTTATCCTCAAAATGATCATTATTCTTACGCCGGATGGTGATTACAAGGAGAACCCCCATCTTCTCCTCCTTGTAACGAGTCACTGGTGTTGTTCGTTTTGTAGGACATCTCAGAGGAATCAGCCATTCGTTGAAGTGAAGAATAGAAGATCGAACCATATTCACGAGACGGCCTGACTATTTAGCCTAGTGTTATTTAGTGTTTGTTCAGATTCTTATTAAAAACCGAAATGTTAAAAAACTCGAACACCACCCATACCTACCCCTTAGATTTCGCTATATCTTCCCATCCGATCGATCTGTCAATTTAAGTGGGGTCCTCGATATAATAATTTAGTAAGAACGTGCAAAAGCAAGATAAAGAAATCAAAGTCTCGAATCTTTGATACATTAATAGTGTTCATTTTATATAATTAAACCGGGTTAGGTAGCAAACAATTTAACGCATTAACTAATAATTTCCATTTTATATAACTAAACCGGGTTAGGTAGCAAACAATTTATACGTATTAACTATTCTGAATGGCTTTATAGCCTAGTGACATTTTAGGGAAGGGAAACGGCTCTGGGACTATTGGTCCTGGGTTCGATTTTCACAAGGGGGTTTTTTCATATATATTGGGTTTTCCCCTGAATTGTTGTATAAGCATTTTGCCTTATGAAAATTGATATGATCTGGTGATTTCACTGGTAATACGATGATACTCTAGTAATCCGTCAGTAATCCAAATTTGCCGTTTAAAAAAACTATTCTGAAAATCAATTTTACAGTAAACATGTGCCATGCATGTGGAACTCTGGAAATACAACAAACAATATCATATCATGTCTTCAAACGACACTAATAAAATTTACCAAACCTTCCTCCAATACCTCCATCAAGTCTCACCGGAACCCGACCCGGAAGTCTCCTCCATTGTCCACAGCCCTTATTTCAACTCCACCACCTACACCACCATCCTCCGGTCGAACATCCGAAACGGCCGCTTCAACACCGCATCTACACCCAAACCAACACTCATCATCACCCCAACCAAAGAATCTCACGTCCAAGCCGCCGTCCTCTGCGCGAAGAACCTCGGCGTTCAGCTCTTGACACGCAGTGGCGGACATGACTACAACGGACGGTCATACGTTTCCCATGAGAAAAAAATCATCTTACTCGACATGTTTAATTTACATAAAGTGGATGTCGATATCGCCACAGAAACCGCGGTTGTCCAAACCGGAGCTCAGCTCGGAGAGCTTTATTACCGGATATGGGAAAAGAGCAAGGTGCATGGGTTCCCAGCTGGAGTGTGTCCAACAGTTGGTGTTGGTGGACATGTAAGTGGTGGTGGTTACGGCACCATGATTCGAAAATACGGGTTGTCGGTTGATCATGTGGTGGATGCGCGTATAGTCGATGCTCACGGTCGTGTTCTGGACCGTGAGTCAATGGGTGAGGATCTATTATGGCTATTCGCGGCGGTGGTGGAGCTAGTTTCGGTGTAGTTTTATCCTACACCGTTAAACTAGTTCCAGTACCGCTGATTCATACAGTATTCTTGGTTAACCGAACCATAGCCGAAAACGCCATAGATCTTGTGCACAAATGGCAGTCGGCTGCACCAACCATAGATAGAGATTTGTTTATCAGAGTTATGTTAATGCCAAAAACGGTTAACAACCAGAAAACCGTCCAGGCGTCATTTATAGCGCATTTCTTAGGCGATTCTAACAGATTATTAAAAATAATGAACGAAAGCTTCCCGGAATTAGAAGTTAAAAAAGAAGATTGTTTGGAAGTAAACTGGGTTGAATCCGTATTCTTCTGGGCAAATCTTGATTACACGTCGCCAGCGGCGGTCCTTCTGAACCGCCACTCGGACACTGTAAACTTTTTGATACAAAAGTCTGATTACGTACAAACGCCTATATCTAGACCTGGGTGGGAGTCTATCTTTAACAAGTTGTTCGAGTTAGGTAAATGTGGGTTTTATCTAAACCCTTATGGTGGAATAATGGAGGAAATTCCAGCGGGTGCAACTCCGTGTCCTCATCGAGCTGGAAACCTATTTAAGATCAAGTACTCAATGAACTGGACCGAAGATGATCCGGAACTGGATGAGAAGTATTTGAATGAGACTCGAGTTTTGTTTGAGTTCATGACTAAGTTTGTGTCCAAGAATCCAAGAGGTGCGTTTTTGATTTATAGAGATTTGGATATCGGAGTGATGGAGGGAACCGGTGAGAGTGGTTACAACTCTGGGAAGGTGTATGGTGAGAAGTATTTTAAGGAGAATTTTTATAGATTGGTGAAGGTGACAATTTTTTCAGGACTGAGCAGAGTATCCCACCACTTCCTAGAGTTAAAACGCCAGAACAATTTCTGTTTAGTAGAATTTAGTTTTTATTATTATCATTGTGCATTTATTTTATATAAAGTTTTCAATAAAAGGTGATTGTTTTTTATTGTAATAAAGTTTGAATATACTACAATTTTTTAGATGTCGTATCTTTGTAAGAACGTCATCTTTTATAAACCATGAATCTTATTCATTTTCTGATTTCACTAGGGGGCCTTCTGATTCAATGCGAATGGTATTTTTTTAGCTACTCAAATGACATTTTTTATGTTATAGTGACAGTTTTGGACTATTGGTGTATCACTAAGGCTCTCATGTGTGGTTTGACATTTCACATCCTCATCACAACACAGATCAAATTTATTGTGTTTTCATTTCACTTTCCATAGTCACTTTCCTTGCTATGTTATTTTTATTTTTTACTTACTTTTACGTTTTAACAATTAAGAGCATTAATATATTTTACAATAATAATAATAATAATAATAATACATTAATGATTAAACTTACATTAACTAAAAAACTAGTTGTTGGCTTGAAATGTGGCGAGATGTTCAATCAAATCCGTCTGAAAATTGTTATGCGTTTTTTGGTGTTGTTTTTGACGACTATTTTAACTTTTTTTCTTCACTAATTTTTTCTAAACCAATAGTTGCTTGAAACTCAATTTAGTTGAATTTTGACATCGTGATGCTTTCGTCATCCACAATCATGTTAGCTATTATGTACTGTGATGCAAGCGTACATGACATGTCATATCTTTTCTATCCATGCTCTTGTTGGGTGTGTAACTATATGCCATTGTGCTTGGAACACATCAAACACTCTCGTAGTCTCGTTTAACTTCCTTTCATGCAGTTTCTTGTGTCCCTTTAAACCATCATCTTTGTTCATCTTGTGGGTACGTAAAGGATTTAACAAACACTGCATGTTCACCTACGTGTTCCTTACATCTCCAACTATTGAGGTTTGTGTTTTTTTGGTTTTTTTTAAGGAAAGAAACGAGTAGCAAACTTATTTTTGGCAGACCCATTAAGATGCCCTAAAACCCACAACACAAACACGCCTCCTGCTTATCACCCAGGCCACAAAACCCTAAAAGAACCCACCGCCTACTGCTTATCATCCATCAATGCCCTCAAGAACCAAAAGGGCAGCAGCCAATCAAACAAGAGAAAGACAATTCAAATTCAAATATTTTCTTAGGGCATCTTAACGGGTTTTGTTAGGGTTTTGTGGCCTGGGTGATAAGCAGGAGGCGTGTTTGTGTTGTGGGTTTTAGGGCATCTTAACGGGTCTGCCAAAAATAAGTTTACTACTCGTTTCTTTCCTTAAAAAATAAAAAACCGAAAAAAACACACACCTCAATAGTTGGAGATGTAAGGAAAACAGTTACAATTACACAACATGTGAAAACAATGAAAATTAAAATGACACCTATCTTCTCAAGTTAAATGAGGATCTTTTGCTCTATTCTTTGTCCACATAAACCGTACGACTTGATATCTTGGATGGTCTTGGAACTAGATGAGGTAGTACCGTTAATTAAGGATCGGACCCTATCGACGGCAGTTGCATGTGCCATGGGTTCCATTGATAGTACAAATGGTCCCTTCTTTGAGGAGGACTTTACAAGTACAATCAGATAATATTTTTAATGAAGGAAATGAATAGAAGTGTTGAAATAAAAGTAGGAAAAAGAAATTTGGGCTTGTAAAATGGTGACACGTGTTAAAACCAATTAGTTATTAAGGGGTGTGTATACTAAAGGGGTGCCCGAACGATGCGGCGTTGAACACATACATCGGTAATCACGTAACAGTTTATTTTTTGAGTTAAAAAACTGTAGTAATAGTATACTCAAATTAAAGAGAATAAAAATGTTCGTTCTTGTAGTGTAATGTTTTAAGATTAATGTTTGAAAAAGTTATAACTATTCAAAAATCATGAGAGGTACGTAATTGGTTTAAAAGTCAACTATATTTTAAAAGATTGTACCAGATGTTTTGAAAGTTGTAATTACTTATACTCTTAAAATTATATAAAATTGTCCTTTTGTTCTCCTTATATGTATTACATGAAAACACAAAATAAGATTGATATACGTTATAAGTTTAAGCACCAAATTTCTTAATTTATCTTATTTTAAAAAACACTACCCCAACAAAAAGAAGGGGCAACAACTGATACCAAACAACAAACAATTACATAAAGCTAAAATTACATCATTTTGACCATTGAGTAGACTTATGTTTAGACCTATTTTAACATCCAAGAAGCCTCAAAGTCTTTATGTCTGCAATGATATCACCGATCTTGATCTCCTATTTAAGAATTATTTCTTGTTCCTAGCTTTTCATACGCGTTAAGTCGTCAACACGCTATGATTCCCATGCCTTAGAAAGCTACTTTTTCACGATCCCCCAATCAACAAAGTTATGGAGCTCTAATAAATCTCTACCAGAAACGCATATATATGAGGAACTTTACACCAAGAACTGATGATCGGCCAAAAGAGAGCCGCCATCGCACATGACACATCTTTGGGAGTCCACGTGTATGTTCCTTCTACTCAAAGCCTCAAGAGTGGGAAGCTCGTTTATCTCCGCAAGCCACATAAAAATGTTGCTTTAATTGGCACCCACTAACACCATTCCATTAGATGCATTGGCTCACATCAATCTCGGCATACATAAGTTATTCACCAAGCCCACGAAGAAGATGCATCCGGGTCACCCATCCACATCCACGTGTTCTATTCCCGTTCCAGGTACAGAACTAAGCAAGTTACAAAGTTTGTTCCATTATGCTAGTTCCAAATTCGAGGCAAAAGGATGTTTCTATTTGCACCTCCATTCGAAGTTCCGATTTATCCAATATAGCCTCTCCTTGATTTTTCACAACTTGTCTTCTTCTAACATGAAAAAATTAGGACGAGCTACGTGTCATTTACGTCGATGTGTTTTGTCCACTTTTGATTTCAGACTAATTTTCAAAATTGCGCCAATTTCCTCCCTAACATACTTGAAACATGTCATTTCAATCCAAAACAACTAACCCAATTAAAAATAACTCATAACTTAGTTATCCATGAACGTAAATGACACATAAAGTATAGGTACGAAAATGACGCATAACTTCAAGAAATTTTAATTTTATTTTTTATTCTTCTTCTTCTATCTATCATCATTCTCATCTCATCATCATCATACAAAGTTAGGGAGAAGCATTTGTACTCGGTACCGGTATCGAATTTCATCCGAATTATTTTCGGTAACGATTTGGTACCTACTTTTTGGCGTTTTCGGTTCGTACCGGTATTTTACTGAATTTTACCTTTAAATACTGGTACGTACTGTACGGAACATTTTCGGTACCGTACCGAGCTCATCCCTACACCCATACACACAGTCTATTTCACCTCCGCCACGTCTCCACCACAACAACCACTACCGCCACCGAAAATTCAGTAAAATACTGGATACCGACCGAAAACGCCAAAAATTGGTACCAAATCGATACCGAAAATAATTCATAGGGAAAATTCGGTACTAGTACCCGGTACCAAATGCTTCTCTCTAACTGCGTGTATATATAATAATAAAAAAAGAAATTTAGAAAATAAAAAGTTCTTGAAGTTACGTGCCATTTTCGTCCTAGTACTTTATGTGCCATTTACGTCCCTAGGATAAAGAACTTATGATTTTTTTTAACTGGGTTAGTTTTGAACTGAAATGACACATTTCAAGTAATTAGGGAGGAAATTGGCGCAATTTTGAAAATTGGCCTGAAATGGAAAAAGTGAACCAACTATAGGGACGTAAACGCACTTAACTCTATTAGGAAAAACAAATTGAAGACGGTGATTACCAAGCCAAATGTCAACCCAATTTTTTATATCTTCCTCACTGGCGACTAATCTTTGATCATATTCGAAATTTTAACTCCAAAAAACCATTTTTAAACCAGTTTAACCGTATTGTTCTACACCCCATCATATCAATAAGAAATTGGACGGGAGCATAAACCAACCCGTCTTTTTAACATGTATTGTGTTTGTTAATCATTTCCAGAGACTTTGGTTTTCGACCTTATATCTCCAAACCCATTTAGATAAGAGAGCATGATTAGTAATAAAAAGCTTACTGATACCAATGCCACGCATATGTTTCGGGATCGCCACAATGTCACACCCTGCTTGGTAGGCGAAGCGTGATATGTGATTACCAAAGGTTTTCATAGCATTCCATGTGTAGACATCTACATAATTTAAAAAAATATGATGCCATATATATTATATAATATATATAATATATATAATTATTTGGAAAGATGATACAAATCATAGTATTTTGTTTACAAATATGAACCAAGTATTTCAAACTTAAACAAATTTATAATTCAACAAAAGATAGTTATAAAGACTAGGCTTTGGCCCATATATTTTCCCCGAAGGCAAAATATATGAGGTAAACCCTCAAAATGACATCGTTTCATGCATCCTTAGTTCTTGACTTCCAACAACTATGCAACATCTTTTATTTGCCTGAAATACATGTTAAGTAAAACATCAACATATTGTCGGTGAGCTCACAGATTTTTCTTTGACACAAATGAATCATTAAAACATTTGGTAAACTTGAATAAAACAGGTATACATAATGTGAATGAAATTCTTTGATCAATTAATGTTTAACTATGACATTAATAAATGTATGTGTCCACATAATCTAGTAACCAAACATTGACAATATTCTAATTCCTAGTGACACGCGACTAGTAGAACACAAAAACACTCCTACATGGTCTCACGGATCAGGAGTGGAGCTTTCCTAGACTCGATAGATCTACCCGATTGTTCCGCGGTTCGTGTTGAGATTAATGCTACTAAATGCACTACCACTTATGCACACATGATCCAGTTGATACCACTCCATAACTATCATACCATTGTATAAACATGTATCTCCCCCTAATTTTGAAAACAAAATATTTAAAAGAGGGGTCGTGAAACTCACAACTTGCGTTCCGTGCACAATGCTAGCAATCAACAATGTTACCTGTATCGACTCTGACCTACAAGTGTCTCCGTACGTTAAAGTACTTAGGTCTGATTGTTTGTTTTCGTGTACAAGTCTTTCACCAAATCCTTGTTAAGACATATAGTTTGCTTCGCTTTGAAAACCCTGTTTTGTTAGACACGTTGGTAGGTGATTATCCGAATGACATGTATTCTATCTACATACATACGTACACAGTGGCGGACATAGCTTATATTAAGGGGTGGCCTATGCTACCCCTTAACTTCTTGTCGGTAGTGTAAAAATAATATTTTTTTGACGTTTTTTTGATTTTGTTACCCCTTAAAAATTTACGTTACCGCTCTTTAATATTATTACAAGCCCGCATCTAATACCAAATATTACCCAATATCCAAAACCCATCTAACAATTAAGCCCAGAACCCACATATATGTTTATTTGTGAGTCTTTTAATCCCGTTGATTTTTTTTTAATTTTATCCCAAAGCTTTTCATCGTTTGCAATTCAACTCTAACACTTTTTTTATTTTCAACTTTGATCCTGTAACATTTGACAAAAACGGGTTTTCCAAATCCGCTCCGTTTGTAATCGAATATCAAGTTATAAATGTTTCGTTGCGTATTTATGTCCATTTTAATTTTTAATGATGCATAATTAATAAACAAATTAGAATATAAAAGTTATAATTGATAAAAAGTAAAAATAAAATAATTAAAAAAGAAAATTTGGCTGCCGGGACTCGAACCCGGGTCAGCCGGGTTTAAGTTCAAAGACTTATCACCCACACATATAACCACTCCGCCACTTGTTGTTTTCTGTAAATGCTAGGAAACAATTAAATTTTATGGTCTACCATAAATCAATCCGGTTACGCCAACTGTAACCGAAATCGGTCACCAAACGTCCAAAGACGTTTGATTGATCGTGGTTTACTGAGTTTAACCGATACACCGACACCTCCAATCAATTTAGCTTTGAATGGACTTGAATTCAAGAGTGGATCGGTTTTAATAACCGAAAACTTTCATTTTCTGAATTACTTCAATCAAAGACCCCTCTCGCGACTCAAACACATTCTGCAAACCTTCAATTTCCTTTTCGCACAACTTTCAGTTCGTCGGAGCAGCTAATTGAACTCGCCGGACTTTCACCGGAAAACCGTGTTTTCCATCAATTCAGTAAGTCTCTCAATTCTTTCATTGTCTATCAGTTGTTAAGCTATTGCTAACTCAAACCCTTCAATCGGAATCAATTTCAGACGTCGATATCAGATAATTCCCTCTCGCCGGAAAACTTCTGAAAATTCCTAACTTCCGCTGTAAAACGGTATAGTCATTCAAACCTTCTGATAACTCTTGCTTAGTACTTCAATTCCACAATTAACTAATCAAAACTGGTAATTTGTTCGCTCAGTCGAAGTTCATAAAAAACAGAGCCGACGCCTTGCCGGAATGATAAATCATTCCTCCGGTATGTTTACTTCCAACACCGTCTCTGCCATTTCATTTTAGTCTTATGAATGTTTGTCAATCAAATTAAACAAGAAATAATAGAGTAATCGTAGGCTGTAATTCGGTAACGAAGAAGACGAAGTTAGGTTGATTATAAGTTTATTATAATTTGGATATTATCTCGGGTTAGACACACAGTCCAGCGGTGGATTGTGTGCACATACATATCACACGCCGCGAGTTCGATCCTTGACACACGTATGCTCTGTAATAAAAATGTTTTATTTTTCGAACTGAACCGGATCCTTTTTGCAATTAGATGTTAAGTATAATAAAAATCTGTATATTAACCAAGTTAGACACACAGTCCAGCGGTGGACTGTGTGTAACGATAAATCACAGGTCCCTGGTTCGAGGCCTGTTAACGGCACCGGTTTGATAATTAAAATCCATTTTTAAAAATAAATGAATTTTGAATAAACTGAATTAGTATGTAAATATAATTAAAAACAGAATTATTTCGGGTTAGACACGTAGCTCAGTTGGTAGAGCTGCGTGCACGCGAACGGGAGGTCTCGGGTTCGAGTCCTGCCCGGCGCATACATTCACACAATAAAACCGGTCAAACAGTCAAACAGTCAAAGGTCAACGCAAAAGTCAACATATTTTTATATTTTTATTTATTTAATTTAATTTAAAAATCAATTAAAGATACTTAAAAATAATGTTTTTAAAGATAGGATATAGCCTTAAACTCACAAAAATATATCTAAAAATCCTATTAAAATTATTAATAAAATCCACTCATTTACTATATCTTCCGTTAATATTTAGGTTAGTTAATCCTCGTTGTTCAATTCTTTCAACTCGTGCGCATCTCATCATCTCCAACCGAACGCACCCAAGGTGAGTGAATCTCTACAAAATTCCCCGTTTTTAATCACGTTTTTGGGGTGTATCATGTGTCTTACCAATTATTATATTTAAATCATTGTGCATACATCATATCATGAACAAATGTGTATTCAGCTTGTATCAACTATTGTGTGGTTATTGTTTAGATTTAATTTATTATTTTCAGTACATGCAATTTCATAGGCCGCCGCTCCCCATTACATTATGAGCGTTGAGCAGTTCCCCATTACATTATGAGCGTGAACCTGGCGTTGCCAACATACGATCGGCTCCGTTTGATTGAGCCTTGATCGCACAGACATTCATCATAGGCCGTCAGTTCCCCATTACATTATGAGCCTGAACGTGATGTTGCCAACATATACAGTTTCATTCATGTTATATATTCATGCAAGTTCATATGTTATTGTATGTTATTGTATGTTATAGTTTGTGGTTGTTATATGCTATTGTTTGATTATTTACATTTGCTCACATATGACAATTGCACAATTTTTCCTTGATAAAAATAACAATAAATCAATAATAAATGTTTATCTAACAAGGTTCACTCGCCAACTTATGTTGACCCAAAAACCCCCATTTTTACACATGATACAGGTGAACCAACTGCAGCAAGAAACACATAGGATTGGCTTAGAAGAATAAACTAGTTTAGAGCTTGGATTGTTTAGTTGGTTATTTTTCTTTGTATTTGTATGGACATGTTTGGATTATTGAGAATGTAATTTTGACTTTAATAAATATGAAACATATTAGTAAATATCATGAGCTTTGGTGATAACCCAATTCTGCCCCGACTCTTATTCCGCTGCGGGTTGGGGTGTGACAGATTGGTATCAGAGCCATGACTATAGGGATATAGGATAGGTTATTAGACCCTTAGAGCCTATACTATAGTTGATTAGAAATTTTTAAGATTTTTGTGTGTTACATGCAAAATTCATAATGTTTATATGTTTATGTTTAATGTTACATTCAATGTTATGCAAGCATGTTCATAAGTATATATTAGTATATAATGCCTATCATGAATCATATTCTCATAACATATCATATCCATGAAAGCACATGTCACACCCCGACCCGCAACGGAAAAGGTGATCGGGGCATGATTGGGTTATCATCAAAGCTCATGACATTTATTTTAACGTTTCATATTCATTAATACACTTTAATGGGAAATTACAATCAATATTACATCATGTCCTAAACATCAATCTAGGCTTCATTGTTTTCTTCTAAGGCATTTCCTATGTTTTCCTTGCTTCATCCTGTTCACCTGTATCATGTGTAAAAAGGGTTTTTGGATCAACAAAAAGTTGGCGAGTGAATCCTATGAAAAACATTTGAACAAGTTTATTTAATTGATTATAAAATAAAGTGCACAACCACACATGAGTAAAAATAGATGTAAACTTATTCACCAATCAATTAATATTAAATAATGCACACATGAACAATAATTGGATCGTTTTGAGGCACGCGTTGCTCAACTCGTCTCTCACGAGGAACTGGTGGGCCTAATGAATGATTTGCATAAACTTGACAATATGAAATACATAACTACAAACAATATATATACAATCTAAGTTTAGATCACAATATGGTATGGCACTAGTCTAAATAAACGAGTTAATTTTGTGACACATGACACACCCCAAAACGTGTTTAATTAAAAAGGGGAGTTGTAAGATTCACTCACATTTGGTGCGTTCGGTTGATGATGTTGAATACGCACGAAGTTGGATTTAACCACGAGTGAACTAACCTAGATAATGGCATAATGGTTCGGTAAGTAAACGGATTTTATTAATCCATTTTAGTAGGATTGTTGGGTGTATTTTTGTGAGTTTAAGGCTATTTTCTAACCTTAAAAATGTTATTTTTAAGTATTTTTAATTGATTTTTAAATAAAATAAATAAATAAAAATAATAAAAAAAATGTTGACTTTTTGACCGTTGACTTTGACTGTTGACCGGTTCGTATGTGTGTATGTATGCGCTGGCTGAGGCTCGAACCCGAGACCTCCCGTACGCGTGCACGCAGCTCTACCAACTGAGCTACGTGTCTAACCCGAAATATTTCTGTTTTTAATTATATTTATATACTCACTGAATTAATCCGAAAATCATTTGTTTTTAAAAACGATTTTAATCTAACGACTCGGTGCGCTCCACAGTTCTCGAACCCGGGACCTGTGGGTTGAGTTAACACACAGTCCACCGCTGGACTGTGTGTCTAACTTGTTAAATAATCTGATTTTTATTATCCTTATATACAAACTAAATATTTTCATTTCTGTCTTAAATAAAAAGTTTGATAATTGTCCGGACCGGTGCGGTAGTCCGGACTCGAACTCGTGACGTGTGATTAAACATTCACACAGTCCACCACTGGACTGTGTGTCTATCTTGGTTATTATTCCGGTTTTTATTAAACTTAACATCTTAAGCAGTGACTCCGGTTCAGTTAAGAAGAAAAAAAAACATTTTTATTAGGGCGAAGGTGCGTGGGACAAGATTCGAACTCGAGACGTAACCGTGTTTTATGTGCACACAGTCCACCGCTAGACTGTGTGTCTAACCCGAGTTATATCGTGATTTTAGTTATACATATAGACAACTGAAACTTCGTCTTCTTCGTTAATCTTAACCAGAATCAGAAGTCCGACTGGTTCGAAGTTTTAATCAAGTTCGTTAGTGTCTGGTGGTTAATTACAGGTGAGATAAATAAAAAGAATGAAAGATTAAGCGTAAGGTATACCGAACTGGACTCCTCTGTTTCTCCGGCGAAACTCCGGTGACAGCAGATTATTCCGGCGACGTGTGTCCTGCGGCAGAGAGTCTTCAGGGAGCTTGAGATGAGTGTGGGTGGCTTCGGTATGAGCTCTGGGTGTTCAGTAAGGCTCAACGGTGAAAAGCTCGGTTTTCCGGCGATTTGCAGGTATTTTCCGGCGAGTGAATTTTCGTCGAGAAAGGGTGCGGTTTTGAGCGAAAAGGCTACCAGTGGATTGTGGGTGAATTTATAGGGAGGAATCGAGATGTATAGAGTCGGATTTCAGACTTGATTCAAAGTCATTACGTTTTCCGGCGGTTATGACTTGCGTCGCGGGTTCAGACGTCGGTTATAACCGATGTAGTAGTGAATGTTTACGTTAAAACTGAAGAAACCGTCAAATCTTGGCGAGATAGTCGGGATTTCCGACGACTGAAATTAGGCGCGTCGGTTTTTGAATTCGAGATTTATTTTATGTATTAATTGTCTCCAATAATTAACAAGGAACATAAGTGGCGCAGTGGTTGGAGGGTTGAGTGTTAAGACGTTGCTTGAATCGCTGGCTGACCCGGGTTCGAAACCCGGCAGCAACCTTTTATTTATGTATCGTTTAAAATTAATTTGGGCATTAAATATGCAACGAAATTTTTAACTGATCGTTCGGTTAATAAACGGAGCGGGTTTGGTAAATCCGTTTTTTGACGGATGTTACAGTATCCCCTGCTTTTTAGAAATTTCGTCCCAAAATTTAAGTAGTGATATATTTGACTAAGAATTGATGGTGTTTAGTTTGACAGTTACATACTTAGAAAAAGAGTAAGAGTTTAAGTTTTTGTTTGAGGCGGTAACGTCCCTTGTAAGGGTTAAGTACCCTGTTACAGGAATCGCTTTTTGTTGCCTACGGTAAAATATTGATAAGCAGAGTTGATTCGCTAGGTATGATATCATGCGTAAGAGTTTTGATATGTTTGGAAGGATATGGTTATATCCTAAAGCAAAACTTCTAATACTACAGCCTACATGGAACTTCTCATAACCGTCTAACAATACCTCTGATCCTTTGACAAGAATACTTATATATAGGAAGTACCAGCGGCGTATCCACCATATTCTTGTCAAATTTTCATTGGTTTTATCAGTAAGTTATGATTGGTTTTATGATATGACTCTAGAACATAAATAAACACAACAACTAATGTACCAAGAAATTACTAAATCCTACATAGAACTTCTCATAACCGCCTGACAATGCCTCTGATCCTTTGACAAGAATACTTATATATAGGAAGTACTAGCGGCGTATCCACCATATTCTTGTCAAATTTTCATTGTTTTTATCAGTGAGTTATGATTGGTTCTATGATGTAACTCTAGAACATAAATAAACACAACAACCAATATTTGAGTCCACATTCTGAGCATACATGTTTGAATGGTGACAGTTCCTCTCTCGTTTGTTATGATGGAGAGGTTAGTTTATGTAGAAATAGAACATAATCTAATTTCTTTAAATGGCGAGATGATATGAATGTAACACAAATTTCAACCAAGACAATACTAAATCCTACATGGAACTTCTCATAACCGCCTGATAATGCCTCTGATCCTTAGGCAAGAATACTTATATATAGGAAGTACCAGCGGCGTATCCACCATATTCTTGTCAAATTTTCGTTGGTTTTATCCGCAAGTTATGATTAGTTACCAAGGAATTACTAAATCCTACATAGAACTTTTCATAATCGCCTGACAATGCCTCTGATCCTTTGACAAGAATACTTATATATATGAAGTACCAGCGGCGTATCCACCATATTCTCGTCAAATTTTCATTGGTTTTATCAGTGAATTATGATTAGTCCTATGTGACTATAAAACATAAACAACACAACAACCACAACTTGAGTCTAAATACTGGAAGTATACATGTTTGAATGATGACAGTACCTCTCTCGTTTGTTATGATGGAGAGGTTAGTCATTGTGGAAGTGAGACATAGCTCAACTTCTATAAATGATGAAATTGAATACACTGAAATGTATGATGAACAAACTTCAACCAAAACATACTAAATCCTACATGGAACCTCTCATAACCGCCTGATAGTGCCTCCGATCCTTTGACAAGAATACTTATATATAGGAAGTACCAGCGGCGTATCCACCATATTCTTGTCAAATTTTCATTGACTTTATCCGCAAGTTATGATTAGTTCTATGTGACTCTACAACAAACACAACAACCAAAAGATCGTATTGCATGTACTGAAAATGAAAAAATATGTGTGATCAAGGCTCAAACAAACGGAGCCGATCGTATTGCATGTACTGAAAATGAAAAATGTCTGTGCGATCAAGGCTCAATCAAATGGAGCCGATCGTATTGCATGTACTGAAAATAATTAATTTAATCTAAACAATTATCACACAAACAGTTTATACATGGAACCTCTCATAACCGCCTGATAATGCCTCCGATCCTTTGACAAGAATACTTATATATAGGAAGTACCAGCGGCGTATCCACCATATTCTTGTCAAATTTTCATTGACTTTATCCGCAAGTTATGATTAGTTCTATGTGACTCTACAACAAACACAACAACCAAAAGATCGTATTGCATGTACTGAAAATGAAAATGTCTGTGCGATCAAGGCTCAATCAAACGGAGCCGATCGTATTGCATGTACTGAAAATGAAAAATGTCTATGCGATCAAGGCTCAATCAAACGGAGCCGATCGTATTGCATGTACTGTAAATAATAAACAATAATCACTCAAACAGTTTATACATGGAACCTCTCATAACCGCCATATAATGCTTCTGATCCTTTGGCAAGAATACTTATATATAGGAAGTACCAGCGGCGTATCCACCATATTCTTGTCAAATTCTCATTGGCTTTATCCTTAAGTTATGATTGGTTCTATGTGATTCTAAAACATAAAGAAAACATATAACTAAACGATTGGAGTTGAATCTTGATTTTCGGTGAAGAGGACAAGTTGGGTGGTTTCGTTTGGGCCGTCATTATCTTCAACAGGATTGGCGTTGATGTTGAAAACTCTTCCTCTTGCTGGTGGCCTAGTGATTGGGTTTTCTTGATTTACTTGGTTAACTGGGTTCGATTGAGCTTGAGCGTTTATGATGTTAAACAATTGAGGGCACGTGTTTCTATAGTGGGTAGGGTCGCCACAATTGAAACAAGCTCGAACATAAGGGAACATGGGGTATTGGGGTTGTTGATAGGTTTAGATCATGTTTTGAGTAGGGGGAGAGATTTGGTTTTGAGGGGTGCGGCAAACCTTGCTCAAATGACCATAGCGTCCACAATTTGCACATGGTCGACAAGGTAAGGTAAGGGATGGTGATAAAAACAGGTGTTACATCGAGGGTGAGGTCCAAGGTATGGTTTCTTATTTGGGTAAGTTGAGTTGGGTGCCACTTGAGTGATTGGGATAGCTTGGATGGGTATGGCGTGTGAAATTTGTAACATCCGTAAAAAACGGATTTACCAAACCCGCTCCGTTTATTAACCGAACAATCAGTTAAAAATTTCGTTGCGAATTTAATGCCCAAAATAATTTTAAACGATACATAATCAATTATTATATGGGAATATATAATGAGTTTTTGAAAAACTGTTAAAAATATGAAAATAAAAATAATATGTTCCTTCCGGGTTTCGAACCCGGGTCAGTAACCGGTCCAGCAAAGTCTTAACACTCAACACTTAAACCACTGCGCCATTTGTATTCTTTGTTAATTATTAGATTCATTTAATGCATAACATGATTTTCCGAATTCAAAAACCGGCGCCCAAATGCAGTCGTCGGAAATCCCGGCGATCTCGCCAATAATTTACGACTTTTTCAGTTATAACGTAAACATTTACTAGGACATCGGTTATAACCGACGCCTGAGTCCGCAACACAAACTATAACCGCCGGAAAACGTAATGACTTTGAATCAAGTCGGAAATTGGACCAAGTTCATCGATAACCTGCACTATAAATACCTCCTCGAACCTCTGCAAGCTTTTTCGCTCAAAACCGCACCCTTTCTCGGCGAAAATTTACTCGCCGGAATATTTCTGTATCTCGCCGGAAAACCGAGCCCTCCACTTCTAAGCCTTACTGAACCCTCTGAGCTTATACCGAAGTCACCCACATCCTTTTCAAGCTTTCTGAAGACTCGCTGATGCAAGACACACGACGCCGGAACCTGTTGCTGTCGCCGGAGTTCTGCCAGAAAAACAGAGGAATCCAGTCGGTATACCTTACGCCTATTTTCTCTTTCTTTTTATTTATATCTCACCTATAATTAATCATAAAACATTAAAGAAACCTGAATAAAACTTCGAACCAGTCAGCCATCGTTTCTGGTTAAAACTGACGAAGAAGACGAAGTTCGGTAACATATAAGTATAATTAAAATCAAGTTATTACTCGGGTTAGACACACAGTCCAGCGGTGGACTGTGTGCACATTAAACACACTAACGTCTCGAGTTCGAATCTTGTCCCACGCATGCTGCCTTAATAAAAATGTTTTTTTTTCTGTTAACCGAACCGGATTCACGCTGTATATGTTAAGTTTATTAATAATCGGAATAATAACCAAGTTAGACACACAGTCCAGTGGTGGACTGTGTGTATGTTTAATCACAGGACACGAGTTCGAGTCCGGTCTTCTGCATCGACCCGGATAATTATTAAACTTTTTAAATAAGTCAGAAACGAAAATACTTAGTTTGTGTTTAAGTATAATAAAAATCAGTTAAGTTAACAAGTTGGACACACAGTCCAGCGGTGGACTGCGTGTTAGCATAAACCACAGGTCCCGGGTTCGAGACCTGTGGAGCGCACCGAGTCACGGATTAAAATCGTTTTTAAGAAATAAAAGATTTTCTGTTTAATCTAATTAGTATATAAATATAATTAAAAACATAAATATATCGGGTTAGACACGTAGCTCAGTTGGTAGAGCTGCATGCACGCGTACGGGAGGTCTCGGGTTCGAGCCTCACTCAGCGCACATATACACGCATACGAACCGGTCAAAGTCAAAGTCAAAGTCAACGGTCAACTGTAGCAAAAAAAATCAATTTTTTTTATTATTTTTATTTATTTATTTTAATTAAAAATCAATTAAAAATACTTAAAAATAACATTTTTAAGGTTAGAAAATAGCCTTAAACTCACAAAAATACACCCAACAATCCTACTAAAATGGATTAATAAAATCCGTTTACTTACCGAAACATTATGCTATTATCTAGGTTAATTTCACTCGTGGTTAAAACCACTTCGCGTGCATTCAACATCATGAACCGAACGCACCCACTATGAGTGAATCTTACAACTCCCCCTTTTTAATTACACGTTTTGGGGTGTGTCATGTGTCACAAAATAATTAACTCGTTTATTTAAACTTGTGCCATACCATATCGTGATCTAAACTTAGATTGTTTATATTGTTGTAATTATGTATTTCATTATGTCAACTTATATGAAATTCATTTATTAAGCCCATCAGTTCCTTGTGGTAGACGAGTTGAACAACGCGTGCCTCAAAACCAATCCATTATTGTTCATGTGTGTATTATTGAGTTTATATTGTTTGTAGTTATGTCCTTCATATTATCATGTTTATGCAATTCATTCATTAGGCCCATCAGTTCCTCGTGGTAGACGAGTTGAGCAACGCGTGCCTCAAAACCAATCCATTATTATTCATGTGTGTATTGTTTGATATTAAATTGATTTATGAATAAGTTTACATCTATTTTTTACTCATGTGTGGTTGTGCACTTATTTCATAATCATTTAAATAAACTTGTTCAAATGTTTTCCATAGGATTCACTCGCCAACTTTTTGTTGATCCAAAAACCCTTTTACACATGATACAAGTGAACAGGATGAAGCAAGGAAAACATAGGAAATGCCTTAGAAGAAAACAAAGAAGCTTAGACTGATGCTTAGGTCATTGATGTAATTATAATTGTAAATTTCCATTAAATTGTATTAATGAATATGAAACGTATAATAAATGTCATGAGCTTTGATGATAACCCAATCATGCCCCGATCACCTTTTCCGCTGCGGGTCGGGGTGTGACAGATTGGTATCAGAGCCATGACTATAGGGATATAGGATAGGTTATTAGACCCTTAGAGCCTATACTATAGTCTACCTAAATTTTAAATTGATTAGGTGGTTACATACAAACTTGTGATATTTATTTGTTTCATATTTGTTTATACTTACAGTCAAACATACATGCTTATATACATATTCATTATACATATATCAATGTTCATATATTCAATTCATTTTCATACTCTCATTATTCAAAGATTTTGTTGCAATTTTCAAATCTCATCAAAGTAAGTTCTGCGACGGGCATGTAGTAACTGGAAGGGTACAAGTACCGGTAGTCGGAACGTCCTGTCTAGGTTGGCATTCGTATAAATCCAATATAACGGACCAGTTTGCCTACCTGGGGACTAACGATGAGAGTACGAAGGACCTATTAGGCCAAAGCCTGCCACACCAAACATCGTTCGAACTAACCCCACTTTGAGGTGTCACCGTGTCTACACCTGGACACATTCCGAATATCACACGTTGTATACATATTTCTCGATTTTCTCTGGGTTTTAGTGTACGCAACCAGGCAAACCCATGCGAACCATATGAAAAACCGGTATTCATGGGGGGCCACATGATTACAAAGGTAAAGTATGGCGGCATGTAGGGCCTAATGGCGAGCAAAGCCCAAGACATCCTATGGATGTAGTAGATTTATTTTTCTATAATTATTTTATGAATGTTCATTCCTGAATGCGACCCATGATCCCAAAAGCATCCAACTCATACTCTTGTCATGTATTCCTTGTATATGTCTTCTAACCACGCCCGTAGGAAGACAAGAGCAGGAAAAGCCCGCGAACGCATGGCTGCCCTAATCGCTCAACAAATGGCTGCCATAATACCCAACATTGTAATCCAAGTACAACAAGCACTTACCGCTAATCCTGTCAATCAAGAAAACCAAAACATTATCAACTCTCCCCCAAATACCACTAAATGCACCTACAAGCATTTCAAATCATGCGACCCTCCGAAATACAAAGGGACTGAAGGCGTCACCGCTCTCCTCCATTGGTTTGAAGAAATGGAGAACACCTTTCTAAATTGCGATTGCCCCGATGATCGCAAAGTGCGTTATGCTACTGGTCGTTTATATGGAATAGCACTTACTTGGTGGAATACAGAGAAGGCCAAACGAGGCGTGGTGTCACACCCCGACCCGCAGCGGAAAAGGTGATCGGGGCATGATTGGGTTATCATCAAAGCTCATGACATTTATTAAACGTTTCATATTCATTAATACAATTTAATGGAAATTTACAATAAATGATACAACATGTTCTAACTATCAATCTAAGCTTCTTGGTTCTCTTCTAAGGCATATCCTATGTTTTCCTTGCTTCAACCTGTTCACCTGTATCATGTGTAAAAGGGTTTTTGGATCAACATAAAGTTGGCGAGTGAATCCTATGGAAAACATTTGAACAAGTTTATCTAATTGATTATAAATAATGTGCATAACCACATATGAGTAAATGTAGATGTAAATTTATTCACACAACAAACAATATTGAATATTTCACACACATACACCAAATGATTGTTTTGAGGCACGCGTTGTTCGACTCGTCTCCCACGAGGAACTGATGGGCCTAGTGAATGAGTTTTGAGGCACGCGTTGTTCTACGAACTGATGGGCCTAATGAATGAGTTTTGAGGCACGCATTGTTCTTACGAACTGATGGGCCTAATGAATGAGTTTTAAGGCACGCGTTGTTCAACTCGTCTCCCACGAGGAACTGATGGGCCTAAATAATTTGCATACAACTTTGACAATATGTAATACATCACAACCAAATAGTTACATTCTAATTTAAATCATATAATGGTATAGCACGAATTTGCATAAGAGAATTAGTTTAAGCGACACATGATACACCCAAAACATGAATAAAAAGGGGAATTTGTAAGAATTCACTCACATTGGTTGCGTTCGGTTGATGAGGTTGAATGCACGCGAAATGGTTTTAACCACGAGTGAAATTAACCTAGATAAATAGCATTTTGGTTCGGTAAGCAAACGGATTTTATTAATCTATTTTAGTAGGATTGTTGGGTGTATTTTTGTGAGTTTGAGGCTATTTTCTAACCTTAAAAATGTTTTTTTTAAGTATTTTTAATTGATTTTTAATTAAAATAATTAAATAAAAATAATAAAAAAAATATTTGATTTTTGCTACAGTTGACTTTGACCGTTGACTTTGACTGACTGTTGACCGGTTCGAAGGCATATTGTTGTGCGCTGGGTGAGGCTCGAACCCGAGACCTCCCGTACGCGTGCACGCAGCTCTACCAACTGAGCTACGTGTCTAACCCGTTATATAACTGATTTTAATTATATATATATATATTAATTAGAATTAAGCAGAAAGCCTTTTCTTTAAAAACGATTTAAATCCCGAAAACCGGTGCGCTCCACAGGTCTCGAACCCGGGACCTGTGGGTTAGCGTACACACAGTCCACCGCTGGACTGTGTGTCTCACTTGGTTATAAACTCGGTTATCAATATACTTAACATATACCTAATTCAATCCGGTTCAGTTTGCGGAAAAAGGAATTTTTATTAAGGCAGCGTGTGAGGAACAATACTCGAACTCGAGACCTTAGCGTTCAAAGTGCACACAGTCCACCGCTGGACTGTGTGTCTAACCCGGTAAATAACTTGATTTTAATTATACTTAACCATTACCGAAACATCGTCTTCTTCACTGGTTTTAACCGGAAGTGACGACTGACTGGTTCGAAATGTTGATTCAGATTTCTTTAGCGTTTTATGATCAATTACAGAAGAGATAAAAGTAAAAAGGAAAGGAATTAGGCGTGAAAAGTACCGACTGGTTCTCCTCTGTTTTCCGGCAGAACTCCTGCGACAGCAAGCTCTTCCGGCGACGAGTGTCTTGAAGCAGAGAATCTTCAGAAAGTTTACAAAGGGTGTGGGTGACTTCGGTATAAGTTTAGGGGGTTCAGTAAAGCTCAGAGATTAAGGGCTCGGTTTTCCGGCGACGTATAAAATATTTCCGGCGAGTGAGTTTTCGCCGAGAAAGGGTGCGATTTGAAAGTGAAAGATTTCTGGTGAGTTGTGGGTGAATTTATAGGGTAGTATCGAGATGTATGGGGTCTGAATTCGGTCTCAATTCGAAGTCAGCCGTCCTCCGGTGGTTATGGCTGATGTCGCAGGTTCAGACGTCGGTTATAACCGTTGTGGGAGTTAAGTCTTCGGTTAATTTGAGCGGAAACGTATAATAACGGCGAAGTCGTCGGGATTTCCGACGACTGCTATTTGGGCGGAAAATTGATTGAATTTTGACTTCCGAACATTATAATTTGAATTAATTGATTCCTTTTAATAACAGAAAATCGAAGTGGCGGAGCGGTTGATTGGCCGGGTGATAAGTCATTGTTGAGTCGGTACAGACCCGGGTTCGAAACCCGGCAGAAGCAAATCATTTTTATTTTGCGATTTTTATCAGTTTTTCAAAAACTAAATATATATCCCCGCATAATAATTGATTACGTATCGTTTAAAATTATTTTGGGCATTTAATTCGCAACGAAAATTTTAACTGACTGTTCGGTTGATAAACGGAGCGGGTTTGGTAAATCCGTTTTTGACGGATGTTACACGTGGACGATGCTATGACTTTAACTTGGAATGAATTGCAGGAAATCATGACCAGACGATTTTGCCCAAGGAGCGAAATCAAGAAATTAGAAGATGAATTTTATTCGTTGAAGCAAAAGGAAGGAGACCACACCACATACAACAAAAGATTCCTCGAGTTACATCAAATGGTTCCCAACATGTTCACTCCCCTCTACCGTTTGATCGAGCACTACATTCGTGGTCTTCCGTCAAAGATTCAAGACTCTGTAATAAGTACCTCGCCTGCAACTTTGGAAGCAGCAATGGAGCTAGCAACAGCGCTCACCGAGAACCGAATCCGGAACAAAGATTTCAAGGAGGAGAAGAAGAAGGATAAAGAATCGACTGAAACCTCCGACTACACCCAAACCGAATCCCCTTCTCAACCCAATTCTAAGAGAAAAAGAGACGGGCAACTTTTCGCTGATATCCAACGAAATCAACCAATTTCACACGCCATACCCATCCAAGTTATCCCAATCACTCAAGTGGCACCTAACTCAACTTACCCAAATAAGAAACCATATCTTGGACCTCACCCTCGATGCAACAACTGTTTTTATCACCATCCCCTTACTCTACCTTGTCGACTATGTGCAACTTGTGGACGCTATGGTCATTTGAGCAAGGTTTACCGCACCTTTCAAAACCAAATCTCTCCCCCTACTCAAACCATGAACCAAACCTATCAACAACCCCAATACCCCATGTTTCCATATGTTCGAGCTTGTTTCAATTGTGGCGACCCTACCCACTTTAGAAACACGTGCCCTCAATTGGTTAACGTCATCAACACTCAAGCTCAATCAAACCCAGTTAACCAAGTAAACCAAGAAAACCCAACCGCTAGGCCACCAGCAAGAGGAAGAGTCTTCAACATCAACGCCAATCCTGTCGAAGATAATGACGGCCCAAGCGAAGATACTCAACTAGTCCTCTTCACCGAAAATCCAGATTCAACTCCTATCGTTTAGTTTTATGTTTTTCTTTATCACATAGAACCAAACATAACTTAAGGATAAAGCCAATGAAACTTTGACAAGAATATGGTGGATACGCCTCTGGTACTTCCTATATATAAGTATTCTTGTCAAAGGATCAGAAGCATTATCTGGCGGTTATGAGAGGTTCCATGTGTAGACTGTTTAAGTAATTATTGTTTATTATTTCAGTACATGCAATTTCATAGGCCGCCGCTCCCCATTACATTATGAGCGTTGAGCATGTTCCCCATTTTATTATGAGGTTGAACCTGGCGTGCCCACATACGATCGGCTCCGTTTGATTGAGCCTTGATCGTACAGACATTTTTCATTTTCAGTACATGCAATACGACCGGCTCCGTTTGATTGAGCCTTGATCACACAGACATTTTCATTATCAGTATCTTGTGGTTGTTGTGTTTGTTGTAGAGTCGCATAGAACTAATCATAACTTGCGGATAAAGTCGATGAGAATTTGACAAGAATATGGTGGATACGCCGCTGGTACTTCCTATATATAAGTATTCTTGTCAAATGATCGGAGGCATTATCAGGCGGTTATGAGAGGTTCCATGTATAGGCTGTTTGTATGATTGTTGTTTAGATTAAGTTTATCATTTTCAGTACATGCAATACGATCGGCTCCGTTTGATTGAGCCTTGATCGCACAAACATTTTCATTATCAGTATTTTGTGGTTGTTGTGTTTGTAGTAGAGTCACATAGAACTAATCATAACTTGTGGATAAAGTCAATGAAAATTTGACAAGAATATGGTGGATACGCCGCTGGTACTTCCTATATATAAGTATTCTTGTCAAATGATCGGAGGCATTATCAGGCGGTTATGAGAGGTTCCATGTATAGGCTGTTTGTGTGATTGTTGTTTAGATTAAGTTTATTATTTTCAGTACATGCAATACGATCGGCTCCGCTTGATTGAGCCTTGATCGCACAGACAATTTCATATTCAGTACATGCAATACGATCGGCTCCGTTTGATTGAGCCTTGATCGCACAGACATTTTTCATTTTCAGTATTTATGAGTTTGTTGTATTGGTTGTAGAGTCACATAGGACTAATCATAATTCACTGATAAAACCAATGAAAATTTGACGAGAATATGGTGGATACGCCGCTGGTACTTCCTATATATAAGTATTCTTGTCAAAGGATCCGAGGCATTGTCAGACGGTTATGAGAAGTTCTATATAGGATTTAGTAGTTTCTTGGTAACTAATCATAACTTGTGGATAAAACCAATGAAAATTTGGCAAGAATATGGTGGATACGCCGCTGGTACTTCCTATATATAAGTATTCTTGCCAAAGGATCAGAGGCATTATCAGGCGGTTATGAGAAGTTCCATGTAGGATTTAGTATTGCCTTGGTTGAAATTTGTGTTACATTTATATCATCTTGCTATTCAAAGAGATTGGATTGTGTTCCATTTCTACATAAACTAACCTCTCCATCATAACAAACGAGAGAGGAACTGCCACCATTCAAACATATATGCTATCAGAATGTGGATTCAAATATTAGATGTTGTGTTTATTTATGTTCTATAGTCATAGAACCAATCATAACTTACTGATATTAGCTGTTGTGATTATTTATGTTCAAATATTAGCTGTTGTGTTTATTTATGTTCCATGTAGGTTGTAGTATTAGAAGTTTTGCCTTAGGATATAACCATACCCTTCCAAACATATCCAAACTCTTATGCATGATATCATAGTTAGCGAATCAATTCTGCTTATCAATACTTTTACAGTAGGCAACAAAAAACGATTCCTGTAATAGGGTACTTAACCCTTACAAGGAACGTTACCGCCTCAAACAAAAACTTAAAACTTTACTTTTTCTAAGCATGTAACTGTCAAACTAAACACCATCATTCTTTTAGTCAAATATATCACTATTTAAATTTCGGGACGAAATTTCTAAAAAGCAGGGGATACTGTAACATCCGTAAAAAACGGATTTACCAAACCCGCTCCGTTTATTAACCGAACAATCAGTTAAAAATTTTGTTGCGAATTTAATGCCCAAAATAATTTTAAACGATACATAATCAATTATTATATGGGAATATATAATTAGTTTTTGAAAAACTGTTAAAAATATGAAAATAAAAATAATATGTTCCTGCCGGGTTTCGAACCCGGGTCAGTAACCGGTCCAGCAAAGTCTTAACACTCAACACTTAAACCACTGCGCCACTTGTATTCTTTGTTAATTATTAGATTCATTTAATGCATAACATGATTTTCCGAATTCAAAAACCGGCGCCCAAATGCAGTCGTCGGAAATCCCGGCGATCTCGCCAATAATTTACGACTTTTTCAGTTATAACGTAAACATTTACTAGGACATCGGTTATAACCGACGCCTGAGTCCGCAACACAAACTATAACCGCCGGAAAACGTAATGACTTTGAATCAAGTCGGAAATTGGACCAAGTTCATCGATAACCTGCACTATAAATACCTCCTCGAACCTCTGCAAGCTTTTTCGCTCAAAACCGCACCCTTTCTCGGCGAAAATTTACTCGCCGGAATATTTCTGTATCTCGCCGGAAAACCGAGCCCTCCACTTCTAAGCCTTACTGAACCCTCTGAGCTTATACCGAAGTCACCCACATCCTTTTCAAGCTTTCTGAAGACTCGCTGCTGTAAGACACACGACGCCGGAACCTGTTGCTGTCGCCGGAGTTCTGCCAGAAAAACAGAGGAATCCAGTCGGTATACCTTACGCCTATTTTCTCTTTCTTTTTATTTATATCTCACCTATAATTAATCATAAAACGTTAAAGAAACCTGAATAAAACTTCGAACCAGTCAGCCATCGTTTCTGGTTAAAACTGACGAAGAAGACGAAGTTCGGTAACATATAAGTATAATTAAAATCAAGTTATTACTCGGGTTAGACACACAGTCCAGCGGTGGACTGTGTGCACATTAAACACACTAACGTCTCGAGTTCGAATCTTGTCCCACGCATGCTGCCTTAATAAAAATGTTTTTTTCTGTTAACCGAACCGGATTCACGCTGTATATGATAAGTTTATTAATAATCGGAATAATAACCAAGTTAGACACACAGTCCAGTGGTGGACTGTGTGTATGTTTAATCACAGGACACGAGTTCGAGTCCGGTCTTCCGCATCGACCCGGATAATTATTAAACTTTTTAAATAAGTCAGAAATGAAAATACTTAGTTTGTGTTTAAGTATAATAAAAATCAGTTAAGTTAACAAGTTGGACACACAGTCCAGCGGTGGACTGTGTGTTAGCATAAACCACAGGTCCCGGGTTCGAGACCTGTGGAGCGTACCGAGTCACGGATTAAAATCGTTTTTAAGAAATGAAGGATTTTCTGTTTAATCTAATTAGTATATAAATATAATTAAAAACATAAACATATCGGGTTAGACACGTAGCTCAGTTGGTAGAGCTGCGTGCACGCGTACGGGAGGTCTCCGGTTCGAGCCTCACTCAGCGCACATATACACGCATACGAACCGGTCAAAGTCAAAGTCAACGGTCAACTGTAGCAAAAAAAATCAATTTTTTATTATTTTTATTTATTTATTTTAATTAAAAATCAATTAAAAATACTTAAAAATAACATTTTTAAGGTTAGAAAATAGCCTTAAACTCACAAAAATACACCCAACAATCCTACTAAAACGGATTAGTAAAATCCGTTTACTTACCGAAACATTATGCCATTATCTAGGTTAATTTCACTCGTGGTTAAAACCACTTCGCGTGCATTCAACATCATCAACCGAACGCACCCACTGTGAGTGAATCTTACAACTCCCCCTTTTTAATTACACGTTTTTGGGTGTGTCATGTGTCACAAAATAATTAACTCGTTTATTTAAACTTGTGCCATACCATATCGTGATCTAAACTTAGATTGTTTATATTGTTGTAATTATGTATTTCATTATGTCAACTTATATGAAATTCATTTATTAAGCCCATTAGTTCCTTGTGGTAGACGAGTTGAACAACGCGTGCCTCAAAACCAATCCATTATTGTTCATGTGTGTACTATTGAGTTTATATTGTTTGTAGTTATGTCCTTCATATTATCATGTTTATGCAATTCATTCATTAGGCCCATCAGTTCCTCGTGAGAGACGAGTTGAGCAACGCGTGCCTCAAAACGATCCATTATTTTTCATGTGTGCATTATTTAATATTAATTGATTGGTGAATAAGTTTACATCTATTTTTACTCATGTGTGGTTGTGCACTTTATTTTATAATCAATTAAATAAACTTGTTCAAATGTTTTTCATAGGATTCACTCGCCAACTTTTTGTTGATCCAAAAACCCTTTTTACACATGATACAGGTGAACAGGATGAAGCAAGGAAAACATAGGAAATGCCTTAGAAGAAGTTGGGTGGAGTTTGAAGTTTCAGTCGATGCTTTATCCTTCTTCTTCTCCTCCTTGAAGTCTTTGTTCCGGATTCGGTTTTCGGTGAGCTCTGTAGCTAACTCCATTGCTGCTTCCAAAGTTGCAGGCGTGGTACTTATTACAGAGTCTTGAATCTTTGACGGAAGACCTCGAATGTAGTGCTCGATCAAACGGTAGAGGGGAGTGAACAAGTTGGGAACCATTTGATTTAACTCGAGGAATCTTTTGTTGTATGTGGTGTGGTCCCCTTCCTTTTGCTTCAACGAATAAAACTCATCTTCTAATTTCTTGATTTCGCTCCTTGGGCAAAACCGTCTGGTCATGATTTCCTTCAATTCATCCCAAGTTAAAGTCATAGCATCTTCAACACCTCGTTTGGCCCTCTCTGTATTCCACCAAGTAAGTGCTATTCCATATAAACGACCGGTAGCATATCGCACTTTGCGATCATCGGGGCAATCGCAATTTAGAAAAGTGTTCTCCATTTCTTCAAACCAATGGAGGAGAGCGGTGACACCTTCATTCCCTTCATATTTTGGAGGGTCGCATGATTTGAAATGCTTGTAGGTGCATTTAGTGATATTTGGGGGAGGGTTGATAACGTGTTGATCTTCTTGATTGACAGGATTAGCGGTAAGTGCTTGTTGGACTTGGATTACAATGTTGGGTATTACGGCAGCCATTTGTTGAGCGATTAGGGCAGCCATGCGCTCGCGGGCTTTTCCTGCTCTCATCTTCCTACGGGCGAGGCTAGAAGACATCTACAAGGAATACGTATCATGAGTATGAGTTGGATGTTTTTGGGGTCATGGGTCGTATTTAGGAATGAACATTCATAAAATAATTATAGAAAAATAAATCTACTACATCCATAGGATGTCTTGGGCTTTGCTCGTCATTAGGCCCTACATGCCGCCATACTTCACCTTTGTAATCATGTGGGCCCCCATGAATACCGAGTTTTTAATATGGTTCGCATGTGTTAGCCTGGTTACGTACACTAAAACCCGGAGAAAATCAAGAAATATGTATATAACGTATGATATTCGGAATGTGTCCAGGTGTAGACACGGTGACACCTCAAAGTGGGTTAGTTCGAACGACGTTTGGTGTGGCATGCTTTGGCCTAATAGGTCCTTCGTACTCTCATCGTTAGTCCCCAGGTAGGCAAACTGGTCCGTTATATTGGATTTATATGAATACCAACCTAGACAGGACGTTCCGACTACCGGTACTTGTACCCTTCCAGTTACTACATGCCCGTCGCAGAACTTACTTTGATGGGATTTGAAAATTGCGACAAAATCTTTGAATAACAAGAGTATGAAAATGATTTGAATATATGAACATTGAAATATGTATGATGAATGTGTATATAAGTATGTATGTTGGACTATAAGTATAAACAAATATGAAACAAATAAATATCATAAGTTTGTATGTAACCACCTAAACAATTAAAATTTAGGCAAACTATAGTATAGGCTCTAAGGGTCTAATAACCTATCCTATATCCCTATAGTCATGGCTCTGATACCAATCTGTCACACCCCGACCCGCAGCGGAAAAGGTGATCGGGGCATGATTGGGTTATCATCAAAGCTCATGACATTTATTTTAACGTTTCATATTCATTAATACACTTTAATGGAAAATTACAATCAATATTACATCATGTCCTAAACATCAATCTAGGCTTCATTGTTTTCTTCTAAGGCATTTCCTATGTTTTCCTTGCTTCATCCTGTTCACCTGTATCATGTGTAAAAAGGGTTTTTGGATCAACAAAAAGTTGGCGAGTGAATCCTATGAAAAACATTTGAACAAGTTTATTTAATTGATTATAAAATAAAGTGCACAACCACACATGAGTAAAAATAGATGTAAACTTATTCACCAATCAATTAATATTAAATAATGCACACATGAACAATAATGGATCGTTTTGAGGCATGCGTTGCTCAACTCGTCTCTCACGAGGAACTGATAGGCCTAATGAATGATTTGCATAAACTTGACAATATGAAATACATAACTACAAACAATATATATACAATCTAAGTTTAGATCACAATATGGTATGGCACTAGTCTAAATAAACGAGTTAATTTTGTGACACATGACACACCCCAAAACGTGTAATTAAAAAGGGGAGTTGTAAGATTCACTCACATTGGGTGCGTTCGGTTGATGATGTTGAATACGCACGAAGTTGGATTTAACCACGAGTGAACTAACCTAGATAATGGCATAATGGTTCGGTAAGTAAACGGATTTTATTAATCCATTTTAGTAGGATTGTTGGGTGTATTTTTGTGAGTTTAAGGCTATTTTCTAACCTTAAAAATGTTATTTTTAAGTATTTTTAATTGATTTTTAAATAAAATAAATAAATAAAAATAATAAAAAAAAATGTTGACTTTTTGACCGTTGACTGTTGACTGTTGACCGTTGACTTTGACTGTTGACCGGTTCGTATGTGTGTATGTATGCGCTGGCTGAGGCTCGAACCCGAGACCTCCCGTACGCGTGCACGCAGCTCTACCAACTGAGCTACGTGTCTAACCCGAAATATTTCTGTTTTTAATTATATTTATATACTCACTGAATTAATCCGAAAATCATTTGTTTTTAAAAACGATTTTAATCTAACGACTCGGTACGCTCCACAGGTCTCGAACCCGGGACCTGTGGGTTGGGTTAACACACAGTCCACCGCTGGACTGTGTGTCTAACTTGTTAAATAATCTGATTTTTATTATACTTATATACAAACTAAATATTTTCATTTCTGTCTTAAATAAAAAGTTTGATAATTGTCCGGACCGGTGCGGTAGTCCGGACTCGAACTCGTGACGTGTGATTAAACATTCACACAGTCCACCACTGGACTGTGTGTCTATCTTGGTTATTATTCCGGTTTTTATTAAACTTAACATCTTAAGCAGTGACTCCGGTTCAGTTAAGAAGAAAAAAAAACATTTTTATTAGGGCGAAGGTGCGTGGGACAAGATTCGAACTCGAGACGTAAGCGTGTTTTATGTGCACACAGTCCACCGCTGGACTGTGTGTCTAACCCGAGTTATATCGTGATTTTAATTATACATATAGACAACTGAAACTTCGTCTTCTTCGTTAATCTTAACCAGAATCGGAAGTCCGACTGGTTCGAAGTTTTAATCAAGTTCGTTAGTGTCTGGTGGTTAATTACAGGTGAGATAAATAAAAAGAATGAAAGATTAAGCGTAAGTTATACCGAACTGGACTCCTCTGTTTCTCCGGCGAAACTCCGGTGACATCAGATTATTCCGGCGACGTGTGTCCTGCGGCAGAGAGTTTTCAGGGAGCTTGAGATGAGTGTGGGTGGCTTCGGTATGAGCTCTGGGGGTTCAGTAAGGCTCAACGGTGAAAAGCTCGGTTTTCCGGCGATTTGCAGGTATTTTCCGGCGAGTGAATTTTCGTCGAGAAAGGGTGCGGTTTTGAGCGAAAAGGCTACCAGTGGATTGTGGGTGAATTTATAGGGAGGAATCGAGATGTATAGAGTCGGATTTCAGACTTGATTCAAAGTCATTACGTTTTCCGGTGGTTATGACTTGCGTCGCGGGTTCAGACGTCGGTTATAACCGATGTAGTAATGAATGTTTACGTTAAAACTGAAGAAATCGTCAAATCTTGGCGAGATAGTCGGGATTTCCGACGACTGAAATTAGGCGCGTCGGTTTTTGAATTCGAGATTTATTTTATGTATTAATTGTCTCCAATAATTAACAAGGAACATAAGTGGCGCAGTGGTTGGAGGGTTGAGTGTTAAGACGTTGCTTGAATCGCTGGCTGACCCGGGTTCGAAACCCGGCAGCAACCTTTTATTTTTAAACCACAATTTTTAACAGTTTTTCAAAAACAAATTATATATTCCAATATACTTATTAAGTATGTATCGTTTAAAATTAATTTGGGCATTAAATATGCAACGAAATTTTTAACTGATCGTTCGGTTAATAAACGGAGCGGGTTTGGTAAATCCGTTTTTTGACGGATGTTACAGCACACATCACATCATTTTCATGATTGTTTTTACAATGATTTTTGTATTTTCAAATCACATCAAAGTGAGTTCTAATGACGGGCATGTAGTAACTGGAAGGGTACAAGTACCGATAGTCGGAACGTCCTGTCTAGGCTGGCATTCGTATAAATCCAAAATAAAGGACCAGTTTGCCTACCTGGGGACTAACGATGAGAGTACGAAGTACCTATTAGGCCAAAGCATGCTATACCAAACGTCGTGTGAGCTAACCCCACTTTGAGTTGTCATTGTGTCTACACCTGGACACATTCCGACCATACATCTCGTAAACATATTTCGTGGTTTTCATTCGGGTGATGCGAGTGTTAAATCGCCAATACTAATGTGAATCCTACCAAGCCAATAGACATGGGGGCCCACATGACTATACAGGTGAAGGTATGGGGGACATTTGAGGCCCAACATGAACCCACGACATCCTATGGATGTAGTTGCATTATTGATATTTATGTTATTTTCATTTTCTTTAAGACACATGACACCTAAAAAGACTCCATAAACTCACAATCTTCTTATGTATATTCCTGTAGATGTCGGCTAGACAACAACGAGGGGGTAAAAGATCAGGAAGGTCTCACGAACGCTTGGCCACTCAAATCGCGAAACAAATGGCCGCGGTGCTTCCTGACATTGTGGTTCAAGTACAACAAGCTCTCGCCACAAATCCCACCAATCCTCCCCAGCAAGAAGACCAGAACATCGGCAACCCTCCTACCAATAAGTGCTCATATAAACATTTTAAGTCTTGCGATCCTCCTAAATTTGAAGGGACCGAAGGTGTCACTCCTCTCCTCCATTGGTTTGAGGAAATGGAAAACACTTTTCTCAACTGTGATTGTCCCGAGGATCGCAAGGTACGATACGCAACCGAGAGACTATTTGGGGTAGCTCTTACCTGGTGGAATACTGAAAAGGGTAAGAGGGAAATTGAAGATGCTATGGCCTTAACGTGGGAGGAGTTAAGGGAAATCATGACGAGGCGATTCTGTCCTAGAAGTGAAATTAAAAAGTTAGAGGACGAATTTCATTCTTTGAAGCAAAAGGAGGGAGATCATACTTCCTACAACAAGAGGTTCTTAGAGTAGAACCAAATGGTCCCTAACTTGTTCACCCTAGTTTACCGCTTAATCGAGCATTATATTCGAGGTCTTCCCTCGAAAATTCAAGATTCGCAACGGTAAATTTAAAGAGGAGAAAAAGAAAGCCCCCGTTGAGGGCCAAACTTCAAACCATTCCCCTCCTCCTCTAAGTTTGCTAACAAGAGGAAACGTAACACCAGAAACTTCGCTGTCACACAAACCAATTTCCCTGTCCCTGCTGCACCCATTACCCAAGTTGCCCCTTCACCTGCACCATACAAAAGGCCATACTCTGGCCCATTACCAAAATGCAACCGTTGCCAATACCACCACTTTCCTGATCATCCCTGCCAACATTGCACCGGCTGTGGTCGCGCAGGTCATACTGTTCAAACCTGCCGCATACCTCAGCGAACGAACCGCCACCAGCCTTCAACCCAAACCCACCAACAAATAATGGGTCAAGCCCAACAACCCCTACTACTACCACCTACCAAACATTTAGCCCAATCATACTACCAACCCAACTATCCCATGGTACAACCTATGCGGGCTTGCTACAATTGTGGAGACCCAAGCCACTTTAGAAACACTTGTCCAAGGTTGGTGAACATTATTCATGCTCAAGCCCAAGCCAATCCGGTGAATCAAGCTAACCAAGCTCCTCCACCTGCAAGAGGAAGAGCTTTCAACATCAACGCTAATCAGGCTAGAGCTGTCAATGGTAGTTATGCATCCATGTTGTTTGATACTGGCGCGGATAAAAGTTTTGTGTCCTTAGAGTTTGAACCCATCCTAATCCAAAATCGTGATAAGCTCATGGAATCCATAACAGTAGAAGTTGCTGACGGGAAACCTGTCTCATTAAACTCTATTTTTCGCAATTGTACTCTCACTTTAAACGACCACGGTTTTCCAGTTGACCTCATTCCTATGAAGTTGGGAAGCTTTGACATTATAATTGGTATGGACTGGCTCAGCCAACATCAGGCTGAAGTTGTATGCCGCAAAAAGTTTATACGCATTCCTCTTTCAAACGGCCAGACTCTACGAATCTTTGGAGAAACCCCATCGAAAGGGCTCAGATTAATGTCCTGTTTTCAAGCTCAAAAATATCTTCGCAAGAATTATGTCACATTTTTAACTCATGTCGTCAAAAAGGGAACCATGGAGAAGAAAATTGAAGACATCCCTGTAGTAAAAGATTTTCCGCAAGTTTTTCCTGACGACATTTCAGGACTTCCTCCAGTAAGAGAAGTCGAATTCCGCATTGATCTTATACCTGATGCTACACCAGTTGCAAAGTCTCCTTATAGGTTAGCCCCCTCTGAAATGCAAGAGCTAGCCAGTCAATTGCAAGAGTTGACTGACAAAGGATTCATACGTCCTAGCTCCTCGCCTTGGGGTGCACCTGTCCTTTTTGTGAAGAAGAAAGATGGATCGTTTCGCATGTGCATCGACTACAGAGAACTCAACAAGTTGACGATCAAGAATCGCTATCCATTACCTCGCATTGATGATCTTCTTGACCAACTTCAAGGCGCCAGCTGTTTTTCAAAAATTGACCTTCGTTCTGGTTATCATCAACTCAGAGTGCATGAAGAAGACGTCCCAAAGACCGCTTTCCGAACTCGTTATGGTCATTATGAATTCATGGTCATGCCATTTGGTTTAACCAACGCTCCAGCTGTCTTCATGGATCTAATGAACAGAGTCTGCAAACCCTATCTCGATCGTTTTGTTATAGTCTTCATCGACGACATCCTCATTTATTCAAAGTCTAAGTCTGATCATGAACGGCATCTTCGACTCATCCTTACACTTTTGGAGAATGAAAAGCTTTACGCCAAATTCTCCAAATGCGAGTTCTGGTTAAAAGAGGTACAATTCCTTCGGCATGTAGTCAATGACAAGGGAATACATGTCGACCCCTCAAAAATCAAAGCAGTACAAGAATGGCAAGCGCCACGTACACCAACTGAAGTAAGATCATTCCTTGGTTTGGCTGGTTATTATCGCCGTTTCATCTCAAACTTCTCTCGCATTGTTGTACCACTCACGGCTTTAACTCATAAGGGAAAACCTTTCATTTGGGGACCCAAGCAAGAAGAAGCCTTCCAAACCCTTAAACAAAAACTCTGTGATGCACCAATCCTCACTCTGCCTGAAGTTTGTGATGACTTCGTGGTTTATTGCGACGCGTCAGGGCAAGGACTAGGCTGTGTTCTAATGCAAAGAGAAAGGTTATAGCTTATGCTTCGAGACAACTCAAAACTCATGAGAAGAACTACATCACCCATGACCTAGAACTTGGAGCCGTTGTGTTCGCTCTTAATATATGGAGACATTATCTCTACGGTACTAAGTGTGAAATATACACTGACCACAAGAGTCTTCAACATATCTTCAATCAAAAGGAGTTAAACATGAGGCAACGAAGATGGGTCGAACTTCTAAATGACTACGACTGTGAAATTCGGTACCACCCTGGCAAAGCAAATGTGGTGGCTGATGCACTCAGTCGAAAGGGTTATGCGAACTCCATTCGTCTTCTATGTTCGCATATCATAACTGACATTAAAGATCAAATTCGAGAAGCCCAACATGTTTCAGTAACGGAGGATGATGTACGAAAGGAGCTGTCCTGTGGAGCTAAACTTAAAATTGAAACTAAGTCTGACGGTATTCTGTACTATCTAGATCGCATATGGATTCCTGACCACAACAACCTTCGTGAATTTCTTTTGAATGAGGCTCACAAAACACGATACTCTATACACCCAGGAGCCGATAAGATGTATCAAGACCTTCGATACACCTATTGGTGGCCTAGAATGAAAAAGGATATTGCTGTTTTTGTTTCCAAGTGCCTTACATGTTCCAAGGTGAAAGCTGAACACCAAAGACCCTCAGGACTTCTGGTCCAACTTGAAATACCTGTATGGAAGTGGGAAAACATAACCATGGACTTCATTACCGGGTTACCTCGCACTTCTGGTGGGTATGACACTATATGGGTAATCATTGATCGTCTTACAAAATCAGCTCACTTTATTCCTATCCGCGAAGATTTCAAGAACGAAAAGCTAGCTCGTATTTATATCAACGAAATCGTAAGCCGACATGGTGTACCGTTAAGCATTATCTCAGATCGTGATGGTCGTTTCACTTCACGAACATGGCAAGCTGTACAAACCGCTATGGGTACACGATTAGATCTCAGTACCGCTTATCATCCTCAAACTGATGGACAATCTGAACGCACCATTCAAACTCTTGAAGATATGCTTCGAGCATGTGTCATAGACTTCAAGGGAAATTGGGACGCTCATCTACCATTAGTTGAATTTTCGTACAACAACAGCTATCATTCAAGTATCGGCATGGCACCCTTTGAAGCTTTATATCGTCGTAAGTGCCGATCTCCAGTATGTTGGCACGAAATTGGGGAAGCTCAAATCACCGGTCCAGAATTGATTCAAGAAACCACAGACAAGATCCATCAAATTCGAAACAATCTTCTAGCGGCTCAAAGTCGTTAAAAGAGTTATGCAGATAAACGACGGAAGCCTTTGGAGTTTAACTTTGGTGATCATGTACTTTTAAAAGTATCACCGTGGAAGGGAGTAGTTCGTTTTGGTCAAAAAGGCAAGCTAGCACCACGCTACGTAGGACCTTTCAAGATACTCGAAAGAATAGGACTTGTAGCATACAAGCTTGATCTACCAGAAGAACTCAACAGGATTCATCCCACATTCCACGTATCAAACTTGAAGAAGTGCCTCGCTGATGAGAACCTCCATATTCCTCTGGAAGATATTCAGATTGATGAATCTATGCATTTTATTGAAAGACCAGTAGAGATCATGGACTTCGGAGAAAAACGTCTTCGACGAAGTCGTATTCCAATTATTAGGGTACGCTAGGAGTCGAAACGGGGACCTGAGTTTACTTGGGAACGTGAAGACTCAATGCGCGAAAAATACCCGCATCTTTTTCCTACTACTACTACTTAAATTTCGGGACGAAATTCCTAAAAGTAGGGGATACTGTAACATTTGTCAAAACGGGTTTTCCAAACCCGCTCCGTTTGTAATCGAATATCAAGTTATAAATGTTTCGTTGCGTATTTATGTCCATTTTAATTTTTAATGATCCATAATTTATAAACAAATTAGAATACAAAAGTTATAATTGATAAAAAGTAAAAATAAAATAATTAAAAAAGAAAATTTGGCTGCCGGGACTCGAACCCGGGTCAGCCGGGTTTAAGTTCAAAGACTTATCACCCACACATATAACCACTCCGCCACTTGTTGTTTTCTGTAAATGCTAGGAAACAATTAAATTTTATGGTCTACCATAAATCAATCCGGTTACGCCAACTGTAACCGAAATCGGTCACCAAACGTCTAAAGACGTTTGATTGATCGCGGTTTACTGAGTTTAACCGATACACCGACACCTCCAATCAATTTAGCTTTGAATGGACTTGAATTCAAGAGTGGATCGGTTTTAATAACCGAAAACTTTCATTTTCTGAATTACTTCAATCAAAGACCCCTCTCGCGACTCAAACACATTCTGCAAACCTTCAATTTCCTTTTCGCACAACTTTCAGTTCGTCGGAGCAGCTAATTGAACTCGCCGGACTTTCGCCGGAAAACCGTGTTTTCCATCAATTCAGTAAGTCTCTCAATTCTTTCATTGTCTATCAGTGTTAAGCTATTGCTAACTCAAACCCTTCAATCGGAATCAATTTCAGACGTCGATATCAGATAATTCCCTCTCGCCGAAAAACTTCTGAAAATTCCTAACTTCCGTTGTAAAACGGTATAGTCATTCAAACCTTCTGATAACTCTTGCTTAGTACTTCAATTCCACAATTAATTAATCAAAACTGGTAATTTGTTCGCTCAGTCGAAGTTCATAAAAAAACAGAGCCGACGCCTTGCCGGAATGATAAATCATTCCTCCGGTATGTTTACTTCCAACACCGTCTCTGCCATTTCATTTTAGTCTTATGAATGTTTGTCAATCAAATTAAACAAGAAATAATAGAGTAATCGTAGGCTGTAATTCGGTAACGAAGAAGACGAAGTTAGGTTGATTATAAGTTTATTATAATTTGGATATTATCTCGGGTTAGACACACAGTCCAGCGGTGGATTGTGTGCACATACATATCACACGCCGCGAGTTCGATCCTTGACACACGTATGCTCTGTAATAAAAATGTTTTATTTTTCGAACTGAACCGGATCCTTTTTGCAATTAGATGTTAAGTATAATAAAAATCTGTATATTAACCAAGTTAGACACACAGTCCAGCGGTGGATTGTGTGTAACGATAAATCACAGGTCCCGGGTTCGAGACCTGTTGACCGCACCGGTTTGATAATTAAAATCCATTTTTAAAAATAAATGAATTTTGAATAAACTGAATTAGTATATAAATATAATTAAGAACAGAATTATTTCGGGTTAGACACGTAGCTCAGTTGGTAGAGCTGCGTGCACGCGAACGGGAGGTCTCGGGTTCGAGTCCTGCCCGGCGCATACATTCACACAATAAAACCGGTCAAACAGTCAACGGTCAACGCAAAAGTCAACATATTTTTATATTTTTATTTATTTAATTTAATTTAAAAATCAATTAAAAATACTTAAAAATAATGTTTTTAAAGATAAGATATAGCCTTAAACTCACAAAAATATATCTAAAAATCCTATTAAAATTATTAATAAAATCCACTCATTTACTATATCTTCCGTTAATATTTAGGTTAGTTAATCCTCGTTGTTCAATTCTTCCAACTCGTGCGCATCTCATCATCTCCAACCGAACGCACCCAATGTGAGTGAATCTCTACAAAATTCCCCATTTTTAATCACGTTTTTGGGGTGTATCATGTGTCTTACCAATTATTATATTTAAATCATTGTGCATACATCATATCATGAACAAATGTGTATTCAGCTTGTATCAACTGTTGTGTGGTTATTGTTTAGATTTAATTTATTATTTTCAGTACATGCAATTTCATAGGTCGCCGCTCCCCATTACATTATGAGCGTTGAGCAGTTCCCCATTACATTATGAGCGTGAACCTGGCGTTGCCAACATACGATCGGCTCCGTTTGATTGAGCCTTGATCGCACAGATATTCATCATAGGCCGTCAGTTCCCCATTACATTATGAGCGTGAACGTGACGTTGCCAACATATACAGTTTCATTCATGTTATATATTCATGCAAGTTCATATGTTATTGTATGTTATAGTTTGTGGTTGTTATATGCTATTGTTTGATTATTTACATTTGCTCACATATGACAATTGCACAATTTTTCCTTGATAAAAATAACAATAAATCAATAATAAATCTTTATCTAACAAGGTTCACTCGCCAACTTATGTTGACCCAAAAACCCCCATTTTTACACATGATACAGGTGAACCAGCTGCAGCAAGAAACACATAGGATTGGCTTAGAAGAATAAACTGGTTTAGAGCTTGGATTGTTTAGTTGGTTATTTTTCTTTGTATTTGTATGGGCATGTTTGGATTATTGAGAATGTAATTTTGACTTTAATAAATATGAAACATATTAGTAAATATCATGAGCTTTGGTGATAACCCAATTCTGCCCCGACTCTTATTCCGCTGCGGGTCGGGGTGTGACAGATCCTACATGCTTTTCATCTTTTGCAAATTTTTCATTTTACTTTTCGTTCTAAATTTTGGCAGTAAACACACTGCAACGTGCTTGTCGGGTTCAACGTTTTTTCGTCTATTTATCTTGTTTAACAAGCCCGTCGCAATGCGTCTATTTTTCTCTGTTTGACAGATTTGTCGCAACACGCGGGGTCCTAGATTGACTTAGTTATTCTTTTCTATGCATTATCATGTAGAAATTGGAATTGATTAGGATTTAGAACTTATTTAGTTATGTGCAATTGATATTACTATGATTCAGGGCTTACGTTGTCATGTGCAACTGTTATTATGTGCAATTGGAATTGATTAGGATTAGGATTAGCCTTTTTTGATTCGACGTGCACCATTTTGACACGTATTGTTTTCGACGCACATCGTTTCGACCCATACTATTACGACCTGTCATGTTCGACCCGAACCATTTTTGACCTTAACAATTTCAACACACATCGTTTCGACCCAAACCGTTTCGGCCCGAACCATTCGACTCGTACCGTTTCGGCCCGAACCATTTCGACTCGTACCGAACCATCGTATGAAGTACGTAATAAAAAATAAACGTTGCCCCTACAGTTATTTTCTAGATCCGCCGTTGTACATACATACATATATATACCCTTGTTTGTATTGTATTCCCGGGCCTAGCCCCTTGTGTATATCTGTCTCCTCATATGATCGATCCGCTTTAATAATAATATATTTTTATATTCAAAAATATATATTCTCATTTCGTGAGATATCGTGTGAGTAAATCGATAGTTTAAAATATACTTATCCTTTAATATAAATATGTTTCCCTGAGTTCGGTTCTTTGTTAAAAAATCATATCTTTAACACTATTTGCATACTTGTCATAACCCGTTGTTGTCACAATTACTTTGTTTAACTTCCTCGTATATCTATACATGTATGTATATACTTATTTGTGTACTTTTCCAATTCATGCATAGGTCGTGTATTTGTACATATACGTATATACATGTATAGTACTTATAACCCTGTATTTTACCAAATGTGTTAAGGTATACGTAGACACGTATACGTACGTACGTATATACATACATTTATCCTTTGATTACTACGCACTTAATATCTTGTCGGTTTTTCCGGAAAATATATTCTTACGATTTCTTAAAAATAATATATCTTTGTAACCGGTTCTAAAATAGATATATTTCATATCCTCGTTGAACAATATATATTTTCATAATTTATCCAAAATTATATATATGCTTTTGTCATACTTTGTTAATATATATTTTGTCCAATATGTATATATATTTGTAATTTTTTCAAGTGTCCGGTATTTGTCATTGTAATGTATTTGTCTTGTCCATACTTCCAATGCTTTAGTTGTCCAATAGATATATACTTTTGTATTTTAACCAAGTATACATATATGTAATACTTAATATACAAATATTTCCATGGTTTTCTAAGTATTACACGTATAATACTTCATAATTATACCTTTCTGTATTTAGCCAAATATATATTTATAATCCTATATATATATATATATATATATATATATATATATATATATATATATATACATATTTATATTTCCACATTCTACCAAATATGTATTTGTACACTAAATATGCCTCTTAATCATATTTATGTTCTTAAAATCCCTAGTTCACCATGATGTTAAATAACTTATATTTTTCACCAAAAATACATATAACTCATACTTAGTGAAAATAATCCATATTAAGGTGTGTAAACTCTACTTACCATATTTTTAACATAACTTGTTACCTTGAAATTTTAGCATGGTAACCCCTAGATTATCATTATCCTTCCTTAATCATCATCATCCTCTAGTCTTCATCATCATCAACATATCATCAACAACATCACCCTATACTTTTAAATCAAAATCCTTATACATGAAGTTTATATAAAAACCCTAAAGATACTCAAAAACAACTTTCATGTTCGAACTCATTTTTAAACAAATTCTGCCACACCATTTATACTTTCTAACATGTCAAACCATTTCTAATCACTAGATCACAAGCTTTAACAAGTATACTAGTTTCTTGAAGTTAGAATCACCATAAGTTTACCAACATTTCTTTTATAGTGTTTGTTTTCTTTCAAAATGTTTAATCATCTTAACAACTTTTGGTGAACACTTGTACTTAGCACTAAATCAAGCTTAAAAAGTACAGATGAGAGGGCTTTGTACTTAGCACTAAATCAAGCTTAAAGAGTATAGATGAGAGGGCTTACAACTAGCTCAAGGCTTGGGATGAACAATCTTAAGGAACAAAGAAAGATAAAGCTTCCAATCCTTGTAAAAACAAGCCCTTGATGATTCCTATGCCTTGTAACACCTTGAATGCCTTTAGATTACACCTTCGAATCCTTGGATTATTTGTTTGGAGTTGAAAAGTGAAGAGAATAGAGGGGGATGGTGAGGCTATGGGTTTAGAGAGAGGAGAGGGAGATAGACTTGTGTTGTTTTGATTTAGTATAAATACAAGGTTATGTATTCAGTTCTATTTGTGGAGTTTAGTTTAATAATACAAAGAGTATGAGATGTGTTAGTCTCCAAATCGTTTGTGTTTGGTTTTGTATGTTTGTGATTGGAAGTCTGGGCCAACAACATCTAACCCGTTTTTGTCATTGTTCTTATTTACGTGAGTCCCTTTTCTCTTATTGTTTTTTATAAATATGAACATTTAACCCTTTCAGATTTTTTTTAAAAACCAACATATTTTCTCTTTCAAGCTTTTCAAAGTGTTCTTATTTTTTTTCGACTTCCGGAGTGATAAATGTCATTAGTGGGTATCTTATTTAGCTGATGATGTTAAAACACAAACAATATAATCAAATAATTTTGAAGAAATAATAAACCAATATTAAATAACTAAAATCAAAATTTAACAGTTAAATAAAAAACAATTTAGTTATTGATATTAGCAATCAGCGACGAGGATGGTGACGCAACATGTTGTTGGGCAAAGAGAGAAAGATCGTAAGAGCATCCACAACGCCAATTATGGGGCGTTTGTGAGCCATAGTAGAAGAGGTGACAGCCGATGTGGAGAGAGTCCGTGGGGACGAATGCCTACAGATGGAAAGGGGGGGGAGGGGGTGGGGTGTATGTCCACGTTCATGGAGAACGGCAAGATATTCGAGGGTAGGGCATATGCCAGTGTAGAGGAGAGTCATTGGCCCCTGACGTGGTTGCTCTAAAAAGTAAAAAAAAATACGAATATATGTGTACATTTCGTTCGTTTATGTTCATGAACATTCAGCAATGTGTCCATTTATGTTCGCACGTTTATGTTCATTTGTGGTTATTCATTTAAAGGTTTTCAGATGTTGTATTTTTGTTTTATGGTTTTTAGTTTGTTAAGAGTATACTGCCAAAACCGTCCTTAAGATTTTATTTTCTTCCAAAGAAACCACTTTGTGTTGCACCGATATTCAAATTATTAAAGTAACTTTTGGCATCTGTTAATAACCAAACTGAAATAAATAGTAACATGTGTTGTGGTTTATAGTTGTAAATTAAAGCGATGCTCTACTACTACTATAAAACGACATGTTTCAACCCATGTTTATCTTGGCATCTGTTAGTAACCAAACTGAAATAAATAGTAACATGTGTTGTGGTTTATAGTTGTAAATTACAGCGATGCTCTACTACTACTATAAAACGACATGTTTCAACCCATGTTTATCTTGGCATCTGTTAATAACCAAACTGAAATAAATAGTAACATGTGTTGTGGTTTATAGTTGTAAATTACAACGATGCTCTACTACTACTACTATAAAACGACATGTTTCAACCCATGTTTATCTTGGTTGGAACCTCTTTTGACCCGAACCAAAGTTGACATTTATCTTAAAATACCCACTTTAACATGTAATCCTGCCCGAGGTGATGCGTAGCATTTTATAACACAAATGTCATTGTTCTTAAATAATAAAATATATTAATCATCATCTCCTTCGCTGCATATTCATTTAATTCGATCCACTAAAAAACAAATATGAATATGGATATATGAATGAATGGATTGTACTTAAAGTCACAAATATGAATATGACGGACTCAACACGTCAATTCTCATCTTAAGAAATCAACATGTAACCCTTTTTTGTCATTGTTCTTATTTACTTGAGTATTATTTGCCTTATGTTCAAGGTTTGATGCAAAACTACTATCGAGCCAGGGGCCTTACTGGAAGCAGCCTTTCTATTCCTATAAGGTAGAGGTAAGACTGTATACATCTTACCCTCCTCAGACTCTACCTTAGCTTTACTATTGGTAGGATTTACTGAGTATGATGATAGTATTCTTATTTACTTGAGTCCCTATCGTTTTTATAAATATGAACATTTAACCCTTTTCAGATTTTTTTTAAAAACCAACATATTCTCTCTTTCAAGATTTTCAAAGTATTCTTATATATATTTTTTTTACTTCCGGAGTGATAAATGTCATTAGTGGGTATCTTAGTCAGCTCATGAATGTAATCAAATAATTTTGAAGAAATAATAGACCAATATTAAATAACTAAAATCAAAATTTAACAGTTAAATAAAAGACAATTTAGTTATTGATATTAGCAATCCGCGACGAGGATGGTGACGCAACATGTTGTCGGGCAAAGAGAGAAACATCTTAAGAGCATCCACAACGCTCAATTATGGGGCGTTTTTGAGCCATAGTAGAAGAGGTGACATTCGATGTGGAGGGAGTCCGTGGGGACGAATGCCTACAGATGGAAAGGGGGGAGGGGGTGGGGTGTCTGTCCACGTTCATGGAGAACGGCAAGATATTCGAGGGTAGGGCGAGCAACATGCCAGTGTAGAGGAGAGTCATTGGCCCCCGACGTGGTTGCCTAAAAAGTAAAAAAAAAAATACGAATTTTTGTGTACATGCGATATCATCTAATTGGACGTATGCTTTAAACGATGTGAAAAGCTCGCATGACCACATGTCGCTCTCTTATTGGTTCAACCGTAAAATCATGAGATTTACGTTGGCAAAAAGGGATCGCAAAGTTTTCCATTCTTAGATAATATCACATTTTTTTGATACTACACCCTATACAGCGAGGTTTTCCACTTTTCCTCATGTTAGTTATTTGTCACCCTCATATTGTTTTAACATCTAAAATCGCTCAAATTACAGTTTCATGTTTCTCAAACAAATAAAATAAACATATCTGGATTAAATGATAATTTAAATAACTTTCTTACTCAAAAGTGATAGATTTTCCTCTTTAGTAAACATTTGGTCTTTTCAAGAACATCCAGCATTATATTATAGTTTATTTTGGGTTCTCCAACTTCGAGCCTAATGCATGTGTTGTTTTATCTTGGAAGTTTATGCAGCTTTTGACTAAAAACAAATGTTTAATGCATCTCGTGCCTTCTTGTTTAGTTGTTTTTATCTTTACATACATATCCTCTCATCCCTACATATTATACATTACCATGTGGATATTATAATTTATATCTTACTACCAAGTTACAGTTTCATGTTTCTCAAACAAATAAAATAAACATATCTGGATTAAATGATAATTTAAATAACTTTCTTACTCAAAAGTGATAGATTTTCCTCTTTAGTAAACATTTGGTCTTTTCAAGAACATCCAGCATTATATTATAGTTTATTTTGGGTTCTCCAACTTCGAGCCTAATGCATGTGTTGTTTTATCTTGGAAGTTTATGCAGCTTTTGACTAAAAACAAATGTTTAATGCATCTCGTGCCTTCTTGTTTAGTTGTTTTTATCTTTACATACATATCCTCTCATCCCTACATATTATACATTACCATGTGGATATTATAATTTATATCTTACTACCAAGTTGCAAGTTGCACCGGCCATTGGATTCTTACTTTCAAAGACATTCAACATGTGATGATCTCGAGATAAGACTAGCTTAATAATTTAATATATCGCGATAATCATGTGGTTAGGCTTAATTAGTTAGTTCAAGAGCAAAAAAAAAAAAAGAACTTGTAAAACAGAAACACTATTGTATTATCACTGTCATTAGCCTCAACCCAAATTTAGTTACTTTATCAACCTCTCTAGCTAATCTGCTTGCTTGCATGGCTGCTCGATGGCCGTTAACCAGCTGCTAAGTCGTGGCTGGCTGGCTCGTTTTCTCCACTCGCGATAATCAGCATGTGATGACGAAAGACTGTCATAGTAAGTAGTATTACATTCTAATATTGTTCTTGTACTAATGTGCCTAATTTATATTGTGACTTTGTGTTACTGATTAATTCGAAATAAACAATGCTGATATCTAACAAAATGGGTTGTAAGACATGTTGTGTGATGTGATTTTTAATTTATAAGTTTTGATATTTAGATAGTAATGACACTTTTGTGAAAATAGGGACGTACTTTTTTTAACAAGAATCTAATCTACTCGTAATTCTACACCATTGTCCCCTAAGGGACACTATGCAAACATTAAAACTGATTATCGTGAATTAAGATCGTCACAATTCGATAATTTGTTACAAATTTAGATTATTTTTTCAATTAATTTTCTATGTAGTAAGTTTAGTTTTGACTGGTTAATAGTTTCTTTATGATTGGTTGATCATTTGACCATGGCTATCTTCATAACTAAATATAACTTATATGATGATGCCTTTTCTCTTCATTTAGTGTAAGCAAAATTTAGCTTTAGTAGAGATTGATGTGTCGATAATGAGAAGCAGCGGGATGAATATCTTGGTGTTTGGCCTGTGGGTGATGGTGGTGATGCCCTTGGCAATCAATGGTCAAACTAGTAAAACCATAGTTACAAGAAGTCCAAGTGTTGTGAATGTAGGAGCATTATTTGCAGTGAATTCAGTTATTGGTCGCTCTGCAAAGCCGCCGTCGTAGCTGCCATCGATGATGTCAACTCTAGTCCAACTGTTCTTACAGAAACTCGATTGAACCTTATTTCGTATGATACCAATTGCAGTGGATTTCTTGGCACTATTGAAGGTACTTTCTTTGGTTAAGCCAGTTTTTCGATCCATTTCCAGACTTTGATTTATTTTTTTCCATGTTGATGTAGCTTTGCAGTTGAAGGAGAAAGATGTAGTGGCTATGATAGGCCCCCAATCTTCTGTTATAGCGCACTTAATATCCCATATCGTTAATGAACTACATGTACCACTCCTTTCATTCGGTGCAACGGATCCCACACTTTCGGGGCATCAGCATCCTTTCTTTGTTCGAACCACACAAAGTGACTACTACCAAATGTCTGCCATAACCGACTTCGTTTTATACTTCGAGTGGAAAGAAGTTGTTGCCATATTCGTTGACGACGATTATGGTAGAAATGGTATTTTGGCACTGGGCGAGGCCCTTGCGAAGAAACGAGCCAAGATTTCTTACAAAGCTGTGATTACGCCAGGCGTGTCTCATAGTGACATTACTGAGCTACTAGTCAAAGTCAACATGATGGAGTCTCGGGTTTATGTCGTTCATGTAAATCCTGACTCAGGTCTTGAGATTTTCGCTTTAGCAAAAAAGCTTGGGATGGTGACAAGTGGTTACGTTTGGATTACTACCGATTGGCTTTTGACGGTTTTGGATTCATCAGAAGTGCTAGATCCTAAAATGATGGATGTCATACAAGGCGTTATCTCGATGCGCCAACATACGCCAGATTCTGATATCAAGAAATCTTTCACAACTAAATGGAAGAGTATTAAAGAGAAACAAACAAGTAGTTTTAATTCATATGCTCTAAACGCTTATGATTCCGTATGGTTACTCGCACATGCTCTTGACAAGTTCTTCAAATCTGGAGGAAGTATAACATTTTCTAACGATTCTAAACTCGGACACATTACTAACGGAAGTAAGCTTCAGTTTTCGGCTCTTAGGATTTTTAACGAAGGGAGGCAGCTTCTCCAAACAATCCTAACCACAACATTCGCGGGTTCAACTGGTAATGTGAAGTTTGATGAAGAGAAAACCTTGATGCATCCGACTTATGATATCGTGAACATAGGTGGAACAGGATTACGGACTGTTGGATATTGGTCAAACCATTCAGGTCTCTCAACTTCTGCCCCCAAGTCATTGTACGCAAAGCGTTTAAACAATTCTGACGGTTATCAACGTCTTTATAGCGTGATTTGGCCCGGTGGAATGCGTAAAAGGCCAAGGGGATGGGTTTTTCCGAACAAGGGAAAGCCTTTTAGAGTTGTGGTGCCTTATGGTTATAGCTACAAAGAAGTTGTGACAAAAGACAAGTCTGTTAAAGGGGTAAGAGGATATTGCATGGATGTCTTTGAAGCGGCTGTGAATTTACTTCCGTACCCGGTTACTCCAGAATACATTTTGTACGGTGATGGACAAAGAAACCCGAGCTACAGCGATCTTGTGAGAGCCGTTGCTGAAAATGTAATTAGTTGTTTGACCTTTCTAAGTATAATCATGACCTTAGTGTCCATAATATATGAGTATACTCTTATTTTGATATGCGTAATTCTCAGAAGTACGATGCAGCAGTTGGAGATATAACGATCATTACAAACCGAACGAGGATAGCTGATTTTACGCAGCCTTACCTGGAGTCCGGGCTAGTCATAGTTGTTCCTCTCAACAAGTCAAAGCCCAAATCTTGGGCCTTTCTCAGGCCATTCACCATTGAAATGTGGCTGGTCAGTGGCGGATTCTTTCTCTTCATTGGATTTGTTGTTTGGTTCCTCGAGCATCGCTCAAATGAAGAGTTCGTGGACCACCATTGCGACAAATCGTCACAGTTTTATGGTTTGTATCTCATCTGCTTTCATGCACTTAAACTGTTCCTGATATATTAAATGCCATTTGTATCTGATACATATTACATATATGGATGGTTTTTGCTTTAAATTTTCAGGTTTAGCTTCTCGACGATGTTCTTTTCACACAGTAAGTATGAAGCTAAACTGAACCACAAAATATTTTAAATAACAATATTTTGAGTTGGGATATTTATGTATGCAGGAGAGAAGATACTGAGTTCGTTGGCACGGTTTGTATTGATCTTATGGCTATTTGTAGTGTTGATCATTACTTCAAGCTACACCGCCAGCTTGACATCAATCCTCACGGTACAACAACTGACGTCAACCATTGAAGGGATAGATAGCTTGATCTCAAGTAATGACCCGATTGGAGTTCAAGAGGGAACATTTTCTCATAATTATTTGATTCAAGAACTCAACATCCCCGAGTCTAGGATCGTACCTTGAGAGATGAGGTGGATTACTTAAACGCGCTTCATTTAGGTCCGGAAGGAGGTGGTGTGGCTGCCATTGTCGATGAACTTCCTTACGTTGAGCTCTTCATGCGTTACAGCAAGTGCGAGTTCAGGATCGTTGGTCAGGAGTTTACAAAAAGTGGTTGGGGCTTTGTAAGTTACCATTTCGTATGAAGTTTACTCACTGGTTACCATAAACTTCAAAGAAAAAAAAAATCTAAAATGGCCATCTTGTCTGACTATTTTGTCGAACTCAACGTCAAGACGGCCATTTTGGTGCTTTTCCCAAACTTTAATGCCAAAATATTCAATTCTTTTTGTAATTTTCGATTAGTTTAATGTAGCTATATTATCCGTTGAAAACGGTTCAAGTACGTCGGTTTGACTTCGCTTTCAAATTGGATTGCAGGCATTCCCAAGGGACTCTCCTCTAGCAGTAGATCTATCAACAGCAATCCTACAGCTATCTGAAAACGGAGACCTACAACGAATCCACGACAAATGGCTCTCGACGACATTGTGTTCTCAAACCAGCATACTCGAAGGGAAAAGCCTCACTCTCGACAACTTCTGGGGCTTATTCCTAGTCTGCGGCATTATCTGCTTTATTTCTATTTGCATTTTCTTCTGTAGGATGTTCTGTGCGTACCGTAGGTACAGTCCTGACGAAGAAGCAGCTCGTGGGATCGTGGAACCTGACTCAGCAACATGCAGCAGATGGTTTTTTGGTGCCATCAGTTTCAAAGATGTGATTGAATTCTATGATAAGAAAGAGGAAGTGATCAAACAAAAACTTAGGCGAAACACGCGTCAAGTTAGCAGGGACTCTGAAACATGATGTTACAAAATTTGTAGGAAGTTATCGCTCTTGCAAACTTTGCTAGTTGATCAAAAGTTAGTTGCACAATCGAATTTTTCTACCGGGTGTACTTTGGGTTTCTGGTTACAACTAACTATGTTATTGTTGCGAAAATTTTAAAACAAGATCCTGTATGTTGGTGAGTATCTAATGAACACTTAAAATCTAACCATGTTAATATGATGTAGTTGATGGTTTTGGATTACTTAAAGTCTTGAAGTTATGTGTGTATGGTATTCAACGCCCGACCATAATGCTAGAAGCAATGGCATCACAAGATCTATAGCTTTGGCATGCATTCTTCGGTGTTGCTGGTTCAAAGTTCAAACAATGACATTAACGTTCTTGATTAGTCATTAATGAAGTATAATATTATTGACTAGAAAATATCCTGAATATTCCGTGCTTGTGAACCCGTTCACTGATCTTCATGACGATAGACAAAAAGCGTTCAAACGAGCGCAAGAATCGCAAGGAAGAATGTTGAACGAGTATTTAGTGTCCTTAAGCAACGTTGACACATAGTTCACAATTCTGCTTATTTAACTCATTTTAAATCATCGAATTTATGTTTTACGCCTAACCCTACCTAACTCTAACCTGATTGTGGAGATTGACGACCTATAATTATCTATTTTTCACATTATATACTTACTAAAATCAAAGGTGGACGCCCTCACAATTTTTTAAAAATTATTTTTATTATATTATAATACATCTTATTCCATTATATCATTACGAAACAACAATCATAGATGCATATCAATTAGGTGGTGTTTGTTTTTCTAAAAAAGATTTGCGCAGCCTCTTCTGTCTGCGCGGACCACACGCAGACATTGCCATCGGCAGAGTTATTGTTTTTTCCGGACATGTTTCGTTACAAAAACATCAAACACATATTTGGGCTCGTAACCCGGCCCAACTCAATCTTGAATCGAAACCCTAATCATATATTTTAACCGAACACACCTTCTGGCTTCATAGCCAAACACCAGATACCCATTTTCCCTTATTCCGGACTAGGGTTACCACTTCCCCAATCGCCCCCTCATTGCAGGTCAACAAACACCACAATTTGTAAGTATTCATCCCTCAATTATTATATTCTCTACAACTTACCAATTTCTTTGATTCCTTCTTTCGTGATCTACGAGCGTCAAAACGATCGAATTTTGTGTGTGTATTTACCTTCGTTAATTTGAGGTTTTGATAAGATCATTCGGTTGTGATCTTTATACTGGATTGTTGGATCTGTGCAGAGTATAATATGGGTATGTTATTTGTGATTTGACTGTAGATCTATGTGTTATCTAGGGTATGAATATTTATATTATTGTATAGACTATAGAGTTGTTTAATTGAATCAAAAGATGATTTAATTATTGTTTGTGTATTTGATATTGTATCACTAGGTTTTATGTGTTTTGTTGACTTGTTTTGTGGTTATTTGAAGATTAAGAGTAGTCTTTGCTATGCATCTATTTATAGATCTTGCAATATATGAGAAGAATATTGTAGATCTTGCAAAATAATAAAATTTAGGCTTTTAATCACACATAAATAGTTAAAACTGAAAGCTTTTAAGCTTGAAAGTAAGAATGTTAAGAGTGAAGAGGGATGATAAACGAATTGGCGGACGGATTGAATGTAAGAAAGAAAGATTTACACTAGGATACTTGGTTTAAAAAAGCGCGCCTTAAGCACGCTTAAGTGCAAAGCGACCCTAGGCACAAAGAGCTGTGCCTTGTCTGACATAAGGCAAGCTCTGTACAAAAAGCGCACCAAAAGGCGAGCTTTTTTGGAAAAAAATCCCACTGAGGCGCGCGCTTTTCGTACAGAAGGTGTTTTTGTGCTTTGAAGTGTTATACATGTAGCTAAAACGGTTGTACATTAAGTGATTTATACATTAAATCATATATAAACCTTATTTATCACTATATTTTGGGTAAGGGATGCTAAAAGTCCTATAGGATATATATAAAAAAATATATAAGCACCTTGCGTCTCACATACGAAAAGCCCACCGCTTTTGCGATTTGCGATTTGCGCTTCGTGCTTTGATTTTAGACCTTGTCGCTTTTGTGCCTTTTTGAGGCCTGTAATTGTAAATTGTTTTCCGCAGATGCATGTTTTGATCATATTATTACTTGGATATCCTGTTAAGCTTTTATGCAATGATGTTCTAATGTGTGATGAATCATTTATTTATGGTTTTGATCTTGTGCTGTTTTTTGGGACCGGATAGTATGTTTTTTTTTTCTGCTTGAAATAATGAGCTTAGCTTTTTGCAGATACATGGTTTGATCATATTATTACTTTAGACAATGGGTAGTCAAATTCCCAACGGCAATGATCGGTCAAGAACTTACTGGACTCCAACGATGGAGCGCTATTTTGTAGACCTGATGTTGGAGCATATGCAAAAAGGCAGCAGGGTTGGGCATACATTTAACAAACAAGCTTGGAACGATATGCTTGCTGTCTTTAACGCAAAATTTGGATCACAATATGACAAGGATGTACTGAAAAGTCGCTATACAAACCTGTGGAAGCAATTTAACGATATCAAAAGTTTGCTTGGCCAAATTGGATTTTCATGGGATGACGCTCGAAATATGGTGGTTGCAGATGACTATGTTTGGGATGCTTACATCAAGGTATGAACTATGAACTAATTTATTTGAATATTCCAACTTTTTAATATTATAGTTACATTTCGTGCTTATTATGGCAAATTTTTACAGGCGCATCCAGATGCACGACCGTACAAGACAAAATCAGTGCAGAATTTCAGTGATTTATGTTTGATATACGGGTATACAACTGCTGATGGAAGATATAGTCGTTCTAGTCATGATGTAGATATCGATGATGAAGTCACTGGAGTTAATTCAGGTGTGTTTTTATCTTTCTCAGACTTAAGTAAGTAATTGGGATATTTTTGCATAACAAATTAACAAAGTTTTAGTTAGGGGTGTAAACGAGCCGAGCTTGAGTTCGATTAACTTATGACTATGAGAGCGCGAGCTCGATTAACTTATGACTATGAGAGCTCGAGCTTAGCTCGGTTCGAGCTTTGTTTTCAAATCTCGAGCTCGGCTTCTTGGTAGTTTCTCAAGCTGCCCTCGGGCTTGGCTTAAATAAAATAATATAAAAAATTGACTGGTTTAGGCTCGGGAGCTCGATAAGTGAAGCTCAGGCTTGTTTAGTAAACAAGCGTTATTTTTAGGCTCGGACTCGGCTCGTAAACAAGTTTAGATAAGCTTGGCTCGTTTACTAGACAACTTAAAACAAGGGGTAAATGTTAGTAAACACTAATAAAAACTAATATTACACGAAGGCTCGACGAGCCTGACGAGCTTCACGAAGCGAGCTTTATTTTAGTCTCAAGCTTGGCTTGGGCTCGATAAGGCGCGGCTCGTTTCGAGCTTTTTCTCAAGCCGATCTTGAGCACCTCGCGAGTCGCTCGGTTCGTTTGCACCGCTAGCCTTAAGTGTATTTTTATATGTGTAACCTTCTAAACCTTACTATGAAAAAATTGTTATTATTGAAACGTTATAAAGTAGGTGTCGACCGAACCTCATTTGCCGGTTTTGATCCCCAAGTATGCGTATACAAATTTATATGATTTTCTGCTGTTCAGGTGATGGAGTAGGAACTCCAACTCCATCAACTACTGATCGTTTAAGGACGGAATGGACATTAGCAATGGATCAATTTTTCACCGAGTTGTTATTAAGTCAACAAGAAAAAGGCAATAAACTTAATAGTAATGTTAATTCATACACCAAAGAAGCATGGACGGAGATGATCAATTCATTTAACGAGAAATTCGGGCCCCACCATACCAAAAGGGTTTTAAGACATCGATACAAGAAACTGTTCAAGTATTACAGCGATATAACAGTTTTTCTCAAACAAGACGGTTTCTCCTGGGATGCAAAGCAGCAAAAGGTAGTTGCTACTGATGATGTTTGGGATGCTTACATAAAGGTATTGCTTTGATGATTTCACTTTTTATAATTTTATGTTATCATTATTCATCTCCTTCCGTTTACCTGTAATGTTATGCGCGATCACAGGCACATCCGCAATCGCGATCGTATAGAGCGAAACCGATGCCTAATTGTCAAGATTTGGAATCAATTTTTGGAAGTGCCACCGTTGATAAATCTCAGTTCAATAACTTGGATGAAGATATAGGAGTGAAGGCTGGTAGCGATCGGTCCCGAACGCATTGGACCCGCCAATGGACAGTTATTTGATCGAGCTATTGCTAGACCAGGTTACTAGAGGAAACCGAAACGGGCAAACATTCATGGCTCAGGCTTGGATTAACATGGTGAAGTCGTTTAACGACAATTTTTCTTCTAAGCATGACAAAGATGTTTTGAAGAATCGATACAAACATCTGAAGAAACAGTATAATGACATCAATGCCCTTTTAGGAGAAACAGGATTTCAATGGGACGATGAACGTGAAATGGTGACAGCCGAAGATCATGTTTGGGATGCTTACATTGAGGCGCACCCTGATTCACGATCTTACAGAGTTAAAACCGTTCCTAATTACCATAAGTTGTGTATCATTTATGGTCAAAACATTACAGAAAATTTAGAAATTCCCATTGGTGGTAATTCCCTAATCTTGCCTAAAGAAAGCGGGGCAACCGAGAAGAGAAAACGCGTAAAAAAGACGCCATTAGGTTTAGAGCGTAGTGGGAAATTGCAAAAAAGCCAAAGTGATGATATAAAGGAAGCTTTAACAGATATGGCTAATGTAGTTTCAAAGTTGGTAAATGGAAAAACCGATAGGAACTATAGTGCGATAGAAATGGCGGTCGATGCGCTTCAAGCTATACCTGACATAGATGATGATCTTTTGTTGGACGGTTGTGATATTCTCGAAGATGAAAAGAAAGCAAAGACGTTTTTAGCTTTGGATGCATCTTTACGGAAGAAATGGTTGTTGAGAAAGCTCGGACGCTAGTTTTGGTACATTCGTAATGGGATTTCTTTTACTATATAAACGTTTTGAATGTTTGAATCAGGGGTTGAAGCCAATTTTTTTTATTGAGTTTTTTTTAGGGTAATTTAAAGAAATTTAATTTCTTTTCATCTAATAGAATGTTGGAGCTCTTGATGTTACGATGTATGACTCCATGTTTGTCTTCAAAGGATTATGGAGGTAAACCAATCCGCTGACAATCCCGATGTATATCCTGAGGCATTAGAGCCAGGTGAGAATTTTGCGAACAATGATCTGTATTGCGTAATTTTCACATGGGTTTTAATAACTCTGGATATCCGTTGGATTACTCTCATAATCCATTCGGAAATGCAACAAGGAGTTCTACATCGTGACAACAAGAGCTCTAACATCTCATAGATGAGAAGTAGGAAGCTATGTTTTTGAGATGATGTTTGATACACACTGATATACATATTGTATACAAACATTAGCATTTTTGTCGTCATAGATGTTGAATCGTTGTTTTCCATAAACTATTTGTTGTTGATGAGCGAGCTTGTGATTAAACGAGTGTATTATTTTAACCCAGAAATCTAGTTAAACAGCTTATTTATGTGATTTATAAAGACTTGATATTATTTATATTGCAAAAAGGATAAATGTTTATAAGACATAATTACTATGAAGTTGCTAATTTCGGTTTTATCATCACATTACTAGTTAATATAAATTTATTTTTAATTATTAAGTACTTGATTTCCTTTATCCATAACGCATCTCGAACCCTCTACCGTTGCCTGGTTAAAGGAGACTGTTCATCTAAGTCTAGATCGGCGAGGCACTGTGCTCTGTTGCTTGTTTCAAACCATTCTAACAAGTTTCAGAAAACAGATTTAACAAAACCAAACACATGTTAGTAATCTTTCAAGATTCTTGTGATGACTTCAACTCAAATCGCAATAAAATTTAGGGCGGTGGTTCCGGGTTAAGAGATGAAACCAATGAATCAAACACACTACACATATTAATGTTCTTAGTGTTCTTACCGTTCTCTGAATCAGTTTATTTTGAGTTCAGAAATTTCGATTCCAGCGACACAAATATAGTCTATTCAGGCAATGCCGAATTTTCATTTTCTAATGGAGCCATACATTTCGATACGATCACTTACTCAGCTCGTGTTGGTCATGTCAAGTACGCATATCCGGTCCAGATATGGGACAAAAAATCCGGTTATCTGTCCGGTTTCGCTACAAACTTCAGGTTCGTTGTCGACACATTGAATCAATCGCCCTATGGTGACGGGATAGCTTTCTTTCTTGCCCCAGTTGACTTCCAGATCCGCAAAACTCAGGTGGTGGATATTTGGGTCTATTCAATAAAACAGACCCTGATTTTCCCGAGAAAAAAATGATTTTGTAGAGTTTTGACTCATTTCCCTACGACGTCTGGGATCCTCCGTGCGGACATATGGGCATCAATAAAAACTCACTTCGTTCTGCTAATTTCACTGCTTGGAATGCTAGTATGCACAGTGGAACAATTGTAGACGCTCGCCTTTCTTACAGAAGTACCACCAAGATTCTGAAGCTGATTTGGAGCTATGGTGTTGCAAGTACGAGTCTTTCATATCATGTTGACCTCCGGGAAGTTGTTCCCGAGTGGGTGACAATCAAATTTTCGGCTGCCACTGGTACTTATATCGAGGAACACGTGCTTCAATACTGGGAGTTCGATTCGAGCTTTACAACAGAAGATGAAAAGGAAGGTAACTCAAACAAATGGAAGTTAGCAGTGGGATTAACACTCTCATTTTCTGTTGTAATTATTGGAGGCATTATAACATGGAAAATGTTTGCCAGAAGACGACGAAGAAAAACTATTCAAGAATCACATGAGGCAGTCTCCTTGACTTTTAATCTCCAAAATGGAGCAGCCAAAAGATATTCTTATAGTGAACTCATTTTGGCTACCGACAACTTTTCTGATGATATGAAGTTGGGCCAGGGAGGATTCAGTTCTGTTTACAAGGGCTACTTGCCTCGTGAAGCCATCGCAATTGCTGTCAAAAGAATTTCACAGGGTTCTAAACAGGGAAAGAAAGAATACGTGGCTGAAGTCAAGATAAATGGGAATTTAAGACAGAGAAACTTGGTGCCGCTCATCGGTTGGTGTCATCATGAAACACAATTCTTGCTTGTGTACGAGTATATGCCAAATGGCAGCCTTGACTCTCACCTGTTTGGCAAAAAGAGCCCCCTTAAGTGGTCAGTGAGGTATAAGATTGCTATGGGTCTAGCTTCAGCATTACTCTATCTTCACGAAGACTTGGAACGATGCGTGGTGCATCGAGATATCAAAACAAGTAACGTCACGCTTGATTCGGGATTCAATGTGAAGCTAGGGGATTTCAGATTGGCTTGACTAATGGAAAACGAATTGGGTCCTCAAACAACTGTTTTAGCAGGAATTCTAGGCTACGTGGCTCCCGAGTACATATCGACGGGAAAGGCTAGTAAAGAGTCAGATGTGTACAGCTTTGGGGTTGTTGCATTAGAGATTGCTTGTGGACGGAAGGTGAGGGATGGCTATTTGAATTCTAATGTCGGTTTGGTGCAGTGCGTTTGGGACTCATTTGGAAAAGGTGAGCTGCTTTCTGGGGTGGACCCATTGTTGGGCACAGAATTTGATGAAGAACAAGTTAAGCGCTTGATGATGGTTGGGTTATGGTGTGCACACCCTGACTGGAGTATAAGACCGTCTATCCGACAAGCAATTCAGGTTCTCAAGTTCGAAGGTGCACTCCCCAATCTTCCAATGAAGATGCCAGTGGCCACGTACTCCTCCGGACCAGATGCTTGTGTAGTTAGTTCTGCAGGAGCCACAATCACCAACACTAGTGGTGATTTAAAGTGTTGAACAAGAGTAACAATAATTGAGTATCATTACTATTGATTACTGAAGACCGAGGGTGACAAATTAGTTTGTTGTGTTGTTTGTTATTCCTCATTATCTTTAATTAGTTTTATTGTATGGATTGTATTATACATATAGTAACCATTACATCCTCAAAGGTTTGAGGTGAATTTTGTCGAATGTTACACGGTATCAGCTAGTCTTCAATCCTTCTTCAAAAACTGTCGCCTCCCTCTCCTATTTTCACATGGCAGCCGACGAAACTTTCTCCTCCCCTTAACTAATAGTAAGTTATTAGTAATAACTGCCGCTCCCCTTAACTGATGTATACCCTGAGGCCTTAGAGCCAGGTGAGAATTATGCAAGCAATGACCCATCTTTCATAATTTTACATGGGTTTTAATGACTCTGGATATCCATTGGGATTGTTAGCGGGTTGATGTTTGATACACACTTTGTAATACATACTTGTAAACAAGGATCTTATCATTTTGTAGTCATAGATGTTAATCGTTGTTTTCCAGAAACTTTTTGTTGTTGATCAGCAAGCTTGCGATTAAACTTACATATGATTTTAATCCAGAAATTGTGTTAAAATGCTTAATTATGTAATTATTAAAGACATCATAGTAATATTATTTATAGTTCAAAAAGGATAAGAGAAAATTACCCGTGATGGGTAGGTATATCTAAAATGATTGACTAGCGAACTTAAAATTGAAGCTGCAAATTTTTAGAATCATGTAAAATCTTTTGAAGTCATGAAGTGCTTGACTTCCTTGATCCATAACTCATCTCGAACCCTCCGCCCTTGTCTACTTAAACGGGACTGGACATCCGCGTTTAGGTCGGTGAAGTACTGTGGGCTCTTTTGCTTGTTTCGGACAATGTACCCTAACACAACAGCTACCTGAAAACGGTTCTAACAATTTTGCTTAATCATGGCTCTCTCTTTCTCGTGTTCTTCTCCAAGACATCAAATTGCTTGCATCATTTTCGTTGCATGTTCTTCTCCAAGACATTCTTGCCTTTCTCTGAATCAACATAGTTTGAGTTCAGTTATTTCGATCCCATTGTCAAAGACACAGATATAGTCTATTCAGGCGATGCATTTTTATTTTCTAATGGAGCCATACATTTCAATACAATCAATTACTACACTCGTGTTGGTCATGTTAAGTACGCACATCCGGTCCAGATATGGGATAAAAAGTCTGGGAATCTGTCCGATTTCACTACAAACTTCAGGTTCGTCGTCAACACATTGAATCAATCGACCTACAGTGACGGGATAGCTTTCTTTCTCGCACCAGTTGACTTCCAGATCCCACAAAACTCAGCTGCCGGATTTTTGGGACTATTCAATATAGCAGACAAATACTTCCCCCAGAGTCAACTGATTTTCGTCGAATTTGACTCTTATTCCGACGAATGGGATCCTCCGTACGGACATGTGGGCATCAATAAGAACTCACTTAGATCTGCTAATTTCACTGCTTGGAATGCTAGTATGCACAGTGGAACAATTGTAGACGCCCGGCTTTCTTACAAAAGTACCACCAAGATTCTGACGCTGAGTTGGAGCTATGGTGCTGGTAGTACAACTCTTTCGTATCATGTTGACATCCGGGAAGTCGTTCCCGAGTGGGTGACAGTCGGATTTTCGGCTGCCACGGGTACTCATGTCGAGCAACACGTGCTTCCATACTGGGAATTCGATTCGAGATTTAGTACAGAAGATGAAAAGGATGACTCAAACAAATGGAAGCTAACAGTGGGATTAACACTCCCACTTGCTCTTATCATCATCGGAGGCATTATAACCTGTACTAGACTTCGCATAAGACGAAGAAAACTACGCAAGCATCACTTGATATAGTTATAAATGATGATCTCCAAAGGGGAGCAGCCACAAGATATACTTATGGTGAACTCATTTTGGCTACCAAAAACTTTTCTGATGACCAGAAGTTGGGTGAGGGAGGATTTGGTTCTGTTTACAAGGGCTACTTGTCTAGTGAAGCCATGATAATTGCTATAAAAAATTTCAAAGGGTTCTAGACAGGGAAAGAAAGAATACATGGCTGAAGTGAAGATCAATGGAAATTTAATAAGACACCGAAACTTGGTGCCACTCATTGGTTGGTGCCATGATGAAACACAATTCTTACTCGTGTATGAGTATATGCCAAATGGCAGCCTTGACTCTCACCTGTTTTGGCAAAAAGAGCCCCCTTAAGTGGTCTGTGAGGTATAAGATTGCTATGGGTCTAGCTTCAGCATTACTCATCTTCATGAAGAGGTGGAACGATGTGTGGTGCATCGAGATATCAAAACAAGTAACATCATGCTAGATTCAGAATTCAACGTGAAGTTAGGAGACTTTGGATTGGCTCGACTCATGGAGCATGAGTTGGGCCACAAACAACTGCTTTAGCAGGAACTCTAGGCGACATGGCTCCTGAGTACATATCAACAGGGAAGGCTAGTAAAGAGTCAGATGTCTATAGCTTTGGCGTTGTTGCATTAGAGATTGCTTGTGGACGAAGGGTGAGGGATGGCCATCCGAATTCAGGTGTCAGTCTGGTGCAGTGGGTTTGGGATTTACATGGAAAAGGTGAGTTGCTTTCTGGTGTGGACTCATCGTTGGACACAGAATTTGATGACGAACAACTTAAGGGCTTGATGATGGTTGGGTTATGGTGTGCACACCCTGACTGGAGTATTAGACCGTCTATCCGACAAGCTTTTCAGGCGCTCAAGTTCGAAGGTGCACTCCCCAACCTTCCAATGAAGATGCCAGTGGCCATGTACTCCGCAGGACCAGATGCTTGTGTGGTTAGTTCTGCAGGAGCCACAATCACCAAAACTAGTGGTGATTTAGAGCGTTGAACTAGAGCAAACAATAATGGAGTGTCATTGCTAGTGATTACTGAAGATCGAGGATAACAAAGTATTTGTTGTGTTTTTCGTTATTTAGTATTATCTTTAATTAGTTTTATTGTGTGGATTGTCTTATACATATATAGTAATCAATACATCCTCAATGGTTTGAGGTGAATTTTATCGAATCTTACATGGTATCAGCTAGTCTTTGATCCTTCTTCAAAACTTTCGCCTCCCTCTCCTATCTTCACAAGGCAGCCGGCGTAACTCTCTCCTCCCCTCAACTAATAACCAATGTTTCCCTTCTTTTTGCCACATTACTGCATATGCTATCTTCTTCTAGTAATCTCTTATAGCGAAATCAAGTTCTTCCCTTTCTCTCCTACCAAATGATTCTTGGATACAATGATGGCACCGTTGAACCACCTCCGTCGGCAATTATTATTGACGGAATATTATCCCAAATCCAACATTTACTTGTCATGAAGCTCATAAACATGCACTAACAATCTACCTTGAATCCTTTCTCACCGAATAAGCCATTGCCGAGGTTCCCAGTCTAAAAAATACCCCCAGTTATGGTGTTAATTTTAGGCCCATGATTTGTGACTTCTTAGGCTGCTTAAGTATGGTCACAGATTCAAATATATTTGAGATCAACTCTCTGCTATTGGTTACAGGTTGTTGAAATGGGCAATTCTCGCGGTTTTTTTTATAGACATAGGTTGTTCTAAGAGAGTTTCTATACTGCGCATCTAGTTGTTCAACCTTATCCTTCCTTTCGATATCTTCTCTCTTAGGCTAAAGATTATTCCAATTACTACATGGCTCGTCTATTCTATCTGCTGCTTTTACTTCCTAGCACCATCGCCACACAAGTCATTATCTCACAGTTGCATTTATTCTTATGGTTGTGGACCTATGGTCACCCACATCAAATCACTAGGGACAAACAATCATATGTTTGTGGTCGAGGCCATAGCCCACTCATTGTCAACTTTCTCAGAAAGATAGTCATTATGCGAACACATATATCAATTTAGCAAGCTTTTTCCCATGGAAGTCCTTCTCCCAAACGCTAATTTGGCTTATTCCTTTCTTCCTCTCGATATAATCACTAGATTTCTAGTTTTTCATCTTTATCTTCATCAGTTTATTCTTCGAACTTTTTGGCTTTATCATGATTGGAGCTTAAATTAAAGTGTTAGTGATGTGTGTTTAGTGATTTTGCTACATGAGATAGCAAATCATGGTGATAAGGCACAGTTGTTGCAAGGTCGAGGATGAAGTGGATTAAGTGCTGAAGTGCAAAGATGATTGGACGATGAAGACGCTGTAGCTTGTGACATGACAAGATTTTCTATTTGAGATATGGGATCTACACAAAGTTTCCAACCCGCTAATTGAGATCCGGTGGATCTCAAATGCATCGAATTGTAACATGCTTTTTTAAATGCCAGA